>JANUWF010001093.1:1347125-2694251 GCA_026120185.1 Voacanga thouarsii | reverse complement strand
AAGCTTGTGCTCCCGTAGCTTCTCCAATACGAGTTTCAGATGTTCTGCATGTTCCTCCGAACTCTTGGAATAAATTAGGATGTCGTCAATAACGACCACCACGAACTTGTCCAAATAGGGTCGGAACACTCAATGCATCAAATCTATAAATACTGATGGAGCATTAGTTACCCCGAATGGCATTACCTTGAACTCATAATGTCCATATCTGGTGTTGCAGGCTGTCTTGGGGATATCCTCCTCTTTTATCCGCACTTGATAGTACCCTTGCCTCAGGTCCAGTTCGGAGTAGCAACTGGATCCTTGTAACTGGTCGAATAGCTCATCAATCAGCGGTAGGGGATACTTGTTCTTGATTGTCAGATTGTTCAAGCCCCGATAGTCGATACACAGTCTCAGAGTCCCGTCCTTCTTCTTCACAAATAGCACAGGTTCTCCCCAGGGCGACGTGCTAGGTCTGATGTAGCCTTGCTTCACTAACTCTTCTAACTGCTCCTTCAGTTCTTTCAGCTCTACCGGTGCCATCCGATATGGGGTTCGAGATACTAGTTCTGCCCCTGGAACTAGGTCAATGGTAAATTCAACTTCTCGACTAGGAGGTAGAGAAGTAAGTTCCGCTAGGAACACATCAGGAAAGTCTTTCAATACCTCGGTGTCCTCCAGAGTGCACTAGTCATTTGGCTTGTTTATCACATAAGCCAAATACCCTTGACATCCTTGCTTCAACAACTTCCAGGCCTTAGCCCCAACTATCAAATACTTTAATTCCTTCACTCTCTTACCATTGAATTCCAACACATCACAACCTGGTCTAATGAACTGGACCGATTTATTTTTACAGTCTACCCTAGCCTCATGCCTTGCTAGCCAATCCATTCCCAATATCAAATCATAATCATCAATATCCAACACTATCAAATCTCCCTCCAAGCTTTCTCTCCCCACATCAATTTTACAATTTCGCACGTACCGATTCGCTTACACCATCTTCCCCAAAGGTGTACTCACCAATAAGGTAAAAGGTAGCTCTACTCCATCCCAACCCAAATGGCATGCACAAATCTTGTTTAAATAGGAATGAGTAGATCCAAGGTCTATCAATGTATTAACGGAACGTCCTTAAATAGTAAACGTACCTTCCACTACTGCTGCATCGGTTCCAACCTCCTCCCTATTGAGAGCGAATACCTTGGCTTTCACTTGAGGCTTTGGTACTCCACTTCTGGATCCTCCCATGGCATTGGCTCTATTGGGTCCTGGATTCTGAGCCAGATTTCCTTGCCCGACTCGGTGCAGTTTAGCACAGGTGTTCCGCAAATGGTTCGGGTCGCCGCAATGATAACATTTCCGTTCACCTCCTTTGGACCAACAGTTCTTCTCTATGTGGCCTCTTTTCCCACACTACCAGCATAATGGAAGATTCTATGCAGGACCAGCTGGTGCAATCCAGGCTTGCTTTCCCCGATTCTGCCACTGTTGGTTGGCGGGGGGTTTGTTGAATTGCTACCTCTGGAAGTGTCCTTGAGGTTGCCTTGGTGGCTGGAAAGGACTCGATGCCATCCTACTGAGGTCCTCATTTTCTATTCTGGTTGCTGCGTCCGCGACCCCCGAATAGGTCGTTGGTGGAGAATATGCCAACGCCCTCCTCAATTCCTGCCTCAGTCCCTTAACAAACTGCCTCATCCTATTTTGTTCAGTGTCCACTAGCCTCTTGAGTACTTCGATAGTTGGGTGAACCGTGCTGCGTACTGGGCTACTGTCATACTCCCCTGCTTTAAATTCTGGAACTCATCCTCCCGCTTTTTCACTATCCACTGGGGAATATAGTCAGTCCTAAATGCTTCAACAAAATTGGACCACATCCATTCTTGATCAACCATCTCCCAGTCGTCCTGAACCCGCTGCCTCCATGCCCGAGCTAGGCCCCTTAAACAGAATGCAGCAAACTTAACCATTCGCTCCTCAGTGTACTAGAGCGTAGCAAATATGTCTTCCATCTGCTTGATCCATTGCTCAGCTTTCTGATCTTGCTCAGCTTCACCCAAGAAGACAGGCGGCTGAAATTTCAAAAACCACTCCAATGCCTCATCCTCACCTTTGGGATTTCTCCGCTCAGTCAGGGTCTGTAGAATCTCTGCCATCTTACTGAATGCTTGCCCCATCGTCACTTCAACCGGTGCTTCAGACCCCATTTCCATATCTGGTTCACTCTCATTACCCCGATTGGGTGATTACATCTGGGTTGTCTTGATTCTAGTGCCACATGATCTGCTTCCAAAATTCTCCTGCTTGATGAAGCTACACGGTGCTTGGGTGCCATTCTAAACCATACCCAAATGATAAGTTTATGCATTCAATGATTAAATCATTTTAGTTGAGCATGCATTCACAGTCAGATATAAGTAAAAGAAAATCATATGCAAGTTTGTTTAAAGAATTGCTCATAAATTTCGCTCAAATCTTAGAGTACTCAGGTACTCTTATTTGCATAAGTTTGAAATGAAAGCAGTAAATAGAAAGGAAATCCTTAACATAGGAGTTTACAAAAAATAATAAATAAACATCCTGATCATAATAACTCTCAGTCCCTCTAGTTTTCATCAGAATCTTCAAGATCGGCCTCATACAACCATCCTCCAGAGTTCTTAGAGAGGTCTATCCCAACTCCACTTGCAAACCCCTCCATTGGCTTCTTCCCGGGTCGCCTAGAACTCTCCCAGATCTCAATCTGGTTGGGTGGAGGAATGAAGGAAGGCCTAGGTGGAGATTCATAATCTATCTCCCCCGGATCATCACTATCAGTTGACAAATCAATTATGGGACTAGGAGGGTGGGGAACATACTCCAGATCTATCTCCTCATCTTCACTGTCAGAACTCAAATCTATCACAGGTATTGAGGGTAGCTCATTGATCAGAACCTCATCATCACTGCTATCTTCCAAAGGAATAACTGGCTGAGGAGCAGGCTGAGGTACTAGAAGGTCTTCTGGGTAGATAGGGATAAGAGGATGCCATTACTGCCCCTTCCTCGCGGTTCTAAGCATTCTAACCATCATACAGCATAAATAAGACAAGTTAGATAAAGATTTGAACCTAAATAAATAGAACATATACTATCAATATTTGCCTAAACCAAGTCTTTGATATCACTTGTAACACCCCACTACCTAGGCTCAATAGGGCAGGGGATGTCGTCCCGTCCAAAAAATAAGGGGTCTTTATAACCATGTCACACAACAAAAATAAAATAATACATTGAAATTAAAAACTTTTTATAACCCAAAAATTCAAGAACAAATCCAAAAATAAATTGTTCACTATCATCTCTCAAAGCATTACATAAAATAAATAACACAATATCTTCCAAGCAAGCAACAACTAGCTACTCATCACTACAGCAGGATCGACCTGAAATCAAGATAAAAAATGGTGATGAGATAAAAATCTGAGTAAGTCCGAGTGTACTTTGAGTATCCAGATAAAACAGTTCATGAATGCAAGTTGTAGAACTTCATAAGGAAAAGTACTGGCAAGCATTAAACAATGTTAAAAACCAAGAGTGGCATTTCCATCTTTTCAAACTATACAAGTGCGCAATAAATACAACCACTCAAAAGGGCAACCATGGGTTACCACACGTCGGGCCCTATAACTATACAACGGTCAGAATGCCACACTTTGTGCAGACTGACAAAAGGTAGGTGTACGGCCAACCGGGTAAGATACTCCTCCTTCTCTTCACCCAAACAAAACCGGTTGTCCATTCTGGCAACATAAAGTCCACATGACTGAAACTTGCCAACTCGGACCGGCATGACCAAGTAGTACTATCACTTTTCCAAGTTGAGTTCATTTTCTAGAGGTCGCCTCCTACCAGAAGACTCGCTCTTGCTCTTCAAAACTAGTACCACTAGCCTACCCTTATGGAGTACTCAACGTTGGTTATCCCACTTGGGAAAAAATTGACAAAACATTGCTTTACTTGGAAATGACAATCAAGGGTATCCAAAGTTTGTGTCAAAATTAGTTTTAGAAAGAGTTTAGTGTTTGAGAAAAACTGCTTGTTGGTTTTCAAATAATTAATGTGACTGTAATAAGAAAGGGAATAGTCCTCAATTGCCTTTACAAAAATGAGTGTTCACACACTTCACATTTGGCTTGCCATAGTGACCTTTTTATATCAAATAGGTTTTATGCAGAAGCTTACCTGGTCCTTTGCTTGAGCTAAATCAAAGATCTTCCAAAGTTGACCTAACCCCGCCAAATTAAACACAAGCCATAATTAAACTCAAGCCAAATTTGCTTCTATAAATAATCCTAGTTCAACTTACTACAATCATGACCCTAGTGTTCCAAACTTTAAGGCTAGATAATCAAAAAGGATTTGATAAAATAAATCTAGCTTGATAATAAAATAAATAAGGTTTGTGAAATAGTTACTAATAAGTTGTAGGTTTAAATCTTGTTATAAATAAAATAAGGTATATTTGATGAAGGGTCCTAGGTCCTAGATGATATTATTTAAAATAATAATCTATTAATAATTATTAGTTAGAAAATAATTGGTAAATAAAATTAATAATAAGTAAATGTTAATATGTTTTGATTAAAAGGCAAATAAATAAATTCTATTAGTATTTATGAATATATAACTTACAAGATTAATATTTTACCTATTATGATTATTTATATAAAAGGCTTTATTTGATATTATTATTATATATAATATTTATATATTTTATTTTTAATAAAAGACATCATGTATTTGGCTAAAATATCATTATTTCATATATCAGCCCAATTCCAAGTCTTCCTAGGGTTTCGAAATCATTAGAAGAAAATATAGTATTAATTTTTATTAATGTAATAAAATTGACTAACTTAAATAATTTAGGATCAATAAGGTTATGATCATAATTTTCCTATTGCTAACCATAATCATGAACATAAACTCTACACCAATCAACAAACCATCCAAATCATAAATAAAAGTATAGATCCATATCTACCAACACATGATCCAAACTCCACTAAACATAGTCATATTCATTGCTTCAACAAGAATACAACATAAAACCCTATTCACCAAAGGTGATATAATATCTATCATGTTTTATCGTCCACAATAACTCACGACATGAAGAGCATGCAACAAACCCTAAAACATTATAAAACTCAACCAAGACAAATCATCCTCATGCTTCAATCCCAACTCCATCATATAAACACATACTCAATCTCCAATTGTGTACCATCCTTTTCCCAACAACATCTAAAATGCATGATTTTAGAATTAAGAAGAGGGTTAAAGAGACATACTCGAATGATGACCACCTTGATGAAGTCTCAAGAGAGTCCACACGCTTGGAAGACTTGATCCGACCAAGAAGGAAGAAGAGAAAATGGCCACGGTTAGAGTAACCATTTCGGCTGAGAGAGAGAGAGAGAGAGAGAGAGAGAGAGAGAGAGAAGAGAAGAGAGAGATTATTAGTATATTTCATTAAAGGTCGAAGAGGAAAGAAGATGGAGATAATCGTTCATGTTTACCTTAAGAGTGTTATTGAGTCTTCAAGAAAAATCTGGTTTTTTATCCGAAAGTAGAACCTTGATTTCAGAGTTTGATGTTATAAATTGCAAAAATAGATTCTAGAGGATGAGTAGATGTGATTTGGAGTTTTTGGAGAAGATTGAAGGTGTTTAAAGTGGTCTCAGGCTTAGAGAATGGTGGTGTGTGTTCTTGGACAAATGGAGAGAATGGAGAGAAGCTGGACGAAAATTACTTGGAAAGGGTTAGCTGAATGGCTATGGAAATTCTGGTGATTGAATTTTCAGATTAGGGAGAAGAAGGAAAGCTGGTTGTTTGAAATTCAAAAGGAATAATTTAGGGAGTGAATTAAGGTAGCAAATATTGTAAGAATAGCTTAGTTGATGGAGGTCTTTGAGAGCTTCAATGGCCGACTGGTTTAGATGGGATTTTTCTAAGATAAATGATGTTTGAATGGGTTATAGAATGGCCGAAATTCGGAGTGTAAGGGTGGAAGATTTTCTGGTTGTTTGAAGCTTAAACCATGGAGGTTTTCATGGAGTAATTTGCTAGAATTTTGAATTCCAGGGGAAGGCTTGATTGTAGTGATTGGTGGAGTAATTTAAGGGGTAGCCATGGAGCTTCATTCATGCAGACCATTGGATGAGATGATGAAGTTCAGTTCATGGCTGACTAGGGTTGGTTTTATAGAAAATTGGAGTGAGTTTCGGACAAGGGTGAAGAGGAAACAAAGCTAGAATTTCTGGTTGATCACTCGAAGGATTTACTGGAATTTCATGCAGTTTCTTCTGCCAAGCTCCAGCCGACTTGCAGCAAGTTTGATAGGGTATTGGATGGTACTGTAAGGCTGGTTTCTAGCCTTCTTTATGGAGGAAAGACAGAGATGAATTACTGGTTTGAAGGCTAGAAGAAACAGCTTGGTTTTTGGACTGTTATGCTCGAATTCTACCCAGAATTTTTCTTTGGTTTGCACAGCTTTATGCAGTCCAAATTTTGGCCAAAGTTTTCAGTCTTCAAGCTAAGTGAATTGGCTATTTTTCTGGCAATATTTGAGTGATAAATGTGGCTGAAGATTTCAAAAATTGGACTAACCAAGAAGCTGGAAAAAATTTTCCATATTTGCTACGTGAAGAAGATGCTCACTTATAGGGTGGAGTTTGAAGGTTCAACCATGGAGATTAATTCTCTTGGGATCCTTCCATAAAATTTTCCCCATTTTCAGTCAATATGCTATCCTCACATAGAAATTTTTGAAACTCCAAGAACAAGGAAGCTTGCTGAAATTTTTTGGGAATAAAATGACTTGGATAAATTGAGCAACTTAATTGATAAAGAATTAGGGTAAGCTAGAGAGCAAAAAAGGTATGAATCCCTTAAGAATTTTTGTAGGGCACAAGAGTAGGATTAGGACATTCCTTTCATGCCTCCCCTAGGACAACACTCCTACTCCTCCCTATGGCAAGCAAGGGCCGAAAATAGCCTACTTATCTAAAATAAAAATTAATCATGCTAAAACTTAAAGAATGGAATTTGAACTCAAGACCTCAAGGATTTATTCCAAAGCTCTAACCACTAGACCACAACAACTCTTGTTCTTATTTTCTCTCCAAATATTTGTCCTATTTAACCCTCAAGCTATCTCCCTATTTTCACTTCAAGTAAATTTACCATTTTGCCCTTCCTATTCAATAAGCACAATTAAGCCTTCTAGACTATAAATCACGAATCCAAATGTGAAACCCCAACAAAAACCAACCTTAGAGTAAGGGGGTTGGGATGCATATCACATTTTTTTGCATGCATAAATATATTTTTATATGATTTTATATGCCTTGGATATGTGATTTGTAGCCTAAATGGCTCGATTGTGGTTGTTGAGTAAGAAGGGCAAAATGGTAATTTTTCTTGAAGAGGAATTAGGGAGATAGCTTGAGGATTAAATAGTAAAAATATTTGGGAGAGAAAATAAGAACAAGAGTTGTTGTGGTTTAAGGGTTAGAGCATTGGAATTAGATCTTGAGGTCTTGAGTTCAAATTCCATCATTGGAGTTTTAGTATAATTAAATTTTATTTTGTGCTAGGTAGGCTATATTTCGGCCCTTGCATGCTTTAGGGAGGTGTAGGGGTGATGTCTTAGGGGAGACTGAAAGGAATGTCCTAATCCTACTCTTGTACCCTACAAAAATTTCTAAGGGATTCATACCCTTTTTTATCTCTAACTTTCATTAATTCTTAATCAATTAAGTTGATTAATTTATCTAAACCATTTTGTTTCTAGAAAATTCCAGCAAGGTTCTATGAGATTTAGGTTTCGAAAATGGCTATGAATGGATAACTTGATGATCGAAATTGGGGAAGAGTTATGGAAGGTTCCCAAGAGAATTAATCTCCATGGTTGAACCTTCAAACTCCAACCTAAGTGTGTTCATCTTCTTCATGTAATAATCTGGAAATTTTTCCAGCATCTTGATCAGTCCCATTGTCAAAAATTTCAGCCATCTTTCCCTCCCAAATACTGCCAGAAAAATAGCCATCTTGACCAGCTTGAAGTATGAAATTATAAGGCCAAAACCGGACTGCACAAAAGATGTGCAAACCAAAAAAATCTCTGGACAACTTTCGCAGCAAAGCAGTCCGAAAAACCCAGCTGTTCTTCCACCTTTTTAACCAGCAATTTAACCTTGTTTTTCCTCCATAAAGAAGGCTAGAAACCGACCTTAAAGGACTCTCTAATGGCCCTTCAAACCTTTTGCAAGTTAACTGAAATAGGGCAGAAAAATCTGCCCAGAAATTCCAGCAAGCTTGCGAAAAAACTGAATAGAATTTCCAACTTTGTTCCTTCTTCACCCTTGTCCAAAACTCATCCTATTTTTCTATACAAACTCACCCTGATCAGCCATGAACTGAGCTCCATCATCTTCCCCAGAGTTCTGCACGAAAAATAGCTCCATGGCTGCTCCTAAAATCTCTCCATCAATCACTCCAATCAAACCATTAATTGAAGTCCAGAATTTCAGCAAGATATTTCAACATACTACCATAGATTAACCATCAAACAACCAAAAAATTCCTTCACCATTGCACACCATATTTTCGGCCACTCTAAAGCTCCTTCAACCATCATTCATCTCTGCAAAAATCACAGCCAGGCAGCCGGCCATTGAAGCTTCTAAAAGCTCTCCATTAACCAAGATCTTCTTACCATATTTGTTTCCAAAATTGATTCCCTAAAATTCTCTTTTTGAATTTCAAACAACCAGCCTTCCTTTTCCTCTCAAATCTGACAATCCAATCACCAAAAACCATTCAAATAGTTGGCTACCCTTCTCCCATAGAATTTTGGCCAGCCCTTTCTCTAATCTCTCCATTCTCTCCAAACCAAGAACACCGACTAACATTCTCATGCCTAAGACCACTCCAAACCTCTCCAATCTTCTCCCAAAACTCCAGATCACACTTACTCAACCCCTTGAAACCACTTCTGCAATTTTTAACATCAAACTCGAAAATCAAAGACTCACTTTTTGATAAAAAAAAAAAAAAAAACCAGAATTTTCTTGAAAGTTCAAGAACACCTTCAAGGTAAGCATGAACGATCATTCATCTTCAACTCTTAATGAATACACACACACACACACACACACATATATATATACACTAATAGACTTTCTATTTCTTTCTCTCTCTCTCTCTCTCTCTCTCTCTCTCTCTCACTCGGCCAAATGGTTAATCCAACCATGGCCAATTTTTCTTCTCCCTCCTTGGACGAATCAAGCTGTCCACGCGAGAGGATTCTTTTGAAACTTCTTCAATGTAGTCATCATTCAAGTAAGCCTCTTCAATCTTCTCTTTAAGTTCTAGATTCATGTCTCTTAGATATAGTTGGATGAGGATGGAATATATTTGGAGATTGAGTATGTGTTTATATGATGGAGTTGAGATTGAAGCATGAATGAATATGTTGGGATTGATGCATGATGATGATTGGTCTTGGTTAGATTATATGATGTTTTAGGGTTTGTTGCATACCTTATGTCGTGAGTAGTATGATTAATCAAGCATGTTAGAGATTATGTCACATTTGGTGAATAGGGTTTATGTTTTTGTATTCTTGTTGAGGCTATGCATATGATTATGTTTAGTGGAGTTGAGATCATGTGTTGGTAAATTTAGATCTATGCCTTTATTCATAATTTGGATGATATGATGATTGGTGTAGAGTGTATGTTCATGACTATGGTTAGCAATAGAAATTATGATCATGACCTTGTTGTCCCTAAGCAAATTAAGTTAGCCAATTTTATTTCATTAATAAAAATGATTTATGCTATAATTTCTCCTAGTGATTTCGAAAAACCTAGGAAAATATGGTTTTGAACGATTATATAAAATAATAATATTTTATTCAAATAAATGATAGCTTTTGTTAAATAAATAAAATATATAGATGTTATATATAACAATATCATTTTATCAAGCCTTTTATATAAATAATCATAATAGGTAAAATATTAATTTTGAAAGTCATATATTCATAAATACTAATAAAATTTATTTAATCAAAACATAATAAAATTTACTTGCTATTAAATTTATTTACCAATTATTTTCTAACTATTAGTTATTATAAATCATTACTTTAAATAATACCATCTAGGACCTAGGATCCTTCATCAAATAAACCCTGATTTATTTATGGCAGGATTTAAACCTACAACTTATTAGTAGCTATTTTACAAACCCTAGTATTTTAATATCAAGCTAGATTTATTTTATAAATCCTTTTATTTATTATCTAGCCTTAAAGTTTGGGACACTAGGGTCATGATTGTAGTAGGTTGAGTTAAGATTAATTGTGAAAGCAAATTGTAGCTTGAGTTTAATCTTGGCTTATGTTTACCCCAGGCAGGGTTAGGCTAGCTTTTGGAGATCTCTAATTTTATCTCGAGCAAAGGATCAGGTAAGCACCTACATAAAACTTGTTTGTTGTAAAAAGTTTCTATGGCAAGCTAAACCCAAAGTTTGTGAACACTGATTTGGTAAAGGCAATTGGGGACTATTTCCTTTCTTATTTCAGTCAAAACAATTATTTGAAAAATAACAAGCAATTTTATTCAAACACTAAACTTTTTCTAAAACTAATTTTGACAAAGACTTTGGGAACCGTTGATTGCCATTTTCAAGTAAAGCTATGTTTTTATCAGTTTTCTCCCAAGTGGGATGAACTACGTTGAGTACTCAATAAGGGTAGGCTAGTAGTGCTAGTTTTGAAGAGCAAGAGTGAGTTTTCTGGCAGGAGGCCACCTCCAGAAGATGAACTCAACTTAGAGAAACGTCAGTACTACTTAGTCATGCCGGTCCGAGCTAGCAGTTTTCAGTCATGTGGACTGTGTGTTGCCAGAATGGACAACCGGTTTTGTTTGGCTGTAGAGAAGGAGGAGAATCTTACCCGGTAGGCTGATCACCTACCTTGTTGTCAGTCTGCGCAAAGTGTGGCATTCTGACCGTTGTATGATTACGGGCCCAACATGTAGTAACCTATGATCGCCTTTTGAGTAGTTGATTTTATTATTCATGTATGATTGGAAAAGCCAAAATGTCACTCTTGTTTTTATCATTGTTTATTGCTTGCCAGTATTTTTCTTATGAAGTTCTTACTCCTTGCATTCATGAACTGTTTTCACTGGACACTCAAAGTACACACGGACTTACTGAGATTTTTATCTCATCACCCTTTTACCATGATTTCAGGTCAGTCCTGCTGTGGGGATGAGTAGCTAGTTGTTGCCTGCTTGGAGGATATTCTATTATTTATTTTATGTAATGCTTTGGGAGTTGAGAGTGAACAATTTGTATTTATCGATTTATCTTGAATTTTTGGATTGTAATAAGTTTTAATTTTGAAGTATCGCTTTATTTTCATTCGTGTGTCCTAGTTATAAAGACCCATTGTCCTTTAGACGAGGCGACATCCCTGGCCCTGTCGGGCCTAGGTAGTGGGGTGTTACAAGTGATATCAGAGCCTAGGTTTAGGTAAATATTGATAGTGCATGTTCTATTTGTTTAAGTTCCAATCTTTATCTAACCTATCTTGTTTATGCTGTTGGATGGTTTCAATGCTTGGAACCGCGAGGAAGGGGCAGCAATAGCATCCTTCTATCCCTTTTTACCCAGAAAACCTTCCAGTTCCTCAACCTGCTCCTCAGCCAATTATCCCTTTGGAAGATAGCAGTGATGATGAGGTCCCGATCCATGAGCCACCCCCAATCCCGATGATAGTAATAAGTTCTGATAGTGAAGATGAAGAGATAGCCGTGGTGAATGTTCCCCACCCTCCTAATCCTATAGTGGATTTGTTAGCAGATAGTGATGACCTAGGGGAGAGAGAATATGAATCTCCACCTAGGCCGTTCTTCTTTCCTCCTCTTAGTCAAGTTGAGCCCGGGGAGAGTTCTAGGCAGCCCGGGAAGGAGCCAATGGAGGGCTTTACCAGTGGGGCTGGGGTAAACTTTTCTAAGAACTCTGGGGGATGGTTGTATGAGGCTGATTTTGAAAATTCAGATGAGGATTAGAGGGCTGAGAGTTATGTTAATCAACATGTTTATTTATTGCTTTTCGTAAACTTTTATGTTAAGGAATTTTATTTCTGTTTTCTGTTAAAATTTCAAATTTATGCAAATCAAGATTTGAAAGAGAATTTATGAGCAATTCTTTAGACAAAACTTGCATTTGATTTTCTTTTACTTATATCTGACTATGAATGCATGCTCAACTAAAATGATTTCATCATTGAATGCATAAACTTATCATTTGGGTATGGTTTAGAATGGCATCCAAACACCGTGTAACTTTATTAAGCAGGAGAATTCCAAGAGCAGACCAGGTGGCACCGGAAGTTAAGACGACTCAGATGCAATCACCCAACCGGGGTAATAGAAGTGATCTAGATATGGGAATAGGGTCTGAGGCACCGGTTGATATGTCGATGGGACAGGCATTCAGTAAGATAGCAGAGATTCTACAGACCCTGACTGAGCGGAGGAACCCTAAGGGAGAAGATGAGGCATTAGAGTGGTTTTTAAAGTTTCAGCCGCCCGTCTTCTTGGGCGAAACTGAGTAAGATCAGAAAGCTGTGCAGTGGATCGAACAGATGGAAGACATCTTTGCTACGCTCTAGTACATTGAGGAGCGAATGGTTAAGTTCGCGGCATTCCGTTTGAGAGGCCCAGCTCGGGCATGGTGGCAACGAGTTCAAGACGATTGGGAAATGGTTGAGCAAGAATGGATGTGGTATATCCCTCAGGGCCTTCAGGGCCAAGTATATCCCTCAGTGGATAGTGAAAAAATGGGAGGACGAGTTTCAGAATTTGAAGCAAAGAGGCATGTCAGTGGCCCAGTACGCAGCACGGTTCACCCAGCTGTCGAAGTACTGTGAGAGACTAGTACACACCGAGCAGAATAGGATAAGGCAGTTTGTTAAGGGACTGAGACGGGAATTGAGAAGGGCATTGGCACCTTCTCCTCCAATGACCTATTCGGGGGTCGTAGATGCAGCCACCCGGATTGAAAATGAGGATTGCAGCAGGATGGTGGCGAGGCCTTTCTAGCTACCCAGGCAACCACAAGGACCCTTCCAGAGGCACCAATCAAACAAGCAACCCGCCAATCAGCAGTGGCAAAACCGGGGCAAGCAAGCCCGAACTGCACCAGCCGGACCAGCTCAGAACCTTCCGTTATGTTGGCAGTGTGGGAAAAGAGGCCACATAAAGAAGAACTGTTAGTCCAAAGAAGGAGAGCGGAAATGTTATCACTGCGGCGACCCGAACCACTTGCGGAACGCCTGCCCTAAACTACACCAAGTCAGGTAAGGAAATCCGGCTCAGAATCCGGGGCCCAATAGAGCTAATACCATGGAAGTGGAGCACCGAAGCCTCAAGTGAAAGCCAAGGTATTCACTCTCAATAGAGAGGAGGTTGGACCCAACGCAGCAGTAGTGGAAGGTACGTTTACTATCCAATGACGTTCTGTTAATACATTGATAGACCCTGGCTCTACTCATTCCTATTTAAACAAGAACTGTGCATATCATTTGGGATGGGATGGAGTAGAGTTACCTTTTTCCTTACTGGTAAGTACACCTTTGGGGAAGATGGTGCAAGCAGACCGATATGTGCGAAACTGTAAAATTGATGTGGGGAGAGAAAGCCTGGAGGGAGATCTAATAGCATTAAATATTGAGGATTATGATTTGATATTGGGGATGGATTGGTTAGCAAAACATAGGGCTCGAGTAGATTGTAAGAATAAGTCGGTTCAGTTTATTAGACCGGGTTGTGATGTGTTAGAATTCGATGGCAAGAAAGTAAAGGAATTGAAATATTTGATAGTGGGGGCTAAGGCCCGGAAATTTCTGAAGTAAGGATGTCAAGGGTACCTAGCTTATATGATAAACAAGCCAAAGGACCAGTGCACTTTGGAGGACACCGAGGTAGTGAAGGACTTTCCCGATGTGTTCCCAGAGGAACTTACTTCTTTACCTCCCAGCCGAGAAGTGGAATTCACCAGTGACCTAGTTCTAGGAGCAGAACCAATATCTCGGACCCCGTATCGGATAGCACCGACAGAGTTGAAAGAACTAAAAGTGCAGTTAGAAGAGTTAGTGGAGCAAGGCTACATCAGACCTAGCACGTCGCCCTGGGGATCACCCGTACTGTTAGTGAAGAAGAAGGACAAAACTTTGAGGCTGTGTATTGACTATCGGGGCTTGAACAACCTGACGATCAAGAACAAGTATGCCCTACCGCTGATTGATGAGCTATTCGACCAGTTACAAGGATCCAGTTGCTACTCCAAATTGGACCTGAGGCAAGGGCATTACCAAGTGCGGATAAAAGAGGAAGATATCCCCAAGACGGCCTTCAACACCAGATATGGACATTATGAGTTCGTGGTAATACTGTTCGGGGTAACCAATGCTCCAGCAATGTTCATGGATTTAATGCACAGAGTGTTCTGGCCCTACTTGGACAAGTTCATAATAGTCTTCATCGACGACATTCTAATCTACTCCAAGAGTCCAAAGGAGCATGCAAAACATTTGAAACTCGTATTGGAGAAGCTTCGGGAGCACAAGTTGTTCGCCAAGTTTAGCAAGTGTAAGTTCTGGCTAGACAGTGTAGCATTTCTTGGTCATGTAGTGACCAATGAGGGAATCAAGATAGACCCAGCAAAGGTCGAAGCAGTGTCGGACTGGAAGCAACTGGAGAGCATCACCAAGATTCGGAGCTTCTTGGGATTGGCTGGTTACTATAGGCGGTTCATCAAAGGATTTTCAATGCTCGCATCACCTATGACTCGATTGCTAAGGAAAGATGTCCCATTTGTTTGGAGTGAGAAATGTGAGACGAGCTTCCAAGAGCTGAAGCGAAGATTAGTGACGACACCTATGTTGAGTTTGCCAGAGGGAGATAAGCTTTACGCGTTGTACATCGATGCCTCGAAAGAAGGACTGGGGGCAGTGTTGATGCAAGACCGAAAAGTGATCGCTTACGCTTCTCGAAAGTTGAGGCCTCATGAAGTCAACTACCCTACGCATGACCTAGAGTTGGCTGCTATTGTGTTCACTTTGAAGAAATTGCGTCATTACCTGTACGGAGCTGAATACGAAGTGTTCACTGACCACAAGAGCTTGAAGTACATTTTCACCCAGAAGGATTTGAATTTGAGACAGCGAAGGTGGATGGAGTTTTTAGAAGAGTACCGCTGTCCAATCAACTATCATCCCGGGAAGGCCAATGTTTTTGCTAATGCCCTGAGTAGAAAAGTCAGTATGGCCAGATTAAGAGTGCAAAAGATTCAAGTAGTTCAGAATGTGTTGGACAGAAGAGTGGAAGTGTAAGAGGAACGAATTATTGTTAGCAACCTGAAGTTGGTACCAGATCTAAGGCGGGAAATCGTAGAAGCTCAACAAAGTAGCGCAGAATTTTAACTTTTCAAGGACAAAGAGCTTAAACGGTAAGGCAGTGAGTTCCAGCAAGACGAAGCGGGACTTTTGCATTTCAGGGATCGATTGTGTGTACCCGGAGAGCGTCAGTTAAAGGACAAAATTTTGGAAGAGGCGCACAAAAGCAAGTACGCCATTCATCCGAGGAAAGTCAAAATGTACCAGGATCTGAAGAGGACCTATTGGTGGCCCGGAATGAAGCGGGATGTGGTCAAATATGTCTCGACTTGTCTCACTTGTCAGAAGGTTAAGGCGAAGAACAAGAAGTCAGCAGGATTGTTGCAGCCATTGCCAATACCTGAATGGAAGTGGGAGGAGGTGACCATGGATTTTGTCACCGGACTTCCTATGTCAAAAACCCAGAAGGACGCTATATGGGTGGTAGTGGATCGACTGACTAAGTCAACGCATTTCATACCAGTGAATGTAAGAGATTCCATGGAGAAGTTGGCTCAGACCTACGTGCACGAAATAGTCCGTCTCCATGGAGTGCCTTCAAATATCGTGTCTGACCGAGACCTAAGGTTTACATCTTGTTTTTGGGCAAGTTTCAAGAATCGATGGAGTTGAGTCTAAAGTTTAGTACGATGGCGCATTCACAGACCGATGGACAGTCAGAAAGAATTATACAGATATTAGAAGATATGCTGAGAGCCTGTGTTCTGGATTTCGGATAAGTGGATCGAATATGTGCCGTATGCAGAGCTGCCATATAATAATAGTTATCAATCTTCAATTGGGATGGCTCTGTACGAGGCTCTGTATGGACGCAAGTGTTAGGTATCGCTATATTAGAGTTGGTCAGAAGATGGGCATATAAGCAAGACCAGAGAAGTTTGTGTCCAGGAAATATTGGACAAAGTCAAGTTAATCAGGGAAAGGTTAAAGGCGGCTCAGAGCTAACAAAAGAGCTATGCGGACAATAGGCGAAGAGAGTTGGAGTTTCAAGTGGGAAACAGTGTATTTCTGAGATTATCACCAAATAGAGGAATTTTGAAGCATCCGAAGGGTGGAAAGCTGAATCCGAGGTATTTGGGATCGTTCCCGGTAAAGAAAAAGAATCGGCCGGTAGCATATCGACTAGACTTGCCAGATGGATTGACGGGGATTCATGATGTGTTTCATGTGACACAGCTGAAGAAGTACAATGCTGATCCCAGTCATGTTCTGAATGATGAACCGTTGGTGTTGCAGCCCTATCTGAGTTATGTGGAGAAACTCGTGCAAATATTGAACAGAAGTGTCAAGACTCTTCGAAACAAGCAAATACCGATGGTAAAAGTTCAGTGGGAGCATCATGGTACGCGAGATGCCACATGGGAATCAGAAGAGTGGGTAAAGCGGAAGTATCCCGATCTGAAATAGAGGTATGCCTGATTTCGGGATGAAATTCTCCTAAGGAGGGGAGGATGTGAAACCCCAACAAAAACTAACCTTAGTGTAAGAGGGTTGAGATGCATATCATATTTTCATGCATGCATAAATATATTTTTATATGATTTTATATGCCTTGGATATGTTATTTGTAGCCTAGATGGCTCGATTGTGGTTGTTGAGTAAGAAGGGCAAAATGGTAATTTTACTTGAGGATGAATTAGGGAGATAGCTTGAGGATTAAATAGAAAAAATATTTGGAGAGAAAATAAGAACAAGAGTTGTTGTGGTTTAGAGGTTAGAACTTTAGAATTAGATCTTAAGGTCTTTAGTTCAAATTCCATCATTGGAGTTTTAGCATGATTAAATTTTATTTTGTGCTAGGTAGGCTATATTTCGGCCCTTGCATGCTTTAGGGAGGAGTAGGGGTGATGTCCTAGGGGAGACATGAAAGGAATGTCCTAATCCTACTCTTATGCCCTACAAAAATTTCTAAGGGATTCATACCCTTTTTTATCTCTAGCTTTCCTTAATTCTTAATCAATTAAGTTGATTAATTTATCTAAGCCATTTTATTTCCAGAAAATTCCAGCAAGGTTCTATGAGATTTAGGTTTCGAAAATGTGTAAACCAGAAAAATTTCTGGACAGCTTTCGTAGCAAAGCAGTCCGAAAAACCTAGCTGTTCTTCCACCTTTTTAACCAACAATTCAACCTTATTTCTCCTCCATAAAGAAGGCTGGAAACCAGCCTTAAAGGACCCTTCAATGGCCCTTCAAACCTTCTACAAGCTGACTGAAATATTGCAGAAAAATCTGCCAGAAATTTCAGCAAGCTTGCGAAAAAATTGAACAGAATTTCCAGCTTTGTTCCTTCTTCACCCTTGTCCGAAACTCATCCTATTTTTCTGTACAAACTCACCCTAATCAGCCATGAACTGAGCTCCATCATCTTCTCCAGAGTTCTGCACGAAAAACAACTCCATGGCTGCTCCTAAAATCTCTCCATCAATCACTCCAATCAAACCATTAATTGAAGTCTAGAATTTCAGCAAACTACCATAGATTAACCCTCAAACAACCAGAAAATTCCTTCACCATTGTACACCATATTTTCGGCCACTCTAAAGCTCCTTCAACCATCATTCATTTCTGCAAAAATCACAGCCAGGCAGCCGGCCATAGAAGCTTCCAAAAGCTCTCCATTAACTAAGATCTTCTTACCATATTTGTTTCCAAAATTGATTCCCTAAAATATTTTTTTTGAATTTCAAGCAACCAGCCTTCCTTTTCCTCTCAAATCTGAAAATTCAATGACCAAAAACCACTTAAATAGTTGGCTACCCTTCTCCCACAGAATTTCGGCCAGCCCTCTCTCTAATCTCTCCATTCTCTCCAAACCAAGAACACCTACTAACATTCTCATGCCTAAGACCACTCCAAACCTCTCCAATCTTCTCCCAAAACTCCAGATCACACCTACTCAACCCCATGAAACCACTTCTGCAATTTTTAACATCAAACTCAAAAATCAAAGTCTCACTTTTCGATAAAAAAAAAAAACCAGAATTTTCTTAAAGGTTCAAGAACACCTTCAAGGTAAGCATGAACGATCATTCATCTTCAACTCTTAATGAATACACACACACACACACACACACACACATATATATATATATATACTAATAGACTTTCACTTTCTCTCTCTCACACACACACACTCTCTCTCTCTCTCTCTCTCTCTCTCTCCTCTCTCTCTCTCTCTCTCGGCCGAATGGTTAATCCAACCATGGCCAATTTTTCTTCTCCCTCCTTAGACGAATCAAGCTGTCCACACGAGAGGATTCTTTCGAAACTTCTTTAAGGTAGTCATCATTCAAGTAAGCCTCTTCAATCTTCTCTTTAAGTTCTAGATTCATGTCTCTTAGATATAGTTGGATGAGGATGGAATATATTTGGAGATTGAGTATGTGTTTATATGATGGAGTTGAGATTGAAGCATGAATGAATATGTTGGGATTGATACATGATGATGATTGGTCTTGGTTAGATTATATGATGTTTTAGGGTTTGTTGCATGCCTTATGTCGTGAGTAGTATGATTAATCAAGCATGTTAGAGATTATGTCACCTTTGGTGAATAGGGTTTATGTTTTTGTATTCTTGTTGAGGCCATGCATATGATTATGTTTAGTGGAGTTGAGATCATGTGTTGATAAATTTAGATCTATGCCTTTATTCATGATTAAGATGATTTGATGATTGGTGTAGAGTGTATGTTCATGACTATGGTTAGCAATAGAAATTATGATCGTGACCTTGTTGTCCCTAAACTAATTAAGTAAGCCAATTTTATTTCATCAAGCTAGATTTATTTTATAAATCCTTTTATTTATTATCTAGCCTTAAAGTTTGGGACACTAGGGTCATGATTGTAGTAGGTTGAGTTAAGATTAATTGTGAAAGCAAATTGTAGCTTGAGTTTAATCTTGGCTTATGTTTACCCCAGGCGGGGTTAGGCTAGCTTTTGGAGATCTCTAATTTTATCTCGAGCAAAGGATCAGGTAAGCTCCTACATAAAACTTGTTTGTTGTAAAAAGTTTCTAAGGCAAGCTAAACCCAAAGTTTGTGAACACTGATTTAGTAAAGGCAATTAGGGACTATTTCCTTTCTTATTTCAGTCAAAACAATTATTTGAAAAATAACAAGCAATTTTATTTAAACACTAAACTTTTTCTAAAACTAATTTTGACAAAGACTTTGGGAACCCTTGATTGCCATTTTCAAGTAAAGCTATGTTTTATCAGTTTTCTCCCAAGTGGGATGAACTACGTTAGTACTCAATAAGGGTAGGCTAGTAGTGCTAGTTTTGAAGAGCAAGAGTGAGTTTTTTGGCAGGAGGCCACCTCCAGAAGATGAACTCAACTTAGAGAAACGTCAGTACTACTTAGTCATGCCGGTCCGAGCTAGAGTTTTCAGTCATGTGGACTGTGTGTTGCCAGAATGGACAACCGATTTTGTTTGGGTGTAGAGAAGGAGGAGAATCTTACCCGATAGGCTGATCACCTACCTTGTTGTCAGTCTGCGCAAAGTGTGGCATTCTGACCGTTGTATGGTTATGCGGCCTAACGTGTGGTAACCCATGGCCGCCTTTTGAGTGGTTGATTTTATTATTCATGTATGGTTGGAAAAGCCAAAATGCCACTCTTGTTTTTAACATTATTTATTGCTTGCCAGTATTTTTCTTTTGAAATTCTTACTCCTTGCATTCATGAATTATTTTCACTAGGCACTCAAAGTACACACGGACTTACTAAGATTTTTATCTCATCACCCTTGTACCATGATTTCAGGTCAGTCCTGCTGTGGGAATGAGTAGCTAGTTGTTGCCTGCTTGGAGGATATTCTATTATTTATTTTATGTAATGCTTTGGGAGTTGAGAGTGAACAATTTGTATTTATCGATTTATCTTGAATTTTTGGATTGTAATAAGTTTTAATTTTGAAGTATTACTTTATTTTCATTCGTGTGTTCTAATTATAAAAACCCCTTGTCCTTTGGATGGGGTGACATCCCCGGCCCTATTGGGCCTAGGTAGTGGGGTATTACACCAAAGCACATAAAATCATTCAAAAATATATTTATACATGCAAGAAAATATGTTATGCATCTCGACCCCCTTACTCTAGGGTTGGTTTTAGATAGGGTTTCACACAAAGGCAAGTAACATTAGAATTGATTCTAGTCTAGCAACAAGAGCGAATGTTTCATCATAGTCAATGCCTTCTTCTTGATTAAATCCTTGAGCCACCAATCTAGCTTTGTTTCTAATTACAACTCCATTTTCATCAAGTTTATTTCTAAAAACCCATTTTGTCCCAATAACAGGATGATCATGCGGTCTAGAAACAAGTTTTCAAACCTGATTTCTTTCGAATTGATTTAACTCTTCTTGCATGGCAATAATCCAAAATTCATCATGTAATGCAATATCAATGCTGCTAAGTTCAATATTTGAAAGAAGAGCAAAGTTGTTGATAAAATACCATCGAGTTTTAACTCCTTGGTTTGGATCTCCAATAATTTGCTCCTTTGGATGGCCTGATTTTTATTTCCAATCCTTCGATAATTGATGATTTGTAGAATCTTCAGTTTGTTCTTTCTCTTGTTCAATCTGCAATTCTTCAATCTCTTCTTCTTTTGCATGAGTGTCTAATGTTGGATCTTTAACATGATCTAACTTAACTTCATTTGAATTTCCTACATCATCGTCATCTCTTTTTGAAGTATAAATATTAGATTCATCAAATACAACATGCACATATTCTTCCACACATAGTGTTCTTTTGTTGTATACACTATAAGCTTTCTTGTTGGAAGAATATCCAAGAAATATGCCCTTATTGGACTTACTATCAAATTTTCTAAGATTATCTCTTGTATTTAGAATAAAACATTTACATCCAAAAACTTTAAAATAAGAGATAGAAGGAGTTTTGTCAAATATAAGTTCAAACGCAGTTTTTCTTAAAAATGGTCTTAACATAACTCGGTTTATTGTATAGCATGCTGTGTTAACAGCTTCCGCCCAAAAGTATTTTGGAAGAACATTTTCACAAAGCATTGATCTAGCCATTTCTTGCAAGGTCTGATTTTTCCTTTCAATAACACCATTTTGTTGAGGAGTTTTAGCTGCTAAAAAACTATGAAAGACTCCATTTTCATCACAAAAGTGAGTAAATTCGCTGTTACAAAATTATTTGCCATTGTCACTTCTAATAGAAATCAGTTTGCATCTAATCGAGTTTTGGACGCGCTTAATCAGTTTTGAAAATTCAGTAATGGCTTTCATCCTTTTGACCAAGAAATAAAGTCCAAGTAAATCTAGAGAAATCATCAACAATTACATATGCATATTTTTTTACCTCCAAGACTAACAGTCCTCATGGGTCCAAATAAATCCATATGAACTAATTCAAGAGGTTTTGAGGTAGAAATCATTTTCTTTAGTTTAAAAGAGGTTTTGATTTGTTTCCCAAATTGACATGCATCACAGATTTTGTGTTTATCAAATTTCATTTTTGGAAGCCCCCTAACAAGTTCTTTTGAGGACAGTTTGTTTAACAAATCAAATTATATATAACCTAATCCTCTATGCCAAAGTTAACCATCATTGTCATAAACAGATAGGCATTTAATTCCATTAGCTACAAGGTCATTAAGATAAAACACATTTACATTTCCCATGCGTTTGGCAGTAATGATGATTTCGAGATTTCCACTATCAAGTATAGAGCAAGAATTTTTTTCAAAAATGACTTTACAACCATTGTCACAAAGTTGGCTAATGCTGAGCAGGTTATATTTCAAATCATCAATAAGTAAAACATGCTTTATAAATGTTAAGGGACCTTTACCAATATTACCAATGCCGAGAATCTTCCATTTCTTCTTATCTCCAAACATAACAAATCCTTTATTTGTGGTCTGAATATCTTCTAACAAAGCTGCATTTCCAGTCATGTGTCTTGAACAACCACTATCCAAGAACCACTTGGTGAAGCTTAAAGACCGTGTCTATACATGAGAAGAAGAGATGATTTTTTGTACCCACACTTTCTTGGGTCCATGAAGGTTAGTAACATTTTCTTTAATTTTCCAAAAAGTAACTCCACCGAATTCCACTTTTCTTTTAACAAGGCATCTTGAAACTATATGTCCAGGTTTTTTACAATACGTGCATGCCTTGTATGTGCTGTGAGAAGAAGTAGGTTTAACATATTGAAACTTATTCTCTTTGTAGTTATTTTTATGTTCATATCCTAAGCCACTTTGATTTTCCACTAAAATAAATCTGGGCTTACAAATTTTGTCTTTATCCTCATGTTTATATCCTAAGCCACTTCGATTTCCAGCATAAACAAATCTGGGCATGCATATTTTGTCTTTATCCTCATATTTATATCCTAGGCCACTTCGATTTCCAGCATAAACAAATCTGGGCATGCATATTTTGTTTTTATCCTCATGTTTATATCCTAAGTCACTTCGATTACCAAAATGATGTTGAGTTCTGAGTAGCTTTTCCAGATTGCTTTTACCATTTGTAAATTTCTCAATGCAATTGGTCAGATCATTTACTCTAATTTTCATATCATCAAATGTGCTAACCATGCATTCAAAAGTTTGAACTTTATTACATAGGTTTTTATTTTCCAGAGATGCATGATGCAAAGTTGTCATGATCACATTTTTTTCAATTTTGTCACATATATGTGTTTTAAAAGATATTTTGTTGTCATTCAACAAGGCTTAATTTTCTTTCATCAAACAATTAACCTTCAACTTTAACTCTTTATTTTTTCTGGACAGTTTTTTTAATTCATAAAACATATCACATAACAACTCATTAGGATCAACATGCTTTTCAGTCATAGATATATGCGAATTTAACATGCAATCTGATGTTGAAAAGTTTACCTCATTTTCCAAGGCCATGAAGCAAATGTTAGCAGTTTCTTCCTTAGATTCCTCATCTTCATTTAAGTCCCAAGCTCCCATCAATCCTTTAGCTTTCTTGACCTTCAGGTCTTTCTTTTTCTTAGACGTTTTTCCTTCCTTGCCTTTTGCAATCAGATAGTCTGCAATGAAGTGATCCGTGCTTTTACATTCAAAGCATTAAGGCTTGAAGTCGGAGGTTTGTCCCTTCTTTCTTATAAGCTTCCTTCCTCGTTTGTAGTTTCCTTTGTTGAACATCCTTCTGAATTTCTTTGCTATCATTGCCAAGTCATCATTGTCCATTTCCATGCCTACACTGCTTTCCGAAAGACTTGTTTCTCCATCTTCATTTTCAGCCTTTAGAGCAATCCCTTATCTGCCTCTATCATGATCATCAGATTCATGAAATCTTTTAAGCTTCATCTCATGAGTTAAAAGAGATTCGATCAACTCTTTAGTAGATAAGGATTTTAAATCCTTGGATTCTTCTACAGCAAGAGTTTTAGGCTGCCAACTTTTTGGTAAAACATCAAGAATTTTCTAGTTTTGTTCCCTAAGGGAATAAACCTTTCCATAAACTTTCAAACCATTTGAGATATTAGTAAATCTTGTGAATATGTCTATGATGCTTTCATTTGGCCTCATAGTAAATAATTCAAAATCATGAATAAGAAGCCCTAGTTTCGATTCTTTGACTTGGTTAGTCCCCTCATGAGTGACTTCTAGCAATCTCCACATATCATGGGCTGAATCACAACCACTAATACGGTTGTATTCAGTCGCATCTAGTGCACAATACAAAATGTTCATAGCTTAAAAATTTAGAGCCATTTTCGCATTGTCTTCCACACTATACTCATCATTCTGTTTAGGTATTTTTATGCCATCAATCACCCTTGATGGAATAAAAGGACCATTCTCTATTAAACTCCATAACTCAAAGTTAATAGAACACACATAAATTTTCATCCTATTTTTTCAGAAAGTATAGTTGCTTCCATTAAACAAAGGAGAACGATTTGTTGAAGACCCCTTCAACATATGGAAAAAAGGATAAGCTTGCCATTAAGATCTTTTCTACAAGGCAGTTAAACCAAAAGTATGTAGACCTTGCTCTGATACCGAATAAAAAACCTTAGAGGGGGGTGAATAAGGTTTTTGGCAAGCAAAAATAATTTTTTTGAATTGTCTAAAATGCTGAACAAGAATGATCACCAAGATACTTGGACTGACTTTATAAATGCATAGAAAGCTATCCAAGTACTCGTAGATGTATATCTAGATTTAGACAGTGAAAGATCATAAAAAAAATAATACATGAATCACTGAATAAAATGAGACAAGAAATGTATAGTGGTTCAATCAACAATGATCTACGTCCACTACCTTAAGCCTCATACTTAAGGATTTTCAACCCTATTTCATTAACCTCACTTAATGAAACCGATTCACATACAAGAAAGGATCACCACACTAGGTTTTCCACAACCTCTCAAACACATCAAGGATCACCTCACTAGGTTTTACTCCACAACCTTGACACAAGCACAAAATAAGGATCACCCCAATGGATTTTACCACACAACCTTGAATATACACAAAACAAGGATCATCCCTATAAGTTTTACCACACAACCTTGAACAAACACCAACACAAAGCTCACCCCTATGGGTTTTACACCACAACCTTATACTACAACAGAGAATTGAAAATCAATAGAATAGAGATAAGCTCACTTACTTGAGCAGATGTTTTCTTAAATACAAGCCACAAATTACTTTTATCTTTGATACACAATGAACTCACATTGAAGCTAGATAAAAAGAGATTTTTAAAAATATTGAGTAATAAGGTTTCTAAGATGAATGTTTCAAAAATCCTGCTTCTAATCTTGCTTTAAGGGCTATTTATAGAGCCAAAAAGTGGAGTGCCAACGGTCATAAAAAAACGGCTACAAATTTTTATGTTTAAACTCATCCGAGTTTTGGACTTGGGTTTTGGATGAAGATGCATCCAAAAGGTAAGTCTAAAATGGCACATTCCTGACAGAAATTTTACAACTCGGTTTACAGGATTTTGGATGAACCTTTTAGATTCAAACTATTCCATCCAAAATTCTGTGAATTTTAAAAACTTTGAAAATCATCTCCTTTGAAGCTTCAAGGTAAATTCAAATGAATCAAAAGATAAGAAGACATAGGAATTAATAAATATACCTTAATAACACTTTCTAGTCTATCATTCTTCATAAAGAACTTCCATGATATATAACTTCTTATACTCTGATTTTCTCATTTGATCTTCTAATTTTGAAATCAGCGATGAAGAGGTTGTCAACAATTCTTATCTGAAGACCTTAGAAGAATAAAGATTAACCATGTCCTATCACAAGAAATTAATAAGTTAGTCCATATCAACGTTTGTTATAAATCAAAACATAAAAGAAAGCCCTTAGGGCTAACAAAAATCATGATAAAGATTGTGATGTGAGGTTCCTACTACACTAGAATGTGTTTGTTCTTAAATTATCCACAGTCATAGTATTAATGAGATAGGACATCATTAATGCGTTAAGATTAGCATGTGTTATAGTTCTTAATTTGATCAAGCGGTGGTTCTCACATCCGTGAGTATTGTGATACTCAAAGTTAATACGTAGATGTTTGTTATTTGAACAAGTACATTGGATGACCTAATTATGAGATAATCACATGAATAACTATTTAGTGCTAGAGATAGAATGTCATTATAGCAAATATGAAAGTATCTTTAGACTTGAGAACTCCATGGTACTTTGTTTGCTAAGCGTTGTACTTTGATTCATATCTTGGGAGTCCTTACAAGACTGCCTATGGGATGAACATTGAGTACAACGTGAAGTAACGAAAAAAAGTTGAGAGGGTCAATAAAAGATTCACCACTTCTAATAGTAAGATCGAATATCTCAAGGCCACTTGTAGGAATCATTACTCAATAAATCCTTGGCTAGGGTGACTATATGTTGGAAATAGTTCCAATTGATACATATGATGAGTAATGGATTTCGGGAACAAGTACTAAAATATTCGGGCCAAAATTAATTAATATTCTAGAGGGCGTTGGCACTAATTCTATACTCTAAACTGAATGAGATATTGTATGGTGAAATGAGTTTATTGCACTGATGTTTTCACTATTGAAAGGTTCATGTCAAACCATTTGACTTTCTGGATTTTTGGGTGGTTATGATGTATTGCTAAATACTACTCATGATCTGCGAAATATAGATTTATTAATTAGAGAATTAATAAATTTAATCCTAATTAGAATTAATAAATTAATTCTAATTATTAAAAAGATTATTAATTCTATTATGATAGAACTAGTTCATATTAGCTACTAAATGATTAGAAAACCTAATAGGTCACATACAATGGAGGAATTAGTACTCAAAATATTATTTGATAATATTATAGGGTTAATTTGTGAGAAAAAATAATTATTATGGGCTAATTATAAAGTGTTATAATTATTCGAGGTTGAATTGTGATTATTAAATCTATATAGGTGAATTATAAACGTGTTAAATTCATAGGGCTTAATTGTAATTCTTGAAATTTCTAAGCCCATAATTGAAAAGGAAATTCCTAATAAATATGAAATTCAAATTCAAGTTAGTAGATTCCTAACTTGTTTTCTGGTTTGTGTGTATCTTTTTTTTTTCTTTTTTTCTTTTTTTTTTTTTGTCTTCTTGTGGTGGCTATTTTGAAGAAAAGGAAACCAGTTTCCTATTTACATAGAGAGAATTTATTCTCTGAGTAAGTAGAAAAAGTTTGGCCACCGTAAGAAAAAAAAAAAGAACACACACAAAAAGAATTTCTTATTCTTTTCTTTTCAAATGAAAAGAAAACGATTTCTTCCCAATTAAATTAATCATAAAACTACCGAGCATTATTCTACTAGCATAGATTTTGGTGGTTTGAGTACATTCTTCGTGTGGATCAATATTAGAGAAATTTCTATCCTTGAAATTTGGTGGCTCGATTAGATCGAATTTTGAAAGGGATTCACGCAAAAGAAAAATTTTTATAAGTTGTATTTTTTAGGTAATTAATTTTTCTTCTCTTCTTATAATCCGTTTAATTACATACAAGTGATCTTTGCGTGAATTTCATTTTATTTTTCCGCTGCATGTAAATTGGTTTGTATGAACGAAATCCAACAGAACCATGTCACCATTGTAGTAAAATGGGCAATTAAAGATGCAACTGCCAGGGTTACCTAGAGTCACTCAAAGAAAATAAGGAGAAGAAGAAGCTTACAAGCATTTCTACTTCTACTCCTGGTATATTTATAATTGAGATAAATACTACCTTTAATAATGAGATATGGGTATTAGATACCAAATATAGATCTCATTTTTGTAATAATTTGTAAGGACTAAAAGGCAGCAAGAAGTTTGAGAGAAGTGATGTAGACCTACATGTTATTAATGGAGCAAAGGTTGTTGCACTTGCTATAGGGACTTATCATCTACACTTGTCTTCCAGATTGATTTTAAAACTACAAAAAAAGTTATTATGTACCAGTTTTACTTAAAAACATTATTTTAATTGCTTGTTTAGATTTATTTGGATTTCATTTAATTTTTAAAAATAAAAGCTGTTCTTTTTCATTAAATGATATATATTATGGTACTGCAACTTTGATGAATGGTTTGTATGTTCTAAACAAGGACAACCAAGTTCTCAACATAAATAATAAGAAACCCAGAAAAGATAACACGAACTCATCTTACTTATAATATTGTCATTTAGGCCATATAAACGAACATTACATTTCTAGGTTACACAAGTGTGGCGACAGAGACTCATTTAATTTTGAATCATATGAAACTTGTGAATCTTGATTATTTGGAAAAATGACTAAAACCTTTTTTTTCTAAGAAAGTGGAAAGTGCTAAGTAATTATTGGAACTAATGCATACTAATATATGCGAACCAATGACATTGCAAGCAAGAGGGGGTTATCAATATTTCATTATATTTATTAATGATTATTCTCGATATGAGTATTTGTATTTAATAAAATACAAATTTAAAGCCTTTGATAAGTTTAAAGAATTTAGAAATGAAGTAGCGAAACAACTTGGTAGAAGTATTAAAACTTTAAAATCTTATCAAGGAGATGAATATTTAAGCTAAGAGTTTCAAGGTTATATTAGAAATAATGGTATATTATCTCAATAGACTCCACTGCATACACCTCAACATAATGGTGTATCTAAAAAAAAGAATCAAACTTTATTAGATATGATTCGATTCATGATTCCAGTACATATCCCCAAAATAATTTTGGTAGATCTGCAAAAGCCATTTATTGGTAAGAGACCAAAATTAGTTCATTTGAGAATTTGGAGATGTCTTGTTTACATGAAGAGGACAAAGTCAGACAAATTAGAAAATAAGTTTGACAAGTATTTGTTTATTTGATGTCTAAACATGGATATCATTTTTATCTTCCTTCAGAAAATAAAGTGTTTGTTTCAAGGCATGCTATTTTCTTAAAGAATGAAGCAATGCTTAAAGGAGATAGTGGGAGTAAAATTAAACCTAGT
This sequence comes from Voacanga thouarsii, assembly GCA_026120185.1. Taxonomy (NCBI): domain Eukaryota; kingdom Viridiplantae; phylum Streptophyta; class Magnoliopsida; order Gentianales; family Apocynaceae; genus Voacanga; species Voacanga thouarsii. The sequence goes on along the minus strand of JANUWF010001093.1, from coordinate 2,665,233 downwards.
GAAGTTCAAGAAGCACAAACAAACAATGATCAATCGATTGATCCCGAATCTATTGATAAAATAGACAAATCTTCTAATACACAAGAATCTCGTAGATCAAGTAAGATACGTGTAGCACCTGAAAGCATGAATTTCTTATAAGTGATTTTAATGACGTATTACTCATAGAAGAAGATGAGCCTACCATTTACAGGAAAGTTCTAAAGAGTTCGGAATTTGATAAATGGCTTGATGCTATAAAGTTAGAAATGGATTCCATGTATGATAACCAAGTTTGGACTTTAGTTGATCCACCCAAAGGGATAAAACTCATAGGGTGCAAATGGGTTTTCAAGAAGAAAACCAACATATATGGTAAAGTTATTATTTATAAGGCACATCTAATTGCAAAAGGTTATCGTCGACAATAAAGTATTGACTATGACATAACCATGTTGAAATCTATAAGAGTAGTTCTAATACTTGTCGCTCATTATGATAATGAGATTTGACAAATGGATGTAAAAAAAAACTTTCATAAATGGAAATCTAACTACTAAAAATGTACATGACACAACTTGAAAGTTACACATCCAAGGTTCACACTAAAATGCGTAAGTTACAAAGGTCAATTTATGGACTTAAACAAGCTTCTACGAGTTGGAATATTCATTTTGATAAAATAATCAAAGAATTTGATTTCATACAAAATATGGATAAACTTTGTATATACAAGAAGTTTAGTGGGATTGCAATTGTTTTCCTATTACTATATGTAGATGACATATTGCTAATAGGAAATGACGTCTCCATTCTACAATCTGTCAAGATTTGGTTATCAAATAAATTCTTCCTGAAAGATCTTGGAAAAGTAACCTATATTTAGGGAATAATGATCTATAGAAATAGATCAAAGAGGTTACTTGGTCTTTCACAATCTACATACATAAACAAAGTACTAAAGAAGTCTAACATGGATCAATCTAAGAAGGTATTCTTACCCATGACCTATGGGATAAGCCTTTCAAAATCTATATGTCCTAAGACACAAGATGAAAGAGATCACATGAGTAAGATACCATATACTTCGACAATTGGATATATCATATATGTTATGATATGTACTAGGCCTGATGTATTTTGTACTCTTAGTTTGACCAGTAAATACCAATATGACCTTGGAGAAGGCCATTAGGTGGTTGTCAATAATATCATTAAGTACTTAAGAAGAACTAAGGATGTATTCTTAGTATATGGAGATGGTGACTTACAGGTCAAAGGGTATACTGATGCTAATTTCTAATCCGATAAAGTTAACTACAAGTCACAATCAGGTAATGTGTTCACTTTTGGTTGTGAGGTAGTTAGTTGAAAAGTTCCAAATAAGACATAACTGTTGACTCAACCACTGAAGTTGAGTACATAGTAATTTCTGAAGCAGCTAAGGAGGCGGTCTGGGTCAAGGAGTTTATTACGGAACTAGGAATGGTACTTAGCATTATTGATTCAATACCCTTGTATTGTGATAACAATAGAGCCATTACACTAGCAAAGAAGCCACGGTCTCATCAACGATCCAAGCATGTATTTAGGCACTATCATTTAATCATAAAGATCATTAATAGAAAAGATGTAAAGATAAAGAGAGTTCCAACAAATCAAAACATAGCTGATCCACTGACTAAAATATTATCCCAAAAGAAACATGATAGTCATGTTCAATTATTCAGTTTTAGATACATGAATAATTGGGCCAAGTGCAAGTGGGAGATTATTAGAATTGTGCTCTAGAACTAATTATTTGTACAATATATTTTCACATTTATTAATAAAATGCATTCTTTATCTTTTAATTTAATTAATCATTCCGCATATATGTGTATAAAACTATTAAATAAAGTCCCAAATACATAATATAGTGTTAAAAAATTATGATATAGATCATAATGTGAGATTCCTACTACACTATGTAATATTTGTGTTTAAATTATCCCTAGTTATGGTATTAATGAGATAAGACATCATTAATGTGCAAAGACTAACAAGTATTATACTTCTTGATTGGATCAAGTGGTGGTCCTCAGATCTATTAGTATTGTGATATTCAAAGGTAACACATGGATACTTATTATGTGAATAAGTTCATTGGATGACTTAACTATAAGATAATCACATAGATAACTACTTAATGTTAGGGATAGAATCTCATTATAACAAATGTGCAAGTATCTTAGACTTGAGATCTCCAAGGTATTTTGTTTACCAAGCGTTGTACTTTGATTCTAATATTTGGAGTCTCATTTAGGGCTGCCTATAAGATAGATATTGGGTACACTGTAAAGTAAACAAAAGTAGTTGAGATAGTCAATAAAGTATTCATTATTCCTAATAGTAAGGACGTATATCTCGTGACCACTTATATGGAATCATTACTCTAGAAGTCATTGGTTAACGCAACTATGCATCAGAAATAGTTCCAAAATGATATACAAGTTGAGTAATAGATTCTAGATCAAGTACTAATAAATTTGGATAAGAATTAATTGTACTCTAGCAATTGTTAGGACTTCATACTCTAAACCGAATGAGATATAGTATGATGAAAAGAGTGTTGGGTATCTCACGCATATCATATATGGCGCAGCGAAAAAATAAGAACGAGATACCAACCCAAGATCTGCATATGTGTGGAAAACAAGACATAAAAATAACAAAGGTAATAGCTTTACCTTTCTTTGCTAAGCGTCTGAAAAATAAAATTTTTCCTTCTTCAAATCGAGGCGCGATCCAACAATCCTCTTGATCCAACACCAGGAGGGTTGAATGTCCAACCACTATAATCACAGTGTGTGATTATCTCTAACAAAAATCCGCACGAAGGATCACACTCAAGCACTAAGATGTTTATGTGCTAGCATAAACAAGATGGCGGCTAGGGTTAGTCTTGTTTCGGAAAAACGAGAGAGAGAGAGAGAGAGAAGAGAAGGAAGTATGTGTGCCCTAGGGTTTTTGTGAATCACCCACAAAGTAGGTTTCGTGTATATCTAATATATCACACGAAAAATCACTGAAAACTGAGAATTCTAAAACAATTAGAATTCCCTAATTGTAATTGGAAACATTAAGTTCACACAATTAAAATTTGGACCTTAAATTATAACTAATTATAATTTGTCTACAATAACTTCTCTTTCTCGCAATTAACCCTACTATGTTATCAAATAACATCTTGAGTATATAATCCTTTATTGTGTGTGACCTATTAGGTTTCTCAGTCAATTGGCAGTGAACATGAATTAATACAAACGTCTTTGAGATTAATAATCCATAATTAATTAGAATTAATCATTTTATTCTAATCAGGATTGGTTTATTAATTCATCAATTAATAAACTCATATTCCCAGATCATGAGCGGTATCTAGTAACACATCATGACTACCCAAGAGTTCAGAAAATCAAGTGGCTTGACATGAACCCTTCAATAACAAACTACAGTGCAATTAACTCATTTCACCATAAAATATCTCATTTGGTTTGGAGTACGAAATTAGTGCCAACTCCCTCCAGAATTAATTCTGGCCCAAATATAATAGTACTTATACCATAACCCACTACTCTAGATGTGTATCAATTGGAACTGTTTCCAATACACAGTTGCCTTGACCAAGCACTTCTCGAGTAGTAATTCCTACAAGTGGCCATGGGATATTCGCGCATACTATTAAGAGTGGTGAATCCTTTATTGACCCTCTCAACTACTTTCGTTTACCTCACAATGTACCCAATATCCATCCCATAAGTGGCCCTCGATCTGACTCCAGAGATTGGAATCAAAGCACAAAACTCAGCAAACAAAATACCTTGGAGATCTCAAGTCTAAGGATACTTGCACATTTGCTATATTGAGATTATATCACTGGTACTAAATAGTTATCCATGTGATTATCTCATAACTAGGTCATCTAATAAACTTGTTCTATTAACAGGCATCCATGTGTCAACTTTGAGTATCTCAATACTCACGGATATGAGAACTACCGCCTGATCAAATCAGAAAGTCTAACACATGCTAGTCTTAACGCATTAATGATGTCCAATCTCATTAATACTACGACTAGGGACTATTTAAATAGTAACACTATACAGTGTAGTAGGAATCTCATATCATGATCTCTATCATGATTTTCTTAACACAGTGTTGCACTAAGGACTTTATCTAATAGTTATTTTATCCAAAAGTAAACAAAAGATACTGTAAGATAAATAATGCCTTTTATTAAAATAAAATATGTCATATACAACGTACAAATGATTGCCTTTAGGGCACAACACTAACAAGGAGATTATTGCACTAATATTTTGCTATTAAAAGGTTCACGTCATGTCATTTAACTTTCTGGACTTTTAAGTGGTCATGATATATTGCTTAATGATGCTCATGATCTGTTAAATATGAATTTATTAATTAAAAATTTGATAAATTAATCATAATTAGAATTAATAATTTAGTTCTAATTATTAAAATGGTATGATAGAATTAATATATATTAGCTACCAATTGATTAGAAAACTTAATATTTCAGATATAATAGAGGAATTAGTACTCAAGATATTATTTGATAATATTATGAGACTGATTTGTGAGAAGAAATAATTTTATGGTCTAATTGTAAAGTGTTATTATTAGTTGGGCTGAATTGTAATTATTAAATACTTATAAATGAATTATAAATTTGTTATAATTTAAGGGGACCTAATTGCAATTGTCAAAAACCTAAGCCCATAATGTAAAAAGGCTTTATTGATATTTCCTAAACTATTTAGGAAACAAACATGAGTTTTTTTTTTTTTTTTTTTCCTTCCAATGGCAGTGATGTTCCAAGATGTACATATACATATGTATTTTGGAAAGATTTTTCCTGCGGAGAAAGAAAAGAAAACACTGAAGCCTTGTTCCTCCTAATTTCGTTTTTCCTCTACAGAAAAAAAAAAAAAAAACAATAGCCTTCTTTCGAATATTTTCTTCTCCAAATTTAAAACTCTAGCCACCATTAATTTTTCAAACAGAAAATTTTGATAATTCTTGAATACATCCTTTTCTATTCTTGGAATTTGGTAGTTCGTGTTTGAACAAATTTGTAGAAAGATTTTGTGCGCACAAAGAAAAATTTTAAAAGTTGTGATTTAGAAGTAATGAAGTTTTATTCCTTTTCTTGGCCCGTCTAATATATCAAGTGATTCCTTTGTGTAGATTTCGTTTTTAACTTTCACTGCATATTAACTGTTATTACATGATCGAAATTTAACAGTTTTACATATAACTAAAGTTAGTGGGGTGGTAAACTTTTTTTTTTTTTAATATTCTGTATCATTAATTACAAATTTGTTATTCTTGTCATTGGTTATTAAATTCATATGTTTGTTCCTCCCACGCACAATATACTGATAGTGCTTGGATGTAGCAGATTTTAGCAACTGTGGTTTTGCATATGGAGTTTGGAAAGGATTTCAAGTTAGATATAGCAGGTTCAAGCAAAAAATAGTTTTGCGTTATATTTTGTTCAATATTGTGATCTGGTGCATTTTCTAATTAATTGGTATTAGAATTTTAATCCACTAATTAGAAGAAGGATTTTGCAGAATATGGATAACTTATTATATTCATCTAGATTGTAACAATGATATTTAAGTGACTTTTTTCTTGGCTTAAACCGGTTATTTTGGTTGTTATGTAGTTAAGTTTCTCGATGCTTGTGCTTAAAATTTGGCTAAATATACAACGATGGCAGTGGATTTCAATTTCATTTATTTGTGCTACCCTTAATTTTGAATTTGTTAGACAGTTTCATTTATATGTGCTAAAGTGAGCACCTTGCTATTCAGGTTTTACATTACAAAGTCATACTGGAATCTAAAAGATTTAATAGATTTTTTTTTTTTTACATCCTTTGTCAATTTGTCAAGCGAAAAGCTTCTAGGATATTCTATTTTTATGGGTGATTTGACAATGATAATCTTCTTTCATTTGCAAGAGATAGCTATTTTGTTTAATTTGAAGAAATGGGTTGGCTATATTAGAATTTGAATGAATAACTCTTGATTATGTAGGGGTTGCTTACATTAATTCATCATTAGGTCTATAGGGAATAGATTGTTGGGTTTTTCTTAATCCCACTTGGGATAGCTTTAAAAAATGATAAGGGAGGATTTTTCTATAAATAGGTAGTATTTTTTTTTTTTTTTTGAGAGTACACCAACTCATTGAGCCTAATAAATTGGGAGATTTTTTAATTTTGAGTTATGTTGTGAGGGTTTGTAATTTTGTCTGTTCAAAAATTATACAGTAGAGTAGTTCCCTTTGGGGTCATGGATGTATGTCTAATTGAGAGACCGAACCACGTTAAATTTTCTTATTCTGTTTTATTTATTTATTTTTCTTTCCTTTTTCTATGTATTTGTGTGTTGCTTCCGTTGTCCATCCCAACAAGTGGTATCAAAACTAGGTTCTGACTTGGGAGAAGAATAAGGTTCGGGCCTAGGGAGGAAAGAAAAGGAGTAGGAGGTGTTTCATCAGTAATTCTGAATAAAAGGTAATTCTTTATATCACATGAAGGTAAAGTATTTTATTATGAATTCTTTAAATATCACATATATGAAGAATGGGATTTTACCTCCATTGTTTGATGGAAAGATTGACTTCACTCTGTGGCAATACACAACTCAAGAGTATTTAGTGCAGTAGGGTCTTGATTCTGCATTAGAATATGAGAAGCCAGAAGGGATGAAAGATTCAGATTGGAATACTATTCAGAAAAGGGCGGTTAGTACTTTCGGTCAGTATTGGCTCCACATATTAAAGTTACAGTGTTAAAAGAGACATCACCTAAGAAGATATGGGAGACTTTAGATAAAAATCATGCATCGAAGACACTGACTAACCGCTTGAAGATGAAGATGGCTCTATATTCGCTTAAGATGGAATGAGATAACATTATTGATCACATAAATAAATTTAATGAATTAGTATCTTGACTTGAAAATTCATAGGAGAAGATTGAAGATGAGGACCAAGCATTACTCTTGTTGGCTTTTCTACCCAAATCTTATACGCCACTGGTGCAGTTACTACTAGCAGAGAAAAGCATACTGTAACTGAATGAGGTGTCAAAATCTTTAAAAGAAAATCACCAGATGATAAAAGAAAATTAATTTGAAGATAGTCGAGTACTAGCTACAGAAAGTTGGAGAAGAGGGAGGAGTCGAAGCAAAAGAAGAGGTGACCAAGGAAGAGGAAAATCCTAATAGAGTGATAATAGCGACCTTGATTGTTATTACTGTGGAAAGATTGGTGACATCCAAAGTCGTTACCCAAAAATGAAAGAGGATTTAAGAGCTCTAAGAGAACAAATGAAGGATAAGGCCAAAGTAAGCGATTCCTTTACAAATATAGTCATGGGTGATGATTTATTATTGATGAGATGTTCGGATGATACTGTTGATGAGAAGTATTCAAATTAGATGATGAATTCTGCATCAGACTTGCAAATCTGCAAGGACCAAGACATGTTCGAAAATTTGCAATTGGGGAACTTTGGCAACATCAACGTGGGGAATAACTCTAAGATAAAAGTTGAAGGCGTTGGACGAGTCCGTCTTAAGCTCCACAATGATAAAGTCAAAATACTTCCTGATGTAAAATATATTCCTGATTCTATTATCAACATTATTTCATTAGGTGTGATGGCAAAAAAAAGATACAAGTATGTTAGAGTTGGGAAGTCTTACAAAACATACAAAGGGAACTGTCTGGTTATGCAAGAGAGAAAGAAAAGCAAAAATATCTACCATCTTTATTGTCATTCCTTGAAAAAGCGATTTGAAGGAAGTAAAACTAAAGAAGTAACAGAGAAGAAGACTGCAAGGATTGGGAATAGAGTTAGATTTTCATATTCAATTGTAATTTGAAAATTTGAGAAAATAAAGAATTTGTTGAGTTTTTCTCAATCCCACATGGGATAGCCTAAAAAAGGGGGAAGGGAGGATTTCCCTATAAATAAGTTGTGTTTTTTTGGGAGAGTACACCAACTCATTGAGTCTAATAAATTGGGAGATTTTTTTATTTTAAGTTATTTTGTGAGGAATTGTATTTTTGTCTATTCAAAAATTATATAGTGGAGTGTTTTCTTTCGAGGTCGTAGATGTAGGTTTAATTGAAAGATCAAACCACGTTGAATTTTCGTGTTTTGTTTTATTTATTTATTTTCTTTTCTCTTTTTATATATTTGTGTGTTGCTTCCATTGCCCTTCCCAACACAGATGAATTTGATCACTTAGTGTACGAAAGAAGGAATTTTTATCACTAGATAGTGGTTTAATCTGGAAAGTCAAGCAAGTTAGATTTGATGATTCCATCAATTCGAAGTTAAAAGGTTCAAACTTGAATTGGAGAAATTAAAACTTGTAGTAGAAATCAGGTAGCCAAGATGACAAGGAAATAAGAAAATTTTGGAGCCTGACTTAGAAAAACTTTGGGTGGAAGCCCTTTTCAAAACGTTACACCATGTTCAATTTGATCATCATTGCAACCTTTGATAATAAGAAAATTGTGTGAAACCTCAATAATGGTCCTTTAGCCCCATGGCTAAGGCTTTGCAAGATGAGAAAGAACATGAAAAGACAATGCTCTTCGAGAAAGATCAGAAAGAAATTTTTTCTTACAATGGAAACTCCTTTTCAAATTTGAAAAATGAAAGCAAAGAAAGAAAAATAAACCGATTTAATTTATTAACTTTTATATTTTGGAAGTTTAGACTCATTTTCTTTTTTTAACTTTTTAAATCCCATAACTATCATTTTTGTACTGTTTTGGTTCTTTTTTTAGGGTATCTAACAAGTTGGAAAAAAAAAAAGAAAAGAGACCAAAATCGTCAAAAATAAAAATTAAAAGACTGAATTAGCTAATTTTTTTTAAATAATAAAGAAATTAAAAAATCTACCTCCCAAATTTGGAAGGATTTTCGGATGGATTTAAAATGAATTCTTGAAATTTTATTTTTAAAACAATAAAGTAATAAAAGTATTTATTGCAAATCTATCACAAATTTAATTAAAATTTGGAACAAATTCGAAATAGATTCTTAAAAATATATATTATTTAATAAAAACAAATTAGTAAAAATATCCGTTCCAACTCCATCCCAAATTTGGGATGAATTTGGCATGCAAAATTCTTATAGAGAAATCCATTCCAAGTTAAAGATAGTTAGTTAATAAAAAAATCAAAAAGAAATTAATAAAGAAATTATTTCCAACTTTAAGTGGAATTAGAGATAGATTCTTTAGAAAAATTTATTATTTAATGAAAAATTAAAAGAAAATAAAATTAATAAAAGAATTGAACACAAATCTATATCAAATTTAAGAAAAATTTTGGAACAGAATCATAAGAAAATTTTATTATTTAACGAAAAATAAAAAAACTAAAAAATTAATCAAGGAATACTTCCCAAATTTAATTAATATGCATAGTTCATGTTCTAATTTTGCTTTTAATTGATCCAATAGAATGGTTAATATAATTATTTTATTAATAATTTTTTCTTTTTTTTACAGTTTTGATACGATATAAGTTAAATGAATAAATATATTATTAATTTGATAGTCACATATTTGAAATTAAGTAAATATTACGATATAACATTATTTAAATACTTTGATAAAATGACAAATTATATTCGATGTGATTAAAATTTAATATATTTATTTTTTTAACTTTTGTAGAAAATCTAACAATTAGATTATTAATTTGTGAAATTTATATATACTTTATAAGTATACTTGAAAAATTGGTCGATTCAATCCTTTAACTTTTATTTTTAACGATTTTGATTCTTTTTCTTCTTTTTTTTTTTTACTTTTAGGTCCCCTAACTATTATTTTTATGTAATTTTGATCCTTTTTTTAGGCTTTCGTTAGTCATGCAACAGCACACAATAGATATATTACAGAGAAATAGGACAGGACATGATAGGGTTTTTGGTATAGCAATTTCTTGTTTACTTCTCACACACTATTAAACTTTTGTGGTTTTGAGACTTGAGAGGTTGTTAATTCATGTGGTTCTTGATGTCAATGTGAACAACCATTTAACTGCCAAAATAGTTTGCATCATAGTTATCAGATTCGCTACTTCTACTGTCGAATCGCGAATCGATTCGTGCGTTTCAGTTCGCGGTACTGCAACGCTGAGATTCCTTCAGATTCACGTCCCCATTCGTTGGTATAAGCGAATCCCCTCCTCCATTAGCCGGATGGAAGAAGATGATGATGTTGGAAGCATTGTGGCGTAGGAAAGGAAGCAGAGTAGAAAGAGAGTGCGGTGGCCATAGAAGAGAGAGAGAGGATTCATGGCTGGGACTAAGGGAACAGGAAAAGGAGATGACTTCTAGTGCAGCGGCGTTCCCATTGTAGAAGAAGAAGACCATTTACCGACTAATAGGGTTTCTGATAAAAGCCAAAATTACTACTATATCCTTTTTTTTAAAATTCTTTTCTTTTTTTTTAGTTTTGAAAATTTAAAGACCTAATTTTCTAAATGGAAATCTGAAAAGAAAATTAACTAACTAATCAATGAATAATTTATTAAAAATATCTTGGAATTACCAATTGTCAAAGGAAGAATAAAGAGGTATAAGTTCTAATGCATTTAATTAGTAATTTAAATTTAGAAGCATAAAATAATTTACATCTTTATACATAGGTTTTATTATTTTATAAATTATATATATAATATTTTATATTATAATTTTTGCATACCGAAACATACCGAAGAAGTCTACTCTTTAACGAAACTTAATTTTTAAAATTAACAAATTATGTCCCGAATCTGTACCGCATACCGAAACAAATAACGAATCTGGTAACTATGATTTGCACATTCAACTATTCTATAAGTAGCCTTAATGTTAAAGACTGTACCAGCACATAGCTTGGAAACCCATAAAACTTCTTTGAGCCATTCCATAAGAGCCTTAAATGTTAAGGACTGACAACACAAACACATTAAGAACAACAATCTAGAGCACAATCTGACAATTTAAAAAGATGCTAAAAACCAAGATGAAGTATTATATGTATCCTCGTGAGAGCATTTCCCGGAAATTCATTTCCCTCTTTGCATCAAACTGAAGCTAAATTTCTAGTGATGTTGGCATTCCCATTTAGACCTATGTATTATCAACAGTTGAGTTGAGCCACTGCCGCTGGTTGTATCTAAAAGCAGAGAGAGTAAACCGTGTCCTTGAAGAAGCACATTTGTCCCATTAGAAGAGTTCCTTACTTCATCACCCAAACTAGAAGCTGAAACAAGCAGAGCTGCAGAGTTCAAATGTGAGCGTGGGCTCTCTGGTATGAGGCTTGAATTGTTCATCTCATCGATGTCATCGTCTTGTCTCCTCTTTATAGAAAGTCTTCTGGGAGATGACAGATATGGCAGAGAATAGGTAGTGAACGAATATCGAATATAAAGCATTAAAAATTAACTCTTGGCTCGATACAGACCAGAACAGCAGCCTTTGGATATGCCAATTGCTAATTTCGACATATCCTAGCCTCAATTAGAAGGCAATGCCTCTAGAGACATACTGGATCAAATTAGAAAAAGAATGCCAATGGAGAATTCAACCCTGTAGTTTTAAGGAAAACCAATCATGAGATATAACAAGATGTTAGCAACATAAACGTCACTAACCTATTATATGCTTGAAAATATGCTTTCAAATTGCAACAAGATCTGAGGTCTCCAATTCAATTATGTGTATATATTGCTATGACAAATTTTAAACTCAAATGCCAACACATTTGTGCCATTGTACTGGTTAGTTCATCTTAGCAACAGCTACATAGAAATAATAGAAAATAACCAAAATATCAGAGATTATTCCCTAAAACAGGGGAAATTTGTAATAGAATCTTCCAATATCACAGTTCTTTTAATGAAAGAATAAAATGACAGAAGTAGTTTTTTTTTTTTCCTTTAAAAAGAAAGAGAGAATAGAATAAAATATAGTCTGGCATCGAAATTGAAACCTACGTCTTGAGTAAAATTTTTTTACTATTAAGACAAATTATTACTGACAGATATAAATATTTACTACATCAAACAATACTTTCAATTTCAGAAAGTATTAAATGGAAGAATGACCATATGTTTTCACAAAAACTCATGTCATATCAAAGTGGAACTTCTTCGTGAGAGTCAAATAAACTTGCCCCATGAATTTAGATACGGAAAGAGACCAATGAAGTAATCAGTAAATAAGATTTTGGCACACAGGTGTTGTTTACACACCATGAGAAGCTCAGCATATGTTATTTCATTGTTGCCCAGTGCCCACCACCATCTGTTGCTCCATGAGAGGATCCCAATTAGCCTGCATCAGGAAGGTTTGGTCTTCTATTAATGATAGACTAGAATGTGACCCACTTCAAGTGCAAAATTTGGTCCCATTTGAATTAAGGACCATGATTGAAGATGAACAATGAACCAAAAACTACAAGCCCGTAGTGGGACCAAAACTGAACTTTCGCCGAATAATATAGAATTTCAAAGGTTTAAATGGTAAAATAATATTTGAAGCAGTCAGCATCTCGTCTGATTCCAACACATAGGGTAATCCTTTACCGGAATTTAATATCTAGCGCTCCCTCTGTTTTTAATCATTTAGCTTATTTCTAACTTAATTGTTATCCTAAATTATTTATTTTTTAAAAAAATTATTATATATATTTCATAATATAAATCGTTTTAGATTTAAAAAGATTTTTCACAATATAAGTAATTTTATAAAGTTTTATAAAACTTTATTACTTTTTTTCAATTCTGCCCCTTCCTACAATCTCTCTCTTTTTATTAATTATGACACAGCTCTCTACAATTATCAAAGTAGACAAAGACTTAATTAGAAATATTTTTAAATTTTTAATTTTAAAATTGTCTGTAATTTATGGACTTTTAATTTCTGTGCATAAATTTAAAACGATTTATATTGTGAAACGAAGGTAGTAAGATTTAACATTCTAAATTTACCCCAATTTAATAGTACTCCATCTGTCCCTATTTATCTGTTATAAATAAAAAGTTTTTGTGTCCCTTTTTATCTATCACATTAAAAAAATTTAAGTGTCATTAATATTAATTTTACCACTATACCCTTATATTAAATAGTTTTAAAAAATAAAAGTGTAATAACTTTATAGAGAAAGTTGAACAAACAAATCAAGAAAATAGTTGTGGAGAACATTAAATCCAATGGCACTTTTGAAATGTATAAATAAAGTTTCATGAATTTAAGAGATTAATTAATTTTTTAAAATTGTGTGAAATAGTTAATTGTGATAAATAAATAGGGACTAATGACATCTAAAAATCACATCATTAATCTTATAACACACCAAGAGAGTCATTGGCTATACTAAGTTAGTCTCAAATGTATTTCCATTGGGGTATTTTAACAAATACCAAGAAGGTAAGTTGAAATAAATTATAACACACTATGTGTTAAGAACGGTAACATTGGCAATGAAAAAAGGAACTCAACAGACAGTATACTTTTATGCCAAAAATGAAAATTACAGCATACAAGATATGAAATTCTAAATCAAAGTAAAAAAAAAAGAAATTGTGAAAAAAAATATTACCTTTTAGAGATTGTAGGAGAGAGAACCCTATTATTGGAATGAGAATTGAGTCACTTGACAATTGAGGAGATTCACGATATTGCAATCAAGACAAATAGAGCGAAACTTGTGCTTCCTTTTGAATTTTTTTTGCGGAGAATTAAGGTAACACTTATTGGGATATTACTTGTTAATAGAGTTACGTAAGAAGTTAAGTATCGATTATATTAATAAAATTATATTCTATTTCAAAAATAATATGAGTATTGTTTTTTTTCAGACTATCCTATTAGATTTGCAAAAGATTATATACTTCAAGTTTCCAAAAAGACAAAAAAATGACCTGTTATTTTTCGGTCCTCTGGCATAAGAACAATCTCGGCTTTGGGTTGGAAGAAGTTCGTGGAGGACAATAGCTTAAAGGTGGGCGATGTCTATGTCTTTGAACTAGTTCCCCGCACCCGAAACTTCAACATTACTTACTGTATATCAGTCTGCGGAACATGAAACGACCGCCCAATCGTGTGCTACGGTTAGGCAGTGATAATAGTATCCTTCTTATTTCTTATGGTGTGAATCCATTTGCATCCCCATTGGCTAGTAGGGAGTAGAAAGGAGAAAGATAACTTATTTTGGACTATGCGAAGTGGAAGTTTTTGGATAGGAATTAATTATTATCTACTAACAAGTAACACTATCTTTTGATATTGTAGTGGTTGATCGGAACAAATTTGAAAGTTCACATATATTATGGTGTATTTGGATACCTACTTTCAATCCAATTTAAAATCTCTTTAATTTTAAAAAAATATTATATATATATATATATATATATATATATATATAAATTGTCATACAACATAATGTGAAAATTTTACAAGGAGATGAGGAATATGACTTTGCTTGGCTTCTTTGTTCTATAGTAAGTCACAAAGCAACCTGCCGAGCACCAAACGAAGGAAAAAAAAAATCATCTTATCAGAGAACCCAAAATGTTTATCAACAGCACAACGATGTTGTTTGCCATCTGTAGAGGCAACGTTAGCTAGACCTGTAAGGAGGAATCTTAAAGAAGGAAAATGTCATCAAACAACATTGGCATGGTAATGCATCAGAAAATTGCCGTTCAACAGAACATGCTGGAGAGCTCAATATGGGTTGAGATTTCTGTTCCATGATAAGTAGGATGGATCTCCAAAGGGCCTGCAAGAGTAACAGGAATACAACACAAGGAAGATCCAGCAAAAAGAAAGGCAAACGTATAAGAAACTTCCACTGTGGAAATTATTAACCAAAGTAGAAGGATATTTATGTGGCTATTAGGCTTGAAAAGGATGCTCAAAGATGAAAATTACCTTGGTTTGATGAGGTATGTCAGCAAAAAAACTGTGGCGATGAAAACACATAATGCACCAACTGTAAGATATGCAAAGCCTAGAAATCTATTTTTCCCGCCAATCCAAGTTGTGGTTGAAAGTACCAGTTTCTTTTTGCCTCCATAAGCATAGGAATTATAGTTATTGTCTATTGCTACTGTAATATTGTCGTTTTCTTCAAGATCCATCTCTATTCTCCCATATAACTTTCTGAAAGTCGGTAATGCTGCAGTTCGCATCCAAACAAGAAGATCCTCTTGTTCACTCAACTGTTATATGGCAAAAGAAGAAACAAAATTATGGAGTGTTGGATGGATACAAGTAACAGTATATAGGGACAGAGAAAGAAAAGAAAGAATGCACTAACAGGTAACGCAGCATCTAAATGTCCGCCTCCAATCAAGCTTCCATTTTGGAAGTTTTTAGGATAAACTGTACTTCCAAACTTATGTTTTTTGTCACTGTTCCATGCAATGTCCTTCTTATTGACTGTTATAACCTTACCCTTAAGCGAAAACTGGTAAGTGTCATTAAACAAACTCCAAGCGACAAGGCCACAGGGAACAATAGGTTTATTCCCATTGTGAGCTTCAGGTTCACAAGGTGCTGTCACATTCTCACTTTTTGGACTGCGAAGCTGTTTGTCGCTTCTGCTCTTGACATATCTGCCCTAGAACAAGAAGAAATTTCAATATTTTATGGCCCGCCATTAGTAATTGAACAATCAAAACTCAGCAAAGACATGGTCCAAAGACTCCAAACTGTTCAGTTAGAGCATCAAATGGGTATAGATATCTCAGGTGCATATTGGAACTCACCAAAAATTTAAAGCTCAAATCTGGATCTATATGCTTATCAAAATCTGTTTCCAGAGAATTTGAGGAATATAATCCTAAATTCCTAAGTATTTCAGAGAAGGAAATAACAATAACTTTAACAAAGACAAAGACTAATGGTGACACCTTGAATTGTAAAGCAGTTTAGTACTCAGTCTCTGAACATAATCAACTTGAAGCACAAGTTGAAAGAATATAGGATCAATGGCATTTGAAAATTGCATCACTAAATAACTTTAGGAAACTAAATAGTAGCAAACATTGCTAGGTGATCTTCCTTCCTCCTTGACTATTTTAACCAGCACTTGATTGCATCATCAAGCTCATGTCAATCTTTAGCCAGAATCAAAATAATATCATGTTATTTGGTCCTTTTGTCCTTTAGAATTGCAATATCAAAGAACAATTTAGTGACTGGCTATAGGTGCCTGATTCATATGTTTCTCTGAATTATGCTGGACGGACAGTGAAAACATCAGTTACTCTTGCTTTGTTCCCACTGAGACAAACTGAAATTACATTTTCTTGGTTTCAGATGAGAATTTCTCTTGGTATCTTGAAAATGATCGTCTGTAAGGATACACGGTATGCTTGAACTCGGTTCACCTAAAGAGCTTGGCAAACCGCTAAGTTCATGGCAGCAACAAAAGAACAAACAAGAAGAAGAAGCCCATAAAAAATGACTATTGAAATATTTTCCTGGGTATCAGAGGAAAATCATGTGACTTACCGGCGATGGTTCTGATAGAAGTTATCAAGCTGATAGTAAATAAAGATGGGCTGCTTCATTTTTTTAGGTACCTGGGGAAACAATGCACAACTAAATACCTTCAATCTTGGGTTAAGTGGGCAATAAAGGAAGCAAAAAGAAAAAGACAAAAATGTCTTAAAACTTCTTTGTTACAAAGAAATTAGCTTACACTGAAGCTTTTGATACAGGTTTTGTCTGTTTTTGTGCTCTGAATGAATACAATTCTTTCATGATCTGCCGCTTCCTTGTCTGTGTCAGTGGTATGAATGCAATCCTCATCATAACGGTTTACAATCTCCACCACCTATACATCAGTTGGCCAAATTCAAATGTTTATTTAGACAATGAAAAGATGCTTCAAAATGAATTCATGAGAAGAGTGGCTCAAATCTCAACGCTTTCTGATGCACTCAAGGATGCGAGACCAACTGGTATGAATATAACACCAATAAGGATAAAAGCTGCAACAACCTGGAAATAGGCAAGCAGCAAAATAAAATTTATTAGCATAAAGGTGAAAATCCAGCTTTTTAAAAATTGATGATCTAAAAAAAATTCTCTTTAAGGTAACAACATACCAATCCTGGAGTTAAGATTGGTTTGCATGCAGGAAGCTCTTGCTGTGTAAACCTAGAATCTGAAATATATTAAACCGTAACACCCTGTATAAGGTACTGCATGGAAAAATGTAAAAGCAACATGAATGTTATAGAAAATAAACACTTGTGCAGACAAATAGACAGTAAAATCAGGCATATTTTTAATGCATAACAAAAGAGCAAGGAATGCCAAACTAACAAACATATGAATCAAGAAGGCCGACAAAAGTGAACAAAGAGTTGTTCATTCATCCAAAATCATAGCAAGACTCATAAAATTGACAGGTTCTGCACACCCAGCTTGATGGAGATACCAATCTCCAGCTGAAGTTGTGTGACAATGATGCAAAATTATACAAGGAAACTAATGCTTATCCATTTTCCTTCAATTATATGAAGAATTAGTACAATGAAAATTCCAATTCCAGGTTCAAGAAAATCATACTTCATAATTTTGATAGCCAACGTGCCTGCACCATACAGTATTCTTCCAAACAATTTTATTAGTCTTGTTAACCACAAAAACCACACTGAAAAATAGAAAGCGTTCTTCCCTAACATCCCTATCACATCTGAAAGATTCCAGAGGCATGTCAATGTCCAAATTCCGGAAACTAAACATCAATTCCTAAGAGAACAGCTGAATTGCCTTATGTGGAATCATGATGCCAAACAGAACTTGATGGAATCATTTGTCTTCCTCAAAGATTAAAAATACTAATACAGACACATGGGTTCTGCTTCAATTACACTGAAAAGTCTTACGGTAATAAAGAAAAGATCATAGGCCAAATCCCCAGCAATGGGGGTAAATTTCAACTCAAGCAAATTGATTTCACCATACGAGTTAACAACCAACATTCTACAGATCACATGAGTATTCTCTTCACAAATACGTATTCTGATCATGCAGGGCAATGAAAATTTCATTTCTCATGGCCCATTTCCAAGAAGAATTCTTGAAACAAAAATCACAAAAACTGAATCTTGGCGTGCAAAACCAGTGCAATCATGCATTTGAAAATGACCCCATAAAAAAATTAAATCACAAGACAAAAACCAAAATGCCAAGAAATTGTTAAATTTAGAAAAAGGTAAGAAACAAAAATGAATGCCAGGCAAAGAAATTTACACTTGGGTTGCCTGGAATGTTTGTTCACAGAATGAGAGGTACTCTCTCCAGAACTCATCTTTGCATTCAGTTCTTAGCAGAAATGGGGAAAAAATTGCAAAGCAGCGAAAAGGGCTTGATCAGAAAGAGAAATCAACCTGAAAGGAAGGAATAAAAAAAAAAAAAGGGAAATCTTGATCTTTTACTACCAAAAAAAAAAGGGAAAGGGAAAAAGTTAGCCACAAATAATGAAAATTACAGTTGTGCCTTCCTCTTTCTTTTCCCTTTTCATAAATTTTTTAGTAAAATTTATTGCCTTTTCTGGTTTTTAACATATAATAAAGGATGATCAAAAACAGGAAATGCCGCAAGAGTGACGCACCTCTTTCAGATTTCAGTCCTCAAAATAAATTTGCATAAAATGCAAGGAAAAAAAGGAAAGAAAAATCAAACCTTCAGGCAATGTTTGGAGTGAGAGAAAGGAGAGGAAAGAGGGAACAAGAGTAGTTGGAGGAAGTTAAGAACGAAATAAATTGAATGATAAGATATTAATTTATACATATTTATTTTTTTTTACAGTATAAATAATTTAAATAAAAAAATTTAATTGGTATATAAATATTTTTTTATTTATTCTTATTTATTTCTACATTTAAATCCAATTGAATATTTTTAACTTAACTTAATTCTTTTATTTTCTTCTTTTTTCGTTCCTCACTTTCAATTAAAAAAACAATTCAAACATCTAAATTTATTTTCTCTTATTTCTTTTTCTTCTAAATTCTTCAACCTATATATATTTTTAAAGTATATTTAAATAATTTAATTATTTATTTAAATATATTTAAAAATAAATATTATTAAATATTTAATTACTTCAATACATTTAATAATAATTTTGTATTATCATTTAATTAAATAAAATATTTTAATTACCGCATTGAATGGAAAGTCCTGGAACAAATTCTAAAGTGGCATGGGCTTCGAGGCAAGGTTCATCCACACCATCTTTCTCGGCTCCTCCCAGGCCTCTTTAAAGCAGCCGGAGGAAAAAGGCAAGGTGAGCTGTTGTTGTCTAGCCTTTATTTTCTCTCTTTTCCACCTATTGTCTCGAATGATCAACAAAACCAACAGACGAAGAAATACATGGTATTAAAATATCCAAGCTGAGCCGTAGAATCTCCCACCTAAAAATGTATGTTACGACCTTGTGGTCGATGGCAAAGCTAATGTATCTGAAGTAGGTGAAATTAAGAAATGCTTGGACGACTTCTGCGCCATTTTAGGGTAGGAAATTAACTTTCTTGTTCACTTCAATTGGAATTGAGTCAGCAATTGAAAGAAGTTGTTTGTGATGGCATGCCGAGTGTGATCATCATGGAAAAACACCTAGGTTTGCCTTTTTGCAAAGGTAAATCTAGAAAGGAGGCCTTTCAACCGCTGATTGGGCAGCTAAATAAAGAATTGCATGGGTGGAAGTCAAAAAGCCTTTCTCAGGCAGGAAGAGGAGTTCTTATTAAATTTGTGGTCCTGGCAATACCTTCCTATGCAATGCAAGTATTTCTCCAACCTGAGAGTATATGAGAAAATATAGATAGGATCATTCAAAGCTTCTAGTGGGGTAAGACGGAACAAGGCAGACAATTGTGCCTTAAGGCGTAGGATTCTATATGCATGCCAAATGAAGCAGGAGATGGGGTTCCAGAAGTCTAAGGATATGAATAAGGCCTTTGTTACCAAACTAGGATGGCAATTGTGCACTCAATCAAACAAATTATGGGTTAAGTTGCTCGACTCCATTTATTTGAGAGGAACAAAATTGCTCTATCTAGGAAACCATGTAACAAAGAGATCTTGGATCTTTTTTGGTCTTCTAAAATGTAAAGATTTCTTAGCAAAAGGGGATGTTTTAAAATTGGGAATAATTCAGCTGTGCGCATTTGGGAAGATCCTTAGATACTAGGAATCCTCCACTTCAAGCTACTAAACCAGCTCAAAAATCAATCTCAAGTATACGTGGGTGATCTTTTGGATTATCATGTTCTCGATCTGGAGGAGGCATTTGGTAAAGGAATTCACATATTCCCTCACCGTTCCCGTATGCTGCAGCTCCCTGAACTTCCGTCTTGCGGCATACTCTGCATTCTAGGGGAAGAACTGCTTCTTCATAGCAGCCTTCATCTCTTCCCAAGTCCCGATGGTTAGCCTTCCCGCTTCCATCTCAGCAACCTGCACCCTCCACCATAACTTGGCATCGTCTTCCAAGTATGTGGCAGCGGTGTCTACCTTTAGGCATTCCTCAGTTATTCCAACCGCCTTGAAATATACAATGGAGAGAGGAAACTATCAACAACATTTTCCCTCCAGATGTTGTAGCTGTTATGTAGAATCAAACAAATAAGAAGGCCAACAACAATCAAACAAACAAAGTGAAGCCAACAGCAATCAAACAAACAAAGTGGTTGGATCCACAAAGACAACGATGGTGGCAATGCCTCTGGTCCCTATAAATAAGCATGTCTTGTTACCAATTGATCATCCAAGAGAAGCTCTCGGTGTAGAGTGTAAAGCTTCAGAAAAATTGTGAGGGTTTGAGAGTTTGGAAAAATTTTCTGGGTACTCTATAGGTATTTTTCTTGAGTTTGGGGTGTGAGAAAAATATTGTATTTGATAGTGTGGTTGTAACAATTTTTCACATAGTAAATATTTTTTTCGGTTGTCTTTTGACAACAGCCGTGGTTTTTCTTCGTTTTTTGAGTTTTCCACATAAATTCTTGTCTTATTATTTTTCTCTGTGATTGCTTAATTATTATTTTTATTAAAAGGTAGTGTGGAGTAATAAGGATTTTTTTTTTCCAAAAACTAGTATCATTGACTTATTGGGGTATTAATATCTACTTATTGCATGCTCTGTGGTTGCCACTAAGGTGGACCCTCCACCTTAAAGAATAAGTTAAATTATTATTTACTCTGTAGATTAAACCTACAAGTCCCTTTGGTGCGGTGGAGTTTTAGTGTGTGTTTTACACTAAAATAAAAGTACAAGAAAAATGTTAGCAACTAAATTTGATGTTGAGAAATTTGATGGAAAAATTAATTTTTCCTTATGGCAAATACAAGTTAAGGATTTGTTAATCCAATTTGGATTGTATAAAGTCTTGAAGGGGAAGCCAATCTCTTTGACCAGCAGAAAAGATTCAGAAGTGTCCGGTGATAGCAGTGGAGACTCAAGAAAGTTCACAATGAGCGATGAGGATTGGGAGGAGCTAGATATGCGAGCTGTCAGTCTAATACAGTTTAATTTAGCAAAGAATATTCTTGCTAATGTGGTTGTACCGTCTACAACAAAGGAGATCTGGAATAAGTTTGAAGAATTGTACCACACCAAAAGTATTTCAAATAGGCTCTACTTGCAGAAGCAATTTTATACATTGCAAATGGAAGAAGGTACAAAAATTTCAGATCATCTGAGTGTCCTAAATGGGCTTATTTCTGAACTGGAGACTTTCGGAGTTAGAATAGATGATGAGGAAAAAGCTCTTCGACTCATCCTGTCTCTCCCATCTACTTACAAACACATGCAACCCATTTTAAGGTATGGGAAGGAAACTGTAATTTACTCAGAGGTGGTGAGTAAATTAATTTCTGAAGAAAGAATATTGAAAGGAGAAAGCAGACTTTCAAAAAATTCAGTGTTTACTATTTGTGAGCATGGGAAGAAAAAGAACTCTATGAAGAACATTGCATGCTAGGGATGTGGCTAAACGGGCCACATCAAGAAAAATTACAAGAAGGGTGGAGCTGGTTCGCCTCATAGCTCCAAAGAAAAAGATAATGTTGCTAATATCATTTCTCTAGCAGAGAGAGATGATGAATTGTTTTAAAGACAAATATATGTCCTCATGGCATGATTGCTACCACTGGAGATGTCATGAAAGAGGACGTATGATTGGTAGCATGTCCATGAATTTGCATATGGGCATTGACTGATGATTATGCAAGGTGTGTGGTGGAATAAAGGAATGTCGATGGCTAATGAATTTCTGAAAAATCAATATGAAAGTTGCACCATAATTATCGACATGGGCCGAGGTGAAATTGTTGAAGTTGATGTTAATTTCAAGTTAATGTACTCTTTGTGGTGGAGTATGATAATGCTTATTATTGTCGGTAATAGACAATGTCTTGGTAGCAAAACATTTTTGTTTGTTTGTTTAATTCAGGTAGAGATTGTTATGTGGAATCAAACAAACAAGAAGGCCAACAACAATCAAACAAACAAAGTGAAGCTAACAGCAATCAAACAAACAAAGTGGTTGGAGTGGAGTGGTTGGACAACCACTCCACTACGACAACGATGGTGGCAATGCCTCTGGTGCCTATAAATAGGCATGTCTTGTTACCAATTGATCATCCAAGAGAAGCTCTCGGTATAGAGTGTAAAGCTTTAGAAAAATTGTGAGGGTTTGAGGGTTTGAAAAAATTTTCTGAATACTCTCTAGGTATTTTTCTTGAGTTTGGAGTGTGAGAAAAATATTGTATTTAATATTGTGTGATTGTAACAATTTTTCACATAGTAAATATTTTTCTCGATTGTCTTTTGATAACGGCAGTAGTTTTTCTTCATTTTTTGTGTTTTTCACGTAAATCCTTATTTTTTTATTTTTCTCTATGGTTACTTGATTATTATTTTTATTAAAAGGTAGTGTGGGGTAATAGGGATGTTTTTTTTTCCGAACAGTAGCTACAATCAAAACGTTTCATATTTCAAACTCATTGGAATAGAACTCTTTGTTTTGGGACCCCTCCAAGACAGGTATTTTCTATTAGGTCATCCTACACATGTCAAGCAACTGGAGAGGCTCTCATACACTAATCCAAGTTTTTGGAGTCTGTGGAAAAAGGTATGGAATGCTAAGCTCTATAAATGTCACAAACATTTGCTATGGAGACTCCTCTCCAATATACTCCCCACCAAAACCAAATTGCAGCAGATTTTCATAATAGAGACCTGAGTTGTTTGATGTATTCGATGGGAGAAGATTCAATTAAGCATCTAATGTTGGAGTGCCCCTTAGTGAAAGAAATTGGTTTAACAACAAATGGCAAATATAATTGGATGACTTTTCATATTGGTAGAGTAAAAAGGGGTTAGAGGAATCACAACCCTGATAATCCTTTCCCAATTCCCTCGGACAATAAAGTTGAGATGCTCAATTTTGCAATCATTGCCATGGAACAAGTGTGGTGGTATAGAAATAAAATTAGGAATGCAGAAACTGTGCAACCTTGGATGAGCTTAGTCACTTGGTCAACACACTAAGAATAGAAAGGCTAAGCTATCTCAGAACATAATCAATAGAGTGGAAAGCTCCCCCCCCCCCCACCCCCAAAGGTTCCCTAAAGCTGAACTTTTAGTCGCTTGATCAACAACCTTACGTCTTCCTATTGGCACGTGGCTAAAAATAGAAAAGCTATAAGGAGGCTCAGAACATCATCAATGCATAATAGCATTTCCCCCCAGAGGTTCCCTAAAGCCGAACCTTAGCGTTATGTTCATCAATGGCAAAGCCTTCGCAGCAGTCTTGATCAGAGCCGACTTAGGGAAAATGAAGGGGCTTGGATAAGCTGCTTTAGTGCCTCAGATGCTGTTGAAGCTGAAGCTGTAACTGCCTTTCAAGCCGTTAAATTTTCTTACGATCAAAACTGCAACTTTGTTATTGTGGAAAGCAATGCAAAGAACGTGATCAATGCTTTTAACAGGAACAAAGAGGTGCAAGAGTGGAGAGACAAATGTCCAATAGAGGGGGTAGATGGATTCTCCATATAAGGTACTTGAAAGTTAGTTATCCAACTAGGCAAACTAAGGAAAAGCATACTACTATGAGCATTAATAGAATCATAATTGTAAGTTCTTCCTTCTAACTTTCACACTATCAAATACTTTGCATTTTGCGCTCAATAGTTAAAGTTAGTAACCTCGAAAGAAAATCCATGGCTATATAGTTTTTGTTGTTTGTATTGTGCAGCGGATACCGCCTGCTTTTATCGAGAAATATGAAGACGAATTTTCTAATACTTAGATACTAAAAACTGATAACTTATCTGGAAACTGGCATGTAAAAGTTGTTCAACATGGCAGATACTACTGCATTTGCAAGTCGGCTTGGCGCAATTTTGCAGAAGCTCATGAACTGAAGTTTGGAGACTTCCTATTTTTTTTAGTATGTTGGAAATTTGAGATAGGATTCGTCAAAATTTCGTGTAGTTCTGTATTCTGCAGGTGTTTTACTGAAAGGCACCAGTTACCGTCGGCCATCACTACAACAGCAAGACTCATCAGAAGACAAAGAAGAAGCAGAAATCACCATAATATGGTCAACAGATTCGAGTAGATCAAAGAGGAAGAACAAAGTTGAATTTGTTACTAGCGATACACTGGTTTCGAAGAAGACCATGGTCAGTCCAAGTGTCGAAATGAACTCTCTTTTCAATTTCTTTACCCTTATTTTCCCTTCTAACACAAACAACATTTATGACCATGGCATGTCTTTTCTTACACTATTCACCCTATACTTTGAATTTTTAGATTCTTCCATTAAGCTTATTGAAGCAAATGCAACTGAACAATAAGAAAAAACTAGTCCTGGTTAATGGTCATGGAAGGTGGACAATAAATCCTAATTCGTGGGAAATTCTTGGGTAGACCCAGTCCACGGCCCCACCAGTAGACTGGGTGGGCCCAAATACATGCAGAATTCAACACCTGTCCCACCCAATATTTTATTCCCCAAAAATCTATTTTACTTATTTTTTTCACTTTTTCAATTTTCCCTTAACCATGGTTGAGGGATTTTGGAGACAAATCCCGCCATAACCCTCACGAAAACTTAAAAAACTCTAACTCACTATCTCTACCTCTGAAACTTACCAAAACAAAACCAGGGAGAGAGACTGGCATTATATGTGATGTCGTTGGCGGCATTGTGCTTCTGATGGAGATCTAACACTCAAACTTCAGTCTCTCTTTTAGATCGGCTAAATTCAAATTCTGAGTGCGACATCTAATCAAGTGTATGTAGCCTTCGTAAAATATTTTCTCACCCACACTCCCAGCTCGGCCGACAATGTAGGATAGAAGACTTCTGTCTCTCTCTTGTTCCCGTAGGTTTGAAGAAGAACAGCGAAAGGGAGAATGGGGCAGGCTTTTTGCTACTAATTTCGGCTTGGCTTTGAACAATTACTTCCAGCTCGCTGCCATTTTGCTTCTCGTTAGTCCTTTCTTTGATCAACTAGTCCCAGCTCAGTCGCCATTCTGCTTGATTTTGGTCTAGCTTTCAAAAAGTCAGTATATTCTTTTCTCCATTTGCTACCATTTTAATCTCTCTTCATGTTATTTTACTAAATAGAATGTGTTTACTTGCTTTTAAAATGTCAATATGTTCTCTGCTTTTGAAAATTTTAGTTCAGAATATAGATGAGTGTACATTTTCCAAAGAGAATATGCAATTGCTGAACCTTCACATGCTATTGTCCATTCTATCATTGTTTGTTTAATAATCTAAAATCTTATCAACAATCCTCTGTGTGTTTTATGGTCGGTGGATATGAACTGAAAATGCCTAGAGATGCATGGAAGAAAATTTTCTATGCTAGAAAAAAATTCATAAATAGATAAAAGAATAGAGCAAAGTTTGAGTCATCCCGTATAGTTAAGTGATGCCATAAACAATCATGTCAAGCATTTATATGCTTTTCCTTTCACATTGCATTTTGTCGGAGATGAAGGAATTGTTGTAACTTTTAAGATTGAATGTACCTCTTTGGAGAATATTTCTTATTTATTTGTGTCCAGCATAGTGCCTTTTTGGAATATGAAATAACATAAACCTTCTAATAATTGGATGCTTATCAATGGAGTTGTTATCTTTATTAATTAGGATCATAATCTTTAACACCCGAAAATTCAAATATTTCACTGCATTTTACAGTTGGAAAAGCTAAAAATTGAGGTATTTAATTGTCTTGTTTAGTTGTGAGACATTAAAAAAAAATAATATTAACTCCTTCTCATCATTTCAACCAGTTACCACAGGGTTGAACTAGCGTATGCTGTAATATACTTTGAGTCTCTTGATGTATGAATATTGAACTGGTTTTTCATGATGAGTTCATTTCAATTCCGTTAACATGTAGTGTGTGTGACAACCTATATGTTTCATAGTTTTTGGAGATTTTGGACCTTTTTTTTTTTAATTTAGGAAATTAAGATTGACGAAATTGAATTCGTACCACATATATAATTTTTTGGCTTGTAGGATGTCAAGTTGTGGAGATACAATTTTTATTGATGATTTAGAAGAAGACAAGGATGAGGAAGTTCAGTTCTTGCATCGAACAAGTGAGGAAATTCAGTTATTGCAAGGCAACGGTAACAATGAAGTTGAAATTGTGTCTGACAAATGAGCAGAGGGAAAAAATAATGAGGATGATAATAATGAAGTGTCAATAATTTAGAATTTGAAAAAAAAAATTATTGAATATTGCTATAGATTGTCAAAAGAAAGCATATAACTTATACTGTGAATATGCACATGTATGTGGCTTTAGTGTGAGGAAGGGAAAACAATACTACGTGCAAAGGACAAAAGATATTAGGTTAAAAATCTTCTTTTGCTTGAAACAAGGAGTTAAAAATTTTGAAAGTGATGCTAGTTCTTATGAAAGGTTGGATATAAGAACTGATTGTAAGGCAATGGTGCAGTTTGGAGTCTATAAGGATGGCATTTGGAAGGTTAGCAAGCTACATAAGGAGCATAACCACGAGATGGCAAAGACATATGAGAAGCATTTGTTAAAATCAGCTCGTCGGGCATCACAGGCTCAAGGAGACACTTTGGGGCTAATGGTTGGTTCCGGAATAAAGACCTCTTAAGCATTTTCTTATATAACAAAAGAAGGTGGTAGTGTTGCAAGTGTTGGGTTCTTGAAGAAAGATGCCTACAATGAACTTACTAGTAGAAGAAACTCAATGATTGAAAAAGAAGCTCAAAGTTTAGTCATCCATTTCAAGCATAGAGCTAGCACTGAAGGTATGTTTTTCTGGGATATTGAGTTGGATGATGAAAGGCGAATTCATAATTTCTTTTGGAGAGATGGTAGGTGCCAGATTGATTATGATTTCTTCGGTGATGTTGTGGTATTTGATGCTACATATAGAACTAATAAATATAACCTAGTGTGTGCACCGTTCATTGGGGTAAATCATCATTAGCAGACAATTATATTTGCATGTGCATTTTTATCCGATGAGTTTGCTACATCATTGGAGTGGGCATTTAGGCCTTTTTTAGAATCTATGAATAATAAGCAACCCGTGACATTTATGACTAACCAAGATGCAACGATCATAAAAGCTATTGATATAGTGTTTTCTGGGAGCCAACACAGATTATGTTTGTGGCATACCTATAAAAATACCCTATCATACCTAGGAGGTCTTAACAATGATGTAAAGTTTCAACAATTATTTCATAAGTGCTTAACTAGTTGTGAAACGAAGGAGGAGTTTGAAGAGACATGAGCTGAAATGATCAATGGGTATAATTTGAGTGGGCATAAATGGCTAGAAAGATTGTACAATCTTCGAGAAAGATGGTGTACAACTCTCACCAACGAATCCTTTAGTGCCGGATTTAAGAGAACTTCAAGAAGTGAGGGTACAAATAGTGTTTTAAATGGTATTAACAGTAAAACCACTTCTCTTACGAAATTTGTAGTTGAGTTTGAGCGTAAACTTGGGGAATGGCGCCAAAATGAAGGCGAGGTTGATTTTGTTTGTAAACACGGGAAACCACCTATTGCAGTGAAAACCAGCCTAGTGTTGTAGCAAGCTACCCGCTTTTATACTCATAAACTATACAAGGCGTTCGAGAAAGAGTTTAAGGGCATCTTGGCCTCATCTCACCAAGAAGAAACTTGTGGTGATTCCACCATCTAGTTTAGTGTCACCTTGGATACAAAATGGGGACCCAAGATAAGAAAAGCATACCTTAATACAACTACAAATATTGTCAATTGTAGATGCAAAAAATTTGAATCCTATGGGATATTATGCACACATGCATTAGTAAGTTTGAAAGAAAAAAAAGCTCTCACTATTCCAGAAAGATATTTATTGAAATGGTGGAGCAAAGGTGCACGAAAAAGGGTAAGCGACATTGATCAAGCTAAGATATTCGACATGGATGGCATAAGTTCGAATATTATCTATACAAATTGAGCTATGAGATTTGCTTGTGATCTGGTTTCTAGAAACCAATCTCACGAGGTATGCAGGCTTATCATGTGGCGGGGTCTTGAAAGTATAGCCAATCGAGTGGAAGACTATTTCAAGAAAAATTCTATGTTTGATTCACATCGGGGATTAAAGATCCAACTGTACACATCAGCTATAAGGGAAATGTTGTGGCGGATGATGAGGTTGCTGTTCAAGATCCAAAAAAAATAAGGACAAAGGGAAGAGAAAGAGGTGAAAGGATAAATGGTCATTTTGAGAAAAGGAAGATGAGTAATTCAAGTCAAAAGGATGCCTCTTCTCATGGTTGCAATGCAAATTTGTTTTCAATATTGATCAGCAGTTTATTTGCTTTCTATTTTTGTTAACGTAATTTAATTGGTTTATGATGTAGGAAAAAGGAAGCAGATTGCCACAATGGAAAGCCAATTGTCGCAGCCAGGAAATGCAGCAAGTAGTGGGGTTTGCCCACCTATGGTGTTGTCCAATCCAACTTGGAACAACGAGGTTGGTTTGCAGTTGTTTCATGCATTATGAGTCATGTATAGTTTTTCATATCTACGAGTCTTGAACAGTTTTACATGTTATTTATGGTTTTATTATTGGTGCTTAGCACAGGTGGTTCTTTTTAGTCTTTTACAAGTATGTTGCAGGGGTTCACTGCATTGAATCGTATTACTGTTGTAAGGCTTCTTTCTGCATTTTTGTACTTGTTGGTAAATGTTTTATTTATGTTTAGGATATTGATTTATTATGTATTTTATAATACTAAGGTGATCGAGGTGATGTCCAAGGTCTTCAAAGTCACATTGAACAGTGAGTTGCTCGTCGTTCCTTTTGGAGGTATGTGCTACATGCTATGTTGAGTACCCTGAAACTAAATTTCTAGATTGCTACACGCCATTCCTTTTTTGATCCATTTGATAGATTTTTGTTGGCATTTGTTGGATTTTGAATTTCAGAGTGTCTGGTACCTTTACTACTACCTACTAGAATCATTTTACTTGAGAAGAGAAGTCTACCTCAACACTACTGTCTACTGGAATAAAAAAGAAGAGGAGTCACTTGAAGGCTAATGCCTACTGGACATTTTGTGTGGATTAGGTGATTGTGCTTGTGATTATTTATAGAGTTGTAAAAGGATTATTCGGATTTTATTGATGGTATTATGGGAATGGAAGGGAACAATGAATCGAATTTTCTGGAATTTGTTGCACAAGGAGTACATGCAGAATTTGTTGTAAAAGTAGATTTATTGCACAAAGAGTTTTTCGGGAATTTTTGCTTTTATGGTGGATGTTGATGGTCTTACATTTTGTTTTGGGAGAGAGATTTGTTGACTCACTGGAACAACATTTTATTTTTATGGTAGCCACTGCTTTTTGTTTGCAGCAACATTTTGTCTTACAATATGTAGCTGCTTTTTGTCTTACAACATTTTTGTTTGCTGCTTTTTGTAAGCAACATTTTGTCTTACAATATGCACCATTTTGTCTTACAGTTTATCTTACAATATACAACATTTTATCTTACAAAAGGTTTTTGTACAGGAAATTAAATTCTGGACATGTACATCATGTGAAAATTATTTTTCCAAAAATAAAAAAAAAAAAAAAACTGAAGGATAGGAAATTAAATCCAAGTGCACTTTCATTCCATCATGTGGAAATTAATTTTTGTACATAATGTGGAAATTATTTTCCTAGAAAGCAAAAAAAAAAAAAAACTAAAGGACAGGAAATTAAATCCAAGTGCACTTTCATTCCATCAAGGAAACAACACTTTACAAACACAAAGTTCTACTTCATCCTACTTACAATGAAGCTATAAATCTGTAACACAGAATTCTCATAATGAAGATAATAAAAGAAGCAGTATGTTAAAATGTAAGCCAATATCAAATCCGAAAAATAGTCAACAACACAAATAGGGAAAGATCTACAAGTGTTTTCGTTGGTTTTATTAACTTCTTTTTTGAATCAGCCATTTCGCAAGAGGTTGTGGAGGTGGTGGTGGATCAAAATCTGTCACAGTCGATAAGGATGTATTATGTGATGTCCAAGCCTTTTCCGCTTCTTCAAAAGATGGAAATGATTTGAAAACATTCCTAAGATAGCCATTTACTAATTTATGACAATTCACCCAATTCACAAATATTCCACGTTGTCTTCCTTGAAACACAACATAATACTTTCTCGATGTCATTCGCTGCTGCAGTGCAAAAAATATAATATGTATTGCATAAAGACACAATTTAAGTATCACATCAGAAACCGACTATAAGAAATGTACTAATGTATCACAGTTTTCAACATTCTAACAAAAATGGCACAAGTTCAACACAATAAAAAAAAATTAAAAAAAAATAGTTCCACAGTTCTGCATTTTCTCCACCAATTATACAACAATCTCAACAAAATTCACCAGTCAATTAGCATTAACCAACTCCTTTATACCAACTCACAACCCAATCACCTCTAAACCAGTCAATAATACTCCTTTTCAAGAAGATCAAGAACAGCACACCAACAAGCCAATCTCATTTACAAAACCCATTTCACCAGCAAAAATAAGCTCCTTTGTTCCAATGCACAATGTCACAGATTTCAACATTCCAACAAAAATGGCACAAGTCCAACATAATAAAAAAAAAAAAAAAAAGTTCCACAGTTCTGCATTTTCTCCACCAATTACACAACAATCTCAACAAAATTCACCAGTCAATTAGCATTAACCAACTCCTTTACACCAACTCACAACCCAATCACCTCTAAACCAGTCAACAATACTCCTTTTCAAGGAGATGAAGAACAGCACACCAACAAGCCAATCTGACTTACAAATCCCATTTCACCAGCAAAAATAAGCTCCTTTGTTCAAATGCACAATGTCACATTTTTCAACATTCCAACAAAAATGGCACAAGTTCAATACAAATAATAATAATAAAAAAACAGTTCCACTGTTCACTTTTACTCCAATTACACAACAATCTCAACAAAATTCACCAGTCAATTAGCATTAATCAACTCCTTTACACCAACTCACAACCCAAACACCTCTAAACCAATCAACAATACACAATGTCACAGTTTTCAATATTCCAACAAAAATGGCACAAGTTCAACACAATAAAATATAAAAAAAAACATTTCCACAGTTATGCATTTTACACAATGCACAATGTCGCAGTTCTGCATTTTACACAATGCACAATGTCACAGTTTTGAAATTGAATTACACAAGTTCAAAAAAAAAAAAAAAAAGGAAGGAAGGACTACCTAGGTGTGCAAGAGAAGCTGTCCAACCCACCAGACGAAGCTACCAGTGAAGTTGCCTAACCCACCGCGAGAAGGTGCCGAAGAAGATGCCCAACCCACCAGGCAATGGAAAAGAGAAATCGGGTGATGTTTTAACAAAATAGGC
This sequence comes from Voacanga thouarsii, assembly GCA_026120185.1. NCBI lineage: Eukaryota > Viridiplantae > Streptophyta > Magnoliopsida > Gentianales > Apocynaceae > Voacanga > Voacanga thouarsii. Next base: position 2,633,179 of record JANUWF010001093.1, on the reverse strand, counting down.
AAAATGCTCAAAAGTAAAGAAGAACAGATCTGTGCAAAATGCAGAAAGAAGAAAAGGAGATCGGAGGGGTGCGTGGGACCGGGAAGGGGGGGGGGCTTTTTTTGGAGATCAAAGGGGTGTATGGGACAAGGGAGCGGCACAGACCGAAGGTAGCAATCCAGAGGAGACCGGAAGGGTGCATGGACCGGGGGGGAGAGGCAGACCGGCGATGCCAAACCGAATGGAGCGACATTGGAGGGGTGCGAGGTGGAGTAGACTGGAGGGGTGCCTTGGAGGGGGGAAGAGGTCTCGAGAACGGCGATGGAGGGCAGGCGGGAAGCAGGGGGAGAGAGAGGTAGAGAGAATGAGCGGGATTTGTCTCCAAAATCCTTAACCATGGTTGAGGGAAATTTGAAAAAGTGAAAAAAATTAACAAAATGGATTTTTGAGGAATAAAATACTAGATGGGACTGGTGTTGAGTTCTGCATGTATTTGGGCCCGCCCGATCCACCAGTGAGGCCGTGGACCGGGTCCACCAAAGTTTTTCCCCTAATTTATGTGCGCAAGGAAGGATATGTTTTGGTGCTGGATGGTCTTCCTTTCGTCACGATAATGAGTTGCAGGAATATGATGAGTTCAATTTTACATTGGTCCAGAATGAAGAAAATATGCTTCTAGTAAAAAAGGTTGGTAGGAGGGAGGTCAGGCCCGTCATGGTGCTCGAGGAAAAGTTAATCTTGAAGCTAACTTGGTACATTTTTTCAATGTCTTATGTATGACTTTGTTTTATGGTACCATGGCATCTTTTGTGCCTTGGCTATCTATGTTTTGTGGAAGTGGCAAGAAAATGCATAGCTAAGTGCATATTTGGTAGATCTCAGTTGGGCTTTATCAGAAGCAATTCAATTACCCAAGAATCTTTCAATTTTAAAATTAAAACTTTTCTATTCTTTGACTATAATTAAATATTAAAAAGTTTCAAAACTCATACATTTATTTCACGTACTATACCTTGAGTAAGTAAAATTAAGGTTGCACAATTTCAATACGAAAATTACATAATTATTTTATAATTTAAATTTAAAAATTTTAATAACAAATAGAGTAATTACATGTTAAAAAATCTTTTAGTATAAAGAAAATTTTATTTTGTTGAAACTTATTTATTAAATAATGAATAATATTACTACAATTATAATATGAGAGAAGTTAAATTTATATCCCTCTAATCTAAATTCACACTCCTATTTATTTATATCTATTAGTTAGACAAAAATATTATTTCTTATTCTTATTCTCAATCAACTATATCAACAAATAATTAATAGAAATTTAATTATTACTGATTATATATTTTCTTTTGATATATATATATATATATATATATATATATTAATAGTTTTTTTTGTCTTTAATAAAATCTTTTATTTTATTAATACTTTAATTTAGTATATTAAATACATAATTTTAAAAAATAAATCAATAATTTTTAATCAAATAAAACTCTAAATATGCCATATAATTTTGCAAGTTTCAAGAAGTATTCTCCAAATTTAACGCCAAAATTTGAAAAAAGCTGAGCAACCCGTTGCTCAGTATTCAGTATTCATTTCATGCTGCACAAAGAACTTTCTTAACATCATGGCGCACAATCTCGTGACGCTCTTTAGGATTGATTGCTCAGAGCCCTCGCGGCCTCGTTGTGACAGTGCCGACACGTAAAGACCTGATTACAGCAAGGGGCTCGGAGTTTGCACCGTCTTCGATAATGCTCGCATCCCTAAAGCATCTTTCAAATCGGGGTGAGGATAATAGATTAAAATATTATTAAAATAAAATATTTCATTAAAAATTAAAAAAAAAGAAAAATTATTGAGATATATATCCAAAAAAATACTGTGATTAATAAGGATTAAATTTTTATTAATTATTTGTTATTAAAGTACTTAATTTATAAATAAAAAATTAATGATATAATTAATTAAAAATAAAAATAAAAAAGACATTTTTATCTAACTAATACACATAAATAAATAGAAATATAAATTTAAGTTAAAAATTTTGATCTACTATCTTTTATAATATTTATATAAATATAATCATTACTATGCACATGAGAAATATATTTATTTTTTTAAAATTATAAATACATTATGAAATTAAATTTTTGATGTATTTGATAGAAGGGGTTTAATAGTTACATATGTATTTAATTTTATTTTATTTTTTTAAATATATTTTCAGAAAATAATGCTAACTTGCCAAAATACATAAATGAATGAGAATATTTCCTTGCGTTAGGCTCTCAGGGAAAACAACTCATAAACAGAAACTAAGAAAAGAATACTGGCATCTAATATTAATTCTCTTCAAATTGTCTTCATTTTTTGAATATAACATAAAATTTTCATCCTTAATAGCATCAACTAACCAAAGTATCTTCATCAACTGATTAAAAATAATGCATTCTATTCAAATTAGCATCATCTGTTCCCTTTACTATGCCAATTGCCAAACTATCTGAAAGTCCTCTATAATTTCTAATTTAACTCTCTCAACCCACTTTTTGCAAATATGTGTATGTATCCTGCGTCGCACATCTCAGTAAAGACATAAACTTGGACAGCACAATATCTCGTAGCAATTGAAAGGCAAAAACAGAATTTGTATTCACTCTCCTTTAAATCTTTGGCAACTAAAAGACAACACCAATCTATAAACCACGATCTCATCATCCTTTCTCGTTGCTTTTTTTTTCCCCCCTCCCACTTCTTTTCAAGGCTAATCTTGATATTATCATTTTGTCGCTATATAAATTCACATTGAAGGACAATGCAACTGGCTGGTTCATGAACAATATGAATAATATCGAAATGAACAATAATTGATTATGATGTAGGCAAGCAAACTCGTAAAAAATGCACGGAATTGCTACCGCCGCTACTACTTACAGTGGTGTCCAGAAAACAATGCCGAATACTTTGTTCTCATTGTCATTGGAAACTGACATGATTTCAGCTCCGGTCTTTGTATGCTTATACAGAACAGCTCTGGATTTACACTCTTCAATGAACTCCTCCGAAACTTTCTCAAAACCAAGCTTCTCTGCAACATCATCGTCGGCACCAAGCACCTCTTAAAAACAACCCCGAGTTAACTCACTCAGCTACCACGATACAAAAACAAACACAGATTCCAATTGCAGAGACTGGGAAAAAAACACAACAATTGAGCAACACGATTAGTCTTATCATCATGATCAGTTACCGGGCTGTGGAGCGGAAGTAGAAATAGCTTTGACAGATAGGGGAGAGAAATGCGTGCTCAAGCTATGAGAAGAAGCCGAGCGAGTGCAGAGAACAGGAAGGTAGCTTCGGAATTGTTATCTCAACTGCACCCAAAAGAAATGCTTATTCTGTTAAATGACAACATAGGCAGGAAATATGGACCAAAGGGAGATGGAGGGCACCACTATTTGCTGCTACAGTAGCAGCCATGCTGAAACAAATATTTCCACATGAACATTACCAAGAAGCTTAAATTCTTCATGTTTTAGAACTCTAGTAACTTAAATGTTCCTATCAATACAAACATCCTAACACTGTGAGAAAATCTTTATGTGTGAAGCTTATCTTGTTAGCGCTCACAAATGAGATGCCAAAACTGACCAATTCCACTCCATTTGTAAGAAGTCTTTGTGAATCTATCTTAATAAACATGACAGTCATTCAAACTTTGATAGATAAGTAACACAGGAGATATCTTAGACATCACTCAATACCACTAACTGCAAAACTTATAAGAGGTTCAAAGACAGAGCAATCTTAGACATCACCCAAGTAAATTCTTCACATACCTTAGATGGAAATCCATTTTCTTCAGTTCGAGCCTTGTTCATGAAGCCTTCAATGATAACACATATTCCATCAACAATCTCAAGGTTAAACACATCATATCTCTTGAGAATTGGTGCAGAGGAAAAAATTCGCTGAGCTTGTTTCCTGAGGCAAAACATAGAACAAATAATTAAAAGAAGAAACGCCCATCATGCAAATCCAAGAACTTAATCAAATTTAGGAAGTGGAAGATCTAAATGTAGTAGAATGGACCCATTGCCAATACAAAAGCAAAACACTTATTTGCAAGACTGACGGGTGAGAGAACATGTTGTTGAACAATATAATTTTGCAATTATGACTACACGTTAAGAGGGAAAAGATGATAAGGTAAGCAAGACGCCCTTACATTCTTCAAAGCATGCAGGTGCAGTAGCAGTATTCTCACGCAGAAGGGGGGGGAGGGGAAGGAAAAAACAAAAGCAACAATAACATATTTGAGACATCAGGTTTGAGCCAAAGCATTCACAAATGAAACCCCTGAGATTGAAATCCAACCGTCTTCATCTAACATATTCATACCAATTGTTTCAAAGTAACGGAGATTCAACTGCTTAGACAGCATGCAATAGTAAAGTCTCCTAAGCCTCCAATTAATCACAAGAGGTTAACTCCAATGTGTTAAGTTACTCATTCATATCATTACACATCTGCTTTCCTCGAAAACTCGAAACTTGTAAATAGAGTAAAAAAAAAAAAAAAGCCAAACAAACAAACTTATCATCCACCCTGAAAACCATTTTACTGCTCCAATGTCATTCCTTGCTGAAATTCTAGCACACAATTAGAAATAGACACAAAAGAATGCGCTGAATAACGCAAAAGTTTCAAAAACAACAGGGGGAAAAATGCAGAACTACTTCAATACAGAAAGTGAAGGACTTTCCCGAGGGAAAAAAACGAAAAAAAAAATTATAGCACCAAGAGAACATGACTTACTCCCAAGTTGTGATTCCAGCAACTGCGAGTCGCTTCCCCTCGAATTCCTTTTCGACCTTCACCAATCACCAATCCTTTAAGCAAACCTTTAAAAGAGCAGAAGGAAGAAGACGAATTTCACTCTCATGAGAGAAATGCATGCTCAAGCTATGAGAAGAAGCCGAGCGAGTGCAGAGAACAGGAAGGTAGCTTCGGAGAAGTGAGCACCGGTGAAGGTTGGACACTAACGGCATCGTTTAGATGAGATAGAATACACACGCGGCCGGCGCTTGTCGATGTAGAGAGCAAGAGAAGAATCTCGTCCTTGAAGATCCTATTAGAAGTAAGTTCCCAAATTTTCATTCACTATCTAAGTTCTAATTCACATTTAGAAAGCAAAACATAAAACTTTGAATATGACTTACCTTTGCAGTAAGCGCCTCTATCTTCGCCGTCACTATATCTAATCCCTCTTTCATTTCCTTTAGCAATGAAACCAACTAGGGTGCCTCTCTGGAAATTAATCAAAAAATAAAATAAAATTAGTAGAAGACCAGATCAACAAATAAGATTTCCATAGCTACACAAATGAAGCACCTGTTAATCTTTTCATTGTTGTCTGCTGATGTATCTACCTCTCCCATGCCTTTTATCGATTCCCAATTCGCAAATTCAGAAATCAAAATTTTAGATAGGAAGCAAAAATTTCCAAAGCAACCTACTTTCCAGAATTTAGCAGCTCCGTTGAATTCCACCACTTGAGCAGAAGAATTTTAGGGTTGTTCTTCCCCAGTGTTGCAGATCTCAATCGTGCGGCCTTTCTGGACCTCGATTACGCCGCCAGAGACTCTAAGAGCAGAAGGCTTTGAAGAAGTAACGGCAGATGAAGAATCACAACGAACATTGGAGGCGTGAGTTGAAGATTAAGAGGGTGGTTCGCACCTGAGAATGCTGATGATGATGTCCAATAGCCTTCTAAAGGAGGCGATTTGCCAACATGATGAAGGCTTTGATGAGTTGGAAATGGAAGTGACAGAGACCGTGGGGAGGGTTCAAGAAACCCTTCACATTTCTTTTTTAAAAAAAAAAAATTCCTTCAATTAGATTTATAGGGTCAGATGTTAATAGATAATAATGCCAAATGATTTTTTTAAGAGTTTTTACAGTTGCTATTATATATATATATATATATATATTATATAATTGTAATAAATATTTATAATTAACCGTGAAATTTAAGATCTCTAGGTAACATTGGGTCCAGCGGTCTGCGCGTCGATACAAATGCCGCAGCTTAAATCTGCATCACATCACATCACATCACATAACTTCCTTTTTACTAGAGACCTGTGCTCATAATTACTCAACTGAAGGACCGATTGACTTCCCCTGAGCCCCTCGTTAATCTCACAATTCTCACGCGTAGAACCTTAAATAAATTCACAGCAGAATGCAGAGATTCAGCTAATCTTTTCTTAGTTTCTCTCTTTGGGGAAGATGGCTGCCAACATAAATAAATCGTACCGGTCCAAAGTTGTGGTCCAGGCTCAACACTTTTTCAAAGTGATTGTGTCTCCCTTCGATCAGGGCCTCGTAAGTATTGTTCTTATTGTTATTGTGCAAACTTATTATAAATATCAACTTTTATTTAAATCGGGACTTTTTTCAATCCTTTTGCTCTTCCTTTTGGTTCGGGTGCCTTCTCAGAAGATTCCATATGCATTTATGAGGAAACATGGACGCGATTTGGGACATATTGTGCTGCTGAAGGTTCCGACTGGAGCTTCATGGCAAGTTGAATTGGTTCATTATGGGAATGGAACTCGGCTGCAGAAAGGATGGCCGGAATTCGCCAATTATTACTCGATTGAAAAGCTCTACTTCTTAGTATTCAGATACGAGGGGAATTCAGAATTCCATGTTTTAATATTTGATCCAACAGCTACGGAAATTGAATATCCGTCCAAGACCAATTGTGATAGGAGTGGCAGTTTCGATCGAACGTTTTCTGATGAATACTCGATTAATCCAAGAACCCGAGCTTCAGAGGGAAAGAGGGTACGAGCAGAGGATGCTGAGGAGGATGTTTCAGTGGAAATCTTGGAGGATCTCCCAGAAAGGCCGAGGCGAAGGACGAGATATTCTCATAGATTGTCCACAGAAAAACACCGCCCTGGAAGGAAGAATTCTGGGAATCCAAACCAAGATGAGAATGCTGGTTGCTCAAAACAAAAGATGAAGGGTGAGAAACTTCAATCTTGTGGCTGAATAGAGAGTTATATATATTTACAAACGATGATGCTGATACGAATGGTTTAACTTTTATTCCTTGCAGATGAGAGTTTCATGCGAATTAAGAATCTGTCGCCATCTCCAACTTCCGTTTCTAAAAGCAACACAGTGATTATTAAAAAAAAGTTTAAATCATATCAAAAAGCAAAAGCCTTTACATCTTCAAAACCCTTCTTCATCTGTTTTATATACCCTTCATATGTTTCTGATCGTGGTTATTTGGTAAATAAACTATCTATTTATCTTGGCAGTTTTTCATTTAGTAACAAGTCATTCATGAAATCTTAAAGATAATATGAATGATATTTTTTTTTTCAGGCTATCCCTACTAAATTTGCAAAAGACTACTTCACTACGAAGAAAGAATGTGAATTTATACTTCAAGTTTCCGAGAAGATAAAAAAATGGTCAGTTATTTTTCGGCCCTCTGGCACAAGAACAATCTCTTCTTTGGGTTGGAAGAAGTTCGCGGAGGACAATGGCTTAAAGGTGGGCGATGTCTGTGTCTTTGAACTAGTTCCCCGCACCCGAAACTTCAACATCACTGTATATCGGTCTGCTGAACATGGAATGACTGCCCAATCGTGTGCTACGGTTAAACACTGATAATAGTACCGATTTTATTTCTTATGGTGTGAATCCATTTGCATCCCCATTGGCTTGTAGGGAGTAGAAAGGAGAAAGATAACTCTTTTGGAGTATGCAAAGTGGAAGTTTTTGGGTAGGAATTAATTATTGTCTACTAACTGAGTAATATTATTTTAGGATATGGTGGTAATTGACCGGAATAAATTTGAAAGTTTTGATATTTATAGTGGTTGATTAGAACAAATTCAAAAGTTTACGAGGATTATATTATGATGTATTTAAATACTTATTTTCAATCTAATTTAAAATCTTTTTAATTTTAAAAAATTATATATATATATATATATATATATATATATATATATATATTGTCATACAATGTGAAAATTTTACAAGGAAATGAGGAATATGACCTTGCTTGGCTTCTTTGTTCAATGGTCAGTCACAGTGCAACCTGCCGAGCACCAAACGAAGGGGAAAAAAAACCATGTTATCAGAGAACCCAAAATGTTTTTCAACAGCACAACGATGTGGTTTGCCATCTGTAGAGGTAACGTTAGCTAGAACTGTGAGGAGGAATCTTAAAGAAGGAAAATATCAGAAAACAGCATTGGAATAATAATCAGACAACTCAAAGCAAATTAGCAAACCGCAGGTTTATATTTTGCATAATCACAATTTTTAAAGTTAAATGCCTATTAATCCAATTCATATTCTCCCTCTCTTTAAGATTAAATGCTCTGGCATAAAGAGCATCATAATTTCTAAGACATCGGGAAACAATTTCTCAAAGAATTAGGCAAATTCTCAACAAACATAATTATGTCGAAACTTTCTGCTTTCTTTGCAACACCAATGGTAAAACATTATCGGAATTGACCAAAACGTTAATAAACTAAATAAAATAGTAAATTTTCGACCGCAAATAGTTATCATTGTTAATTACTCTCTCCGTCCTATAATATAAGTCGTTTGACTTAATTTTACACATATTAAGATTCTTAAAAATAAGGCGATTATATATTTTTTCTTCCTAAAATACCCATATTTAAATGTCTTGGAAATAAGAGAAGAGAGGAGAGAGAAAGAGAAGGAAAGAGAATAATAATTAAGGACAAAAATATAAAAGCAGCTTCAAAATCTTCTTGAAAAATCCCCAACGACTTTTAATTTGGGACAACAAAAGTAGCTTCAAACGACTTATATTATGGAATAGAGGGAGTACTAAACTAATCAAAATGCAAAATCAGCGTTTGGGGCAAACAATTACAATTACAATGATGGGAACATGCAACAGGTTTTTGATCAAAATAGATACCTTTTAAAAATGAATGCTGAAAATAGGAATGTTTTTTGAGAAGAGTACCCGATGGCACCTCACGTCTTCTATACGCGAAGTCTAACCCCCTAGCTGACTTTAAATTTCTCAACACATTAAATGCGTCTAATTTCGTGACGCATTAAATGTCTCAAAGTTATCAACTTTTAGGCACGTGGAATTCAATGCATGTAATGCATCTCGTGTCTGGAAAACACAGGTATGTCTTACATTGACTCTTCTGTTTTTGGAAACTTTTCAAAAACATGTTACCATCCATTAGATGCAGAAAATCACCTTGATAGGGATTGGTTAGGGGTAGCATATTACTAGGAGCTTTAGCTTTCTATATAAATACATGTTATATTCAACACATTTAGTAAAATTTCTTCTTTAATTTCACACCTACATACATTATCATAAGTAGACATGTGATTTCGACTCTATTTAATTAATTTTATTTAGCTTAATCTTTCATTTAAATAAAAGATTATATTCAATAAATTTTCTTATTTAGTCCCGTCCCTATATAAAATCGCAGTTTATTTTTATTAAATTTTTAAATAACTTTAAATCTCAATTAATTATAAAATTGAATCTTAATTTATTTTTATTTTCAAAAACTGGTAATAGTTTTTAATTTTTATTAATTTAATTTATTTTATCTTTAATCATTTAAACATAATATTTTTGAAACAATAATTTACTAATTTAATTCTAGCCTTTAGAGTTTAATATTTATTTTGGATACTAAAATTTAATTGACTATAATTTCATTTATTATAATAATCATTTTCATATACAACTTAGAGTTAGAATTATTTAAATTTATAATAACTAAAAATATGACTTTAAAATACTATGAAATAACATTGAGGAACATGACTCATTTCCCAACGCCAATGCATAATTAATTTTTTAAGTAATAAAAAATTCTACATAAAACTTAAAAATATTACCTGTAATTTATTTATATTTAAATTATAACACTTTTTGAATTAAAGTATAATTTATAAAATTTAATTATAATTGATTATAAATAATAGTTATTTGCAAAAATATAAAAATTTCAAATGTGAGGTATCTAAATTTATAATTCTCTTATATTTTAATTCGAGTAATCTATATTTTAACTGAATTCGAATAATTGGTGAAAAATCTAAATTTTTGCCATTAATTTTATCTTTAACAATTAAATATTTATTTTCGAAACCCCATTAAATTTGAATAATAGGTGAAGAATTAAATATGAATTTTAATTAATATTAAATATTTCAGTAAATAATAGTTAAATATTTCATGTATATTTAAATGATTTTTTATTTTAAAAAATATTATATTTAATTTAAGACTACGTATTAAAATTAATTACAATTAATTTTAAATCTCAATTATGTACATCTAAAATCGTCAAAACGAAGTATGAAGACTAGTCTCACAATGAAATCCTCACTAGTGTCTCGGGAGTTGAACCTATCTTGGAGGTTGTGCTTCAAGTTGTCCCCTTATCTTGTTCTTCTGTAGTGTATGATAGATTTACATCCTCCTCAGACTGCCTATACTGTCTCCGAGACAATCCAGTGGACGTACCAGCAGCAAACTCGATAACCGAAGATATGTACCTTGGATTGAAAATTAGGTGTTGTGGAGTTAAAAAATCATCATGATTATCTTCAACCGTTGCACCTGAGACATAATCAGCTGCAACTGCTAGAACTGGGATATAGTCATCATCAATTGTTGTAGAAGCACCTGGTACATAAACATCTTCATTTCCATGCATAGGTGAGTAGTACTCCTGTGGGGGAATTTCCTCAGCCGCAGCACGCCGACATGCCCTTCTACTGCCCCGTTGTATTGGTGGTACTTGTCGAGGAACTTCTTGCGGAATCGGCGGTATCGGATCAGAAGGATACGATCACTTGGATGACTCATACGACATTTGATTTAGGTGATCTGCTGTGCCACAAGCAGTCAAAGTGCGCTTGACAATATCTGACATTCTTTCGACTGCTTGTTGCGTGTACGATGCATCATCATGTTGAGATGCTTCATTGCCAATGTACAAGATCTGGTGCAGTGCGTCGACTGCATATGCATTTTTAAAAACATCACTAAAACTTTAAATAACTCAGATTCTATATATACTTACATGAACGAGAAAAAAATTACTTACATATACTTTAGCTGCTGAACTATTAGATTGGTAGCCCACATGATTATAATAGGATTACTAATTAATCACCGTGTGCAAGTCCAATACCATACAAAATAATTAGGCGAAACAACAACTTGCCTAAAAGTGGATTGTCCTGTCAGAACATATGCATGTCGATTGATTCAATTAGTATGGTACAGTGCATCAACCTCATCCTACCCAGCACCAGTAGTTCGTAGGTCACACTAATACAAATTTGAACCCGTGTCAACAGCCTTAGGAATCGTTTGCAACAATCCAAATTGTCGTATAACTCGATCGGGGCGATATAGCTGAATCGTCTCCCAACACAGTAGAGATGTGATAGACATCTAGATTCGATGTCTATTCGTACAATATAGAGGTAGATACGCTAACATGTTCTTATCATAAGGTTGCCAAATAAACTATAGAAATAAATGAATTCAGTACTAAATAATAACTAAGAAATAATTTTATTAGACATTCGATTGCAAATTCATCACAGTAATACATACGTAATTGTGTTGCATCCAATCCAACTGATCTTTGTATGCAATCAGCACATATGTTGAGGCATGAGATAGTTCTAGTGGACTGTACCACACTGATCCTCTAGACACATTCGAGCTAATTTCCTCTACTGGTATATTCTATCCGGTCTAATAGTAGGAATATGCTCCCAAGCCCATAACTATTCTTAAAAAAAATAATAATAATAGAAAAATATTTCATGATTTAAAATAGTTAATTTAATTTTGGAATTCATTTTGCATCTGAATCAATAGAAGTTGACCACTGATTTGATGCGTCACATAAATAGTAGCATTGCAAATATAACGATACAAATGCACTAATGCTATACTTCCCCAACTCAATATGCCAGCCAACTCAATATTACGTATATATCTAAGAAAGCGCAAATGAATTTGGTTTTTGGACTTGTCTAAGAATAGAAAGTCACAAAGAAGCTGCATAATACGACACCTTGCGTGCTGTGCAACCGTATCCGAAACTGTGTGTGCTGGGAGAGGTTGAGCCAGAGCTCTCTCGAGCAAGCTTAACTTCAATCGAGATCCGTCTAGGTCTATACCTATGGGGCAAAAATCAAGGAGCGTGTCACATAGGTCTAACAGTTCTTCTTGTGGACAGTTGAACCCGCGGCCAATAATTGAATCACTCTAAATGCGTAATCCAAAAAAGAACCTCTACATTTTGCAGTGTAATAATGGCCTCTCCAATTGCAAAGTGGAATGTGTGTCTCCTGGCACCATCTTTCCACCAATACTGTAATCAGGGGATGATCAATCTTCATATAGGGCACACAATAATCCCACTGAACTCAGCTACATCTATAAGTTACTCGACCCGGGGATCAAATGGTCGAGCAACCCAAAAAGCGTTGTGATTGTGCTTTGCAGTGAGGACAGTGTCTTCCAACTGTCCTGTTCAAATATGTGTCGATCTATATCTAAGCTGTAGGGTTAATAAGTTTGGAATAATAGGACCGGGATCAACTCCGTTTTGTGTAGGGTCGTACATGATGCTCTAAAACAAGAAAGTACAATTGTAATTTATTAATAAACAAAATTCAAAATATGCACATGAGACACAACCATAATACTACAAAAATTGTAAATAGATGTGATGAAATGTATTACACATAAAAGTACGATTTGATACAATATATCAAAGAAGAAATATTACATCAGTCCTATGATTGTTGGTAAAGATATAACATGTAAATTATTTTAACATCAATCTATGGCACAATGGGTGCAATTCCTCCTATTATGTCTGTTGCGATGGCATAACCCACAACAAGGAGGTGAATTAAGATTACATTCATCCATTTCATTCCGAATATGCGTCATTGATGTGTCATTTATTTGGGGATAAAATGTTGGGGATATGCCCTAGAGTCAATTTGTACTTATACTATTGTCGTTATATTTTATATAATAATATGAGGCTTTCCTTTACATGAATAGTGCGTTTTGTTTTGTGATCATCAAGTACGTAACTTGATAGTAAAACCCAACAAAAAATACAATGACTATTCTAAATCCGTCCCTGATCATTTATTATTATTGGAACAATAATAAATTAAGATTTGTATGTTTGTGATTGGATGGCTATGTTTTATTGGTTATGGATATTTGTGATATCAAGTCAAAACATAAATAAATGTTAGAGAATATTGTATTAGACATGACCCACTGTGAGAGTACTTCATGGAACATGTCATAAGTACTTTCTAGCCATAATAATATTAAAATTCCTTCGACCTAAATTCATCATAGTTTCCTACTTGATAAATTCTGTATTTTGACGTTGTCTAAAGTTGTCTTTAACCAGATAATAAATTAAACTACTGTTGGATATATAATAAATCAATGAGAGGAATATGATTGATAGTGAAGGAATTTGTCCCTCTCAATTATGAGACAGATATCCATGGGCCCCTTGATAAGTTAGACTGTTAAAATGCATGGCCGTGCTCAAATATATCAATCTAAGATATTGATATCATTTGTTTGAATAGTCTACTATGAAATCAAGAAATAATTGATTAAGTTTAATAAGGATGACATGCTCCGTGCCATATGCTTAATTTGGATATCGTGTGACAAAAGGACTAAATATAAAATTATGGTTTAGTTCAAAGAGATCACCGATTTTCATTTAACCTGGATAGTTATACTATTTTGCTAGAAACAGCTTATACCTTGTGGGCCATTTAAATATGATTTAGGCACACTACCAGTGTTAAATGAACCTATAGATGGTTGAGAAAGCATCAGTCAGAGAACAGATGTTCAAGATGATTGTTGCTTTCGAAGAAGTAGAAGTCTTGCGGGCTGTCATTGACCCTGAGAGCCAAATAGACATAGTTCTCGAATCTTTGCCGGGCTCCTTCACTTAGTTCAAGTTGAATTACAACATGAACAAGTTAAACATGAGTTTAATGGAGTTAATGAAGGAGCTCCAGGTGACAGAGAAGGTCATGAAGCCACATGCTAGAACTATGATGGCCTTTTTTTCGAGAACAAGGCCTAAGCCCAGAAAGTTTAAGAAAAAGAAGGGTAATGTAGTGCACTAGCCCAAGTCTCAGCCTAAAGACAAACCCAAGGGCAAATGCTTTAAATGTGGTTAGAAGGTGCTAGTGTTGTGCCCTAGAGACAATCACTTGTACGTTGTATATGACACATTTTATGTTATAAAAGGCATTATTTATCTTACAGTTTCTTTTGATTACTTTTGTGTAATAAAACCATTAGATAAAGTCCCTAATATAATACTGTGTTAACGAATTCATGATAGAGATCATGATATGAGATTCCTACTACACTGTATAGTGTTAGTACTTAAATAGTCCCTAGTCATAGTATTAATGAGACATGACATTATTAATACATTAAGACTAGCATGTGTTAAGACTTCCTGATTTGATCAGGCGGTGGTTCTCATATCCGTGAGTTTTGAGACACTCAAAGTTAACACGTGGATGCTTGTTAGTGGAACAAGTTCATTGGATAACTTAGTTATGAGATAATCACATGGATAACTATTTAGTGCCAGTGATATAATCTTAATATAGCAAACGTGCAAGTATCCTTAGACTTGAGATCTCCAAAGTACTTTGTTTGCTGAGCATTATGCTTTGATTCCAATCTCTGGAGCTCGATTGAGGGCCACCTATGGGATGAATATTGGGTACATTGTAAGGTAAACGAAAGTAGTTGAGAGGGTCAATAAAGGATTCACTACTCCTAATAGTAGGGGCAAATATCTCACGACCACTTGTAGGAATTACTACTCAAGAAGTCCTTGGCCAAGGCGTATGTGCATTGGAAATAGTTTCAATTGATACACATCTAGAGTAGTGGGTTCCTGGTACAAGTATAATTATATTCGGACCAGAATTAATATATATTCTGGAGGGAGTTGGCACTAATTCCGTGCTCTAGACCGAATGGGATATTGTACGGTGAAAAGAGTTATATTACACTGTAGTTTGTTATTGAAGGGTTCATGTCAAACCACTTGACTTTTTGGACTCTTGGGTGGTCATGATTTGTTGCTAGATACCGCTCATGATCTAGGAATATGGGTTTATTAATTGATGAATTAATAAACCAATCCTGATTAGAATTAATAGAATTAATTCTAATTAATTAAGGATTATTAATCTCAAAGACGTTTGGATTAATTCATGTTCGCTACCAATTAACTGGGAAATCTAATAGGTTACACACAAAAGAGGAATATATACTCAAGATATTATTTGATAACATAATGGGGTTTATTGCGAAAAAGAGAAGTTGATGTGGTCAAATTATAATTAGTTATAATTTATGGGCCAATTTGTAATTCTGACAATTGGATAGGTTCCAATTGCAATTGTTTATTTGGAATTCTCAAATGGTTTTATTGTTGAGGTTTTCGGGTGACCCAAGAGGCACACATGAAACAAAACATGAAAACCAATGGTCACTTGAAACAACTCCAAAACAACATAAAACTAAAGGGCACACAAGAGGAAAAAGATACGATCTCTTGTTCTCTTCACCCTCTCTTTTTTCGTGAGCTTCTTTAAGGAGAACACAACCCTTCTTCTTCTTCTTCTTCTTCTTCTTTCTCTGATTTTGGTTGAACAAGAAGAACAAGGAAGAAAAACCCCAGCCACCATTGTTGTTTTCTGCTAGCACAGAAAATCTTGGTGCTTGAGTATGATCTTCCGTGTGGATTTCTGTTAAAGATAATCACACACTATGATTATAGTGGTTGGACATACAATTCTCGTGGTGATTCTTCAAGAGGATTACTGGATCGCGCTACAATGATCATACTTGAAGAAGGAAAGTTTTGTTTTCCACACAAACAAAGAAAGGTAAAAGTTGTTATCTTTGTTTTCTTTGTTCTCTTCATATGTTTTGTTTTCCACACATATATGGATCCTGAGATGGTATCTCGTTTTTATTTTTCCATTGCACCATATATGATATGCGAGAGATACTTAACAGAAGGGACACTAGAAAAAGGAGTGTCCAAATCTTTAGGCAAAGAAAAACCTCATTGGTAATATTCTCTATCTAGAGTTTATATCAATGGTTGGATCAACTTCAACTTGGATTGTTAATTCAGGAGCTACCCTAAAGCAAACATCCAAGTCATGTTTCCCAGGGCCTTGGATATTCAGATCATTCAGACAATCACAAGGGACGATATAGTATAGAAACTGTCTTGTACAAGTCTGTCTTAACTAACTAGTCACACATACCCAACATGCAAGTATATTGGCCTTACGATAGAACCTCAACTATAGCATATCAAAGTATATACTTCCAGTTTTGTCAGACCACCAATTCATACTCAAGTCATAAAGTACTAGTCCACGCTGTAGCGGTAGTAGTCTAGGTTTCTACCATATAGTACTTTTAAGAAACCACTACTACAGGTCCTGTTCTACGTATTCGAAATACACTTATGTCATGAAGTGAGTGGACTACTCACTTGCTAAAGGTAAGCCATTCCCCATTTAGAATTCACAACATAATAACCTAAACATGATGAGATTCCCATTCTCATCAATTGGTTAAGAACAAAAGTTTATGTGCTAAGTAACCCGTGATCCATACCTTATTGTGAAAGACCTCCATTCACGTGGACCACTTACTCAAACACAATGGGTCTTTTCCAAAGGTAATTGTGCACAAATAAAATTGTAAATTCACAAATAATTTTTGAAAATAAATTCTTTTATTAAACATTCGATTTTTACATCAGAAACCTAGTCTAAGAGAGTATACATCCCAACATGTAGAGGTTTAGGAGGATTAGAAGACTCTAGAAGGACGAATATTGACTTTGTGTAGGAAATGGAGTACCAGTTTGAGCCCTTGCTATAGGAGAATTGGAACTTACTTTTGATTGTAATAGAATAGTAGTTGTGAAGGATGTTTTATTTGTTCTTAATTTTAGACATAATCTGGTTTCAATTGCAAAACTAATAAATCAAGGATATTTTATTTCTTTCTATTCTGGTACTACTATTAGTAGAAATGGAAAAGTAATATATATTGGGCACATGTATGGAAATCTATTGTTCATTAATCCTATTAACAATCAATTAAATAATGCTCAATCTAAACCTTTAAATAGGAAGAGAAAGACCAATGTCAATGATTCATACCTTTGGTATCTAAGGTTGGGTCACATTAACTTAACCAGGATTTAAAGGTTAATCCATGATGGGCTTTTGAACTCATTGAGATTGGAAGGTTGGCCTTAATGTGAATCCTATCTTATAGGGAAATTGACCAAGTGGTCATTTACCCAAAAGGTAGATGGAGCCAAAGAAGTATTGAATCTTGTTCACACTATTGTGTGTGGTCATTTGTCTACACCAACAAGAGGGGTTTTAGTACTTCATCACTTTCACAAATGATTGTACAAGGTATGGTTTTATCTATCTGGTGAGATGCAAGTTTGACTCTTTTGACAAGTTCAAAGAGTTTAAGGCTGAAGTGGAACGTCGAACATGTAAACTAATCAAGACCTTACGATCAGATCATAGTGGAGAATACCTTCTTGGTGAATTTAAGGACTATATGGTATATCATACGATAGTATCCTAACTCTCTGCGCTGGAGACATCCAAGCAGAATGGAATACTTGAGAGAAGAAATAGGACATTGATGGAAATGGTCTGAAGCATGATCTCTCATGCTACTCTTCCAGTGTTTTTTTTTTTTTAGGATATACCCTAGAAACAGCGGCGTATATTCTGAACTTGGTGTCTTCCAAGTCAATACCTTGGACTCCCTATGAGATGTGGACTGGAAGTAAGCTAAGTCTAAATCATCTTAAGATATGCGGTTGTCCGTCTTATGTACTGATCAAGGGAGACAAGTTAGAACTAAGATCAGAATTATGCTATTTTGTTGGGTATCCGAAAGGTACAAAAGGTGGTTACTTTTATCATCCCAAGGAGCAAAAGGTACTTGTAAGTACTAATGCTAGATACTTGGAGGATGAAGAAAGTACATCCACTAAAAGTTCGACAAGGTTGGAACTCGAAATGAAGTTATCTTCTGAATCAACTTTTCCTAACCCGATTATAGAACAAGAAGCGACACAGCCTCAGGAACTTATACAAATGGAGTCTCGACGTAGTGGGAGGATATCTAGAGTTCTAAAAAAATGGACTGGAGAGGCTTTTGACTTAATCTCCAACCATCAGGAACAAGATCCCACTAGATACGAGAAGGCTATTACTGATGGCGATGCAGACCTATGGCATGAAGTAATGAAAGTTGAGATTGAGTCTATGTACTTCAATCAGGTTTGGGATCTTGTAGCTTCACTTGAAGGGATAAAGCCTATTAGGTGTAAGTTGGTGTACAAGAGAAAGAGGGGAGCGGATGGGAAGGTGAAAACCTTCAAAGCTAGGCTTGTGGCAAAAGGGTGTACTTAGAAAGAAGAGATCGACTATGTGAAAACTTTTTTCTCGATAGCCATGCTTAAGTCCATCTGTATCCTTCTTGCCATTGTATGTCATTATGACTACGAGATATGATAAATGAATATCAAGACAATATTTTTAAATGGCCATCTTAGTGAAGATATCTATATGTCCCAATCAGAAGGCTTTTTTGCTAAAGGTTAAGAATATATGGTTTGTAAGCTTAAGAAATTCATTTATGAACTTAAGTAGGCATCCAGAGTATGGAACATTCATTTCGATGAGACTGTAAAGTCTACGATTTCATTCAAAACGAGGATGAATTATGTGTGTATAGGAAAATGAAAGACATAAATGTGGTTTTTCTTATCCTGTATGTGGATGACATTCTACTCATTGAAAATGATGTAGGGACACTGCCATTTACTAAGGTTGGACTATCTAATCAATTTAGTATGAAGGATTTGGCTGAAGCTAGTTACATTCTTAGGATAAAGCTTCTTAGATTTAAGAAGTAGAGAATGTTAGGTTTATCCCAAGCTACATACATTAACAAGATACTGGCCAAGTTTAGCATGGACTCATGCAAGGGGGTGTTGATCCCTTATAGATATGGGTTCTCTTTTTCTTCAAAGGATTGTCCAAAGTCTCAAGAAGAAAAAGATAGAACGAGTAGGATTCCCTATACTTTAGCCGTGGGAAGTCTCATGTATGCCATGTTGTGTACTAGGTTAGATATCTGCTTTGTCGTAGGCTTAGTTAGTCGATATCAGTCAAATCCCAGGGAGGTTTATTGGCAGGCTGTAAAGCATATTCTCAAGTATCTTAAAGGTACAAGAGATTACATGCTGATTTACAAGGCTAATGACTTAGTTCCTACAGGATATACGGACTCAGACTTCTAGGCAGATAAGGATGAGAGAAAATCTACTAGTGGATATGTCTTCACCTTGTCTGGAGGAGCTATTTTAAGGAGGAGTATCAAGCAATTTTGCATTGCTGACTCAACCATGGAAGCTGAGCATGTGGCAGCCTCAGAGGCATCTAAGGAAGCAGTTTGGCTCTGAAAGTTCCTTTTGGAACTTGGAGTCATGCCACAAATGGACCAATAGGTTATGATGTATTACGACAATACTGGTGCAGTCTAACAATCTAAAGAACTAAGGAACCACAAAAGGGGAAGCATATAAAGAGGAAGTACCACCTAATCCGGTGTAAAACCCCACCGAAACCTACCCTAGAGTAAGAGGGATGGGGTGTATATCATATCATCTTACATAAAATATATTTCTTGAATGATTTTATATGTTTTGGAATTGTAGTATATGGGTTATTTGGTTTATTTATGCTTGTTGAGTAGAAAGGGTAAAAGGAAATTTTGCTTGAGGTCGAAATAGGAAGATGGCTTGAGGCTTATATAAGAAGAGAATTTGGTTGGGAAAATAAGAATAAGAATTATTGTGGAATAATGGTTACAGCATTGTGATTTAATCTCTAAGATCTTGAGTTCAAATCCCATCACCTAAGTTTTATTTATAATTATTTTAACAAATGTTTGAATTTTTCTTTTTCTTACATCCTTTAAAGTTTGGAATGTTGTCTTAGGAAAGACACAACAGTAATTTTCTAATCATGTGATCTTGTTTTAGAAAGAATTCTAGAAGAATTTTGGTCTCCATTATTTTTGCAAGCATTGTCCTAACCTATTTAAATTTAAACTACTCCTATTTCTTTAATTCCTCTCAATATCTATAAAATGTCTTGGATACTAGAAGTTTCAAAAATTTTACCTCTTGGGGATAGGAGGATGACCGAATTTGAGGAAGAAAAATAGGAAGAGGTTTTCATTAAAACACCATAGCTATTCTTCCAAGAACTTCATTTTCTTTTTGTTCTTGTTTTGGTTAAAATCTAAAAATTTTTCTAGACTTTCTTCTTGGCTAGGTTTCAAAAATTTCAGCAACCATTACCTACATAATTCTTGCTAACAACCAACAATCTTGTGTTAAGATGAAAGAAGAAAACACCTTGGAATTTTGCAGCTTGTACAATCTATACTAATCCAGAAATTTTCTAGCAAACTACCAAGACTTATACATGAAAATTAAACCACCTATCTGAGCACAAGAACACTTGAAACTTTCCCCTTTCTTCTCCAAGATGGTGGCTAGAAAACCACCATTAATGGACCTTCAAACTCCCCTAGACTTCAGCTACAAATCCGGTTCAAAGAGGTCTGAAAATTCTGCTCAAATCCTTCCAAATCTCCAAAACTCTTGTAGCTAGAATTCTAGATTTTTTCCAGCTTGCCTATCCAATGCAATGTCTGATTTCTTCATCAATCAACTTCATATTTTTGGCCACCTTGCAGCCATGGACAGAAGACCTTGTTTTCTTCATCTACCATGGCCATTAGAGCTACATTAACACATCTCAAAACACTCCTATTTTTACTCCATTCAAAACTTTTCAAACCTTAAAAATTAAATTTCAGATTTTCCTCCATTAAACTCTCACTTAGCTAGATGATTAAACTAGAAATTCTCTACTATTATACCGCCATTTTTGGCCAGCTTCAAGGCTGAAACAATCCTTCATTTCTTGATCAAAACATAGCTAGTCTAGCCATCCACCATTGAAGGACAAGAAACCTTCAAGAAGAAAACACCATTACCCAATTCTCTACCTCAAACATCGCTACATTTTCCTCAATTTGAAATTCAAAATAGCTGAAACTCTCTCTCTCTCTCTCTCTCTCTCTCTCTCTCTGGATAACTAAAATCCTCCTCCATAGCTAGGCCATTCGGCCATCATTCACAAGACACACACGAAACACTCTCTCTCAATTTCCTCTCAAGAACACCAAGAATACATACTAAGTTTCTTCAACCTTCAATCACCTCTATTCATCCCAAATCACTCCAAAAACTCTCAAACCAACTAGAATTCAATCTATACTCACCCTAGGCCACTCCATAATACAAAATTCACCAATGTTGATCTCCACTCGGATCAAATGTACTTTTTTTCCAACAACTAGAAGAACATCAAGAAGGTAAGTTCGAACACCTTGGTCCTTCTTCACCTCTTCATCACCATTTCATTATCATCTTAACCTCTCTCTCTCTTTCTCTCTCTTTTGGCCGAACCATTGATGGCCATTCTTGAACAACTTCAATTAAGGAAGGACTCCTCAAGCACCCAAGGATCTTCATTAGGCAAGGCGATATCTTCAACTAGTGATCATCAAAATAAGTATTTCTTTCATGACCTTCTCCTTAAATTTTCAAACTTAAAGCTTTTAGATGATGAATTTAATGGGTTGATCAAATGGTGTTGGGTTGGAGATATGTATATAGGTGAAGGGAATGATATTAAGACATGAATATTGGGGCTTAAGAGCTATTGTTGGATTATGCTTAGAGATCATTATATGTTTATTATGATTGAATGCTTTATGTCTCTAGTACGGATGTTTTGATGTATGATAGACATTATACCACCATTGTTTGATTATGCCTTAATGATGTTATTTTTATCAATAAATCCCTAAATATTATTGCTAGTGAAATATTACCCTTGTTGTGATGTACATTATTACAAGCCTATTTTTGATAAATCAACATGCTATTTATTAAATGTATATGTGTATGAATATATATAAATTTTTGTACTAGTAATTCACTATAATCATTAAAAATTATTGTTAGAACGATTCTTATTATTGTTATTATCCTTATTAATTAATAATAATATTAGCATCATTGTTTAATTTAATTTACTAATTTCGGTAAGCACTAAATATTTTTGGCGTTGATAACTACCTAAAATATTATTATTTTATTAGATAAATAAATACTAATAATTTTTATTAAGCATTACTAAATATAAATAATAATAATATACATGAATTAATTAATACCTTTTAAATTTAAATTATTTAAAATAATAAATATTATTGGTAATTATTATCAAAAAAATTTATTTATTATTGATGTTATTTGCTATATATTACTAGAAATTATTTATTATTAATATTACTTATTATTTATTATTAATATTACTTAGTACTTATTATTTGTTAATAAACAGTTAATATTATAATTTTTATTTATTTATTTTAGCACCTATTTATTTAACATATCAAATTAATCTTAATCTATAAAATACTTTATCAATTAATGTTAAAGCTTGAGGCATTGTTTTTATAACTAGATGCTGTTTTAACTAGTTGAGCCTAAGCATGTTAGGCTAAGAGTTATTTATTTAGGCAAGTGTTGTCTGGATATTGGGACTTATGCCCTATATTTATCCCAGACAGGTTGCCTTGAACTATTTTGGAAGGCTTTGTACCCAGGAAAAGCAAGAGATCATGTAAGTCTTTGCATAAAGCTTTTGAAGATCAAAGTTACCTTGGCAAGTCAAACATGATGTATACATGAAAATGTACTATAGATGTAGTTATGGACCAATTTTCCTTTTCTTTTCCAGTTAATCAAACAATTTCAAGTTGAACAATCAATTTTACACAAAATGCTAAACTTTTTCTAAAAATCAACTTTGACAAGAATTCTATAAACTATAATTGCTATTTCAAAGAAAACAATGGATGATCATTCTTTTCCTAAAAGGGACAAATACAACGTTGAGTACTTAATAAGGGTAGGCTACTAGGACTAGTCTTTGAAGGGTTAGGATAAATCTCTCAGTAGGTGGCCACCTCTGATGGGTGAGTCCTTCTCGGATAGGATGCCAATCCTGTAGATCTCACCAGTCCGAGCTAACAAGCACAGTCAAATGGACTGTATATTTTCGGAATGGACAACCAGTATGTTGGGTATAGAGATAGAGGAGTATTTCACCCGGTAGGCCGTACACCTACCTTGTGTCAGTATACACAAAGTATGGCATCCTGAACGTTTTTTGGTAATGGTGCATAATGTGTGGTGCTATGGCTACTTCTTTTGAGTGGTTGCTTTTATTTTATATATGTATGGTTTTTGAAAAGAAAACACCACTCCTCACTTGTGAAATTTATTTGAAACTTGCTTGCACTTTACTTTTATGAAAATTTCTCAACTTGCATATATAAACTGTTTTACTTGAAGCACCCAAAGCACACATAGGCTTACTGAGATTTATGTCTTACCATATTTTTTTGTACCATGCTTTCTGGTCGATCTTGCTGTGAAGGTTATTGATTAGAGATTTTCTTTGTTTTAAATACTTATTTCTTTTTTTTTATGTATTTTATCTTGAGAGACTCTAGTAGATATTTATTTTGGGAATTGTTCATGTATTGTTTAAGTTATAATAAGTTTAAATTGGAATCATTTCTTTCATTTCTTTTGTGAGTCTTAGTTTTAAAGACCCCTTGTCCTATGGTTGTGGCAACATCCCCAGCCCTAATAGGGTACGTAGGTAGTGGGGTGTTACAAGTGGTATCAGAGACAATGTTTAGGTAATTATTGATAGTATTTGATTTATTTAATTAAGATTAAAATCTTTTGATTAACTTGGGTTATTTATGCTGTAGGATGGTTAGAATGTATAGAATTGCAATGAAGGGGCAGCATGGCATCCACCAATCCTTATCTACCCAGAAGACTTACCAGTGCCACAACCTGCACCACAACTCACACTTCAACCAATCATACCTTTGGAAAAAAGTAGTGATGATGAGGTTCAAATAATTGAGCCACCCCTATACCTGTAATAGATTTAGTTATTGATAGCGAGGATGAGAAAATTGATATGGAGTATGTCCCAAACCCACCTAGCCTCGTGATTGATTTAACTGCTGATAGTGATGATCTGGGGGAGATAGACTATGAATCTCTACCTAGACCCTCTTTTGTACCCCCACCCAACCATGTTGAAATTGGGGAGAGTTCTAGGAGACCCGGGAAGGAACCTATGGACTATGGATTTGTGAATAGTGTAGAATAGACCTTTTTGAGAATATCGGGGGTTGGTCGTATGATACCGACATTGAGGATTCTGATGAAGATTAGAGGCAAAATGTTTCTATGTTAGGAAGCTATTATTTACTGCTGTCAATAAATTGTTGTGTTAGGGGTTCATATATGTTTAATGCTTTATTTCAAAATTTATGCAAATAAAAGTACGTTAGTGTACTCTAATTTTGAAAAATGCAATTATTTTTGCAAGCTTACATCTAATTTACTTTTACTTAAGTCTGAATATGAATGCATGCTTGATTTAAATACTTTGAACTTTGATGCAGAACTCATTATTTCGGGGTGATGGTATAGAATGGCACTAAAGCGTCGCGTAGCAATAACCAGTAGAAGGGTTCCTGAAGTAGAACCCGTGATTCCAGAATATAATGCAACTCTTCCGTGCCAAATTAGGGGAGTAAGAATGAACCAGAGCATGAAGTAGGGTCTGAAGAGCCTGTAAATATAACCATGGGACAAGCATTTCACAAGATGATCGAGATACTACAAACCTTATTAGAATGAAGGAACTCGAAGGGGGAAGATGAAGCTTTGGAGAGGTTTTTAAAATTCCAACCTTCTACCTTCTTGGGAGAAGCTGAACAAGATCAGAAAGTAGAGCAGTGGGTAGAGCAGATAGAGGACATCTTTGCTATACTTCAATACACTAAGAAGCGGATGGTCAAATTTGCTGCGTTTAAGTTGAGAGGCCCAGCTTGGGCATGGTGGCAGTGAGTCCAAATATTGGGAACTAATAGATTAAGACTGGACGTGGGCTAATTTTTTGGAGACATTCAGAACGGAATATATCCCACAGTGGATAGTGGAGAAAAGGGAGGATGAGTTCCAAAATTTAAAGCAAGGGAGCATGACTGTGCTCAGTATGCTGCTCATTTCACTCAGTTGTCAAAGAATTACAAGAGACTTGTGGATTTCAAGTAGAACAGAACTAGGCAGTTTGTCAAGGGATTGAGGCAAGTGCGGAGAAGGGCTTTGGCACCTTCTTCACTAACGACGTATTCTGGGGCGGTGGACACGACGACCCGAACAGAGAATGAGGACCAAAATAGGATGGTACCGAAACCGTTCTTGCCCCCAAGGTAACCACCAAGGCTTTTTCAGAGGCAGCAAGATAATAAGCGACTTGCCTACTAGTAATGGCAGAACTGAGGGAAGCAAGCATATATGACACCGATTGGTCCTATGTAGAATCTCCAGTTGTGCTGACATTATAAAAAGAATGGTCATGTGGAGAAGAATTGCTAGTCTAAGGGAGCTGAAAGGAAATGCTATAATTGTGGAGACCCGACGCATCTTCAAAACACTTGCCCAAAACTCCTTCGAATTGGGCAAGAAAACCCAGCCCAGACCACGGGAGCTAATTGGGCCAATACCGCGGGAGCCCCCAGAAGTGGAACTCAGAAGCCGTAAGTAAAAGCAAAGTTTTTTCTCTCAACCGAGAGGAAGTTGGAGCAGATGCAGCAGTGGTGAAAGGTATGTTTACTATCCAAGATCGTTCAGTTAACATATTAATAGACCCTGGATCCATCGATTCCTATCTAAACAAGAATTGTGCATATCATTTAGGTTGGGATGGAGTAGAACTACTTTTTACCGTGTTGGTAAGTACTCATTTGAGGAAAATGGTGCAAGCAGACCGATATGTGCAGAGTTGTAAGATTGGAGTAGGAAAAGAGAGTTTGGAGGGAGACTTAATAGTCTTAGCTATTGATGACTATGACAAAATTTTGGGTATGAATTGGCTAGCTAAGCATGGAGCTAAGGTAGATTGTAAGATTAAATCGGTCCAGTTCATCCGACCTGGTTGTGATGTGCTAGAATTCAATGGCAAGAAAGTAAAAGAATTGAAGTTTTTGATAGTTGGAGCAAAGTCCGGAAGTTGTTGAAGCAAGGATGCCAAGGATATTTTACTTACATGATAAACAAGTCAAAGGATCTGTGCACCCTGAAAAATACTAATGTGGTAAAAGATTTTCCCGATCTGTTTCCCGCAGAACTTACTTCTCTTCCTCCCCGTTGTGAAGTTGAGTTCACCGTAGATCTAATTCCACGAGTGGAACCTATATCTCAAACCCCATATCGGATAGCACCGGCAGAACTGAAGGAACTAAAGGAGCTGCTAGAAGAATTGGTGAAGCAATGTTACATAAGAGCTAGCACGTCATCTTAGGGAGCTCCAGTGCTATTTGTGAAGAAGAAAGACAGGACCTTGAGGTTGTGCATCAACTATCGGGGGTTGAATAATTTGACCATCAAGAATAAATATCCCCTACCTTTAATTAATGAGCTATTTAACCAGTTGCAAGGCTCTAGTTGTTTCCCCAAATTGGATTTGAGGCAGGAATACTATCAAGTGCGGATTAATGAGGAGAATATTCCCGAAATGGCTTTCAACACTAGATACGGTCACTACGAGTTCATGGTGATGCCTTTTGGAGTGACTAATGCACCGGCTGTGTTTTTGAATTTGATGCATCGTGTTTTCTAACCATACTTGGATAAATTTATGGTGCTATTCATCAACGATATACTTATATATTCCAAGAGTCTAAAAGATCATGTAGAGCATTTAAAGTTGGTATTGGAAAAGTTGAGAGAGCACAAGCTTTATGCTAAATTTAGCAAGTGCGAATTTTAGCTAGTTAATGTGTCATTTCTTGGCCATGTGGTGACAAGGATAGAATCAAAGTGGACCCAACAAAGGTTGAAGCAGTTTTAGACTGGAAGCAGCTGGAGAACATAATTGAAATCAGAAGCTTCTTGGGGTTGGCCATCTATTACTGGCGGTTTATTAAAGGGTTCTCAACACTAACATCACCTATGACCCGATTGTTGAGAAAAGATATGCCCTTTATTTGGAGTGAGAAATGCGAGAAGAGTTTCCAAGAGTTGAAGTGGAGGTTAATGATGGCTCCAGTGCTGAGTCTGCTAGAAGGAGATAAACCCTACGCTTTGTATATTGATACTTTTAAGAAAGGTTTGGGAGTAGTACTGATGCAGGATAGGAAGGTAATAGCTTATGCCTCTCAGAAGTTAAAGCCTCACGAAATTAATTATCTGACATATGATTTGGAACTGGCTACCATTGTTTTTGCATTGAAGAAATGACGACATTATCTATATGGAGCCGAGTATGAGGTGTTCATAGACCACAAGAGTCTAAAATATATTTTTACCCAGAAGTACTTGAATTTGATGTAGTGGAGATGGATGGAATTTTTGGAGGAATATCGTTGTCCCATCAACTACCATGCAGGGAAGGCTAACGTTGTTGCTGATGCCTTGAGTCGTAAAGTCAAAATGAGCAGATTGAAAATTTAAGAGATTCGAGCAGTCTAAGATGTGCTGGATAGGAGGATAGAACTACAAGAAGAAAGGATTATCATTAGTAATATGAGATTAATACCAGATCTAAGACAGGAAATCATCAAAGCATAGCAAAGCAATGCAGAGTTTTAACTTTTCAAGGACAAAGAACTTAAGCAGGAAGGCCATGATTTTCGGCAAGAAGAGACGGGAGTGATGTATTTCCGAGATCGCTTATGTGTGCCTGATGAATAGCAGCTGAAGGATAGGATTTTAGAAGAAACGTATAAAAATAAGTATGCTATTCATCCAGGAGAAGTAAAAATGTATCAAGACTTAAAGAAAGCCTATTGGTGGCCTGGAATGAAGAAGGACGCAGTGAGATATATCTCCACGTGTTGGGATTCGTGGACTCCTAAATGCGGAAAACATCTACGAATCCCTCCCGAGGACCCAAGTAAACGATTAAGAAGATGTAAACGATTAAGAGTTACCTCTGGTTGCTGTAATCGAAATCCTTCGATTCCGGTTTGCGTTGTTGTACGTTCGACCCGAACAATCACCAGACGCTGCAGTATGCGAACGTCCTCTACGGATACACACCGCGAACTCACTCGATACCCGGGGAGTGCTAGCGCCTAGGGTTTAAGAGGTTTTTTTTTTCTTTCTCTGGTAGAGAATGGCACGAATGTTCTCAACCGAAAAAAAAAATTGGACTATCGAAAGACGGCTAGGGTTTTCTTAAAAAACCCTCGAACCTCTTAGAGTCCAACCCTAATCATATCTTATCATATTCTAATTTAAATTCAAATTAAATTAAAAGCTGATATGATAAGATTACGCCATTATCTCGGTAATTTAACTAATTATTTTACCGAGTCGATTCTTATAATGCGGATATCATCCAGATTCATCGAACCTGGTCACCGGAAAAATAACCTAACAAGTTCGCTTATTGTGTGACCCTATAGGTTCATTTAACACTGCGAGCGATGCCTAAATCGTATTTAAATGGCCCACAAGTTATAAGCGGTTTCTAGCAAAACATTATAACTATCCAGGTTAAATGAAGATCGGTGATCTCTTTGAACCAAACCATAATTTTATATTTAGTCCCTTTGTCACACGATATCCAGATTAAGCATAAGGCACGGAGCATGTCATCCTTATTAAGCTTAATCAATTATTTCTTGATTTCATAGTAGACTTGTTCAAACAAATGATATCAATATCTTAGATTGATATATTTGAGCACGGCCATGCATTTTTAACGAGTCTAACTTATCAAGGGGCCCATGGATATCTCTCCCATAATTGAGAGGGACAAATTCCTTCACAATCAATCATATTCCTCTCCTTGATTTATTTTATATCCAACGAGTAGTCTAATTTATTATCTAGTTAAAGACAACTTTAGACAATGTCAAAATATAGAATTTATCAAGTAAGAAACTATGATGAATTTAGGTCGAAGGACTTTCAATATTATTATGGCTAGAAAGTACTTATGACATATTCCATGAAGTACTCTCACGAGTGGGTCATGTCCAATACAATGTTCTCTAACATTTATTTATGTCTTGACTCGATATCACAAATATCCATGGCCGATAAAACATAGCCATCAAGTCACAAACATACTAATCTTAATTTATTATTATTCCAATAATAATAATCGATCGAGGACAGATTTTAGAATAGTCATTGTATTCATTGTAGGGTTTTACTATCAAGTCACGTACTTGATGACCAACAAAACAAAATTCACTATTCATGGAAAGGAAAGCCTCATATTATTATATAAAACATAATGACAATTGTATAAGTACAAATTGACTCTAGGGCATATCCCCAACGAGTCTCCCACTTGCACTAAGACCAATTTGGCATAAGCAGTAATCCCATTGTTCGGTATGACTATCATGTTTAGACGATGGGAGAGGCTTTGTCGATGGATCGCAACATTGTCATCGGTTGGCACCTTGCATACATTGACATCTCCTCTATCAACAATTTCTCGAATGAGATGAAAACGTCTAAGTATATGTTTGGATCGCTGATGTGATCTTGGTTCCTTAGCTTGTGCAATGGCTCCATTGTTGTCACAATAGAGATCCACTTGGGTTCACAATACTAGGAACTACATCTAGTTACGTAATGAACTTTTTAATCCAAAGCTGCTTCTTTAGGCTGCAGTGAGGCGACTACATACTCGGCTTACGTAGTAGAATCGGCCACGGTGTCTTGCTTTGAACTTTTCCAGCTTACGACACCTCCATTCAAACAAAATAGAAAACCTGATTGCGATCTATAATCATCTATGTCGGACTGAAAACTAGCATCAGTGTAACCATTTACAACTAGCTCGCCTTCTTGTCCTCCATAAACTAAGAACATATCTTTAGTTCTTCTTAAGTACTTTAGTATGTTCTTGACGACGATCCAGTGTGCCTCTCCGGGATTTGGCTGGAACACTGCTTGTCATGCTCAATGCATATGATACATCGGGTCGAGTACATAACATGGCATACATGATAGACCCTATAGCGGAAGCGTATGGTATCTTGTTCATGCGCTCTTCTTCATCCTTCGTAGAAGGACTTTGAGTTTTGCTTGAGCTTAATGCCATGTGACATTGGCAAGAATCCTCTCTTAGAGTCTTGCATCTTGAACCTTTTCAGTACCTTGTCAATGTATGCACTTTGACTTAGGCCAATTAGCTTTCTAGATCTATCTCTATAGATCCTTATACCTAGAATATAGGCGGCTTCACCTAAGTCTTTCATTGAGAAACAATTTCCCAACCATGTCTTTACACTTTGTAGAGTTGGGATGTCGTTTCCAATGAGTAAGATATCATCAACATAAAGTACCAAAAAGACTATTGCATTCCCACTTGTTTTCTTATAGACACAAGGCTCATCTTCATTTTTGATAAAGTTAAATTCTTTAATTGCTTCATCAAAACGAA
Organism: Voacanga thouarsii; assembly: GCA_026120185.1. Classification (NCBI taxonomy): domain Eukaryota; kingdom Viridiplantae; phylum Streptophyta; class Magnoliopsida; order Gentianales; family Apocynaceae; genus Voacanga; species Voacanga thouarsii. The sequence continues at coordinate 2,602,285 of JANUWF010001093.1, read as the reverse complement.
GATTCCGACTTCTAGATGCTTGCTTCAATCCATAAATGGATCTTTGAAGCTTGCACACTTTATTAGAATTCAAAGGATCATCAAAACCCTCGAGGTTGTGTCATGTACACATCTTCGAGTAAGTTTCCATTAAGAAACGCGGTTTTGACATCCATTTGCCAAATTTCATAGTCATAATATGCTTGCTATGGCAAGAAGAATTCGATAGATTTAAGCATTACAAGCTGGTGAAAAGGTTTCATCATAGTCTATACCATGAGTTTGTCTATAACCTTTTGCTACCGGTCGTGCTTTGTAAGTATGCACATTTCCCTCCATGTCTGTTTTCTTTTTGAAAACCCACTTACACCCAATGGTTTTTGAACCTTTAGGTGGGTTAACCAAAGTCCAAACTTGGTTATCATACATGGATTGCATCTCGGACTTCATAGTCTGTTGGGGATATGCCCTAGAGTCAATTTGTACTTATACAATTGTCATTATGTTTTATATAATAATATGAGGCTTTCCTTTCCATGAATAGTGAATTTTGTTTTGTTGGTCATCAAGTACGTGACTTGATAGTAAAACCCTACAATGAATACAATGACTATTCTAAAAGCTGTCACTGATCGATTATTATTATTGGAATAATAATAAATTAAGATTAGTATGTTTGTGACTTGATGGCTATGTTTTCTTGGCCATGGATATTTGTGATATCGAGTCAAGACATAAATAAATGTTAGAGAACATTGTATTGGACATGACCCACTTGTGAGAGTACTTCATGGAATATGTCATAAGTACTTTCTAGCCATAATAATATTGAAAGTCCTTCGACCTAAATTCATCATAGTTTCTTACTTGATAAATTCTATATTTTGACATTGTCTAAAGTTGTCTTTAACTAGATAATAAATTAGACTACTTGTTGGATATAAAATAAATCAAGGAGAGGAATATGATTGATTGTGAAGGAATTTGTCCCTCTCAATTATGGGAGAGATATCCATGGGCCCCTTGATAAGTTAGGCTGTTAAAAATGCATGGCCGTGCTCAAATATATCAATCTAAGATATTGATATCATTTGTTTGAACAGATCTACTATGAAATCAAGAAATAATTGATTAAGCTTAATAAGGATGACATGCTCAGTGCCTTATGCTTAATCCGGATATCGTGTGACAAAGGGACTAAATATAAAATTATGGTTTGGTTCAAAGAGATCACAGATCTTCATTTAACACTGGATAGTTATAATGTTTTGCTAGAAACCGCTTATAACTTGTGGGCCATTTAAATACGATTTAGGCACGCTACCGGTGTTAAATGAACCTATAGGGTCACACGATAAGCGAACTTGTTAGGTTATTTTTACGGTGACCGAGGTTCGATGAATCTGGATGATATCCAGATTATAAGAATACGACTCGGTAAAATAATTAGTTAAATTACCGAGATAATGGCGAGAATCTTATCATATCGGTTTTAATTTAATTTGAATTTAAATTAGAATATGATAAGATATGATTAGGGTTGGACTCTAAGAGGTTCGAGGGTTTTTAAGAAAACCCTAGCCGTCTTTCGATAGTCCAATTTTTCCGGTTGAGAACATTCGTGCCATTCTCTACCGAGAGAAAGGAAAAAAAACCTCTCAAACCCTAGGCGCTAGCACTCCCGGAGTATCGAGTGAGTTCGCGGTGTGTATCAGTAGAGGACGTTCGCATACTTGCGGCGTCGAGTGATTGTTCGGGTCGAACGTACAACGGCGCAACCGGAATCGAAGGATTTCGATTACAACAACCGAGAGGTAACTCTTAATCGTTTACATCTTCTTAATCGTTTACTTGGGTCCTCGGGAGGGATTCGTAGATGTTTTCCGCGTTTAGGAGTCCACGAATCCCAACAATAGCCTCTAACCATTTTCTAGAGTCAGAACTCTTAATGGCTTCTTGATAGGAAGTGGGCTCATCATTAACCATAAGCTCCACATTGTGATCGTCAGTGATGAGAAATCCATATCTCTCGGGTTGTTGACGAACCCTATCGGATCTTCGAGGTCCTTGTTCTATAGATGTAGGCTCATCTTGGACTTGTGAGCCATCTAATCGAGATTCATTATTTGGTTCGAGCACTAATTGTGGCTCTTGAATCTCATCTTGATGAGGTTCGAGCACTAACTGTGGTCCTTGAATCTCATCAAGATGTATTTTACTCCCATCGATTCTTTTGGAAATAAATTCCTTTTCAAGAAAGAATCCATTTCGAGCAACAATTACTCTATTTTCTTTTGGGAGATAAAATTGATATCCTTTAGTTTCTTTAGGATACCCCACAAATATGCATTTATCAGATTTAGGTGCAAGTTTATCGAGATAATAAACGCTTTACATAAACTTCAAAACCCCAAATCTTCGGAAATAACAAACTAGGTTGTCTCCCGAGTCCATATCTCATATGGCGTTTTACGAACCGATTTAGATGGAACTCGATTTAGTATGAATGCGGCGGTCTCCAGGGCATAACCCCAAAAGGAGATTGGAAGATCAGTTTGACTCATCATTGATCGAACCATATCTAATAAAGTCCGATTTCTCCGTTCGGATACACCATTCCATTGAGGTGTTCCTGGTGGAGTTAATTGGGAAATAATTCCACAATTTTTAAGATGCTCGTCAAACTCGTGGCTTAAGTATTCACCACCTCGATCCGATCGAAGTGTTTTGATACTTTTGCCAAGTTGATTTTGTACTTCATTTTGAAATTCTTTGAATTTCTGGAACGATTCAGATTTGTGTTTCATCGGATACGGGTAGCCATATCTGCTTGAAATCATCTGTAAATGTAATGAAATCTTGAAATCCTCCTCTAGCGAGTGAATTCATTGGTCCACATACATCGGTATGTATTAGGCCCAATAAATCGGTTGCCCTTTCATTTTGTCCTTTGAAAGGCGCTTTAGTCATTTTGCCTAATAAACAAGAATCACATGTTACGTAAGATTCTAAATCAAACGATTTTAGAAGCCCATCATTATGAAGCTTTGTTATGCGTTTCTCATTTATATGGCCCAAACGACAATGCCGAAGTAAGTCCGATTTAAATCATTGGATTTCAATCTCTTAGTATTTATATTATAGATAGACATGTCCGAAGATCCACGAAGATTTAGAATATAAAGCCCATTCGATAATGAAGCATCTCCATAAAAAATGCCGTTTTTATTAATGGAGCAAATGTTATTCCTAATAACAAATTCAAAACCTTCTAAATCCAAACAAGAAACTGAAATAATATTCCTACTCATAGCGGGAACATAAAAACAATTGTTCGGTTCTAAAACAAGCCCATTGGGCAAAATTAATTCAAAAGTTCCTACGACCTCTGCGGCAACTTTTGCTCCATTCGCAACTCGTAGGTCCACCTCGCCTTTTGCCAAGGCTCTACTCCTTTTTAGACCACTGCACATTTACACAAATGTGAGATCCACAACCGGTATCCAATACCCATGAATCAGAAGTAGATAAATTAATTTCAATAACATAAATACCGAAGCGGCGGTCTCATCGCTCTTCTTTTCTTTGCTTCCAAATAGAGCTTGCAATTTCTTAACCAATGTCCTTGTTCTCCACAATGGTGGCAAGCTCCCTCCTTTGGTGTTTTGGCCTTAGGTTTGGGCTTGAACTTGGACTTTGCCTTGTCCTTACCCTTACTAGCCATGACCTTGCCCTTTTGGTTGTTCTTTTTGCCTTTCCCTTTTTGAACCATTAGAACACTAGGAGTATTCTTCTTAATGTTCAATTCAGCTTGTTTTAGCATCCCATGCAATTCGGTAATGGATTTCTCCATATTATGCATGTTAAAATTCATGACAAACTGGTCATACTCGGCGAGTAAAGAGCCCAAGATCAAATCCGTGGCCATGTCATGATTAACGGGAGCACCAAGCTTATCAAGATGATCTAGATAGCCCTTCATTTTAAGGACATGGGCACTTACCGAGGTGCCAGAAACCATCTTACATGCATTTAACGCCTTGTGAGTTTCAAATCTCTCTTGTCGTGCTTGCTCTTGGAACATTTCCTTGAGATGCACAATCATGTCATATGCCTCTGCTTCTTCAAACTGTTTTTGAAGTTCAGAGTTCATGGTTGCTAGCATGAGGCAAGTAACATCGTTGGAGTCATCTTTGTGCTTACTATAAGCATCTTTTTCAGCTTTTGAGGCGTTATTTGCTGGAGTAGGGGGAATAGGATTTTCAAGAACATAGAGCCTTTTTTCTTGCTTAAGAACAATTCTTAAGTTTCGTGCCCAATCAAGAAAGTTAGTCCCACTAAGCTTGTCTTTCTCAAGCACAGATCGCAATGAATTATTCCAACTGTTTGTTGCCATTATCTCTGGTTATTTAACTAATTATTTTACCGAGTCAGATTCTTATAATCTGGATATCATCCAGATTCATCGAACCTGGTCACCAGAAAAATAACCTAACAAGTTCGCTTATTGTGTGACCCTATAGGTTCATTTAACACTGGCAGCGTGCCTAAATCGTATTTAAATGGCCCACAAGTTATAAGCGGTTTCTAGCAAAACATTATAACTATCCAGGTTAAATGAAGATCGGTGATCTCTTTGAACCAAACCATAATTTTATATTTAGTTCCTTTGTCACACGATATCCAGATTAAGCATAAGGCACGGAGCATGTCATCCTTATTAAGCTTAATCAATTATTTCTTGATTTCATAGTAGACTGTTCAAACAAATGATATCAATATCTTAGATTGATATATTTGAGCACGGCCATGCATTTTTAACAGTCTAACTTATCAAGGGGCCCATGGATATCTCTCCCATAATTGAGAGGGACAAATTCCTTCACAATCAATCATATTCCTCTCCTTGATTTATTTTATATCCAACAGTAGTCTAATTTATTATCTAGTTAAAGACAACTTTAGACAATGTCAAAATATAGAATTTATCAAGTAAGAAACTATGATGAATTTAGGTCGAAGGACTTTCAATATTATTATGGCTAGAAAGTACTTATGACATATTCCATGAAGTACTCTCACAGTGGGTCATGTCCAATACAATGTTCTCTAACATTTATTTATGTCTTGACTCGATATCACAAATATCCATGGCCAGTAAAACATAGCCATCAAGTCACAAACATACTAATCTTAATTTATTATTATTCCAATAATAATAATCGATCGAGAGACGATTTTAGAATAGTCATTGTATTCATTGTAGGGTTTTACTATCAAGTCACGTACTTGATGACCAACAAAACAAAATTCACTATTCATGGAAAGGAAAGCCTCATATTATTATATAAAACATAATGACAATTGTATAAGTATAAATTGACTCTAGGGCATATCCCCAACACCACGTGCCTGACCTGTCAGAAAGTTAAAGCGGAGGATAAAAAGTTAGTATGATTATTGCAACCTTTGCTGATACCGGAGTGGAAATTGGAAGAGGTGACTATGGACTTCATTGCCAGACTGCCTATGGTAAGGACCCAAAAGGATGCCATATAGGTAGTGGTTAACAGATTGACTAAATCAACGCATTTTGTTACGGTGAATATAAGGGACTGAATGGAAAATTTAGCTCAAACATATATGCGGGAGATAGTCAAATTACATGAAGTACATTCGAGCATTGTGTCAGACCGAGACCTAAGGTTTACGTCCCGATTTTGGGCTAAGTTTTAAGTATCAATAGGTTCTAATTTGAAGTTTAGTACGACTACACACCCGCAAACTGATGGCCACTCAGAAAAGGGTTATTCAAATATTGGAGGATATGCTAAGAGCTTGCGTATTAGATTTTGGGGAAAAGTGGATTGATTGTGTACCGTATGCAGAGTTGGCTTACAATAATAGCTACCAATCTTAGATTGGAATGGTTCCGTATGAAGCATTGTATGAACTTACGTGTTAAGTGCTTTTGTACTGGAGCTGTAACACCCTACTACCTAAGCCCATCAGGGCTGGGGATGTCGCTCCGTCCATAAGTCAAGAGGTCTTTATAACTAGGTCCCATAATATAAAATAAAAGGAATACTTCAAAATTAAACTTATTACAACCAACAATACATGAACAAACTGAAAAATAATTGTCTGCTACAATCTCTCAAAAGCAATACATAATATAAATAATAGGGAGTCTTCAATATCATAGGCAACAATCTAGCTAATGACCTTCACAGTAGGATCGACCTGAAAACATGGTATAAAATGTGGTGAAATAAAAATTTCAAAAAGCCCATGTGTGCTTTGAGTGTTTTAGATAAAACAGTTTATGTATGCAAGTTGTAAAAATTTTATAAGAGAAAGTGCTGGCAAGCATTAAATAAATGTTAAAAATAAAGAGTGGTACTTTGCTTTCCAAACCATACATGTGAACAATAAATACAACCACCCAAAGAGGTAGCCATGGCACCACACGTTGGGCCCTATAATAATATAATGGTCAGAATGCCACACATTGAGCATGCTGCCGTTTAGAATGCCACACATTTAGCATGCTGACATAAGGTAGGTGTACGACCTACCGGGTGAGATACTCCTCCATCTCTACACCCAAACTTACCAATTGTCCACTCTGAAAATACATAGTCCACTTGACTGAAACTTACTAGCTCGGACTGGTATGACCTAGCAGACTGGCATCCTATTCGGGAAGGACTCACCCCTCAGAGGTGGCCACCTATTGAGAGACTTATCCTAACCCTTCAAAAACTAGTCCTAGTAGTCTACCCTTATTGAGTACTCAACGTTGCTTGTCCCACTTTGGTGAAAATGAATCATACAATGTTTTGCTGGGAAATAGCAATTAAGGGTTTCTAAAATTCTTGTCAAAGTTGGGTTTTAGAAAGAGTTTAGTATTTTGTGTAAAACTGCTTGTTTAATTTTCAAATGGTTTGCTTGATTGAAATAAAAAGGAAAATCTGTCCTTAATTGCCTTTACACAACGAATGTTTATACATATTGAATTTGGCTTGCCACAATAATTTTGATCTCCAAATGACTCCATACAGGAGTTTTCCTGATTCTTTACTCTTCTTGAACTCAAAAATCCTCCAAGGTCAACCTAATCCCGCCTGGGGTAAAGACAAGGCATAAGGCTACATTCGAACTATATCTGCCTTATATAAATAATTCCTAACTCAACTAGTTACAACCATGACTAACCATGATCTTAACGTCCTAAGCTTTAAGGCTAGATGATAAAGTATTTTATAAAAGAAATCTAGCTTGATAAGTTAAAATAGCTAGGTGTTCTAAAATAATTACTAATAAGTTATGGGTTTAAATAATAAATTTTGAGTATTACTACTAATAAATAAAATATTGATTAATACTAAGTCCTAAATAATATTAGTAAATGGTAATTTTTAAATAGTATTATTATAAATAAATAAATAATAGATTACACTTAATTTTTAATTAATAATTAATAGATACTAAATAATTAGTAATAAATAATAAAATTAATAATAAATGCATTATATTAAATTTTTAATTAATAAATAAAAAATAAATTTTAGTATAAATAATATTTAGGAATATAGGTAAAAGTTTTAATTAGGGTCTACAATGTCATTAATTAATTATAATATTTTATTTAGTTATTATTATTATTATTATTTGTATGAAAGATTTATTTATTATTTTATATATATATATATAATTTTTAATAAAAGATATTGTTTATTTGACTAATAAAATATTAATATTTCATTTAATATTCCATTTCCAAATCTTCCTAGGAATTTCGAAACTCTTAGGAAAAATATAGAGGTATTTCTAATTGAAGTAATAAAATTTGTTAATAAAAATAACCTAGGATTAACAAGAAAATAATCATGATTTTCCTATTTCTAGACAAGATTCATGAACACATTCCCAAACATCAACCAATAGGCTAAACAATTCATGAACATATGCTTGAATTAACACATACTATCACATGGTCAATCTCCTACCAGGCATGATCATCATTCATGGCTTTATTGAAACTTAAGAATATAAAAGCCTATTCACCATTGGTGTCATAATATCTAGTAAGCTTCAAACATACATAAATTTCATTAAGCATGATGAACATACATAAATTCAAAAGGAAAATCCATATAACTTAGTCATATACATTAATCCTCATGTCCTAACCCTATCACCTTCATCCATATACATATATTCTATCCTCCATTCATATTCAACATTCCTATCAACATCTAAGAGACATGAATTTAGAAATAAAAATGAGGATTTAAGAAAAAATACTTGATAGACAATCGCTTGATGAAGGCTAAAGAAGGTCCATGTGATTGAGAGCCTTTAGTCGTCCAAGGAAAAAAAACAGCCATGGTTGATCAACCATTTCGGCCGAGAGAGAGAGAGAGAGAGAGAGAGAGAGAGAGAGAGAGAGAGAGAGAGAGAGAGAGAGAGAGAGCATTAGAATGGTATATTAAAAATTGAATGGAAGAAGATGAACAAGAAGGTTATTCTTGATTTACCTTGTTAATGTTCTTAAGACCTTCAAGAAAAAAAAAAAAAACTGATTTTGATCCGATTGAAAATTCTTATTTGCGTGTTTTTGTGTTATAAATACCAGAAATAAATACTAGGGATTAAGTAGGAGTATTTTGGAGTATTTGAGAGTGATTGGAGGTGTTTAGGGTGGGTTTAGGCTTGAAGAAGTGTAGTGTGTGTTCTTGGTGTTTTGGAGAGAATTGAGAGAAAAGGCTTGCACGATTTTTTGGAATGTTGTTGGCCGAATGTCTAGAGCAATTAGGAGTTTTGGTCCTTAGCAAGACGGAGAGAGAGTGATCAGATTTTTTTGAAATTCAAATGGAGAAAATTGTGGAGTTGTTTGAGGTAGGAGATTAGCTAATGGTGTTTAATTAAGGGAGGTTTCTTTGCTCTTCAATGGTGTCGGCTAGACTGATCAGGTTTTAGGCAAAAAAAATGAAGGATGTTCAGGGTTTATTTCTGGTCGAAATTTAGTCTATATTGGCAGAGAAAATTCTGGTTTGTTTGCTTGATACAAGAGTGTTTTAATGGAGCAAAATTCTAGAATTTTTTCGAAGTTCAAATGAGTTTTGGATAGAGTGATCTTAGGAGTTTTTTGAGGTGTGATTATGGAGTCTAGGTACTCAAGGTAAGTGTGGAGGTTAATGGTGCTCAGTCCATAGCTGAACAAGGTCCAATTTGTAGAGGTTTGAAGGTATTTTTTGGTCTAGGCCTAGGGAGACAAAATTGGAAATTTTTTTGGTTTCAAAGTTGTGTAAGGCTTCGAATGCTGAAGACTTTCAGTGCAGAATTTTCTTCACTGCCTTGGCCTGATTTGCAGTTGTTTCTCTAGGGTGTTTGAGGTCTTTCAAAGGTGATTTTTCAGCCTTCTTTCTGGAGAAAAATAGAGGATGTTCTTGCTGAATTGATGACAAAAAAAAAAAAAAAAAACAGCTTCAATTTCAGCTTAGAATGTAGCGAATTGTGCAGGGAATTTTTCTGGTTTTGTGCAGTTTGTGCAATCCAAATTTTACACAGAATTTCCAGTCTTCAAGCCCTATGAAATGACTGTTTTTCTGGCAGCCAATGGTTTGGATTACTGGCTGAATTTTTCGAAAGCTGGTCTGTCTAGAATTTTGGAAAATTTCCATATTTTCTTTATTAAAACCATTAACAACATGAATGTGGGATTGAAGGTTCTACTATGGTGATTTATTTCTCTCGGGAACCCGTTCTAACTTCTCTCCTATTTTTAGCTAGTTCTCTATCCTTCAAGACTGATTTTTAAAATTTAAGGTTGAAGAATTATCATAGAATTTTTGGAATTAAAAGAAGAGATTTAATGGATTTGGTTTATTTAAATTATGAAGATGTTAGGACAAGGTTAGAGGTGATAAAAAGAACAAGAATTCCTCTAGAATTCTTTTTAGGACATGATTATATGATCAAGACATTCTCTTCATGTCTCCCCTAAGACAACATTCCTATCTTTAAGGAATGTAAGAAAAACAAAAATTCAAATATAGCTATGATAATCATGAATAAAATTTAAGTGATGGGATTTGAACTCATGACCTTAGAGATTAATTCACAAAGCTCTAACCACTTAACCGCACTAACTCTTATTCTTATTTTCTCACCCAAATATTCTTCTTATCTAAATCTTAAGACATCTTTCTATTTTGGCCTCAAGTAACATACTTTTTTACCCTTCCTACTCAAAAAGCATAGATAAGCCATCTAACCTATAAATCATAATTCTAATGCACATAAAATCATTCAAAAAGTATATTTTTATGCAGAATAATATGATATACATCTCAACCCCCTTATTCTAAGGTTGGCTTTAGGTCGGGTTTCACAAGAGTTGGTCAGAAGACGGTCACATAAACAAGTCTAGAGAAGTCTGCATTCATGTAATGACAAATAAGGTGAAGCTTATCAAAGAAAGGTTGAAAATGGCTCAAAGCTGACAAAAAAGTTATGCGGATAATAGGCGAAAGGAGTTGAAATTCCAGGTAGGAGACAGTGTGTTTTTGAGGTTGACTCCAAGTAGAGAAATCTTGAAGCATACAAATGGTGGAAAGCTGAATCCGAGATATTTGAGACCGTTTCCAATCATAGAAAGAATTGGACCAATTATGTATCGGCTGGATTTGTTAGATGGTTTGACTGGAATACATGATGTATTCCATGTGTCTCAGTTAAAGAGGTACAATGCCGACCTGGGGCATGTTCTGAATGACGAACTGTTGGTATTACAACCCAATTTGAGCTACGTGGAGAAACCAGTTAAAATTTTAGAACGAAGTAACAAGACTCTCCGGAATAAATAGATACCAATGGTAAAGGTGCAGTGGGATTATCATGGCACCCAAGGTGCCACGTGGGAAACAGAAGAATAGGTGAAGAGGAAATACCCCAACTTGAGATAAAGGTACACCTGAATTTCAGGACGAAATTCTCCTATGGAGGAGAGGATGTAAAACCCCACCTAAACCTACCTTAGAGTAAGAGGGAAGATGTGCATATCATATCATCTTGTATAAAATATATTTCTTGAATGATTTTGTATGTTTTAGAATTGTGGTATATGGGTTATATGGTTTATTTGTACTTGTTGAGTAGAAAAGGTAAAAAGGAAATTTTTCCTGAGGTCAAAATAAGAAGATGGCATGAGACTTAGATAAGAAGAGAATTTAGCTGGGAAAATAAGAACAAGAATTATTGTGGAATAATGGTTAGAGCTTTGTAATTTAATCTTTAAGGTCTTGAATTCAAATCTCACCACATAAGTTTTATTCAAAATTATCTTAACCAATGTTTGAAAATTTCTTTTTCTTACATCCCTTAAAGTTAGGAATGTTGTCTTAGGGAAGACACAATGGTAATGTTCTAATCATGTGATCTTGTCCTAAAATGAATTCTAGAATAATTTTGGTCTCCATTATTTTTGTAAGCCTTGTCCTAATCTATTTAAATTTAAATTACTCCTATTTCTTTAATTATTCACAATATCTATAAAATATCTTAGATAATTTTTAGCTAGAAGTTTCAAAAATTCCAGCTCTTGGGGATAGGAGGATAACCGAACATTAGGAAGAAAAATAGGAAGAGGTTTTCATTAAAACACCATAGCTATTCTTCCAAGAATTTCATTTTCTTCTTGTTCTTATTTTGGTTAAAATCTAGAAAAATTTTCAGATTTTCTTCTTGGCTGGTTTTCAAAAATTTCAGCAACCATTACCTACATAATTCTTGCTAACAACCAACCATCTCATGTTAAGATAAAAGCTGAAAACACCTTGGAATTTGCAGCTTGAACAAGCTATACCAAACCAGAAATTTTCCAGCAAACTACCAAGACTTATACAAGAATATTGAGCCACCCATTTGAGCAAAAGAACACCTGAAACTATCCTCTTTCTTCTCTAGGATGGTGGCTGGAAAACCACCATTAATGGACCTTCAAACACCCCTAGACTTCAGCTGCAAATCCAGTTCAAAGAGGTCTGAAAATTCTGCTCAAATCTTTCCAAATCTTGAGAACTCTTGTAGCTTAAATTCTAAAATTTTCCCGCTTGCCTATCCAATGCAAGGTCTGATTTCTTCATCAATCAACTTCATATTTTGGGTCATCTTGCAGCCATGGACAGAAGACCTTGTTTTCTTCATCTACCATGGCCATTAGAGCTACATTAACACATCTCAAAACACTCTTATTTTTACTCTATTCAAAACTTTTCAAACCTTAAAAATTAAACTTCAGATTTTCCTCCATTAAACTCTCACTTAGCTAGATGATTAAACTAGAAATTCTCTACTATTATACCGCCATTTTTGGCCAGCTTCAAGGCTGAAACAATCCTTCATTTCTTGATCAAAACATAGCTAGTCTAGCCATCCACCAGTGAAGGACAAGAAACCTTCAAGAAGAAAACACCATTACCCAATCCTCTACCTCAAACATCTCCATGTTTTCCTCAATTTGAAATTCAAAATAGCTGAAACTCTCTCTCTCGTTCTTGGATAACCGAAATCCTTCTCCCTAGATAGGCTATTCGGCTATCATTCACAAGATACACATGAAACACTCTCTCTCAATTTCCTCTCAAGAACACCAAGAATACATACTAAGCTTCTTCAACCTTCAATCACCTCTATTCATCCCAAATCACTCCAAAAACTCTCAAACCAACTAGGATTCGACCTATACTCACCCTAGGCCGCTCCATAACATGAAATTCACCAAAATTGATCTTCTACTCGGATCAAATGTATTTTTTTTCCAATAACTAGAAGAACATCAAGAAGGTAAGTTCAAACACCTTGGTCCTTCTTCACCTCTTCATCACCATTTCATTATCGTCTTAACCTTTCTCTCTCTCTCACTTAGCTGAACCATTGGTGGCCATTCTTGAACAACTTCAATTAAGGAAGGACTTCTCAAGCACCCAAGGATCTTCATTGGGCAAGGCGATATCTTCAACTAACGATCATCAAAACAAGTATTTTTTTCATGAATTTCTCCTTAAATTTTCTAACTCAAAGCTTTTAGATGATGAATTTAATGGGTTGATAAAATGGTGTTGGGTTGGAAATATGTATATGGGTAAAGGGAATGATATTAAGATATGAATATTGGGGCTTAGGAGCTATTGTTAGATTATGCTTAGAGATCATTATATGTTCATTATGATTGAAAGTTTTATGTCTCTGGCATGGATGTTTGATATATGATAGGCATTATATCACCATTGTTTGATTATGCCTTAATGATGTTATTTTTATCAATAAATCCCTGAATAATATTATTGCTAGTGGAATATTACCCTTGTTGTGATGTATATTATTACAAGCCTATTTTTGATAAATCAACATGCTATTTATTAAATGTATGTGTTTATAAATATGTATAAAATTTTGTACTAGTAATTCACTATGGTCATTAAAATTTATTATTAGAACTACTACTACTACTGCTACTATTGCTACTACTGCTGCTACTACTGCTACTACTACTCCTGCTGCTAGTACTGCTACTACTACTATTGCTGCTACTACTACTACTACTACTACTATTACTACTACTACTACTACTACTACTACTACTACTACTATTATTTAATAATAATATTAGTATCATTGTTTAATTTAATTTACTAATTTCAATAAGCACAAAATATTTTTGGAGTTGATAATTACATAAAATATTATTTTTTATTAGATAAATAAATAGTAATAATTTTTATTAAGCGTTACTAAATATAAATAATAATATACATGAATTAATTAATACCTTTTAAATTGAAATTATTTATAATAATAAATATTATTGGTAATTATTATCAAAATAATTTATTTATTATTGATATTATTTACTATATATTATTAGAAATTATTTATTATTAATATTACTTAGTACTTATTATTTGTTAATAAATAGTTAATATTTAAATTTATTATTTATTTATTATAGCACCTATTTATTTTAACTTATCAAATTAATCTTAATCTATAAAGTACTTTATCAATAAATGTTAAAACTTGGGGCACTGTTGTCATAACTAGATGTTGTTGTAACTAGTTGAGCCTAAGCGTGTTATGCTAAGAGTTATTTATTTAGGCAAGTGTTATCTAGATATTGGGACTTATGCCTTATATTTACCTTAGGCAGGGTTAGGTTGCCTTAAACTATCTTGGAAGGCTATTGTACCCAGAAAAAGTAAGAGATTAGGTAAGTTTTTGCATAAAAATATTTGAATATCAATTTCACCTTGGCAAGTCAAACATGATGTATACATGAAAATGTACTATAGATGCAGTTATGGACCAATTTTCCTTTTCTTTTCCAGTCAATCAAATAATTTCAAGTTGAACAAGAAATTTTATACAAAATGCTAAACTTTTTCTAATAACCAACTTTGACAAGAATTTTGTAAACTATAATTGCTATTTCAAAGAAAACAATGGATGATCATTCTTTTCCTGAAAGGGACAAATACAACGTTGAGTACTCAATAAGGGTAGGCTACTAGGACTAGTCTTTGAAGGGTTAGGGTAAATCTCTCAGTAGGTGGCCACCTCTGATGGGTGAGTCCTTCCCGGATAGGATGCCAATCCTGTAGATCTCACCGGTCTAAGCTAACAAGTACAGTCAATTGGACTGTCTATTTTCGGAAAGGACAACCGGTAAATTTGGGTGTAGAGATGGAGTAGTATCTCACCTAGTAGGCCGTACACCTACCTTGTGTCAGTATGCACAATGTGTGGCATCTTGAATGTTCTTTGGTCCTGGTGCACAAAGTGTGGTGCCATAACTACTTCTTTTGAGTGGTTACTTTTATTGTATACATGTATGGCTTTTGAAAGAAAAACACCACTCTTCACTTGTGAAATTTATTTGAGACTTGCTAGCACTTTACTTTTATAAAGATTTCTTAACTTGCATACATGAACTATTTTACCTAAAGCACCCAAAGCACATATAGGCTTACTGAGATTTATGTCTCCCCACATTTTTTTATACCATGCTTTCAGGTCGATCCTACTATGAAGGTTATTAATTAGAGATTGCCTTTGTTTTGAAAACTTATTTCTTTTTCTATGTATTTTATTTTGAGAGACTCTAGCAGATATTTATTTATTTTGAGAATTGTTCATGTATTGTTTGAGTTATAATAAGTTTAAATTGAAATAATTTCTTTCATTTCTTTTGTGAGTCCTAGTTATAAAGACCCGTTGTCCTATGAACGAGGCGACATCCCCAGCTCTAATAGGGTACGTAGGTAGTGGGTTGTTACATCCAGGATTTCATCTAGAGACGAGAAGTCATGGCAAAGCAGATTGCCTAAAAAAATATTCTAGTAGATCCTTTCACTAAGCCTTTAGCAGAGAGAGTCTTTAGAAGACACTTAAACGCCATAGGGGTGGGCACCTATGGACTAACTTAGTCTTAGAGTGCAAGTGGGAGATTGTTGGAATGTATGCCCTCTTAGACTAGGTTTCTGATATAATTTTGACTTGTATTAATATAAGTATTTTTCTCAAAATTTATTTGTGAAATCTTCTTTATATTTGTGCATGATTTTATTAGAAAAGACCCATTGCGTTTAAGTAAATAGTTCATGTGAATGGAGGTCTTTCATAGTAAGGTACGAACCATAGGATATTTAACACATAAACTATTGTTCACAACTGGATGATGAGAATGGGATCATGGCAAGGTTATTGTGTTATGAATTCTAAATAGGGAATGACTTCCTTTTAGCCAATGAGTAGTCTTCTCATTTCATAATACTAGCATATTTCGAATACGTAGAACATGACCTGTAGTAGTAGTTTCAAAAAGTATTATGTGATGGAAACCCATACTACTACTGCTATAGCATGGACTTGTACTCTATAGCTTGAGTATAAGTTGGTGGTCTGACGAAGTTGGAAGCGTATGCTTTGATATACTATAGTTGAGCTTTTTGAGAAGGACAAATATACTTGTATGTTGGGTATATGTGACTAGTTAATCAAGATAGACTTATATAAGATAGTGTCTACATTATATCGCCCCATATAGTTGTTCGAATGATCTAATTATTTAAGACTTTGGGGAACATAACTTGGATATTAGCTTTAGGGTACCTCCCTTGGAAAGCGAAAATATTCTAACAAATCGATTATTGGACTAGAAGCCTAAGGATGGTTGATGTCTTTTAGAGAATTGTTAGTACACTCTTTCATTTCTAAATAAATGGCGATGTGTAGAGGGATATTTTAGTCATTTCACCTGTAAGTTGAAGACATAGCTAACGCAACATTGTCCTTTGGTCAATATTTCCTTATGGTGATATTAAAAAATATTTAAAATACAAAATACAACTATTTATATAGCAAGAGTTTTTTTGGTCATTTTAGTAGCAAAGGTGATGTGTTTTTTTAGTTATCGGAATAGCTCGAAGACCTAATTATTTTGAGGAAATGGTCACAATAAAAATGATTTTATTTTATTCAGAAAGTCTAATTTTTTTGGGGGACTAGAATAAAATAAAGGAACGAGAGAAATTAATTTTATTATCTATTTTAATTGATTAATGAATTATTCAAGGCCTAAGCCCAGATTGAATAATTAGAAAAATTAACCTGGGCTGAAACTAGTTAATAAAATCCTTAAATAATTTATTTGAACTCATCAATTATTTATTGAATTATTTTAATAGGCCCAAGAAATAAGTAATTAATGGTTATTATTTTTGGGCTCATTGGGTCTAAAAAATAATTAATTAATTTTGGCCCAATTGCCTGGACTAAAGGGTCTTTTATTATTCATGGAACAGAAGAGTTAAGGTTAAGCCAAACCTCTTCTGTTGATAACCTTCAAATGTTCAAAATATCAAAGCCATTGGGTTTTCTGGTTGTTAATTGTTGTGGATCGTGAATTGGAGTTGGGTGTTCTTCTCTTTCACAACAGACACACGACATAGAAAAAAAAAATAATCTGAGCCTTCTAGTTTCTTCTCTCCTGTTCAAATTTTCCTTCCTTCTGTTCCTCTTGATTATGCTAATCAATAGCAAAGATTCAAGAAGTACCATTCCTCGCCTAGGTTGTTTCACCAACACAGATTGGGCAAAGGAATGTTCTGAGAAGCGAAAAGCTTCGCGTTCATACCACGGAGGAGTAGAAGATTGGCGGGTAATCAACTGGAGACATTATCTAGAGTTAAAGCCGTTTCGGTGGTTTGCACGACATCTACTTCACAGCCAAATAAACCAACACAGTGTAGAGGTATTAAAATTTTCCCCCTCTTCTATTGTGCGCTTCTTGTGCTGTTCTTGGTTTCGTTTATGTTGCATGCATGGCTTCCTTTGATTCATTAACTTCAATGATGTACCAAGTAATCCTTAAACTCACCAAGGAAGTACTCTCCACCACAATCCGATCTCAAAGTTTTAATTAATTTACCTATTTAACACTCCACTTCAGCCTTAAACTCCTTGAATTTATCAAAAGTGTTAGACTTGTGCCTTATTAGATAAATAACCAAAACGGGTGTGATTATCTGTGAAAGTAATGAAATATTCGTAGCCTCCCCTAGCTGGTGTAGTTATCAGACCGCAAATATCAGGTTCAGTTTGAATATTGTTTACTTGATTTCTAATAGTATGTATATAAAAAAGATTTCTATACATGTTTCCTGTATAAATTAAATTACCATATCTACTAATGAAAACACCAGAATGGAAAAAAATAGAATATCCTTTATTCATTAATTTGGAAACTGAAATCAAATTCTGTTTGAAATAAGAAACATATAAAATATCTTTTAAAATTAACTTCCTATTACAATAAAAAATAAGATCAAGATCTCCTATTGCTTTAGCCCATATTCTTGCTCCACTACCTACTTGAAGTGTATGCTCACCCTTGCTCCTTGTCCTTCTGAACCCCTGTAAAGAGTTACGGATATAGTCAGTAGCTCTAGAATTAACTATCCTGGAAGATGTTGATCCAACCATCAAAATAGACTCTAGGGATAGAGCAATAACTGAAGTAGATTTGGTTAAGAAGTTCGGACAATCTTTCTTCCAATGCCCCATCTTGCCACACTTGAAGCATTTGCCTTTGGGCTTGGCCTGACCGGATGCTTTAGGTTGGGCCCTTGCATTGTTTTGGACCTTCCTTTTCTTGAATTTCTTAGGCTTTGCCTTAATTCCAGAAGAAGAAGCAGAATAAGAGACCAAAACCTTTGACATGGGCTTCATGATCTTCTCTGCCACCTGGAGCTTTTTCATAAGCTCCGTGAGATTCATATCCAACTTGTTCATGTTGTAGTTCAACTTGAACTGAGAATATGAATTAGGTAGAGTTTCAAAAACCATGTTAATTTAGCTTTCAGGATTTATTGTTGCGCCTAGGACCTCAACCTCCTTGAAGTAGGCAATAATCTTGAGCAGATGCTCTTGAACTGATGCCTATAGCCATCCTAGTATTCATGATTGCCCTAAGAGCTCCCTGCCTTGCGGGCTGGCTCTTATCAGCAAACATGGTACGCAATGACAAATCTATATCGTACGTAGTGGCTATGTGCTCATACCTAGATTGGAGCACACTAGACATGGAAGCCAATATATAGTACTTAGCCATCTCGTCAGCTTTCTTCCATGCCTTCTCGGCTTCTCGCTCCTAATCAGTAGATTCTTTCCCAATCTTAGGACAGGGATTCGAAAGAATATACTTGTACTCCTCGGTAGTGAATACTATATTCAGGTTCCTCTTCTAGTCCACATAATTTGGGCCTATCAACTTATTTTCCTTGAGAATAATTAACAATAGACTGAAACCAGACATTTCTGAAATATTGCGGAAAAACATTCATTTAGTTTGCACGAAACAAAAATGCACATTCTTTATATTATTTCTTTGATAATAGATAATTCTTAAAATCATTATCAATAATATAAATAGTTTGGCTCTTAGAAAAACTAACAGAGCTTCATAGGAGGATTTATAGCATTCTAAATTAAGTATGTAACCATCACAAATCAAAACTTCCTGAATAGGTGATGGTATAGAAAAAGTTCCACTGATAGGATGGTCACTGATTCACACCACCTACAGGCAATCTAGTGCTAAAAACCTCCAACGCAGGTTGGTCGATTCTAGCAAATACCTTAGGTTTTTAATTTTACTCTTCCATTAGTTCTAGAAACTTGTGAAAATCCATCCTATAGGGGGTCATGCTTAGAATGATATGAGAAAATCCACTATCTCTAATGAGAGTTGTAATGGAAGCCATAGGGTTGTTGGAACCCCTATTCTACTTAATCTTTTATTGAAAATAGAGTTTTAGGCTAAAAAACATTTTCTATAGTCTTATGGTTACATTAACTTTAGTAAAAAAATAAAATTTAATATTATTCTCTATGTGAAGGATTAAATCCTTTGAGAGAATAAACTATGAATTTATTTTACTATTCTAAGTTAATAACCAAGTAAAACTTTATTAAATAACCTTAAGTTCAACATTATTCTCTATGTCAAGGATTAAACCCTTTAAGAGAATAAACCATGAACTCTTTTATTTTAAAGTTTCTTAGATTAAAACGTTTTATCAAAAAACTGTTATATCTAGTGAGACTTTGGTCTCATAAGAACTTGCGCATTTGATCACAAAAATGAATTAAGCATGATAACAAAAGTTAACTTTTATATGCTCAAACTATTCATTTATTCTTAAGTGACCAAACAATGGATTAAACATCATGAATCAAAAAATAAATGATCTTATTTAATCCTAACCTAGTTCCATCCTTTATTACTCATTTTCATGCAAATTATTCATCTATAGATCAATAAAACTATTGTAGAAAATTAATCTCATACAATGGTTTCAAAATATGATAACATCAAGGAAAAATTGAGGTACAGAACTTTAGCAATGCTCTCCCTTTTGTTGGATAAAATTGCGCACATCCGCCTTTGGGCAGAATGGACCTGGCACCTGGTCCATTGGGCTAACCTGGTGCCGAGTCTATTCTGTTTCTCCAAAAACTCTAGCTAGGTAGAGTGGACCTGGCACCTGGTCTGATCGGGCCACTTGGTGCCAGGTTTGTTCTGGAGTTCACCGATTTCTAGAAAAATCCTGCTTTTCAGTTATTTTTCACCCCTCATTAATTCCAGCAATCACGTTTTTTAGTCCCTAAAATTTACAGGTTAATAGAAACATAAAACTAGGCATAAAAACATGCCTTTATAAGTATCTATACCTCTAACCATGAGGCGTACGTTGCATTTATTCAAAACCAAAAAAATAATGGAAAAATCATTAGAATACATGATCCTATACCTTTAACTGCGAGGCATACATGAACTCTAGAAACCAAAGTATGAGGAATCATATGAAATCACAAAAGATACATTTTTAATAGTAAAGGAACCATCATTTTCAGTTTCTAACCCTAGTACATACTTTTAGATAAAAATCGTAGCTCTGATACCACTTGAAGGATCAAAACGGAAAATATCAAAGAAAGCGCAGCAAAATTTTTTTCAGTTTTTTGAGCCATATCTAGGAGAGAGTACTTACTTTTCTTGATTGGTCATGGATAAACCAACGTAGGGACGGGTTGCACTGGAACTTATGTTGGAGGAGGAGAAGGAGGTGCCTGTGGTTTGACCTGTATTCCTGCCAATCTTCTACTCCTACACATCAAACATCTCAAAGCTTCTTCTCTTCGTCCTTTAGAGTATGACTCTACCTTACCCTTGGGTTAGCTTGGTAAAAGCTCATTCTTTAGATAATCAAAATATCTCCAAGGGAGAAAGAAGAGAAGAACAAGAACAAGAAGAAGTGATGGCACACAAACAAAGAGAGCTCAAGAAAAACTATGTTATTTTTCCCTCTCTTGCACCTTAATTTTGGCCAGCCCTACACCTTGATGAAGCCCTAATGGTCGAAAAACACTAAGCCTTAATGGGCTTGGTGTTGTGCTCCTAAATTAGTCCAGGACTGGCCCAATCCTCTTAATTAATTAATTACCTTTTCTGGGCTTCATTAAACACCCAAGACTAATTAATTAATTATAATTTGACTCTTAATATATGTCAATATATATCGACCTAATTAATTAATTTATTCCATCCAAATCTTTTTAATTAATTAATTATCTTTTCTGGCCTTATCAAAATCCAAGACTAATTAATTAATTCTAATTGGACTCTTAGAATAAATTTTATTCTCTTCCAAATAATTATCCAATAAGCCCATATTGTGTCTAAACAACACCATGGTAACTTGAATTACTCCGGGGACCAAGAGACATATTATTCATGTCTACTAAAATGATCAAAATACCCTTGTTATTAAATATCTGTATTTTACCATTTTAAATATTCTCATTTATCACTATATGAAAATATTAGCCCTAAGAATAATATTGCTAATGTAATGTCTTCGACTTACAGATGAAAGACGGAAAAACCCCTCTATGTAACACCCATCAATGAGACATGATAAATGTTCTAACACCCATCTCAAAGACATCTACCATCCTTAGATTTCTAGTCCAATAATCTATGACTCACTCGAATGTACTTGCTTATCATTGGAAGCTAGCCAAAAGCACATATTCTAGAGTCACATTCCTAGGGCCGTAGATTATTAGATTATTTTGGACAATCACAAGGGGGTGGTTTAACTTCACAAAGTAAAGTATAGAAACCCTGTTGTATGAGTTTGTCTTAACTAACTAGAGTAATACACCCAATGTACAAGGTTATTGATCTCACAAAAGAAATCTCACCCAACATACATCAAAGTACACGACCCTAGCTTCACCAAACCACCAACTCATACTCAAGTATAAAGGTATTTGTCCACAATGTAGCAGTAATAGTCTGGTCTCTATAATTATAGTACTTTATAAGAGACTACTACTATAGGTCCAGTTCTATGTGTTTAAAATATGTTTATGCCAGTGATGTGAGTGAACTAGTCATTGATTCAAGGTAAACCATTCCTCATTGGAACTCATAGCATAATAGTCTTATTTTGATGAAATGCCTAGTTCCATCAAACAACTAAAAACTGAATTTTACTTATATAACAAGTACCCATAGTCTATACCTTATTATGAAGAATGACCAAATACATAGACCATTACTTGTCATACCTGGACCTTAAATATGCAATAATATAAGAAACAAACTAAATTAAATGAATAAATATTTTATTGCAATATATTTACACAGAATACATAATTTTTGAGGGCATACTTTCCAACACGTGAGGGACTGAGTCGGCGTCGGATGCAGTCTGTTCTTTGGCATTGACTTCTCTTTTTTGTGGGCAGATTTGGGAATTTCCTATGTGTTTTGGTATTTTTCAACTTGTACTCGGTCTATAACTTTTAAGGAACAATTTTTGGCATCTTGGGAGCCTATTTAGGCAAGGAAAATACAAGAGAAACACATGAATCTAAGGAGCAAAATCTAAAATCAATCATTGAAGAGAAGATTTATCACTTAAGGGGCATTGTTTAAGAAGATCTTCAAGGAAGAAGAATGAGGCTTATCTATGAGTTCTTTATTTTACCTTTATTTTATTTTTTAGAACATTAATGTGATAAATGTTTTTATTGTAATTTGACATTATTTTGAGATTCATGATTTTGAGGTTAATTTAGTTCTTTGATCAATTGATTATTATTCTTGGTATTTGATTACTTATTATTAGTGAAAAATTGATGAATTCGGATTTCATTCTAATTGGCTTGAGAAATAATGTTAGGAGTTGATTTAATTTCATTGATTTCATATTTGTTATCTCTTAACGGGCTTAGGAAACGAAGTTAAAAACTAGAAACCAAGGTAATCAAAGATTAGTTAATTTCATCTAGAGTATAGGGCTATTGGTTGATTTCATGTTTATTATTGCCTAGAGTATAGGGATAATTGTTGAGTGATGAGTTTAATTCATCTTTTGATTTTGTTGGATTGATTAGGAAATATGCTAATTTAATTATGAGATAGTGAGTCCATGGCTTGGAAAACGATTAGATTCTATTTTGATTCCTTCATGACACTAAGATAGTAATTGATTGTGATAATTGCTAAGTAATTCATGATCATGTCTTCAAGAATATTTGTTTAAATTGTATATTCTTTCATCCTTGAGTTGTATATATTTTTTTATTCTCTTATCACTTTATTAGGTCAATTAAACAATGAATAAAAAGTAACTAATGGTGGTTGTTCTTTAAGGATCGATACTCATTAATTATTTGTACTATACTTGCGATGAATATACTTTATCAAATGTGTAATTTAGGGATTAATGGTTTAATTAAAACTTGTCTAGGGATGGACTTAATTGTATGATTTTTATGCACCCAAATTCTACGCATCAAGTTTTTGGCGCCGTTTCCAGGGAATAATATTATGAAAGTTTGGATTTCATTGATTTAACCACATACACACACACGCGCGCGCGCGTGTTTATATGTAAATGTGTATATATGTTCTTCGTATAAATAAGTGCTATATCTTGTTGTGTATAGTTGAATTTTAATTGACTAACTTAGTTTATATTGTACCATGTATGCTAATTATGCTTAATTGACTACTTGTAAATTTTATAATCTCATAATCTTATTTGTCTTTGTAGACTTAGCCTTTAGGGTATGACTCGAGAAGTCTAAGGAGACCCAGTGGATTTTGATCATGAGATTGAAAGAACCTTGATAAGGATTTGGAGGGCACTTAGCTAAAAGGATAAGTAAGCAAGTTCAGCAGGAGATATGAAAGTTAACCAAAACAATAATGGTAATAATGGTGAAAGTAACAGGAGGACCATAGATGACTTTGTTAAGCCGGCAATCTCGGGTACAGACTCGAGCATTACTGGACCTAGGGTAGAGGCGAGCAATTTTAAGATAAACCTAACATTATCCAAATGATTCAAAACATAGTACAATCTGATGAGTTACCTGATAAAGACTCTAATGCCTATCTTAGTAGTTTTCTAGAAATTTGTGATACTATGAAGATGAATGGGATTTTAGAAGATGCTATAAAGTTAAGTCTTTTTCCTCTTTCTTTGAGGGATAGAGCTAAATTGGGGTTAAAATCTGTATCAGTAGGATCCATCACTACTTAACATGGGCTAGCTGAGAAATTTTTGGCAAAGTATTTTCCACCAACTAGAACAGTCAAACTTTGGACAAACATTTTTGCCTTCCAACAGTTAGATTCTAAAAGCCTTTATGAGTGTTGGGAATGGTGGACGGAGATGCTTAGAAAGGTCCTCATCATGGGTTTGAGCTAGGATGCAAATGTAAATTTTTCATAATGGACTAAACTTTACCTCAAAATAGTTAGTTGATTTCTATTGGAGGAGCTATCAATTCTAAGACCTTAGTGGAAGTATATGATTTGGTGGAAAATATTGCAATGAATAATTACTCATGGGGAAATCTGAGGAATAAGGCTCGTGTTCAAGGTGTTCATAAGGTTGATGTTGTGGCTACTTTGGAAGCTAAGGTTGAGGCACTTGCACAGAAAATGGAACAAATGGTGATGACCCCTTCCCAAGGCAAGATAATGAATGTTAATTGTGATTTTTTGTGGATAAGGGTATCCCAATCATGAGTGCCAAAGCATGGGTTCATCCCAAGAGTCCTTAGAACAAGTTGCTTTCACTAGTAATAGGCGACAGGGTAATAACCCTTATAGTGCCATACACAATCCTGATTGGAGGAATTATCCTAATTTTTCTTGGGCCAATCAAAACCAACCTAAGCAAAACCCTTCTAATTTTGGTGAAAATCAAAGGGCTCAACCCTCTTTACCTTACAATGAACCACCGTTAAAGCCATCATTGGAGGATTTGGTTAGCAAAATAGGAAGGTCAACTAAAGCACGATTTCAATGAGTAGATTTGTGACAAGGAATTTGGAGGCTTCAATGCACAATTTTGAAAGTCAAATTGGGTAGTTGGCCAAGCTTCTTGGAGACCGTCAAGCTGGATCTCTTCCTAGAAACACAGAAATGAATACACGTGATTAAGACCATGGAAAGAGATGATTTTTCATTGCTTTGACTTTCATTTAATTTTGGACATCTTTTTAATTTCTACTTACTTTTGTTTATCTTTTCGTATTTTTAACTTAAGGGATAGTTTCATTTTCTTCATGATTGTGTATTCATATTTTAATATTGTTTCTTTAATTAATAAAAAAAATTTCAGGCAGGATAGACTTGGGCCAGCCCAGGCACACTGAGCCGCCGCTGGCTGCTGTTTAGGTAAACATCAAAATGGCCGATTTTGGCCATTGTTTTCAAATATTTCAAGCTTCCCTCAATTTTTTTCTCAACCTCATGCCGGTTCTTTATCCAAACACCACCAAATCAATTTTTGTCCTCAGAAACACCAACCCTACATCAGGTCTTCTTATTTTTATTGAATCTATGGATTAAATCTTCAAAAATCCAAACTTTTTCTTCACAAACCCACTTTCAAATCTCCTCTTACAAGTGAAGATATTTTCAAAAAGATTGCACAATTTTCTTGCCCATGCATTAGAGAACATAAAGGTATGATTTTCTTGTATTTTTACGGTTCAAGTATTGCCATAGATTTTGCACTTTTTTTTGATATATTTTTGGGCAAAAATTGCATAATTTGAAATTTTTGGTTGAATTTGTGGCTTGATTATGATTGAAATAGCATGAGTTTATGATTCAAGGATTATTTTTGCTATAACCTATTCCATATTTTGATCATATGTTGGCTATTTTTGGCTAATTGAAATTATTCCGGTGATGAATTCATGTTAGACAAACAATGTACGTGGCAAAGATTTATCCTTCATAAATTGTAATTTGATAATGATCATGTAATTATATGCTATAAGATTTCTTGCGTTGGAGATTATATTGTTGTTTGAATTGTGGCGTTATACTTCTTTTTACAGGATTTTTGAGGAGATTTAGATTATTTGTTTGTATTGTGGAGTTATGGATTGATTGTGAATTGTGAGTGGTTGGGGTTATGTATTGTATTGTGGAGCTATTAATTAATTGTGGATTGTGACTGATTGAGGGTAGTGTTGTATTCTTGTGAGTTAAATAGTGTGTATTTCTCATTCTTTCTTAATACTTATCTTCAAACACTCTTATCACGCCCAGAGAAAAAGGCCAATATTTAAAAAGGGTTAGAGCCTCGTCTTCCTATATCCCTACCTCTATTGATCCCATGTTCTTACACCCTATTGATTTCATTGATCCTTCCTGTCAGGAGTGGTATTCCAAGAGAGCATCTAATAAAATCATTGTGGAACGCACTTTTGCACTTTTTTGGACCGTGCCCTTAAGCTAGGGATGATGTTTAGATGGTTAGGGTAGGGACCTATTGTTCAGTTGAAAGGAACCTATTACCTGGTCTTGATTAAAGAATTTTATGCTAACCTAGTGGAGAAAAGAATAATCATCTTGATACCATTAAGACTAGGGTCAACAATACTTCTATTTTAGTGGATAGAGATAGATTGGCTGCCATCTTGAACATTAATAATGAAGGCCTTTGGTTAGCTGTAGATTACTACAACTAAAAAATAATCTCTAACCTTGAATGGCATGTGAGTGATGTTAGAGCTACACTAAGAATGTATAAGAGAGGTCTTATAGGGTAGGTAGGCTTTTATTCTAACAATGACCTTGAGGCCAACCTACGTGCCCTAGTTTATATATTTTCCTTCAATGTTGTTCCTAAAGCTAGTGTGTTCAATGAGGCCCAAGTGACTGACCTCTACATCTTGCATAAGATGATGCACACCTAACCCATCCCTCTTAATCCTCTAGTCACCCAATCTATTAGGGATGTGGTTTATTCTCGATTTTCATCAAAAGATTTTGTGTTCCCCCTTGTGATCATGAAGATTCTAGAGGCTTTTAGCATTAGTATTGAGGGGGAACTTACTGAGACCACCACCGCGAGAGATCTAGTCACTGAGAAAACCTTGATTAGTTGTGGTTTTTAGTATAGTGCTAAAGTGAGGCGATGGTTGAGACCCTATGATGTGCAGCACCATGGCCAAGTTGAGCTTCCTCCTGTGGAGGAGGAGCAGCCTACCCTACCACCTAGAGCTTGGGCTAGTAGTTCATAGTTCTGATCGAGGGGTGATTTTGAGAAGGAGGTGAGGGGTCAGTTGGAGTAGTTGCAAGTCGGTATAGAGACATTGATGAAGATCTTTTTTTTAGCTTTGTGATTCCATAACTGCACTTAATAGGAGACAAGATGCTCAGGAGTAGCAACAGGCTCAATAGATGTAGCGATTTCCTAGACCATAAGGAGATGAAGGTGGACATATGGATGCTGATGATAATGAGGATGACGATGATGAGAAGGAGATGGTAATTGACCATTTCTCTATTGCTCACTTTTTACCTTTCAAGTCTTCTTTTCTCTTTATGACTTTTCTTAGGCTTAATGGATGTAGCGGTTTCCTAGCATTTCATAACTTTTCTTAGGCTACTTCTTAGTTTGTTTGTTTTTTTTTAATTATTTCATTTTAGTTTATTTTCCTTTTCTAGCTTTATGCTTTGTGTTGTTTCTTTTGTTTTATTTTGAGGTACATTCAATAATGTCCTTTGTGATAGATTCACCTATCTTGCAGATACTATTAAGCTCTCGAAGTATTTTCTTTTCTTATCTTCTTCCATTCTATTTATCTTGGTCTATTGGCTTTGCTTTATTTGTTCTATTTTTGGCCATTGAGGACAATATCTAGTTTAAGCATGGGGGAGAGTTTTTAACTGGTAAAATACATTCTATATATTCTAGTTTTGGGCTAAATTGCTAATTTTTCAATTTTTAGGTTGTGATTATCTTTCTTACTTGGGATATGATATTTGTTATTCAATTGGTTAGATTTTTATTAACAATGCATTGGGCTATTGGATTGGATTTGTTAAGTCTTTAGCATTTAAGTTAATCTTGTTATACATTGGTGTTTGAATATTATTTTACTCATCTAGTTTGAATATGGATAATGTGATGAATATAAGGAAAGTTGTTGATTAATTCTTGTATTATGGATTTAAAATTTACTTAACTTTGAGTCATGAATAAGGAATATGAGAAGTTAGAAAAATAATGAGTGGAGGAAAAAATCATTATTATGTGAGCTTAAAAAGAATTGAGTTGAAAAAAAATACTCTCATTTTTAAATTTTATTGAAGACCTTTTGCTAAAAAGGGGGTTAGTATGGAGAGAAGTAGCAAGTATTGTTTGATGCACTCTCTTGAGGCTACCATGAAGGCAAAAAAGCAAGAAAAAGAAAAGAAAGAAAATGCTAGAAAACATGAAGGATGAAAAAGAGAAAAATAATAATGACTAGAGGGGGGCTAATACGGTGCGTGAAGAGATCCATTCACTTGAGGCTATTAATTTCTTAAGTCATGAAAAAAAAAAAGAGTAGAGTGTTTTTCTTAGATCTTTACTTGAGTTGTACAATTTTTGAATTTACAATGCTTGAATTGGTTAGTTAGCTTGACTTGTATGATTAATATTTTCTGCGTTTTTGCTTAAAAGGTGAAATAATTTTCTTAGACTAAAGTATAAACTTACTTAAACTGACTTCAAACGCCTTGGTATGTTTGATCCTATGCCTCAATTTGCAAATATTTTCAAAAGGTTGGAAGAATGACAAGATCATATCTAAAGTTTGAAGAAGGATTGTAGCTTTATATAGTTAAAATTTTTTATAGTTAAACTTGTGTTGTCTTGTTGTTCCTTGTCTTAAGTACTTTGCTTGAGAACAAGCAAAAATTCAAGTGTGGGGGAATATGATAAGAGCTAAAATTATCATCTATTTCCTACTTATTTGAGGTTATTTTCTGATACATTTGATGTAATAACTAGAAATATTCCTTCATATTTGATATTTTATCTTTGGAAAGGTATTTTGGTATTTTTATGCAGAATAAATCGAGAAAAAAGGAAAAAAATCGACGCCAGATAGATCTCAACCGGCGTTGGCCGTGCAGAGCACAATAGGCATCGACCCAAGGCTAGAAAATAGTGGAGAAAAAAATAGAGCAACATCGGGCTGAACTAGAGCATGGCCGGTGCCGATCGTGAGGGACTGAGCCGGCGCCGACCGCAGTCTATTCTACGGCTTCGATTTCTCTTTTTTGTGCCCAGATTTGGGAATTTCCTAAGAGTTTTTGAATTTTCCAACTTGTACTCGGCCTAGAACTCTTAAGGAACGATTTTTGGCATCTTGGGAACCTATTTAAGTAAGGAAAACACAAGAGAAACATATGAATCCAAGGAACAAAATTTGAAATTAATCATTGAAGAGGAGATTCATCACTTAAGGGGCATTATTCAAGAAGGCCTTCAAGGAAGAAGAAGGAGGCTTGTCTATGAATCCTTTCTTTTACATTTGTTTTTTTTTTCTAGAACAATGATGTGATCAATGTTTTTATTGTAACTTGGAATTATTTTGGCATTCATGATTTTGAGGTTAATTTAGTTCTTTAATCAATTGATTATCATTCTTAGTATTTGATTGTTTGTTATTATTGAAGAATTAATGAATTCAGATTTGCTTCTAATTGACTTGGAAAACGATGTTAGGAGTTAATTTAATTTCATTAATTTCATATTTGTTATCCCTTAATGGGCTTGGAAAACGAAGTTAAGAACGAGGAACCAAGGTAATAAAATATTAGTTGATTTCACCTAATGTATATGGTTATTTGCTGATTTCATGTTTACTATTGCCTAGAGTATAGGGATAATTGTTGAGGAATGAGTTTAATGCATCTTTTGATATATTGGTTTGATTGAAAAATTTGGTAATTTAATCATGAGATAGTAAGTCCATGACTTGAAAAACGATTGGATTCTATTTTGATACCTTCATGACACCAAGATGGTAATTGATTGTGATAATTGCTAAGTAATTCATGATTATGTCTTCAAGAATATTTGTCTAAAATGCATATTTTTTTCATCCTTGAGTTGTATATATTTCTCTTTATTTTTTTCTTTTTATTCTTTTATCACTTTATTGGGTCGGTTAAATAATAAATGAAAAGTAACTAATGGTAGTTGTTCCTTGAGGATCGATACTCATTAATTTCCTATACTATGCTTGCGATAAGTATACTTACTCATATGTGTAATTTGAGGATTAATATTTTAATTAAAACTTAGCTAGGGATGGACTTAAAATTGTATGCTTTATATACACCCAAATTCTACGCATCAATATCAATGTGAAGATCCATTCAACTACCAAAATAGTTTTGCACATTGAAAGTATAGGATGGAAAAGCAATATACAAAGTACTGCACTATCTATATATATATTTGCTAAACAATTGTGAGAGATGCCATTTAAAATAATATAAAAATAGCACATAGCTAGGAAGCCCATAAAACTTCTATGAGCTAATTTTTAAAGCCTTAAATGTTAAAGAAAACAAAAATGCATTAAGAACAATAGTTTGAAGCATGATTTGATACTTTAAAAGATGCTAAAAACCAAGATGGAGCATTGTATGTATCCTTGTGAGTGCATTTCTAGGAAGTCCATTTCCTTCTTTAAATCAAATTGAAGATATGTTTCTAATGATGTTAGCATTTCTATTCAGACTTATGTGTTATTAATAGTTGAGCCACTGCCACTGGTTGCATCTAAAAGCAGAAAGAGGAAACTATGTTCTTAAGTAAGCACATTTGTCCTATTAGAAGAGTTCCCTGTCCCTACTTCATCACCCAAACTAGAAGATGAGCTGTAGAGTTCAAATATGAGTGCAAGCTCTCTAGTAGTAGGCTTGAATTGGGGATTCAGGGCCGCACAATTCGAGTACAGAAATTGCACGGCCATTTCACGATTGAGATCAATTATCCCTTGATCCTGTAGCACAGGAGAGGCCATGTCTCTTGGTCCAAAAGTAGGGCAAAATGACATCATTTTACCCTAATCTGGCTTTAGCTCCATGGCGGTTGAAGCCAAGCCGGGTTCTGGTCCCTATTGAAAAGAAGTGCAGTGGGATGTTTGGCAGTGTGAGTTGATGTTTTCCTAGTTACCGAGACCAACTTGCAAAGGTTCAATTTCTTCATGCCACTATCTCTTTTACTTCACTGTTTTTAACAAAAAAAAAAAAAAAAAAAAAACAGTCCTGTCTCGAATTTTTTGTTGCCTATTTACCTTTCTCGCCATCGGGAAAACCATCATGCCTTTCCACTTCGAGTTACCCATTCACTCCCTTACTGTTATCCTTTTCCACCCTCTCTCCCTTTATCGTTTGTGGCTACTCTCAGTGGGAATCGGCTGCTGTATTCTGTCTTCTTCTCACAGCCCCAAAAAAATACTTTTCTTTTCCTCTCGAAGTTGCCCTATTCACTTTCTCACTTAAACCTTTTCCTCACAATCTCCCTTCATTATTTGTGGTTGCTTTCAGTCGGCATCGTCATCCATTTTTTGCCTCCCTCATTTCAAGGTGCGGTATCATTTTCGGAGTGGGAATTGTTCTACAAATAACTTTTTGCTAATTTAAAGGTGACTTCTTTTATCTAAATGTCTATTATTTTTTAGCCTATTAGCTTTGTTTGTCTATATAATACTTTTGTTTGAATCCAGTATGCAGCTTTTGCTTCGAATTTTCTCTATTTATTGAGATATACTTTGTTTATGTTTCTCTATTTTCTAGTAGCTTGGGTTTTTATATTATTCTATTTATTTTTTAGAGTTCTATCATTTTCTATGAAAGATTTGATTTTGTGGTGGCAATGAAAAAAAAAAAAAAACATGGTCAAAATGAGGTTTAGAAATTTGTCAGAAAAATTTTAGTTTCTTAGAAGTTAGTTAAAAGTGCACATTTTTAAATTGGCAGTTGATATCCTAAATGAAGTTATCACATGGCATATGGTAGAGAAGTCCTTTGTTAGAATGTTCTTATTCTGTACAAAGTTTGATATCTGTGTAAGGTAATATCCTTACCATAGAATTCAAAAAATCACATTGTGTAATGTAATTTGATCTTTGCTCTCCACAATCCATACCAACATTGCATATTAATTGATGAAAAGATGAATTGTGTATATGCTGGTATTGACAAATACATTAATTTAATAAAAGATCCAAAATCATATTTATTTTATGGGAAGGAAGAGAAAACAAGTAGAAATTGGAACAATGTTAATTGAGGGGAAGGAAAAATCATCTCAATAGAAGAAATATCACATAAATGAGCCATGCATTGGATGATTTACAAGATGAAAGATGAAATTCTCTCTTGCCATTCTTTATATTAAAAAATAATAATAAATAATAATTAAAAAACTATTGGCATTCTTTGTTGTGATGCAGACAATGATAGGGCTAAAGGATTGGCATATTCTACATCAAATAATGATTCAAGAACTTATCTTTACTACTCCTAGAAATTCTAGTTTATGAGCAATTACCTATGGATATTAAGTTAAGTCATTATTATTTTTTTTAAGTGGTCAAGGGTATTCCAATAATTTTTATGCTAGTAATCAGTTTTAAGAGTCCCTTAATTATGGTGTTTGGATTCTTAGTTGAGATGGTTTAGAAGATTTAGGATTTTGGTGTTGTATTAGATAAGGGAATTATAACCTTTTTAGAGTTTTTGGCTACTTAGATTAGGACTTCAACTAAAAATCTAGAAGTGATATTACTCTCCTTATAAGAAATGAAGGATGCCTTCATTTTAACAAAGAATTTATGCTACTTCTTGCTTAATTATTGAGATTATATAACACAATTAAGCTAAAGGGGCAATACCTTAAGCTATCATTTTCAACCTCAATTTCGTGCATTTTTTCTTATATAGGTTTCCAATTGGATTCTGTTTGAAATTATTGCAGAAGAAAGGTCATCTGAATTTCCTCAAAATAGTCGTAGCAAGCGCAGAAGAGCATCTACAAGCTAAACGTTTATAAACCGTGACCTCTACATTAACTTAAAAGCTAATAGTAGCTCCATGGCAAAACAACCATTGTTTGTCTATTTTTTTCAACCTTATTTACCAGCGCCATTTGTTCTTAAACCAGAAAAAATGTAGCTCTGATTCCAACCCCTGGTTTTTAGGCTTTCTTTTAGAAATGTTTGAAGCAAAGATTGGTAGCTATAGCGTTTACTCATTTTGAAATAGTAACCATAGCTGTATAATGAATTGGAAATTACTATCTTGAAAGTGACACGAACATTATCACAAGTTATATTATGCAAACATTTTGTACTATCAATCTGTGCTACTAAAATAAATTATATTATTATTATTATTATTATTATTATTATTATTATTATTATTATTATTATTATTATTATTATTATTATTATTATACTCATTTAAATATGATGTATGCCAGTGAGTTTAAGTGGTGGCTCCTAGTGAGCCTGGGCGGTGGTCTATTTGTGTATTCATTAATCAATAATTATTATGTATATTTTTTAATTCACATTTTGTTTCCATTACTATTGAATTTTAGATGAAATTTATAAATGTTCCCCCCCCACCCCCCCATATGCTTGAGTGTGCTTCCACCCTTGGTCATATGCAAAGTATTTGCTGTCCACTCTGTTATTGATTTTAGTTAATTAAAAATTAATCCTACAATTTTGATTGTGTTAATGAAAAATATAATTGTCTGCTAGATGCTAAATTTAAGTTTCTTGAGTAGTACCTGAAATAAAAGTGAATCTCAGGGCTAATTGTTTCAATCTTCTAGTATGATTTTTAGTGATAAAGTGGTAGGGATTAGTTTCTTCAGAAGGTTAAGTAGCATGACAAAAAAAACCCCTTATTTCACCTAAATTTCTATAATCTTGGAAAGGCAAAACTATAAATCCAGTGCTTAAATACATGTCCTATGTTTCTTCTGATTCTCTGTTCCAATTTTGATAAAAAGAAAGAAAAAAGATGTGATTGTTAGAAGTTAATTAGAACCGGTCTTTCATATCCAGAAGGCAATTGTTGGTGCCACGGTGGAGTTGCAATTCACCATTCCCTTATACCAGATTTTCCAATTTGAATGCTTGGTGACTATCCCATCTCTTCACTCCATCATGTTGTATTTGTAATGTTAGTGGAGATTAGTCTGAGCCAATCTTTATCAATATGCATAACCTTTTTGAACAAACTTTTCGAACAAACTTTTCATAGCCTACCATCATCGGCTAATACAACATCCACTTTCATGATATCGTACTTTGCTTCAATGATCTCCTGCCATTTTTATTCCATATTCCACCCCTTTTAGAAACCATAAAAGAAAAAAAAAAAATCTCTAGGTTAATCCTGGTACCCTGATCCACAAACCATGCCCACAGCTTGAACATCCACCAAAAGTAGCATGGTCATGACTATATCACTTGCACAACCTCTACCATCCAGAGGGCACAAAATAAAACTAAATAAAGCTATTGTAGCTGCCATTATCCCTAACAAGTTTCAAAGAAATGAACTTTTCAAAGATCTTTCTATCTTAACTATTGACCAAGATAACCACGACTTTAGTAATAAGTCTGCCCACTAGTTATGTTTCAAATAGATGCAATGTCTTTTATTCTATGTCTAATTGATTAATTAATTAACGAAACATTATAAATGATACCATATACAACATGAACCATTCAATATTTTCTATATATTCAGTGACTATAAGGTGTTTACATATATGTGTTAAATGTTCATGCGATTATATCACATGTTCATATAGTAACCAATCAGCCATGTAAGGTGGTCATATGATCATATGCTTGGGCTTGTGTTCATGTGATCGTGTAAGATGTTCATGCATTAGTTTCATGTGTTCATGTTTTTGTGTGGCAATGTCTATATAGTAAGTTTAACGATATGCTTCTGGTTTGTGTTAATATGGTTGCAGAAGGTGTTCATGTACTTGTATCCTGTGTTCATTGCTTGTGTGGCTTGTTTATAGAGCAACTAGTACAAATTTATCACATCCTTAGGGCTTGTATTCATGTATTTATATTAGGTGTTCATGTGTTTGTGTAGTAATGCCCCTGTAGTAACTCTGACAATATGCTTCTGGTTCATGTTAATATGGTTGCATAAGTTGTTCATGATTTTGTGTCTTATGGTCATGTGTTTGTGTGGCTTGTTCATGTAGAAACTAGTACAGATTGACCACATGTGTAAGGGGTTCATGTATTTGTGTTTGATGTTCATGTGTTTGTGTGGCAATGTCCATGTAGTAACTGACGATATGCTTCTGGTTCATGTTAATGTAGTTGTTCATGTGCTTGTGTGGCTTGTTCATGTAGTAGCTAGTATATATTGACCAAATGCTTGGGGCTTGTATTCATATGATTGTGTAAGATGTTCATATATTTGTGTAAGGTATTCACATATTTATCTGGCATGTTTATGTAGTAACCAATGCAGGTTGACCATATATTTGGGGACTATGTTCATATTGTAGTGTAAGGTGTTAATGTGTTTGTGTATTTTGTTAATGTGTTCGTGAGTTATTGTTCATGTAGTAACTAGTGCACCTTGACTATATGTTTGTTTTAGGTGTTCATGTGGTTATTTTAAGGATGATTGTATTGACCTAACTTATTTTGTGTAGTACCTATTAATGAATCATTAATATACTATATATATATGTTAGATAAACTATATTCTAAGAAACGTAAGGTTTAAAGTACTTATTATTTCAGTAAAACAATAACTAAATTGATAAAAGGTTTTAATCTCTTAGAAGATCAAGAAGTTCAGACTTAAAGTTTGTAAATCACATGCGCTACCTTTTCTTCTTCCCTGCTAAAGTTTGTAATTTTATCTGATGTTTGTGCCGCTGTACTATTCAATATGACAAAAAAAAAAAAAAAGAAGAAGAAGAAGAACTGAAGCACAACAAGATTCTTGGGAAGAGGCATCGTCTACAAGCACTCAAATGGCAAGACCATCGAGAAGCAATTAGACAGCCTAAGAGCCACATGCGTTACCGAGAAGGTCACCAGGGACCCACTTTTTGTTTTTGTTAGTAGATATTTGAGGGACTTATTATAGTTATTTATATTTTTGTGAGCTTAATTTGCAATAAAAAAATTAGCCTTCTTTTCTAGAAGGCCCTACGGGGACATTTGACATTTCAAGAAAGACGATATAGATAGAATGCAAGCATCTAGCAGCCAAGGTGGCAAAGGTTGGCATGCACAAGTAAGAATTTAGCTATAATGCCATGCTTGCCCTTAGGGTTAGTTGATAAAACACTATTATGTTCATGTGTTTATGTATCTTTGTGGTTACTAAAAACCTAATGTGCTTCGGCAGGCCCGCAAAGAAACTAGAGTCATTTGGCAAGATATACCTACTATTCAGAGGAAGGAATAGGAAGAGAGGTGAAAAGCTGCCTTCCAACAGTACAGGGAAGCTTCTTCAGGTTCAAGTACTCGTAGGAAACCTAGCACACCAGGTAAGATGCATGTTCATGTAGCTTTAAATGTGTGATCATTGTTTTTGTTAGATATTGTCACAGTATTCATGCCTTGAGCTAAAAATAAAATTTTTAATTTCATAGCAGCAGGCTATAATTCAGTGCTCGGCGATAATGCTGAACGCGTTGGTAGTAAACATGAATATGCCAAGTACCAAGCTGTAGAAGAGATTGGCTTCGATGGCCTGCTACAGCTGAATTGCTGCAAGACCCGCTATGACCTTTGCTTTTGGCTCATTGACCACTTCAGTCCTAATGCTAGTGTGATTCACTTGGAGGGCAAGCGATGCCTTTTCATTTCAGCAAGGGATATACAACTCTGCCTTGGTATTCCGGGGAGTGGCTGAGTGCCGAGGATTGCTGGAGTGGATGAGAATCAAGAAGACCTTGTTCTGGAGCTGTATGGTAACTGTACGATGTTGCTTACTGAGCTAATTGCAATGGAGGTCGGGAATGACTTTAACAGAAAGTTTGTCATGCTCGCGGTCTCCACATTTCTTGCGCTAAAGGGACTGGCCCAACTGAACACGAAGGTTGCCCGATATTTACATAATATAGATGATAGTAGGTTGCTGAATTGGGTTGAGTATGTACATCAGTGATTGTGTTCTAAAATTCATTCAGCCCAGGCGATCAGAAAGAGATATATCAGAAGTTGCTTGTATTTTTTAATGGTAATAGTTTTATTTTTCTATTTTTTTATTTAACATAAGTAAATTTGTGGTTATTAAATATGCTTGAATTAGCAGGATTCGTTGTTGCAGTGATGTTTGATTTTAGCTCACAAACTAAGTGATCATTAAGTGTATTCGATTTGTAGCTGTATTACCTTGACCGAGTGAGGGTGATCTACTATCAGCTGTCCAAGATTGTCCCCAGGGCTGTAGCATGGTCAGATGTAGAGGTGCGGATAAGAGTTCAAAAAGAGCTAACCTAAGGTGGGGGATTTGAGAGAGGAGAGGTATAACTATGACAATATCGAATTTGGAATCAAGTAGTCACGTCATAACTTATGCCTTAGACTGAGTTGATATGATTCTATACCTTGATCATTTTCTTTTGTAGCCTATGTATCATTCTTGTTAGATTGATGAGCAGGATAAGATATCTTATATGTATGAGTTATGTTGCATGTGGTA
The DNA here is from genome assembly GCA_026120185.1 of Voacanga thouarsii. Classification (NCBI taxonomy): domain Eukaryota; kingdom Viridiplantae; phylum Streptophyta; class Magnoliopsida; order Gentianales; family Apocynaceae; genus Voacanga; species Voacanga thouarsii. The sequence goes on along the minus strand of JANUWF010001093.1, from coordinate 2,564,628 downwards.
TTGTTGACTATTCATTTATTTGTGCCAGCAGTTTTATTTCAATTATGTGTTTTTATTTTTTTCAGATCGATTTCGAGGGCTAATTTGAGGCCTAAGCATATGGCCAGGTGCATCCAGATGCAAGTCATATATTTGAAAAGGCTGCGAACGTTGTTGGCCCTACTGCAGCCATAAGTTGTAATCTTTATTGTTTACATAAACTAATTGTTGTTGCATTATTTCAGAAATAATTTGAAACCCTTTACAACCACTGCTTGTCTAGGGTAGATGGTATTTTACGAACTATGCATAGTCTATGCACCATAAGTAGGACTACTGTAGTAAGTGAGGACACCATCATATTGCCTCGAACAGATGCTCTTGTATTATCCAGTAGGGTTGGGTTAGATTCAGGAAGGGGAGGATCCCTCCTGGGAGATGACAAACACTGCAGGGCCAGCCCTTGAATAGGTCCGGTAAGAGGAGGAGGGTGAGGATGAGAGCCCCTATAGCCCTAACAAGAACAACCCACTTCTAAAGCCTCTCCACCCCCACGGGGTGTGACATCAAGAAGGGCCCAAAAAAGGCATGCAGAGCCTCCTGTCAGTAGCAAAACCACACTTCATAGGAGCAACTAGATTAGAGGTCAGTATGCCAAAGTAGTAGTTGGGTAGACCAAGTCAACAGAGCCCATAGTCATTGATGCACCAACGAATCTAAATTAGTAGACGACCCCCACTATGACTGTCCGCAAGAGCAGCCAGATCTAAGATTACTCTCAAAATGAACCATATAGTACCTTAGTGCCTCATGACACCCACCCGCAAGAGACTGGGACAATGACAATGCCTCCTCCCCTAAGAAGGACAACAATGAGCAAAATATTAGATTCCAATGAGTTTATTAAGGCCATTGGTGGGAAGGTGTTCGAACTTGAAAAAAAATAGGCAAAGTATGCTTGGGATTCGAGTCATGAGCCGAGGTTGTTTCTAATTCAAACGTTGTAATTGATGTTAACTCTGTACTCTACTCTTTCGTGTCAGCCTAAAAAAAAATTATCTGACATAATTTCCTATTCCTTTTTTAAGCGAAGTTCTTATTTGAATGTATGGCCATGTGCTGAACCGTGATGATATTTCTTATCTCTATAAGGCAGAGCACGTGTCGAGGAAGGTATTGTACTTATTGTTCGTTTCAATGTTGTCCTTTACTCTTTTTATGTGTGTTCTATTACCAGAGACTTATTGTAGTTTGGTTTTTAATTTATGGTCAGTTGATGGGCTACTGCGTGGACTTACCCAACCAAACTGCATGGCATGGGTCACGCGTGAGTTACATTTTCGCATTCAAATTGCTGTAAGCAAATAATCTTTTTTTTTTCATTTTTTTTAACATTTTGAGCAATTGTCTTATGTACAAGGGATTAACTGTCAATAAAGTCTAAGCTAATTCTTTAGATTTAACCTTATATTAGTAGGATAAGTTGATGTCGACAATGACTAAGAGATTAGCAACTTTGGTCGTTGTCAAGGAATTTAACGACTGCTTCGATTCTGCCAAGTTAGGGTTTGACATTACCAGACGTGGTTTGGTTTGTGGCTAACTCTTGCTCTCATTTGGACTTATTTCATTGGCGTTAAATATTGTTATCATAATTTACCTGAATTTCGTTATGGATATGATTTGTTTCTTCCTTAAACATGCAATTTTTTATTCCGTTTGAGGTGAACACCTTATGGTTTGTTTTGTTAATTGATGTTACACTAAGGCGGATCGATATTCTTGACCCTACCCCTGGGGCATTAGCAGCATTTATTTCAACACTTGCTGAATTTGTGGTTCGTTCTCCCTATTTTATTTCAATCATTAAAATTCAGCGTTTTATGATTGATCCTTTGCTATATACACAACAATTAAAAGAGATTTAAAAGATGCCATTTTTCTTATTTAAATTGTAGGGACACGTCTTTGATATGGTTATGAGACTACTATACCCCTTTATGTACCCGTTGTCCAGGCCATTTAGGATTTATGCAGCCAATGTATCTCGATGCGGCAAAAACATGGAGTAAGTGTTCAATTAAGTAATCCACAATTACGATAGAGTTGCATTGATGTTCTTTATCTAATCATGTTTGAATGCTATTTGTTGTTACTCGTTATTAGGTGTGACACTGGAGTTGTGGCTATAAAATTCTTAGAATGGTGGTGGGGTCGAATTGACCCATTTGTGACCAAGGTAATCCAAGAGGAAAGTGCTAGTATCACATTTCAATTTCATCTTTTTTACGTACATGGATTTAATTTTTTAGTTTGTTGAAACTCACCTGGATAGGTTAATGTCAATCTCTACCGTGTGCAGTCTTGCGGGGCATTGATGAGAGCCGCTGCAAATGAAGAGTTGGAACACTTATGGCACGACCTGAAGTTGCCTACCTAGGTTTGCCAACCACTAGAGATCTTTCCTGGCCTATCACTATCTAAAGATTTGTGAATTGTTGTTGTTCGGTTATTTCTGTTCACGTCCAGAAATCTAGGACTAGCTTGAGGACTTATAATTGTATATGTTGTTGTTAGATGTTTAATGGATATTAACTGAGGATAAACGGTTGTTGTTTGTCGAGGATATGTTGCTCGTATTGTTGTTGATATATGGGAGTAATGATGATACATTATCATCCAACTATATTTATGTCTCTTCATATGATGTTAATCGAACTTATGTTGTTGGCTCTTATGTTTATGAAAAGAAAAGTTAATGCGATTTTACATGGTGTTTTTAATTTTGTGTTTGTGTGGCTTGTTCACGAGGTAACTAGTGCTGGTTTACAGTTGCCCTATACTTGGGACTGTGTTCATGTGGTTGTATGATGCTGAAATTTTGGTGCATAAAAATTATCAAATTTAAATCCATCACTTAGTCAAGTTTTAATTAAAAAATTAATCCCAAAATATATAAACGAACAAGTATATTCATCGCAAGAATAGCATGGGGAATTACGAGAATCGATCCTCAAAGGAACAAGTACACGTTAATCACTTTTCATTCATTGTTTAACCGACCTAATAAATTGATAAAATAATAAAAAAAAAATAAAGAAACATATACAACTCAAGTATATGAAAATATGCAATTTATACAAATGCTTTTTGGGTGCATGATAATGAATCACTTAGCCAATATCACAATCAATTATTAACTTAGTTTCATGAAGGATTTAAAATAGACACACTTCGTTTGCAATCCATGGAATGACTATCTTTTAATTAAACTAGTTAATATATTATATCTTAACCAATTTATTCAAAAGATTCATTAAAATCAATCCTTATATAAATCCCTATATTCTAGGTGATTTAAAATATGAAATTAGTCAATGAATCCATATTCTGGCAATCATCAACTAGCCTTTGATTACCCAAGTTCTTTAACAATTAACCTCTTTTTCAAGTAAGTTTAGAGATAACAAATATGAAATTAATTAATTGAAGTTATTACCAACCCCCTTTTTAACCAAGTTAATAATAAAAATTAATCAACCAACTTCATAAGAAAAGCAAGCAATCAAATACCAAAAACAATAATCAATTGATCAAAAGACTCAAATAATTAATAAATGATGAATCCCACAAACAATATCAAATTACAAGGGAAATATGAAGTACATAATTATTTAAGAAAAAGAAAAAAATGTAAAAGAAAGTCCTCATAGACAAACTTTCTTCTTCTCATTCGAAGACTCACTTAAACAAACCTCATTGATTTGATGAATTCCTTCTTCTTTGAGTGATTGGAATTTTTGCTCCTTGAATTTACCCTCAATCTCTTATGTTTTCTCTTTATTTTATAGGCTTCTTAGATGCTAAATTCATTGCTTGAGAAGTCTTAACCGAGTAGGATTTGAAAAATACCAAAATCATTGAAAATTTTCTAAATTCGTACGTAGAATTTTCGTACTCTAGAGCGGACTTGGCGTTGGGTCCAGTTAACCTACTTAGCATAACGTGTGTTCTATTTTCTTCCTTAGTTTTGTCTCGTTTTCCTCTAGCCGACCAGAATGGACCTGGCGCCTGGTCCACTTGCCAGACCTGGCACCAGGTGTGTTCTGAAAAAAAAAACACAAACTTTTTCTTATTCCAACAATTTGAAACATAACAAGGATTATAACTTCTCTTCAAACTTTAGATAAACCTCTTGCCATTCATCAAACTCTTCGAAAACAATTCAAACTTTGAAACATTTGACAAGACATCACAAAACTCTTGAAGTCAAATTAATAAAGTGTATAGCTTAGTCTAAGAAAATTATTTCACCCTTAAGTTAAAAACATAGATAACGTGAATCACATAAGTCAAGCTATCTACTAACTTAAGCATTATAAATCCAAAAATTGTACAACTCAAGTCATGATATAAGGAAAGCACTTAACTTTTTCTCTCAATTTTTTTTTTCAATGACTTAGGGAATTGATGACTTCAAGTGCATGTATTTCTCTTCACACATCATATTGGTTCCTTTTTAGTCATCACTCATCATTTTTCCTCTTTTTTTCACTTAGGGAATTCATAGCCTCAAGAAAGTAGATTTCTCTTTACTATTCATATTAGCTCCCATAATCAAGCAAAAATAATATCTTCTTATCTTCAAAAAGGAAACAACAATTCATTTTTCTCAATTTTCAACTCACACACAAATTTTCCACAATTTATTTCATTCAAAGATTTTTTTATCAACTCGCATTCCTCATCACAACCCCAAGCTAAGAAAAGTTTAAACTCATAATACAAGAGTTAGCCAACAAACTTTTCCTACATTCATCATATTCTCCATATTCAAACTAGATGAGTTAAATAATATTCAAACACCAATACATAAATAAGATTAATTCAAATCTTCAAGCCTTAAAAAATATCCTATCCAATATACTAATTTCATAAAAATCCACTCAATGAATGACAAAAAATCATATCCAAGTAAGAAAAAGAAGCACAACCTTGCTTAAACAATGACAACCATAAAAATTTTTGAAAAAAATCACATAAAAATGATATAGAAAATATTTCTTCAACACCATTCTCCCTCCTACACTTAAACTGGACATTGTTCTCAATAGCCAAAGATATAACAATAAAAGCAAAGCCAATAAGACCAAAACCAATAAAGAGGGAGAATAAAAACAAGAAAGTACTTCTATTACATAGTAGGTCCAATATGTTCGAATCCATCACAAGGAGTAGTCATTAGAGAAGTCACAAGAGTACCTAACTTAAAAGAAACAAAACAAGGAAAATATAAATCTAGAAAAAGAAGGGAAAACAAAGTAAAAGAAAATATAGCTAAAAGCTAGGAAAGATCATTAAAAGTCAAAAGGAAAGAAATAACAAAAAATATCAAAAAATAAAATAAAATACAAGTGCACAGAGTAAGTCAAGAGTCCTCATTATCATCCTTATCATCATCATCATCCTCATGAAGATCGTTGGCTACGTGACTCAAAGATGCTCTCGTAGATTGTTGGATCAAACTTGCCAACTTCTAATCTTGGACATCCTACCATTGATGGAGGTCCACAATGAAGTCTCAGAGCTAAAGAAGGATAGTCATTTGGCTATTTAGTTGAGCCTCCACTCATGCCTCAGAATTTGTACGAGAATGAGAATTAGTGGCACGGGTGGGAGGTCTAGTAGGCTACTCCTCCTCCTCCTCTTTCTCATCAGGGGGAAGCTCTACCAACCTAGGGTGCTGTACCTCAAAAGGCTTATTCCATCACCTTTCCCTCTCATCATAGCGATACCCACACTGAACCAAAGTAGGCTTAGTCACGAGGTCGCAGTCAGGAGTGAGTTCACTAAGCTCTCCATCTAATCGCACTCTAAAATCTTTTAGGATACGCATAATAACCAAGGAGAATTTGAGGGCTTTGGCTGATATTCCAGAGTAAACAATCTCTCGCATGGATTGAATAATAATACGAGTAAGGGGAATAGGCTCACTCCTCCTCATCTTATCCAGAATGTACAGATCAAGGATCTTAGACTCATTGAAGCCACTAGCTTTAGGATAAAAATTGAAAGCATAGATGTAGACTATGGCACGCAATTGAGCCCCAAGGTCATTATTGGGGTAGTAACGATTTTAATCTATTTGCCTTTTTCTCCACATGTTCAAACTTTCCCTCACAGCACTCACATCCCACGTAGGCTCAGAAATGACTTTTTAGTTATTATGGTCTACAGCAATCCATTGCCCCTCATCAGGTACTCCTAAAATCCTGGCGAATCTAGCCCTCTCAAAGTCAATGGGAACCCCTTTTACCATAGTAGAAATAACCTGGAGGTTGTTTTTCTTCTTGTCCCTCATATTGGCATAAAACTCTCATACTTGAACATGGCAATAAGCACATTTCATTCTATTGATAGGCTCCCACCCCAATCGCCTAAACATAGCAGAAAGCTCCGAAGAATTATCTAAGGAAGGATTCTACCACTTTTCTACTATAATTTTGTTATGTTGGTAATTTTGATACCAAATTTGATAAGTAAGATCATAAAATTAGGTAGGCTGGCTACGTAGAGGCTCGAAAGAAAATGTAGACGAAGATGCATCTTGAACTCTCTTAGCCCTCGGTGCCAACCCCCTAGGTCTTCTAGATATGATAGAATGATGAATAAAGGTAATAGAATAGAAAATAGGACTCCCTCAAACTCACTATTTACAACACAAATAAACATAACTCTCAACCGTCTCACTCTCACCACAATTTTCAACATAGCCAACACCTCAACACAAAACACCACAAGATAGCCAGCAAAATACAACACAATCTCCTCTAATAAACCTGCAAGAAATATAGCAATTGTCCAATTCCAAACACAATATCAATAGTTATGATCAAATCACAATCCTCAATAGCCACTAATTAATAGTGTAAAGCTTATTATCCCAATGCTAAGTTTGACATGAACAATATATCTAAGTAAACTCAAAATTACACCTCAAAAAGGCATGCTCAATAGCTTCCAAAAATATGTAAATCATAAATGGCATATATCATTGTCAATTATATTCCCATGCTAATAAAGCCTCAAAGAAAGAAATATTTGCAATCAATCCATTCAACCAAAAATATATAAGAATTTTTTGCCCAAAAATCCATAGAAAAATACCCAAAATTAATAGAAAAAATTAAACTGTAGAAAGTATAGAAAAATCATACCACAATGATCTCCAATGTACAGGCAATGATCCTATGCAAAAATATTGAAGAAATTGTGTACCAAATTAAAGGATTGAAAAATGGGTTTTGGAAGAAAAGATTGGATTTTATTCTAGTTTTAATCCAACACTTCAAGAACAAAGTGAAGATTTTGTGTTTAGAAGGTTTTTTGGTTGTTTAGAAAGTGACCCCGCAGTGTTTCGGTGTTGAACCTGACGATGGGTTAAGAGAAAAAATGAGGAAGATTAGAGTGTTTTTGAAAAAAAATAGCTAAGAATGGCCATGGGTTGTCTTATGGCTGATCGAGCCTAGCGCCGGGCCTATTCTGCCTCCGTTTTGCTATTGGGCCGTGCTGGCCCGGCGTCCGGGCCAAAGTTCGGGACTGGCGCCAAGTCAGCTCTGGCCAACCAAAATTCATTTTTTAAAAATTAATTAATTGAACACAAACAATAATTAAAATACAAAATCATGAAGAGAATTCATGCTGAAAAATGTAAAAAGATAACAAAAGAAATGATAACACACAAAAATTAAAGAGATGTCCCCAAGCTCAAAGTAGTAAAAATCATATTTTTCCACGGTCTTGGTCACGTGGATTAGTCTCAGTATTGCCTAGAAGTGATCCCCCTTGACGATTTCCAAGGAATTTAGTGAGTTGTCCAATCTGATTCTCCAGGTTTTGACATGGATGCCTCCAAATTTCTTGTGGTTGCATCTACTCCTTGGAACCGTGTCTCTGTACCACTTACCAGCTAGTTAACCAACTCCTCCTATGATGGCTTAGCTGGTGGGGCATTATAAGGCAGGGACAGTTGAGTCATTTGAGTACAAAATTAGAAGAAGCTTACCTAGGTTAGTTTTGGTTATTCTACAAAAAGTTAGGATCATTCCTCCAACCCAAGTTGTAAGTGGTGCTATAGAAGTTATTACATTGTTGTCTATTGCCCACAAATGCAGCTTGTTCTAACGACTCTTGTGATGATCTCGTATTTTGGCATTCATAGTTTGGATGCCCTTTTCCATAAAAATCACAACTCACATTCATTACATTTCCTTGGGAATGAGACATTACCAATTGATCTATCTTTTGTGTTAGTACTTCCACCTTTGCCTCTAAAGCTACCATTACATCTACCTTGTGTACTCCATGGACACGAGCTCCTGACTGTGGACTATCCTAGTATAGTTGTTTGTGGCCAAATGTTCAATCAAATTAAATACCTCTTCTGGGGTCTTAAAATTAATGGAGCCTCCTACAAATGCATCAACTAATTGCCTAGTAGCAAAACTCAAACCACTCTGAAAGATTTGCATATGCATACCCAACTCAAACCCATGATGAGGACACTTTATAAGCATCTCTTTAAACCTCTCCTAACACTTATAAAGGTTTTGAGACTCTAATTGTTGGAAGGAAAAAATATCAGTCCTAAGCTTTAGATGTTCTAGTTGGGGGAAAATATTTTGCCAAAAATTTTTCAACTAAAACATTTCAAGTAGTAATGGATCTGGTTAGCAAATATTTTAACCAACATTTCGATCTATCTATCAAATAAAAGGGAAAAAGCCTTAATTTGATGACATCCTCAAAACATCATTCATTTTAAAAGTGTCACAGATTTCTAAAAAGCTCACAAGGTGGGCATTGGGATCCTCCTTAGGTAGCCCATCAAATTGTACCATGTTCTAGATCATTTGGATTATTTTAGGCTTTATTTCAAAGTTATTAGCCTCCATCCTAGCTCTCGTAATGCTCGAGCCCATACCTGAGATTGCTGTTGGGAAATATGCCCTCTTAGACTAGGTTTCTAATGTAAATATCGAATGTTTTAATAAAAAAATTTATTTTCAGAAATTGTTTGTTAATTTACATTTTATTTGTGCACAATTACGTTTGGAAAAAATCCATTGTGTTTAAGTAAGTGGCCCATGTGAATGGAGGTCTTTCACAGTAAGGTATGGATCATGAGTTACTTAACACATAAACATTCGTACTTAACCGATTGATGAAAATAATAATCTCGTTATGTTTAGGTTATTATGTTATGAATTCCAAATGGGGAATGGCTTACCTTTAGCCAGTGAGTAATCCACTAACTTCATGACATAAGTGTACTTCGAATACGTAGAACATGACCTGTAGTAGTGGTTTCCTTAAAGTACTATATGGTAGAAACTTAAACTACTATTGCTATAGCGTGGACTAGTACTCTACGACTTGAGTATGAGTTGGTGGTCTGACGAAGCTGGAAGCATGTACTTTAATATGCTATAGTTGAGGTTCTATTATAGGGCCAATATACTTGCATGTTAGGTATATGTGACTAGTTAGTTAAGACAGACTTGTACAAGATAGTTTCTATACTATATCGCCCCTTGCGGTTGTCTAAATGATCTAAATATCCAGGGCCCTGGGAAACATGACTTAGATGTTTGCTTTAGGGTAGCTCCCTTGGAAAGCGGAAACAATCCAAGAAGTTGTGGATCACTGGACTAGAAGCTTAAGGATGGTGGATGTCATTTAGAGAGGTGTTGTACACTTTTTCCTCTCTAAATGTACGACGATGTATAGAGGGGTATTTTAGTCATTACACCTGTAGGTCGGAGACTTTGCTAATGTAGCATTGTTCTTGGAGTTAATATTTTCTTATGGTGATATTAGGAAATATTTAAAATGCAAAATACAGCTATTTATATGGAAATGGTATTTTGGTCATTTTAGTAGCCAATGCAGTATGTCTTTTGGTCCCCAGTATAGACCATGAGTCCTAATTAAATACAAGCTAAGGGATTGGTCTTAAATTAAATTAAATTAAATTAATTTTAGATAAGTAGTCTGATTTAATTATTGGGCTAGAATATAATTGATGTGTTCGGACTTGGGCATAAAAATCATACAAAAACTAAGCACATTCCCAATCAAGTTTACATTAAAACGTTAACCCCAAATCACATATATGAGTAAGCGTACTCATCATTAACCGAGCATAGGGTTCAAACGAGTATCGATCCTCCAGGAACAAGTAGACACTAATCACTTTTCTTTCATTATTTAACCGACTCGATAAAGTGAAAAACAAATAAAAAAGAAAATAAAATAAAAATATGTACATGTCAAGGATGTATGTTTATGTAACTCGAGCCATTGGTTAGACAAACATGATCTTGAAGTATCCAACCTTTATCATAACTAATTATTCCCTTGGCATCATAAAGGATTAAAGTAGATTCACTTCGATGGTCAATCCATGAAATCACTATCTTCTAGATAAATTAGAATCACTTGGTGTATCAACCAATTCATCTAAAAGATGTATTAAACACAATCATTAATTAAATTCCCATGGTCTCAAAAAATTTAAAGCATGAAATTAATCAATGAACCATTGGTCTCGGAAGACATCAATTAACCTTCAATTACTAGTTCTAAGCAATCAACCCCTTTTGGTCCAGCAAGTCAAAAGCCAACAGAATATGAAATTGATAAATTGAAACTACCATCAACCCCATTTGGTCCAGCAAGTCAATAGATAGAACTAACCAACTAATCTCGTAATAAGCAGAAGTAATTGAATACCAAGAATAATAACCAACCAATCAAAACATCAGACAACTCTAGATATCATGAGTATCTAAACAACGTTAAATTACAATAAAAAAATTTAATATATCATTGTCAAGAAAAAGAAAACAAAGTAAAAGAAAGACTCATAGGCAAGTCTCCTTCTTCTTCCTTTGAAGACCTTCTTGAACAACCCTCCTTGAACTTGAAGAATTCCTCTTTTGATTGAGTAATTTTCTGTGATGATCAATGAATTCTCCCTTTTTTCCCTTGTGTTTTTCACCTATTTATAGGCTTAGGAAGTGCCTAAACTCGTAGATACAAAGTTTTTGACCAAGTAGAAGTTGAAAGATACTAAAACTCAGATTATCAAAAATCGCGTAGAAAAATCACAGCACCGCCTTAGCTTCAGGGCACAGCTGGCGCCGCCTTGGCTCTCAGAGATAGTGCCGGTTGTGTTCTGTTCCTCCACTCGTTCGTCTATTTTTCTTCGAATTTTGCACAATGCATTCCAGAATGCAGCCGGGGCCGGTTCCAGCTTCACAGCCGGCGTTGCCTTGGTTCTTTTCTGCTCTGTTTCAACAATTTTTTCGTCGTTTCAAAGTTCGTTTCAACAGTGCATGGCCGGCGCCGCCTCTCTTCTGTTTTGCGACGTTTTTGTTTCGTTTTACCCTAAAAATCTGAAATAAAGAACATAATACCTTTCCAAGGGTAAAATCTCAAATATGAAGGAATATGATTAATTATTAAACAAAATGTATCACAAATGAACTTCAAATAACTAGGAAAAATATGACTAATTTAGCCCTTATAAAAAATAAAGATCCATGGAGAGAGAGAATTAATTAAATTAGTTTGGTGGGTTAATTAATTGTCCAGGGCTTTGGCCCCAGTTTAAATAATTAAAGATTAACCTGGGACTAAACTAATATACGCTTGTTAATTGGACTAGTTTATTTGGGCTGAAAAATTAATTATTTGTTGGGCTATTTATTTGATTCTAATTAGAATAATTAATTTAGTCCAAAAGGCTAAACTAAGTGTCTAATGGGCTAGTCCAGTTTAAGCTAGGGTTTTATTTAGGTTAAACAGGAGGATTGAATACAACGTTATTTTTTTACTACTTCTTCTCTGTAAGAAAAGAGACGCCTCTCTCACTCTCTCTCCAAGAAAGTTCCTTGGCCTTGTAAGTTGTTCACCAAATGGGATTAGGTAGGCCATATACTGGAAGATCGAGAGTTTGGCGTTCACCTACATGCAAAGACAGAGTAGGAGGCTTGTAGGAATCGCACCGAAGGTTTTCACCAACACACCTACCCCGGTTCCACACATTCTGGTCTAGCCAACTTTGAGAACAAGGAGGAAAGATTAGAAACTTTTAACCTTGGAGTCCCGCCAGAGTGGGACCGGTGCCGGTTGAGGCTGTCGGAGCCTACGCCGGCTCTGTTCGGGAGTTCCCCTATTCTTTAGTTTTTTTAGTTTTTCCATTTTCGCTTCCGCTGTGTGCCTTGTTTTTCCCCCCTTTTAGGCCTTCAATTGGTATCAGAGTATGAAGGTATTGTGAAAATATAGGGAGCATGCATCTAGTTGAATAAAATTGGACACATATGCGTGATTAAACTGTGATCCTTTGCTGTTTTTGGTATGGATAGATTCTCTGTTAAATCTCTTTGATGGAGGTATAGGAGATTGGTAATTACTATTTTCCTTAACAAATCGTGTAAGCCCAATATTAATAGGTATAGGCAATTGTTGATTTTGGTTGATTTCATTGTATTTGGTATAGACCATTAATTAATTAATTAATGTGTTTAATTCTATTATCTAGGCACTTAGGTTTAAAAATAGAAAAGCACGAAAACATCGCCTATTTTCTAGCATGCTATTTGTTTTTTAAGTACCTATGTGCACGGTTTCTCAAAGACCAAAGTCTTTAGGAATATTTTTGACAAAGAAAACATTTTTCTTCAAATTAAATGGTTATTTTCACTTGAACAAAAATTAATCCTTAGATATTTTCTCATAAGATTTAATTCTTGACATAGAAAATATATTGGATTTAGATATTTTTGTAAGTTAAAATAGAAATCCATTTTGTTTTATTTTAGCACAAGAAAAATTGTTTTGTCAAATAAACTTGAGACCAAAGTTTCTAGAAAGTTTTAATTGAAATTTTTTTGAAATCATTAAGTTTTTTAACTTAAATAAAATTAGTCCATGGAAAAATCTCTCAAAGGATATATACCTTGACATAAAGATTTTAATGGATTTAGATATTTTATTTTTGAGTTAAGGGAAAACTTAATGAAAATTTTCAAAAGGATATTTTTCAGAAAACCCTTGTTTTAAAAGACTAAGTAGGAGAGGAGTTCCAATGGTCCCACGGCATCCATCACGATCCTCATTAGAGATCGTGGGTCCCCTCGCGTCACCCTGGGAGTGAACCCGTACAGGATGGGGATACTACAAGTATCTAGATCTAATTGAGGGATGTAATTAATAAGTACTAGATCGGCCAGCCCCTCGTTGGAGGTTATAGTATGAGGTATGTCCATAGAAAATGAGAGGAAATGACCATCCCCTCGATGGAGTTATCTTCTAGATCATTACTTAGAAGTGAAATTAATTTGTGGTGGTTAATACACTTAGCATAGGGAACTGTTAATCTTCCCAAGAAGTTATGTCAATTTTTCTAAGAGCCAAATTAATTATTATCAGTTTTGATAATATGGATAAAGTGCACAAATTTGTTTTGTTTTCACAAACTAAATCTTTTTCTTTTATTTTTGATTTTTTAGAAATTGTGGGAGGTTCTTTTTGTCCATTGGCCGTTATTCTCTGAGAGAATAAACTAACGGGACCAAACTATGTGGACTGGAAGAGGAACCTGGACATAATACTCATAGCGGAAGAGTATAAGTATGTCCTTTACGAAACCTGCTCTGTTATCGGGGAAGGTTTCACCACCGAGGAGCGAGAGGCTGAGAAGGCAGAGAAGAAGGCCGACGAGATGGCTCGTTGTTACATGTTGGCTTCCATGTCTAATGTGCTCCAGTCAAAATACGAGCACATGGCTTCTGCGTACGACATAAGTCAATCATTAGCTATGATGTTCATGGATAAGAGCCAGCCCGCAAGGTAGAAGGCTCTTCGAACTATCAGAAACACTAAGATAGCTGAGAGAGTATCAGTCAGAAAGCATATGCTCAAGATGATTGCTGCTTTAACGGAGGCAGAAATCTTAGGGGCTATCATTGACCCCGAGAGCCAAGTGGACATAGTTCTCGATTCTCTACCAGGTTCCTTTACTTAGTTCAAGTTGAATTACAACATTAACAAGTTAAACATGAGTTTAACTAAGTTGATGAAGGAACTTCAGATGGCGGAGATGGTCATGAAGCCACAATCTAAGGTTATGATTGCTAAGGCTTCACCTTGTAGAACTGGGTCCAAGCCCGGAAAGTTCAAGAAGAAGAAGGGGAATGCAGTGGCCCAGCCCAAGACCCAACCCAAAGACAAACCTAAGAGCAAGTGCTTCAAATGTGGACTAAAGGGACACTGGAAAAAGGAGTGTCCAAATCTTCAAGTTAACAAAAACCCCATAGGTAATGTTTTCTATCTAGAGTCTATATCAATGGTTTGATCAACTTCCACTAGGATTGTTGATTCAGGAGCCACTAATCACATTTGTAACTCCTTGCAGGGGTTTAGAAAGACTAGAAGACTCCAGAAAGGCGAACATGGACTACGTGTGGGAAATGGAACACAGGTTTGGGCCCGTGCAGTAGGAGAGCTGGATCTTGTATTTGATTGTAATAGAATAGTGGTTTTGAAAGATATTTTATATGTACCTGGATTTCAACAGAATTTGATTTCGGTTGCAAAACTAATAAATCAAGGATATTTTGTATCTTTCCATTCTGGTATTTCTATCAGTAGAGATGAAGAAATTTTATGTACTGGGCACATGTATGGGAATCTATTTTTCTTAAACTTGATTAACAATCAATTAAATAACTCTCAATCTAAACCTTTAACAAGGAAGAGAAAGACCAATGTCAATGACTCTTATCTTTGGCATCTAAGGTTGGGTCATATCAACTCAACCAGGATTCAAAAGTTAATCCATGATGGGCCATTGGGCTCATTGAGATTGGAAAATTGGCCTCAGTGTGAATCTTACCTAATGGAAAAAATGGCCAAAAGGTCATTTACCCCTAAGGTGGATAGAGCCAAAGAGGTATTGAGTCTTGTTCACACTGATATGTGTGGTCCCTTGTCTGCACCAGTTAGAGGGGGTTTTAAGTACTTCATCACTTTCATGGATGATTGTACAATGTTTGGTTATATTTACCTAATGAGACACAAGTCTGACTCTTTTGACAAGTTCAAAGAGTTTAAGGTTAAAGTGGAGCATCAGACAGGTAAATTGATCAAGACCTTATGATCGGATTGTGGTGGAGAGTATCTCCTGTGTGAATTCAAGGACTAAATGGTACATTATGGAATAATATCCCACCTCTCTGCGTCAGGGACACCCCAGCAGAACGGAGTAGCTGAGAGAAGGAACATGACATTAATGGAAATGGTCCGAAGTATGATGTCTTATATTACTCTTCTAGTGTCTTTTTAGGAATATGCCCTGAAAACAGCGATATACATTTTGAACTTGGTGCCTTCCAAGTCGGTACCTAGGACACCCTATGAGAAGTGGATTGGGCGTAAGCCAAGTCTGAATCATCTCAAGATATGGGGCTGTCCAGCTTATGTACTGGTCAAGGGAGACAAGTTGGAACAAAGATCAGAATTATGCTATTTTGTTGGGTATCCAAAAGGGACAGGATGGTTACTTTTATCATCCTAAGAAGCAGAAAGTACTGGTTAGTACCAATGCTAGATACTTAGAGGATGATCAGAGTACTTCCACAAAAGGTTCAACTTGGTTGGAACTTGAGGAGAAGTTATTTTCGGAATCAATTTCTTCTGGCCCGATTGTGGAACAAGAAGGGGCACAGCCTCAAGAGCCTGTACAAATAGAGCCTCGTTGTAGTAGGAGAGCGTCTAGGGTTACGAAGAGATGGATTGGAGAAGCTTTCGAGCTATCTCTGACCATCAGGAACAAGACCCCACTAGATACGAGGAAGCTATTACTGATGCCGATGCAAGTCTATGGCATGAAGCAATGAAAGCAGAGTGATGTGTTTGGATTTGGGTATAAAAATCATATAAAAATAAGCTCATTCCTAATTAAGTTTAAATTAAAACGTTAACCCCAAATTACACATATGAGCAAGTGTACTCTTCATTAACATAGCATAGGGTTCAAACGAGTGTCGATCCTCCAGAAACAAGTATGCATTAATCACTTTTCTTTCATTGTTTAACCGACTCAATAAAGTTAAAATGAAACAAAAAGGAAAATAAAATAAAATAAAATAATATGTACATATCAAGGATGTAGAATTATATAACTTAATCCATTGTTTTGACAAACATGATCCTAAAGTACTTAATCATTATCATAACTAATTATTCCCTTGGCATCATGAAGGATAACATAGATTTACTTCTTTGTCCAATCCATGAATACCTATTTTCTAGACAAATTAATATCACATATCCTGTCTCAACTAATTCACCTAAAAGATGCATTAACCACAATTCTTTGATTAAATTTCCATTCCTGGCAAATTTACACATGAAATTAACCAATGAATCCATATCTTGGCAAACATCAATTAACCTTTAACTACTTTGTCCTACTCTTAACCCTTTTGTCCAAGCAAGTTAAAAGTCAACAAATTAGAAATTAATGAATTGAAACTACCATCAACCCCTTTTTCAAGCAAGTTAATGGAAAGAAACAATCAATTAATCTCGTAATAGGCACAAGTAATTAAATACTAAGAAAAACAACCAATTAATCAAAATATGAAATAACTCTAAATATGATGAATATCTAAAACAATGTCAAATTACAATAAAATAATTAACATATCATTGTTCAAGAAAAAGAAGACAAAGTAAAAGAAAACACTCATAGACAAGCCTCATTCTTCTTCCTTTCAAGACCTTCTTACATAATCTTTCTTGAATTAAAGAATTCCTCCTTTGATTTGAGTGATTTTCTATGATGATCAATGAATTCTCCCCATTTTCCTTGTGTTTTCTATCTATTTATAGGCTTGGGAAGTACCTAAACTCATTGGTGTAATGTTCTAGATCGAGTAGAAGTTAGAAGATACTAAAACTCCACAAATTACCAAAAACTGCGTAGAAAAATCACAATCCCACCTTTTCCTCAGAGCACAGCTGGTGCCGCCTTGGCTCTCAGAGCCGGCGCCGATTATGTTCTGGTTCTCCACTCGTTCACCGATTTTTTTTTCGAATTTCGCACAATGTAGTCCAGCATGCAGCCGACGCCGCCTTGGCTCTTGGAACCGGTGCCGGTTCCACTCTGTTCCGATCTGTTTTGACAATTTTTTGTCGACTCAAAGTTCGTGTCATTAATGCATGGCTGGCATTGGTTCCTCTATCCTAGCCGGTGCCGCCTCTCTTCTGTTTTGCGACGTTTTTGCTTCGTTTTACCCCAAAAATTTGTAATAATGAACAAAATATCTTTCCAAGGGTAAAGTCTCAAATATGAAGGTATACGCTAGTTATTGAACAAAATGTATCACAAAAGAACCTCAAATAATTAGGAAAAGTATGACTAATTTAGCCCCTATCCTGTTCCCCCACACTTAACTTTTTGCTTGTCCTCAAGCAAAGTATCAAAGACAAGTAGGAAAACACAAGGTTTCATCAAATCACTCAATCAATTTTAAAACAATATCTCTAATGCTTTCTTCATTCAAGAACATAAAACACATGCTACTACATCTTTTACAACAAATGCAAGACTTGTGTAGTGAATAAATGACTTAGTAGAACCATCTCAAGAATTCACAATATTCCCAAACCATTGGAAAGAATTTAGCTAAAAAAGAATATGCATTCCATAGGCTTACCTTTCATACACTCTCTTCACTAATCCAAGACATATCATGATTCTACTTAGGTCAAGTAGGGCTTTCAAACTTGTAATGTTAGGTTAAAGGCTTGTAATGTAGCTTATCAAATGAAGGATATAGGAGAATCAAATATCGAAGAAGCTGAGAGTTCACAAGAAAAGGATAAACAAAATGAATAAAAAATTTCCAACTCTTCTTGCTCTCCTATTCCAGAAATCAATCAAACCATAACCTTATTCAGCAATTACAACTCAACTCAAACAAATCCTGCATTTTTTCTTTTTCCTTTTCTTCTTCTCATCTTTTTACTTTCTTCATCAATTCTTCTCTATTTTTCACAAGATCACTCGACTTTTCAGCAATGATGTCAGAGATTTGATATGAACTTAACTTTTACAGCTTAAGAATCATTCCTCTTGTGATCTTTCTTCTCTCTTTTTCTCTCAATTTCCTTTTCTTTCACTCCTCTTTTGTTTTTACTGCTGCTGTTCTTTTCTTTCCCACTTTTTTTTTTCTTTTCCATTCTTTCTAACAGCTTTTTGTTTTTCTTTTCTTTTTTTCAATTCCTCTTTTCTCTTTCTTTTCTTTTTTCTTGCTCAACACAACTATCGATACATGATTGAAAGTTGCGAGTCATGATCTTTCTCCAAGTATTCTTCTTCAACATTCTCCTACATATACTTTCATCCATCAAGAGCATACAGATGTGGAAAATCATTCAAACTCTCAGAAACAAGCAATGAACAAAGTATGATAACGGGTTTTAAAGAAAGAAATCAACAATATAGGCTCAAAATAGGCACTAGGGATAATATAAAATAGGTAGGTTTGAAAAGCTCAAATTATCCACAGAAAGCCTATTACCATCATCCTTAAGTTAAATTATGACTGTCTTTCTTATTTCGCCTCGAGAGGTATTTAAGTAAGTTCTAAAATGCTCCATGAATTTTAGTAAAAAAACAGGTTTAAGAACAATGCAAAGCATTTGATCAGGAACTACAACGTCCAAGTGCGTGCAAAAAGTCATGCATAAGCCATAAATGATCTAAAACATATGCTTTATAATCCATCATAAAGACATGCATTAAAAAATACATCATGACATCTCAAAGAAAATCAGAAAAATTTTGGTTTTACAAGAAGGATTAAGGATACAAGAATGATGCATAGAAGAATTTTCAATCGAAGCACTCCCCCACACTTAAACTGGACATTATCCTCAATGGCCAAATAAATATAATAAAGAATAAACAATGCTAAGGGACCAAAAATATAATGGAAAAAGATAAGAAAGAAAATACTTCCATGATGGAGTAGCTCCAATTTTCCAAACTTTGTGCTCAAAATAAAATTGATAAAAACTTAGACAAAGTATATCACCAAACTACTCCCCCACACTTAAGTTGGACGCAATCCTCATTGGCAACAAATAAACACAAGAAAGCATCTCCAAATGGACTAAAAATAATAATGGGTTAGAAAGTTTAAGTAATACTACCCAAGTGCAATAATGCTCCAATATGTATCCAAACTTGAGGTAAAGAGAAGGGCTTGTCCAAGAGGACTTTATTCCTTTAAAACAAAACATAAATAAAAGCACAAGGAAAATAATAATAAAATAAAAACATACCTAAAGAAAAGAAAAGAAAATAAAGAAAAAGAATCAAAAAATAAAAATAAAAATAAAAAAAAAACTTTTTACACTCATCATGCTTCTTCCTCAAACCTTTTGAAAAGATATTAAAGCTCAAAATAAAAGATAGGCGTGATGAATGTAGAATGAAGAGAGGTTTTTGAAAAATAGAAGGTTTATGAAAATAATTTTTCTTACTAAAGCAAAACACATAAATCTCTTTCTCTAACATTTCTTTAGACACACAAATATTGTTGTCAACATATAAGTACACATGATTTCTAAAGAATGCATCAAGCTTGAAATCACCTTTTAACCCTTCGAAAGATTTGTTATAATTGAAATTCCCCTTAGAACTTAGCAATTGAGTTCTTACAGTTGGGATCAAGAAAATCCTTACTTTTCAAGACTTCTACAAATCCCAAGTTACCTCCCTGAAATTGGGGTGAAGGGTAGAATTCGTCAATGATGTGTATGGATTTAGGTATAAAAAATCATATAAAAATAAGCAAATTCCCAATCAAGTTTACATTAAAACGTTAAACCCAAATTACACATATAAGCAAGCATACTTATCATTAACATAGCATAGGATTCAAACGAGTGTCGATCCTCAAGGAACAAGTATACACTAATCACCTTTCTTTCATTGTTTAACCGACTCGATAAAGTGAAAAAGAAATAAAATAAAAGAAAATAAAAATATATACATGTCATGGATAGAGAAGTATGCAACTCAAACTATTGTTCCGATAAACATAATCTTAAAGTACCTAATCATTATTATAACTAATCATTCTCTTGGCATTATGAAGGATTAAAGTAGACTCACTTCTTTTCCAATCCATGAATCCATATCTTCCAGATAACTTAGCATCACATTCTTGTCTCAACCAGTCTTACCCAAAAGATGCATTAAACACAATCCTTTGATTAAATTTTCATTCCTGGCAAACTTAAAACATGAAATTAACCAATGAATCCATTCCTGACAGATATCAATTAACCTTTAATTACCTTGTTCTTAGCAATTAACCCCTTTTTCAAGCAAGTTAATGGGAAAAAACAACCAATTAATCCCGTAATAGGAACAAGTAATTAAATACCAAGAAATATAATCAATTAATCAAAATATTAAATAGCTCTAAAAAACATGACTATCTAAAACAATGTCAAATTACAATAAAACAATTAACATATCATTGTTCAATAAAAAGAAAATAAAGTAAAAGAAAGCACTCATAGAGAAGCCTCATTCTTCTCCTTTAAAGACCTTATTGCACAACCCTCCTTGAATTGAAGAATTCCTCCTTTGATTTGAGTGATTTGCTATGATGATCAATGAATTTTCCTCTTTTCCCTTATGTTTTCCATCTATTTATAGGCTTGGGAAGTGCTTAAACTCGTTAGTGTAATTTCTTGGCTGAGTAGAAGTTGGAAGATACTAAAACTCCACAGATTACCAAAAATCACGTAGAAAAATCAAAGCACCGCCTTAACTTCAGGGCACAGCCAGCGCCACCTTGGCTCTCAGAGCCGGTGCCGGTTGTGTTATGTTTCTCCAATTGTTCGTCAATTTTTTTTCGAATTCCACATATTGTATTGCAGAATGCAGTCGGCGCCGCCATGGCTACTGGAGCCGGCATCAGTTTCACTCTATTTCGCTCTGTTTTGACAATTTTTCCATTACTTCGAAGTTCATGCAACCAGTGCATGGGCCGGCGCCGGTTCCTCTGCCCTAGCCGGCACTGCCTCTATTCTATTCAGCGATGTTTTTGCTTCGTTTTACCCCAAAAATTTGTAATAATGAACAAAATATCTTTCCAAGGGTAAAGTCTCAAATATGAAGGTATACGCTAGTTATTGAATAAAATGTATTACAAAAGAACCTCAAATAACTAGGAAAAGTATGACTAATTTAGCCCCTATCCTGTTCCCCCACACTTAACTTTTTGCTTGTCCTCAAGCAAAGTATCAAAGACAAGTAGGAAAACACAAGGTTTCATCAAATCACTCAATCAATTTTAAAACAATATCTCTAATGCTTTCTTCATTCAAGAACATAAAACACATACTACTACATCTTTCACAACAAATGCAAGACTTATGTAGTGAATAAATGACTTAGTAGAACCATCTCAAGACTTAATAATATTCTCAAACCATTGGAAAGATTTTAGCTCAAAAAGAATATGTATTCCCTTGGCTTACCTTTCATACACTCTCTCCAAGAATCCGAGACATATCATGATTCTACTTAGGTTAAGTAGGGCTTTCAAGCTTGTAATGTAAGGCTAAAGGTTTGTAATGTAGCTTATCAAACGAATGATATAGGAGAATCAAATATCAAAGAAGTTGAGAGTTCGCAAGAAAAGAATAAACAAATGAATCAATAATTTCCAACTCTTCTTGCTTTTCTATTCCAGAAACCAATCAAACCATAACCTTATTTAGCAATTACAACTCCACTCAAGCATATCCTGCATTTTTCTCCTTTTCTTTTCTTTTTTCATCAACTCTTCTCTATTTCTTTCACAAGATCACTCAAATTTCCAGCAATGGTGTCAAGTACTTTATATAAATTTAGCTTTTACAGCTCAATCACCTTTCCTCTTGTGATTTTTCATCTCTCTTTTCCTTTCAAAAAATTTTCTTTTCTTTCTTTTCTCTCTTCTTTTCACTCTTACTGCTGCTTTTCTTTTCTTTCTCAATTTCTTTCTTTCCATCTTTTCTAGCAGCTTTGTGTTTTCTTTGTGTTTAATCTTTCTTTCTTTTTCTTTTCTTTCCTTGCTTTCTTTTCACTTTCCAGCTCAACTCAACTCTTAATACATGACTACAAGAAACGAGTCATGATCTTGCTCCAAGTACTCTCTCTCAACATGCTTCTACATATACTTTTATCCATCAAGAGTATAAAGATTTAGAAAATTATTCGAACTCTCAGAAACAAGCAATGGACAAAGTACGATAATGGGTTTTAAAGAAAGAAATCAACAATTTAGGCTCAAAATAGGCACTAGGGATAATATAATAATTGGTAGGCTTGAAAAGCTCAAACTCTCTAAAGTAGGCCTATTACTGTCATCCCTAAGTTAAATCGTGATTGTCTTTTTTATTTCGCCTCGAGAGGTATTCAAGTAAGTTCTAAAATGCTCCATGAATTTTAGTAAAAAAACAGGTTTAAGAACAATGCGAAGCATTTGATGAAGAACTACTTCGTCCAAGTGCGTGCAAAAAGTCATGCATAAGCCATAAATGATCTAGAATACATGTTCTATAATCTATCATAAAGACATGCACTAAAAATATAGCTTGAAATCTCAAAGAAAATCAGAAAAATTTTGAAAAATTTTTGCTCAAAATGTTTAAAAAAGAATGTCAAGTTAAATAAAACATAGAAGAATTCCCATTCTAATCACTCCCCCACACTTAAACTGGACATTTCCTCAATGGCTAAACAAATAGAGCAAGGAACTATTGCCATGGGACCAAAAATAAAAGGGGAAAAGAAAGGAAAAAAAAAAATACTCCCATAGATAATTGATAAAAGAAAATTATTTCCAATTTCAAAATATTTCAAAATAGCTCAATGCTAAGAAATCACCAAGATAATTGATAAAAACTTGGACAAAGTATATCACCAAACCACTCCCCCATACTTAAATTGGACAATGTCCTCATTGGCAAAAAATAAACACAAGAAAGCATCTCCAAAGGGACTAAAAATAATAATGGGTGAGAAAGTTTAAGTAATACTTTCCAAGTGTAATAATGTTCCAATAGAAATCTAAACTAGAAGTAAAGAGAAGGGCTTGTCCAAGAGGACATTATTCTTGTAAAATAAAACAGAAATAAAAGCACCAGGAAAATAATAATAAAATAAAAATAGACCTAAATAAAAGAAAACAAACTAAAGAAAAACACTAAAATAAAAAAATAAAACAAAAACGCTCTACACCCATCATGCTTCCGCATCAAACCTTTTGAAAAGAAATTAAAGTTCAAAATAGAAGATAGGCATGATGAATGTAGAGTGAAGAACGGAGGATTTTGAAAAATGGAAGGTTCATGAAAATAATTTTTTTTTTCACTAAAGCAAAACACATAAACCTCTTTCTTTAACATTTCTTTAGATACACTAATATTGTTGTCAACATATAAGTGCACATGGTTTCTAAAGAATTCATTAAGCTTGAAATCACCGATTAACCGTTCAAAATAATTTTTATAATTAAAATTCCCCTTTAAACTTAGTATTTGAGTTCTTAAAGATGAGATCAAGAAATTCTTCCTTTTTAAGGCGTGGTCTACAAAAACTATGTTACCTCCCTGAAATTGGGGTGAAGGGTAGAGTTCGTCAACATCCTCAAAGGGTTTCTTATGATATAGTGGTGAAAGATCTAACTCCCTGAGGCATAATAAATTTAACACAGCATCATTTGGACCCTTATTTTCTAAGAATTGAGAGGAACATAAAGAAAATCATGTGATAAAGAGAGATTAGAATTATTAGCATGTAGAGTAGAATTGAATACCTCACTTTCCTCATTGGACAATTGGTCCTCATGTCCTCTCTCCTTTCCTTAGAGATTCTCTTGTTCAAGCATATGGGCCTTATAGCATCCTCAACCAACTTGGCTAGTTATGTTCTTTGATAGCTCAATCGTTGAGACGCTTCTTCATGCTACTGAATAGATGAATTTGTATTGGCAACAAAATAATTCACCAATGTTATTAATGACATCTTACTAAGAATATCAATGCGAGCTTGTAATCTTGCCAATCTAGCACCATTATAACTCCTTTGATTCTGTGCCCAAAAATAGTTATCCATTATGATATCAACCTCATACAAAAATTAAAAAAGAGAAAAACAAACAAAAATAATAGAAAACACACACACACACACGCACACACACACACATTAGATATATTCATAAGCTACCTAAACAACAAAGTTAGTGCTATTTATAGGACAACATGAAGTAGGTTAGTCAATTAAGTCACAGTTAGTAAATTAGATTACAAAGATACACAGGATACAAAAGATGGAACCTTTCTGCAAAATGAACAATTGTACAAATTTACATACTTACATATTCACATGGTTAAATCAACAAAATCCAAGCTTTCATGATATTCTTCCCCGGCAACGGTGCCAAAAACTTGATGCGTATGGATTTGGGTATAAAAAATCATATAAAAATAAGCATATTCCCAATTAAATTTACATTAAAACGTTAAACCCAAATTACACATATGAGCAAACATACTCATCATTAACATAGCGTAGGATTCAAGCGAGTGTCGATCCTCAAGGAATGAGTATACACTAATCACATTTCTTTCATTGTTTAACTGACTCGATAAAGTGAAAAAGAAATAAAATAAAAGAAAATAAAAGTATATATATGTCAAGGATGGAGAAGTATGCAATTCAAACCATTGTTTCGACAAACATAATCTTAAAGTATCTAATCATTATCATAACTAATCATTTTCTTGGTATCATGAAGGATTAAAGTAGACTCACTTCTTTTCCAATCCATGAATCCTTATCTTCTAGATAACTTAGCACTACTTTCCTGTCTCAACCAGTCTTACCCAAAAGATGCATTAAACACAATCATTTGATTAAATTTTCATTCCTGGCAAACTTAAAATATGAAATTAACCAATAAATCCATTCCTGATAGACATCAATTAACCTTTAATTACGTTGTTCTTAGCAATTAACCCCTTTTTCAAGCAAGTTAAGAGACAACATATATGAAATCAATGATTTGAGATCACCATCAACCCCTTTTCCAAGCAAATTAATGGGAAGAAACAACTAATTAATCTCGTAATAGGCACAAGTAATTAAATACCAAGAAAAATAATCAATTAATCAAAAGATTAAATAACTCTAAAAATCATGACTATCTAAAATAATATCAAATTACAATAAAACAATTAACATATCATTGTTCAAGAAAAAGAAAACAAAGTAAAAGAAAGCATTCATAGACAAGCCTCATTCTTCTCCTTTAAAGACCTTATTGCACAACCCTCATTGAATTGAAGATTCCTCCTTTGATTTGAGTGATTTTCTATGATGATCAATGAATTCTCTCCTTTTCCCTTCTGTTTTCCATTAATTTATAGGCTTGGGAAGTGCTTAAACTCGTTGGTGTAATGTTCTTGGCCGAGTAGAAGTTGGAAGAAACTAAACTCCATAGATTACCAAAAATCGCGTAGAAAAATCAAAGCATCGCCTTAACGTCAGGGCACAGCCAATGTCGCTTGGCTCTCGGAGCCCGCGCCGGTTGTGTTCTGTTTCTCCAATTGTTCGTCGATTTTTTTCCGAATTCCACCCAATGTATTCTAGAATGCAGTCGACACCACCTTGGCTACTGGAGCCAGCACCGGTTCTACTCTGTTTCGCTCTGTTTTGACAATTTTTCTGTCACTTTGAAGTTCGTGCAACCAGTGCATGGCCGGTGCCGCCTCTATTCTGTTCTGCGACGTTTTTGTTTCATTTTACCCCAAAAATCTGTAATAATGAACAAAATATCTTTTCAAGGGTAAAATCTCAAATATGAAGGTATATGGCTAATTATTGAACAAAATGTATCACAAAAAACCTCAAATAACTAGGAAAAGTATGACTAATTTAGCCCTTATCAGTCAGCATCCTCAAAGGGTTTCTTAGAATGAATGATAAATCCAACTTCTTGAGGCATGTTAAATTCCATACATCATTAGTAGGACCATTGTTCTCCAAGGAGTGAGAGGAACCTAAGAAATTATATGACAAAAAATATTAGCCTTATGAGCACATAGAGTAGAGTCAAATACCTCTCTTGCCACATCATGCAATTGTCCCTCATAACCTCTCTTTTTTGTCCATGGTCAAGTGTACGGGCTAGCATGAACTCATGAGTCTCCTCAACAATCTTAACGAATCATTTCCTTTGATCGCACAATCATTGGGAAGCTTCTTCAAGCCCCTATACAGATGAATTTGTATTGGCAACAAAAGATTTCACTAATGCTTCTAATGACGTCTCACTAAAAACATTACTGTGAGCTTGTAATTTTACCAATACACTAATGCTCTTCTTTTTTTTTTTTTTGACAACTAAAAACTATCCTAATTGAATGCATGACCATGAATTCATAAATTAAATATTAAACTAAGATTAAAAAAATTAAATAAAGAAATAAATAATTCAGTTCGTCGAAAATATCATGTTAGCCAAAAGTCCAAACCTGAAAATAAGAAGAGTTAGTATTAACTAAAAATTATAGACGTAAAAATCATCCAATTCAAAATACAAGGATTACACATATTCCATATTAACATTAGGTTAGTAAAATTAAATAACTAAATATACAGTATATATAAACATACAAGGACAAGTTAGTTATTATGAATATGTATCTACCTATTTACAACATATAGTGAAATTAAAATACAATTATACAAACAACAAAATGTGGCACTTTTTTATACAAGGAACATATATACATATTTACCTATTCACATTTTTACATAGTTAAATCAACAAAATCCAAGCTTTCATGATATTGTTCCCCGGCAACGACGCCAAAAACTTGATGTGTTTGGATTTGGGTATAAAAATCATATAAAAATTAGCTCATTCCCAATCAAGTTTAAATTAAAACGTTAACCCTAAATTACACATATGAGTAAGCGCACTCTTCATTAACATAGCTTAGGGTTCAAACGAGTGTCGATCCTCCAGGAACAAGTATGCATTATTCACTTTCCTTTCATTGTTTAACCGACTCGATAAAGTTAAAAATGAAATAAAAAGGAAAATAAAATAAAATAATATGTACATATCAAGAATGTAGAATTATGCAACTTAAACCATTATTTTAACAAACATGATCCTAAAGTACTTAACCATTATCATAACTAATTATTCCTTTGGCATTATGAAGGATAACATAGATTTGCTTCTTTGTCCAATCCATGAATACCTATTTTCTAGACAAATTAATATCACATATCCTGTCTCAACTAATTCACCTAAAAGATGCATTAACCACAATCCTTTGATTAAATTTCCATTCCTGGCAAATTTACACATGAAATTAACCAATGAATCCATATCCTGGCAAACATCAATTAACCTTTAACTACTTTGTTCCTACTTTTAACCCCTTTGTCCAAGCAAGTTAAAAGCTAACAAATGCGAAACTAATAAATTGAAACTACCATCAACCCCTTTTTCAAGCAAGTTAATGGAAAGAAATACTCAATTAATCTCGTAATAGGCACAAGTAATTAAATACTAAGAAAAACAACCAATTAATCAAAAGATCAAAGAACTCTAAAATCATGAATATCTAAAACAATGTCAAATTACAATAAAATAATTAACATATCATTGTTCAAGAAAAAGAAGACAAAGTAAAAGAAAGCACTCATAGACAATCCTCATTCTTGTTCCTTTCAAGACCTTCTTACATAATCTTTCTTGAATTGAAGAATTCCTCCTTTGATTTGAGTGATTTTCTATGATGATCAATGAATTCTCCCATTTTCTCTTGTGTTTTCCATCTATTTATAGGCTTGGGAAGTGCCTAAACTCGTTAGTGTAATGTTCTGGGCCGAGTAGAAGTTGGAAGACACTAAAACTCCACAAATTACCAAAAATCGCGTAGAAGATTCACAATCCCGCCATTTCCTCATAGCACAGCCGGCGTTGCCTTAGCTCTCGGAGCCAACGCCGGTTGTGTTCTGGTTCTCCACTCGTTCGTCAATTTTTTTCTCGAATTTTGCACAATGTAGTCTACCATGCAGTTGGCGCCGCCTTCGCTCTTGGGGCCGGTGCCAGTTCCACTCTGTTCCAATCTATTTTGACAATTTTTCGTCGTGTCGAAGTTTGTGTCATCAGTGCATGGCTGGCGCCACCTTTCTTCTGTTTTGGATGTTTTTGCACGTTTTTGCTTTGTTTTACTCCAAAAATCTGTAATAATGAATAAAATACCTTTCCAAGAGTAAAATCTCAAATATGAATGAATATAACTAGTTATTAAATAAAATGTATTACAAAAGAGCCTCAAATAACTAGAAAAAATATGACTAATTTGGCCCCTGTCACCGAGATTGAGTCTATGTACTTCAATCAGGTTTGGGATCTTGTAGCTTCACCTGAAAGGATAAAACCCATTGGGTGTAAGTGGGTATACAAGAGAAAGAGGGGAGTAGATGAGACGGTGGAAAGCTTCAAAGCTAGGCTTGTGACGAAAGGGTATACTCAGAAAGAGGGAATCGATTATAAGGAAACCTTTTCTCCGGTAGCCATGCTTAAGTCCATTCGTATCCTCCTTGCCATCGCATTTCATTATGACTACGAGATATGGCAAATGGATGTCAAGACGGTATTATTGAATGGCTATCTTAATGAAGACATCTATATGTCCCAACTGGAAGGCTTTATTACTGAAGGCCAAGCGGCATATATTGACAAGACGTTGGCCAAGTACAACATGGACTCATGCAAGTGAGCTCTAATTCCTTGTAGACATGGGTTGTCATTTTCTTCATGGGACTGTCCTAAGTTTGAAGAAGAAAAGGACAGAATGAGTAGGATTACTTATACTTCGGCTGTGGGAAGTCTCATGTACGCCATGATGTGTACTAGGCCAGATATCTAATTTGTCGTAGGCTTGGTTAGCAGTTATCAGTCAAATCCTGGAGAGATTCATTGGCAAGCTGTAAAGCATATTCTCAAGTACTTTAAGGGAACAAGAGATTATATGCTGATTTACAGGACTGATGACTTGGTTCTTACAGGATATACAGACTTAGACTTTCAGGCAGATAAGAATAAGAGAAAATTCAATACAGGATATATCTTCACCTTATCTGGAGGAGACATTTCATGGAGGAGTATCAAGCAATCTTGCATTGCTGACTCGACCATAGAAGCTGAGTATGTGGCAGCTTTGGAGGTATCTAAGAAAGCAGTCGGGCTCTGAAAATTCCTTTCAGAACTTGGAGTCGTGCCACACATGGACAGGCCGATTGTGATGTATTGCAACAATACTGGAGTAGTATCACAATCTAAAGAACCCAGAAACTACAAGAAGGGGAAGCACATCGAGAGGAAGTACCACCTGATCCGGGATTTCATCTAGAGATGGGAAGTCATGGTGGAACGGATTGACTCCGAGAACAATTTAGCCGATTCATTCACCAAGCCTTTAGCTCAGATAGTCTTCAAGAGACCCTTAGATTCCATAAGGGTGGGCACCTACGAACTTACTTAGTCTTAGAGTGCAAGTGGGAGATTGTTGGGAAATATGCCCTCTTAGACTAGGTTTTTGATGTAAACATCAAATATTTTAATAAAAGAATTTATTTTAAAAAATTATTTGTAAATTTACATTTTATTTGTACACAATTACGTTTGAAAAAGACACATTGTATTTAAGTAAGTGGCCCATATGAATGGAGGCTTTCATAGTAAAATATGGATCACGGGTTACTTAACACATAAACGTTCGTTCTTAACCTATTGATGAGATTGGAAATCTCGTCATGTTTAGGTTATTATGTTATGAATTTCAAATGGGGAATAGCTTACCTTTAGCCAGTGAGTAGTCCACTCACTTCATGACATAAGCGTATTTCGAATACGTAGAACAGGATCTGTAGTTGTGGTTTCCTTAAAGTACTTTATGGTAGAAACCTAGACTATTACTACTATAGCGTGGACTAGTACTCTACGACTTGAGTATGAGTTGGTGGTCTGACGAAGTTGGAAGCATGTACTTTGATATGCTATAATTGAGGTTCTATCGTAGGGCCAATATACTTGAATGTTAGGTATGTGTGACTAGTTAGTTAAGACAGACTTGTACAAGATAGTTTCTATACTATATTGCCCCTTGTGGTTATCTAAATGATCTAAATATCTAGGGCCTTGGGAAACATGACTTGGATGTTTGATTTAGGGTAGCTTACTTGGAAAGCGGAAACATCCAGGAAGTCGTGGATCATTGGACTAAAAGCCTAAGGATGATAGATGTCATTTAGAGAGGTGTTAGTACACTTCTTCCTCTTTAAATGTATGACGATGTATAAAGGGGTATTTTAGTCATTACACCTATAGGTCGGAGACTTTGCTAATATAGCATTGTTCTTGGGGTCAATATTTTCTTATGGTGATATTAGGAAATATTTAAAATGCAAAATACAGCTATTTATATAGCAAGGGTATTTTGGTCATTTTAGTAGCCAAGGTAGTGTGTCTTTTGGTCCCCAGTGTAGACCATGATTCCTAATTAAATACAAGCTAAGGGATTGGTCTTAAATTAAATTAAATGGAATTTATTTTGTTTAAGTAGTTTGATTTAATTATTGGGCTAGAATATAATAAAGGTCTATGGAGAAAGAGAATTAATTAAATTAGGTTGGTAAGTTAATTAATTGTTCAGGGCTTTGGCCCAGTTTGAATAATTAAAGATTAACCTGGGACTAAACTAATATAGGCTTGTTAATTGGACTAGTTTATTTGGGTTGGGAAATTAATTATTTGTTAGGCCATTTATTTGGTTCTAATTAGAATAATTAATTTAGTCCAAAAGGCTAAACTAAGAGTCCAATGGGTCAGTCCAGTTTAACCTAGGGTTTATTTTAGGTTGAACAGGAGAATTGAATACAACGTTATTTTTTTACTGCTTCTTCTCTGTGAAAAAAGAGACGCCTCTCTCACTCTCTCTCCAAGAAAGTTCCTTGGCCCTGTAAGTTTTTCACCAAATTGGATTTGGCAGGCCATATACTGGAAGATCGAGAGTTTGGTGTTCACCTACATGCAAAGACAGAGTAGGAGGCTTGTAGGAATCGCACTAGAGGTTTTCACCAGCACACTTACCCCGGTTCCACACATTCTGGTCTAGCCAACTTTGAGAACAAGGAGGACATGTTAGAAAATTTTAACTTCGGAGTCCCGCCAGAGTGGGACCGGTGCCGGCTGAGGCTACTGGAGCCGACACCGGCTCTGTTCGGGAGTTCCCTTATTCTTCAGTTTTTCTAGTTTTGCACTTTTCGCTTTCGCTACGTGCCCTGTTTTCCCCCCTTTTAGGCCTTCAATTGTGGGTTTCACAAAGTCATCTATAGTCCGCCTGTTAATTCCACCATTACCACCATTGTTGGGTTGATTTACCTCCATGTATTTTCTTACCTTTTCTTTTACAACCTTTCAGACCTTGGTGAGGGTTCTCTCGATCTTAGGATAAAGAGCTACTATATTGGCTTTGGATCGTTGGGTCATAAACTAAGGGTATGGTCTACATAAAACAGAAGATAGTGAGATTATAGAATTTATAAGTTAGTGAGTAAGTACATATTCACAAATTAAGTTAGAACAATTACAACATGTAGGAACATTAAATTACAAGTGTACACTAAAATAATTGTTGGCATCTATTCATACAAAGAACATATATACATATTTAAATATTTATATATAGACATATAAATATATAAATATGGTTAAATTAACAAAATCCAAGTTTTCTTGATATTATTCCCCGGCAATGGCACAAAAAACTTAATGCATAAATTTTTGTGTGCATAAAATCATTAATTTTAAATCCATCCCTTAGTCAAGTTTTAATTAAAATATTAATATCAAAATACACATACGAGCAAGTATACTCATCGCAAGTATAGCATAGGGAATTAACGAGTATCGATCCTCAAATGAATAAGTACACACTAATCACTTTTCATTCATTGTTTAACTGACATAATAAAGTGATAAAATAATAAAAAAATAAAAATATATATACAACTCAAGGATATGAAAATATGTAATTTAGACAAAAGCTTTTTGGGTGCATGATAATGAATCACTTAGCCAATATCACAATAAATTTTTATCTTGGTTTTATGAAGGATTTAAAATAGACCCACTTCGTTTGAAATTTATGGAATCACTATCTTCTAGTTAAACTAGTGAACATATTCTGTCTAAACCAATTTTATTCAAAAGATGCATTAAAATCAATCCTTATATAAACTCATATATTCTAGGTGATTTAAAACATGAAATTAGTCAATGAATCCATATTCTAGCAATCATTATCTAACCTTTGATTATCCAAGTTCTTTAATAATTAACCTATTTTTCAATCAAGTTAAGAGATAATAAATATAAAATTAATTAATTGAAATTATTACCAACCCCTTTTTCAAGCAAGTTAATAACAAAAATTAATCAACCAACTCCGTAAAAAAAAAAAAAAAAGCAATCAAAGAGCAAGAACAATAATTAATTGATCAAAAGACCAAAATAATTAATAAATTATGAATCCCAAAAACAATGTCCAATTAAAATGGAAATGTTAATTACATAATTGTTAAAGAAAAAGAAAATTAAGGCAAAAGAAAGCACTCATA
This sequence comes from Voacanga thouarsii, assembly GCA_026120185.1. Lineage (NCBI taxonomy): Eukaryota > Viridiplantae > Streptophyta > Magnoliopsida > Gentianales > Apocynaceae > Voacanga > Voacanga thouarsii. The sequence continues at coordinate 2,531,798 of JANUWF010001093.1, read as the reverse complement.
GATCAGTCTCTTTCTTCTCATTTGAAGACTCTCTTGAACAACTCTCCTTGATTTGATGAATTCTTCCTTCTTTGAGTGATTGAAATTTTTTGCTTCTTGAATTCACCCTCAATCTCTTGTGTTTTCTCTTGGTTTTATAGCCTTCTTAGATGCTAAATTCATTGCTTAAGAAGTCTTGGTCGAGTAGGATTAAAAAAAACCAAAATTATTAGAAAATTCCTAAATTCGTAAATAGAATTTTTATACTCTCGTGTCTAGTCAACCCACTTAGCACTAGGTGTGTTCTGTTTTCTTCCTCAGTTTTGCCTTATTTTCCTCTGGCCAACCAGAATGGACCTGGTGCCTGGTCCACTTACTAGACCTGGCACTAGGTATGTTCCGAAAAATCTCTAATTTTGCTCGAAATCAACTTAAATCTGCACAAATTTGTCAAAAATACTTTTCACAAGCAAAATGTCAAATAGGAAAGAATATGCCTAGTTATTACAACAAAACTATCTCAAAATAACCTCAAATAATTAGAAAAATAGTGATGATTTTAGTCCCTATCATTGTGAAAGGTTAACTATATGTTGAGGATTGTGTTCATGTATTTGTATTAGGTGTTCATGTGTTTGTGTGGCTTGTTCATATTATAAGTTGGGTAGGTTTAACCATTTGCTTGGAATTGTGTTCGTGTGGTTGTGTAATGTATTCATGTATTTATCTCAGTTGTTCATGTGATTGTGTAAGGTATTCATGTTGAGTTTTCAATTTAGCAAGGCATTCATGCTACATTTTCACCTACCCAGTGTCCCTTGGTGCTGAGTTTTCAAAGATTAGAAGTATCCCTTGCTGAATTAATTTTATGGGTTGTCTTGGATATTAGTGATTTGTATTCTTATCCAAAAGTCGCGAATTAATGTAAGGATATATTTTGGTGGGAGAGTATGGTTATTAATGTTTTTGAGTAACAAGATTGATTATTGTACAAAATTTGTTTATAACTTTATGTCGAGTGTTAATGAACTTGTGCTATCATGGGACTGTGTTTGTGTGTCGAGTTTTCTTTTAATGTTAAGATTATTCTCTTTTAGGTCATTGTTCATGTCTCTATGTAGTCTTTTTATGATGTTTGTGTGGTTTGTTCATGTGGATACTAGTGCAGGTGCATAGTTCAAGTTAGGATTAGTACGTGCTTACTACCATTTTAATCTTTAGGATTGTGTTTATTGATGCGCGACATTAATCACTCACACTTATCGATTTTTAACCTTTTCTTTCCAATTTGATTAATTAGTTAGTTAACTTGTGCAGCACAAAAGTTGTTCAACACACAAATATTAAAACCATAAAGTTTATTATTTCGTAAGCTTAATCAACCAAATCCCAAAACCATTCCAGATATGGAATGTATAAAAAAAAAAGGACAGAATTATTCATTACCAAGAATTAAAAACCTAAGCCTGAGCACACAAAAAATAAAAAGGATATCAAGTAGCCTTCAAGCAAAAAATTCCATTAGAGGATCAACCCAGCAAGGAAAAAACGCCTATCATCCAGATATATTCTCGTGTGTGCCTATCCTCTTAGATGGGAGAGGCTCCTCCGATCCCGCATAGGTTGGAAAAGCAAAAATGGATTCTCTTTGTTTTGAGATTAATGTCTATCCATTGTCCTCAAAAAAATTAGCATATATATTCAACGTTGTTGTAGCCTTTTTTCCAGAAGATTTTTTTTTTCCTCAATATCAACCTAATGTAAATTCATGGTCAGCGAGACTGTGCAGGGGCAAGGAAGGAGCTACTAAATATGGAATGACTTCGCTCATAATCTCAAATTCAGCCAACAATTTTTCCTATTTGACCCTCTTCTATTTGATGTCTTGTTGGATGAAGGTAAGATACATTGTTAGGTTGGTATGCCAAGCTCTTTCGTGGTCATTACAGGGGTGCATCAGTAGAAGTTGAATGAGCAACTCGGGATAATAGATATCGGTGCTTTTAAGGCTGGTTACAGGTTCCATTGAATCTCTGTGATCAATTTTTGCAGATTTTCTTTCTCCTCCAATAGAATTTGCATTTTTTGTCTGGGGGAAATACTGCATATTTATAGCAGTAGATGATGATTATGGGAACCTCCAAAAGGTCGATTAAAATTTAGTATTTTTCCTATTTTTTCAACAACTCCAATATTAATGCTATTAGTTAACTTACATAGCTGGGAGACGTTGACGATCCCCGACCCATAGTTGCACATTAACAATGGAAGATATTCAATTCAACAAGAAATCTCCCAACCACCAAATATTTATGCCACTATAGTTGATGGAGTGCCAGGCAGGTGAGAGTTATTCTAGAATCAAGATTGCAGTTAGATTCACTCTTGATCCAGCGGCAGGATATTAAGAAGGCTTGGGACCCTCTTGCTACAACTGTAACTGCAACTGCAACCTGGTCATGTATTGATGCCACTGAAACTTTTTGTTAGGCCATTTCTTATTCCTTCTCGCCGTCATATAGTCGTTTCAACTTCAAATTAAACTCCCTTTGTTTAATAACCTGCAGAGAGTGGGCAAGTACTAGAACTTCTCTCTCTCTCTCTCTCTATATATATATATATATATATATATATATATCAGGTCATCAGTAAGTTGAAGAAATCTATTTGCCCGATTGATTTGGGTGTGGCATATACTAATGTAGCCGAATTGCTGACGGGATAAAGGTTCTTATTACATTCATCCAAAGTTCAGGTATTCATTAAAATGTTCATTTGATCGTATACATTGTGAATGTATTTTTTACATGTGTTCATTCCTTTGCCAGAGTCAGTTGATGTAGTAACTTTCGGTTCCCCTAGTAATTATTAAATGCATTCAACAACTTCAAGCACAAGGTGTTTTCGTTTAGGTTTAGCTTGTTGGACCCATAGCTACCTTAAGCTCCTTTTCCCGCGATTATCCACCGACTTTCCTGTCAGAATATACACCCGTATGATATAGCAATGGATGGGAAGGCACTAGGCATTGGAGACATTTGGCGAATTTTGGTATCACGTGCAGCCCTCAATTTTCGAAAGTGATAGAAATTATTTCACAATGCTGCTGGAGCGGAAATACCGCATGAACAAATCAACGAATCTTCGTCGTCAATTAGCGGTCATAAACTATTATGTCCCAAAGAAAAAAGCTAAACAACTTTAGCGTGGTGACTACAAATCCATGTCTAAGGCGCTCAATATGATTCGTAAGGGAAATAATGTATTGGCAAAGCACCTTCTCATGTAGGAGCATATGACATGCCTGAAATGTACTAGATCTACAACCGTGCTTGGATAGAGCGAATCTACATCTCCGATATGATCACACACATATGCCGGGAAGACCAACTTCAGTCCAACATGTGGGTGTCAGATGAGGAAACCAGTGGGGGGTGGAAGTCAGTGATTTTGTGGATTGGCTAAGCGAAAGAACAACATGTAGTAGGGACTTATATTAATGAATTTTGGGATGTTTTTTGCTTCTATATTTAGAAATGTTAGCATGTTTTTTGGTGTATATTATTGTCTACTTAGTTGATGTTGTTCATCTCTTCCTATGGTTTGTGAAATTGTGATATCCGTTTTGGTAGTGTGTGACTGAAGGCTGTTTTTCATCTCTATTGTCTGGACAAGTAGTACTAATTATATCATATAGTGTTCCCCAAACTTTTTGCCTTTATGCTAAAGAAAAAATGTACAGCATTGCATCTTCCTTGAGCATACCACAAAAGGAAATGAACACACCAATCCAACAAGAACACAAGCCTCGAGCATATGGCCTAATATCGACATATAGAAATTTACTACACAATCATGCCACACAAGCACACAAACATCTTACACAACCACTTAAACATAATCCCCAAGCTTATGTCAACATCTACTGTTTTACTCTTTTATATGCTACAAAATTCTCAAATTAGCATATGTACCAGTAGAATCAACATTTGTCCTCTGGAGACTAGTACCTCTTCAACACTCATTCCCTCTGCAGGATCATAAACTACAAGATCTAGTTTGCTTATGATAGGGGAGATCTAGTTCAATCACTTTTCAAGAGAAAATAAGCTTTACAAAATGTCTGTAACAAAGGAAAAGTGACAATTAACATCATATTAAGCACTGTAACTCCAAAGTACCATATGAATGAACTTCACACACAACCACATTTACACATTGTAAATGAACTCATTAACACAATCAAATATTACTTGACATATTGGTGGATTAAAATCAGGATGGTTGCCTTCGTAATAACAAACAGAATAATATGCACAAGCTGAATTGCCTTATAATTTTTTTTAATATGCTACCAAAAATAAATGAATAGACAACTATGGAAGTTGCAAATTTGCTATCCTTTTGGGTGACATACATTGGAATCACAAGAATGTTAACATTGTATTGACAAGAACATGCAAAATGTCACAGAATTGGTGTACAAAACTGAGCAAATACCATTGTGACATTGTGCAAAGTCTTGCTTAGCACAAGTAGATATGGTTTTACAACTCTGTGTTATTTGTAGTTGTAACTCTTCGACTTCGCCAGTTAAAAGAAGACTGCTTAGTTGTACAAAATGGGTAACAGAGAGGTGCGGTGTGAAACCCCAACTAAAACCAACCTTAGAATAAGGGGTCGGGATGCATATCACATTTTCTTGCATGTATAAATATATTTTTATATGATTTTATGTGCTTTGGATATATGATTTGTAATCTAGATGGCTTAATTGTGTTTAGTGAGTAAGAAGGGCAAAATGGTAACTTTTGCTTGAGGTAGCAATAGGGAGATAGTTTGAGGATTAAATAGGAAAAATATTTGGGAGAGAAAATAAGAACAAGAGTTGTTGTAGTATAGTGGTTAGAGCTTCGGAATAATTCCTTTAAGTTTTAAGTTCAAATTCCATCATTTGAGTTTTAGCATGATTAAATTTTATTTTTGGTTAAGTAGGCTATATTTCGGCCTTTGCATGCCTTGGGGAAGAGTAGGAGAGTTGTCCTAGGGGGAGACATGAAAGGAATGTCCTAATTCCACTCTTGTGCCCTACAAAAATTTCTAAGGGATTCATACCCTTCTTGATCTCTAGCTTTCCCTACTTCTTAATCAATTAGGTTGTTCAATTTATCTAAGCCAATTTTATTTCCAGAAAATTCCAGCAAAGTTCTATGATATTGAGGTTTCAAAAATGTCTATGTGAGGTATCTTGTTGGCCGAAAATGGGGAGGAGTTATGGAAGGTTCCCAAGAGAATTAATCTCTATAGTTGAACCTTCAAACTCCAACCTATATGTGTTCATCTTCTTCATATAGCAATATGGAAAATTTTCCAGTTTCATGATCATTTCAATTGTCAAAATATTCAGCCATCTTTCCCTCTCAGATATTGCTAGAAACACAACTAATTTCCTTAGTTTGAAGACTGAAAATTTCAGCTAAAACCGAACTGCACAAAAGCTGTGCAAACCAGGAAATTTCCTGGATAGTTTTCGCAACTTGGTGAGCCAAAAATCAAGCTATTTCTTCCAGCTTTTCAACTAACAATTCAACCTTGTTCTTCCTCCATAAAGAAGGCTGGAAACCAGCCTTAAAGCATTCCCCAAAACCCTTTCACAGCTTCTGCAAGTTGGCTGAAGCATGGCAGAAAAATCAGCCCAGAAATTTCAACAAGCCTTGCGAAAGGTTAATCAGAATTTCCAGCTTTGTTCCTTCTTCACCCTTGTCCGAAACTCATCCCATTTTTCTGTAAAACCCACCTTGAACAGCCATGAACTGAACTTCATCATCCCCACCAGTGTTCTGCATGAAAGAAGCTCCATGGCTACTCCTAAAATCTCTCCATCAATCACTCCAATGAAGCCATCAATTGGAATCCAAAATTCTAGCAAAATATTCCAGCAAACTTCCATAGATTAACCCTCAACTAACCAAAAAATTCCTTCACCATTATGCTCCATATTTCGGCCACTCTAAAGCTCATTTAAACATCATTCAACTTAGCAAAAATTCCAGCCAAGCAGCCGGCCATTGCAACTTCCAAAAGACCTCCATCAATAAAGATCTACTTACCATATTTACTTTTATGATTGATTCCCTAAAGTATTCATTTTGACTTTTAAACAACCAGCTTTCCTTTTCCTCCTAAATCTGAAAATCTAATTACCAAAAATCTCCAAACCATTCGGCCACTCCTTCCAAGCAGAATTTCGGCCAGCCTTCATCCATTCTCTCTATTATCTCCAAACCTCCATGAACACGTACTATCATTCTCACGCTTAAGGCCGCTCAAAACCACTTCAATCTTCTCCAAAAACTCAATATTATACCTACTCATTCTCGTGAATCCATTCCTACAATTTTTAACATCCAACATTGAAATCAACGTCTCACTTTTGGATAAAAAACCAGAATTTTCTTGAAGCCTCAAGAACACCTTCAAAGTAAGCACGAACGATCATCTCCATCTTCATTCATCTTCAACTCTTAATGAATATATATATATATATATATATATATATATACTAATAGACTTTCTCTTTCTCTTTCTCTCTTTCTCTCTCTCTCTTGGCCGAATGGTTACTCCCACTATGGCCATTTTTCTTCTTCTACTTGGACGAATCAAGTCTTCCAAGCGAGAGGGTTCTCTTGAAACGTGCTCAAGGTAGTCATCATTCAAGTAAGCCTCTTCGAACTCCTCTTTAAATTCTAGATTCATGTCTCTTGGATGTAGTTGGATGAGGATATTTGGAAATTGATTATGTGTTTTGTGATGGCGTTGGTATTAAAGCATGAGAATGAATGTGTTTGTATGATGGAGATGGGGTTGATGCATGAGATGATTTATCTTGGTTGAATGTATGGCGTTTTTAGGGTTTGTTGCATGCCTTCATATCGTGAGTAGTATGAATGATCAAGCATGTTAGAGATTATGTCACCTTTGGTGAATAGGGTTTATGTTCACGTATTCTTGTTAAGGCCATGAATATGATTATGTTAGTGGAGTTTGGATCATGTGTTGGTAGATTTGGATCTATGTTTTTATTCCTGATTTGGATGTTTTTTTTATCGGTGTAGAGTGTATGCTCATGATTATGGTTAGTAATAGGAATTATGATCAAGACCTTGTTGTCCCTTAGCTAATTTTATTTCATAAAAAAAAGATTAGTGCTATAATCTCTTCTAGTGATTTCGAAAAAATCCTAGGAAAATGTGGATTTAGACAATTATATAAAATAATGATATTTTAGTCAAATAAATGATAGCTTTTATTAAAGATGTAAAATATATTGATATTATATATAATTGTAATATCAAATAAAGCCTTTTATGTAAATAATCGTAATAGGTGAAATATTAATTTTGTGAGTCTTATATTCATAAATAATATTAAAATTTATTTATTATCTTTTAGTCAAGGAATATTAAAATTTACTTATTATTAATTTTATTTACCAATTATTTTCTAACCATTAGTTATTATAAATCATTATTTTAAATAATATCATCAGGGCCTAGGATCCTTAATCAAATAAACCTTAATTTATTTATAGCAAGATTTAAACCTACAACTTATTAGTAACTATTTCACAAACCCTAATTATTTTAATATCAAGCTAGATTTATTTCATAAACCCTTTAATTATTATCTACCCTTAAAGCTTGGGACACCAGGGTCATGATTGGGGTAAGTTGAACTAGGATTATTTGTGAAAGCAAAATTTGGCTTGAGTTTAATTATGGTTTATGTTTACCCCAGGCGGGGTTAGGTCAGCTTTTGGAGATCTTTATTCTATCTCGACAAAAGATCAGGTAAGCTTCTTCATAAAACCTATTTGTTGCAAAAGTTGTTATGGCAAGCTAAACACGAAGTTTGTGAATACTGATTTGGTAAAGGCAAATAGGGACTGTTTCCTTTCTTGTTTCAGTCAAACCAATTATTTGAAAAACAACAAACAATTTTATTCAAACATTAAACTATTTCTAAAACTTATTTTGACAAGGACTTTGGAAACCCTTAATTGCTATTTTCAAGTAAAGCTATGTTTTATCAGTTTTCTCCCAAATGGAATGAACTACATTGCGTACTCAATAAGGGTAGGCTAGTAGTACTAGTTTTGAAGAGCAAGAATGTGTCTTCTGGCAGGATGCCACCTCCAGAAGATGTACTCAACTTAAAGAAATGTCAATACTACTTAGTCATGCTGGTCCGAGCTAGCAGGTTTCAGTCATGTGGACTATGTGTTGCCAGAGTGGACAACCGGTTTTGTTTAGGTGTAGAGAAGGATAAGTATCTTACTTGATAGGCCGATCACCTACTTTTTTGTCAGTCTGCACAAAGTGTGGCATTCTGACCATTGTATGGTTATGGGGCCCAATGTGTGGTAACTCATGGCCGCCCTTTTGAGTGGTTGATTTTATTGTATATGAATGGTTGGAAAAGTCAAAACACCACTCTTGATTTTGAATATTTTTTATTGCTTACCAGTACTTTTCTTAAGAAGTTCTTACACTTTGCATTCATGAACTGTTTTCACTGGACACTTAAAGCACACACGGACTTACTGAGATTTTTATCTCATCACCTTTTTTACCGTGATATCAGGTCGATCCTACTGTAGGGATGAGTAGCTAGTTGTTACCTGCCTTAGAAGATATTCCATTATTTAATTTATGTAATCCTTTGTGAGTTGAGAGTGAACAATTTTTATTTTGGATTTGTCTTGAATTTTTGAATTGTAATAAGTTTTAATTTTGAAAGTATTGTTTCATTTTGATTGTGTGACCTAGTTATAAAGACCTCTTGTCCTTTGGACGGGGCGACATCCCCGGCCCTGTTGGGCCTAGGTAGTGGGGTGTTACAAGTGGTTTTAGAGACAGGTTTAGGCAAATATTGATAGTAGATGTCCTATTTATTTAAGTTCAAATCTTTATCTAACCTATCTTATTTATGCTGTAGGATGGTTAGAATACTTAGAACCGCGAGGAAGGGACAGCAATGGCATCCTCCTATCCTTATCTACACAAAAGATCTTATAGTACCCCGGCTTGCTCCTCAGCCAATTATTCATTTGGAGGATAGCCGTGATGATGAGGTCCCGATCCATGAGCCACCCCCAATCCCTGTGATAGAGTTGAGTTCTGACAGTGAAGATGAGGAGATACCCATGGAGTATGTTCCCCAACCTCCTGGCCCCATAGTGGATTTATCAACAGATAGTGATAACCCGGGGGAGATAGATTATGAGTCTCTACCTAGGCCTTCTTTCATTCCTCCACCCAATCGGGTTGAGACCGGGGAGAGTTCTAGGCGACTCGAGAAGGAGCCAATGGAGGGGTTTGCCAGTGGGGCTAGGGTAGACTTCTCTAAAAACTCTAGGGGATGGTTGTATGAGGCTAATTTTGAGGATTCTGATAAAGACAAGAGGGCTGAGAGTTATTTGATTAGGATGTTTATTTATTATTTTTCGTAAACTTTTATGTTAAGGAATTTTATTTCTGTTTTCTGTTTAAATTTCAAATTTATGCAAATAAATATTTGAGAGAAAATTTATGAGCAATCCTTTAGACAAAAACTTTCATATGATTTCCTTTTACTTATATCTGACTGTGAATGCATTCTCAACTAAATGATTTAATCATTGAATGCATACACTTATCATTTGGGTATGGTTTAGAATGGCACCCAAGCGCCGTGTAGCTTCGTTAAGCAGAAGGATTTTGGAAGCAGATCTTGTGGCACTGGAAGTTGAGACGACCCAGATGCAATCACTCAACCGGGGTAATAAGAGTGAACCGAATATGGGAATGGGGTCTGACGCACCGGTTGATGTGTGATGGGACAGGCATTTAGTAAGATGGCAGAGATTCTACAGACCCTGACTGAGCGAAGGAACCCCAAGGGAGAAGATGAGGCATTGGAGCGATTTTTGAAGATTCAACCGCCCGTCTTTATAGGCGAAGCTGAGCAAGATCAGAAAGCAGAGTAATAGGTCGAACAGATGGAGGATATATTTGCAACGCTCCTGTACACCGAGGAGCGGATGGTTAAATTTGCTGCATTCCGTTTGAGGGGCACAGCTCGAGCATGGTGACAGTGGGTTCAAGACGACTGGGAGACGATTGATCAGGAATCGACGTGGTCCAACTTTGTTGAAGCCTTCAGAGTGGAGTACATCTCTCAGTGGGTAGTGAAAAAGCGGGAGGACGAGTTCCAGAATTTAAAATAGGGAGGCATGACAGTGGCCTAGTACGCAACATGGTTCACCGAGCTGTCGAAGTACTGCAAGAGACTAGTGGACATCGAGCAAAATAGGACAAGACAGTTTGTCAAAGGATTGAGGCAGGAATTGAGGAGGGCGTTGGCACCTTCTCCACCAATGACCTATTCAGGGGCCGTAGACGCAGCTACCAGGACTGAGAATGAGGATCGCAGTAGGATGGCGGCAAGGCCTTCCCAGCTGCCAAGGCAACCACAAGAACACTTCCCGAGACAGTAAACCAACAAGCGACCTGCCAACCAATAGTGGCAGAACCAGGGAAAGTAAGCCCGGACCGCACCAGTCGGACCTGCTCAGAACCTTCCATTATGTCGGCAGTGTGGGAAAAGAGGCCACACAGAGAAGAACTATTGGTCTAAAGGAGGAGGGCGGAAATGTTATCACTGCGACGACCCGAACCACCTGCGGAACGCCTGCCCTAAATTACACCGAATCGAGCAAGAGAATCCAGCTCAAAATCCGAGACCCAACAGAGCCAATGCCATGGGAGCATCCTAGAGTAGAGCACCGAAGCCTCAAGTGAGAGCCAAGGTATTCGCTCTCAATAGAGAGTAGGTTAGAACCGATGCAGCAGTAGTGGAAGGTACGTTTACTATCCAAGGACGTTCTGTTAATGCATTGATAGATCTTGGCTCTACTCATTCCTATTTAAACAAGATCTGTGCATGTCATTTGGGTTGGGATGAAGTAGAGTTACCTTTTACCCTATTGGTAAGTACACCTTTGGGGAAGATGGTGTAAGCAGATTGATATGTGCAAAATTGTAAAATTGATGTAGGGAGAGAAAGCTTGGAGGGAGATTTGATAGTATTGGAAATTGAGGATTATGATTTGATATTGGGAATAGATTGGTTAGCAAAGCATAGGGCTAGGGTAGACTGTAAGAATAAATCAGTCCAGTTTATTAGACCGGGTTGTGATGTGTTGGAATTCGATGGCAAGAGGGTAAAGGAATTGAAGTATTTGATAGCGGGGGCTAAGGCTTGGAAATTACTGAAGTAAGGATGTCAAGGATACCTAGCTTATGTGATAAATAAGCCGAAGGATTAGTGCACTCTGGAGGACACCGAGGTAGTGAAGGATTTTCCTGATGTGTTCGCAGCGGAGCTTACTTCTGTACCTCCCAGCCGGAAAGTTGAATTCACTATTAACCTAGTTTTGGGAGCGGAACCAGTATCTCGGACCCCGTATCGGATGGCACCAGCAGAGCTGAAAGAGTTGAAGGAACAGTTAGAAGAGTTAGTGAAGCAATGCTATATCAGACCTAGCACGTCGCCCTACGAAGCACCCGTGCTGTTTGTGAAGAAGAAGGACGGGACTCTGAGACTGTGTATCAACTATTGGGGCTTGAACAACCTGACGGTCAAGAACAAGTATTATCTACCGCTGATTGGCAAGCTGTTTGACCAGTTACAAGGATCCAGTTGCTACTCCAAATTGGACCTGAGGCAAGGGTACTATCAAGTGCTGATAAAAGAGGAGGATATCCCCAAGACGGCCTTCAACACCAGATATGGGCATTATGAGTTCGTGGTAATGCCGTTCGGGGTGACCAATGCTCCAGCAGTATTCATGAATTTGATGCATCGAGTGTTCCGACCCTATTTAGACAAGTTCGTGGTGGTCTTTATCGACGACATCCTAATTTATTCCAAGAGTCTGGAAGAGCATGAGGAGCACCTGAAGCTCGTATTGGAGAAGCTTCGGGAGCACAAGCACTTCGCCAAGTTTAGCAAGTGTGAGTTCTTGTGAAACCCCACCTAAAGCCAACCCTAGAGTAAGGGGGTCGGGATGCATATCATATTATTTTGCATGAATATATATATTTTTGAATGATTTTATGTGCTTTAGAGTTGTGGATTATAGGTTAAAATGCTTAATTATGTTTATCGAGTAGGAAGGGTAAAATGGTAATTTTGCTTGAGGTCAAAATAGGAGGAAAGCTTGAGGATTAAATATGAAGGAAATGTGGGTGAGAAAATAACAACAAGAGTTGTTGTGGTTTAGTGGTTAGAGCTTGGTGAATTAATTTCTAAGGTCATGAGTTCAAATCCCATCATTTAAGCTTTTGTCATGATTATCTTAACTAAATTTGAATTTTTGTTTTCTTGCATTTCATGGAAATAGGAATGTTGTCTTAGGGGAGACATGAAGAGAATGTCCTAATCTTATCCTCATGTCCTAAAAGAATTCTTGTCCAAATTATTACCTCTAGTTTTGTCCTAGAATTTTCATAATTCAAATAAACTAAAATCCCTTAATTCTTTTTCTTTGAATTCCAAAAAAAAATTTGTGATAAATTCTTTCCCTTGAATTTCGAAATCAGCTTTAGGGAAGGGAGGTTGACCGAAAATTAGGAGGAGAAATAGGAAGGTTCCAAGAGAAAATCAATCACCATGAAAAGACCTTCAAATCCATCTTCAAGATGTTCATGTTTTAGTGGTAGGGAAATCTGGAAATTTTCCAGATTTGTTGCAGCCCTTTCCTTCGAAAATTCAGGACATAAATCCATTCATTTGCTGCCAAGAAAATGATCATTTCAAGTAGCTTGGAAGCTGGAAAAATTGTGCAATTTTCGGACTGCACAAAACAGCACAAAACCAGAAATTTTTCTGGGCAATTCGCAGCTTTTCCTCAAGGAAATGAAGCTGTTTTTAGTTCATCTTCAAGCCAGCAAACTTCTCTGCGTTTGTCCAGAAATGAGGCTGAAAAACCACCATTGGAAGACCCTCAAACAACCCTGAAGAACCACTGAAAAACCGAGCCAAGAAGGTGCGAAAATCCTACACAAAAAATCTGCAATTTCGGAAAAGCCATGAACACTTGAACAGAATTTTTTCCAGCCATGTTCCTTTCTAGCCTAGGACCGAAAGCCACCTTCAATCTCTGTAGAATTGAGCCTTATTCAGCCATATACTGAACACCATTAAACCCACACTTACCTTGAAGCTTAAGGACTCCATAGCTGCTCAACAGAACACTCCTAAGATCACTCCATTCAAACACCATTTGAACTTCAAAAAAATTCCAGCATTTCACTCCCATAAATCACTCTTGCATTAAGCTGAAACAACCAGAATTTTCTCTGCCTTTATGGACTAAATTTCGGCCAGCTTGAGCAACATTTAGCCTTCAATCATTTCAGAAAAACAGTCTTGTTCTAGCCGACACCATTAAAGACCATAGAGACCACTCTTGATCAAACACCATTGCTAACCACCTACCTTAAACATCTCCACTATTTCTCTCCATTTAAAATTCAAATAAAATCTGATCACCCTTACTCTTCCTTGCTGAAAACTGAAACCCTCAATCATACTCTACCATTCGGCCAGCCCTCTACCAAATTCCAACAGCACTTCTTCTAATTTCTCTCCATTTTCACCTACAAACACCAAGAACACCAAGAACACACTAAACTTCTTTAAGCCTAAACCAACTCCAAACCCCTCCAATCACTCTCAAAAACTCCAGATCATCTCTACTTAATCCCTAGACTTCATTTCTGCCATTTATAACACGAAATCTCGCAATCAAGAATTTTCAACCGGAAAAAAAATCAGCTTTTCTTGAAGACCTCAAGAACATTAACAAGGTGAGTCATGAACAACCTTCTTGTTCATCTTCTTCCATTCGAATATATCATTCTAACGTCTCTCTCTCTCTCTCTCTCTTTCTTTCTCTCTCTCTCTCTCTCTTCTAACCGAAATGGTTGAACCACCATCAACCATGGATGTTGTTTCGTTGGACCATTCAAGTCATTCCATTACGCGTGGACCTTCTTTTATCTTCATCGAAGGACTCGACAATCAAGTATTCATCCCTAAATTTCTCTTATTAAATTCTGAAATTATGTCTCCTAGTTGATGATAGGAAAATGGATTATGATTGGGAGATTGAGTATATGCATGTGGATTAGGGGAATGAAGTTAGGACATGATGATTGTTGTATATGACTAGGATGTATGTGTTTTCCTTTTGAATCAATTTATGTTCTTCATGCTCAATGAATTTTATGGATGTTTGAAGCATGATTAGATATTATGACACCAAAGGTGATTAGGCTTTTATGTTCTTATTCTCCATAGAAGCCATGATTAATGATTATGCTTAGTAGGATTTTGGCCATGTGATGGTATGCGATAGTTCAAGTGTATGTTCATGAATGGATTGATTTATTGTTTGATGATGGAGAATGTGATCATGAATCTTTTCTAGCACTAGGAAAATCATGGTAAGAGATTATTTTCTTATTAATTCTAGGTTATATTCATTAACAAAATTTATTACAAAAAAAAAAATTAGAATTACTACTATAGTTTCCTTCAAAATTCGAAACACTAGGGGATTTGGATTGGAATATTTAATTAGACTATTAATATTTTTATTAAACAAGAATTATTATTTGGGTCTATAATTTATTAGCAATTATTTTAGAACCCCTAGTTATTTTAACTTATCAAACTAGACTTATTTTATAAAATTCTTTATCACCTAGCCTTAAAGCTTAGAACATTAGGGTCATGATTGTAATAAGTTGAACTAGGATTATTTGTGTAAGTGAATATAGCTTGAGTGTAACCTTATGTCTTGTGTTTACCCCAGGCGGGGTTAGGTCAGCCTTGGAAGACTTTTGGATTTGAGCAAGCAAAGGATCAGGTAAGCTCCTGCATAAAACTTATTGTTGTGAAAGGTTACCATGGCAAGCTAAACACGAAGGATGTGAATACTGATTTGGTAAAGGCAATTAAGGACTGTTTCTTTTCTTGATTCAGTCAAACTAATTATTTGAAAATTTTCAAAGCAGTTTTACTCAAACACTAAACTATTTCTAAAACCAATTTTGACAAGGACTTTAGAAACCCTTAATTGCCATTTTCAAGTAAAGCTGTGTTTTACCAGTTTTCTCCCAAGTGGGACTATTATCGTTGAGTACTCAATAAGGGTAGGCTGGTAGTACTAGTTTTGAAGACCAAGAGTAAGTCTTCTGGCAGGAGGCCACCTCCAGAAGATAAAACTCAACTTAGAGAAACGTCAGTACTACTTAGTCATGCCGGTCTGAGCTAGCAATTTTATTTCAGTCAAGTGATTGTGTTTGGCCGGAATGGACACCCGGTTGTTGTTTGGGTATAGAGAAGGAGGAGTATCTTGCCCGATAGGCTGATCACCTACCTTTTGTCATTCTGCACAAAGTGTCGGCATTCTGACCGGCAGTATGCACAAAGTGTGGCATACTGACCATCCGGTTATGGGGCCCAATGTGTGGTAACCCATAATCCTTTCTTTTGAGTGGTTGATCTTATAAATTATGTATGGCTGGAAAAGCCGAAACCACCACTCTTATTTTTTACTAATGTTTAATGCTTGCCAATATTTCTTTTATAAAGTTTTCACATTTTGCATCCACGAACTGTTTTCACAGAACACTCAAAGCACACACGGACTTACTGAGATTTTTATCTCATCGCCTTTTATGCCATGTTTTCAGGTCGATCCTGCTGTGGAGATGAATAGCTAGATTTGTTGCCTATGCTTTGAAGACTTTATGTTATTTTTTCTTATGTGTTGTTTTGAGAGATGGTAGCGAACAATTTATTTTGGATTTGTTCATGTATTTTTGGGTTGTAATAAGTTCAATTTTAAAGTATTACTTTTATTTTCTTTTGTGTGACCTAGTTATAAAGACCCCTTGTCCTTTGGACGGGGCGACATCCCCGGCCCTGTCGGGCCTAGGTAATGGGGTGTTACAGTTCTGGCTGGATAGTGTAGCATTTCTTGGCCATGTGGTGACCAAGGAGGGAATCAAAGTAGACCCAGCAAAGGTTGAAGTAGTGTCAGACTGAAAGCAACCGGAGAACATCCCTGAGATTCGAAGTTTCTTGGGATTGGCTGGTTACTATAGGAGGTTCATTAACGGATGTTCAACGCTCGCATCGCCTATGACTCGACTGCTGAGGAAAGATGTCCTATTTGTTTGGAATGAAAAATGTGAGAAGAGTTTCCAAGAGCTGAAGCGAAGATTGATGACAGCACCAGTGTTGAGTCTGCCGGAGGGAGATAAACCTTACGCTCTGTATACCGATGCTTCGAATGAAGGATTGGGAGCAGTTTTGATGCAAAACTGGAAAGTTATTGCTTATGCTTCTCGAAAGTTGAGACCTCATGAAGTTAACTACCCTACACATGATCTAGAGCTGGCAGCCATTGTGTTCGCTCTAAAGAAATGGCGACACTACCTGTACGGAGCTGAGTATGAAGTGTTCACTGACCACAAGAGCCTGAAGTACATCTTCACTCAGAAGGATTTGAATTTGAGACAGCGGCGGTGGATGGAATTCCTAGAAGAGTACTATTGTCCAATCAACTATCATCCCGGGAAGGCCAACGTTGTTGCTGATGCCCTGAGCAGAAAAGTTGGTATGGCCAGATTAAGAATGCAGGAGATTCAAGTGGTCCAGGATGTGTTGGATAGAAGAGTAGAAGTGCAAGAGAAGAGAATTATTGTTAGCAACCTGAGGTTAGTACCGGATTTAAGGCAGGAAATTGTGGAGGCTCAGCAAAGTAACGCAAAATTTCAGATTTTCAAGGACAAGAAGCTTAAACGGTAAAGCAGTGAATTCCGACAAGACGAGACAGGAGTTTGGTATTTCAGGGATCGGTTGTGTGCACCCGGAGAGTATCACTTGAAGGATAGAATTTTGGAAGAGGCACACAAGAGCAAATACGCCATTCATCCGGGGGAGGTCAAAATGTACCAGGATTTGAAAAGGGCTTATTGGTGGCCCAGAATGAAGCGGGATGTGGTTAAATATGCCTCAATGTGTCTCACCTGTCAGAAAGTCAAAGTGGAGCACAAGAAGTCAGCGGGACTGTTACAACCACTGCTAGTACCTGAATAGAAGTGGGAGGAGGTGACCATAGATTTTGTCACCGGACTTCCTATGTCAAAGACCTAGAAGGACGCCATATGGGTGGTAGTGAATTGACTGACCAAATCAGCCCATTTCATACCGGTGAATGTGAGAGATTCCATGGAGAAGTTGTCTCAGACTTATGTGCGAGAAGTAGTCCGTCTTCATGGAGTACCTGCAAGTATTGTGTCTGACCGAGACTCGAGGTTTACGTCTCGTTTTTTGGGCAAGTTTCAAGAATCGATGGGGTTGAGTCTGAAGTTCAATACGACGGCGCATCCGCAGACTGATGGACAATCATAAAGAGTTATACAGATATTAGAGGATATGCTGAGAGCCTGTGTTCTGGATTTCGAAGATGAGTGGATCGAATGTGTGTCGTATATGGAGTTGTTATATAATAATAGTTATCAAGCTTCAATTGGGATGGCTTCGTATGAGGCCCTGTACGGACGCAGTGTCAGGTACCGCTATACTGGAGTTGGTCAGAAGATGGTCACGTCAGAAAAACTGGAGAAGTCTGTGTCCAGGAAATGTTAGACAAAGTAAAGTTAATCAAGGAAAGGTTAAAGGTAGATCAGAGCCGACAAAAGAGCTATGCAGACAATAGGTGGAGAGAATTGGAGTTTTAAGTAGGAGACAGTGTATTTCTGAGATTGACGCCGAATAGGGGAATCTTGAAGCATCCGAAGGGTGGAAAGCTGAATCCGAGATATTTGGGACCGTTCCCGATAAAGGAATGGATTGGACCGGTAGCATACCGATTGGACTTACCAGATGGATTGACGGGAATTCATGATATGTTTCATTTGTCACAGCTGAAGAAGTACAATGCCGATCTTGGTCATGTTCTAAACAATGAGCCGTTAGTATTACAACACAATCTAAGCTATATGGAGAAACCCGTGTGAATATTGGACCGCAGTATCAAGAATCTTCGAAACAAGCAGATACCGATGGTAAAAGTTCAGTAGGAGCATCATGGCACGCGAGATGCCACATGGGAATTAGAAGAGTGGGTAAAGTGGAAGTATCACAATCTAAAATAGAGGTATGCCTGCATTTTGGGACGAATTCTTCTAAGGAGGGGAGGATGTGAAACCCCAACTAAAACCAACCTTAGAGTAAGGGGTCGGGATGCAAATCATATTTTCTTGCATGCATAAATATATTTTAATATGATTTTATATGTTTTGGATATGTGATTTGTAGTCTAAATGGCTTAATTGTGCTTAGTGAGTAAGAAGGGCAAAATGGTAACTTTTGCTTGAGGTAGAAATAGGGAGATAGCTTGAGGATTAAATAGAAAAAATATTTGGGAGAGAAAATAAGAACATGAGTTGTTGTATTTTAGTGGTTAGAGCTTTGGAATAAATCCTTGAGGTCTTGAGTTCAAATTCCATCATTTGAGTTTTAGCATGATTAAATTTTATTTTTAATTAGGTAGGCTATATTTCGGCCTTTGCATGCCTTGGGGAAGAGTAGGAGAGTTGTCCTTGTTGGATTGTATGCCCTCTTAGACTAGGTTTTTGATGTAAAATCGAATATTTTAATAAAAGAATTTATTTTCAAAAATTATTTGTGAATTTACTTTTTGTTTGTGCACAATTTTCGTTTGGAACAGACCCATTGTGTTTAAATAAGTGGTCCATGTGAATTGTGGTCTTTCACAGTAAGATATGGATCATGAGTTATTTAACACATAAACTTTTGTTCTTAACCTATTGATGAGACTGGGAATCTCATCATGTTTAGGTTATTATGTTATGAATTCTAAATGGGAATGGCTTACCTTTAGCCAGTGAGTAGTCCACTCACTTCATGACATAAGCATATTTCGAATACGTAGGACATGACCTGTAGTAGTGGTTTCTAAAAGTACTACATGATAGAAACCTAGACTACTATCGCTACAGCATGGACTAGTACTCTACGACTTGAGTATGAGTTGGTGGTCTGGCGAAGCTAGAAGTATATACTTTGATTTGCTATAGTTGAGGTTCTATCATAGGGCCAATATACTTGCATGTTGGGTATGTGTGACTAGTTAGTTAAGACAGACTTGTACAAGATAGTTTCTGCACTATATCGCCCCTTGTGGTTGTCCGAATGGTCAAAAATGTCCAGGGCCTTAGGAAACATGACTTGGATGTTTGCTTTAGGGTAGCTCCCTTGGAAAGCGAAAACACTCCAGGAAGTCGTGGATCATTGGATTAGAAATCTAAGGATGGTAGATGTCATTTAGAGGGGTGTTAGTACACTTCTTCCTCTCTAAATGTATGGCGATGTGTAGAGGGGTATTTTAGTCATTTCACCTGTAGGTCGGAGACTTTGCTAACGCAGCATTATCCTTGGGGTCAATATTTTTTTATGGTGATATTAGGAAATATTTAAAATGTAAAATACAGCTATTTTTATGGCAAGGGTATTTTAGTCATTTTAGTAGCCAAGGCAGTGTGTCTTTTGGTTCCCAGTATAGACCGTGAGTCCTAATTAAATACGGGCTAAAGAATTGATTTTAAATTAAATGGAATTTATTTTATTTAAGTAGCCTGATTTAATTATTGGTCTAGAATAAAATAAAGGTCCATGGAGAGAGAGAATTAATTAAATTAGTTTGGTAGGTTAATTAATTATTCAGGGCTTTGGCCCAATTTGAATAATTAAAGATTAACCTGGGACTAAACTAATATAGGCTTAATTAATTGGACTGGTTTATTTGGGTTGAAAAATTAATTATTTATTAATTAGGCCATTTATGTGGTTTTAGTTAGAATAATTAATTAAGCCAAAAAAGGTTAAACTAAGAGTCCAATGGCCCAATCCAGTTTAACCTAGGGTTTTATTTAGGTTAAATAGGAGAAAAGTAAATAACGTTGTTTTTTCCAGGGCTTCCTCTCTGTGGAAAAATACCAGACGTTTTTTCCTCTCCCTCTCCAGAAAATATTCTTTGGCCCCTAGTTGTTTCACCAAAACGATATTAGGCAGGCTATATACTGGAAGATCGAAAGCTAGGCGTTCATCTACATGCAAAGACGAAGGAGAAGGCTTGCAGGAATTGCACCAGAAGTTTTCACGAGCGTGCCTACCCCAGTTCTGCATATTCTAGTTCAGTCGATTTTGAGAACAAGAAGAAGAGGTAATGAGAAAATATTTTTTTTTTCCTTTTTCTTCTTCACGCAGGAGTGCTGCGTTTTTTGTTGTTCCTTGGCTGTCTTTTTGGCTATGTTTCGCTTGCAATTTTATCTTCAGTCCTAGGGAGAGACATGAAAGGAATGTCCTAATTCCACTCTTGTTCCCTACAAAAATTTCTAAGGGATTCATACCCTTCTTGATCTCTAGCTTTCCCTACTTCTTAATCAATTAGGTTGTTCAATTTATCAAAACTAATTTTATTTCCAGAAAATTCCAGCAAAGTTCTGTGATATTAAGGTTTCGAAAATGTCTATCCGAGGTATCTTGTTGGCCGAAAATGGGGAGGAGTTATAGAAGATTCCCAAGAGAATTAATCTCCATGGTTGAACATTCAAACTCCAACCTATGTGTGTTCATCTTCTTCACGTAGTAATCTGGAAATTTTTCCAGTTTCTTGATCATTTCAATTGTCAAAATATTCAGCCATCTTTCCCTCTCAAATACTATCAGAAACACAACCAATTTCCTCAGCTTGAAGACTGAAAATTTCAGCCAAAACCGGACTAAACAAAAGCTGTGCAAACTAGAAAAATTTCTGGACAGTTTTCGCTGCTTGGTGAGCCAAAAACTAAGCTGTTTCTTCCAACAATTCAACCTTGTTCTTCCACCATAAAGAAGGCTGGAAACCAGCCTTAAAGGATTCCCCAAAACTGCTTCAAAGCTTCTGTAAGTTGGCTGAAGCATGACAGAAAAATTAGCCCAGAAATTTCAGCAAGCCTTGTGAAAGGTTAATCAGAATTTCCAGCTTTGTTCCTTCTTCACCCTTATCTGAAACTCATCCTATTTTTCTGTAAAACCCACCTTGAACAGCTATGAACTGAACTTCATCATCCCCACCAGTGTTCTGCATGAAAGGAGCTCCATGGCTGCTCCTAAAATCTCTCCATCAATCACTCCAATCAAGCCATCAATTGGAGTCCAAAATTCCAGCAAAATATTCTAGCAAACTTCCATAGATTAACCCTCAACTAACCAGAAAATTCCTTCACCATTATGCTCCATATTTCGGTCACTCTAAAGCTTATTCAAACATCATTCATCTCAGAAAAAATTTCAGCCAAGCAGCCGGCCATTGCAGCTTCCAAAAGACCTTCATTAACAAAGATATACTTACCATATTTACTACCATGATTCATTCCCTAAAGTATTCCTTTTGAATTTTAAACAACTAGCTTTCCTTTTCCTCCCAAATCTGAAAATCTAATTACCAAAAATCTCCAAACCATTTGGCCACTCCTTCCAAGCATAATTTCGGCCAGCCTTCATCCATTCTCTCTATTATCTCCAAACCTCCATGAACACCAAGAACACCTACTACCATTCTCACACCTAAGGCCGCTCAAAACCACTTCAATCTTCTCCAAAAACTCAAGATTATACCTACTCATTCTCGTGAATCCATTCTTGCAATTTTTCACATCAAACACTGAAATCAAAGTCTCACTTTTAGATCAAAAACCAGAATTTTCTTGAAGTCTCAAGAACAAGGTAAGCATGAACGATTATCTCCATCTTCATTCATCTTCAACTCTTAATGAATATATATATATATATATATATATATATATATATATATATACTAATAGACTTTCTCTTTCTCTTTCTCTATCTCTCTCTCTCTTGGCCGAATGGTTACTCCCACCATGGCCATTTTTCTTCTTCTACTTAGACGGATCAAGCCTTCCAAGGGAGAGGGTTCTCTTGAAACGTGCTCAAGGTACTCATCATTCAAGTAAGCCTCTTCGAACTCCTCTTTAAATTCTAGATTCATGTCTCTTGGATGTAGTTAGATGAGGATAGAATATATTTGGAAATTGATTATATGTTTTGTGATGAAGTTGGGATTAAAGCATGAGAATGAATGTGTTTGTATGATGGAGATGTGGTTGATGCATGAGATGATTTATCTTGGTTGAATGTATGGCGTTTTTAGAGTTTGTTGCATGCCTTCATATCATGAGCAGTATGAATAATTAAGCATGTTAGATATTATGTCACATTTGGTGAATAGGGTTTATGTTCACGTATTCTTGTTAAGGCCATGAATATGATTATGTTAGTGGAGTTTGGATCATGTGTTGGTAGATTTGGATATATGCTTTTATTCCTGATTTGGATGTTTTGTTGATTGGTGTAGAGTGTATGCTCATGATTATGGTTAGCAATAGGAATTATGATCATGACCTTGTTGTCCCTAAGCTAATTTTATTTCATAAAAAAAAAGATTAATTCTATAATCTCTTCTAGTGATTTCGAAAAAAACCTAGGAAAATGTGGATTTGGACTATTATTTAAAATAATGATATTTTAGTCAGATATATGATAGCTTTTATTAAAGAAGTAAAATATATAGATATTATATATAATAGTAATATCAAATAAAGCCTTTTATGTAAATAATCATAATAGGTGAAATATTAATTTTGTGAGTCTTATATTCATAAATAATATTAAAATTTATTTATTATCTTTTAGTCAAGGCATATTAAAATTTACTTATTATTAATTTTATTTACCAATTATTTTCTAACCATTAATTATTATAAATCATTATTTTAAATAATATCATTTAGGGCCTAGGACCCTTCATCAAATAAACCTTAATTTATTTATAGCAAGATTTAAACCTACAACTTATTAGTAACTATTTCACAAACCCTAATTATTTTAATATCAAGCTAGATTTATTTCATAAACCCTGTAATTATTATCTAGCCTTAAAGCTTGGGACACTAGGGTCATGATTGTGGTAAGTTGAACTAGGATTATTTCTGAAAGCTAATTTTGGCTTGAGTTTAATTATGGTTTATGTTTACCCCAGGTGGGGTTAGGTCAGCTTTTGGAGATCTTTATTCTATCTCGAGCAAAGTATCAAGTAAGCTCCTGCATAAAACTTGTTTGTTACAAAAGTTGTTATGGCAAGCTAAACACGAAGTTTGTGAACACTGATTTGGTAAAGGAAATTAGGGGCTGTTTCCTTTCTTGTTTCAGTCAAACTAATTATTTGAAAAACAACAAGTAGATTTATTCAAATACTAAACTGTTTCTAAAACTAATTTTGACAAAGACTTTGGAAACCTTTGATTGCCATTATCAAGTAAAGCTATGTTTTATCAGTTTTCTCCCAAGTGGGATGAACTACATTGAGTACTTAATAAGGGTAGGCTAGTAGTACTAGTTTTGAAGAGTAAGAGTGAGTCTTCTGGCAGAAGGCCACCTCTAGAAGATGAACTCAACTTAGAGAAACGTTAGTATTACTTAGTCATGCCGGTCCGAGCTAGCAGGTTTCAGTCATGTGGACTATGTGTTACCGGAGTGGACAACTGGTTTTGTTTGGGTGTAGAAAAGGAGGAGTATCTTACCCGGTAGGCCAATCACCTACCTTTTTGTCAGTTTGCACAAAGTGTGGCATTTTGACTGCTATATGGTTATGGGGCCTAACGTGTGGTAACCCATGGCTGCCCTTTTGAGTGGTTGGTTTTATTGTATATGAATGGTTGGAAAAGCCAAAACTCCACTCTTGATTTTGAACATTGTTTATTGCTTAGCAGTATTTTTCTTATGAAGTTCTTACACTTTGCATTCATGAACTGTTTTTACTGGACACTTAAAGCACACACGGACTTACTGAGATTTTTATCTCATCACCTTTTTTACCGTGATATCAGGTCGATCCTGCTGTAGGGATGAGTAGCTAGTTGTTACCTGCCTTGGAAGATATTCCATTATTTAATTTATGTAATCCTTTGTGAGTTGAGAGTGAACAATTTTTATTTTGGATTTGTCTTGAATTTTTGAATTGTAATAAGTTTTAATTTTGAAAGTATTGTTTCATTTTGATTGTGTGACCTAGTTATAAAGACCCCTTGTCTTTTGAACAGGGTGACATTCTCGGCCCTGCTGGGCCTAGGTAGTGGGGTGTTACAAGCGGTGTCTGTACAAGAGATCACAATAGATTAGGGCATATCATAACAATGGACTTTAGGGAATAAACAAAATTAAGAAAAATGTTCAAGCTGCAGAATAAACTATTTTCATGAGTGGAAAATCCTGATACACTTACTGATGGAATGCTAGTAGTGCTGCACTATAGGGGTATAAATGTCACATTACTTGATGATGATTGCTACACAAACAAAAAATAAAATCAACTAAGCATATATGCAAATATTATTCTAATTTTACTTCAATCATTCAAGTAATACACAAGGATGTTACACACTGGCTGTTGCGATGCATGATTGGCTTCAGTTATATGGTAATTATTTTCCTCAATATTTTTGTCCATTTGTCTAGTGCGTTGATGGCCCTGTTGCACCTCCCAATTACACAAGACGTAAACTTTCTCACGTTATAGTATAAATGAAAAACATATTGCTTTCAAAAGAAAAGATTCAACAATTTGCAATACAATTGGTATAGAACACATACCTGCGGCATTATAGCTGATTTCGTTTTGTGGTCTCCATTTATCAAGGAAACTCTTCAGTCGTTTTCTTGTTTTGCAGGTGTCACACTTTTTTAAACCTTTTGCAGTTGGGAATTGTAATGCTACTGCTCGAGAGAAAGGTTCTCTAGTTGCCACATCGTCTTGCCCAATTTCTTGTGTTCGTGATGACTTCCCCTTTCCCATCTCTATATCGCACTTTATCTCCATTCTTGCAACTCATCTCGGCAGTTATAGAAATGATAGCTTCAATTGCACTTTAAGACTCGGCAACTAAACGTATCAACAATGAACCCATCATCTTGTACCTCTTTGTAATGTCAAGGCTGGAATCAATAAATATAGTGTCTCTGTCAATATTCGTAATTGAGCCATCCATAGCCTTTCACATCTATCGCATGCTGATGTATTGATTTGGAATTATTTTTACATTAAAGTGATCTAACACTTTCAATGAATTCGAACGTAATATTCCAACACTCTCGAACAACAAACAACTACATCTCATGGTTTTCATCAGTTTATCAAAGGTAATGATGTGCTCCTTCAACGATTAATTGTGCTGTCCAATATTGCATTCAACTATAAAACTGGGTGTGTTTCTCATTCTATGAATAACTAGCCCTAGAGATTTGGTAAACTAGGCATGAAACTCGTTGAACAATGGTGGCGTGTACACTTTCACCATACAGTTTAGCATTGGAGAGTTTTTCAGTGCCATCAATGGTAATTTTTGTCTACTTTTGTACTTAGAGATCACTTATTTGTGTCTCTTTGAGGTAACAACACGGCTAAAATGAGTGAAGAATTGTAAAATATCATGATTTAGCTTCAGATGGTCCTTTAAGTCAACATTAAAGCTCTCGCTCAGTTGTGTGCTGCGTATCCCAGCTGTCCAGGTTCCCATCAAGTAGTATCGTACCTACTATACTCGGGTTGCAAATATGCTTTTGATCCATTCATTTGTTTCCAACTCATGGACTACTACGAGTTCGTTCCACGTCTTAACAAGCTCTACCTCATCTTCAATATATAACATACAAATTCGAAACATGTCCGAGATTGACAATCCCGACCCACAAAGGTGACCCAAGTGTTTGATGAAATTTCTCCAAATATAAAAAGTACAAAGGCCATGGAAGGTTTGGGGGAGAATTGTAGAAATTACTGCTACCATTGTAGGGTCTTGGTTAGTAAAGATAGTTTTAGAATGCTTGCCACCCATAGCTTCAATAAACATCGTGAAAATTCAATTAAAAATCTCAATGGTTTCATCGTATAGTGGAGTAGCTCCAAAAACTACGAATTGCCTAAATTGATTAAACCCAACAAATACTCCAAGAGGCCAGTACTATTTGTTCGTCTTGTACGTATATCAAATATGACCACCTTCCTAAAGGAGAAGTAATCCACGATCATGCGTGCATCAGCCCAAAAAATATTTGTGATTAGCTCATCACAGTCGAGTTGCACTGCATGAAAGAAAGAAGGATTCATAGAAGCTTGCTTCTCAAAATATCTCAATATTGCCCCAGCCTCCCCATATCGTAGGTTTCTTTGTCATTTATTAGGAAGATATCGCTTCAAGTCGTCCTTAGTACAACCTAAATTTTCTTTACCACCTACTTGTGCTGACATAAACTCATAGTATTGCTTTAGAGATAAACCCTATAGCTTCCACTATGTTGGCATCGATGCCTTGAGCATTGCTCACCTTCCTCTGCAATGGCATAAGGTGAACCAATGTAGGAATATGAAGGTTGTAGTTGTGGCTAGATTCAAACTCTATAACCTTGTATTTTTCCTTCTCTCTATCTAATACAATTACCATTCAAGCAGAACAACTCGTCTTTATTTCTGTGCAAGGACGCTTAATTTCTCTTTCTTGTTTATCGATTCTTCTAATCCCTGCCTTGCAACATGCAAACCTCTTGGACGGCAATACACCACTCTTGTTCTTGTTCCCATACTCTCTACGTATGCCAAATCCCATCCATGCACCATAATAATTGTAAAAGTTGTATGCATCTTCTTCAGAATCAAATAATTGTCCGACTATAGGTTCCAAGCAAACGCTCTCATTTGTTCGATCCTCCATTACAAAGAACCTATACACTTTAAATAAATAAATAAATAAACCTTAACACCATTACAAATAAACAAATAAATTAAATTTTGTAATATGGACCTATATAGTTCAATTATATATAGGAGAAAAAAAACACTACTGAGTAGATCCAATTTAAAGAATTACAAGAATAAGAAAAAAAAATATTTAATATATTCTGGAATGATACTTGTAAATATATTTGCAAAAGAAAAGCTTCAGTGATTTGTGTAGTGTAATAGGTTATCTAAAAATGTATTGACATAGAAAGTAATCGCATGAATGACTTAAGAATGTATTAACATAGAAAGTAATCTCATGAAGATGACCTACGAATGTATTAACATGGAAAACAATCTGACGAATATGACTTACAAATGTATTAACATGGAAAGGAATCTCATGAATATGACCAACGAATGTATTCACATGGAAAGTAGTTCTATGATCAAGACCTACAAATGTATTAATATGGAAAGCAATCTCATGAACATGTCCAATACATTGCGTAACTTGTTCTCACAAAATACACGAAGATGAATAGTAATCTAAAAACAAGATTATATTGGAAGTATTTTCTTCACAATATGATCTCTATAACCTTACTCCTCCTGAAAACACAACAATGGTGACAAGAATATTAAAAAAAAAAAAATGTACCTGCAACTCTTCAAAGGAAGCTTCAATTTTTTTAATACAGATGATGGCCTATTTTGTTGTAACAACAGTATGCTTCTCAAATTTCCCAAGAGTTCATTAGTGCTTTTGGCGTTGTGAGAAAAGCCTTCTCTATTTTGAGAAAATTACACAAAAATGAGAGGATGGAAGCATGCACTCAAGAGCCTTCTCTCTGTTTTGAAGAAACTACAAAGGTGGAAGCATGCACGCGGGATTTTGTTTTTGTTTGCTTTGATTTGGGCGGGTCTTTGCAAATTTGGACATTTATAAAATTTTAAAAAAGTACAAGCCATTGGAGAGTGTGTTATGGTTAGCTTAGAGTCGAGTTGTTTGCTGAGCTAAGCTTGGGGCAAAATGACGCCGTTTTGTTCTTCATTTTGGACTTGCGGTGTGGCGTCTCCTGTGCCACAGGATCAAGGGACAATTGATCTCAGTCATGAAATGGCCACGCAATTGCTGTACTTGAATTGCGCGGCCCCGAATCCTTGAATTAGTTATTGCATCGATCTCATCTTCTTGTCTCCTTTTTAGCCGAAATCTTTGTCGGGATGGGCAACGAAAGAAACATACAAATATATAGAAAGAGGAAAAAGTAAAGAAATAAAACAGAACACGAAAATTTAACGTGGTTTGGTCTCTCAATTAAACCTATATCTACAACCCCGAAGGGAAACACTCTATTATGTAATTTTTGGATGGACAAAATTACAAACCTTCACAGAATAACTTAAGGCTAAAAAATCTCCCAATTTACTAGGCTCAATGAGTTGGTGTACTCTCCCCAAAACAACACTAATCTATTTATAGGAAAATCCTTTGTTACTCTTTTTTAAGTTATTCCATGTGGGATTGAGAAAAAACTCAACAAATCCTCCATTTTCTCAATTTTCCAAATTGCAACAGAATTTGAAAACTTAACTCTATTCCCCATCCTTAGAGTTTCTTCTCTGTTGCTTCTTTCTTTTTACTTCTTTCAAGTTGCTTCTTCAAGGAATAACCATCAAGATAGAAGATGTTTTTGCTCTTCTTTCTTCCTCCTTCCTCCATCAAGATAGTAGATGTTTTTACTCTTCTTTCCTCCTCCTTTCGTTTACTCAGAATTGCTTATGAAGCAACTCCTATTCTTTTCTCTCCTTCTTAGGCCCGAACTATGCTCTTCTCCCAAGTCGCCTAGGCTCGCACTGTGCTCTTCTCCCAAGTCGCTCCTCCCTAGGCCTAAACTTTACTCTTCTCCCAACCCAAAACTAGGGCTCTGATACCACTTGTTGGGATGGGCAATGGAAGCAACACACAAATATATAGAAAGATGAAAGAAAATAAATAAATAAAACAGAATACGAAAATTTAACATGGTTCGGTCACTCAATTAGACCTACACTCACAACCCCGAAGGTAAACACTCTACTATGTAATTTTTGGATGGACAGAATTACAAACCCTCAATTTTTTTAACATGGTTTGATTTCTCAATTAGACATACATCCATGACCCCGAAGGGAAACACTTCACTATGTAATTTTTAAATAGATAAAATTACAAACCCTCACAAAATAACTCAAGGTCCAAAGATCTCCTAATTTACTAGACTTAATGAGTTGGTGTACTCTCCCCAAACAACACTAATCTATTTATAGAGAAATCCTTCGTTACCCTTTTTTAAGTTATCCTATGTGGGATTAAGAAAAAAAATCCACAGTCTTATGGGAGATGACAGATATGGCAAAGAATAGGAATAAGGAAACATTTTCTCTCATCAAATTTCACAGTGTATAGTGAACAAATTTCTAATATATAGTATTTATAAATTGAATCTTTGATCAATTACAAAACAAAGTAGAAGCTTTTGCTCATTGCTACTTTTGCCATATCCTACCCCCAATTAGAAGGAAATGCTTCTAGAGTCATAATATATCAAATTAGAAAAGACTGTCAATGGAGAATTCAACTATATGGTTTTAAAAAAAGCCAATCATGAGATGTAACAAGGCGTTAGCAACATAAATTTCATGATCCTATTATATGCTTGAAAGCATGCTTTCAAATTGCAATAGGATCAGACGTCTCTAATTCAATTAGGTGTATATATTGGTATGACAAGTTTTAAACTCAAACGCCGACACATTTTTGTCATTGTACTTGCTATTTCATCTTAGTAATAGCCACATAGAGAAAATGGAAAATAACCAAAACATAAGAGATTATTCCCTAAAGCAAGAGAAATGTTTAAGAGAATCACCAAATCTCAGAGTTCTTTTAATGAAAGAGTAAAAAGACAGAAGTAGTGAATTTGTTGTTACATAAAACAATACTTGCAATTTTAGAAAGTATTAAATTAGAAAGTATAAGAGAAAATTAGGACTGGCAATATTGAACACGACACGCCAACACAACACGAAAATGACACAGTTATAGCGGGTTAGGGTTGGGGTTTTATAGGTTCGGGTCGAAACAGGTCGACCTGTTTAACTTTAAACGTGTTCGGGTCATAAATGGGTTCAACCTGTTTCAACCCACGAACCCATTTAACTTTTTTTTAATACTTATATTTAATACTTTTTGTAATACCTTACAAATTTCACTATAGAAAGTTAGATAATTTAATTTTTTTATATGAATTAATTGAATTAAATTTTATTATATGAATTAATTAAATTATTTTTGTGTCTATTTTGTTTAATTATATGAGACATCTTAATAAAAATAAATGATGTTAATGCAACTATTTGTTTGATATATGGTAAATAAATCATTCTTAACTAATTATTATTTAGTGTTTATAATAATAATAATAATAATAATATTATTATTACAATGACATTTAGCTAGAGAAAATAATTTCTTGAACAATCCAGTTTTATTACAAAACTATATTTATTTAGATATTTAAGATTAAATCTTATGAATTTATTGAGATCTCTAGATATTTAGTTGGATGGTTTGTTATTTTTTTGGTTATTTATGACTTTATAAGCTGTTTTATTAGTTTTTTAATTTTATATGATTTAATTTGATTTCTTTAATTTTTTTGTGTAATGAGTAAACAGATTGGCTGGTTTAGTAGGTATTCGGATTGGCGGGTTTAGTAATTATATATTTAATTTTTGTGTATAATCGTATCATATCATGTCAACCCATTTTATAATATGAACACGACACGAAAATAAATGGATTGACACGACACGACACGTTTATTAATTAAGTCGTGTTCGAGTTGACTTGTCATATATATAATTATCTCAAATTGAAACGACTCGTCAACCCAAACACGACACGATTGTCACCCTAGAGAAAATCCCTCAACCATTAGAAGTCCTTTGGTGCTGCCTCAAACTACTACATTTACTATGCTAACGGTTAGTGCTCTTTATTGTTGTTTAGTTAATGTTCTTTATTAGATCTTCCGCTTCTTAGGGTACATTTTTATTGGCATCATGCATGAGCTGTCCTATTGACACGTGGAGTTTATGTGGAACTCCCATGTTCTACTTAGTTTTTAGTGCTTACGATTTACATCAAGTTTGTATTGGTTTTTTTTTTTTTTTTACTGTTGCTCTTAAGGGTGTTCATTATTCAATTTAAACAAAAAAAAAAAATCAAATTGAAGTAATCCTAATTTCGGTTTTCGGTTCGATTTTATTAAAATTCGGTTCGGTTCGGTTCGGTTCGGTTTTAAAGTTTATATAAAACTTTGGTTCGGTTTTCGATTTTCTAAAATAAAAAACCAAAAAATCAAATTATATTTAAAATATATAATTAATATTAAAATATTGTTCATTAATTAATTAATTAATTTTATAAATTATGATTTTTTAAAAAAAAAATTGTTTGATTTCGATGATTTTGGTTCAATTTGGTTTGATTTTATCCAAAATAAAGTAATTAATAATTGAGTTTAAGATATTTATCTTTGCAATTTGCATCCACGATCATAATTTTCTACTAAAATGTTTTGTCCAAATCTTTAAAATATTTGGACTTTAATTTATATTACATTTTATATTAGATTTGAAATGTAATTTATATTAAACTTTACTTGTTTAGGTTTAAATTTATATTATATTAATGGATGCATTCAAATTCAGCCTAAAATCGAACTGAACCGAAATTCTATCGATTTTCTTTAAATTTTGGTTTGGTTCAATTTTGAAAAAAAAAATAAAAACTGAAAAAAAATTGAATTTCAAAACCAAAAACCGGTTGATATGCTTTGGGTTTCGTTGTGATTACATTTGTATTGGGCTTGGATCATCATTTTATAGTCACTAGACTAGTTAATTTTTGTGTCAAGGTTTATGCAAGTCTATTAGTATGCATGAATTGGGTTCGTCTGGGTTTTATTTGTTTTCTATTTGCTGTGGTGTGAGGCTTCGTTTGCTGTTAGTTGATTGAGACAATCCTTGAATCTTGAATATGGTGAATTTTGTTGTCTGTTGCTGGGCTCATCTTGTATGTGTGCATGGTGCTCGTGGAGTACTGGAGACCAATCATCCCTATCCTTTTTGTTTTTTATCCATATTCGTTTTTTTTTGTCCTCCTAATCTTTCTTTCCCATCCCTATTTTTGAAAAACCTTTCTGACAAATCCTTAGTCTTCTGTCTTTATCAACCACCTTTCCCTCCTAAACTGCTTTTGTTCTGCAACTGTAACTGAAAACAGCTAACTGACTAGGACCTGTGCTAACATTCCCTTGGTCGGGCTACCTGGTTTTCGGAGTGGGCCCAACTAAATATATGGCCCACCCTTATAACAGTTAGCCCATGATTCATCTTGCCTACATAAAGTTTTCCATCCCAAACTTAATTCTGTTTCTTTTCTATTATTATCTCGGCCTACCGCGTAACATGATCAAGAAGAAAAAAGCAATCTGGTCTATTAAGCCCAAAGCAATATGTACATGCCTCAACAGACTGCATTAATGTGGTACCATTTGCACCTATCCAATTGCCATCACCTTTGTCTAGTTTTGTACTCAATACAAACTCAGTGGATAGTGGACTTGGGGTAACTAAAGGCGAGTCAGCACACTTGGTCACCGTACATAATCCCAATTCATTGTGGGCCAATTTGTTTAAGACTAATCGTGATGAGAGGAATGGTTTGAATTTCACTAAAGTTGAACAAATCGTCAGGCTTGACAGGCTGGATTTCCAAGACGTGGAGACTCAATTAGGCTACTGCTTGATAGGTTTTTTATTGGAAAACTCACAGGAAAGAAGGCCATTTATGACACAGTGTAGACATGAGGAAGTCTAGCAATGGTTACTGGGTCGACCCGCATAGTTTCGGGTCGGGTCGGGCTTGGCCTGAGAATCGGCCCGCATGGTGTGCGGGCCGGTCTCTAGGCCAGAAGCCTTGGGATCGGCACGGCCTAAGACTTTGGCCCGTGAGGTCCACGGGCCAGGGCGGGTCGGCCCGTGTGCTTATTCTTTTTTTTTTCTCTTACTTAACACAAATTTTTAAAATTATAAAAAAATCACCTTGAAGTGGTGGGGGGTTTGGCTTGGACCACTACCTATTTTATTAATTAATAAAATAAAGATTACATAAGTGAGGGACTTGATGCCTAAACATCTTAAAAATATTATAATGATTAAAATTTAAAAATATAATAAATATCCTAAAAATAAAATTAAATACATAATATTACTTATTCTAAATTCTTAATTACAAGAATACTAAACTAACTATTTGGTTTACCCCATTCATTATCTGAGTCATTATCAATAATCCACGAATTAGCCGTCCTATCTTCAGCTACAAACCAACTACTACAACATATTAACATCTCCAAAGTTTGAGGAGCTAATCGAGATCTTCTTTCATCGATTATTCGAGCGCTTTCACTGAAGACGCTTTTTGATAGCACTGTAAAGACTGGTGGTGTCAAAAGATCACGTGCCATTTTGGACACCACCAGTCTTTACGCTTTCTGATAGCACTGTAAAGACTGGGGTATTGACTTACATGAGCTTTCCACCAACCACAAATATCAAAATATTGAGCTTCATTTTCTATCAAGGGTTGCATCTCATAAATTACCATCTCGTTGTAGGTGATAGTCGATCTTTTTTTACGTTTCATAATACCCCATGAATTAAATACTGATGAAATTGAAGAGGTAGATTTTCATGAAGGTTGAAAGTGACTACTAGATGATGAAACTTGCCTACTTAAACTAGGAGAACTAGAATATGAAGACTCAAACTCATACAAATTATACATGTTAGATAAAGTTTTAGCTGTTTTATCTTTTATATCATTTATCATACATTGTTTAAGTGTTTGTGATTCATCAAAATATAATGTTTCATATAAATATTCAATAATACTATGAAAACCAGTCGTCTTTACTCTAGGATCCATACAATATAAAATAGGAATATCTTCATAATATTTTTTATATTTTTCAAACATACTTCTCATAAAATAACCATATTGGGGATGATCTATATACTCACAAAAAATATGTGCTACCTTAGCATGTGTTGGAAGAATATGATGAGTAGTGGGATAATAGGATCCTGATAAAAGTTCAGTAGCTTATTTGAAAGTAAATAAAAATGTTGAAAGTGCAGTACAATTTTCAAAATGAGTTTCAGTTAATGGAGGTTGGAAATTATTACTATTACAAAATTTAATAAGTTGGTTTTGAAAAGGTATAACACTTTCAAACATATCTAAAGTTGAGTTCTATCTAGTTTTATAATCTAATCTAATTTTTTTAAAAGATACACTTTGTTCTCGGCATACTGCCTTAAAATTTTGTCGCCTAGTTAGGAAGGTTTTAATAAATAAAACAACATTTCTAATTCTATTAACAACATCACCAATACATTTATATCCTTCTTTAACACACAAATTAAGTATATGACAAGCACACCTAGTATGAAATAAAATACCATCTAACATGGGATTCATAGTATTTTTTAAAATTGCTATAGCGGAATCATTATTTGAAGCATTATATAAAGAAATAGAAATAATTTTATTTAAAATCCTATATTCACGACATGTTTGAATAATCATTCTAGTTATACTACTACCTACATGAGGATATTCAAATAATTTAAAACAAATAATTCTTTTTTGTACTAACCAATCATGATCTATCCAATGACATGTACTGCACAAATAAGATTCATTAATAATTGCAGTCCAACCATCACAAGTAAGAGCAAAATTTCAATTACAAGAATCAAACATAGTAATTAGATACTCTTTCATTTCTTTATATATCTTTAAATGTTGTTCTAGGAATTCTTTTCAATGCTGGTTGACAATTATTTTGCATATATTGTTCATAATGTGGATTTTCTGCAAAATTAAAAGGTGATTTAGTTTGAACAATCATTTTAGCAAATCCACTTCTATTTTTTCTATGATCATATTAAAAATTACCAACAATTTAACCTCCTATAGTACGTATTTGTTGTTGTTTAAGTAGATTTTCTAACCAATCATTATGTGACCTTTTCATATGTCTAACTAATTTTTCCGTCCCTCCTCCTTTCTTATGTGCATATACCACCCTACAAATTTTACATGTTGCCCTATCATTATCATTATCTTTTTCAAAAAGATTCCAAACCATAGATGTTTTTGCTTTAGTTATAATATCCGTTGTTTCAATATCATCCTCACCTATATTAGATTCGTTAGAATTAATTGTTGGAGTTGGTTGTGATTGTGAAACACTAACACTAGGCCTACTAGGACCTTCATCTTCATTACCTATTTCATTATTTATTAAATTCAAGACTAGATCTATATTAAAATCAAAATGTGTAGATGATTGGGATGAAGAAAAATGATGATATTGATTTGGATCCATTATTTCTTTAAAAAAAAAACAAGTAATAAAAATTCAAATAAAAGTTCAAAAAAATAAAGTATTAACAAATAATGAAATAAAAGAATTGAAAATTATAAAAAAAATAAATTAACTTAAAAATTAAACAAATAACTAAAACAAATAAACAATTAATAAAGCCAAAATATAAGAATGTAAGATTAAGAAATACTAACTCGTTGATGACCAAGATTCAAGAATAACAATACTTTGTGGAACTTTTTACTTCTTGTATCTACTATTCCGCTACTCAAAAATCTTCCAAAATATGAAGACTTTCTTGAAGAATTAAAAAAGTATAACACAAAAATAAATTCTATTCTAATATTTTTTGTAGAGAAAATGGAGAATTGGAGAGAGTTTGAGAGAATTGGAGAGTGTTTGATGAGTTTTGGGTTGAATTGGGGGCTAATTATAGAGTTTTTGGGATTAGAATAGAGAATATAACTGTTAGGGACCAAAATATATATATATATAAAAAGAAACATTTCAGCCGTTTTTAGGGTTGACATGTAATAAACCAAAGTTGAGAGAGCCGTTGGGTAACGGCTTTTTCAGGCAGGCCAGGGGTTAAAACCCCTGGCCCGGACCGGACCGGGACCTAGGCCCGGCCTGGTGCACAGTGGCCGATTCGGCCTTCGGGCCTGGCCTGACACATTGGCCTGGCGGGCCGAACCGACCCACTGGCCATTGCTAAGGAAGTCCCGATTCATTGGTGCACCTATAATAGTGGTTGGCTTGTTTTTTGTTTTAATACTAAGGCACACAGTCTACAAGTGCATCTAGGTAGTCCTTACTCAATTTTTGGGAGCTTTCTTATGCTCTAGATTATACTTAGTGAATTCGGCTTCTCCATAGATGATATTAGTCTGTTGCCTAATATCACAAAAGGACAATGGAAAATAAAATTTTAATTAGAGATTAGGATTGCTTGTTTATTTTCCTTTTTAGATTAGAAGAAACTCTAATTGTAACCAGATTTAATTAATCAGTATGTTATCCAGAACTTGTCTGAATTGTAAATTTCAAGAAAGAACCAACCGGAAGACCTATTAAACGTCTACTCCTACGTATGAAATGCATGCAAAGGTTGAAGTTTTTCACCTTCTAATGTATTTTCTTAACCTCACAAATCAACTATTAGTGAAAGTAGGTTAGGACTATTTTCTTGTGGAAGAAAACTAAAAGAGAGAGCTACAAGGACCACAAAAAAGGCATGCTAGCCGGCCTCTAGAGGGTTTAATATAAACCCTCATTGGCTGACAAACATTAGTCCAATCGACAAACCCTAGTCCAAGTGGGCTAGGGTTTGGTTTGCTAATTGAGCCTTTTGTTATTTGTCTTATGTCATTTATTAAAACTCAAAGATAATAAAATTTTAGCTCATTTTATTTATTATTTTATTTGAGTCTTTTAATTTAATTAAAGTATAAAATAATAAATATATGACCAAATATAATAATTAGGTCAACCCTTGTTTATTTTATTCAAACTCATATTTTAAACTAGACTTTCTAGAATTAATCAATTATCTAGTCCATGAATTAATCTTAGACTTAATAAATTATTTTAGTCTAATAGACTTTCTAGAATAAAATAAATTCTCTCATTCCTCAAATAATCCAAATAATTTGTGCAATGATTGAAATAGACATTTAGATTTTTAGAACTACCTTAGGATCAAAAGGCATGCTATCCTTGACTACTACAATGTCCCTACTAATTAAATAGTTGTATTTTGTATATTAGGTATCCTCATTCATCACCGTATCAAGATATTAACCTTGAGAGGATAATATTGCAATTACTTTATCTTTGACATGCAAGTGTACTGCTAAAAATACCCTCTATGTAACATCCCTCATTGAGATAGGATTAGTATTATCACATTTCTCAATAGTATCTACCATTTTGATAGAGACTAAATTAGTCTATATTTTGAGGTCATTTATGTTACAATTTTTATGAATTCAAATAGATATAGCCATTGATTCCCACATTTTTTTTTCTTCTTTTGTGCAGAATTTACAGAGTGGAAGGATATCAAGAAAGAAGGTGAAAATAGTATAAAAATAGAGGGAAAATAGAGCATAAGTGATGCCACTCAAAATAGGGTGAGTAGGGCTGCCTGAGTGCTGAAAAAAGAAAATTCTTTGGAGTTGTACATGGACCAAGCGGCACCACTTGGAGACTTTTGAGTGGCATTGGTTGGTCCTGGGATTGTTGAATTTTCGATCGTAAATTAGGTCGTTCCATATATCTTAAGTAGGGCCACTTAGTTTCTGAAGCCCTTCTCAAAATTAGTTTTTTAGACAATTTTGGAAGGTGAAAACCATATAAAAAGAGGATGAAACAAGCCCTAATATGTGCCATACAAGAGAAAACACTTAGAAAACCCTCGGAGAACACAAAAAGAGGCTAAGAAAAAGGATCAAGACAATCTTAGAAAGGAAAAGAGCATTACCAAAAAGATTGCAAAGGAGAGCGGACTACACTTGTTTATAAGTTTTTCTTACATCTTTTTTCGTAATTCTATTTTATTAATGTAGGATTGATATGATTTTAATTGTAGTTAAAGGGATAAACCTAATTATTCTTTGTATTGAATTCTTCTTTTGATTTAATTGAATCCTAACTCTAGTATTATATTGTTGTGATATATTGTGTCGAATTGATTGTTTTGTATTTCTTCTCTTTTAATGATTTTAAGAGAGGGGTTTAGAGGTTGAACATCAAATTTTGTGATTCAAAACTTATTTTATTTTGATTAACTCGAGAGAGATGTTGAAGGAAAAGAACTTGGTAATTAATGGGTTGTTGACGTTACGCAGAGATAGGGACATTATGTCTTCTAGATTTAAATTAGATTATTAACTTTAATGTCAATTAGGTTCAATTTGTGAGGTTGAGATACTCATTGATTGGGCTAAGGGTAGAAAACTCACAATTCGAGAGAGAGTGAGCTTTGCATTATATTAATTCTACTGGTGCGAGAATTTGGTATTCAATTGACTTGAGTAGTATTTGGTACTTGGTTAATTTTGAGGGATTTAATTCAATTGAATGTATTATATACTTTTCTAACTCCAAGATTGTTCTTGTGACAAATTGATGCTTATTTTGTTTGATGGTTAATGTATTCTCTATGTGGGTAGTTTATTTACTTTATCTCTTTAGGTTGTCAACTAAACAATGAGATTAAAGTAAAATAGTGATAATTGCCAAGTTCTCATGGATTTACTATGCACTATGTTACATGTAGCTATACTTACCTATTTGTGAGGTTTTAATGTTTAGCATTTTAATGAAAACTTGATTGATTGTGGACTTTGTTGATACTTTTTCTAATCCTAAAAGCATGTATCACATCCTTTGACTCTAGTCCATAACCTATGGCCTCCAAGAATGAAACTACTTATCCAAAGAAAGTGACCCTTAAAGCAATACTCTTAATAATTTCCCAAGGCCTTAGATTTTTGCATATTATCTTAGATTGTCATAAGAGGGTGATTACTTTTTTCATGATGAAATTCATAAAAGCTCCATTGTACAAGTTTGTCTTAGTTAACAAAAGATACATGCCCAACATACGAAGCTATTAATCTTATGGATGAAATCTCACCTATATCAAAGCATTTACGTCTAGCTTTACCAAACCACCAATTCATACTTAAACCATAGATTATTCATCTATGTAGTAATAGTAATAATCTAGTCTTTATTTATTATAGTACCTTTATAAAGATTATATTGCATGGTCTAATTTTACGTATTCCAAATACACTTACATTATTAGTATGAGAGGACTACTAACTGGTTAAAGGTAAACTATTCTGCACCTGAAAACTATAGTGTAATGATCTAAGCCTTGATAAAATACCCAATTTTATTAATCGATCAAAAATCCTTTTAACTATATGTTAAGTAACTATAATTTATACCTTACTATGAAGCACGACCCAACATATAGATAACTCACTAATATATTTGGACCTTCATATATGAAAAATATGGATACAAACTTGTCAAAGATAATAGTATTATTATTGTAAAAATGAATATCTTTACAAAATTTCTTAGTCTTTTAGTGTATATATCCAATAATCTCCCACTTGTATGATAAAAATTAAGATAGTCTATATGTGCCTACCTCTAAGGCATCTAAGTATTGTTAAATCACCTTTTCTACCAAAGCTTGGTAAATGCATCCTTTAAATTATTTTTTGAGGAAATTTAATCTATAGTGTCTCCTGTCTGTGAATGAATTCTCCAATCAAGTGGTACTTCCTCTCTATGTGGTTGTTGTTCTTGTTATTTCTTGGTTCTCTGCATTGTTATACTACTCTGGAATTATCAAAATACATTATTAGTAGCGTCTCCATATTAGGCATAACTCCAAGTTCTATTAGGAGCTTTCAAAGCCAAACTACCTCATTGGACATTTTTGAAGTTGCCACATACTCAACCTCTATGGTGAAATTAATAATGCAATATTGCTTGATTTTCTTCCTCGAAATTGTTCCTCTAGACAAAGTGAACACATATTTACTAGTGGATTTTAGTTCATCTTTTTCTACCTAGAAATCTAAGTCTATATATTTGATTGGACTTAAATCATTAGTCTTATAAACTAGCACATAATCCCTTATTCCTTTAACATACTTAAGTATATACTTTATTACGTACTAATGAGCCTTCCCAGGGTTTGACTGGTATAAGCTAAGTATGCCTATAACAAAGCATATATTGAGCCTTGTATAAAGTAAAGTAATTTTGTAAACCTTTTGATTATTTAGCCCTAATCTCCAACCTCCCTCTCGGGTTAATCGAAGTTAGAAAACATTAAATTAGTCAAGTGGATGTTCAAAACATTAACTTCCTCTCTTGAATTCATTAAGGAGAATAATTAATTGAAGAGAATCAATTAAAACTTACATAAACCAACTTAACACAATAAACACAAATAATCAAATGCCATAGAGTAAAAACCATAGATATAAGTAAAATATATCAACCCAAAGTATAAAATAGGATACAAACCTCTATTACAACTATAAATCAAGGTTTCGCAAAATATTGATAAAGTAAGGTTTACAAGAGAGAGAAAAATGCAACCTATAAAAAAGCCCATTCTTTTCTTCTTCTTGAGATCTTCTTTGTGACCTCTCTTCTTCTTCCTTGAATTCCAAACTCCTTCTCTTCTCCTTGTGTGAAAACCTTGTTTCCTAGAGAAAACCCCAAGTCCTAGACAAGTTATGAAGTGTATAAATGGATTTTTATAACAAAAAACTAGTGAGTTAAGCAAAAAGGGTGAAATTTTCTATGACATTGGGTGGCCCAGGGAATTAATAAATTGGTCCTTGAAGTTTACTTAATTATAATTAGGTCCCATGAATTATAACAAACTTATAATTCACTTATAAATATATTCCATTCTCTTAATTAACCCCACAATATTACCAAATAATATATTTGAGCATTCAAACCTTTATTGTGTGTGACCCATTAGGTTTCCTGGTCTTATTGGTAGCATAATATGAATTAATTCTAACAATATTAGAATTAATAATCCTTAATAAAATAAAGGATTAAATTTATTAATTCTCTAATTAATAAATCCATATTTAGCATATCAAGAGCGGCATTTAGCAATGACTCTTGACCACCCAAAAGTTCAGAAAGTCAAGTGGCTTGACATGAACCTTTCAATAGCAAATTATCAGTGCAATAAACTCCTTTCACCATACAATATCTCATTCGGTCTAGAGTATGGAATTAGTGCCAACTCCCTCCAGAATATTATTAATTCTGGCCCGAATATTTTAGTACTTGTTCAAGAAATTCATTACTCGATATGTGTATCAATTGGAACCATTTCCATCACATAGTTGCCTTGGCCAAGGACTTCATGAGTAATGATTTCTACAAGTGGCCTTGAGATATACTCTCCTACTATTAAGAGTGGTGAATCATTTATTGACTTTCTCAACTACTTTCGTTTACTTTACGTTGTACCCAATATCCATCCAATAGGCAGTCCTAGATAAGACTCCAAAGATTAGAATTAAAGTACAACACTCGTTAAATAAAGTACCTTGGAGATCTCAAGTCTAAGGATACTTGCACACTTGCTATAATGAGATTCTATCACTGGCACTAAATAGTTATACAAGTGATTATCTCGTAGCTATGTCATCCAATGAACTTGTTCCAAAACAAGCATCCACACGTTAATCCTGAGTATCCCAATACTCATGGATATGAGAACCACCGCTTGATCCAATCAAGAGATATAACATGTGCCAGTCTTGGTGTATTAATAGTGTCCCATCTTATTAATACTATGACTGGGGATTATTTAAGTACAAACACTGCATAGTGTAGTAGGAATCTCTCATCATGATCTCTATCATGATTTCCTTAACACTGTGTTGTCCTAGGGACTTTATCTAATGGTTTGTACACATATTTAGATATAACAATCAAACTGAAAGATAAAGAATGCCTCTTATTAATTTAATATGCAATATACATGGTACAAGTGATTGCCTCTAGAGCACAACACTAACAGTTATGCAAAGAAGAATTTATGCAAAAAAGAATCGAGGTGTTCACAAGTTATGCAAAGAAGAATTTTGTATAGCTTTAGGGAGTTATCTAGGATCTTAAGGATATGAGACAAGAGATGTGAAATCAATACAAGAATAAAGATGGGTTGGTAAGAATTATAAAGATTACTTCAAATGATTAAAAACTTTGTGCAAAGAGGTTTGCAAGCCGTTAGAAATAAATTCAAGGCAGAT
This sequence comes from Voacanga thouarsii, assembly GCA_026120185.1. Lineage (NCBI taxonomy): Eukaryota > Viridiplantae > Streptophyta > Magnoliopsida > Gentianales > Apocynaceae > Voacanga > Voacanga thouarsii. The sequence goes on along the minus strand of JANUWF010001093.1, from coordinate 2,489,511 downwards.
GACCAAGAGATTTATAGTGGTTCAATTCTCAAAGATCTACTTCCACTACCTTAAGCTCACACTTAAGAATTTTAAACCAGATCTCTATAAAACTCAATTAGCTCAATGGTGTTTGTCTACACCAATTATATATGAGGATCACCACACTTGATTTTACCCAAACCTCTCAACCAACTATAAATCAAGGCTTATCCCAAATGAGTTTTACAACACAACCTTGATATATAAAAGGATTATAGGAATGAAATAGAGATAGCTCACACTTTTTGAGCGAATGTACAGCCAGATAAGCACCAACACCTTTTTATCTTTTGGAACAATTTGATTTTACCTTTTGAAGCATAAATGATAAGGGAACTTTTTTTTTTTTTTATTTTCTAAAGTGTAGGAGTGTTTCTGAGGAAGATAGTACAAAGATCTACTTGAAAATTGAGTTTTGAAAGCTTTTATAACAGCAAAAAGTAAGACACTAACGGCTAGAAACTTCTAGTTTCTCTCTGTCAGGTTTTTCAGAGTTTTGGACTCAAGGATCGGACGAGGGTACATCTAAAAGGTGAGTCCAAAATAGTACTTTTCTAGGCAGAAACATTTGACACTTTTCACAGAGTTTTGAACAAAACTTTTGAATGCAGAACCATTCAAACTACTCAATGCAAATATTTGAAAGCTTACTCTTTGAAATTATTTTATTTGTATACTTCAATGTAGAAATAAATTGAATCATAAGACAAAAAGATATAGAAATTTACACAATATACCTTAACAAATAATTCCTAATCTATGATTCTTATCAAGAGCTTCTTGGTATGCAATATCTTAAGCTTATCCAATACTTGATCACCTATTTTTGGATTCCATTGCTCAAGAGTTGCTTAGCAATCTCATTTGTATGTCTTGGAAGAATTGAGGTTGAACATGTCCTATCACATATAGATCACACAAGTTAATCCTCATTAATATTTTTCATTAGTCAAAATACAGGAGAATGCCCTTAGGGCTAACAGATTATTTATACTATTTCTAATGCACCAAAAACCCCTATCAAGGCATATACACGGCCTGCTAAGTGCTTTGACAAATCCTGCATTCCTCAGTCTTCTTCTAAGTTATTCTATAGCCTAATCTTGGGTCTTATTCTTGGCCCTAGCTATATATCCATCACAAGTATTCCCTGTGCTAACACATACAAAAGGTTATTGACTAATCTTAGCACTAACTTCAAAGTATCCTGCAACTAAGCACTATCATCCTTGACTATGCTTGTCCATGTGTCTTAACCCAAAACTTAAGAGTCTAATATATTTTCTCCATTTAGAGAGAATTATATCGTCGTTGATAGTAGTCACTATGTATCTTGGTGCCTAGTAATCTCCTTCTCAAATAGGCATAAGTTCACTTCTCGTTCCTAAGTAGCGTCAACAACTCGTTTACCCTTGCTCTGGACTAAGTATTATGTTCGTCTATTCTTTTTACTTTACCCTTTTCTCACGTGTATTAATATTCTCAATACATCATTTTTTATATTGAACTTAAATGACTAGTGGAGCTCGAATCATCTATTACATATTTGATATGTTGAAGTGATTCAAAACGCTCACATAAGATGTGGGATGTATCTTCAACCTACTAGATAACTTCAATTGGTAAGGCACATTGCCTACATTCTTCACAGGCCATTGATGAGTGTTCATCATGCATATATTTTCTATAGTATTTGTGTTTTATTGTGATAAAACCTTGCTCAAATCACAACCCACCATACTCTTTTCACCTTATTTTTGTTTAGAAAATGAAAAAAATCAATTGGAGATGAAGTGGATGAAAAGGGATGCAAATTGAGCAAAATTGAAGATTTTTCCAAAAATGAGGTAGCATAGGGTAATACTACTTCTTTGGTTTGCCTAGAAACTGTGTTTTTGCTTCCTAGCCAGAGACTTGGTGGCCCAAGGAGGTTTTACTTGCGTAAGCTATCTAGTCTAGTATCCCCGGGAAGTTCTTTCCTAGGGCACCTTTTCTCTGGACAAGAGGTGGCCTAGGGTCCTTCAACTTCCCTGGGCCACCCAATTTACGATAATTATACATCTATAAATATAAGGAAATGGTTTCCTTAGGGTAAGAGATACAGACTATTCACGCAATAACAGAGAAATCGTTTCTCTGCCTCTCTCTTGATCAAACCCTAGCCGTCTCTCTCTTATTAATCAAAACCCTAGCCTCCTAAATTCTACTAGCATAGAATTGTGAGATTGTGAGCGTTTGACCTTATGTGGATTATCATTAGAGGGAGTTCTTTCTTGGACTTCAGTTGAGCTGCTGTGAACCGGTTTTGTGATCTGTATCGCGCCTGCGTTCTTGGAACAAGAAAAATTTAAATTCCGGCTTCAAGAGGTAATAAGCGTGATCTTCTCTTTTTTCCTTTTCTATTGCAAACCCGTGATCCATGGCTTGGATTTCTTGCTATTTTCCGCTGCGTTTAATCTGATTAATTAATTTAGAAATCCTACAGTGGTATCAGAGCCTACGAGTTTGTGTTTTAATAGGATGTTTTATTGCTTTGAATTGTTCAAGCATGTAAATTGCATGATTATAGCAAGTTAATTGTATGATCATGTCTGCTGGTTTGTATGTAATCATTTGGGTTTTGTTTTGAATAATCTGGGTTGCAGAAATCGTTTATGCGTTGTGGGTTTTATGCTTTCGAAAATATTACAGAATGGTTCTGCGTCTGTGTTCAGGTTTTGGCTTCAGTTGATGTTCATCCTGTAATTAAGCCTTCCGTTTAACAATTTGGATTGTTAAATTGATTGTGAGAATGATCACAATGGTTTGTTAATAAAGATTAACAAAGATCAACATCAAAAACTGGTTTTGATTGATCTAGGAACGGCCCCGAACTGAACAAAAATTTGCAGAAAATCCAAGCCGCACGCGGTGGTTACTGTTCGGTGTTTAAAAAAAAAAAAAAAGGTTCTGGAATAGAATTTTGAAAGGAAAAATCTCATTTGATGAGAGGTGGTAAAATAAAAATTTTTCCATAGGGGCACTGCCCCCTTGACCCCCGCCCGCTGACCGGCCAGCGGGACCGCCATTATCGTTGCGTGACGGGACCTAGAAGCATTTTCTCAAAATTAGTTTTGAGACAATCAATTTTATTTTTCAAAATAGTGATTTTGAAAATTTAAAATTAATGTATTTTTCTAAAATGTTGATTTTAGAATTTGTTTTATTTTCCCAAAATAATGATTTTAGAATAATAAAAGTATATGTTTATTTTGTTTAAGCATAGTTTATGGCATGATGGATGGTTATGGACTAAAACCAATTATATCTGTTCATGTATTTTTTACCGCTTTTTTTTAATGAAATAGGGCCTGCGTGTCCTGCCTTCTCTCAAATTCTGATATAATTCCCTTCTCATCTAACTCCCCTCGAATGTAACTCGAGGTTTCTCCTTTTAAGAAATTATGTAATTAGATTATATAGGTTAGATTGAGGTAGAATTTTACTTTCAATATTTTGAAGATGGCGTTCAAAATAAGGCGAGATGGTAAGACCCTCTACTTATATCATGCATGAACACATAGGGTTGACCATATTAATTTCCTTGGTGGCCCGAGGAAATTAATTTAGAAAGTCCATAACCATACCACGTAATTGTTTATTACCATGTTTATCAATTTATGCTGCTTATTGATAAATTGTATGCATGCCTAATGATGAGACCACTAAAAGGAACAAATCCCTCAAAAAATATTAAACTTAATTCCTTCCATTAATATAGTAAGAATGAAAGTCCTTTTTCAAGACCAGGTTGTTGGGCAAACCCAAGCCTACTTGACATCGGGCATGTTCAAGCTATGGAATTAAATTCCTGATTAATGGGTCGGGTTTAACTAAATTCTTTATCCCGGTTGGGCAAACTCAAGCATAAAGAAATTTAGAAGAAAAGTTGGGGTAGCCCAAAAGGCTTTAAGATTAAAAACTGTTAATCACCCAATGATCCGGTAGTTACATACGATGTAATTGGTATTGGATACCTACCAATAAACTTAAGGATGGCTTGTTGGGCAAACCCAAGGTTATTCTTAAGGAATTTGGATACCGGTCCGCTAGGAAAGCTTCTAATGAGTTTTCCCGAATCAATAGTGGGGGCTATTGGTTTGAGTAAAAATAGTGGAATAATTATGCACTTAATTAAAGACCTAATTAATTGCATTGCATTTGTATATACATGTTCTAATAATTCTATCTTTACATCTAGGTCATTTGCATCATGTCGACAAACCTAAACTTGCGTAGCATCTTGGAAACAAACAAGCTCACTGAATCAAACTATTTGGACTGGTATAAAAACTTGAGAATCGTTCTCAAGTCGGAAAAGTTGCTCTACGTGCTAGAAGCTCCTATTCCGCCACCTCCAACTCAAGATGCTCCTGCTGAAGAGCATGCTGTCCACAAGAAGCACAAAGAAGATAGCGACATAGCATCTTGTATCATACTGGCTTTAATGTCTCCTGAGCTGCAAAAACAGCATGAGCATATAGATGCTCAATCGATGATCCTCCATCTTAAAGAGCTGTTTGATAAACAAGCTAGAACAGAGAGATATGAGATCTCTAAACAACTGTTCAGTGCTAAGATGGTTGAGGGTACTTCAGTGGCCACTCATGGGTTGCAGATGTTGGGTTACATGGAAAAGCTTGGGTCTCTTAGGTTCGTAATGGATCATGAGTTAAGTATTGACTTAATTCTACAATCATTACCAAGTAGTTTTTCGCAGTTTGTGATCAACTACCACATGAATAATATTGAGACCACCACACCTGAGCTAATCAATCTACTTAAGACTGCTGAGTCCTCTATGAAAAAATATGATAAGGCAATCTTGTTAGTAGGTTCTTCATCTTCTAAGAAAAAGGTTTCTAAGAAGAAGAAGAAGAATACTCCTACTAAGCCCAAAGGAGGTGTCAAGAAGAAGGAGGCTGCCCCTAAAGGCCCATGTCATCATTGTGGTAAAATGGGCCATTAGAGGCATAACTACAAGGCCTACTTGGAGACTGTGAAGGAAAAGAAGGAGAAGGAGAAGCTTGCAAGCACTTCTACTTTTAATCCTGGTATGTTTATGATTGAGATTAATACTGCCTTTAAAAATGAGATATGGGTATTGGATACCGATTGTGGATCTCATTTATGCAACAATTTGCAGGGACTAAAGGACAGTAAAAGGTTAGAGAAAGGTGACGTGGACCTACGAGCTGTAAATGGAGCAAAGGTTGCTGCACTAGCTGTGGGGACTTATCATCTCAATCTACCTTCTGGATTAGTTTTAGAACTACAAAACTGTTATTTTGTACCAGTTTTGTTGAAAAACATTATCTCAGTTGCTTGTTTAGACTTATTCAGATTTCATTTAAGTTTTAAGAATAAATGTTGTTCTTTCTCATTAAATGATATTCATTATGGTTCTGCAACTTTGATCAATGGTTTATATGTTCTAAACATGTATAATCCAATTCTCAATATAAGTAAAAAGAAACATAAAAAGGATAACTTAATCTCATCTTACTTATGGCATTGTCGTTTAGGCCATGTAAATGAAAAACGTGTGTCTAAGTTATACAAATTGGGTGACTTAGGGTCATTTGATTATGAATCATATGACACATGCGAATCTTGTTTACTTGGAAAAATGGCTAAAACTTCTTTTTCAAGAAAATGAGAAAGGGCAAAAGAGTTATTAGAACTCGTACATTTAGATATATGTGGCCCAATGTCAATACAAGTAAGAGGAGGTTATCAATACTTCATTACCTTTATTGATGATTATTCTCGATATGGGTATTTGTATTTGATGAAATATAAATCTGAAGCCTTTGACTGTTTCACATACTTCAAGAATGAAGTAGAGAAACAACTTGGCAAAAGTATTAAAGCTCTTAGATCTGATCGAGGAGGTGAATACTTAAGTCAAGAATTTCTAAGTTATCTAAAAGATAACGGAATATTATCTCAATGGACTCCACCATATACACCTCAACATAACGGTGTATCTGAGAGAAGGAATCGAACCCTTCTAGACATGGTAAGGACCATGATGGTTTTTGCAGACTTACTAAAATCGTTTTGGGGGTACGCACTGGAGACTGCTGTTTACATTTTAAATAGAGTTCCGTTGAAAACGGTTGATACCACTCCTTATGAGTTATTCTTTGGTAAGAGACCAAAGTTATCTCATTTAAGGATTTGGGGTTGCCCTGCTTTTGTTAAAAAGGTAATGTCAGACAAATTTAAAAGTAAGTCTGACAAATGTTTGTTTGTTAGATATCCAAAAGAATCGTTTGGATATTACTTCTATCTTCTTTCTGAAAATAAAGTTTTTATTTCAAAACATGCTGTCTTCTTAGAGAAGGAGTACATGTTCGAAGAAGATAGTGGGAGCATGTTTGAACTTAGTGAAGTTCAAGAAGAGCAAACAAATATTGATCAACCATCTGAACCTGTATCTATTCAAATAGATGAACCTTCTAACACACAAGAGCTTCATAGGTCAAGTAGGATACGAGTGGCACCTGAGAGATATAGATTTCTCATAAGTGACCATAATGACGTATTGCTCATAGATGACGATGAGCCTACTACTTACGAGGATGTTCTGAATAGTTCAGAATCTGACAAATGGCTCGTAGCTATGAAGTCAGAGATGGATTCCATGTATGACAACCAAGTATGGACTTTGGTTGATCCACCTGAAAGAATCAAGCCTATAGGGTGTAAATGGATTTTCAAAAAGAAAACTAACATGGATGGTAATGTGGTTACCTATAAGGCTCGCTTGGTAGGAAAAGGTTATCGTCAACGACAAGGTATTGACTATGACGAAACTTTTTCACCAGTCGCGATGTTGAAATCCATAAGAATACTCATAGCTATTGCCGCTCATTACGATTATGAGGTCTGGCAAATAGATGTGAAAACAGCTTTCTTTAATGGAAACCTGATTGAGGAAGTGTATATGACACAGCCTGAATGTTTCATATCCAAAGATAGCACAAAGGTGTGTAAGTTGCAAAGGTCCATTTATGGACTTAAGCAAGAATCTAGGAGTTGGAATATCCGTTTTGATGAGACAATTAAAGATTTTGGTTTCATTCAAAATATGGATGAACCTTATGTGTACAAGAAGGTTAGTGGGAGTAAAGTTGTTTTCCTATTGCTTTATGTAGATGACATATTGCTTATAGGAAATGATGTTTCTACTCTTCAATCAGTGAAGATTTGGTTGTCCAAGATGTTCTCCATGAAAGACCTTGGAGAAGCAACCTATTTTTTGGAAATAAAGATCTATAGAGATAGATCTAGAAGGTTGTTAGGTCTTTCACAGTCTACATACATAGACAAAGTGTTGAAAAGGTTCAGCATGGATTAATCCAAAAGAGGATTCTTACCTATGACACATGGTGTAAGCCTTTCAAAGTCGATGTCTCCAAAGACACAAGTTGAAAGGGATCACTTGAGTAGAATTCTATATGTACTAGGCCCGATGTATCGTGTGCTCTTAGTTTGATGAGCAGATACCAATTTAATCCTGGAGAGGGTCACTGGGCGGCTGTAAAGAATATCCTTAAGTACTTATGAAGGACTAATGATGCATTCTTGATATATGGAGATGGTGATTTACAAGTAAGAGGGTATACTGATGCCGGCTTTCAGTCCGATAAGGACCACTTCAAATCACAATCTGGCTACATATTTACATTAGGTGGTGGGGCAGTTAGTTGGAAGAGCTCCAAACAAGAGACTACTGCCGATTCGACTACTGAAGCAGAGTACATAGCAGCTTCTGAAGCAGTATGGATCAAGAAGTTCATCACTGAACTTGGAGTGGTGCCCAGCATTGTTGATTCGATACCTTTGTATTGTGACAACAATGGAGCCATTGCACAGGCAAAGAAACCACGGTCTCATCAACGATCCAAGCATGTACTTAGACGCTATCATCTTATTAGAGAAATCATAGATAAAGGAGATGTAAAGATAGAGAGGATTCCCACGGATCAGAACATAGCCGATCCACTCACTAAAGCGCTTTCCCAGAAGAAACATGATAAACATGTTGAGTCATTTGGTATTCGATACATGAATGATTGGCTCTAGTGCAAGTGGGAGTTTGTTAGTGTTGTGCTCTAGAGGCAATCACTTGTACCATGTATATTGCATATTAAATTAATAAGAGGCATTCTTTATCTTTCAGTTTGATTGTTATATCTAAATATGTGTACAAACCGTTAGATAAAGTCCCTAGTACAACATAGTGTTAAGAAAATCATGATAGAGATCATGATGTGATATTCCTACTACACTATGCAGTGTTTGTACTTAAATAATCCCCAATCATAGTATTAATAAGATGGGACATTATTAATATGCCAAACTGGCACATGTTATATCTCTTGATTGGATCAAGCGGTGGTTCTCATATCCGTGAGTATTGGGATACTCAGGATTAACGTGTGGATGCTTGTTTTGGAACAAGTTCATTGGATGTCCTAGCTACGAGATAATCACTTGGATAACTATTTAGTGCCAGTGATAGAATCTCATTATAGTACGTGTGCAAGTATCCTTAGACTTGAGATCTCCAAGGTACTTTGTTTAACGAACGTTGTACTTTGATTCTAATCTTTGGAGTCTTATCTAGGACTGCCTATGGGATGGATATTGGGTACAACGTAAAGTAAACGAAAGTAGTTGAGAAAGTTAATAAAGGATTCACCACTCCTAATAGTAGGAGAGTATATCTCAAGGCCACTTGTAGAAATCATTACTCATGAAGTTCTTGGCCAAGGCGACTATGTGATGGAAATGGTTCCAATTGATACACATATCGAGTAATAGATTTCTTGAACAAGTACTAAAATATTCGGGCCAAAATTAATAATATTCTGGGGGAGTTGGCACTAATTCCATGCTCTAGACCGAATTAGATATTGTATGGTGAAAGAAGTTTATTGCATTGATAATTTGCTATTGAAAGGTTCATGTCAAGCCACTTGACTTTCTGGACTTTTGGGTGGTCAAGAGTCATTGCTAGATGTCGCTCTTGATATGCTAAATATGGATTTATTAACTAGAGAATTAATAAATTTAATCCTTTATTTTATTAAGGATTATTAATTCTAATATTGTTAGAATTAATTTATATTATGCTACCAATAAGACCAGGAAACCTAATGGGTCACACACAATAAAGGTTTGAATGCTCAAATATATTATTTGGTAATATTGTGGGGTTAATTAAGAGAAAAGAATATATTTATAGGTGAATTATAAGTTTGTTATAATTCATGAGACCTAATTATAATTAAGTAAACTTCAAGGACCAATTTGTTGACAATTGGACGTTGAAGGACTAAGTTGCAATTTACGGTAATTATAAATCTATAAATATAAGAAAATGGTTTCCTTAGGGTAAGAGATACAGACTATTCACGCAATAACAGAGAAACCGTTTCTCTGCCTCTCTCTTGATCAAACCCTAGCCGTCTCTCTCTTATTAATCAAAACCCTAGCCTCCTAAATTCTACTAGCATAGAATTGTGAGATTGTAAGCGTTCGACCTTGTGTGGATTATCATTAGAGGGAGTTCTTTCTTGGACTTCAGTTGAGCTGCTGTGAACCGGTTTTGTGATCTGGATCGCGTCTGCGTTCTTGGAACAAGAGAAATTTAAATTCCGGCTTCAAGAGGTAATAAGCGTGATCTTCTCTTTTTCCCGTTTCTACTGCAAACCCGTGATCCACGGCTTAGATTTCTTGCTATTTTCCTCTGCGTTTAATCTGATTAATTAATTTAGAAATCCTACACCAACTCTATAAACCCATCAACTCAATTTATTCACCATTAGTATAATCAAATTTTCAACCTTCATAATATATAGTACAACAACAACAACCAAAACTACCAACAATCCTCTTATTCTCAAAACTCCAACATCCACACAAAAACAATGAAACCAATCCTATTGTACAACAATCAATCACAAATGGCTATTATACAACAAGATTTCCTCAACAACACAATAATATCTAATTACAACAACATTTTCATCCTATAAATACAACACAGCAAAAATGACAATATTCCCCAACAACAATAACAGTATACAACAAAGCCATATACAAAAGCAAAAATTAAATCCAAATAATCTACTATATATACAATTTCCTAATATAGCAATATACAAAAATATAAAAAATAATAATAATACAACAAACAAAATGAAACAACACACTAAAACCTAATACAATTTATTTATCTCAATGACTAAAAAAAAAATAAATAAATAGAACAATGTACAAACAACATATAAAAATAAAAAGAAGTCTATATACAAGTAATGTTTAGCACTAAACACAAAGAAAAAAAATAAATATTTACATAGTATTTACAAATATATACATAGCTAAATCAACAAGACTCAAGGGTTTCATAATGTTGTAATCCCCGGCAACGGCGCCAAAACTTGAAGAGTGATTTTTTATGCGAGGGAAAAAACAAAAAAATTATTAAACAAAGGAACACAGATTTTTCCCCGGCGACAGCACCAAAAACATGATAGTGGGTTTTCAAGTGTGGGAAATAGTATAAACAATCCACATAAACCAAACTTTAAATTAAAATGCCAATCACCCAAACCAGAAGTATACCCATCGCGTAGTATTGGGAATAGCTAGTATCAAATCTATGGGAACTTAGTAATTACCACTATTTTCTCTAATCTCATTGTATAGCTAATATAAATATAAAGATAAAGAAATGGAAACTAACTTTGCTAACCTAATACAATAGAGAGTACATCAGACCCACACAAGAAAAGTCACAAGGATCGTTAAGGAGTAAAAATACAAGAAAGCCCATGTACAAGAAAAAATCACCCCAAAATATATCAAGTAAAGAATCATCACTAAGTTCATCAAATCCTAACTCGATCACCGGTATGAGTTTTCAAGAATAAACCTCACTATCTCTCGAGTTATGAGATTCCTTTCCAATGGCTCAATTAATTGGTATCTCTACCTAATCAACCTAACCCAATGAAGCATTACATTTACCGATCACCTAAAAGGTACCCGGAAGCCCCAATAGCCCTATCTCTAGGCATTATTGAAAACCAATTAACTACCAAGTTCTAATTCTTTAACCTCTCTCTTGAGTTAATCAAAGGAAAACAAATATTGGACTAATTAATTTGGTGTTCAACTCTTAACCCATCTCTCGAAATCATTATGAGTGAACCAATCAATTGAATAAATCAACCAAGCCTAAACCATTAATCCAACACAATAATGTCCAAATAGTCAAATACAATAATAGAAATTTAATAAATCATAATAATAACTCAATACAAGAACATAAATTGGGGTTCATCCCACAAATATAATTAAAATCATATAAACATCAATATTGTAAAGTTAATACAAAGAAAAAAAAAAAAAGAACTTCACCCATAGACAAGATTTTGAACTTCTTCTTCTTCTTCTTCAGATTCCTTTCAACAACCTCTTATTCTTCTCCCTTCTTCTTCATGATCTTTCCTTCCTTGAATGATCTTTTGAGCTCCCTAAGGGATCTCTTAGTTGCTAACCAACCAAAGATATGTTTCTAGGGTTTATAATGGGGTATATATAGTGTACAATGGAAACAAATGAGAAAAGATCAGCAAAATAGAGAAATCACTCATTTCTGCGTGTTCTGGACAAGTTCCCTAGGCCGCCAAGTATTCCAAAAGCTAGGTAGCCTAGGGACAAGTTCCCTAAGCCACCAGGCTTCTGCTCGGGTTCCCTTGGAAATGATCGAGGCAGCCTAGGGATATTATTCTTGTTAGGATTCGTGGACTCCTAAACACGAAAAACATCAACGAATCCCTTCTGAGGATCCAAGTAAATGATTAAGAAGATCGTAGGTTTGCAAAATTACCTCTGTTAGGTGTAATCGATATCCTTCGATTTCGATTGTACTGCTGTACGTGCAACCCGAACGATCACCAGATGCTGTAATATGCGAACGTCCTCTATTGGATACACACTGTGAACTCACTCGTCACCCAGGGAGCACTAGCGCCTAGGGTTTGAGAGGCTTTTTTTTTTTTTTTTTTTTTGTGGATGAAGGCACGAATATTCTTAACAGAATAGCTCTCTAGAGAAGACGACTAGGGTTTTCTTAAAAACCACTCCGAACCTTTTAGAGTCCAACCCTAATAATATCTTATCGTATTTTAATTTTAATTCAAATTAAATTAAAATTGATATGATAAGATTCTGCCATTGTCTCAGTAATTTAACTAATTAATTTACCATGTCAGATTCTTATAATCTGGACATTATCCAGATACATTGAATGTGGACATATTTCCAAATTCATTGTATTTGGTAAATTTTCTAAGTTCGATTAACTTAGACATATTTCCAAATTCATCGAATCTGATGACCAGAAAAATAACCTAACAAGTTCGCTTATTGTGTGACCCTATAGGTTTATTTAACACTGGCAGTGTGCCCAAATCATATTTAAATGGCGTACAAGTTATAAGCGGTTTCTAGCAAAACATTATAACTATCCAAGTTAAATGAAAATTGGTGATCTCTTTGAACCAAACCATAATTTTATATTTAGTCCTTTTGTCACACGATATCCAGATTAAGTATAAGGCACGGAGCATGTCATCCTTATTAAGCTTAATTAATTATTTCTTGATTTCATAGTAGACTGTTCAAACAAATGATATCAATAGCTTAGATTGATATATTTGAGCACGACCATGCATTTTAACAGTCTAACTTATCAAAGGGCCCATGGATATCTCTCCCATAATTGAGAGGGACAAATCCCTTTACTATCAATCATATTCCTCTCATTGATTTATTCTATATCCAACAGTAGTTTAATTTATTATCTAATTAAAGACAACTTCAGACAACGTCAAAATATTGAATTTATCAAGTAGGAAACTATGATGAATTTAGGTCGAAGGACTTTTAATATTATTATGGCTAGAAAGTACTTATGACATATTCCATGAAGTACTCTCACAGTGGGTCATGTTCCATACAATGTTCTTTAACATTTATTTATATTTTGACTCGATACCACAAATATCCATGACAATTAAAACATAGCCATCAAGTCACAAACATACTAATCTTAATTTATTATTTTTTCAATAATAATAATTGATCAGGGATAGTTTTAGAATAGTCATTGTATTCATTGTTGGGTTTTACTATCAAGTCACTTACTTGATGACCACAAAACAAAATACACTACTCATGCAAAGGAAAACCTCATATTATTATATAAAACATAACGACAATAGTATAAGTACAAATTGACTCTAGGGCATATCCCTAACAATTCTTCCCTAGGCCGCCAGCTAAACAATACAACATACATATACATATTTACAATTGAAGCAGGCGGCCTAGGGTACTTAAACTTCCTTAGGCCACCGCCTAAAAACTACATACACACAAATATACTTAACTAGGTGGAAAAGGGAAGTTAAGCTTCCCTAGGCCGCTATTTCCTAAACATACTACATGTATATATATTACACTAGGCGGCCTAGGGATGTTATTCTTCCCTAGGCCGCCATGTAAAGCATGAACATATATATATATATATATATATATATATATATATATATATATATATATATAAACATTTAAACAGGCGGCCAAGGGAAGTTTGGACGCCAGTTTTCTGGATAATTACAAAGCAAACAAATGCTAGAAGGCCAAGAGAACCTTTGGGTTCTCTTGGCCGCCATCATCATCATCATCATCATTAGTATTATTATTATTGTTGTTGTTGTTGTTGTTGTTATTATTATTATATCTAGGTTACTTTTATTTCTTACTTTTGTGTGCTTCTTTATTTCTCTTCCATTTTTGCTCCATTCTTCTTCCTTTCTTCACTTTCATATTCAATTGGTCTTTTCTATATTTTCTACAAAAACAAGATGAGAATGGTGCGGTGAGTGGTGATTTCAACAAGGATTTACTACAACTAAAACACAAAAAGAGTAGAAAATATGTATGTGATGAGCCCTCATCAGACCTAAAGTAATGAAGCTAATTGAATGATTGATATGTGGCTTATGAGCTTGGTCCACAAAGAGACAGTAGTGTCCTACTTCTAGTAGAAGTCTGATACAAGACCAATGTCTTGGAAAGATAAGGATAAGATCCTGATTTGACAATAGAAATTTCTCTAGATTATGGGATAAGCTCAAGATAGTAAGTCCAAGGAGGAATTAGTTTCTCAGTTAGTTGAGAACTACTCTAGGGGAACCTATAAATAGCACATGGCAAGTGATTAAATTCATTCACCTTGTAATCATAAAAGAGATCATTCTTTGTATAGTGAGACATATATGAGAGACTAGAATAGGCTTTGCAAAGGTTTAGAGCTAGCTGCAAGCATATGTAAGCCAAGAGTTGGCTTTTTTTTTTTTTTTTGTATTCCTTATTCTTAATTAATATAAGCTTAATATTGGGTTATAAGTGCCTGTAATCCTTTGTGTATTCTCTTTGCCTCTCTTACTTATTTTTTTATATATTTTTTGTGGGTTAGGTTTAGTAGCCTGCTTAAGTTAGACTAAGTTTAACATTACCCATCTAATTGGAGGTTGCTACTATTCATGTATTGCATTGGTAAGGGATTTTTTCATTTATCTTCTTTTACTGGCGTCCTCAAACTCCTTGGATAGTTTTCTACTTCCCATTAAATTTTAGCTCATTCCTATACTTAACTTGTTCCAAAACTGTAACACCCCACATATCCATGTCATAATGGGTCTTGCTTTCGTGGGATGTCACCCCATTTGATCTTCTAAACAAAATGTCTTTATAATGATTTATAAATTAATATGTAGTAGAATCATTATATAACTATACATCGAAACCCAAGTAGTACATGGGATACAATCTCTGACATATAAATTTCAACTAAGAATATAACATACAATATATCAACTTGCTTGTTTCTACCTCATCATACTTTCATTGCCCAACTCTGATTGCTAAACTGTATAAAGAAACCTAAAAGGGAAAATAGAGGAAAAGAGTGTGAGTGAAAAACACTAAGTGAGTCCCGTGAGTGCTAGTGTTCTTCTTTAAAAATATATCAATGAGTTTTATAATAATTTTCATTAAAAAATAGCTTTTTAATCCTTGGAGAGGAAAACTCATTAACTATTGTCAAAAGAGCTCGTGCACATTTTAAAATCATGGTGTAAAGAAAAACAATGCCTCACACTTAAAAAAAGCGTAACTATTTTCTTCTCAGGAAAATGTGCTGCTACAATACCGTATAGTAGCATGGCATTATTTATAACAGCAGTATGGAGCTTTTAAGTATAAACCACATCGTATTTTCAAAATACGTTTTAATTTCTAAATTCACGTTGTAATTTTATTTGGAAGGAATAGTGGTCCAACCAATAACATTGATCTCCTTCGGAGAGAACATTACTCTAATCGATAACATTAATTTCATTCGAAAAGAACATTAGTCCAATCGATAGATTGTTATGAATAACCTAGTGCGTATGTTGCAATTAATCATACAATGACCATCATCCCGGCTTGCCCTACAACTTGGGTATTCCACGTCCATTCTCTGTTTCGACTTTGGGAACACGTGTTACTAGCTAAGGACGACTAGATATCAAATACTAGCACCCTATTAAATAAGAGATCACTGCCCGGAGGTGGCCACCAACCAGACAACGCTTTCAAACCTCCGCAAGTTAGTATAAATGCATGGTCCTTTGAGTACTCAAGAATCATATTGGCATAATGCCAAAGATCAATGCAACATCTCAACATAGCTCAATACTTTTCTTAAATCGAAATTTGTTTCCAAAATATTTCTTTCCCGAAAATATCAGTTCATTCCTGAGTACAAAAAAATCATTCTTGGGGTTAAAATATCATTTTTTCAAACGCTTGTCATATTCTATGTGATAATTTCTATAGTTCAATGAACATAGGAAGTGGCATGCCTTTTCTATAATGTATAGGGTGTTTTGAAAGCAATTTGGCAAGTATAATAAAACTCCGCACCATTTTGAAAGAAAGCTTCCATGTCATCAACATATTCATGATATTAAATGAAAAAAATTCCATTTAAATATGATGGAAAACATTTAGGATATCTATATATTCTGAGTAAACTCAAAAAGCGTGAAGCTTTAAGCATAAAAGTCCATGCTATGATATATCAAAGAAACACTTAACTATATCAGGAAAGCATTTAGCTTTATTTGAAAAACACTTAGTTAAAACGGGTTTAAAAATAAAGGGACTCACCTTGTATGCTATTTCGATGTAGCAATGTATATATCGTTCCTTGATCTTCCCAAGATCCTTATAGTGAGCAACCTATATCGAGAATTATTTCATACCTCACTTAGTATTCTAGGATTCATAACTTGTATATCACTAACAAATATATTCTTAAGGAATTAATAATGCCTTGTTCTTCACTTCTTTATGAGAAATGAAATTGCACCTTTAAATGAATTCAAACCTGTATATCCATTTCTCATCCTTTTTCCCAACATGTATTTAAACCCTTCATTCATCATTTAGCTTCTCCTCCATCCATCAATACAAATAAAAAACAATACATAAATTCATTTTCCCTCAAGCACATTCTGCAATTTCACAACTTGACACCTTGTGGGATTGATAATAGTATTTAATATAATAATTATAATAAAATAGTTTTGATAAGAATAATAATAACTTATTCTAAAAACATAATTTTCTTTACCAAATATACATATACATATATATATATATAATATAATTTATTGAAACATATATTTCTTATAAAATATTATATATATATAATAGATTATTTCTTAATAAAATATAATATATAGAAAATATAATATTTCTCATAAAATATTCATTTCATAAATGATAATTTTCTTATATAAGGAAAACATCTTTATAAAATTCAAGAAAATTCTTAAAAGATCACAAAAATATTAAAATAAATTTCCTATCAAGGCGGGATGTTGCAAAGGCTACTGTTGCGAAGTTTTGTACCTTAATATGTTTAGCAATAGCAATAGGGAAGTATGTCTCAGGGTCTAAAATGGTTTCTACTATTTCCTAAATGATCATCATTCAAATCTATTAATTATTATCTACTATCTGGATCTCCACTAGATTAGAATAGAGATGGGGAATTGCATTGCAATATACACTATGGTTTCACAATATTGTTACAAATTGTAACTTCAAATCTCCATTATTGAAAACTCTGTTAATTCAATCCTTAGTCAAAACAATCTCAAAAAGTAGTCTCCATGGTAGTAGTTTCTGTCTAGAATGCAGATTTTCTTGCTATAATCATTTCAAAGGGATCTTGGGATATTTGAGTTTACTTGAAATCTTTATTGTGGGTTTACTCTATAGGCAGATCTTATAGAGAATTTTGTTGACATAAAGGAAGACCAAACAAGTGATTTGAATTCCATACTATGTGGGATTTAGATTTTAATGATTGCAGCTAGAATTTCTAGATTGAAAGTTCTACTTAAATTTCTACCATTTTTTTTTAAATTTTGTTAAGTATATAGTATATATTCAAATAACAAATTGTATCCAAAGCTTTCAAATGCAAATGCCTACCATAATCTTTTTTTTATCTCTACCAGAAGTTCCTTGACAACGAATCTATTTTTTTAACAAAAATCAGTTGGGATTGCTATGTTTGCATTGGGTAGGTGGCAATATATTAGATCACTGACTAGATCAATATACTTTTACTAGTTGCAAGCCTGCCCTTTGTTTCAATCCACTGAGCTTCTTATTTATTTTTCTCAACTATCTTATTAAAATCTTTTTTTTTAAAATCTTGAGTAAGGTATAAAAATTTCTCCAGGGGTCCTCTTTTACATTTCTACAGAAGTGGATCAAAGATTTATGTGGGTTCATTTTCTAGCCAGATTGATGCATTGGATTTGGGTAAATAAAATCATTCATTATTAAATCCATTCCTAATCAAGTTTTAATTAAAATATTAATTCCAAATTATACATATGAGCAACTGTACTTATTGTAAAGCATATTATAGGGAATTAATAAGTATCGATCCTCAAAGAACAATGATGCGTCATATTTGGGTTATAAAAATCATGCAATTTGAAGTCCATTCCCAATTAAGTTATAATTAAAATATTAATCCCAAATCACACATATTAGTAAGTATACTCATCATTAAACATAGTATAGGGAATTAACGAGTATCGATCTTCAAGGAATAACTATCGTTAGTTACTTTTCATTCATTATTTAGCCAGCCAAATAAAGTGATAAAGAATAAAGGTAAAAATAAAGATAAAAATATACACACTCTAGCAGAGAAAAATATGTAATTAGATGGATACTTTTGAAGACATGATAATGAATCATTAGCAATTATCACAATTAATTATTATCTTGGCATCCTGAATGAGTAATGTAGAATCTACTCTCACTCAAGTTATCGTTTCACTATCTCTTAGTTAATTTAATAGACATCTCTATCTCACTAAAACAACTAAAAGATGCATAAAACACAAGTCCTTGATAACTATCCCTAGGTGATAAAGGCATGAAATTCATTAATTCTCCTGTCCCTAGATGAAATCAACAACTTTTGATTACTGAAATTCTGACTTAACCTCTCTCTCGAGTTAGTTAAGAAAATAAAATTTGAATTGAGTAATTAAAACTATCTTCTAACCTCTTTCTCAAGTTAATTAGAAGAATGGTCCAATCTCTTCAATTCATCACTAAAAAAAGTAATCAAATACCAAGAATAGTAATTAATTGAACAAAAGACTAAACTAATTCATTATCACAAATCTAAAAAAATATCCAAATACAATAAAAACATTGATCTCATCATTGTTCAAGAAAAAAGAAAACAAAGGTTTTAGAAAAAACTCATAGACAAGCTCTCTTCTGTTGGATATCTCAGGCTCGTATCGTATACGGCACAGCGAAAAATAAAACGAGATACCCTCTCAGGACCCATCTATGTGTGGAAAACAAGACATAAAGAGAGTAAAGGTAATAGCTTTTACCTTTGGGTGATCGTCCGAAGAACAAAAATTTCTTTTTCAAATCGAGGCGCGATCCAACAATCCTCATGATCAACCTCCACGTGAGTTGAACGTCTAACCACTATAATCACAGTGTGTGATTATCTCTAATAGTAATCCACATAGAGGAATACTCAAGCACCAAACTTTCTTGTGCTAGCAGAAAAAGATGGCGGCTAGGGTTCTTTGATCAAGATCAAATCGAGAGAGATAGAGAGAAGAGAGAATGTTTGTGGCTGTTGTTTTGTGTGTTGTTCAGCTAGGGTTTTTTGTGTGTTACATATACTATATATTACACGAAATTTTTCTCCCAAAACTGAGAATTCTAATCCTATTAGAATTCCCTAATTGTAATTGGAAACATTAAGTTCTCACAATTACAACTTGGACCACAAATTATAACTAATTATAATTTGTCCACAACAACTTCTCTTTCTCTCAATCAATCCCACTATGTTATTAAATAACATCTTGAGTATATAATTCTCTATTGTGTGTGACCTAATAGGTTTCCCAGTCAATTGGTAGCGAACATGAATTAATCCAAATGTTTTTTGGATTAATAATCCATAATTAATTAGAATTAATCTATTAATTCTAATCAGGATTGGTTTATTAATTCATCAATTAATAAACCCACATTCTCAGATCATGAACGGTATCTAGCAACACATCATGACCACCCAAGAGTTCAGGAAGTTAAGTGGCTTGACATGAACCCTTCAATAACAAACTTCAGTGCAATTAACTCATTTTACCATACAATATCTCATTTGGTTTTGAGTACGGAATTAGTGCCAACTCCCTCCAAAAATAATTCTGGCCGGAATACAATAGTACTTGTACCAGGAATCCACTACTCTAGATGTGTATTAATTGAAACTATTTCCAATACATAATTGTCTTGGCCAAGGACTTCTCGAGTAGTAATTCCTACAAGTGGCCGTGAGATATTCGCCCCAACTATTAGGAGTGGTGAATCCTTTATTGACCCACTCAACTACTTTCGTTTACCTCACAATGTACCCAATATCCATCTCATAGGCGGCCCTTGATAGAGCTCCAGAGATTGGAATAAAAGTACAAAGCTCAGCAAACAAAGTACCTTGGAGATCTCAAGTCTAAGGATACTTACACGTTTGCTATATTAAGATTATATCACTAGCACTAAATAGTTATCCATGTGATTATCTCAAAGCTAGGCCATCTAATGAACTTGTTCCATTAACAAGCATCCATGTGTTAACTTTGAGTATCTCAATACTCATGGTTATGAGAACCACCGCCTGATCAAATCAGAAAGTCTAACACATGCTAGTCTTGACGCATTAATTATGTCTTGTCTCATTAATACTATGACTAGGGACTATTTAAGTACTAACACCATCCAGTGTAGTAGGAATCTCATATTATGATCTCTATTATGATTTCCTTAACACAATATTGTACTAGGGACTTTATCGAACAGTTATATTACTTAAAGTAAATAAAAGAAACTATAAGATAAATAATGCATTTTATTAAAATAAAATGTATCATATGCAATGTACAAGTAATTGCCTCTAGGGCACAACACTAGCATCTTCTTTCTCTCTTGACAACTTTCTTGAAACAATGCCCCTTAAGTAATGAATTCTTCTTTTAATGAATTATTTCAACTTTAATCCTTGAATTTATATATTAAAATTCAACTCTTCTTATTTACATAGGCCTCTTGGTTGCTAAAAAAATGTTTCCTAGAAATTCTGGACCTTGTACAAATTGGAAACTACAAGACTTCTTAGGAAATTTTCAATTTTGCTCGCAAAAGGACTTCAAAACCACCTCTAGACAGATCTGGGCCGGTGCTGGTTCACTTCCTCTGGGCTGGCGCTAGGTCTTCATTGAAAACCCATGATTTCTCTACCTTTTCCCTTTGTTTCTTCTTCAAATGCTAGAGCAGGGCCGGCTCTGGTTCTTCTTCTTTGGGCCGATACCGAGTGTCGGTTGGGATTCTGCCTTTTCATCTCCAATTTCATCAATTTCTGTATAAAATCACTAAAAACACATTCCACGGGTAAAATATCAAATAGAAAGGGAATTGACTAGTTATTAAATCAAAAGTAACACAAAATAACGTCAAATAACCAGAGAAATAAAGGTAAATTTAGGCCTACCATTAATCACTTATCATCCTTTGTTTAACCGACCAACCAAAATGATTAAATAAAAACTAAGTACAATATATACACAATCAAAGATAGAATGGCATATAATTAGTAGGAAATCCTGAAAATCATAACAGTGATCAATTTAGCAATAATCACATTTAATTACTATTATGACATCATGAAAGAATAATGTAGAATCCACTCCTTCTCGAGTTATGGTTTTACCATCCCTTAGTTAAATCAATAGATATATCTATCTCATCCAAGCAACCAAAAGATGCATGAATCACAACTCCTCAATAAATATCCCTATCTCTAGGTGATAAAAGCATAAAATTCATTGATTCCTCTACCTTTAGATGAAATCAACAAACTTTTCATTACTCAAATTCTTTACTCAGCCTTTCTCTCAAGTTAGTTAAGAAATAAATCCAGAATTAATTAAATTAGAACCACATTCCAATCACTTTCTCAATTTAACTAGAAGATAGAATCAATCAACTAATTCATTAAATCAAAGCTAAGTAACCAAACATCATGAATCAATAATTAAATTGATCAAATTACTAGAAATTAATACAAAGTCATAAATTCTAAAATATCATCTAAAAATAATTAAAACATTAATTTCAACATTGTTCAAAGAAAAATAAAAGAAAGATTAAGATATAACTCATAGACAAGCTCTCTTCCTCTTCCTATGAAGACCCTTCTCAATATAATTCTCCTTTGATGAATTCTTCCTTGAAAGATTGATTCTTGATTTTGATCTTTGAATTCACCATGTTTTGTTTGTTTTTTTCCCTATTTTTATAGCCCTCTAGCTTGCAAAAAATGTTTCATAGAAGTTTTAAGCCGTGAACAAGTTGAATACCAAAAGAATTCTTCAAAAACTTCCAATTCTGACCAATTTAGGACTACAAACCACCTCATGTCCAGTGAAAGGCTAGTGTCGACCTAGCTCCTCAAAGTCGACACTGGTTCCATTCTGGGAAGTCTAGTCTCTCAGTTTTTCTCCTCTGTCTTGACCTGTTTTTTCAAAACTAAGCCAGGGCTAGTCCATATACTTAATCCGACACTGATTCCATTCTAGGACTCCACAATTCAGCTCCAAAAATCCACAATTTCTACACAAAATCCAAGAAAAACCTTTCTACAACTAATTATCTCAAAAATAATAAAAAATCAAGGGAATTAACTAGCTATTACATTTAAAACATCACAGAATTAGCTCAAATAGCCAGGAAAATATAGGCATGAAATTTGAGCTTTTAACCCTAGCTATTTGATTACTGGAATTAGCTCACATATCCTGTCAAATTTAAAACATGGAATTAACTCACATAATTACACTGTATCACATTTTTCCTACACTTAAGCTTTGCTTGTCCCTAAGCAAACATTTAAGACAAGGCAAAACAAAACAATTCTTTAAGCAAATTATTCAAAAGACATTCAACTTATTTATTCAATCATGGCCAACATAGTAAAAATATTACCAACCCTTTCACTAAGAAAAATATTACACCACTTATTCAATTCAATCAATCCCCAAGATCAAACTCAAATATTAGATCAATTATACATAAGACTATCAAAGTAAAGTTACACAAGTTAATACTCATGAAACACCATCCACTTGTTCCTCAAGTCAAGAATGAAGCTAACATGATTCATATAAACCAAGATATCCATAGCTAAAGTAAGTTTTAAGTGGCTCTAAACTACTATAGTCCAAGTAGTAAATTAGGGCTTCCTCACAAAATCAGGATTAATAGCCTCAACAGAATGGATTTCTCTTTACTCACTGTATTGTCCCTCTTCAAATATGCAAAGTATTTCAAGCATTTTCCAATAACAACTACTTTGTTTCTTCAACATTTTTTCAACAAAAATTTTCTTTTCTTTAAAAATTCACTCGTTGTTTTTTGACAGAGGAAATGTGCTTTGCATTCCTAGACTTTTTTTCTCATCACTTTTCCAAAATGGGTACATACATCCCTTCTGACTCTCATTTTCTAATTTTTTTCCACTTATAAGTTTACTTTTCTTGCCCTATTTACTCAAACTCAAAACAAGGCCTAGTTTAGAAATTACCATCAAAACATGAATTAGCCATGCATCCCAACTTATATTTCATCAAAACAACTAAATCAAGATAAAAAAGAATAAAGCTTCAAATATTACATTAAGCATAAACAAAAGTAACTCTAATTCTTAAGTTTTAAGCATATCACAAGCTAATATAATAGTTAAGCCAAGGAACAATTCAATCAAATAACATACATAACATATCACAAAAGCAAAAAAAAAAAAAAAAAAAAATGCATAACATTTCCACTACATCAACTTATGAAATAACAAGTATCCCTATAAGAAAACTAGCTCCTAAAAATTGAAAATATTAACCCAAAAATTATAGGAAAACACGGGGAACTATCATCTCATCGTTAGCATTATTAGCTCAAGAAAATGCGTACTTCGAAAAATATTCAACTCTTAATCCCACCCCACTCTTAAACTAAATATTGTCCTCAATGGCTTAAAATATCACACAATAAAGTACATCTAAGGGACCAAAATAATAAAAAGGATAGAAAGTTAAGTAATACTCCCCAACTACAATTATGCTCCTCAAAATATGAAACTTGGAGAAGAGAGAAGAGCTTGTCTAAGTAGAATTTATTTAAACCTGCAAAACAAAACACATATAAAAGAAAAAAGAAAATAATAACAATAAGTAAAGCACACTGAAACAAAAGAAAGCCAAATAAAACAAAAGGCAACTAAAAAGCCTAAGAAAATGAATAAAAATAAAGACTCACTCTCCCCTACTTAAGATGGACAATATACTCCTTATTGGGGGTAAAAGGACACATAGCAACTAGAAACCAAACCAAATGTAGCAAAACAAGATAAGGACATAAAATTCCAAAGAACACGACCAAAACACAAGCAAAATTCTTTCCACTCATAATCCCTTTGTAAACAAAATTAAGGCTAAATGAAAATTTTAGGCATGTTGAATGTAGAAGAAATGGAGGTTTTTGGAGAAGATAGAATATATGAAAAGCATTAGTCTCAACAAAATTAAACACATGAACCATATTATTTAGCATCTCTTTTAGATCCATTAACCAAATTGTTGATGCATGAGTGCAATTGACATCTAAGGAGTGCATCAATGCTTACATTACCTTTTAACCCTTTGAAGAATTACCACAATAAAAACTCCCATTCAAACCTAGCATTTGAGCTCTTAAAGATGGGATAAAAAAAAAAATCCTTACTTTCAAATACATCTACAAATTCCAAGTTACCTCATTTTGAATGGAGTGAAGGAAAAAATTTGTTAACATCCTCCAAGGTTTTCATGAAATGTATCTTTCAAAAATTCAATTCCTTGAGACATGGTAAACTCCAAGTATCATCATTGGCATCATTATTCTTCAAGAATTGAGAGGAAGCTAGAAAATTATGTGACAAAGAAATATTAGAGGGCTTAGAGCATAAAGTAAAACGGAATTCTTCCCTTATCACATCATGCAATTTCTCCTTATGGCCTCTCGCATTTTGCCTTTCATCTTGAAGTTGGTTTGTTGTTGTTTCAGGGGTTATTGAATAATCCGGCCCGGTTCCCTCACTGCATCTAGCGCCGCTTCATTTTTGTAACAGGTCCCCTATTTTTCTGTATCCTTTGCTGTGCTAGATGAATGTTTTTCTTGAAGCTCCTCAACGATTTTTTCTAGTTGTGTTTTTTTATGGCTTAATTGTTGGGAAAGTTCTTCGTGCCACTTAATAGATGAACTTATGTTGGCAACAAAAGAATCTTTTAATGATTCAAGTGATGTCTCACTAAAAACATTAATGGGGACTTGCAAACTTGCCAATCTATTATCATTATATCTCTTTTGATTTTGTGCTCAAGGCCAAGTACTTTCGTATGAATAATTCTCCATGACAATGTTAACCTCGCCTAAGAAAAATAAAAATCAAATAAAAAATACAAACAAAATAAAAATACAAAAAAGACCTCTATGTTTACAAACTGCCTAAAAATTAGTGTTATTTACAAATACAACAACTGATAAATCAATGGCATTTAAACTTTCACGATATTGCTCCCCGACAATGGCACCAAAAACTTAATACGTTAGATTTTGATAAATAAAATCATTCATTTTTAAATACATTCCCAATCAAGTTTTAATTAAAATATCAACTCCAAATCACACATATGAGTAAGTACACTTATTGTAAAGCATAGCATAAGGAATTAATGAGTATCGATCATCAATGAATAACTTTCGTTAATTACTTATCATCCTTTATTTAACCTACCAAATAAAGTGATTAAATAAAAATTGAGTACAATATCTATACAATCAAAGATAGAATGACATGTAATTAGAAGAAAATCCTAAAAATCATGACAGTGATCAATTTAACAATTATCACATTTAATTACTATTACGGCATATAACAGTGATGTGCACGAATTTGGGTATAAAAAATTATATAAAAATAAGCACATTCTCAATTAAGTTTAAATTAAAACTTTAACCCCCAAATTACACATATGAACAAGCGTACTCATCATTAAGCATAACATAGGGTTTAAAACGAGTATCGATCCTCAAGGAATAAGTATGCAGTAATCACTTTTCTTTCATTGTTTAACTGACTCAATAGAGTAAAAAAGAATAAAAATAAAATAAAATAAAATAAAATATACATGTCAAGGATGGAGAATTATGTAACTCAAACCATTATTTTGATAAACACGACCTTAAAGTACCCAATCATTATCATAACTAATCATTCTCTGGCATCATGAAGGATTAAGATAGATTCACTTCTTTTCCAATCCATGAAATCACTATCTTCTAAACAAATTAGCATCACATATCACGTCTCAACTAATTCATCCAAAAGATGCATTAAACACAATCCTTGATTAAATCCCCATATCTTGGCAAATTTAAAACATGAAATTAACTAATGAATCCATATCCTGACAGATATTAATTAACCTTTAATGACCCAGTTCTTAGCAATTAACCACTTTTCCAAGCAAGTTAATAGACAACAAAGGTGAAATTAATGAATTGAGACCACCATCAACCTCCTTTCCAAGAAAATTAATAGAAAGAAATAACAAATTAATCTCGTAATCAGTATAAGTAATTAAATACCAAGAATAACAATCAATTAATCAAAAGATCAAAGTAACTCTAAAAATAATGAATATCGAAAACAATGTAATATTACAATAAAACAATTAATACTTCATTGTTCAAGAAAAAGAAAATAAAGTTAAAAGAAAGCACTCATAGACAAGCCTCCTTCTTCTTCCTTCGTAGACTCTCTTCTACAATCCTCCTTGATTTGAGTGATTTTGTATTTTGCTCCTTGAATTCCTCCATTTGACTTGTGTTTTTCCTCTATTTATAGGCTTTAGAAGTGCCTAAATTCATCCCTCTAGGGTTTCTAGCCGAATAGAAGTAGGAAAATACCAAAACTCTGAAAATTACCAAAAATGCCCACAAAAATTGAGGCACCGCCTTTGTACCACTGCACAGCAGGCGCCGCTTGTCCTGCCTAGGACCGGTGCTAGTTGCATTCTGTCTCTCTGTTCATTCGTCGATTTTTTTCGATTTTCGTGCCAAGTTCTTCCAGGTCGCAGCCAGTGCCGCCTCTGGGCTCCCAATCGGCACTGGCTATGTTCTGTTTTGGCTGGTGCTGCCTCTAGTCTGATTAGCGATGATTTTGCCTTATTTTATCCCTAAAATTTAAAATAATGCACAAAATACCTTTCCAATGGTAAAATATCAAATATGATGGAATATGACCAGTTATTGCACAAAATGTATCACAAAATGGCCTCGAATAACTAGGAAATATATGACTAATTTAGGTCCTACATATTTTCCCACACTTAGCTCTTTGCTTGTTCTCAAGCAAAGTATTAAAGATAAGTAGAAAAACATAAGTTTTTACAAAATCACTTAATCAACTTCAAAATAATATTTCTAATGCTTTCTTTATTCAAGACAACAAAACATATGCTACTATACCTTTCATAACAAATGCAAGACTTGTGTAAGTGAAGAATGACTAGTAGAACCATCCAAATACTTAACACCATTCTCAAATCATTGGAAAGAATTTAGTTTTAAAAAAAAAATGCATTCCATAAGCTTACTTTTCATCCACTCTCTCCACTAATCCGAGACATATCATGATTCTACTTAGGTCAAGTATGACTTTTAAACTTGAATGTAAGGCTAAAGGATTTGTAATGTAGTTGTCAAACAAAGGATATAGGAAAATCAAATATCAAAGAAGATGAGAGTTTGCAAGAAAAGGATAAACAAAATGTACCAATAGATTTCAAACTTTTCTTGCTCTCCTATCACAAAACTAATCTAAAATCCATAACCTTGTATAGCAATCATATTACAGGTCAAGCAAATCTTGCATTTTTTTCATCAATAGTTCTCAACTCATCATTCATATTGCACAAGATCATCAAAATTTCAGCAATTCTTATTCCAACTCAACCAATATTCTTCCTGTACTCTTCTTTTCTTTTTCTTTCATCTTTTCTTTTCTTTTTCTCTTATTTTCAAATGCTGCTTTTATTTGTTTCTCAGTTTTTTCTTAGAACATTTTCTAGCAGCTTTTGGTTTTTCTCAATCTTTCTTTTTCTTCCTCCTTTCTCCTTTCACAACTCCAACTTAACACATGTTGCATGACTGAAAGTAACAAGTCATGACATTTACACAAGCATTCTCTCTCATAATTCTTCTACTTGTACTTTTATCCATCAAGAGCAATTAAAGATTTGGAAGGTAAATCAAACTCTCAAAAAGAAGTAATGGACAAAGTATGATAACGGGTTTAAGAAAGAAATTAACAATTTAGGCTCAAAATAGGTACTAGGGATAATATCAAATAGGTAGGCTTGAAAAGCCCAAACTATCCAAAGAAGGCCTATTACCGTCATCCCTAAATTAAATCATGAATGTCTTTCTTAATTTGCATCGAGAGGTATTCATGTAAGTTCTAGAATGCTCAATGAATTTTAGCAGAAAAACAGATTTAAGAACAATGTAAAGCATTTGATCAAGAACTACTTAGTCCAAGTGCGTGCAAAAAGTCATGCATAAGCCACAAATGACATAGAACATATGCTCTATGATCCAGCACAAAGATATGCTTTACAAATACATCTTGAAAGCTCAACAAATCAGAAAAAAAAAAAATTTGAAAAATTTGCTCAAAAGGTTCAAAGAATTTCAAAAGAATGAAGCATAGAAGAATTCACATTCTAACCACTCCCCCATACTTAAACTGGACATTGTCCTTAATGGCTAAATAAATAGAGCAATGAAATATTGCCACTGGACCAAAAATAAAGGGAAAAAGAGAAAAAAGAAAATACTTCCATTGCATTGTGCATTCTCTTATAAAAGAGTTGAATTCCAGTAGAAAGGAGTATTGTTGAAGTACCTAGAAAGAAATATACACAAAAGAAACACACCAAAGTATAAAAATTAGAAAATAAAAATAAGTAAAAAGTAAAGAAAATAGTATAAAAAAAGAAAAGTACAAGAAATAACTAGAAAAGTTATGAAAATATAAAGGAAAAAGAAAGTGACAAGTAGGAACACGTGCAAGAAAATCATCTCAATCCTTCCTATCATCATCACCATCATCTGCTGAAGTGCCATCACTGCCATGCGGTCCCGGAAAACACTGCATCCACTAAGCCCATTGCAGATCTTGAATAGTCTGCCTCCGGGCAATGTAATCAATGGAGTCTCGCATGTGTAGCAACATCTTCGTCTGCTGAGCTAACTGTCTCATCACCGCGGTCTCAAAGTCAATCCTTACTTGGGATTGTGAACTACTAGCTCGTACTCACGATGGTAGTGGTGGGTGCTGCCCCTCCACAGGTGGTAGCTGAACTTATCCAGGATGCTTTGCCTTATAGGGATTTAGCCATTTCTTCATCTCCTGGCTATATTTATACCTACAGCTTATCAATGTTTGCTCTGTGACCAAGTCATGCTTAGTGGTAGTCTCAGTCAATTCCCCCTCAGTACTAATACCAAAATCTCTCAGAATTTTCATGATTACTAGAGGAAAGATGAAGGCTTTGGTCGAGAGACGATGATGAACAACATCCCTAATAGATTGTATAATTAATGGTGTAAGAGGGATAGGCTGAGTGGTCATCATCCTATGTAAGATGTTCATATCAATAGTGCGTGTCTCATTGATTCCACTGGCTCGGGGTATGACATTAAAAGCAAACATGTATACTAGAGTCCGAAAGTTGACATCAAGATCATTGTTAGAGTAGAAGTTGTTGGCTTGGAAAGCATTTTTCTTGCGCAACCCTAGAGTAGCTCTAGTTCTAATGGCATCCCAATTAGGGTCAGAAAGAATCTTTTGATGAAAGGTATCTATCCCTAGCCAAGAATCATCATCATACACATAGAGAAGAGTGTCTAAATGGTTTCTTGTGATGAAAATGGAGGTTCCCTTCACTCGTGTCTCAATGTGTGGAAAATGGTTATTGTCCTTTGCAACCATGTTAGCATAGAATTCTTTTATGAGCACTAGACAATAATCCCCCTTAAGTTCTACTATAGGTCCCCATACTAGTCTCCTAAACATCATTCCTAATTTAAGGGCACGGTCTAGGGTAGGTGTAAAGGTACGCTCCATAATAATCTTATTTGAGGACC
This sequence comes from Voacanga thouarsii, assembly GCA_026120185.1. Classification (NCBI taxonomy): domain Eukaryota; kingdom Viridiplantae; phylum Streptophyta; class Magnoliopsida; order Gentianales; family Apocynaceae; genus Voacanga; species Voacanga thouarsii. The sequence goes on along the minus strand of JANUWF010001093.1, from coordinate 2,459,442 downwards.
TCCTATTGTACCACTCCTCATAGGATGGATTAATGAAATCTACTGGCCTGAGAACATGGGGTCTATAGATGAAGGGGCTGAGGAAGAAGAAGCTCTAGCCATTTTGGATGATTGGCCTCGTGCTCTAGACATATTAAAAAGTATATAATAGTGAAGATAGAAGTATAAGTACTAGGAAGCTCAAAGATTTCAGAAGAATATAATCTCCTCTTTTCCAACACAATGCACAACACAACACTCAACTCTCAACTAGCTCACACCACAATTCTCAAACTCCTTAAAGTATACCTTTCACCAACATAATAACCAATTCAACCTCCTCCAATCAATCCACCAAAATTTTCACACAACCTGCAAGAATAAGCATAATATCTCACTGGAAAGTGTAAATGTCCTAAACAAACCCAATGTATCTAGATGCTCATAACATGATCATGTGAATTATGGAATCATCATGGCATTATAGTGATCAAGTGTAAGATAAGTCAAGGCTAATATGCAACTAGTTACTCAATCATCATAATAGCCATAATCATACCCTTAAGCGAATACACAAACTCCCTAATGATCATGTGAATGAATAAAGTTCTCAAAAATCAACAACTCATAATATATCCAATGTCATGAAGCTTACAAATTGATTCACAATGCAAGAGAACATTAATTATCCCAAATTTCACGCAAAAAATACACTTAAAATTAGAAAATTTACCTACAACATTTTAACCGTAGGAATTCAAGAAAAAACATACCTTCATTTTCTCCTATGCATGGGCAAGCAAAATATGCATCCTTTTTTTCAGAATCCAAAGTTCTTTGAAGGCAGATTGAAGATTGGATTTTTGTGAAAAATGGAAGATTTAGAGGATTTTGATCCATAGACTCAACAAAAGAATGATAGATTGATACTCTATAAGTGTTTAGAAGGTAAAAAATCAAATTTTGAAAGGTTTAGGATGTGGAGCTGGCATGGGTTAGAGAGAATTTACGAAGGAGTTGGAGAGTTTGAAAGAAAAAATGGCCAAATTTGCTTGTTTTTAGTGCCTCTCGCGACAGGAGCCGGCACCGGTTCTGGGCCTGGCCGGCGCCGGCCCTAGGCTGTCCGGGCTCTGATTTTTTTTTTTTTTTTTTTGTGAAAAATGAAATACAAATAATGAACACATATCAATGATGAATGATGCAATTCAATTCATGAAGAAATAAATAAAAATGAAACAAAACAAAGAAAATAAAAAATTGTTTCAAATCACAAAAACTTAAAGCATGAAAGACTTCAATGCTCTCCACGGCCTTGATCACGTGGATTTTCTTCAGTGTTTCTTGGTAATGTCCCTGCTTGATGAATTCCAAGTAATTTAGCTAGTTGGCCAATTTGGCTCTCCAAGTTCGCATGGAGGCCTCTAAGTTCTCTGTTGTAGTATCAACCCCTTGGAACTTAGTCTCCATTGTACTTACCAATTGGCCAATCAATTCCTCCAATGGTGGCTTATGAGGTGCTAAATTGTTGTTCAAAGGAGGTTAGTTCCTTTGATTTCCCCCAAAGTTGAAAGAGCCCTACCTAGGTTGGTTTGCATTGTTCTAAAAGAAGTTATGGTGATTTCTCCAATCAGGATTGTAAGTAGAACTATATGGATTGTTACTTGGACGGCCATTACCTGCAAAGGCTACTTGTTCCATAGTTTCTTGGAGTGAACCCATATTTTGGTACTGATGATTTGGGTGCCCTTCTCCATAGAAATCACAACTTACATTTAGCACTTGGCCTTGAAGCATCACTATTTGTTCCATCTTTTGAGTTAAAGCTTCCACCTTAGCTTCCAAAGCTGCCACAGCATCCACTTTGTGCACTTCTTGCACACGAGCTCTAGACCTTGCACTTTCCCAAGAATAGTTATTAGAAGCTAAATTTTCAATGAGATCGAATACCTGTTCTGAGATATTATGATTGATGGAACCCCTTGCAGAAAGTCCACCTTTTGTCATGTTGCAAACGTAAGGCCATTAAGAAAGATAAGCATCTGCATTCCTAGCTCAAATCCATGGTGTGGGTATTTTCTCAACATTTCTTTGAACCTCTCCCAACTTTCATACAAAGTTTTAGAATCTAATTGCTGGAAAGCAAAATTTTTGTTTCTAAGTTTGGATGTCGTAGCTGGAGAAAAATATTTGGCAAGGAATTTTTCAGCTAGGGCATTTCATATGGTGATGGAACCTGTGGGTAAAAACTTTAACTAGCATTTGGCTCTATCTCTCAAAGAAAAAGGAAAAAGTCTTAGTTTTATGGTATCTTCAGAAACATCATTCATCTTAAAGGTATCACAAATTTCAAGGAAACTAGCTAGGTGGGCATTGGGATCTTCTTCAGGTAGCCTATCAAATTAGACCATATTTTGGACCATCTGGATGATATTGGGCTTTATTTCAAAATTATTCGCATCCACCTTAGGTCTAATGAAACTCGAGCCAGTGCGCGAGATTACAGGTTTCACAAAGTCATCCATGACCTTCCTGTTGTTTCCAGCATTGTTGTTTTGAGCACCGTCCATGTCTGCGAGTAAGTTCCTTTTGACTGTTCGGCGGATTTTTGACAATGTCTTTTCAATTTTAGGATCAAAATCTACTATATCGCCTTCAGATCGTCAGGTCATGTACCAAGGCTAACACCTAGAAAAAACAAGAAGAAAGTTAGATAACGGAATTCACAATTCAAACAAAATTAAAAGAACAAATTAGTCAATTAAGCATCAGTCAAAGTTAGTAAATTAGATTACAAAGATACACAAGATACAAAAGATGGCACCATTTTGTAAAAAGAACAATTGTACAAATTTACATATTTACCAATTTATATATTTACATGGTTAAATCAACAAAATCCAAGCTTTCATGATATTGTTTCCCAGCAACGGCGCCAAAAACTTGATATGTACGAATTTGGGTATAAAAAATCATATAAAAATAAGCACATTCTCAATCAAATTTAAATTAAAACCTTAACCCAAAATTACACATATGAACAAGCTACTCATCATTAAGCATAACATAGGGTTTAAAATGAGTATCGATCCTCAAGGAACAAGTATGCAGTAATCACTTTTCTTTTATTGTTTAACCGACTCAATAAAGTGAAAAAGAATAAAAAGGAAAATAAAATAAAATTATATATATATATATATATATGTCAATGATGGATAATTATATAACTCAAACCATTATTTTGACAAATACGATCTTAAAGTACCCAATCATTATCATAACTAATCATACTCTTGGTATCATGAAGGATTAAGATAGATTCACTTCTTTTTCAATCCATGAAATCACTATCTTCTAGACAAATTAGCATCTCATATCATGTCTCAACTAATTCATCCAAAAGATGCATTAAATACAATCCTTGATTAAATCCTCATATCTTCGCAAATTTAAAACATAAAATTAACTAATGAATCCATATCCTGACAGACATCAATTAACCTTTAATTACCCAATTCTTAGCAATTAACTCCTTTTCCAAGCAAGTTAATAGAAAGAAACAACAAATTAATCTCGTAATCAGCATAAGTAATTAAATACAAAGAATAACAATCAATTAATCAAAAGATCAAAGTAACTCTAAAAATAATGAATGTCGAAAACAATGTCAAATTACAATAAAACAATTAATACATCATTGTTCAAGAAAAGAAAAAAAAGTTAAAAGAAAGCACTCATACACAAGCCTTATTCTTCTTCCTTCGTAGACTCTCTTCTACAATCCTCCTTGATTTGATGAATTTCTCCTTGATTTGAGTGATTTTGTATTTTGCTCCTTGAATTCCACCATTTGACTTGTGTTTTTCCTCTATTTATAGGCTTTAGAAGTGCCTAAGTTCGTCCATCTAGGGTTTCTGGCTAAATAGAAGTAGGAAAATATCAAAACTTTGAAAATTTGCCAAAAATGCGCACAAAAATCGAGACACCGCCTCTGTACTAATGCACAGCTGGCGCTGCCTGTCCTACCTAGGGCCGGCACTAGTTGCATCCTGTCTCTCTGTTCGTTCGTCGATTTTTTTTCGATTTTCGTGCCAAGTTCTTCTAGGTCACAGTCGGCGCCGCCTCTAAGCTCCCAACCGGTGCCAGCTGTGTTCTGTTCTGGCCGGTGCTGCATCTAGTTTGTTTAGCGATGATTTTACCTTATTTTACCCCTAAAATCTGAAATAATGCACAAAATACCTTTTCAATGGTTAAATCTCAAATATGTAGGAATATGACCAGTTATTACACAAAATATATCACAAAATGGCCTCAAATAACTAGAAAATATATGACTAATTTAGGCCCTATCAAAAAGAATAATATAGATCCATTCCCTCTCGAGTTATGGTTTCACTATCGTTTAGTTAAATTAATAGATATCTCTATCTCATCCAAGCAACTAAAAGATGCATGAATCACAATTTCTTAATAAATATCCCTATCCCTAGGTGATAAAAGTATGAAATTCATTAATTTCACTATCTCTAGATGAATTCAACAAACCTTTAATTACTCAAACCCTTTACTCAACCTCTTTCTTGTGTTAGTTAAGAAATAAATCCGTAATTAATTAAATTAAAACCACTCTCCAACCTCTTTCTCAAGTTAATTAGAAGATAGAATCAATCAACTAATTCATCAAATCTAAGCTAAGTAACCAAATACCATAAATCAATAATTAAATTTATTGAATCACTGGAAATTAATACTAACTCATAAATTCCTAAATATCATCTAAAAATAATTAAAATATTAATCTCAATATTGTTCAAGAAAAAGAAAACAAAGGATTAAGATTGAACTCGTAGACAAGCTCTCTTTCTATTTCTTTGATGATTCTTCTCAACATAATGATTCTTTGATGAATTCTTTCTTGAAAGATTGATTCTTGATTTTGATACTTAATTTACCATGTTTTGTTTATGTTTTTCCTTGTTTTTATAGCCCTCTAGGTTGTTAAAAACATTCCACAAAAGTTCTAAGTCATGCACAAGTTGAATACTAAAAGAATTATTCAAAAACTTCAATTCTAATCAATGTAGGACTACAAAACCGCCTCATGTCCAGTGAAGGGCCAGCCAACTCCTTAGAGCTAGCACCGATTCAACTCTGGGAAGTTCGGTCTCTCTACTTTTCCCCCCTATTTTGCCTTATTTTTACAGAATTGAGTTAGGACCGGTCCATACACTAAATCGGACACCGGTTCCACTTTGGAACTCCACAATTCAACTCCAAAAATCTATAATTTCTACACAAAATCCAAGAAAACCCTTTCTATAATCAATTATTTCTAGAATATCAAAAAATAAGGGAATTAACTAGCTATTACATTCAAAATATCACAAATCGCCTCAAATAGCTAGGAAAATATAATTACAATTAGGCCCTATCATAGACCATCTACAATATTGTGACATACACTTGAACCACCTTATCTCTATCCTCTTGTGTTACTATACAAAAAATCACCCAGTCATCTACAAATATTATGTGAGATATAGCTAGGCCAGTATGGCTTATCTTGACACCATGTACTCTATTTTTCATCCTAAACTTGGCCAAAATCCTAGAAAAAAGGTAAAAATATATGGTGAATAATATAGGAGAAAGGGGGTGGGCCCTTCTGACTTATACCTCTCAAAGGTTTAATATTACCAACTGAGGATCTATTCATAAGCACAAATATGGTAAATGTTGAAATACACTCATAAATAAGTTTGATGAAGAATTCAGAAAAACTAAGGCAACTCAAGAGCTTGGCTAGATTATCCCATTCAACATAATCATAGACTTTTTCTATATTAATAATAATAACCATGAAACCTATCTTACTATTTCTCTTATTCATATAGTGCATAATTGATGCGTAGAATTTGGGTGCATAAAAATCATACAATTTTAAGTCCATTCATAGCCAAGTTTTAATTAAAACATTAATTCCCAAATTAGATATATGAGTAATTATACTCATCACAAGCATAGTATAGGACATTAACGAGTATCGATCCTCAAGGAATAACTACCATTAGTTACTTTTCATTCATTATTTAATTGACCCAATAAAGTGATAAGAGAATAAAAAGAAAAAAATATATACAACTCAAGGATGAAAGAATGTGTAATTTAGACAAATATTCTTAAAGACATGATCATGAATTACTTAGCAATTATCACAATCAATTACTATCTTAGTGTCATGAAGGAATCAAAATAGAATCCAATCGTTTCTCAAGTCATGGACTCACTATCTCATGATTAAATTAGCAGATTTTCCAATCGAACTAATATAACCAAAAGATGCATTAAACCCATCCCTCAGCAATTATCCCCATACTCTTGGCAATAATGAACATAAAATAAGCCGATAACCCTATATTTTAGGTTAAATCAACTAATCTTTGATTACCTTGGTTTATTATTCTTAACTTCATTTCCCAAGCCTGTTAAGAGATAACAAATATGAAATCAATGAAATTAAATTAACTCCCAGCATCGTTTCCCAAGTCAATTAGAAGCAAATCTGAATTCATCAATTCTTCAATAATAGCAAGTAATCAAATACCAAGAATAATAATCAATTGATTAAAGAACTAAATTAACCTCAAAATCATGAATCCTAAAATAATGTCAAATTACAATAAAAACATTGATCACATCATTGTTCTAGAAAAAAAATGAAGGTAATAGAAAGAACTCATAGATGAACCCCTTTCTTCTTTTTTGAAGACCTTCTTGAACAATACCTATTGGGTGATGAATCCCCTCTTCAATGATTTGATTTGAAGCTTTGATTCTTGAATTCATAAGTTTTTCTTGTGTTTTCCTTACTTAAATAGGCTCCTAAGATGCCAAAAATTAGAGTTTTAGACCCAGTACAAGTTGAAAAATACCAAAACTCTTAGGAAATTTCCAAATTCACACACAAAAAGGAGAAGTCGCTGCTGCAAAACAGACTTAGGCTGGCTCAGTCCCTCATGGCCGGTGTTGGTCATGCCTTAGTTTGCCCGATGTTGCTCTGTTTTTTTTTTTCTTGTTTTCCAATCTTGGGCCAGTGCCTGCTATGCTATGCATTGCTAATGTTGGCTGTGCTCTGTCCAACATCGATTTTTGCCTTTTTCTGATGTATTCTGCATAAAAAATGCCAAAATACTTTTCAACGGTAAAATATCAAACATAAAGGAATATGCCTAGTTATTACATCAAATGTATCACAAAATAATCACAAATAACTAGGAAATAGATGATGATTTTAGCCCCTATTACATTCCCCCATACTTAAATCTTTTCTTGTCCTCAAGTAAAGTACTTAAGATAAGGAAAAACAAGACAACACAAATTAAACTTTAAAAAATTTGGACTATAATAAATCTACAATTTTCCTTCAAACTTTAGACACAACCTTATCATTCTTTCAACCTTTTGAAAATATTTGCAAATTGAAGCACTAGATCAAATGTACCAAGGCCTTTGAAGTTAAGTTAAGTAAGTTTATACTTTAGTTTAAAAAAATTATTTCACCTCCTGTGCAAAAATGTAGACAATATGAATCATACAAGTCAAGCTATCTGACCAATCCTAGCATTATAAACTCAAGAATTGCACAACTCTTGTAATGATCTAAGGAAGACACTCCACTCTTTTTTTTTTTAATGACTTAGGTAATTGATAGTCTCAAGTGAATGGATTTCTCTCCACGCACCATATTGGCCCCCTTATAGTCATTATTGGTTTCTTTTTCATCATTTTTTCTTTGTTCTTTCTTGCCTTTTTTGCCTTTGGGATAGCCTTAAGAGAGTGCATCGAATAATACTTGCTACTTTTCTCCATATTAACCCCATTTTCAACAAAAGATCTTCAATAAAATTTTAAAAAATGAGAGCATTTTTTTCAAATCAATTCTTTTTCAACTCACATAACAATGATATTTTTTTTTTCCACTCATTGTTTTTTCTAATTTTCTTATATTCCTTATTCATCATTCAAAGTCAAGAAAATTTTTAAATCCATAATATAGGAATTAGTCAACAACTTTTCCTATATTCATCATATCATCCACATTCAAACTAGATGAGTAAAGTAGCATTCAAACACTAATGCATAACCAATATTAACTTAAATTCTAAAGATTTAACAGATCCAATCTAATAGACCAATTTACTGTTAATAAAAATCCAACTAATTGAATAACAAAAAGCATATCCCAAGTAAGAAAGATAATCCCAACCTCATTATAAATCAAAATAATTAAAATAAAAAATAAATTAAAATGAAAAATTTAGCAATTTAGAATAATTTTCCAATTCTAAAGTCCCCCCCCCCCACTTAAACTGGACATTGTCCTTAATGGCCAAAAATAAAACAAAGCCAATGGACTGAAATAAATAGAGGGGAAGCAGATAAGAAAAGAAAATACTTCCATAACTTAGTAGTATCCACAAGATAGGTGAATCCATCACAAAGGGCATGGTTAAATGTACCTAAGAAGAAAACAAAAGAAACAACACAAATCATAAAGCTAGAAAAGGAAAAGAAACTAAAATGAAATAATAAAAAAAAAAAAAAAACTAAGAAGTTGTTGGAAAGTATATCCTCAAAGACTATGTATTTTGTGTAAACATATTGCAATAAAATGTTATTCATTCAATTTAGTTTGTTTCTTATATTATTACACATTCAAATGTCCAAGTATGACAAAGTAATGGTCTATGTGTTAGGTCATTCTTTATAGTAAGGTATAAACCATGATTCCTTGCCATACAAGAAAATTTAAGGTCTTAGTCATTTGATGGAACTGGGCATTTCATCAAGGTAGGACTATTATGTCATGATTTTCAATGAAGAATGATTTACCTTGAATTAGTGAGTAGTTCACTCACATCATTGGCATAAGCATATTTTGAATACATAGAGTTAGACTTGTAGTAGTGGTCTCTCTTAAACTACTATAATTATAGAAACCAGACTATTACTGCTACAGTGTGGATGGATACCTTCAAAATTGAGTGTGAGTTAGTGGTCTGGCGAAGTTAGGGTTTTATGCTTTGATATATGTTGGGTGGGATTTCTTTTATAAAATTTGTAACACCCCACAACCTATGCCCTTATTAGGGCTGGGGATGTCGCCACGTCTACAGGACAATGGATCTTTATAACTAGGTCACACAAAATAAATGAAAGCAATAATTCAAAATTAAACTTATAACAACCCATGCAATACATGAACAAGTTCCCAAAATAAATGTCTACTAAAGTCTCTCAAATGAAATACATAGGAAAAATAACAAGTCTTCAAAACAAAGGCAATTATCTAGTTAATAACCTTCACAGCAGGATCGACCTGAAAATATGGTATAAAAGGTGGTGAGACATAAATCTCAATAAGCCCGTGTGTGCTTCGAGTGTTTCAGGTAAAATAATTTATGTATGCAAGTTGGGAAATTTTCATAAAAGATAATGCTGTCAAGCCTCAAATAAATTTCATAAATGAAGAGTGGTGTTTTCCTTTTAAATCATACATGTATACAATAGATACAACCACTCAAAAGAGGTAGCCATAGAACTACACTTTGTGCACCATGACAAAAATATCGTTCAACACGCCACACTTTATACATATTGACATAAGGTAGGTATACTGCCTACCGGGTGAGATACTCCTCTATTTCTACACCCAAACTTATCGGTTGTCCATTCAAAAAATACACAGTCCACTTGACAGAATTTGCTACCTTGGACCGGTATGACCTACAAGATGTTAGTATTATGCCCTAGAGACAATCACTTGTACGTTATATATGACACATTTTATTTTAATAAAAGGCATTATTTATCTTACAGTTTCTTTTGTTTACTATTATGTAATATAACTGTTAGATAAAGTCCCTAGTACAACACTGTGTTAAGGAAATCATGATAGAGATAATGATATGAGATTCCTACTACACTGTATAGTGTCAGTACTTAGATAGTCCCTAATCGTAGTATTAATGAGACAGGACATCATTAATGCGTTAAGACTAGCATGTGTTAGACTTCCTAATTTGATCAGCGGTGGTTCTCATATCCGTGAGTATTGAGATACTCATAGTTAACACATGGATTCTTGTTAATGGAATAAGTACATTAGATGACCTAACTATGAGATAATCACATGGATAACTATTTAGTGCCAGTGATATAATCTCAATATAGTAAACGTGCAAGTATCCCTAGATTTGAGATATCTAAGGTACTTTGTTTGCTGAGCATTGTGCTTTGATTCCAATCTCTAGAGCCAGATCGAGGGCCGCCTATGGGATGGATATTGGATATATTGTGAAATAAACGAAAGTAGTTGAGAAGGTCAATAAAGGATTCACCACTCCTAATAGTAGGCGAATTTCTCACGGCCACTTGTAGGAATTATTACTCAAGAAGTCCTTGGCCAAGGCGATTGTGTATTAAAAACAGTTCCAATTGATACACATCTAAAGTAGTCGGTTCTTAGTAAAAGTACTATTATATTCGGGCTAGAATTAATATATATTTTGGAGGGAGTTGGCACAAATTTCGTACTCCAAACCGAATGAGATACTGTATGATGAAAAGAGTTAATTGCACTGTAGTTTGTTATTGAAGGGTTCATGTCAAGCCATTTGACTTCCTGGACTCTTAGGTGGTCATGATGTGTTGCTAGATACCGTTCATGATCTGGGAATAAGGGTTTATTAATGGATGAATTAATAAATCAATCCTGATTAGAATTAATAGGATTAATTCTAATCAATTATGGATTATTAATCTTAAAGACGTTTAGATTAATTCATGTTTGCTACCAATTGACTAGGAAACCTAATAGGTCACACACAATAGAGGATTATATACTCAATATGTTATTTGAAAACATAGTGGGGTTAATTGTGAGAAAGAGAAGTTGTTGTGGCCAAATTATAAGTAGTTATAATTTATGGGCCAAATTATAATTGTGAGAACTTGATATTTCCAATTATAATTTGGGAATTCTAACTGTTTTATAATTCTCAATTGAAGAATTTTTTCAGCCAATTTCATGTAATATATAGAGGATATATTCACAAATTTTCTGGGTAGTGTAAGACACGTAAAACAACTCCAAACCCTAGGGCAAATCACGACATTCTTTCTTCTCTCTCTCGTTGATATTGATCATAACCCTAGCCGCCATTGTTGTTTCTGTTAGCATAGAAATCATAGTGCTTGAGTGTTCCTCCGCGTGGATTTCTATTAGAGATAATCACATACTGTGATTATAGAGGTTGGCCGTTCAATTCTCGTGGTGTTTGATCAAGAGGATTGTTAGATCACACCTCAACTTGAAGAAGAAAATTTTTGTTCTTCAGATGATCAAAGAAAGGTAAAAAGCTGTTACCTTTGCTCTCTTTATATCTTGTTTTCCACACATATACGGATCCTAGGATGGTATCTCGTTTTAATTTTTCGCTGCGCCATATATGATATGCGAGAGATACCCAACACAAGACTAGCATCATATTCGGGAAAGACTCACCTCTCAGAGGTGGTTATCTATTGGAAGACTTACCCTAACCCTTCAAAAGCTATTCTTAGTAGTATACCCTTATTGAGTACTCAATGTTGTTTGTCCCACTTGGGAGAAGAAAGATCATACAATGATTCACTTGGAAATAACAATTATGGTTTCCAAAATTCTTGTCGAAGTTGCGTTTTTAGGAAAAGTTTAGCATTTTGTGTAAAATTATTTGTTTAACTTTAAATAGTTTGCTTGACTGAAACAAAAAGAAAAATTGTCCATAATTTCCTTTACAGCACACATACTCGTATATATTGAGTTTGACTTGCCATGATAACTTTGGTCTTCAAACAGTTTCATGCAGGAACTTACCTGATCTTTTACTCTTCTTGAGTTCAAAAGTCTTCCAAGGTAGTTCAGGTCAACCTAACCCCGTTTGGGATAAACACAAGGTATAAGATAACATCCAGACCATATTTGCCTTAAATAAATAATTCCTAGTTCAACTAGCAATAACAATAACCAATCATGACCGCAATGTCTTAAGCTTTAATACTAGTTGATAAAGTATTTTATAAAATAAAACTAGCTTGATAAGTTAAAATAAATGGGTATTATAAAATAAATAATAATAAATTATAGTTTCAAATAATAAATAATGAGTAATATTTCTAATAAATAAAATTAGTATTAAATAATGGATAATAATAAATCCTAAATAATATTGGTAATAAGTAATATTTAAATAGTATTATAATAAATTACACTTAGTTTTAATTAATAATTATTAGATAATAAATAGCCAATAAAATTAATAATAAATGAATTATAATTAATTTTTAATTAATAACTAATAAATAGTAAGTAACAAATAAATTTAATAATAAATAATATTTATGAGTGTAGATAAAAGTTTTAGTAAGGCTAACTAGTAATAATAATAATAATAATAATAATAATAATAATAATAATAATAATAATAATAATAATAATAATAATAATATGATTTACAAAAACATTTTATATTAATTAATTCTAATATTTTATTATTTATATTTAATAAAAATTTTTATTTATTTAACTAATAAAATAATAATATTTTAAATAATATTCTCTTTCGAACCTTCATAATGTTTTTTTTTTCAAATTTTGTAGATTAAATTAAACAATAGTACTAATTAAATTAATAATAATGATAGTAAGAATAATTCTAAAATTAAGAAAAATAGTTCTTAAAATAATTTCTCTATTGCCAGTGAAGATCCATGAACATACAAGGATACAATAAATAACATGTTAATCTATCCACGAACATAGTCTTGAATTACCATATACTACAATATAGATGATCTTCTACTAGGCATAATATTATCTATGGCTTCATTGAAAAATAATATCATGAAGGACTAAACAACAATGGTGGCATAATGTCTAACATGCATCAAAATATCCATAAATCTCTTTAATCATAATGAACATATAATGATTCACAAGCAAAATCCATAAGGCATAACATTCATTCCAATTCTCTTGTCTTAACTCCATCCCCTTCTCCCATATACATATCCCCAACCCCTACTTTTTTCAATCAACCTATCAACATCTAAGAGTCTTGATTTTGAGAAGTAAAGAGGAGATTAAGAAAGAAATACTTGATAGATGCTCGTTTGATGAAGGATTCGCCTTGCTTAGTGAAGATCCTTGAGTGCTTCATGGCTTTTTTAGTGATCCGAAAATAGTTCATAGTTGGTCATCAACATTTTGGCCAAGAGAGACGGAAAGAGTGAGAGAGGAACGAATAAGAGTAGATGAGAAGAATAGAATTTGAAAATAAGAAGAACAAGAAGATTGTTCTTATTTTACCTTTTTGGTGTTCTTCGAATCTTCAACAAAAAAGGGTGGTTTGATCCGTTTGAAAGTTCAACTTTATGTGTTTTGGTGTTATAAAGTACAACAATGAAGAATGTAGGTTGAATATTAATGGTTTAGAGTGTTTGAGAGTGATTGGAGGTGTTTAGGAGTGGTTTAGGCTTAAAGATGTGAAGTGTGTGTTCTTGAGAGAGTTTGAGAGGAGATGACTTTTGTGTGTGTTTGTGAGTGTTATGGCTGAATGGCTTAGCCTAGGGAGAGATTTTGGTTATCCAAGAATGAGAGAGAGAGTTTCAGAATTTTTATAACATTCAAATTAAGAGAAAAGTAGAGTTGTTTGAGGTATAGGATTGGATAATGGTGTTTGCTCTTGGAAAGTTTCTTGTCCTTCAATGGTGTATGGTTGAACTAGCTATGTTTCAACCAAATGATGGAGAGTAGTTTCAGACTAAGGTTGGCCGAAAATAGCTATGGAATGGTAGAGGATTTTTTGATTTTATCAACTAGCTAAAGCAGTGTTTTAATGAAAAAAAATATGGAATTTTAATTTGAAGTTTGAACAAGTTTGGATAGAGTGAAGATATGAGCTTTTTGAGGTATGATAACGGAGTCCTATTACTCAAGGTTGGTGGAGAAGCCAAGATATTTAGTTCATGGTGAAGACAAAGGAAGCGGAAAAACACAGGGCACGTAGCAGAAGCGAACATAAAAAAACTAGAAAAACAAGAACAGGGATTCCAGGGTAGGGCTAGCGCCGGCTCTGGTAGCCCTAGCCGGTGCCGGTTGCGTCCTGTCCGAATCCCGTGGTTTTAAACTTTTTACCTCTCTTTCTGGTTTTCAAAAGTGGCTGGACCGAAACGTGCGCAACTGGGGTAGGTGTGCTGGTAGAAGTCTCTGGTGCGTTCCTACAAGGCTTCTACTCCGCCTTTGCATGTATGTAAACGCCGAACTCTCGGTCTTCCAGTATATGGCCTGTCTAACTACCGTTTGGTGAACAACTAATAGGCTAGGGAATTTTTTTGGAGAGAGAGAGAGAGATGCCTGGCCTTTCACAGAGAAGAAGCCGTCTCTAAGAGTGTCTATTTTGTAACAACGACGTTGTTTCCAATCCTCCTATTTAACCTAAATAAAACCCTAGGTTAAACTAGACTGGGCCATTGGACTCTTAATTTAACCTTTTGGGTTTAATTAATTATTTTAGTTAGAACTAACTTAATGGCCCAATAAATAATTAATTTTCCAGAAATAAACTAGTCTAATTAATAAGCCCATATTATTTTAGTTCCAGGTCAATCTTTAACTTTTCATTCTGGGCTAAAGCCCTGAACAATTAATTAACCCACCAAACTAATTTAATTAATTCTTTCTCTCTATTGACCTTTTATTTTAGCCAATAATTAAATTAGGCTACTTAAATAAAATAAATTTCATTTAATTTAAGATAAATTCCTTAGCTCGTATTTAATTAGGACTCACAGTCTATACTGGGGACTAAAAGACACCGCATTGGCTACTAAAATGACCAAAATACCCTTATTATATAGATAGCTGTATTTTTTATTTCAAATATTTCCTAATATCACCATAAGGAAATATTGACTCCAAGGACAATGCTGCGTTAGCAAAGTCTCTGACCTGCAGGTGTAATGACTAAAATACCCCTTTATACATCGCCGTACATTCAGAGAGGAAGAAGTGTACTAACACCTCTCTAAATGACATCTACCATCCTTAGGCCTCTAGTCCAATGATCCACGACTTTCTGAATTGTTTTCGCTTTCTAAGAGAGCTACCCTAAAGCAAACATCCAAGTCATGTTTCCCAGGGCCCTGGATATTTAGATGATTCAAACAACCACAAGGGGTGATATAGTATAGAAACTATCTTGTACAAGTTTGTCTTAACTAACCAGTCACACATACCGAACATGCAAGTATATTGGCCCTACGATAGAACCTCAATTATAGCATATCAAAGCATATACTTCCAGCTTCGTAAGACCACCAACTCATACTAAAGTCGTAGAGTACTAGTCCACACTGTAGCGGTAGTAGTCTAGGTTTCTACCATATAGTACTTTTAGAAACCACTACTACAGGTCTTGTTCTGCGTATTCGAAATACGTTTATGTCATGAAGTGAGTGGACTACTCATTGGCTAAAGGTAAGCCATTCCCCATTTAGAATTCACAACATAATAACCTAGACGTGATGCGATTCTCATTCTCATCAATCGGTTGAGAACGAATGTTTATATGTTAAGTTACCCATGATCTATACCCGATTGTGAAAGACCTCCATTCACATGGACTACTTACTTAAACACAATAGGTCTTTTCCAAACGTAACTGTGCACAATTAAAATTGTAAATTCACAAACAAATTCTGAAAATAAATTCTTTTATTAAAACATTCGATATTTATATCAGAAACCTAGTCTAAGAGGGCATACATCCCAACACATAGCTGTACAAGGCCCAAAATTTGTTGAGGCTTGCTGAAGAATTTTGGCCTTAGTATGAAAAGGCAAAGCTGGACAAAAATTTCTGAAATTGAAGCTCAAGAACACTTGAAATGGAAATGGTTTTGGAGCAGAATTTTTGGTCCACTTTGGAACAATTTTTTGGCTAGAATTTGAGGGTGTTTGAAGGTCAATTAATGGTGGTTTTCCAACCATCATTTTGAATAAAAACAGAGAAAGTTTGAGCTGTTCATATGTTCTAACGAATGCTTCATGTTCATGTGTAATGTTGCTAGTTTGTTGGAAAAAAAATTCTGGTTTGGCATTGTTTGTAAAGCTAAGAAAATTCAAGGAATTCTAGCCTTCATCCTCACACAAGATGGTTGGTTCTCTTGCAAGAATTGGATAGGAAAGCTTGTTGCAATTTTTGAAAACAGCCTTGAAGGAAATCTGGCAAAATTTTCCAGATTTTTGACCAAGACAAGAACAAGAGGAAGATGATGTTCTTGAAGAAATAGCTATGGTGTTTTGCTTGCAACTTTTACCTATTATTCCTCCTCATTTTCGGCCACTCCTATCCCACAAACGCTAGGATTTTCAAAATTCTAAGCTAGAGAATTATCTTAGAATTTTTATGATTAAAAATGAATTAAAGAATCAAGAGTAGTTTAAATTTCGAAGATGTTAGGACAAGGCTAGCAAAATTAATGGAGACAAGAATTCTTCTAGAATTCCTGTTAGAACAAGACCACATGGTCAAGACATTACCATTTTGTCTTCCTTAAAATAACATTCCTACCTTTAAGGAATGTAAGGAAAATAAAAATTCAAACATGGCTAAGATAAATATGTATAAAACTTAAGTGATGGGATTTGAATTCACGACCTTAGAGATTAAATCACAAAGCTCTAACCACAACAACTCTTGTTCTTATTTTCTCAACTAATATTCTTCTTATCTAAACCTCAAGCCATCTTCCTATTTTGACCTCAAGCAAAGTTATCTTTTTACCCTTTCTACTCAACAAGCACAAATAAATCATATAATCTATAAACCACAATTCTAAGGCACACAAAATCATTCAAAAGATATATTTTATGCAAGACGACATGATACATATCTCATCCCCTTTACTCTATGATAAGTTTTAGGTGGGGTTTCACATCCTTCCCTCCTTAGAAGAATTTCGTCCCGAAATACAGGCATACCTTTATCTCAAGTCGGGGTATTTCCACTTTACCCATTCTTCCATTTCCCACATGGCATTTTGAGTGCCACGATGTTCCCATTGTACCTTCACCATAGGAATCTGCTTATTCTGGAGAGTCTTGATACTTCAGTTTAAAATTTTCACGGGTTTCTCCACGTAGCTCAAGTCGAGTTGCAATACCAATGGTTTGTCATTCAAAACATGTCCAGAGTCAGCATTGTATTTCTTCAACTGAGACAAATGGAATACATCGTGTATTCCTATCAACCCATCCGGCAAATCCAGTCAATACGCCACCACTCCAATTCATTCTGTTATTAGAAATGGTCCCAAATATCTCGGATTCAGCTTCCCACCTTTCAGATGGTTAGAAATTCCTCTATTCGGTGTCAACCTTAAGAACACATTGTCTCCTACTTGAAATTCCAACTCCCTTCGCCTATTGTCCGCATAACTTTTTTGTCGGCTCTAGGCTACTTTCAACCTTTCTCTGATAAACTTTACCTTATCTAACATTTCCTAAACGTATACTTCTCTAGATTTGCTTATGTGGCCGTCTTCCGACCAACTCCAATATAGAGGTACTTGACACTAACATCCATACAATGCTTCATACAGAGTCATTCCAATCAAAGATTGGAAACTATTATTGTAAGCCAATTCTGTATATGGTACATATTCAATCCACTTGACCTCGAAATTCAATACGCAAGCTCTTAACATGTCTTCCAATATCTGAATAACCATTTCTAACTGACCATCGGTTTGTGGATGTGCCATTGTACTAAACTTTAGACTAGAACCCATTGATTCTTGAAACTTGCCCCAAAATCGGGATGTAAATCTTGGGTCTCGGTCGGACACGATACTTGAAGGTACTCCATGCAATCTGACTATCTCCCGCATATATATTTGAGCTAACTTCTCCATTGAATCCCTTATATTTACCGGTATAAAATGTGCTGATTTGGTCAATCTATCTACCACTACCCATATGGCTTCCTTTTGGGTCCTTGCCATAGGGAGTCCGGTAACGAAGTCCATGGTTACCTCTTTCCATTTCCACTCACATATCAGTAACGGTTGTAGCAATCCTGCTGACTTTTTGTGCTTCACTGTAACTTTCTAACAGGTCAGACACGTGGAGACATACTTTACCATGTTCTTCTTCATTTCGAGCCACTAATACGCCTTCTTTAGATCTTGATACATTTTTACTTCTCCCGGATGAATAACATACTTGCTTTTATGAGCCTCTTCCAAAATCTTATCCTTCAACTGGTGCTCATCAAGTACACACAAATGATCTCAAAAATACATCACTCCCATTTCATCCTGTTGGAAATCATTGCCTTGCCATTTAAGGTCTTTGTCCTTGAAAAGTTGAAACTCCGCACACTACTAGAAAAATGCTGATTACCAACAGACCATTCTCAACAAATCAAGTTCAGTTGGTAATTACCAACGAATTACCAATAGATTCCCAACAAATATGAAATATGTTACATTTTAATTACTTACCAACAAATTACCAACTGTGAGTATTCTGTTAGTAATTGTATTGTTGGTAATCTATTGGTAATGCGTTGGTAAATAGGCAGGAAAATATTTACCAACCAATTACCAACAAAATATACGTGGTTGGTAACTATAGCTGATGGCAATCTGTTGGTAATAGAGAGGGAATGTTGTTCCCTCCAATTTACCAACGGAATACCAACAGAAGTGGGTAGTTGGCAGCTATTTTAGTTGGTAATATAGTTGGTAATATGATAGTTTATTTTTTACCAATAGGATTACTAACCGACATTTCTATTGGAAATATAGTAAATCAATGTCCAATAAATTACAAACAAAATTACCAACTGTGCGTATTTAGTTAATATTTCTATTGGTAATCTATTAGTGCTATATTGGTAAACATATAGGAAAATATTTACCAACCGATTACCAATTAAATATGCATAGTTGGTAATTATGTCTGATGGGAATTTGTTGTTAAACGGGAGAGGATTGTTTTTTCCCTGTTGATGTTCCAATGAAATACCAACTGAAGTAGGTAGTTGGGAGAAGTTTAAGTAGAAAAAAAAATAGATTTGTTGAAAATAGGCATGTCAAATTAACGATTCAATCGTTAGTTTTGCTAACATTACTAAAAAATATATAATGACCAAATTTGAAGATAATCGGATATATTTAGCCTCATAATCTAGCATAATCTCTATAAAAAGGATAAAAACCTAACGCATTTACAAAGATAAGCATGTCAAATTGATGGTCTAACCGTTAAATTTGTTAAAATTACTAAAAAGGGTATTGTAACCAAATTTGAAGGTAATCGTATATATTTAGCCATATTATCTAGTGTAATCTCTATATAAAGACCTAAAATCTAACGCATTTGCAAAGATAAGGATGTCAAATTGATGATCTAACCGTTAGATTTACTAAAATTCCTAAAAAAAAAGTATTGTGACTAAATTTGAAGGTAATCAGATGTATTTTTTTTTTTTCACACAATACAACATAATCTCTATGTAAGTGCCCAAAAGACAACACATTTATAAAGATAAAACATGTCAAATTAATGATCCAACTGTTAGATTTGTTAAAATTGCTAAAAAAAAAATGATTATGACTAAACCTAAAAGTAATTGGATATTTTTTGTCACATAATCTAGCATAATCTCTATATAACAGTCCAAAATTTAACGCATTTATAAACACAAACATATCAAATTAATGATCCAATCATTAAATTTATTAAAATTATTAAAAAAAAGTATCATGACCAAATTTGAAGGTAATTGGATATATTTTGCTACGTAATCTAGTATATTCTATATATAACAGCTTAAAACTTAACACATTTATAAAAATAAGCATGTCAAATTAACGATCCAACTATTAGATTTGTTAAAATTGCTAAAAATGTATTATGATCAAATTTGAAAATAATCAGATATATTTTGCCATGTAATCTAGCATAATCTCTATATAACATCTTACAAGCTAATGCAATTATAAAAATAAGCATATCAAATTAACTATCCAATCGTTATATTTGTTAAATTGCTAAACAAAGTATCATGATCAAATTTGAAGACAATTGGATATATTCTGTCATATAATGTAGTATAATCTCTATATAATTGTATTAGGATTTTGACTTTTCAAATCAAATTATAGCATTGTATATTATTCTAAAAGCAATATGTCCAATTGATTATATTTATATCATCTTTAAAAGATATGTTTGTATAGTTATGTTTATTTCATAAATTACAAGAGTAATAAACTTAGTAATAAAGAATTATAAGGAAAAAAAAAAACCAATTGCATTCATGGGTTCTTTAAAATTAAATTTGTCTTTAAAAAATTTCAAAATTTATACCAATTTTTTTAAATTAAAAAATTGTCTAGACAATAAAGAAGGACAAAATAAAATACGTAACTTAAAATTAAAAACTACATAGTTTTGATAGTACACACACACACACACACACACACACACACACACACACACACACTCTCTCTCTCTCTCTCTCTCTCTCTCTCTCTCTCTCTCTCTCTCTCTCTCTTATATACTAAATATTAATTATATATATATATATTTATATTTGGTATGTATATATAAATAATAATATTTTATGCATATAATTTATATATATATATATATTATATGAATTAAAAATATAGTAATTGATTATAATTTAATATTGTAAATATAAAAAATAATATAAATAGTATTATATTGTATTATTACTATACAAAATATAAATAAACAAAGTGTAATAATATAAAAAAATACTAGAAACAAAATTCCAATAGTTTTGAACAAAATTAAAAAGAAAAATAAAAGTTAAGAAATTAAAACAAGAGTCTTGGTGATTTCTTCCCTTTCATTTTTCTTCATTCTTTCTTCTCCGAGCAAAGATTTTTCGGTGGTCATCCAATCGGACGAGCATGCACATGCCACTGCTCTTTATTGACACTAGCCCCCGACTACTCACTCTCCACTACTGTCTCTATGGACACTGGACCTCTGTCCCCCCTTGCATTTGAACACACCTTACTGCACACACTACACACTCATACACATACACACACCCACACACCCACACACACACCCATACACCAGACACCCACTATCTCTCTCTGTCTCTCAGATTAGTCTTTCTTCTTGGCTTCTCGCAAATCTGCACCACTCCCCTCTCCATAGTCAGTACCTTCTTGAATTTGCATTTTTTTTTTGTAGTTTTGTTGTGAGGATTTATTGTTTCGTATGCGTTTTATCAATGGGTAAGATTTTGGAAGTTCTTATAATTGAATAGAAAAGGTTTAACAATGGGAAAATTTTTTCTATTTTGATGTCTAGACTTATTTTATTTTTGTCTCAATTTTAGTTGCATATGTTAAACGTTCCGGTTTCTTTGGATTTACACTTCTTGTTCTTGAATGTTTGCGGCATTTTGTTTTACACTGTAAAAAATGGTGTTCTTTTTTCGAGTTTGTAATATCTCATATCTTTGCTTTATATGTTAATGGGTTCTTTATTTTTATTTTTTTAGGTGTAAGTGCTTGAAATCTGTATGGAAGAGAGGGATTTATGTTTTAGGATAAGTAGATTGGTTATTTAAAGGAAAAAAAAAGCTTGGTCTATGCTTTAGCTTTTAAAATTTTATGGTTTTGAGTTCATTTTAGATTTTGGTAATTCTTTCAAGATATAGAGGAGTAATGGTCGACTGGAGAATTCTTTTGTGGCAGCAAGCATTTTATTTTATATTTCATCACCAACCTTATTAAATGATCAATTCACTATTTTATTGTGTTGCAACAAGTTTAATTTAAAAGCTCTTAAATAGACACTTTTGCCAAAATTTTTTGTTTTATACTAGTATTATTAGTTGGTGATTTGATGGCTTTGAAGAGTTTAGTTAGTATTAGTTGTGTTATTCCTCTCCTAGGGTAGGCGGAGATGAGTAAAAAGCAGAGTGTGCATGATTGTTTTGGCTTAAAAAATGATGGGTTTAACTAGATTTCAACCAATTATGCAACAGATCAAAAGACTCCTAATTCAGCAACTAAGCTGCCCAGTGCTGTTGATGAGAATGAAGGCAGTTTGACCAAGAAGTTGCTAAAGGATGTAATCCATTTACCCAGTAAGCAGTCTCATTCATGTTTAGGCAGTTCTTAAGTTCTTTAAGATTGTAGGTTCTTTCTAGTTTTGTATTTCACATGCTGTAGCTGCCAATTATTTTTTATGTTGTTCTTGAATGAAGCACTTTTGTTGCATTAGTGCCTGTTCTTGAATTTGAAATTGTGATTTACTTTCTCAGTTCCAATAAATAGATGGAGAATGATAATTTTGCTTGGTGTGGCAATCAGATCATCAATGTGTTCTCTTTTTAGGCTAAGAAAGTATGTTTACATTTGAAAAACTATATGATGTCTGAGATGAACTATATACTAAACATTTTGGGGACTATAAGGACATAGAGAAATCAAGAAATTAGCTAGATAAGAAAATTGACAACAATGTCATTTTGTTGGCTCAACTCCTTTTCCCAATTCTTATAGCCCATTTTCAGCAAGTGAGCATATTTTCTGGGGTATACTTGATAAACTCATGATATTTCACCATTCTAATTTCTAGAGTTAATGCTACCCTACTCATGAATATAAGATTAATACATGACGTTGTCATTTCTTGTGCCTGTCAATTATTTGTTTAATGTGAATCCTTAGTTTGTCTACAATTTTTGTGATGGTTCATGCTGAGTTTATAATGTGTACTTATCCAAATTTAATTTAACAAGCCCAATTTTTGGGAAATCTTATGAAAGCAATGTGACAGAAGATACAAAAGCTGGACTGCTTTGTTACTGTATAAAAACCAATCATGTGAATATCTCTTAAACATTTTTCATTTGGGTTGGGAAGGGAAGGGGGAGGGATAACTGAGCTCTGCGATTTCATTTCAATCATCAAGCAGAGTATTCTTTACAATATATCACTATTGAATCCAAAACAAACTTCATTAGTGATTACTAACTCTAAAATTGTATTATCCCACTTCTACACTATGAGCAAGCATCCGATTGTTATAGGAATTTGGCACTTTTCTTGAAGAGTTGACAGCTTCATTAAACATCATCAAACATAAACATAAGTATTATGCTAGACAATATTTATGCATTTTTTTAAATCAGTATGAGGATAAAATCTCTCTGTTGCTTTTTAGGAGGTAGCATTTTTTTGCTATTTGGCTACTCTATTTAGAATTTGGTTGGGCAATATCAAGCAAAGAATATTGTAAATGTGATGAGTACTTACTAGAAACATGATTTATAACTGTATGTAAATGCTTTGAAGCCTGATCTCTGGGAGAAAGAGCTATTCTTAGCCTGCCAGGAGAGTATTAGAGGGTGAAGCATAAGCATAGCTGTGCATTATGAAGAATGTCACTATAACTTTTTATTGAATTTGAGGAAAATGTTCTCATTTAGACATCCTTTTTTTGCTTATTAAGGGTAGTTCTGATTTGTCTTGCTTAGTGCTCTAGAAGAATTTATTTCTTTCAAGGAGATGATCAACTTCATATTTAAGTCTTTCAAGGAGGTGACATATATGACTTTTGAAATTTAAACATTCTAGTATTTTCTTTGCAGGTGGATGTTCCCTCTTGCTTTGTTGGTTTGGCATTGGAGAACTGTCAACTTCCGTTCCCCAACTATGACCATGTTATTCTAGGAGATCCTTCACCCTACTTATTTTATCCAATCAGTAGCACAGAAATTCGTTGCTTGGTTGATGTACCGAGCCAAAACTTCCTCCATTGACAATGGTGAAATGGAAAACTATTTGAAGACCACAGTGGCTCCACAAGTACCTATAAAGTTCAGTTTATCCTTGAAGTTTTGAATATCAAAAGTTCTTTTAGATGTCTTGATGCAGTTGTTCATTTAAAAGAATCCCTATGTCTGCTTTTAACATGAATAAAGGTCAACTGCTTGGAGCTCTAGCTTGAATTAATTACAGTAATTTAAGCTTTGCTTGGGCTAGGTTCCACTAGAGCTTCATGATGCATTCGTATTTTCTATTCATAAAAGGAATATTAGAACAATGCCAAACAGAAGCATGCCAGTAGCGCCACTTCCTAGACCTGGAGCACACTTAATGGGCGATTCTTTCAACATGTGACATCCATTAACCAGTGGAGGAATGACTGTAGCACTTTCTGATGTTGTAGTTCTCTGGGACCTGCTTAAACCCTTGCATAACTTGAATGATGCAGATTCATGGTGTAGATATCTAGAATCCTTTTATACACTTCGTAAGGTAAAGCTAACTATACCTGTTACTAATATTTCTTGCAGCTTAATTCAAGAAATGGAATTTCACTTATTGGATTGAAGTTTAGTTTAAGGTAGAACTAAAGGGATGACATGATGACTAAAAAGTATGATGTTATTTAAGCTATTATATTTTCCTTTTCCAAATATTACTGCATGAACTAGAAAGTAACGTCAGCTTTTCTTCAGCACATATGTCTATCATTTTATCCTCTCACACCAAGGTATATATTTTGGGACATATTTATCTTTTGTATTCATTTATTTCCTATGTATTTAATTGAACATATGGATGGATTTTATTTTATCTCTCATAAAATCGTAAGCATTTTTTGTTTATTAAGCAGAATTTTGTTCAAAGTCTCATAGTTCTTGTTTTTTGGGACTGCTCTAATGTCAAATACCATTCAGCTTATGGGATTATGTGTTTCCTTGGTCTAGCAATGTTGCTATATTCTGTGAGTTTTCTGGTCAAACAAGTTGAAGCAGTCCATAACTAGTAGAACCTCAATCCAATCAGGTATAGAAAGCTGCTTCAATTATGTTTCTTTTGTCAACATGGAAAATAGAAAGCAGCTTTGTCTGCATTTTTTGTATTTCTTTTCTAGTTTAGCTCTATGTGTGTATCCTAACTCAACACAAGATCTTCCCAAACATTTGATACAGTAAGAGTTGTGGATTCTATATTTTTGTCACCATATGATTTTTTGTATTGCATTTTTTGTACCACATTTTTGCAAATTTCCATTTTTTTTTCCTCCAATATTCATGGCCTAGCAAATCCTCCAATATTCCTGGCCTGCATTTTTCCACTTTGTTATTTGTCCTGAGATGAACAAAGACCGGTCTTACATATATGACAGCAAAATTTCAATATAAGGTTAAAACAACTACCTAACCAAGTTCCTCTACCAAACCAGAGAAAGTTTCTGCTGGCACCATATGATTGTTGTACTGCAATTTTTTTGTACTACATTTCTGTACTGTAATTCTTGACAGTTTTTTCCCACCATACGATTTTTGTACTACTTTTTTGGTACAACATTTCTACTCGAGAAACTCTATCAACTTCTGCATTTTTTGTCACCATATGATCTTTTGTCAACATGAAAAATAGAAAGCAGCTTTGTCTGTAGTTTTTGTATTTCTTTTCTAGTTAAGCTCTTTTCTTTTCTAGGATCTTGGGGTCTTTTGCTCTGTTTTAAAGAAAATGAACAATGTTTTATTAGTTCAGTTCATAAGGACTTGTCTAAAAAGAAAATGAACAATGTCAATAAATTACTAAAATAATGTATTACAGTTCGTGTGTTGAAAGCTTGATCCGATTTCTTTAACCAGTCTTTATTTGGATCTTGATGGTTTATGTCAAGAAGAATGATAGATCTCATATTTCTTGGAAAAGCTACAACAAATTTATGCATAAGAATAAAGTTTGAAAGTGGCTAGCTGTCTTTTGGTTATTGTTGAAATGAAGAGAAATGAGAGCTTTTCATGGCTTTATGTATGTGTGTGACTCTGAGTTTCAAATAACTATGTACCTGTTGCACTGGTGGAGTACCCATCTGTGATTAATAGTGGCTTTACTTATCATTTAAAAAAAAAAAAATGGGCCAACAAGATTAAATAAATGTATAATGGTATAAAGGTTGCGATTAGATTCTCCCCAAGCATGTAGTCGAAAAACACCAGCTATTTTCTGTTCCTTCTTCTCGTACTTTTTGCAGTAGAAGTAGATTCCTAAGGTGCACACAACTGTGGAGTTTTTTAGGCTATTTTATTTCTAGATTGCTTTCTGGAGGATATGTTTTGGGTCCATTAAATTTTGGATTGCAAGGAAGATTAAAAGGGAAACTAGGTGAAGTATCATTTTGCATGCCGTATTATTTTGCTTGTAGATTCTCTTAGTAAAACAAGTATGGCTGGTTAGTATACATGTGGAAGTCTTTGTGCAGCTGCTAGCCAAAAAGTTATTTATTTCATTCTTTTTTTATCCACTGCTTTTGTACTGATCTTTTGAGTATTCTTATTTTATAAATAGTAGATTTAATTACAATCTATGCATTACTTTCAGATGGCACCAGGAAGGAAAGGAATGCAAAAAAAAAAAAAAAAAAGGCGAAAGGTAGGGTGATGTGGAGGTCAATCCAACAACGAATTCAAGCCATTGAACTCACCCTCAATAGAGAGTAGGAATTCTCCAAATAATAGCCAGAGAGCAGCAGATGAATTCCATACTCATATTTAAACTACTGAAGTGAAATATTATTTTGAGCATATAAGAAATTGACTTTATTTGTTTTTTGTTCCACATTACAATTTGATGTACTTTGATATGGATGGTGGTTGGTTTAGACAGTATTTTAAATATGTGAATTATAAATACTGATGTACTTTCGATATAGATGTATTTTTAATATTTATGTAGGATTGCTTTCATCAAATATTTGTATGGATTATATAGTGAAAATATAATTTTAGTTTCTAATAGAAAATGTGTTGGTAATATTAGTTACAAACAGACATCTGTTGGTAATTAGCAACACAAAAGCTATTAGTACATACCAATAGAAATTTACAGGAGTTTACCAACAAACAATCTATTGGCATTTTCCAACACAAATTTGTAGGTGACTATCAACATAAAATCTATTGGTACGATATTACCAACTGACTAAGAAATTATTAGAAAATTACCAACTACATTACCAACCAAATAATTAATTGGAAAAATAGGAACTAAATTACCAACAAAAGAATCAAGTGGAAAATTTTCAACAACTTTACCAACTATTTAGTCAATTTGTTGGCAACGTAGTAGAATTACCAACAAAAAAGATGTCACTCCAAAAAAATCATTACCAACTGCAATTTAATATTACCAACTATAAAATCTGTTGGTAATTACGAACAGACTTAAAAAAAACTCTTGTTGGTAATAATTTCCAACAAGCGTTTTACCAACGGACCATATTTTATTGGGAATCTGTTGGTAATCTTGTATTACCAACAAAAACTGGACAATTACCAACATAATTTGTCAGTTGATAATCAACATTTTTCTAGTAGTGGCATTACTTTGCTGAGTTTCGATGATTTTCCGCCTTAGGTCCGGTATCAATCTTAGATTGCTAACAATAATCCTCTCTTCTTACACTTCCACCCTTCTATCCAACACCTCTTAGACTGCTTGAATCTCCCACACTCTCAGTCTAGCCATTTTGACTTTACGGCTCAGGGCATCAACAACAACGTTAGCCTTTTCGGGGTGGTAGTTAATAGGGCAACGATACTCCTCAAAAATTTTCATCCATCTCCGCTACCTCAAATTCAAGTCCTCTGGGTGAAGACATATTTCAGGCTCTTATGATCGGTAAACACCTCATACTCAGCTCTATACAAGTACTGCCGCTATTTCTTTAAAGCAAATACAATTGCAGCCAGTTCTAAATCATGCTTTAGATAATTGACTTCATGAAGCTTCAACTTCCAAGTGGCATAGGCTATTACCTTCCTATCCTACATCAATACCACTCCCAAACCTTCCTTTGAAGCATCAGTATACAGAGCGTAAGATTTAACCCCCTCTGGCAAACTCAGCACGAGTGCTGTCATTAACCTCCACTTCAGCTCTTGAAAACTCTTTTCACATTTCTTACTCCAAACAAAGGGTACATCATTTCTCAGCAACCAGGTCATAGGCAATGCTAGCATTGAGAACTCTTTACTAAATCGCCTATAATAGCCGGCCAGTCCCAAGAAGCTTCTAATCTCCGTGATGTTCTTTGGTAGCTTCCAATCTGAAACTGCTTCAACTTTTGCTAGGTCCACTATAATTCCATCATTGGTTACCACATGGCCAAGGAACGACACACTATCTAGCTAAAATTCGCACTTGCTAAATTTAACATAAAGCTTGTGCTCTCTTAGCTTCTCCAATACCAACTTCAGATGCTATGCATGATCCTCAGGACTCTTTGAGTATATGAGTATATCGTCAATGAATACCACCACGAACTTATCCAAGGAGGGTTGGAAAACTCAATCCATCAAATTCATAAATACTGCTAGTGCATTTGTCACTCCAAAAGGCATCACTACAAACTTGTAGTGACCATATCTTGTGTTGAAGGCCGTTTTGAGAATATCCTCCTTCTTTATCCTCACTTGATAATATCCTTGCCTTAAATCCAGTTTGGAATAACAACTGGAGCCTTGCAACTGGTCGAATAGCTCATCAATTAATGTGGAGGATACTTATTCTTGATGGTCACATTGTTCAACCCCCGATAGTCAATACACAACCTAAAAGTTTCGTCCTTCTTCTTCATGAAGAGCACTGGAGCTCCCCAAGGTGACGTGCTAGGTCTTATGTAACCTTGCTTCACCAATTCCTCTAGCTTCTCCTTTAGTTCCTTCAACTCCGTTGGTGCCATCCAATATGGGGTTCGGGATACAAGTTCTACTCCTGAAATTAGATTTATGGTGAACTCAACTTCTCAGTTGGGAAGTAGAGAAATGAGTTTCGTAGGAAACACATCGGGAAAATCTCATATCACCTCGGTATCTTCAAGGGTGCACTGATCCTTCGACTTATTTATTACGTAAACTAGATATCCTTGACAAATTTGCTTCAATAATTTTTGAGCTTTTGCTCCAGCTATCAAAAATTTCAACTCTTTTACCCGTTTGTCGTTGAACTCCAATACATCGCAGCCTGGTCTAATGAACTGGATGGACTTACTCTTACAGTCTACTTTAGCCCCATGCTTAACTAGCTAATCCATACCCAAAATTAAGTCGTAGTAGTCAATAGCTAAGACTACCAAATCTCTCTCCAAGCTTTCCTTTCCCACTTTAATCTTACAATTTGCACATGCCGATCCACTGGCATCATTTTCCCTAAAGGCGCACTCAACAACAAGGTAAAAGGTAGTTCTACTCCATCCCAACCCAAATGATATGCATAATTCTTGTTTAAATAGGAATGGGTAGATCCAGGGTCTATCAATGGATTAACAGAACAACCTCGGATAGTAAACGTACCTTTCACCACCGCTGCATCTGCTCTAACTTCCTCCTGGTTAAGAGCGAAAACCTTCCCTTTCACTTGCGGCTTCTAAGTTCCACTTCCGAAGGCTCCCGTAGTATTGGCTTGATTGGCTCCTGCGGTTTGGGCCAAGTTTCCTTACCCTATTCGGAGAAGTTTTGGGCAGGTGTTTCACAGATAAGTCAGATCTCCGCAATTGTAGCATTTCTGCTCAGCTCTCTTGGATCAACAATTCTTCCCTACATGACCCTTCTTCCCATAATGTCGGCATGATGGGAGATTCTATGTAGACCCAGTTGGTGCCATTCGTGCTTTCTTCCCTCGGTTCTACCATTGCTGGATAGCAAGTTGCTTAATGGTTTGCTACCTCTAGAAGGGTCTCAATGGTTGTCTTGGCGGCAAGAAATGTTTTGGTACCATTCTGCTTTGATCCTCATTCTCAGTCTGGGACGTCACATCTACTGTCCCTAAATAAGTCGTCAGTAGAGAAGGTGCTAAAGCCCTTCTCAGCTTTTAACAAACTTCCTCATTCAATTCTGCTCGATATCTACCAGCCTTTTGCAGTACTTTGACAATTGGGTAAAATAAACAGCATACTGAGCCACGATCATGCTCCCTTACTTCAAATTTTGGAACTTGTCCTCCATTTTCTCCACTATCCACTGAGAGATATATTTCGCTCTGAATGCCTCCACAAAGTTGGTCCATGTCCAGTCCTCATCCATTAACTCTTAGTCTTCTTGGACTCGCTGCCACCATGCCCAAGCTGGGCTTCTCAGCTTAAATGCAGCAAATTTCACCATTCGTTTCTCAGTGTATTGATGTTTGGCAAAAATGTCCTTCATCTGCTTCACCCACTGCTCCACTTTTTGGTCTTGCTTGGCCTCTTCCAAGAAGGTGAGAGGTTGAAACTTAAGAAATCTTTCCAATGCTTCATCTTCCCCCTTTGGGTTCCTTTGCTCAAATAGGATTTGCAGAATCTCCGTCATTTTGTGGAATGCTTACCCCATAGTCATACTAACAGGTTCTTCAGATCCCGCTTCCTGCTCCGGTTCATTCTTATTTCCCCGATTTGGCGATGATAGTTGAGTTGTATCAAGCTCTGGAGTCACGGGTTTTGCCTCAAGAACCCTTCTACTGGATGTTACTGCACGACGCTTTGGTGCCATTCTAAACTATGTCCCCAAATAATGAGTTTATGCATCAAAGTTTAAAATATTTAAATTGAGCATGCATTCAAATTTAGACCCAAGGAAAAGAAAATTAGATGCAAGCTTTGCATAAAGAATTGCATTTTTCAAGATTAAAGTACACCAAGGTACACTTATTTGCATAAATTTTGAAATAAAACATTAAACATAAATGGCCCCCTAGCACAGGAGTTTATTGAAAACTGTAAATAATAACTTCCTAAGCATAGCAAACCTTAGCCCCTTAATCCCCATCAGAATCTTTAGTGTTAGTATCATACAACCATTCTCCAGTATTCTTAGAAAAATCTATCCCTGCACCATTCACGAACTCATAGTCCATTGGTTCCTTCTCGGGTGTCCTAGAACTCTCCCTAGTTTTAACATGGTTGGGTTGGGGTACAAAAAAAGGTCTAGGTAGAGATTCATAGTCTATCTCCCCCGAGTCATTACAATCAGCAATTAAGTCAATTACGGGGCTAGGTGGGTGTGGGACATACTCCATGTCAATATCCTCATCCTCACTATCGGTACCTAAGTCTATTATAGGTATAATAGGTGGCTCAATAATCTGAACCTCATCATCATTGCTCTCTTCCATGGGTATGACTAGTTAAGGTGCAGGTTGTGGTGCAGGTTATTGCACTGGTAAATCTTCCGGGTTGATAGGGATTAGTGGATGCTATTGTTGCCCCTTCCTCGCAGTTCTAATCATTCTAACCATCTTGCAACATAAACAAGCCAGACTAGTCAAAAGATTTTAATCTTAATGAAACAAAGAACATACTATTAATAATTTCCTAAACCTAGGCTCTGATACCACTTGTAACACCCCACAACCTATGCCCCTATTAGGGCTGAGGATGTCGCCCCGTCCATAGGATAAGAGGACTTTATAACTAGGTCACACAAAATAAATGAAAGGAATAATTCAAAATTAAACCTATTACAACCCAAGAAATACATGAACAAGTTTCAAAAATAAATGTCTGTTAAAGTTTCTCAAATGAAATACATAGGAAAAATAACAAGTCTTCAAAATAAAGGCAATTCTCTATTTAATAAGCTTCACAACAGGATTGACCTGAAAATATGGTATAAAAGGTAGTGAGACATAAATCTCAGTAAGCTCATGTATACTTCAAGTGTTTCAGGTAAAACAGTTCCTGTATGCAAGTTGAGAAATTTTCAAAAAAGATAATGCTGGCAAGCCTCAAATAAATTTCACAAATGAATAGTGGTGTTTTCCTATTAAATCATACATGTATACAATAAATACAACCACTCAAAAAAGGTAGCCATGGCACCACACTTTGTGCACCATGACAAAAATATCGTTCAACATACCACACTTTGTGCATACTGACACAAGGTAGGTGTACAGCCTACCGGGTGAAATACCCCTCCATCTCTACACCCAAACTTACCTGTTGTGCATTCCCGAAATACACAGTCCATTTGACTGAATTTGCTAGCTCGGACCGGTATGACTTACATGACTAGAATCCTACCCGAGAAGGACTCACCTCTCAGAGGTGACCACCTACTGAGAGACTTACCCTAATCCTTCAAAGACTAATCCTAGTAGTCTATCCTTACTGAGTACTCAACGTTGTTTGTCCCACTTGGGAGAAGAAAGATCATACAATGATTTACTTGGAAATAACAATTATGGTTTCCAAAATTCTTGTCAAAGTTGTATTAAAAGTTTAGCATTTTGTGTAAAATTATTTGTTTAACTTTAAACGGTTTGCTTGATTGAAACGAAAAAGAAAATTGTCCATAATTGCCTTTACAGTACAAATATTCATATACATTGAGTTTGACTTGCCATGATAACTTTGGTCTTCAAACAATTTTATGCAGAAACTTACCTAATCTTTTACTCTTCTTGAGTTCAAAAGTCTTCCAGGGTAGTTCAGGTCAACCTAACCCCGCCTGGGGTAAACACGAGGTATAAGAAAACATCCATACCATATTTGCCTTAAATAAATCATTTCTAGTTCAACTAGCCACTACAATAACCAACCATGACCGCAGTGTCTTAAGCTTTAATAATAGTTGATAAAGTATTTTATAAAATAAAATTAGCTTGATAAGTTAAAATAAATAATAATAAATTATAGTTTCAAATAATAAATAATGAGTAATATTTCTAATAAATAAAATTAGTATTAAATAATAAATAATAATAAATCCTAAATAATATTTGTAATAAGTAATATATAAATAGTATTATAATAAATTATACTTAATTTTAATTAATAATTAACAGATAATAAATAACCAATAAAATTAATAAAAAAATGAATTATACTTAATTTTTAATTAATAAATAATAAATGGTAAGTAACAAATAAAATTAATAATAAATAATATTTATGAGTGTAGATAAAAGTTTTAGTAAGGCTAACTAGTAATAATAATATGGTTTACAAGTCATTTGATAGTTATTAATTCCAATATTTTATTATTTATTTTTAATAAAAATATTTTATTTATTTAACTAATAAAATAATAATATTTTAAATAATCTTCTATTTCGAACTTCCACAATGTTTTTTTCGAAATTTGTAGATTAAATTAAATTAATAATAATAATGATAGTAAGAATAATTCTAAAATTAATAAAAATAGTTCTTACAATAGTTTCTCTATTGCTAGAGAAGATCCATGAACATACTCTTCCATATAAGGATACAATAAATAAGATGTTAATCTATCCATGAACATAGTCTTGAATTAACATATAATACAACATGGTTGATCTTCTACTAGGCATAACATTATCTATGGCTTCATTGAAAAATAATATCATGAAGGACTAAACAACAATGGTGGCATAATGTCTAACATGCATCAAAACATCCAAAAATCTCTTTAATCATAATGAACATATAATGATTCAAAAGCAAAATCCATATGGCACAACATTCATTCCAATTCTTTTGTCTTAACTCCATCCCCTTCTCCCATATACATATCCTCAACCCCTACATTATTTAATCTACCTATCAACATCTAAGAGTCTTAATTTTGAGAAGTAAAGAGGAGATTAAGAAAGAAATACTTGATTGATGCTAGTTTAATGAAGGATTCGCCTTGCTTAGTGAAGATCCTTGAGTGCTTGATGGCTTTTTTAGTGATCCGAAAATAGTCCATAGTTGGTCATTAACATTTCGGCCAAGAGAGAGGGAAAGAGTGATAGAGGAATGAATAAGAGTAGATGAGAAGAATAGAAGTTGAAAAGAAGAAGAATTAGAAGATTGTTCTTATTTTACCTTTTCGGTGTTCTTCAAATCTTCAACAAAAAAAAGGTGGTTTGATCCGTTTGAAAGTTCAACTTTGTGTGTTTTGGTGTTATAAAGTACAACAATGAAGAGTGTAGGTTGAATATTAATGGTTTAGAGTGTTTGGGAGTAATTGGAGGTGTTTAGGAGTGGTTTAGGCTTAAAGATGTGAAGTGTGTATTCTTGGTGTTCTTGAGAGAGCTTGAGATGAGATGAATATTATGTGTGTTTGTGAATGTGATAGCCAAATGGCTTAGCCTAAAGAGTGCTTTTGGTTATCCAAGAATGATAGAGAGTTTCAGATTTTTTTAAAATTCAAATTGAGAGAAAAGTGGAGTTGTTTGAGGTATAGGATTGGGTAATGTTGTTTGCTCTTGGAAGGTTTTTTGTCCTTCAATGGTGTATGGCTGAACTAGCTATGTTTCAACCAAAGGATGGAGAGTTGTTTCAGATTAAGGCTGGCTGAAAATAGCTATGGAATGGTAGAGGATTTTCTAGTTTTATCAACTAGCTAAAGGAGTGTTTTAATGAAACAAAATCTGGAATTTTAATTTGATGTTTGAACAAGTTTGAATGGAATGAAGAGATGAACTTTTTGAGGTATGATAATGGAGTCCTATTATTCAAGGTTGGTGGAGAAGCCAAGATGTTCAGTTCATGGCTGTACAAGGCCCGTGAAACCATTTCATAGAAGTTCATTGATAACTTCTTTTTATAAAGCAAATCGACTTTGATTCTTGAATAATCTACATCACTTCTGCTTCTATTGGAACACAAGATTCCCCTTTTTCTGTGGAAATGGCCCATATCAATAATTATGATTTTACGTATGGACAATTCCTCAATATCTTGTTCATTCGCAACAAAATATTTCCGTTGTGTGTCAGTAAAAAAAAAACATGCTTTTTGGAAATTTGGTGAAGCTTGTTGAAGAATTTCAGTCTTAGTATGAAGAGGAAAAGCTGGACAAAAATTTATGGAGTTGAAGCTCAAGAATACTTGAAATGGAAATGGTTTTGGTGCAGAATTTTTGGTCCACTTTACAACGATTTTTCAGCTATAATTTAAGGGTGTTTAAAGGTCCATAAATGGTGGTTTTCCAGCCATCATTTTGAAGAAAAATAGAGAAAGTTCCAGCTGTTCATATGTTCTAATAGATGGCTTCAAGTTCATGTGTAATGTTGTTAGTTTGCTGGAAAAAAATTCTGGTTTCGGATTGTTTGTAAAGCTACGAAAATTCAAGGAATTCCAACCTTTATCCTCACACAAGATGGTTGATTTTCTTGCAAAAATTGGGTAGGAAAGCTTGCTGCAATTTTCAAAAACAGCCTTGAAGGAAATCTGGAAAATTTTCCAGATTTTTTACCAAGACAAGAATAAGAGGAAGATGATGTTCTTGAAGAAATAGCTATGGTGTTTTACTTGCAACCTCTACCTATTATTCCTCCTCATTTTTGGCCACTCCTATCCTTCAAGGGCTAGAATTTTTGAAATTCCAAGCCAGAGAATTATCTCAGAATTTTTATGATTAAAAATGAATTAAAGAATCGAAAGTAGTTTAAATTTCAAAGATGTTAGGATAAGACTAGCAAAATTAATGGGGACAAGAATTCTTCTATAATTCTTTTAGGATAAGACCACATGGTCAAGAATTACCATTGTGTCTTTTTTAAGACAACATTCCTATCTTTAAGGAATGTAAGGAAAACAAAAATTCAGACATGGCTAAGATAAATATGAATAAAACTTAAGTGATGGGATTTGAACTCAAGACCTTAGAGATTAAATCATAATGCTCTAATCACTTAACCACAACAACTCTTATTCTTATTTTCTCAACCAATATTCTTCTTTTCTAAATCTCAAGCCATCTTCCTATTTTGATCTCAAGCAAAATTACCCTTTTACCCTTTCTACTCAACAAGCACAAATATATCATATAACATATAAACCACAATTCTAAGGTACACTTCATTTAAAAGATATATTTTATACAAGACGACATGATACGCATTCCATCCCCCTTACTCTAGGGTAGGTTTTAGGTGGGGTTTCACAAGATCAATATCTTTGTATGTTGGGTGTATTACTTTATTTAGTTAAGATGGACTCATGCAACAGAGTTTTTATGCTTCACTTAGTGATGTTAAATCACCCCATTGTGATTGTTTGGGATAATCTAATGATCCAGGGCCTTGGGGATGTGACTCTAGAATGTGTGCATTGGGTAGCTTCCAATGATAAGTAAGTACATTCAAGTGAGTCATAGATTATCGAACTAGAGATCTAAGGGTGGTAGATGTCTTTGAGATGGGTGTTACGGGTATTTTTGTCATTTCTCCCATAGGTCAGAGACATTGCTTTAGCAATATTATTTTTGGAGTCAATATTTTAATATGGTGATAAATAAAAATATTTAAAATGATAAAATGTAACTATTTAATAGTAAGGACATTTTAGTCATTTTAGTAGCCATGAGTAATATATCTCTTGGTCCCTAGAGTAGTTCAAGTTTTCTTGGTGTTGTTTAGACATAATCTAGGCTTAATGGATAATTATTTGGAAGAGAAATAAAATTTAGTCTAAGAGTCCAATTAGAATTAATTAATTAGTCTTGGGTTTTAATAAGGCTCAGAAAAGATAATTAATTAATTAAGAGAATTGGTTAGAATAAATTAATTAATTAGGCTGACATCTGTTGACAAATATTAAGAGTCCAATTAGAATTAATTAATTAGTCTGGGGTATTTAATGATGCCCAGAAAAGATAATTAATTAATTTAGATGATTGGGTCAGTCTTGCGATGTTTTTCTAGCACAACACCTAACCCAATTGGCCATGGTGATTTCAGCCATTAAGGCTTTGGAAGCCCTAAGGCTGGCCGAAATATATAGGGAAAAAAACCAAGCATTGTGAAATTAATTTTTGAGAGTGTGCCACCTCCTCTTGTTTTCTCTTCCATATTCTTTCTCTTCCTTCTCTTTAGTATAGTGATTTTATCCAAGAAAGAAGCTCTCACCAAGCTAACGCCTAGAGCAAGGTCGAGTCATACTCCGAAAGACAAAGAGAAAAAGCTTGGAGATGCTTAATGCATAGGAGTAGAAGATTGATAGGAGTTCCAGTTGAATAGCAGGCGCCTCCTTCTACCCCTCCAATGTAAGAAGTTCCAGTGCAAGCCATCCCTACGTTGGTTAATCAGCAACCAATAAGAAAAAGTAAGTACTCTCTTCTAGATGTGGTTTAGAAAACTGAAATTTTTTCGTTGCGTTTTTCCTTTGATAGTTTTTTGCAATTCCTTCAGAAGTAGCCTAAGAAAAGTCATGAAAATAAAAAGAGAAAAGAAGACTAGAAAGGTAAAAAGTGAAAAATAGAGAAACGCTCAATCATCATCTCCCTCCACATCATTGTTATCCTCGTCATCATCATTATCCATGTGGCCACCATCATCTCCTTGTGGTCCAGGGAACTGCTTCATCCATTGAGCCCATTATTGCTCTTGAGCATCTTGCCTCCTAGTAAGTGTAGTCATAGAATCACGAAACTGAAGAAGAATATTTATCTGGGTCTCCATACCCACTCACAACTCCTCCAACTGACCCCTTACCTCAGTCTCAAAAGCAATCCTAGATTAGGATTGTGAACTACCCGCTCAGGCTCTGGGTAGTGGGGTAGGCTGCTTCTTCTCCACTGGGGAAAGCTCAACTTGGCCCAGGTATTGCACACATAGGGTCTTAACCATTACCTCACCTCAACACTATACTGATAACCATAACTAATTAAGGTTTGCTCAGTGATTAGATCTCTCTCAGTGGTGGTCTTAGTTAGTTCCTCCTTAATATTAACGCTAAAAGCTTCTAGAATCTTCATGATCATAAGGGAGAAAATAAAGGCTTTGGAGGAAAGGCAAGAATGTACCGCATCCCTAATAGATTAGTTGATCAAAGAAGTAATAGGGATAGGTTGAATGTGCATCATCATATGTAAGATATAGAGGTCAATCACTCAGGACTCATTGAACCCATTAGTTTTAGGAACAACATTGAAGAAAAAGAAATAAACTAGGGCACGTAGATTGGCCTCAAGTTCATTGTTAGAATAAAAACCTACCTGCCCTATAGGACCTTTCTTATACATCCTTAGTGTAGCTCTAGTATCACTCACATTCCAGTCAGGATCAGAGATTATCTTTTGGTTATGGTGATCTATCGCTAACCAAAGGCCTTCATTATCAATAGTCAAGATGGTAGCCAATCTATCTCTATCCACAAAAATAGGGGTACCCTTGACCTTGGTCTTAATGGTATCAAGATGATTATTCCTTTTCTCCATCATGTTAGCATAAAATTCTCTAACCAAGACAGGGTAATAGGTTCCTTTCAATTAAACAGTAGGTCCCCACCCATCTAAACATCATCCCTAGCTTAAGGGCACGGTGCAAAGAGGGTGTAAAAATGAGTTCCACAATAATTTTATTAGATGCCTTCTTGGACTACCACTCTTGATAGGAAGGGTCAATAAAATCAACAGGATATAAAAATATGGGGTCAATAGAGGTAGGGATAGAGGAAGACGAGGCTCTAGCCCTTTTTAACGACTAGCCTTTTTTTTTTTTTTTTGGAGGGGGGGAGGGGCATGATGAGAGTGTTTGAAGATAAGTATCAAGAAAGAATGAGAAATAGGCACTATTCAAGTCACAACAATACAACACCACCCTCAACCAGTCACAATTCACAATTAATCCACCGCTCCATAATACAATACACAACCCTCAACAACTCCCAATCCAATTCACAAATCAATCCATAATATAAACCAAATAATCCCAATCTCCTCATAAATCCTGCAAAAAGAAGTATAACATCACAATTCAAACAACAATATAATCTTTGATACAAAAAAAAAAAAAAAAATCTCATAGAATGTATGGAACATGATCATATTACAATTCATGAAAAAATTTGTCTATGAATGTAACACAAGAATAATCTCGAATACCTAAGAATAGCCAATATAAGATCAATATATGGAACAGGTTATAGCAAAAATAATCCTTGAACCATAAACTCATGCTGTTTCCATCATAATGAAGCCACAAATTCAACCAAATTCAACCAAAATTTTCAAATTATGTAATTTTCACCCAAAAATAGTGAAAAATCCATGGCAATAATTTAACCGTAAGAATTCAAAAAAAAAAAAAATCATACCTTTAGGTTCTCTAGCGCATGGCAAGCAAATTGTGCAATCTTTTTAAAGAAACCTTCACTTTTAAGAAGAGATTTGAAAGTGGGTTTTTGAAGAAAAAATTGGGATTTTTAAAGATTTAATCTGTAGATTCAATAAAAACAAGAAGATTTGATGTTGGGTTGGTGTTTTTGAGGGCAAAAATTGATCCGGTGGTGTTTGGGGATGAAGAGCCTGCACTGGGTTGAGAGAAAAAATGTGGGAAGTTTGAAAGATTTGAAAACAATGGCCAAAATTGGCCCTTTTGAAGACTACCCCGATAAAAGCCAGCATCGGCTCAGTGTGCCTGGGTTGGGCCGATCTAAGTCTGTCAAGCCTGACGAAATTTTTTTATTTATCAATTAATTAAAAAATAATATTGAAAAATGCACACATAGTCATAAATAAAATGCAATTATCTCATAAATTTAAATACGAAAAGATAAATAAAACCAAACAAAAATTAAAGAGATGTCCAAAATAAGAAGAAAACTAAAGTAATAAAACTTCATTACATTCCACGGTCTTGATCACGTGGATTTGTTTCTGTGTTTCTAGAAAGAGATCCAGCTTGACGGTCTCCAAGAAGCTTAGCTAGCTGCCCAATTTAACTTTCAAGATTGTGCATTGTAGGCTCCAAATTCCTTGTCACAACATCCACTCCTTGAAACCGTACTTCAGTTGAGCTTACCATTTTGTTAACCAACTCCTCCAATGATGGCTTTGATGGTAGGGCATTGTAAGATAAAGAGGATTGAGTCCTTTGATTTTCACCAAAATTAGAAGGGTTTTACCTAGGCTGGTTTTGATTGATCCAAGAAAAATTAGGATGATTCCTGCAACTAGAATTGTATGTGGCACTATTGGGGTTATTACCTTGTCGCCCATTACTTATGAAAGCCGCT
The DNA here is from genome assembly GCA_026120185.1 of Voacanga thouarsii. Classification (NCBI taxonomy): domain Eukaryota; kingdom Viridiplantae; phylum Streptophyta; class Magnoliopsida; order Gentianales; family Apocynaceae; genus Voacanga; species Voacanga thouarsii. The sequence continues at coordinate 2,419,367 of JANUWF010001093.1, read as the reverse complement.
TGTTCTAAGGACTTTTGGGATGAACTCATGCTTTGGCACGTATGATTAGGATACTCTTCTCTACAAAAATCACAATTAACATTCACTACCTAGCTTGGGGAAGGGTCATCACCATTTGTACTATTTTATGTGCAAGTGCCTCAACCTTAGCTTCCAAAATAGCCACAACATCAACCTTATGAACACCTTAAGCACGAGCTTTAGACATCGAATCACCCCATTAGTAATTGTTCGTAGCAATTTCCTCAATCAACTCATACAACTTCTCCATGGTCTTAGAATTTATTGTACCTCTCGCAGATGCATCAATCAGTTGTTTAGAAGAGAAATTCAACCTACTAGTAAAAATATGCATTTGCATGCCTAATTTAAACCCATAGTGTGGACACTTTTAATTATCTCCTTCCACCTTTTCCAACACTCATATAGGCTTTTAGGCTCTAATTGTTGGAAGGCAAAGATGTCGGTTCTTAGCTTGGTCGTCCTAGTTGGGGGAAAATACTGGCTAAGAATTTTTTAGCTAACCCGTTCCAAGTGGCGATTAATGCTATAGGTAAGGATTTTAACTATGATTTGCTCTATTCCTAAAAGAATAAGGAAAGAGTCTCAACTTAATCGCATCTTTCGGCACACCATTCATTTTGAAAGTGTTACAAATTTCTAAGAAACTAGCAAGGTGGGCATTAACGTCTTCATTAGGTAACCTATCAAATTGTACCATGTTCTGCATTATATAGATAATGTTGGGTTTTATCTCAAAATTGTTTGCCTCTACCCTAGATTTAGTAATGCTCGAGTCTGTACATAAGATTTCCAGCTTAACAAATTCATCCATGGTCCTTCTATTATTTTCACCATTATTACTATTATTATTTTGGTTAACTTCCATCTCTCCTGCTAAACTTACTTGCTCATCCCTTTGCCTAAGTGCCCTCTGAATCCTTGTCAAGATTCTTTCAATCATAGGATCAAAATTCATTAGGTCTCCTCGGAAACGTTAGTTCATACACTAAGGGCTAAGTCTACTAAGACAAATAAGATGATAAGGTTATAGAATTTACAATTAGTTAATTAAGTGTAATTAGCGTACAAAGTACAACATAAACTAAGTTAGTCAATTAAGATACAATTATACACACAACAAGATATGGCACTTATTTATATGAAGAACATATATACATATTTATATATAGACATATATACATATAAATATAATTAAATGAATAAAATCCAAACTTTCATAATTTTGTTCCCCAGCAATGGCGCCAAAAACTCAATGCGTAGAATTTAGGTGCATAAAAATCATACAATTTTAAGTCCATCCCTAGCCCTATGAGTAAGTCTACTCATCAGAAGCATAGTATAGGGACTTAACGAGTATCGATCCTTAAGGAACAACTGTCATTAGTTACTTTTCATTCATTGTTTAACCGACTCAATAAAGTGATAAAAGAATATAAAGAAAAATATATATATACAACTCAAAGATGAAAGAATGTGCAATTTAGACAAATATTGTTGAAGAGATGATCATGAATTATATAGCAATTATCACAATCAATTACTATTTTGGTGTCATGAAGAAATCAAAATAGAATCTAATCGTTTCCTAAGTCATGGACTCACTATCTCATGATTAAATTAGTAGATTTCTCAATCGAACCAACATAACCAAAAAATGCATTAAAGCTATCCCTCAACAATTATCCCTATACTTTAAGCAATAATGAACATGAAATTAGCCAATAACCCTATACTCTAGGTGAAATAAACTAATCTTTGATTACCTTGGTTCTTTTTTCTTAACTTCGTTTTTCAAGTCCGTTAAGAGATAACAAATATGAAATTAATAAAATTAAATCAACTTCTAACATCTTTTCTCAAGTAAATTAGAAACAAATCTAAATTTATCAATTCTTGAATAATAACAAGTAATCAAATACCAAGAATGATAATAAATGGATCAAAGAACTAAATTAACCTCAAAATCATGAATTTCAAAATAATGTCAAATTAAAATAAAAACATTGATCATATCATTATCCTAGAAAAAGAAAAGAAAGATAAAAGAAAGAACTCATAAGCAAGCCACTTTTCTCTTCCTTGAAGACCTTCTTGAACAATGTCCCTTGGGTGATGAATTCCCTCTTCAATAATTTGATTTATAACTTTGATCCGTGGATTCATGTGTTTATCTTGTATTTTCCTTGCTTAAATAGGCTCCTAAGATTCCAAAAATCCTTCCTTAAGAGTTCTAGACTGAGTATAAGTTGAAATATATCAAAACTCTTATGAAATTCCCAAATTCACGCACAAAAAGGAGAAGTCGCCACCACAAAACAGACTACGGCTGGCACCAGCTCAGTCCCTCACAGTCGACGCCGGTCGTGACCTGACGTTGCTGTATTTTATTTTCCTATTCTCCACTTATGAGCCAGCTCCTGCTGTGCTGTGCACGACTAGTGCCAAGCATGCTCAGTTCGATGTCAATTTTTACCTTTTTTTTTTTTAATGTATTCTGCATAAAAATACCAAAATGCCTTTCCAATGGTAAAATATCAAATATAAAAGAATATGCCTAGTTATTACCTCAAATGTAATACAAAATAACCTCAAATAACTAGAAAATTGATGATGATTTAAGCCCCTCTCAATAATCTCCTAACAAATTATGGAATTGTGATTGATAAATCTACAAGGAATAAACACAAATTGGGTAGGAGAAATGATTTTGCCCAGTAGTGCTTTATGTCTAATGGCAAGAATTTTGGAAATTATCTTGTAGCAGACATTACACAAAGAAATATGTCTAAACTAGTTAACTCTATAGGGCTTATCATGCTTTGAAATCAAAGCAATTAATGTATGATTGAAATCCCCAACAAGCTTGCCAGTTTCAAGGAATGTTGGACCAAAAAAACATATCTTCCTTAATAATATTACAATAACTCTTGTAGAACATAGTGGATATATCATCAAGCCCTAGCTCTTAAATGAGCTCATTCTAGATACGACATTTTTTATTTCAATTAAAGTAAGAACTTGCCACAACACATAGTTATCAATGATAGTTAAATGAAAGAGGTTATCAAAATCACCAAAGAATGTGGGAGAGGAGGATGGGAAAATATTAAAGTTATACTGAGAAAATAGTTCACCAATATCATTCCAATTTCAAGTGTTGTCGTCAAAAAGAAGATTAGCAAATAGAATAATAGCTCTCTTGGATGATTGCAGATAGTTGGAAAAAAATATGTATTGTCATCTCTATCATCTATTTGTTAAATTTTGGAGTTGTTCACACATAAGTTCTTCTCTTTTTAAAAGTTTATAAGGTTTTCCTATAGAGTAGCTTCCCAAAAAAAGTTTTTCGGAGATTTGGTCAAGAGATCGGATATGGGTTATCTCAAGCTTAAAGTTTTTAATAAGAGTTTAGGTACTGCTAAAAGTTTGTATATTCCATTTTCTGAGAGCACATTTAGTCTTTTTCAACTTACAGTAGACCTTGAAAAAAAGAGGGCCACTTATAGAGAATTCCAAGATTCAATGATAATGCTAGAACTAGGATCTCTAATCTGCACTGTTTCAAAGTGGAAATGTGTAGGATGCTTATTAATAAGGGGTTAGTTTCCAATAATAGGGGTTTTTTTATTGAGGCAATAGCAAGAAGATGAGATATTCTTGTATTAAAAAAAAAAAAAAGCAAATGTTGTGAAGCATTAATAATTCCTTAGCAAGCCTTTCTGAATGCCCATTGTTCTATGTAAATGGATAGCCCGCCAAAGCAAAATCAATGAGTCCAACATCATTTACAATATTTTTGAGCCCTCCATGACTAGTTTCTGAAAAAGGTCACCTCTTCTCTTCTTTTCTTAGAAGACAGTGTTATTTATGTCTCCTATAATCAGTTTATGAAAAAATAATCACCAATACATCTGAATACATCCCAGAAGGATCCTTTACCTATTGATCTAAGTGGACGATATATACATGTGAGTTGTAAAGGCCTCTTAGGAGGTTCATAAAATATGAGGCAATTTATCAAGTGTCCATTCTCTACAACAACGCGTAAGACAACATAATTTTTCTAGTCTAAAGCAAGACCACCTACACGGCCTTTTGATGCGACAACAAAGTGGTTATAGGATCCTAAAAAAGATAGGTAATGGAAATTTTAGATAGGGAAAAGCATTTTGGTTCATATAGATAGAGGTAAAAGGGGTAGTGAAAAGATAAAAGGTCCCTAAAGACTCTAAATACCATAGGCCAAGTTAGCCCACGATAGTTCTAGGCTCAGAAGATCATGGACAATTTGAAAGGGAGGGGGAAATTATGATCTGCCTCATCAACCAAAGAATTCTAAGAGAATACTAAACTGTTTAATGGGTAAAATGTAGTTCTTCGATGCTAATTTATCCAAAAGTTTTAGATTGCATTGGAATGCAAGCACTTATGCTTCTTGCTACCCTTTTAATATGGATAAACTGCTTCCTAGTGGTAACCAATTTCTTATCATCCATAATACTAACATTAATATCCTCAAGCTCTATAGTTATTCTATTATCCAAAAAAAGGTCCTCTATACTTGGAATTATAAAGGAAATGCAAAATGTAAAAAGGTGGTAGCCTATAATTAATGGAGTTAATTCTATTGTTTAAGGTAGCAGTAATGAAGTAGATTTATTATTTCAGAGCAAAAAAGAGGAAACGCTAGGCTATTTCCATTTAGAATGCCTAAGAAAAAGGACTGAGAATGAATTAAGGGATTAGGTTCGTAGAACATTTTGTTCTTCTCTATTGGGTAGGCTTTTTTATCTTGGGTACTTGATCCACTCAATATAAATTATCAAGATTTTTTATCAGGAAAGGAGAAAATATGAAAATTTATTGGTCTAAAGGATAGCACCTTTTTAGGGAGGATTTTTTTTTTTAGACAATGACTGAGCTATATTTCTTTTGTCTTCTCAGTCATAAAGGGAAAAAGGAATTGTTTAGTTTTTCAAAAAAGGGCTAAATAAAGCTTAGTCATTTATGAAGTTGACCTGAATCTAAGGGCCAAAAGCATACCTAGGGTCTTTTGTTCCAAAAGCCTCTATAATGACTAGATTGCAGATAAATTGAACATGACCCAAGCAACCACAACAATAATAGAAGTCAGACAACTTTTCATATTTCAATAGTCTCAACAAATTGGGGCCTTGATCACTTTACAAGGAAAAACCAAATTTAAGGAAAGAGCATACCTTAATCTCAATTCTGATTCTTAGAAATTTCTTGAATGTTTTACTGACAATTTCTATTGCATCCCGTTCAATGTACTTTTCAATACAGTTCCCAATTTTCTCAGCATTTTCAGGTTCATTTGTTCTAACGACAAGCTATGGATCTAGACCTAGAAACTGATAGTTGTAAAATCTAGCCCCTCAAATGAAAGATGTGAGACCCATTCCTTAATGATGATATGAGAACCTTTAAAGCTTCACAGTGTCAGATTAAGGATGTTTTTTTTTTTTTTTTTGTCTAACGGATTTGCAAATGAAGAAAGGACTATGTTTATTCTATGTCAGGAAAAAGAACTCTATTAAACATGTTCTAAACTTGAGTAATGGTAGATTTAACAATATGCAATTTGAATCTCTTATCTAATAAAATTTTTGCAACCAAAAGCAACCATTTGTGGGTTTAAGGCTCAGAACAGGATAATCATTTAATAGTTGTATGTCTTCAGATTCAATTATTGAGTAGTAAATAATGGAGAATAAGAGGTTTGGAGGTAAAATGAGTGGAGAGGGGTGGGTATCAAATAGAGGTTAGGGAAGGGGAGAGCAGTAGGTACCTAGTAAAGTAGTGATAGGAATTCACCCAAGCTCCAAGGTACATCTAAAGAAGGGGATGGAAAACTAAGCCTCATTCCCTAGTTTCTTGAAAAGAACTAAAATACAAAGGAGATTCAGAAGGAATTCAAGCAAGCAAAGCTTCCAAGCCAAGGGCTATGACAATTGTGAAGAAATAGGTGCTAAAAGGAAGATCGAAAGAAGGTCAAAAACAACATTCCATATAAAGGATCAAAGAAACACAATAGAAGTCATTAGAGATCTAAGAAGCAAGTTTTGAGTGCAAAATATGCATAGATTCCTTTTTTACACAATAGAAGTCTAATCAAGAGGGAGTAACCTGATATCTAGAAACTATGTAGGGCCGCTTAATCAAGGATAAGCAGTGCTACTCAGTTTTGACTAGGCTGAAGACGTTTTGCTAGTTTTATTTGTTTTGCTTAATTATTTTCCTTTTTTATTCCTACAACTTTTCTTATATTTTAACCCTTTAAAGGACATGTAAAAGAGCATCTAATGGCTGAGATTGAATCTCAATTACCTGGGATATGATGTCTATAAATATGATATTATAATACTTTGCAAATAACTTGGTTGATAATTTGTGAATCAAAAAGTATCTTTGTGAGCTTTTCACTTTGGGTTCTTCCCATAAACATCAGGAACATCTTAGAGTTCTAATATTTAACTTTGATTAGGCCTTTAAACTTCTAAGAATAGATCAATTAACTCTCTAGAATCGGTCTTAAAGCCTTGTTCTTCTAAGGTTCTTCTTAAGAGCCTAATTAATTGCCTAGATCATCTTATCCAAATTGCTCTTGGCTCCCTACTGGGTTTATATGTTAGGGGCTAATTTAGTACACTCAATTCATAGAATTTAGGATTCTAGGATCCTTATGTCCTAGGGTTTAAGTTTTTAGATTGGGTAATTACTTGACCTTCATGTTTCAACTAACAAATCCCTATTTTGAAATAACAATTGAGATATTGTCTTACACATCAATTGAGCATGAAATTCACTCGGAAATGACTCCTAAATATTTCATATAAATTTGGTATCAGAACAAGTAAGAGCTTTAATTCTTATCAAGACTTGTTGAGCAAGAAATAGCTATGCACAAGTGACACAAAACAGAGCACTCTCAAAACTAAGAAAAGAGCCTACAAAAGGTCATCAAAAAATTTCAATTCTCTTAAAATTTTGCTGGATAAATTACTTTATATTATTTAAATATCATTAAGGAATAATTTGTGATTGTGAATTATGTTTAATTGAGCATCAACTCGCTTAAAAATTCTAAGATATTTTGAATTTCAAAATTAAGCATGCTATGTATTCGATGGTTGGTATGAGTCGAAATATGGCTTTGAATTATGATCAAATCTTTTGTGAACAGTTCCTATTGTTAACTAAATCTTGAAATCAAGTATTATTAGGGAATTACAGGACTAATTGAACCATCTTAGTTGTTAATATTCTTGTGCTTGTTTATTGAAATCTATGCTCTCCATGTTCTTTGTTATAGAATGCTATGATCTTTGAACCCATGCTTTCCTTGACTAATTCATGTTAGTTGCTTCTTATTACACCTTCCACAAGTTAAATTAAAGTTGTTAAACTCTCTATTTCACTGAATCATCATTGGTTGACTTGTCATTTGTTGCCTTTTTACTTGTTTGTTTGACTTCTATGTAAGACTCCTAGTCAATTATCTTTAAATGGTTATATTGGCTTGCCTAGTTTGATGAACTCCTAAGCAATTAAGGAAATTTTGTGGAAAGAAATTATTGAGAAATTGAATGTTTGGGGAAAAAAACTAATAGGGTGAGCACATTCTAGTAAAAGCCACGAAGAAAGATAAGCACGAGTGATTTAGTGAACATCTTTTGAGTAGATATACGTAAGGGGGTGAATTGTACGGAACATTCATTTTTTGTAACTAAATTTTGCAGGTCAATTTCTTTTAAAAGAACATAATATGGCTTATGGAGATTCAAATAACTATTGGAAATAATCTCAAATGGAGGAACAAGGAATATGATTGTGATGAGAAGCCTAAGTCAAAAAGTAGTGAATATAAAAGAAGTACTAAAGAGAAATAGGGATAGAGGAGAAGTATGGGAGGTTGAATGATGGAAAAGATATTAATTAATACGAGAACTTATGTCCTAAGAAGGGATAAGGTAGAAAGAATAAAAATTATGAAAAGTCTAGTTCTAGGAGAAGTGATAGGTGATTTTAGTTGTAAAATAAGAATTATTCTTTTTGAGCCTATACTTCATCAAGTTTTAATTAAAATATTAATCCTAGAACCACATATTTAGAACAAGTATAGTCATCGCAAGGTATAGTATAGGGAATTAATAAATATCGATCCTTAAACAAGCACTTATACTTACTTTCATTCTATTGGTCAACTAAACAAATTCAAAAGATAAAAATCATACACTACTTAATCTGAAAATATATGCACCACCCACAAGAATAATCACAAGAATATCTAGGGATAATGTAAAGAGTATCAACATGTAAATAGATGAAATCCCCAAAGAATACATCAAGTATTGAACATATAATTCACCAAAATCAATCACCAAACTAATGCCAGTAAGGCTAACAATTACAAATTCCACTATCTCTTGAGTTATGGATATCCTATCCTAAGCAAAATTTATAGATATCTCTATCTCATTAACTTAACTTAAAGATGAATTAAACTCAGAACCCTTCAAACAAATCTAGAAGAAATTAATATCCCTAACTCTAGACGATATAATTCTCTCATTAATTACTAGTTCAATCTTTTAATCTCTCTCGAGTTAATCAAAAGATAGCAAACATCATTAAACCAATCAACCTAATATAATTGATTTAACACAATCAAATAAAATAATCAAACACTAAACTTGGAATTAATTGATTAAAATAGAGATTCAATACAAGGCTATAAACTTTAGTTCAATATCTAACTACAATTAAAACAAATAAAGCACCATTGTAAATTAAAAAGTACTGAAGAAGATAAGAATACAACTCATAGACAAGCCAATTATTTTCTTTTCTCTAAAATTCTTCTCTCGAACAATGCCCCTTCTTCTTCAAATCTCCTCATAACTCGCCTCTCGGTGTTTTTCTTATGATTTTTAGATGTTTTCCTTATATTGTGTGCTTTTTCTTTTTTAATGTTCCATCCTGTAACATCCCACAACCATAGGGTCCAAGTTGCTATGGGTGTGGCCCTATCTTAATGACAAGGGGTCTTTATAACGATATAAGTAATAAACAAAATTTGGATAATAAAAAACTTGCTATATTAATCTGATTAAACTCATGACATAAATCATATTTACAAGGCTCTAGTACATAACCTCCTGGATATAAACCCGATTATCTAAATAAGATAGTTCAAAAATATCTATTGTTCTTCCAACGAGTCTTGGTTCTATACAACTCTAGGGTAACAAAAAGGCTGCTTAAAAATTATGAAGAAAGTCATGTGAGATAATATATCTCAATAAGTCCCATAGTGTGTCATGTGAAATTTGTCAATGTTATTTTCGTTATGCATGATAGGAATTTGGTGGAATGGCGATAAAAGTCATTACTTTTGATTTGCAAAAAATTATTTGATCATTCTTCATTTTGCCAAGAAAACATGCCATTAAAATCTTGGCATTATGTATAAAATAGGTATTTATTCATCTGGACCATAAGCCATTTAGTACTTCAAACATATTTTGTTGTCCAAAGCCATATTGTGATCTCATCTGGAAGGAACATCGATCCAACCAATAATATTAAAATTAATATGCATGAATAACTCAGCACGTATGCCACAATTAAACATACAATAACCATCGTTATGGTTTTCCCTATGGCTCCGATGTCCCACGCCCTACTTCGTTTCCACTTTAGGTAAACGTGTTACTAGCTAAGACTAAGCATCAAATACTGGCACCCCGAGAAATAAGAGATCACAGTCCGGAGGTAGCCGCCAACCTAATAGCGTTCTTAAATCCACATAAGTTAGTATGGGTGTAAAGTCCCCTTGAGCACTCAAGAATCACAAGGCACAAAGCCAGATGTCAGTGCAATGTTCTATTTAGGCTCAATACTTTAACCATCAACTTGTTGTCAAAAAATTTCCATTCTCAAAAATAAAATCCAAATAATAAATCCGTTCCAAGGGTTTAATAGTTAATAATAAATCCATGCTATGATTTTCGTAACCAGATTCATGAAAATGCAAACATAATTGCTTGAAAAAATTGCTGTAGAAATTCCAAATTGTCCTGTCATATGTGAATAGTTTCTCAAAATATAGCATGCTTGAGGATGGTATAATCATTTATGCTTCCAAATCTTTCGTAATATTTTAAATAGAATAGACTAGCATGCTTCAAAATATTTCCTCACAAAAGATTTTATTGGAAAAGTTGCGTGGATGTGGAGACTTACCACAAGCCTGTAGAAAATGTGCTTAACCTTAAGTTTGGAATTCCACATTTTCACTCCTACGAAATCTATCACAGGAACCGGACATATATCAATTTACTATCGTCCATAACAAACATATTTCTCACTATTCACAACCTTAAATTATTTCGCTAACCCTTTTCCTAGGTTTCCTAGATCATTGCTCAAATCATTGTCACCAAAAAACATCATAGTATTTAATATCACACACAATTAACACATACTTAACATAACACACAGAAATATGCAATAATATTAATTAATGGAAACAACATAAACATTTGTTAGCTATACAAAAAATCCTGCATTTTTCCTATCATGGCACGCTTTCGTATTTTAGCCATAACTTTTTATTTACAAGTTCGATTAACCTCAAATTTGTGCCAAAATGCTCCTAAGATCCCTGGTTACAAAATTATGAAGTCCTTTCAGACTAATCCTGACCTGGCAGAGAACAACTAGGAGCAAAAAATCCCAAAATTTTCTATGTAACAAAGCATTTTCTTGCTAAATTCACACTCCATCTATTCTAGCCTCATTTTACTACATATATCTCATATGATTCACTACAATACTCTTGTTAACATCATAAAACCATCCTAATTATAGCCATGATGAAAGCAGAAAATCACATAATTATCACAACCAAAACCGGTAGCTATAAACATATATATCGAGCTTTTATTTTATTTAATAACCATAACTTCTTTCATTCATTTTCTTTCTTCCTTCACTTAGTCATGATTTCATCCATGAATTTCCTTCCATCACTCCTCCAAAACATCATACAATAGCACAAAATCACACCAAAGCCATTCACAAGTTCACCACCACACAAATCTCCAACAAAACCATATCACTATATTTTAACATATCAAGTACCGCAAATCTATTCAAGTTTCATAATTCAGTATTAAAAATACATCATAATAATTTATATTATGTATAGAATAAGTAAATTAATCTTAAGAAGAACAAGATTTTACCTTCCTAAATGAATTAGCTAACTTGCTAATTTTTCTCCTTTTCTTGCTATTTCTTTCTTTCTATTTCTTTTTCTTTCTCTCATGTTTTTTTTTTCTTTCTTTCTTCTTCCTTTCTTCTTTTCTCTCTTTTTCTTCTCAAGTTTCAGTTCTCTCTTCTCTCTTGGCTGATAATGTTTGCTTTCTCCCACAACTTCTATTTTTAGTTGATTTAGGTAGCTTAAATGTCTTAATCAACTAAGGATGATTCACATAGTGACTTACCTTACTTAGTTATCATGTAGAAGCTTAAAGAATGTATCAAAAGCTTAGAGAAACTTTTAGTGTTTGCAAGAGACTTTTAGAACAATAGAGAAACTTATACAATATAACTTAGTTATAAAATGTACTATAATATATTATGATATATTAATGTAATACCAAGAATTGTTATGTAGAATAATAAGAACCATGAAAGTAACAAAATGGTACTTAAGGAAAATAATAATTTAATAATATAGTAATATAATAAAATTATATGATATTAGATAGATATATAGATATTAATATAATATAAATATATTTATAGAAATATTATTTTTATTAAATTCTATAATAAAAGATTAAGATGGGCGACCGCATAAATGATTCACCTAAGGTACTAATTAAGGTGGGGCCACCTAACTTTATAAAAGAAAATTATTAATCATAATAATTAAAATATCTAAACTTTTTAATAAATGATGCGAGCCCCAAGTAATATAGGTTGTAATAATGCTATTGGGCCACTTAAGGATGACGATGATAATAATAATGATAATAATAATAATAATAATAATAATAATTATTATTATTATTATAAATACAATATTTCTTATATTATATATATATATATATATGGATGGTTAAGAAATATAACTTATATATAATTCTATATATATTATACATATATATCTTATATATACAATTATATATAAGATATATTTCTTAACCATCCATATATATATATATATATATATATATATATATAAGGTAGAATATTTCTTATAAGAAATAAGATTATAGGAAATATAATTTTATAGAGATCTATATATATTTCTTAGTAAAAATACTAATAGTATTAAATAATAAATAGATAACTTATTCATTCAATATTATCTAGATAAATCACAATTTATCAAGAAGCCAAACACACAAAACAAAATAATATGCAAAATATCTTAATGCATATTATTTATCGATGACATTCACAAAGAAAAAGGGTATTAAATTCTTCCCCTCTTAAACAAAATTCTCCCTCGAAATTTCTGCTATCATACCTTACAACAATTCTGGATATCGTTTCTTTATCCATTCTTCAATTTCCCAAGTTGCATCTTGTATCCCATGATGTTCCCATAACACTTTGACCATAGGAATCTTTTTATTCCTCAATTCCTTTATACTTCTTTCCAAAATTCGCACTGGCCTTTCTTTATAACTTAAATTCGGTCTTAACTATATAGCTCATCATTCAATACGTGCTTAGGATCTGGATTGTATTTCTTGAGTTGTGACATATGAAATATATTATGAATACCAATCAAACCATCTAGAAGCTCTAACTTGTAAGATACATGTCTAATATTTCAATGATCAAGAAATGTCCTATATACTATGGACTCAATTTTCCTCCTCTTAGATGTTTTAAGATTCCTCTATTAGGTGTTAATTTCAAAAATACTGATTCTCCCACCTGAAATTCTAAGTCTCTCCTCCTATTTTCGGTGTAACTCTTTTGCTGACTTTGTGCAACATTCAGCCGTTCTTACACCAACTTGACTTTATTATCCATTGCTTGTATGCTTATTGCTCTATCCAGGTTGACTTTACTTTCCTCCCGACTCCAATACAATGGAACTTGACACTTCCGTCCACATAATGCCACAAATGGTACTATGCCTATGGATGCTTGATAACTATTGTTATAGGTCAATTATGCAAATGGAAGGCTTTGAATCCCCTGATCTCCAAAATCTAGTATACATGCTCTCAACATATCTTCCAAAAGTCGTATCACCCTTTCTATTTATCCATCCGTTTGTGGGTGTGCAGCGGTACTAAAATTCAATGTTGTTTCCAAAGATTCTTGAAATTTGCCCCAAAATCTAAAAGTAAATCTGGGATCTCGATTTGAAACAATACTTGCGGGTGCACCATGTAACCTTACAATTTCTTGGGTGTAAACTTGGGCTAGCTCTTCCATAGAGTATTTCACATTGATTGGGATAAAGCGAGATGCCTTAGTCAATCTGTCCACAACCACCCAAATTACATTTTTTTTATTCTTACTCATAGGTAAACCAGTTATAAAATTCATAGTAATACACTCCTATTTCCATCGAGGTATAAATAATGGTTGAAGTAACCCTGTCGATTTCTGGTGCTCAACATTCACCTTTTGACAAGTAAAATAAACGGATACATATCGAACAATGCTCCTTTTCATTCCCGGCCACCAATACTTCTTCTTCAAATCTTGACTTCTCCAGTGTGTATAGTATATCGACTTTTATGAGCTTCTCCCAAGATTTTCTTCTTCAGCGCCTCATTATCAGGTATATATAACCATTCCCAAAAATACAATATTCCACAATCATCCTTATGAAAGTCTTAGCTTCCCTTATTCATTTCTTTATCCTTGGAACTTCTAAACTCTAGATCTTTTAATTGTGCTTCCTTAATTTCTTGCTTCAAATCAGGGATAACTGTTAAATTTCTTAGACAAAACTTTTCTTTTCCCACTTCCGCTTCCAAACACAAAACTTCTTGTACCGCTTAAACTTCTCATACCTTTAGTTGAGCTAAACTTATTTTTTTGCTCAATGCATCTGCCACTAGATTCACCTTCCAGGATGGTAATTCATGGACACTTATATTCCTCTAAAGATTCCATCTATTTTCTTTGTTTGGAGTTTAAATCCTTCCAGGTGAATATATGCTTCAGACTCTTATGATCTGTGAACATATCATAGTCTGCCCTAAACAAATAATACTTCCACTTCTTTAGAGAAAAAATAATAGCTGTGAACTCCAAGTCATGTGTGGAATAATTAACTCTTGTTGTCTAAGTTTGTGCAAAGTATAAGAAATCACCTTTATATTCTGCATCAATACAGCACCTAAGCTTTCTTTCAAAGCATTCATATACAACATATAAGGCTCCCTTTCCTCAGGAAAACTTAATACTGCTGCTATTGCCAATCTCTTTTTTAGTTCTTGAAAACTCCTTTCACACTTATCACTCTATAGAAATGCCATATCTTTCTATAAAAGTCTGTCAATAGTGATGGTAAGGTTGAAAATCCTTTATTGAAACACCTATAATATCTAGTTAATCCCAAGAAACTTTTAATTTCTGCCATATTCTCTGGTTGTTTCCAATTGGTAATTGCTTCCACTTTTGCCGAGTCCACCTTAATTCCTTCATTTGTTACTATCTGCCCAAAAAATGTAACGGAATCCCACCAAAATTCATATTTGCTAAACTTAGCATCAAGATGATATTCTCTCAACTTTTTCAACACCAATCTTAAAATGCTCTACATGTTCTTCTGGACTCTTTGAGTATATTAAAATATCATCAATGAAAATCACCACAAACTTATCTAAATAAGGCCGAAAAACACGATGCATTAAGTCCATAAAAGTGGCTGGGGCATTATTCAATCCAAATGGCTTCACCACAAACTTATAATGCCCATATCGCATATTAAATGTCGTTTTTGGTATATCTTCCTCATGAATTTGCACTTGGTAATATCCCTATCACAAATCCAACTTCGAGAAATAGCATGATCCTTGAAGCTGATCAAACAACTTATGTATACGTGGAAAGGGATACTTAGTCTTGATGGTTAAGTTATTTAACCCTCGATAATCAATGCACATTCGTAAAGTCCCATCCTTCTTTTTGACAAACAACACTGAAGCTCCCCATGGTAAAGTACTAGCTCTAATATACCTTTGGCTTAACAACTCCTTCAATTACTTCTTTAACTTCTTCAGCTCTAATGGTGCCATTCAATATGGAGTTTTAGAAATAGGTTGGCTCCAAGTACCAAATCAATTGTAAATTCTACTTCTTGGGGAGGAGGTAAAGTGGTCAATTCATGGTAAAGTGGTCAATTCATCAAGAAAGACATATGGGTATTCCTTTACTATAGCAGTATTCTCAATGGAGATTTGATCCTCAGGCTTGTTAATCAAGTACACTATATTCCCTTGATATCCCTTCTTCAAAAATTTATGAACCTTTGCTCCTGATATCAAATATTTCTGCTCCTTCACTTGATTACCCTTAAATTTCAAAACATTACTTCCAAGTCTAACAAATTAAACCACCTTATTACTACAATCAACATTGCATAGTGTTTAGACAACTAATCCATTATGTTCATAATCCTCAAAAGGCATGATAATCAAACCCCTGAAAAATTCTCCTTTCCTACTCTAATTTCACATTTGGGTACATACTTCCCAACTTCTATAGATTTTCCTAATGGTGTGCTCACTAATAAAGTATAAGGTACTTCTAATCTATTTGACCCCATAAGGTATGCAAACACTTCATTTACATAGGAATGAGTAGAGTCAGGGTCAATCAATACATTAACTTTATAGTCTTAGATAGTGAGCATACCTTCAATAATAGTAAGATCTGTTCCGCGCTTCTTTCTATCCATTACAAAAACTTTAGCCTTTACTTAGGGATTGGAACGATCCTTTTGATTCACAGATGGATTAGAACTTCCCTGAGCAGTTTGCCGCATCTTCGAGCATGTATCTCTCACATGGGTAAAGTCTATACAATTATAACACCTCCATTGTCCGCTCATATACCAACAATCACTCTCCTTATGCCCTATTTTACCACAGAAACGACACCTTGTCTCCTACCAATTATTCCTAGCTGGAGTAGGTCGTGAAGGTTTAAAAGGGGAAAAAACAAAGCACGCAACGGAAGCAAAACTGAAAACTGAAGAAATTGCAGAACAAGAAAAATCTCGAACGGAGCCGGCGCCGGTTCCGCTCTGTATGGATTCTGAGGTAAGAAAAAAAACCTAACCTTTTCATCTTGTTCTCAAAGTTGGCTGGACCAAAATGTGTGGAACTGGGGTAGGTGCGCTGGTGGAAACCTCTGGTGCGATTCCTGCAAGCCTCCTACTCCGTTTGTGCATGTAGGTAAACGACAATCTCTCAATCTTCTAATATATGGCCTGTCTAATCCCGTTCGGTGAAAAACTTACAGGACTAAGGAATATATTTGAGAGAGAGAGAGAGAGAGAGAGATAGGGGGGGCTGTGTCGTTCTTTTTCCACCAGAGAAGAAGCAGTCCCCAAAAAATAATGTACTTCTCTATTCTCCTGTTTAACCCAAATAAAAACGCTAGGTTAAACTGGATTGGTCCATTGGACTCTTAGTTTAGCCTTTTGGACTAAATTAATTATTCTAATTAGAACCAAATAAATAGCCCAATAAATAATTAATTTTTCAGCCCAAATAAACTAGTCCAATTAACAAGCCCATATTAGTTTAGTTCCAGGTCAATCTTTAATTTTTCATTCTGGGCAAAGCCCTGAACAATTAATTAACCCACCAAACTAATTTAATTAATTCTCTCTCTCTATGGACCTTTATTTTATTCTAGCCCAATAATTAAGTCAGACTATTTAAATAAAATAAATTTTATTTAATTTAATTTAAGATAAATTCTTTAGCCTGTATTTAATTAGGACTCACGATCTATACTGGGGACAAAAAGACACACCGCCTTGGCTACTAAAATGACCAAAATACTATTGTCATATAAATAGCTGTATTTTGCATTTTAAATATTTTTTAATATTACCATAAAAAAATATTGAACCCAAGGACAATGTTGCGTTAGCAGAGTCTTTGACCTACAGATGTAATGACTAAAATACCCTTCTATACATCGCCGTACATTTAGAGAGGAAGAAATGTATTAACACCTCTCTAAATGACATATACCATCCTTAGGCTTCTAGTCTAATGATCCACGACTTCTTGGATTGTTTCCGCTTTCCAAGGGAGCTACCCTAAAACAAACATCCAAGTCATGTTTCCCAGGGCCCTGGATATTTAGATCATTCAGACAACCACAAAGGGCGATATAGTATAGAAACTATCTTGTACAAGTCTATCTTAACTGACTAATCATACATACCTAACATGTGAGTATATTGGTCCTACGATAGAACCTCAACTATAGCATATCAAAGTACATGCTTCCAGCTTCGTTAGACCACCAACTCTTACTCAAGTCGTAGAGTACTAGTCCACTCTATAGCAGTAGTAGTCCAGATTTCTATCATATAGTACTTTAAGAAACCACTACTATAGGTCATATTCTACGTATTCAAAATACACTTATATCATGAAGTGAGTGGACTACTCACTGGCTAAAAGTAAGTCATTCCCCATTTGGAATTCACAAGATAATAACCTAAACATGATGAGATTTCTATTCTCATCAATCGGTTAAGAACGAACGTTTATGTGTTAAGTAACCCGTGATCTATACATTACTGTGAAAGACCACCATTTACATGGATCACTTACTTAAACATAATGGGTCTTTTTCAAACGAAATTGTGCACAAATAAAAATATTAATTCACAAACAATTTCTGAAAATAAATTCTTTTATTAAAACATTCGATATTTACATCAGAAACCTAGTCTAAAAGGGTATATTTCCCAAAAATCTCCCACTTGCACTCTAAGACTAAGTAAGTCCGTAGGTGCCTACCCCTATGGCGTCTAAGTGTCTCTTAAAGACTCTCTCAGCCAAAGGCTTAGTGAATGGATCTACTAGATTATTCTCTGAGACAATCTATTCCACCACGACTTCCCGTCTCTAGATGAAATCCCGGATCAGGTGGTACTTCCTCTCAATGTGCTTCTCCTTCTTGTGGTTCCTGGGTTTTTTGTATTGCGATACTGCTCCAGTGTTGTTGCAATGCATCACAATCGGCCTATCCATGTATAGCACGACTCCAAGTTCTGAAAGGAACTTCCGGAGCCAGACTGCTTCCTTAGATGCCTTTGAAGCTGCCACATACTCAACTTTCATGGTTGAGTCAGCAATGCAAAATTGCTTGATACTCCATGAAACGACTCTTCTAGACAAGGTGAAGACATATCCACTAGTGAATTTTTTCTCATCCTTATCTGCCTGGAAGTCTGAGTCTATGTATCCTGTAGGAACCAAGTCATCAGCCTTGTAAACTAGCATATAATATCTCGTTCCCTTGAGGTACTTGAGAATATGTTTTACAGCTTGCCAATGAACCTTCCCAGTGTTTGACTAATATTTGCTAACCAAGCCTATGGCGAAGCAGATATCTGGCCAAGTACACAGCATGGCGTACATGAGACTTTTCACAACTGAAGTATAGGAAATCCTACTAATTCTGTCATTTTCTTCTTGAGACTTAGGACAGTTCCTTGAAGAAAAAGACAACCCATGTCTGCAAGGAATTAGTGCTCCCTTGCATGAGTCCCTACTGTACTTGGTTAGCATCTTGTCAATGTATGCCGCTTGGGATAATCCTAACATTCTCTGCTTCCTATTTTTAAGAAGCCTAATCCCGAGAATGTAGTTGGCTTCTCCCAAGTCCTTTATACTGAATTGACTAGACAGTCAAACCTTTGTAGATGACAATGACCCTACATCATTTCCAATAAGTAGAATGTCATCCACATACAAGACAAGAAAAACCACATTAATGCCTTCAAGTTTCCTATACATGCATGGTTTATCCTCATTTTGAATAAAACCATAAGACTTTACAGTCTCGTCAAAATGAATGTTCCATGCTCTTGATGCTTGCTTAAGTCCATAAATGGACTTCTTAAGCTTGCAAACCATATGTTCTTGGCCATCAGCAATAAAGCCTTCCGGTTGGAACATTTAGATGTCTTCGCTAAGATGGCCATTTAAAAATGCTGTTTTGACATCCATTTTCCATATCTCGTAGTCATAATGACATGCGATGGCAAGAAGGAAATGGATGGACTTAAACATGGATACTAGGGAAAAGGTTTCCTTATAATCGATTCCCACTTTCTGAGTAGACCCTTTCGCCACAAGCCTAGCCTCGAAGGTTTCCACCTTCCCATCCACTCCCCTCTTCCTCTTGTATACCCACTTACACCCAATGAGTTTTATCCCTTCAGGTGAAGCTACAAGATCCCAAACCTAATTGAAATACATAGACTCAATCTCGGCTTTCATTGCTTCATGCCATAGATTTGCATCGGCATCAACAACAACCTCCTCGTATCTAGTGGGGTCTGTTAGGATTCATGGACACCTAAACGCGGAAAATATCTACCAATCCCTTTCGAGGATCCAAGTAAACGATTAAGAAGATCGTAGGTTTGCAAAATTACCTCTGTTAGGTGTAATTGATATCCTTTGATTCCGATTGTGCTGCTGTACTGCAACCCGAACGATCACCAGACGCTGCAATATGCGAACATCCTCTATCGGATACACACCACGAACTCACTCGTCACCCGGGGAGTGCTAGCGCCTAGCGTTTGAGAGGCTTATTTTTCTGGTGGATGAAGGCACGAATATTCTTAACAGAATAGCTCTCTAGAGAAGACGGCTAGGGTTATCTTAAAAACTCCTCCGAACCTTTTAGAGTCCAACCCTAATAATATCCTATGGTATTTTAATTTAAATTCAAATTAAATTAAAATTAATATGATAAGATTCTGCCATTATCTCGCTAATTTAACTAATTAATTTACCGAGTCAAATTCTTATAATCTAGACATTATCCAGATACACCGAATGTGGACATATTTTCAAATTCATTGTATCTGGTATATTTTTTAAGTTCGATTAACTTAGACATATTTCCAAATTCATTGAATCTGGTTACCAGAAAAATAACTTAACAAGTTCACTTATTGTGTGACCCTATAGGTTCATTTAACACTGGCAGTGTACCCAAATCATATTTAAATGGCACACAAGTTATAAGCGGTTTCTAGCAAAACATTATAATTATCCAAGTTAAATGAAGATCGGTGATCTCTTTAAACCAAACCATAATTTTATATTTAGTTCTTTTGTCACACGATATCCAGATTAAGCATAAGGCACGAAGCATGTCATCCTTATTAAGCTTAATCAATTATTTCTTGATTTCATAGTAGACTATTCAAACAAATGATATCAATATCTTAGATTGATATATTTGAGCACGACCATGCATTTTATCAATCTAACTTATCAAAGGGCCCATAGATATTTCTCCCATAATTGAGAGGGACAAATTCCTTCACTATCAATCATATTCCTCTCATTGATTTATTCTATATCCAACAGTAGTCTAATTTATTATCTGATTAAAGATAATTTTAGACAACGTCAAAATATAGAATTTATCAAGTAGGAAACTATGATGAATTTAGGTCGAAGGACTTTTAATATTATTATGGCTAAAAAGTACTTATGACATATTCCATGAAGTACTCTCACAGTGGGTCATGTCCAATACAATGTTTTCTAATATTTATTTATGTTTTGATTCGATGTCACAAATATCCATGACCAGTAAAACATGGCCATCAAGTCACAAACATACTAATCTTAATTTATTATTATTCCAATAATAATAATCGATCATGGACAGTTTTAGAATAGTCATTGTATTCATTGTTGGGTTTTACTATCAAGTCACGTACTTGATGACCACAAAACAAAAAGCACTATTCATAGAAAGGAAAACCTCATATTATTATATAAAACATAACAACAATAGTACAAGTACAAATTGACTCTCGGGTATATCCCTAACAGGGTCTTGTTCCTAATGGTCAGAGACTAGCTCAAAAGCTTCTCTAGTCCATCTAACCAGAACCCTAGACACTCTCTCACTACGATGAGGCTCTATTTGTATAGGCTCTTGAGGCTGTGGCTCTTCTTATTCCACAATCGGGTCAGAAGAAGTTAATTCTAAAGATAACTTCTCCTTAAGTTCCAACCTAGTTGAACCTTTCGTGGAAGTACTCTGATCATCCTCTAAATATCTGGCATTGGTACTTACCAGTACTTTCTGCTCCTTAGGATGATAAAAGTAACCACTCTTTGTCCCTTTTGGATACCTAACAAAATAGCATAATTCTGATCTTGGTTCCAACTTGTCTCTCTTGACCAGTACATAAGCTGGACAACCCCATATCTTGAGATGATTTAGACTTAGCTTATGCCCAATCCACATCTCATAGAGAGTCCTAGGTACTGACTTAGAATGCACTAAGTTTAGAATGTATGCCGCTATTTCCAGGGCATATCCCCAAAAAGACACTAGAAGAGTAGCATGAGACATCATGGTTCAGACCATTTCCATCAATATCCTGTTCCCTCTCTCAGCTTCTCCGTTCTGCTGGGGTGTCCCCGGCATAGAGAATTGAGATACTATCTTATATGTACCTTGTAGTCCTTGAATTCACCAAGGAGGTACTCTCCACTACGATCCGATCGTAAGGTCTTGATCAATTTACCTATTCGACACTCCACTTCAGCCTTAAACTCTTTGAACTTGTCAAAAGAGTCAAACTTGCTTCTCATCAGGTAAATAAAACCAAACATTGTACAATCATCTGTGAAAGTGATGAAATACTCAAACCCCTCTCTAGCTGGTGTAGACAAGGGACCATACACATCAGTGTGAATAAGACTCAATACCTCATTAGCTCTATCCGCCTCAGGGGTAAATAACCTTTAGTCATCTTTTCCATTAGGCAGAATTCACATTGTTGCCAATTTTTCAATCTCAATGAGCCCAATAGCCCATCATGGATTAACCTCTGAATCTTGGTTGAGTTGATATGGCCCAACCTTAGATGCTAAATATACAAGTCATTGATATTGGTCTTTCTCTTCCGTGTTAAAGAGTCATATTGAGCGTTATTTAATTGATTGTTAATAGGGTTTAAAAAGAATAGATTCCTATACATGTGCCTGATACATAAAATTTCTCCATCTCTACTAATAGTAATACTAGAATAGAAAAATACAGAATATCCTTGATTATTAGTTTCGCAACAAAAATCAAATTCTGTCAAAATCCAGGTACATATAAAATATCCTTTAAAACCACTATTCTATTACAATAAAAAATAAGATTCAGCTCTCCACTGCAAGGGCCCAGACTTGTTCTCCATTTCCCACACGTAGCTCATGTTCGCCCTTCTTGAGTCTTCTAATCTTTCTAAACCCCTGCAAGGAGTTATAGATGTGATCAATGGCCCCTGAATCAACAATCCAAGTGGAAGTTGATCCAACCATTGATATAGACTCTAGATAGAAAACATTACTTACGGGGTTTTTCTTGCCTTGAAAATCTGGACACTCCTTTTTCTAGTGTCCCTTCAGTCCACATTTGAAGCACCTGCCCTTGGGTTTATCTTTGGGCTGGGTCTTAGGCTGGGCCGCTGCGTTTTCTTTCTTTCTTTTGAACTTTCTAGGCTTGGGCCCAGTTCTAGAGGAAGAAGCCTTAGCAATCATAGCCTCTGATTGTGGCTTCATGACCTTCTCCGCTATCTGGAGTTCCTTTATCAACTCAGTTAAACTTATGTTTAACTTGTTCATGTTGTAATTTAACTTGAACTGAATAAATGAACCCGGTAGAGATTCGAGAACCATGTCTACTTAGCTCTCGGGGTCAATAATAGCCCCTAAGATTTCTGCCTCCTCGAAAGCAACAATCATCTTGAGCATATGCTCTCTGACTGATACTCCCTCAGCCATCTTAGTGTTTATGATTGTTCGAAGAGCCTCCTACCTTGTGGCCAGTTCTTATCCGCGAACATCGTGGCCAATGATTGACTTATATTGTACATAGAAGCCATGTGCTCGTGTTTTGACTGGAGCACATTAGACATGGAGGCCAACATGTAACAACGAGCCATCTCGGCAGCCTTCTTCCATGCCTTCTCAACCTCTTACTCTTCAGCGGCGGAATCTTCCCTGATAACAGGGCAGGTTTCGTAGAGGACATACTTATACTCTTCAGCTGTGAGTATTATGTTCAGGTTCCTCTTCTAATCCACATAGTTTAGTCCCGTTAGCTTATTCTCTCGGAGAATAATAGCCAATGAACTAAAAGAACCTCCTACCATTTCTGAAAAATCGAAAATAAAAGAAAAAAAAATTAGTTTGTAAAAACAAAACAAATTTGTGCACTTTATCAAAACTAATAATAATTAATTTGGCTCTTAGGAAAACTAACATAGTTTCTTGGGAAGATTAACAGTTCCCTAATCTAAGTGTGTTGACCCCCACAAATTAATTTTCCTTCTAGGTAATGATCTGGAAGATAACTCTATCAAGGGGATATCCGTTTCCTCTCATTTCTTATAAACATACCTCAAACTACAACCTCCAACGTGGGCTGGCTGATCATAGTACGTGTCCCTGGTTATTAATTACATCCTTTCATTAGATCTAGATCCTTATGGTATCCCCATCCTATACGGGTTCACTCCCAGGGTGACGCGAAGGGACCCACATCTCTAACGAGAATCGTGATGGAAGCCTAGGGCCGTTAGAACCCCTCTCCCACTTAGTCTTTTAAAATAGGGTTTTTTTTTTTGAAAAATATCCTTTTGAAAATTTCCATTAAGTTTTCCCTTAACTCAAAAATAAAATATTTAAATCCATTAAACTCTCTATGTCAAGGTATACATCCTTTGAGAGATTTTTCCATGGACTAATTTTATTTAAGTTAAAACTTAATGATTTCAAAAATTTCCAATTAAAACTTTCTAGAGACTTTGGTCTCAAGTTTATTTGACAAAACAATAAAACAAAATGGCTTGTTATCTTTAACTTACAAAAATATCTAAATCCAATATATTTTCTATGTTAATGATTAAATCCTTTGAGAAAATATCTAAGGATTAATTTTGTTCAAGTTAAAATAACCATTTAATTTGTAGAAAAATGTTTTCTTGTCAAAATTATTCCCAAAGACTTTGGTCTTTGAGAAAATGTGCACATAGGTACTTAAAAATAAATAGCATGCTAGAAAACAGTAGACGTTTTCATGCTTTTCTATTTTTAAATCCAAGTGCCCAGACAATATAATTAAATACATTAATTAATTAATTAATGGTCTTGTTTAATCCTAAAATCCCTTACTAATATTTTTCATGCAAAAAAATTCCATGAATATTAACTATTACAAAAACATTAACTTCGCTTGGTATAGACCCAAAAACAAAAAGAAAACACAAGAAAAATTACAAGGAAAAATAAAAAATTTCTCCTTGGTCTACTGCACCCACCGCATTGGATCAAACATCCATCTGCACTGCGGTCCACTGCACCCGCCGCACAGAACCAGATCTCACAGGCGGCCAGCGTGCGGACCAGACTCCAAACCCGAGCCGGCGCCAGTTCGGGCGGCCTCAACCAACGCCGATTCTAGTCTGTCCGAGTCTTCCTTCTGCGATTTTCTTGCAATTTTTCTATAGCTTTCTTTCTATTTTTCTACAACTTTCTTCCTCCATTGGCTCTCTAATTTCAATCCAAATACAATGAAATCAACAAAAACCAACAACCGCCTATACCCATTAACATTGGGCTTACACGATTTGCTAAGGAAAAACCAGATTATATCTCACCTATACCTCTATCAGAGAGGTTTAACAGAGAATCTATCCATACCAAAAACAGCGAAGGATCACAGTTTCATCACACATATGTGTCCAATTTTATTCAACTAGATGCATGCTTCCTATATTTGCACAAAATCTTAATTCTCTGATACCACTTGAAGGTTTAAAATGGGGGAAAACAAAGTATGCAACGGAAGAAAACTAAAAACTGAAGAAATTGAAGAATAAGAAATATCCCGAATGGAGCCAGCGCCGGTTTCGGCAGCCTCAGCCGGCACCGGTCCCGCTCTGTATGGATTCTGAGGTAAAAAAAACCTAACTTTTTTTCTTGTTCTCAAAGTTGACTGGACTGGAATGTGTGGAACTGGGGTAGGTGCGCTGGTAGAAACCTCTAGTGCGATTCCTACAAGCCTCCTACTCCGTCTGTGCATGTAGGTAAACGTCAATCTCTCGATCTTCCAGTATATGGCCTGTCTAAACCCGTTTGGTGAACAACTTACAGGACTAAGGAATATATTTTTGAGAGAGAGAGAGCTGTGTCGTTCTTTTTCCACCAAAGAAGTAGTCCCCAAAAAACAACGTACTTCTCTATTTTCCTATTTAACCTAAATAAAAACTCTAGGTTAAATTGGACTGGCCCATTGGACTCTTAGTTTAGCCTTTTGGACTAAATTAATTATTCTAATTAGAACCAAATAAATGGCCCAATAAATAATTAATTTTTCAACCCAAATAAACTAGTCCAATTAACAAGCCCATATTAGTTTAGTCCCAGATCAATCTTTAATTATTCAAACTGGGCCAAAGCCCTGAACATTTAATTAACACACTAAACAAATTTAGTTAATTCTCTCTCTCCATGTACCTTTATTGTATTCTAGCCCAATAATTAAATCAGACTACTTAAATAAAATAAATTCCATTTAATTTAATTTAAGACCAATTCCTTAGCCTGTATTTAATTAGGACTCACGGTCTATACTGGGGACCAAAAGACACACCGCCTTGGCTACTAAAATGACCAAAATACCCTTGTCATATAAATAGATGTATTTTGCATTTTAAATATTTTCTAATATCACCATAAGAAAATATTAACCCCAAGGACAATGCTGCATTACCAAAGTCTCCGACCTACAGGTGTAATGACTAAAATACCTCTCTATACATCGCCCTATATTTAGAGAGGAAGAAATGTACTAACACCTCTCTAAATGACATCTACCATCCTTAGGCTTCTAGTCCAATGATCCACGACTCCTGGATTATTTCTGCTTTCCAAAGGAGCTATCCTAAAGCAAACATCCAAGTCATGTTTCCCAGGGCCCTAGATATTTAGATCATTCAGACAACCACAAGGGGTGATCTAGTATAGAAACTATCTTGTACAAGTCTGTCTTAACTGACTAATCACACATACCCAACATGCGAGTATATTAGTCCTACGATAGAACCTCAACTATAGCATATCAAAGTACATGCTTCCAGCTTCGTCAGACCACCAACTCATACTCAAGTCATAAAGTACTAGTCCACGCTGTAGCAGTAGTAATCTAGATTTCTACCATATAGTACTTTAAGAAACCACTATTACAGGTCATGTTCTACGTATTCAAAATATGCTTATGTCATGAAGTGAATGGATTACTCACTGGCTAAAGGTAAGCCATTCCCTATTTGGAATTCACAATATAATAACTTAGACATGATGAGATTCCTATTCTCATCAATCGGTTAAGAACGAACGTTTATGTGTTAAGTAACCCGTGATTCATACCTTACCGTGAAAGACCACCATTCACATGGACCACTTACTTAAACATAATAGGTCTATTCCAAACGAAATTATGCACAAATAAAAATGTAAATTCACAAATAATTTCTGAAAATAAATTCTTTTATTAAAACATTCGATATTTATATCAAAAACCTAGTCTAAGAGGGAATGCTTCCCAACAGGTCAGGCCTGCTTTCTTTTATTATTCCATGGTTGTCTCAATAGTCTTTTGGTAGGGAATTTCCTAGCAGGTACTACTAATTTTTTGATGAACTTACTATTACTTTCATTCTCCATCCTGGTAGCAGTATCAACAACAATAGAGTAGGTCATAGGTGGAAAATGAGCTAGTGCCAACCATAATTCTGGTCTTAAACCCTTAATGAACTGACGAGCACAATTCTGCTCCGTATCTATCAAGCGACGACTGTAACACCCCACCTTTTTACTTTCAGTTGGTTACTACCTGTAATAGGATGAGAATTTATATCAACAGCCAGAACAAAAGTTGATCGGTGTATTGAGACGAACACTCTGGAAAAATAAAATTTTGTCGGGACCTGGATGTAATTATTGGATTTGTTTTACCCGAACCCTAAATTTTTGGAAGGCTATTAAGATTAAAAGAATAAGAATTTTAGGGTACTCTAGAAAGATAAATTGATCAGTGCAATGAGGCGCACGTTTTGGTGCGAATTATGCTACCCGAGGTATCGGGGGCATTTTCATCATTTTGACCGCAAATTTGACCAAGTAGAGAGGGAATTGAAGAATTTAAGTGTTACGAATGGATTCAGTGAAGTTTTTGGAGTTGGGTAGTGAAATAAAATATTTTTCATTACGGACCCAATTTTGGTCATTTCTGAAGAAAATGAAAAATTACGGTTGGAAATGGGACGTGTGGCTTCTTATAATTGGTGGATGAAAATAAATGTCGTTTAGTAATTGGTTAATGAGTCCAAGTGTTTCTATTTGATTAGTTGTGATAAAAAAAAAAAGGAAGAAGAAATAAAGAAGAATGGCCCACAAGAAATAAATAAGAATGGTTCACAAGAAATACATAAGGATGGCCCACAAGCATGAAAATTTTGTCCAAGTTGGACCACCTTTTGACTTCATTTGACCAAGCTTAATTAAGCTAATCTTGATTTGAGTAAGCTAATCAAGGTTGATTATGCATGGCCATGCAAGATTAGAAAATATCTATAATGTCCTAAGAGTTTCTACCTTTTTCTATAAATTTCTTTAAGGTTCTAGAGTACTCTAAAGTTTTCCATAAGTTTCTACAAGTGATGAGTCATCACCTAAAGCTTTCTAGAAATTGTGGTTAATCATTCCATGTGTACCAATTATATTTCAAAGCTTCCTACTCAAGAGTCCTACATAAGCCATGACAAAAGCATGTGATGTAAGGCATTACATAAGCAAAGCTTCCTATACAAGCCTTCTAACATCTATAAATAGGCCATGAAGGCCAACTAAAATGGCTTTAGATAGCCAGAATTTCGGAGCAAACAAGAGAGAAAAGGGAGAAGAGAAACGAAAAGGAAATAGAGAAGAAAGAGAGGGAGAAACCGGAAATAGAGAGGAGACAAAGAGAGAGAGAAAAGTAAGAAGATGCTTGGACTGTCCAGCCTCCAAACACAGCAAAGAAAAGGTAAAGATCTACCTTACTTGAAGTAAAGTTATTATATAAAGCATTGGGATCATTTTGGTATATATATTGTGAGAAGTTTATGTGTGATAGTTATGTAAAGCTGTATGAAAGCTGTCCTTGTGTGCAGAAAATTCTGGGAGGTTTTATGTTCAGTAAATATGTAATGTTTCTGGATTTGAACGAAGCAGGCATATATATTTGTAGCTAAGGATCATAGAGACATTTTAGAACAAGTTTGACGTTAATCGGATTTACGGATCAAAAGTTATGGTGAAAATAGTAAAAGGTGCCAAATCAGTGACGGGATTTTTACTACTAGAACTTTGTATGCAAAACTGAACAGAATGGACAATAGAATTGGTAACTAGTAAAGGAATGTCTTAATGATATTTTACAATTGGTTTGACATCATTTGGATTTGTGGATTAAAAGTTATGGGCAAGACAAGTTAGGGTGTCAAACTGGAAAATTGCAGAATGTTAAGGAAAGAATGAATAGTGAAACTAAGTCAAAACTACAGAGGCTTTTTTTGCCCAGAACTGTGATACTGGAACAAGAAACCTAAAAACAGCCTATACTGAATTAAATTTAAGAGTCTCACGGTCATTTTGGTATATCATGGAGCCAAATCGGAGCTGTAAATTAAAAGTTATGTACAAAACAAAATGGTGTGTCAAACCAGTGAAATTCCAGAAAAGTAGTCCGAAAATGAATAGACTTAAGAGTGATTAATTATGTGATTTTGGACAAAAAAATTAGGGAAACATGAATTGAATCCCTCATTTATGAAGTGAGGAAGGATGTGGAAAAAGGAAAATGAAA
Organism: Voacanga thouarsii; assembly: GCA_026120185.1. Lineage (NCBI taxonomy): Eukaryota > Viridiplantae > Streptophyta > Magnoliopsida > Gentianales > Apocynaceae > Voacanga > Voacanga thouarsii. The sequence goes on along the minus strand of JANUWF010001093.1, from coordinate 2,390,132 downwards.
TAATTGATCAAACGATGGAAAAACGATACGAACGAAAGTTGAACATTTTTCTTAAGCATCGGCTAACCGTTGGCCCCAACGGCTAAACGACGGTTGAACGTCGGCTAACCATCGGGCACGTCGGCCGGACGTCGGCTACTCGATGGCTATTTTTTGGCCAAACACCAATTGACCCGAAAACAATGTTTGGTGTAGGTTTAGCGACAAATAGCTAACAAAATGTCAAAAACAGTAGGAACGGAGGTTAGACGGTCGTGAACGGAATGAGAGGCTTAGGATACGAAGTGAGTCCTATTGATTTCTAAACCTTTTTAAAGGCTAGTGTGATTTGATTTTCTATGAAATGCTATGTTTTATGCCATTTTGGAAATCCTCGAATATGTTTAAGGTTTACATGAGCAACATTTGCTTTTATGCTATTTCGAACTCGAATAAATTTCATATTCAGCTTGGAAACCTTCCTGGATGTTTAAAACACGGATTTGTGAATTTAGTCCTTTTCGGATTAAATATTTGGGATTTCTAAAAAATGGTAAATTTCGGAATCGGGTATTTGGAGAATAATCCAAGTATCCTTATTGGAATATTTTATGAAAACTCTTAGAACTCGGGTATTCGGTAAATGAACGAAATATCCTTATTGGAACTTTTGTGAGTATTTTTCAAATCAAGTAAGGGTAAAATGACCCGGATACCCTCAAAAAGTCTTTTGAAAACTGGCATGGGTGAAATGACCCGAATACCCTTGGAAAATGACTTTTGTGATCAAGTACGGCCCCAGACAATAAGAAATGTTGTGATTTGAATATCTTGCGGGATTGGATGACCCTCTGGCCTGATCAGTCAGATGGGGTTGGTGTTGTTGCGTTGATTACTCAATAGGGACTTTGATCTTTGTACTAGCCCATGTTAGAGATAGACGACCCCAAGTAACCTGATCAGTTCTGGGGATTGTCTTACTCCAAACAGGGCGACAGGACATTATGACGAGTTATCCCTGGCTAGCCGTTGTGAGCCCGGCAATTGCCTGTTAATTATGATTGGTGGGTTGTTCACATGAGACTGAGCGGGGACACTCGGTGTGTTCAACCCCTTGCCACCTCGATGGTGATTGACGTTAGGATTGGGACCCCTAGCTTATGGTGGCAAGTAAAAGATCCCTAAGTGCACGGTGAGGTACATTGGTACGCTGCTCACCCTTCCGGCATGACACGGGTGACGTGCTGTAAGGCGCAGTCCCTGGCACAAGAGACTATGTAGCCGAAGGCGAAGTTCTTTGAACTTTGCACGCGGGTCGCACTTCTAGATGGAGAAGAACCCGCATTTATTGAATTGGGTGCCGTGTGTTTGAAAATTACTGTTTTTCGAACGTATATGATAAAGTGACTTGAATTTATCAATTATTGCTATTTTCCCTATTATATAATTTACTTCGGCAAAAATTTTGAAAATCGACTCTCTTTTAAGGGAAACACTGGCACACACACGGGACTCACTGGGTGATTTTTCACTCACACGTGTCTTTTATCTTACTTTTTTTTTGTAGGATCCGGAATTGGAAGAACCTACGGATAGAGGACGATACCACAGTGACAGCAGAATAGGTCCGGACGTCTCCTCTTTGGACCTTATATACTCTGTTGATTATTCATTATAAAGACCCCTTGTCTGGGTATCTGGACGGGGCAACACCCAATATTGGTATGCTTCCGTTGTTACCTTCAGTAGGGGTGTTACAACGACAATATTTGAACAATCTAGTAAATTGTGCCAAAGACATATTTCCCTACTTCAAGGTTTGGAATTCATCTTCCTACTTCTCCACTATCCGTTACAGTATATATTCAGCTTGAAATACTGTCACAAATGTACTCCAACTCCACTCCTCACCATCTCGCTCCCATACTTCTTGAATTCTTATCTGCCATTCTTTTTCTAGCCCTCGAAAACAAAAGGCAGCAAATTTTACCATCCTTTCTTCTGAATACTTCAAAGTTCAGAAATTATCCTGTATGCCTTCAAGCCATGACTCAACTTTTTTATCTTGTTCAGCTTCTCTTAGAAAATTAGGGGTTAAAACTTCAAAAAATTTTCTAAAGCATCATCCTTCCCTTCAGATCCTTCTTCTCAGTTAAATTTCGCAGTATCTCCATCATTGTTCCAAAAGTTTAGGCAATAGCTTCTTCCATTCCACTAACTGCACCTATTTGTGGAGGATCTGCCCTCAGAGCAACTCCCTGAACCAGCTAATTTTCTGTCAAGGCTTCATTATGCCGTATAGCGGCGCAAGTTTTTGGAGGTATTTTAATATTATTGATATAACAATTGAAACTTGCATAAGGAAAAAATATTCATATATATAATATATAATAAAATAAACATAGATGCAATTAAACAACAACAAACATCAATGATTAATAACATACATATCAAAGATTTAAAACTGTAGCATATAAGCACAGGTTTCCAATGGAAATAAGCACATAAATGTAAAAAATCTCCTAAGTACGTAAAATTTTATCGACTTTATCTAATCTCTTGCTGTCAAAAATTTAATCCTAAGCCCTCATTCGATTTCTGAGGATTAATCTTATCAAATCTGATAATTTTAAACTTTATAATTTAACTAGCTACTAGATCATTTCTAACACAAAAAGTTCAACAAAGTGTTTAAACTGAGGCCCTGATACCAATTGTAACACCCCACAAGTATAGGGTCTAAGTAGTTGTGGGTGTCACCCTATCTTAATGATAAGGGATCTTTATAATGATATGAATAATAAATAAAATTTGGATACTATAAGACTTGCTATATTAATTTGATTACAACTCAAAACATAAATTATATTTACAAGGTTCTAGTACATAACCTCCTAGATATAAACCCAAGTATCTAAATAAGATACTTAAAAAACATCTATTGTTCTTCTATCGGGTCTTAGTTCTATACAACTCTGGGGTAACAAAAAGGCTGCCTAAAAATTATAAAGAAAGTCATGTGAGATAATATATCTCAGTAAATCCCGTAGCGTGTGATGTAAAATTTGTCAATATTATTTTGGTGATGCATGACAATAATTTGTTGGAATGGGGATAATAGTTATTGCTTTTGATTTGCAAAAAATCATTTGATCATTCTTCATTTTGTCGGGAAAACATGCCATTAAAATCTTGGACCATAAACCATTTAGTACTTCAAACATATTTTGTTATCCAAATTCACATTGTGATCTCATCTGGAAGGAACATCGGTCCAACCAATAATATTAAAATTAATATGTATGATTAAGTGCGTACGCCACAATTAAACATACAATAACCATCGTCATAGTTTGCCCTACGGCCTGGGGTGTCCCACGCCTGCACTCCGTATTCACTTTAGGTAAACATGTTGCTAACTAAAGACGACTAAATATCAAATACTAGCACCCCGTGAAAAAAGAGATCACAGTCCAGAGGTGGCCACCAACCGGATAGCGTTCTCAAATCTATGTAAGTTATATAGGTATAAAGTCCTTTTGAGTATTCAAGAATCACAAAGCACAAAGCACAAAGTTAGAGATCAGTGCAATGTTTCATTCAGGCTCAATACTTCAACCATCAACTTGTTGTCAAAATATTTCCTTTTTCAAAAATACATTTCAAATAATAAATCTATTCCAAGGGTTTAACAGTCGAAAATAAACCTATGCTATGATTTTCGCAACCAGATGCATGAAAATGCAAATATAAATGCTTGAAAAAATTACTACATAAGTTCCAAATCATCCTGTCATATGTGAATGATTTTTCAAAATATAGCATGCTTAAGTATGGTATAATCAATTATGCTTCCAAATCTTTCATAATATTTTCAATAGAATAGACTAGCATGCTTCATAATATTTCCTCACAAAAAGTTTTTATTGGAAAAGTTGCATAGGTGTAGGAACTTACCTCAAATTCGTAGAAAATGATCTTAATCTTAGGTTTGTAATTCTATGTTTTCACCTCCTACGAAACCAACCACATGAACCGGACATATATCAATTTTTTATTATCTGTAACAATTATATATCTCATTATTCACAACCTTAAATTATCTTGCTAACACTTTTCCAAGGCTTCCTAGATCATTGCTCACATCATTGTCACCAACAAACATCATAGTATTTGATATCATACACAATTAGCGCATACAAAACATGTCACAAAGAAATATAAAGTAATATTAAATAATGGAAACAATATAAACATTTGTTAGTCATACAAAAAATCCTGCATTTTTCTTGTCATGGTACACTTTCGTATTTTAGCCATAATGTTTTATTTACAAGTCTTGTAACACCCCACTATCTAGGCCCAGCAGGGCCGGGGATGTCGCCCCAGCCAAAGGACAATGGGTCTTTATAACTTGGTCACACAAAAGAAAATAAAAGCAATACATTAAAATTGAACTTATTTCAACCCAAAAATATAGGTACAAGTCCAAAATAAATTGATTACTATTATCTCTCAAAACAACACATAAAATAAATAACATAAAGTCTTCAAAGCAGGCAACAAATCTAGCTACTCATCTCCATAGTAGGATTGACCTGAAAACATGGCATAAAAGGTGATGAGATAAAAATCTCAGTAAGCCTGTGTGTGCTTGAGTGTTTCAGGTAAAACAGTTCATGTATGCAAGTTGTAAGAATTGCATAAGAGAAAGTACTGGCAAGCATGAAATAATGTTAAAATAAAGAGTGGCGTTTTGCTTTTCAAACCATACATGTGCACAATAAATACAACCACTCAAATGGGTAGCCATAGGTTACCACACGTTGGGCCCCATGACCATATAATGGTCAAAATGTCATACTTTGTGCAGACTGACAAAAGGTAGGTGTATGGCCTACCGAGTGAGATGCTCCTCCTTCTCTACACCCAAACTTATCGGTTGTCTATTCTAGAAACATACAGTCCACATGACTGAAACTTGCTAGCTCAGACCGGCATGACCTACTGGATTAGTATCCTATCCGGGAAGGACTCACCCCTCAGAGGTGGCCACCTACTGAGAGACTTACCCTAACCCTTCAAAGACTAGTCCTAGTAGTCTACCCTGATTGAGTACTCAACATTGATTGTCCCACTTGGGAGAAAACTGATAAAGCATTGATTTACTTGGAAATAACAATTAAGGGTTTCTAAAATTCTTGACAAAGTTGGGTTTTAGAAAGAGTTTAGTATTTGTGCAAAACTGCTTGTTTAAATTTTCAAATGATTTGCTTGACTGAAATAAAAAGGAAGACAATCCTTAATTGCCTTTACAAAATGAGTGTCCATACACATCATATTTGGTTTGCCATAGTAATCTTTTGTCTTCAAATAAGTTCATGCAGGAACTTACCTGATCCCTTGCTTGATCAAATTCACAAATCTTCCAAAGCTGACCTAACCCCGCCTGGGATAAACACAAGTCATAAGGTTATACTCAACCTATATTCGCTTACATAAATAATCCTAGTTTAACTTATTATAATCATGACCCTAATGTCCTAAGCTTTAAGGTTAGATAATAAAGGATTGTATAAAATAAGTCTAGCTTGATAAGTTAAAATAACTATGGTTTGTAAAATAATTACTAATAACTTATAGATTTAAATAATAAATCTTGAGTGTTGATATTAATAAATAAACTATGGTTTAATTGATGAAGAATCCTAAATCCTAGGTGATATTAAAATATGGTAATTCTTAAATAGTAAGAATAAACTATTACTACTCTCTTAACTAATAATCATTACATATTAAAATTAATAATAAATAACTTTTATTAAATTTTTATTAATAAATAAATATAAATAATATTTATGAATATATGGTCTACAATGTCATTAATATTTTACTTATTATTTTTTTTATATAAAAGGTTTTATTTATTATTATTATATATAAATACATATATATTATTTTTAATAAAAGATATCATTTATTTGACTAGTAAAATATCACTATCTCATTGAATATTCCATTTCCAAACCTTCCTAAGAATTTTGAAATCTTTGGAGAAAAAGCATAGTCATAATTTTAATTAGGATAATAAAATGTGCTAATCAAAATAGCCTAGAATCAACAAGGTCATGATCATAATTTTCCTATTGTTAACAAAAATCATGAACATATACTCTAGCATCAATCAACAAACTATTCTATTCATGAACAAGGTTTAAATCCATCCTACTATCACATGGCCAAATCCCTACTAAGCATAATCATACTCATGGCTTCAATGAAAATAAGAACATAATATCCTATTCACCAAGGTGACATAACATTTAACATGCTTAAACATTCATAATCTCTTAAGACATTGAGAGCATACATCGATTCTCAAGGAATTTCTCAAAGTTTAATCATGATCAATCATTCTCATGCTCCAATCTCAACCCCTTCATACATATGCATATACTCAATCCTCCATTCATATTCTATCCTCTCTATCAACATCTAAGAGACATGAATCCAGAATTCAAAAGAAATGTTAAAAAGAAATACTTGGTTGATGACTATCTCAATGAAGATCCACACGCTTGAGAGTCTTGAATTGTCCAGGAGAGGAGAAAGAAAACAACCATGGTTGTAGCAACCATTTTAGCCGAGAGAGAAGTGCATTAGTATGACATGTTAAAGCTTGAAGGGGAGAAGATGAACAAAAGTTGTTCTTGGTTACCTTGATGATGTTCTTGAGACTTCAAGGAAAAATCTGGTTTTGATCCGATTGCAAATTTTTGTTTTCAAGATTTAATGTAATGAATTCCAGAAATGGATTCTAGGGAGTATGCAGGCATGTTATGGAGTTTTTGAGAGGGATTGGAGGTGTTTAAAGTGGTCTTTGGCTTGAAGAAACATAATGTGTGTTCTTGGTGTTCTTGGTAGTCTTGGTGAAAATGGAGAGGATTAGAGGGGAATGTTGGATGAATTTTCTGAAGAGGATTGGCCGAATGATTGAGGGAGTTTAGGGATTTTAGTTTTCAATTTAGGGAGGAAGAGAAAAATCTGGTTGTTTAAAATTCAAATGGAGAAATTTAAGGAGTGTTTTGAGGTGGAAGATATGTTAATGGTGTTTGACTGATGGAGGTTTCTTGGAGTTGTAAATGGCCGACTAGTTTGCTGTGTTTTGCTAAAATGAATGAGGGTTGAGGGAACTATAAGGCTGGCTGAATTTTTGAGTTCAATGGTAGAAGAATTTCTGGTTATAAAGCCGAATCCAATGGTGTTTCCATGGAGCAAATGCTGGAAATTCTGAAATTCAAATGGAAGTTTGATTGGAGTGATTGTAAGAGAAATTTGAGGTGTGGTTATGGAGTCTAGTTGTGCAAGGTCAGTGGAGGGGGTAATGATGTTCAGTTCATGACTGAACAAGGATTAACTTACAGAGATTTGAGGGTAGTTTTCGGACAAGGCTTTGAGAGAACAAGGCTGGATTTTTTTTTTTTTTTCTGGTTGTGGTTCGAATAGTTGCAAAATTTTCTGTGCAGTTTTTTCTGCAATATTCTAGATGATTTGCAGAGGGTTTGGAGAGGTGTTTGAAGGTCCTTTAAGGCTGGTTTCTAGCCTTCTTTATGGAGAAAAATCAGAGGTAATTTACTTGTTTGAAGGCAGTAGAAACAGCTTTGATTTCAGGCTACCATGCAGTGAAACTGCCTAGAATTTTTTTTCTAGTTTGTGCAGTTTTGTGCAGTCCGATTTTTGCACAAGATTTCCAATCTTCAAACTGAATAAATTGGCCATTTTTTTTTTTGGCAACAATTGAGTAATATAGGTGGCTGAGATTTTTGAAGGTTAGGCTGCTCAAGAATCTGAAAATTTTTCAGATTTCTTTCATGGAGGATATGAACACTATGGAGTGGAGTTTAAAGGCTCAACTATATAGATTAATTTCTCTTAGGAACCTTCTTTAACTCCTTCCCTATTTTCAGTCAAATCTCCAATCTCTAAGAATCATTTTCGAAATTCAAAGGTCAAGAATCCTTGTTGAATTTTCTGGAATTAAAAACATGGATTTGGATAAATTTTGAACAAATTTAATTGGTGAAGAGGTTAGGGTAAGCTAGGGAATAAAAGGACATGAGTCCCTTAAGAATTCTTTTTAGAATATAAGAGTAGAATTAGGACATTCCCTTCATATCTCCCCTAAGACAACATTCCTATTTTTATTTATGGAATGCAAGAGACGAAAATCCAACCTTAAATTAAAATAATTATGATAAAGTTTAAATGATGGGATTTGAACTCATGACCTTAGAGATTAATTCCAAAGTACTAACCATTAAACCACAACAACTCTTGTTCTTATTTTCTCTCCCAAATATTCTTCCTATTTAATCCTCAAGCTATCTTCCTGTCTTGACCTCAAGCAAAATTACCATTTTACCCTTCCGACTCAAAAAGCATACCTAAGCCTTTTAGCCTATAAATCATAATTCTAAAGTACACAAAATCATTCAATATATATATATATATATATATATATATATTCACGCAAAATAATATGATATGCATTCCAACCCCCTACTCTAGGGTTGGCTTTAGATGGGGTTTCACAAATCTGATTAACCTCAAATTTGTGCCAAACACTCCTAAGATCCTTGGTTACAAAATTATAAAGTCCTTTTAGACTGATTCTGAACCGGTAGAAAACTACTAGGAGCAAAATATCCCAAAATTTTCTATGTAACAAAGCATTTTCTTTCTAAATTCACACTCCATCTATTCTAGCTTCATTTTACTACTTAAATCTCATTTGATTCACCTCAATACTGATGTTAACATCACAAAACCATCCTAATTACAACCATGATGAAAGAAAAAAATCACATAATTATCACAACAAAAACTAGTAGCTATAAACACATATATCAAGCTTTTATTTTATTTAACAACCACACCTTCTTTCATTCATATTCTTTCTTCCTTCACTTAGCCATGATTTCAGCCATGAATATCCTTCCATCACTCCTCCGAAACATCATAAAATAGCATAAAGTCACACCAAAGCCATTCACAAGTTCACCACCACACAAATCTCCAACAAAACCATATCACTATATTTTAGCATATCAAGTACCACAAAGCTATAAAAGTATTCATAATTCACTATTAAACATGCATCATAATAATCTATATTATGCATAGAATAAGTAAAATAACCACAAGAAGAACAAGATTTACCTTCCCAAATGAATTAGCTAACTTGCTTACTTTTGTCTTTTTCTTGCTATTTCTTTCTCTCAAGGTTTTTCTATTTCTTCTTCCTTTCTTCTTTTCTCTCTTTTTCTTCTCAAGTTTTAGTAATCTTTTCTTTCTTGGCCAACAATGTTTGCTTTCTCCTACAACTTCTATTTATAGTTGATTTAGGTAGCTTAAATTTCTTAATCAACTAAGGATGATTCACACAGTGACTCACCTAACTTAGTCATCATGTAGAAGTTTAAAGAATGTATTAGAAGCTTAGAGAAACCTTTAGTGTTTGCAAGAGACTTTTAGAACATTAGACAAACTTATGGAAAGTTATCCAATATAATTTAGTTGTAAAATATAATATAATATATTATGATATATTAATGTAATACCAAGATTTGTTATGTAGAATAATAAGAACAATGAAAGTAACGATAATAAATGATAAGGGCCCCAAAGAATATTGTAATAACCCGCACTTTTACCTTCGATTGGCCACTACTTGTAATAAGATGAGAATTTATATCAATAACCAGAACAAAAGATGATCGGTGTAATGAGACGAATATTTTGGTATAATAATATTTTGTCGAGGCCTAGATGTAATTATTGGATTTGTTCTACCTACAATTGTTAATAAAATAAGAATTTAAGGGTACACTGAGAATAGATATTGATCAGTGTGATGAAATGCACGTTGTGGTGTGAATTATGTTATCCGAGTTATCGGGGACATTTTTACCATTTTGACCACACCTGCGACTTTGACCACGAATGTGATCAAATTGAGAAGGAATTGAAAATTTTAAATATTACTAATAGATTTAGAGAAACTTTTGGCGTTGATTTGTGAAGTAAAATAATTTTTTTCTATTTTGGACCTAATTTTTGGTTATTTCTGAAGAAAATAGAAAATCGCGGTTAAAAATGGTGCGTGTGGCATTTTATGATTGGTATCCCATGAACATGTGTCAATTTAAGAGAGGTTGCATGAAGAGTTCATGCTAGACACATGAAATTAAAGGATTACAAAATAAATAAAGAATGATGTGTAATTTTGTGATTGGAACACATCATTTGTGTGCCATTTAATTAAGGTATTGTGAAATGTGAATGGCCAATACTTGGACCATGAAAAGGTGATTGAATGGCTGGAAATTGGCTAAGAAACCTGGCAGCTATACAAGAGAAATTTTTTATGAGGAAATTAAGTGGTTGGTGTGTAAAATTGTGATTAGAACACACCTACATGAATTCCACCATATACTTAATTGATTTAAAATATTCTTGGTAAAAAATGTGATGAGAATGGCGGCGGGAAGGCTATTCTACAGCCCAGAATTTTGGCAACCTCAAGGGGAGAGAAATAAAGGAAAAGAAATCAAGAAAAAATAGCAAAAAATTAAAAAGAAAAAGGTAACTAGTATGCGTTCTTGGTGTGATGTGTGTGTTCTTGAGAGATTCTTGGAGCAAATCACACCAAAGAGCTCTAAATACAAGGTAAAACCCTACCTTACTTGAATTAAAGTTGTTGTTGGGTGAATCATGATCATTATGATATCAAATTTAACATGAGAACATGATTTTCGATCAAAAGCTAGGGTTTATAAACTTTGTTGTTGAACTCTCTATGTGTTTATGTATGTCAGCTGCCTAGAACCTTTATGGATATGTTTCGTGTGAAGAAGAACTGAGTATTTATGGTAGTTTGAAAGATTGTTTTCGGTTGAGAAGATGATGACCAAAGTAGAAAGAAAATAGAAGTTACTTGGTTGGAAAAATGAATTATACTATATTTTGATTAGAAAATGTGAATTTGTATTTAATAAGTGTAACTCTTGTGAGCTATTACAATCTGAAAATTATATGATCAAAAATGATTTGAAGGAAAATTGAATGAATTAATGTTCCCAAGGTGTTAAAGTCTAAAGGAAAACACGAATAGTAGAATTGAAGCAAAACTACTGGGGCTGTTTTGTTGGAATATAAACCCTCTAGATTAGTTTATCTGATGTAATTATCGAATTTATTAATAAAATAATTTATTCTCATAATTTACATTTTATTTGTGCACGAATTTCATTTGGAAATGACCCATTATGTTTAAGTAAGTGATCCGTGTGAATAGTGGTCTTCACAGTACGGTATGAATCACGGGTTACTTAACACATAAAATCTTTTTCGTAACCGATTGATGAGAATAGGAATCTCATCATGTTTAAGTTATTGTGTTATGAATTCCAAATAGGGAATGGCTTGCCTTTAGCCAATGAGTAGTCCACTCACTTCATAACATGAGCATATTTCGAATACGTAAAACAAGATCTATAATAGTGATTTCTAAGAATACTATTTAAAAGAAACCTATACTATTACTACTACAACATGGACTAATACTCTACTGCTTGAGTAAGAGTTAGTGATTTGATGAAGCTAGAAGCATGTACTTTGATATACTGTAGTTAAGGTTCTTTCGTAGAGCCAATATAATTGTATGTTGGATATATATGTGACTAGTTAGTTAAGACAGACTTGTACAAGATAAGTTTAGTGCTATATCGCCCCTTGTGACTGTTCAAATGATCTAATTATCCAGGGCCTTGGGGAACATAACTTGGATGTTTACTTTAAGGTAGCTCCCTTGGAAAGTGAAAACAGTCCAGGAGTCGTAGATCATTGGATTAGAGGTCTAAGAATGGTAGATGTCTATTAGAGAGGTGTTAGTATACTTTTCCTCTCTAAATGCACGGCGATTCGTAGAGGGGTATTTTAATCATTACACCTGTAGGTCGAAAACTTTGCTAATGTAGCATTGTCCTTGGCGACAATATTTCTTTATGGTAATATTAGGAAATATTTAAAATACAAAATACAACTATTTATATCGCAGGGGTATTTTGATTATTTTAGTAGCCAATGCGATATGTCTTTCGGCCTCGAAAATGGCCCTTAAGTCCTGACAGGTTTGGGTTAAAAAATTGGTTTTGATAATTATTATTTTATTTTATTTAAGTAATCTAATTTATTATTGGACTAGAATAAAATAAAAGGCCCGAAAGAGAATATATATTTTATCTAGTTCATTTAGTTAATTAATTATTCAGAGTCTAAGGCCCATATTGGATAATTAAAAAATTAATCTAGATATATTTATATTGATCTATTTGAGCTTGGTAAATATTTATTGGGCTATATAATAATGCCCAGAAAATAAATAATTGAGATTTATTATTTAGGGGTGTTCAAGCCAAGAGTAAATAATTTTATTTGGCCCAATGAATAAGACCAAGGGTAAAATAAAATTAAAAAAATTATTAATTAATTAATTAATTAAAAAATAACATAACAACACGAGATCCTTCCCGTGTTGTTATGCATGAAGGATAACAGAAAGCATGGAGCTTTCTATTTTCACGTAGGTGGCCACTCTCTCGGGGTGTGTAAATGAAAAAGGAAATGAAGCTCTGAAGGTTTAGCCTTTCATTTGGGAAATCACAAAAACCCAACTTCAATTACACAGAAACATTCTGTGAAGCATTCACAGAAAACCAAAAACGTATTGCAAACCCAAATCTTCAAGCTTTCACCGGCTGTGCTACGGGCACCATTTTGGAAGATCAAAGGCTTCGCGTGAATGAAACGCAGTCGACATTTACAAGGACATAATCCAATAGCTTCAAGTATCCTTGTACAGACATCTACATCAGTGTGAAGAGGGTAATTCAATCACAGTGGTAAATTTTTTGCTTTGCTAGCATGCTTTTGATTTGATGAATTTTTCCATTTTAAGCCTTCAATTGGTTTCAGAGCCATGGTTTGGCAAATGTAGGAAGCATGCTAAGTTTAACTAAAATAAGAAAATATTTGTTTTGGTTGAAATCTGTGATCCTTCGTGTTTACTGGTATGGGTAGTTTCACTATAAGTTACATGAGTGGAAGCAGAGGAATAGTGTATTATGATTACATTCATAGATATCGTGTAAGCCCAGTGTTTTTAAGGGTATAGGCGGTTGTTTGGATGAGTTTTGATAAAATAAAAAAAAAAAGCAATGGAAAAATCGCACTCTGTAGCATATGAAACGCAGAGAGAATTTTGGAGAAGAAGGGCTGGGCCATGAAGCTGAGCAAAGAAGCCAAGCCGAGCCGTGATTCTGTGAGAGGAAATGCATGCGAGCCGAGCCATTGAGCAGCATGCCCCTGTCCATTGGCGAGGAAAGCTTCCGTTTGGAAGCCAAGCTTCCTCGCACTGCGCAATAGACCATTCCTAGTAGAAGGATGGCTTCCGCGAGGAAGCAAATTCAATTTGCATTTTGCAAATTGGTGTTGCGGTCAGCAATTTTGACTGCAGCTAGGGCGGGCGGATCCTGGGCACCCGCCTAGATCCAGCCCATGGGACATGATCCAGTGTGGCGGGGGGCACTGGACCCGAATAAATAAAAAAATTTATTTTTAGTCTCATACCAGGCGAAGTTATTTTTATTGCAATAGTTAATATTCTTTGAATATTTTGTATGAAAAATAAAAGAAAAGGAAATTTTAGGATTAAACAAGACAATTAATTAATTAATGTATTTAATTCTATTATTTGAACCCTTAGGTTAAAAGAATAAAAAAAGCATGAAAACGTTTACAGTTTTCTGGCATGCTTATTTCTTTTTGTACCCTATGTGCACGTTTTCTCAAAGACCAATGTCTTTGGGAATTTTTGACAAAGAAAAACATTTTTCTTAAATCAAATGGCTAATTTTAATTCGAACAAAAATTAATTCTTGGATATTTTCTCAAAGGATTTTATACTTGACATACAAAATAGTTTGGATTTAGATATTTTTGTGAATTAAAATAGAAAACTATTTTGATTGAATTTTAACAAGAAAAATTATATTTGTCAAAATTAATCTTGAAATCAAAATCTCTCGAAAGTTTTATTGGAAATTTTTGAAATTATTAAGTTTATTAACTTAAATAAAATTAATCAATAGAAAATTTTCTCAAATGGTATAAACCATGACATAAAAATTTTTATGAATTTAGATATTTTATTTTGAGTTAAAAGAAACTTAATTGAAATTTTTAAAAGATATTTTTCAAGAAAACCTTTATTTTAAAATATTAAGTGGGAGAGGGGTTCCAACGGTCCCACGGCTTCCATCACAATCCTTATTAGAGTTCGTGGATATCCTCATGTCACCCTAAGAGTAAACTCGTATAGGATGGAGATACCACAAGGATCTAGAACAAATGGATGGATGTAATTAATATCCCGAGACACGTGCTATAATCAGCCAGTCCACGTTGGAGGTTATTATGTGAGGAATGTCAATAGGAAATGAGAAAACACGGTCATCCCACGATGGAGTTATCTTCTAGACCATTACCTAGAAGGCAAATTAATTTGTGGTGGTTAATACACTTAGCTTAGGAAACTGTTAATCTTCCTAAGAAGCTATGTCAGTTTTTCTAAGAGCTAAACTAATCATATTAAAGATAGCAGTGATAGGGTTAACTATTATCGGATTTAATATGAGAATAAAGTCACAAATTATTTTATTTTTCACAAACTGAAATTTCTTTTATTTTTTATTTTTTAGAAATGGTTGGTGGAGGTTCTTTTAGTCTTTTAGTCGTTATTCTCTATAAGAATAAGTTAACGGGTCCAAATTATGTGGATTGGAAAAGGAACTTGGTCATAATACTCACTATTGAGGAGTATAAGTATGTCCTCATTGAAACCTGCCCTGTTATCAGGGAGGATTGCACCGTTGAGGAGCATGAGGCTGAGAAAGTATAGAAGAAGGCCAACGAGATGGCTCGATGCTATATATTGGCCTCTATATCTAATGTGCTCCATTCTAAACACGAGCACATGACCACTACATACGATACGAGCCAATCATTAGCCACGATGTTTGCCGATAAGAGCCAGCCCGCAAGGTAAGAAGCTCTTAGGACGATCATAAACACTAAGATGGCTGAGGGAGCATTAGTCAAGAAGCATATGCTCAAAATGATTGCTGCTTCGAGGAAGCGAACATCTTAGGGGCTATTATTGACCCCGAGAGCCATGTAGACATGGTTCTCGAATCTCTGCCGAGCTCTTTTACTCAGTTCAAGTTAAACTACAACATTAACAAGTTAAACATGAGTTTAATTGAGTTAATGAAAAAGCTTCAGGTGGCAGAGAAGGTCATAAAGTCGCAGTCCAAGGCTATGATTGCTAGGACTTTTTCTTCCAGAACTAGGCTTAAGCCCAGGAATTTCAAGAAGAAGAAAGGAAACATATAGGCCCAGCCCAAGAACCAGCCCAACAAGCCCAAAGGCAAATGTTTCAAATGCGGGCAGAAGGGACACTGGAAAAATAAGTGTCCGAAACTTCAGGCCAAGAAAAACCCTACAAGTATTGTTCTCTATCTAGAGTCTATTTCAATTGTTAGATCAACTTCTACTTGGATTGTTTATTCTGGTACCACTGATCATATCTATAACTCCTTGCAAGGGTTTAAGAAGATAAGAAGACTCCAGAAGGGCGTACATGAACTACGAGTAGGAAATGGAGCAGAGTATGGACCCTTGCAGTAGGAGAGTTGGGTCTTATTTTTTGTTGTAATAAAATAGTTGTATTAAAGGATATTTTATATGTACCCGATTTTAGACTGAATTTGATTTTAGTTGCAAAGCTAATAAATCAGGGATATTCTGTTTTTTTCCATTCTAGTATTACTATCAATAGAAATAGAGAAGTTTTATGTACAGAGCACATATATAAAAACTTGTTCTTTTTAATCTTACAAACAATCAAATAAATAATACTCAATCTGAACCTTTAAGTAAGAAGAGAAAGACCAATGCCAATTACTCATATCTTTGTTATATAAGGCTGGGTCATATTAACTCAACTAGGATTCAAAGGTTAATCCATGATGGGCCCTTAGGCTCATTAAGATTGTAAAGTTGGCCTTAATGTGAATTTTACCTTATGGGAAAAATGACCAAAAGGTCGTTCACCCAAAAGGCTGATAGAGCCAATGAAATAGTGGGCCTTATTCATACTGATGTGTGTGGTCCTTTGTCTACTCAAGCTAGAGCGGGTTTTGAGTACTTCATCACTTTCACGGATGATTGTACAAGGTTTCGTTATGTCTACCTGATAAAGGGCAAGTCTGACTCTTTTGATAAGTTCAAAGAGTTTAAGACTGAAGTGGAGCATCGAACAGATAAACTAATCAAAACCTTATGATCGGATCGTGGTGGAGAATACTCCTCGGTGAGTTCAAGGATTACATGGTACATCATAGGATAGTATCCCCACTTTTTGTGCCGGGTACACCCCAGCAGAATAGAGTAGTTGAGAGAAGGAACATGACATTGATAGAAATGGTCTGGAGCATGATGTTTCATGCTACTCTTCCGATCTTTTTTTAGGGATATACCTTGAAAACAGCGGCATACATTCTAAACTTGGTGCCTTCTAAGTCAGTACCTAGGACACCCTATGAGAAGTGGATTGGGCGTAAGCCAAGTCTAAATCGTCTCAGAATATGGGACTGTCCAGCTGATGTACTGATCAAGAGAGACAAGCTAGAACTAAGATCAGAATTATGCTACTTTGTTGGGTATCCAATAGGGATAAAAGGAGGTTACTTTTATCATCCCAATGAGTAGAAAGTACTAGTAAGTACTAATGCTAGATACTTAGAGGATGATCAAAAATATTTCCACTAAAGGTTCAACAAAGTTGGAACTCGATGAGAAGTTATCTTTGGAATCAATTTCTTCAGACCCGATTATGGAATAAGTACCTGTACAATCGGAGCTTCGTCGTAGTAGGAGGGTATCTAGAGTTCCAAAAAGATGGACATGAGAGGCATTCGAGTTGGTTTCTGACCATCAGGAACAAGATCCCACTAGATACGAGGACACTATTGCTGATGCTGATGCAGATCTATGGCATGAAGCAATGAAAGCCGAGATTAAGTTTATGTACTTCAATCAGGTTTGGGATCTTGTAGCTTCACCTAAAAGGATAAAAAGCATTGGGTGTAAGTGGCTATACAAGAGAAAGAGAGAAGTGGATGGGAAGGTGGAAACTTTCGAAGCTAGGCTTGTAGTGAAAGGATATACTCAGAAAGAGGGAATTGATTATGATGAAATGTTTTCCTTGGTAACCATGCTTAAGTCCATCCATATCCTCCTTGCCGTTACATGTCGTTATGACTATGAGATATGGCAAATGGATGCCAAGACGGAATTTTTTAATGGCCATCTTAACGAAGACACATATATGTCCCAACCGGAAGGTTTTATTGCTAAATGCTAGGAATATATGGTTTGTAAGCTTAAGAAGTCCATTTATAGACTTAAGTAGGCATCTAGAACATGCAACATTCATTTTGACGAGACTGTAAAGTCTTACAGTATCATTCAAAATGAGGATGAACCAAGCGTATACAGGAAATTGGAAGGCATAAATGTGATTTTTCTTGTCCTATATGTGGATGACAATCTACTCATTGAGAATGACGTAAAAATATTGTCATCTACTAAAGTTTGGTTGTCTAGTCAATTTAGTATGAAGGATTTGGGAGAAGTAAGTTACATTCTCGGGATTAAGCTTCTTAGAAATAGGAAGCAGAGAATGTTAGGATTATCCTCAAAGACATACATTGACAAAACGTTGGCCAAATTTAGAATGGACTCATGCAAGAGAACTCTAATCTCTTGTAGACATGGGTTATCTTTTTGTTCTCAGGACTGTCCTAAGTCTCAAGAGGACAAAAATAGGATGAGTAGAATTCCCAACACTTCGGCTATGGGAAGTCTCATGTACGCCATGCTGTGCACGCATGTTATGATTTATTTTATTTAGTAACCACAACATCTTCTCTCTTTTTCTTCTCAAGTTTCAGTTCTCTCTTTTTTCTTGGTCGATAATGTTTGCTTTCTCCTACAACTTCTATTTATAGTTGATTTAGGTAGCTTAAATGTCTTAATCAACTAAGGATGATTCACACAGTGACTCACCTAACTTAGTCGTCACGTAGAAGTTTAAAGAATGTATTAGAAGCTTAGAGAAACTTTTAGTGTTTGCAAGAGACTTTTAGAACATTAGACAAACTTATGGAAAGTTATACAATATAATTTAGTTATAAAATATAATATAATATATTATGATACATTAATGAAATACCAAGATTTGTTATGTAGAATAATAAGAACAATGAAATTAACAAAATGGTGCTTAAGGAAAATAATAATTTAATAATTTAGTAATATAATAAAATTATATTAGATTGATATGTGGATATTAATATAACATATATATTTATAGAAATAATATTTTTATTTAATTCTATAATTAAGGATTAAGGTGGGCCACCACATAAGTGACTCACCTAAAATATTAATTAAGATAGGGCCACAGAACTTTATAAAAGAAAATTATTAATCATAATAATTAAAATATCTAAAATTTTTAATAAAAGATGTGGGTCCCAAAGAATATTGTAATACCCTGCACTTTTACCTTCAATTGGCCACTACTAATAATAGGATGAGAATTTATATCAATGACTAGAACAAAAGATGATCGGTGTAATAAGACGAATATTTTGGTATAATAATATTTTGTCGAAACCAGGATGTAATTATAGGATTTGTTCTACCCGTACCTTAAATCTTTGGAAGCCTACTATTGTTAATAAAATAAATTTTGAGAGTACGCTGAAAAGAGAAATTGATCAGTGCGATGAAACGCACGTTTTGGTGTGAATTATGCTATTCGGGTTATCGGGGGCATTTTTATCATTTTAACCGCGCCCGTGACTTTGACCACGAATGTGACCAAATTGAGAAAGAATTGAAGAATTTAAGTATTACCAATGGATTTAGTGGAACTTTTGGAGTTGATTGGTGAAGTAAAATATTTTTTCCGTTTCGGACCCGAATTTTGGTTATTTCTCAAGAAAATAGAAAATTGCGGTTAAAAATAGTACGTGTGGCCTTTTATGATTGGTATCCCATGAACATGTGTCAATTTAAGAGAGGTTGCATGAAGAGTTCATGCAAGACACATGAAATTAAAGGATTACAAAATAAATAAATGTGTAATTTTGTGATTGGAACACATCATTTGTGGGCCATTTAATTAAGGTCTTGTGAAATGTGATTGGCTAATACTTGGACCATGAGAAGGTGGTTGAATGGCTGGAAATTGGCCAAGAAAATTAGTAGCCAGACAAGAGAAATGAAGAGAAATTTTTGAGGAGGAAATTAAGTGGTTGGTGTGTAAAATTGTGATTGGAACACACCTACATGAATTCTACCATATACTTAATTGATTTAAAATATTCTTGGCCAAAAATCTAATGAGAATGGTGGAGGAAAGGTTGTTATATAGCCCAGATTTTTGGCAGCCACAAGGGGAGAGAAATAAAGGAAAAGAAATCAAGAGAAAATAGCAAGAAAAAAGAAAAAAAAAAGAAAAAGGTAACTAGTGTGTGTTCTTGGTGTGGTGTGTGTTTTCTTGAGAGGTTCTTGGAGCAAATCACACCAAAGAACTCTAAATACAAGGTAAAACCCTACCTTACTTGAATTAAAGTTATTGTTGGGTGAATCATGATCATTATGATATCAATGTTGACATGAAAACCTAATTTTTCATGCAATCAAAAGCTAGGGTTTATAAACTTTGTTATTGAACTCTCTATGTGTTCATGTGTGTCGGATGCCTAGAAGCTTTATGGATATGTTTTGTGTGAAAAAGAATTGAGTATTTGTGGTAGTTTGAAGGATTATTTTCGGTTAAGAAGATGATGACCAAAGTAGAATGAAAATGGAAGTTACTTGGTTGGAAAAATGAATTATACTAGCATTTGATTAGAAAAATGTGAATTTGTGTTCAATAAGTGTAACTCTTGTGAGCTATTAGAATCAGAAAATTACATAATCAAAGATGACTTGAAAGAAAATTAAGTGAATTAATATTCCCAAGGTGTTAAAGGCTAAAGGAAAACAAAGGAAAGCATAAATAGTAGAATTAGACAGAAACATTCTATGAAGCATTCACAGAAAACCAAAAACGTATTGCAAACCCAAATCATTAAGCTTTCACCGGCTATGCTACGGGTACCATTTCGGGAGAATCAAAGGTTTTGCGTGAATGAGACGCAGTCGACGTTTATAAGGATGTAATCCAATAGCTTCAAGTATTCTTGTATAGACATCTACATCAGTGCGATAAGGGTAATTCAATCATAAGGATAAATTATTCGTTTAGCTAGCATGCTTTCGATTTGATGATTTTTGCCATTTTAAGCCTTCAATTGGTATCAGAGCCATGGCTTGGCAAATGTAGGAAGTATTCTTGGCTTAACTAAAATAAGAAAATATTTGTTTTGGTTGAAATATGTGATCTTTCGTGTTTACTTGTATTGGTAGTTTCACGATAAGCTTCGCGAGTGAAAGTATAGAAACAATGTATTTTGATTGCTTTCATATATATCATGTAATTCCATGTTTTTTAGGGCATAGGCGGTTGTTTGGATGAGTTTTGATAAATATAAATAAATATATATATATATATATATATATATATATAAATATTGGAAAAATCACACTTTGTAGCATCTGAAATGCAGAGAGAATTTTGAAGAAAGAGGGCCGAGCCATGAAGCCGAGCCAATAAGCCAAGCTGAGCCGCGATTCTATGATAGGAGCCGCGTGCGAGCTGAGCCGCAGCCACACGCCCCTGTCCATTGGCGAGGAAAGCTTCCTCGCGCCGCGCGAGGAAGCATTCCTCGCTGAAGGATGGCTTTCGCGAGAAAGCAAATTTAATTTGCATTTTGCAAATTGGTGCCGCAGTCAGCAATTTTGACCACGACTGGGGCGGTCGTGGGCACCCACTTGGATCCGGCCCATGGGTTTTCCCAGGGGCCATGAGCCAGTGTGGCGGGTGCGCTAGTCCCGAATAAAAAAAAATTTGGTTTTTGGTCCCATACCAGACAAAACTATTTTTATTTCAATAATTAATATTCTTTAAATATTTTGTATGAAAAATAATAGTAAAGGAAATTTTAGGATTAAACAAGACCATTAATTAATTAATGTGTTTAATTCTATTATTTGGACACTTAAGTTAAAAGAATAGAAAAAGTATGAAAACGTTTACAATTTTCTAGCATGCTTATTTCATTTTGTACCATATATGCATATTTTCTCAAAGACCAATGTCTTTGGGAATTTTTGACAGAGAAAAATATTTTTCTTAAATCAAATGGCTAATTTTAATTCGAACAAAAATTAATTCAAAGGATTTTATCCTTGACATAGAAAATACTTTGAAATTAGATATTTTTGTGATTTAAAATAGAAAACTATTTTGATTGAATTTTAACAAGAAAAAATATTTTTGTCAAAATTAATCTTGAGATCAAAATCTCTTGAAAGTTTTATTGGAAATTTTTGAAATTATAAAACTTTATTAACTTAAATAAAATTCATCCTTGGAAAAATTTCTTAAAGGGTATAAACCATGACATAGAAATTTTTATAGATTTAGATATTTTATTTTAAGTTAAAAGAAAACTTAATTGAAATTTTCAAAAGATATTTTTCAAAAAAACCCTTATTTTAAAATACTAAGTGGGAGGGGGGTTTCAATGGCCCCACGGCTTCCATCATGATCCTCATTAGAAATCATCGGTCCCCTTGTTTCACCCTAGGAATAAACCCGTATAGGATGGGGATACCACAAGGATTTAGAACTAATGGATGGATGTAATTAATAACTCGGGACACGTGCTATGATCGGCCAACCTATGTTGGAGGTTATAATGCAAGGAATGTCCATAGAAAATCAAAAGAAACGGTCATCCTGTAACACCCCACTACCTATGTACCTAGATAGGGCGGGATGTCGTCCTGTCTAGAGTACCAGAGGTCTTTATAATGAAGTGCAACTAATAAATAATAGGGGGAAAACCAAGCCAAACAAAAATAACAAAATACTCTTATTACATCCAAGAGAAATACTTATACAAATCCAAGAGAAACAAACTAACAAACATCTCTTGAGAGAAATACAAGTTAAAATAAAATAAACAAATAGTGATCATCGCTTATTCCTTTAACCTGATCAATATAAGTATTCCCCTGAAATCATGGTATAAAAGGTGTGAGATTGGCATCTCAGTAAGTCTTGTTGTGTAAGTGTCAATTATAACCGTTTCGTGCATGCAGGTTTATCAAAATCACAAAATCGTGTTTGCAAGTCAATTTCATCAATAACTGTTATAAAAAAGAGCCTTACTCAATGAATACAAGATAGTTCACAAGAAGGTATCGTTTCATCATATTCATAATTCATTAGGTAGGGATTAGCAAATGATCCAAACAATAGTATCATAATTCATGTCATGGTTACTGCCATGATAGCGTCCCAATATATTCTTTCAACAATGGGCAGTGAGGGATCCTCCCCCTAGGTGAGATACTCCTCCATCTCTACATCCAACATTCCCATTGTCCAATTTGGATAAACAATTTCCACATGGACCAATATGCTAGCTCGGATAACCTGACTATGTAGTACTGTCGCCTCTCCAAGTTGAGTTCATCTTCTGAAGGTGACCTTCTGCCAGAAGACTCACTCTTGCTCTTCAAAACTAGTACTACTAGCCTACCCTCGCTGAGTACTCAACGCTCCCCAATTAGGGGTAGAATCATTTTTTCCTTTTTCGAAAGTCTTTGATTAGCTTGATTGTAAAACGTGATTTTTCATAATAGCGTTTCCAAATTGTTTAGTGATAGTATAAGAAATTGTTTTTGAGTTTGAATAGTTGAAATTTGATAAACTCATTTAGAAAGTAAAACATCCATGTTTTCAACCCAAGTATCAAAACACAGTGTAACTCGTCATGTTTAGCAACATTTCAATCCTCTTGTCAAAACATCATATTGACATCAATTCCAAATAACATCGTAAAAATTACTTGCAAACAAGTAACATTTATCAAAATAGTTATGTAGGGACTTACTTGGATAAATCAATAGCTAGACCCAATTCAATTGATGGCCTTTACTTCCACTCCTTCCTTATCTAGAGCAAATAATTCTATAATTAGGATCCAATCATTCCATCTACTATTTCATGCAACATAGATTCTCATGATCTCACTAATCACCTAGTTCATTCATGGTATCTAGATTATTTAATTCATTAGATCATATATACAACTTCCCTTTGCCATTCTACTAATCATATCCATGTATTTATCCAAATCAATTCACTATATGGCAACTCTTATATTCAACTAGCATAAAATCATCTTAAATAGCCCCATAAATGTTAAAAGATCTCATCTTTGCCAACCTAGAATAGATCTAAATTCATCATGGCAAGATACATCAATATCCTACCTCGTACATGCTTTATCTATAGCTTATAACAATATATTCATCATACTAGTTTATTCATGCCTCCATGCTCGACTCCATAAGCATTTATAAGTCAATACACTAAAGATTAATACCTTGTAAATTAGTAAAGATAGGATCTTGATTACCTCTTAGCAATCTAGACTTAAACACACGACAATTCCTTGATGACTAGCTTGACTTCAAGCGATGGTTGAAGAAATTGATTCGCCTAGATGCCCTTGTTCGAGACTCACCAAGAAAGGAATAAAATCAATCCCTTATAGACGTGATTTAAGGGAGAAAATAAGAAAAGAATGGAGTAAGAGATGAATAAAAGGGTTGAAGATCGAGTACCTTCTAGAAAGCTTCGATTTTGGCTTTGTTCTTAGGGTAAGCTGGTCGAATTTTTTTGCAGGTTGAATGCTAGTTTTTTTGTGAGTTTAAGGGGCTGAGAGGGTAGGGAATTTCGTTGTTTGCTAGATAGAAAAGTCTAGGATTTGGTGTTTGGAGGAGTTCTACCATGCTATGGACTCTTGATCACAAGAGAAAAGTTGGACAGCTTTGGTTCTTCTATGGGTGCCAAAACTAGTCAGTGGTTTAAAGGTTATTGCCGCTGTGTTTTTGATGACTATGATGGCCAAAAATTTGGACAGAAATAGAGAAGCAATCTAGTTGGTTTTGGTCTCTATAGTGGCAAAAATAAGAGAGGAAAGGTGAGTTTTTGTGTAGCTATATTTTGCTTGATAACTAGAGAGGTTTTAGTGCAGGTTTTTAGCTGGGAAATTTCGTGTAGAATAGAGCTAATTGTGGCCAAAATTCTGGAGGAATTGGAGAGGAAATTCTAGTTTTTTTTTTTTTTTTTGGCTAAAACAAAGTCCTAGTTGGTTAAGGTTTTTTTGGATAACCCTAGCTAGGTTTTGGAGAGTTTTAGTTGAGCTACAATTTCTCTAGTGTGAGGCAGCAGCTTTGAGGGAATTTTCCAGAAAAATATAGGAGGGAATTATGTTATTTATTTAAGCAATAATTTAATTTATCCCCTATATTAATTTGAATAATTTAAATGGCCATTAAATAATTATTTTTACATGATAAAATTCTGGTTTCCTTCTCCCTTAAAGCTACTGAAATCCTTCTTCCATTTTCCCCCAAATTTTCAAAAATCCTTATCCAAGAGATACATACTTCATTTAAAATCCAGCTTTTATCCTTTTATTTCCCTTTTTAAAATTTATTTGAAGAGAATTAAAATATGGAGACTTATCTTCTTAAGGTGTGGCGGCTACCATATTAAAAAAAGATGCATATTCATATATTTTATCTCCTAATAAATTACTTAGATATAGCTTTTAAAAATCCAGATTAATAACACTTAAAATTTTCTAAAAGATTATGATAAGATATTAGAAATAAAAATTTAATTTATTTTCAAATATTTTATAAAATAATCCCCAAGATAAATCACACTCCTAAATTTTAGAAAATTGGCTCCAAGGTGGCGGCTACCCTAGGTGTATTTTGGCCAAGGTTTAGAAAGAATTAGGGAAGAAGAAAACAAAAGAAAAGAGAAGATTTGAAGTAACTAGGATTCGAACTCAAGCCCTTCACGGATTAAACCCCAAGCTTTATCCACTATTCCACAATAATTCTTATATAAATTTTTCCTTAATTAAATTTCCTTAATTCCTACTCACTTGCTTCATCCTCTTCCTAATGAATTCTCCTCAACAAAATAAAAATTCAATTAACTCAAATAACACAACCACTTTAAGAACAATTTGATTCATGAAACAACAAACTCGTGAAACTTATATTTTCATGAAAATAATTCAATTTACCAAATGCAATATAAGAGAAATGCTATGACATGCATGACTTTCCCCACATACTAATGGTGGCTTAATACGGGGTATTACACATCTCATGATTAAGTTATCTTCTGGACTATTACCTAGAAAGGAAATTAATTCATGGTGGTTAATACACTTAGCTTAGGAAACTGTTAATCTTCCCAAGAAGTTATGTCAGTTTTTCTAAGAGCTAAACTAATCATATTAAAGATAATAGTGATAGGGTTAACTATTATCAGATTTAATATGAGGATAAAGTCACAAATTATTTTGTTTTTCACAAAATAAATTTTCTTTTATTTTTGATTTTTCAGAAAGGGTTGGTGGAGGTTCATTTAGTCCGTTGGCCGTTATTCTCCATGAGAATAAGCTAACGGGTCCAAATTATGTGAACTGGAAAAGGAACTTGGACATAATACTCACTACTGAGGAGTATAAGTATGTCCTCTTTGAAACCTGCCCTGTTATTGGAGAGAGTTCCACCGCTGAGGAGCGTAAGGCTGAGCAAACATGGGAGAAGGCCAATGAGATTTCTCGATGCTACATGTTGGCCTGCATATCTAATATGCTCCAGTCAAAACACGAGCACATAGCCATTACATACGACATTAGCCAATCATTAGCCACGATGATCACTGATAAGAGCCGACATTCAAAGCAGGAAGCTCTTAGGATGATCATAAACATTAAGATGGCTGAGGGAGCATCAGTCAGGGAGCATATGCACAAAATAATAGAGCCAAGTGAACATGGTTCTCAAATCTCTGTCAGGCTCTTTTACTCAGTTTAAGTTGAACTACAATATGAACAAATTAAACATAAGTTTAACTGAGTTAATGAAAGAGTTCCAGGTGGTGGAGAAAGTTAAGAAACCACAGTCCAATGCTATGATTGCTTAGACTTTTTCTTCCAGAACTGGGCCCAAGCCCAGGAAGTTCAAGAAGAAAAAGGGAAATGCACAAGCCCAACCCAAGATCCAGCCCAACAAGCCCAAAGGCAAATGCTTCAAGTGCGAGCAGAAGGGACATTGGAAAAAAGAGTGTTCGAAACTTCAAGTCAAGAAAAAACCTACAGGTATTGTTCTATATCTATATTCTATTTCAAGGGTTAGATCAACTTCCACTTGGATTGTTGATTCTAGTGCTACTAATCATATATGTAAATCCTTGCAGGGGTTTAGGAAGATAAGAAGACTCCAGAAGGGCGATCACAGACTACGAGTAGGAAATGGGGCACGAGTTACATGAGAGAAGCCAGTTACATTCTCACAATTAAGCTTCTTAGAAATAGGAAGTAGAGAATGTTAGGATTATCTCAAAAGACATACATTGATAAGATGCTGGCCAAGTTTAGCATTAACTCAAGCAAGGGAACTCTAATCCCTTTGCAGACATGGGTTGTTTTTTTGTTCTCAGGACTATCTTAAGTCTCAAAAAGATAAAGACATGATGAGTAGGATTCCTTATGCTTCAACTATGGGAAGTCTCATGTACGCCACGCTGTGCAAGCATGTTATGATTTATTTTATTTAACAACCACAACTTCTTCTCTCTTTTTCTTCTCAAGTTTCAGTTCTCTCCTCTTTCTTGGCCGAAAATGTTTGCTTTCTCCTACAACTACTATTTATAGTTGATTTAGGTAGCTTAAATGTCTTAATCAACTAAGGATGATTCACACAGTGACTCACCTAACTTAGTCATCATGTAGAAGTTTAAAGAATGTATTAGAAGCTTAGAGAAACATTTAGTGTTTGCAAGAGACTTTTAGAACATTAGACAAACTTATGGAAAGTTATACAATATAATTTAGTTATAAAATATAATATAATATATTATGATATATTAATGTATACTAAGATATGTTATGTAGAATAATAAGAACAATGAAAGTAACGAAATGGTGCTTAAGGAAAATAATAATTTAACAATATAGTAATATAATAAAATTATATAATATTAGATAGCTATATGGATATTAATATAATATATATTTATAGAAATAATATTTTTATTTAATTTTATAATTAAAGGTTAAGGTGGGCCAACACATAAGTGACTCACCTAAAGTATTAATTAAGGTAGGGCCACTAAACTTTATAAAAGAAAACTATTAATCATAATAATTAAAATATTAAAACTTTTTAATAAATGATAAGGGCCCCAAAGAATATTGTAATAACCCGCACTTTTACCTTCGATTGGCCACTACTTGTAATAAGATGAGAATTTATATCAATGACCAGAACAAAAGATGATCGGTGTAATGAGACGAATATTTTGGTATAATAATATTTTGTCGAGGCCTAGATGTAATTATTTGATTTGTTCTACCTATACCTTAAATCTTCGAAAGGCTACTATTGTTAATAAAATAAGAATTTGATGGTACACTAATAAGAGAAATTGATTAGTGTAATGAATCGCACGTTTTGTTGTGAATTATGCTATTTGGGTTCTCGGGGGCATTTTTGTCATTTTGACCACGCCTGCGACTTTGACTACAAATGTGACCAAACTGAGGTGGAATTGAAGAATTTAAGTATTACTAATGAATTCAGTGGAACTTTTGGAGCTGATTGGTGAAGTAAAATATTTTTTCCGTTTCAGACCCGATTTTTGGTTATTTCTAAAGAAAATAGAAAATCGCAATTAAAAACGATGCGTGTGGCATTTTATGATTGGTATCCCAAGAACATTTGTCAATTTAAGAGAGGTTGAATGAAGAGTTCATGCAAGACACATGAAATTATAGGATTACAAAATAAATAAAGAATTATGTGTAATTTTGTAATTGGAACACATCATTTATGTGCCCTTTAATTAAGATCTTGTGAAATGTGATTGGCCAATACTTGGATCATGAGAAGGTAATTGAATGGCTGGAAATTGGCCAAGAAAACTGACAGCCATACAAGAGAAATGAAGAGAAATTTTTGAGGAGGAAATTAAGTGGTTGGTGTGTAAAATTGTGATACATGAATTCCACCATATACTTAATTGATTTAAAATATTCTTGGCCAAAAATCTAATGAGAATGGCTGCGGGAAGGCTGTTGTACAGCCTAGAATTTCAGCAGCCTCAATGGGAAGAAATAAACAAAAAGAAATTAATAGAAAATAGCAACAAAAAAAAAAGGTAGCTAGTGTGTGTTCTTGAGAGGTGCTTGGAGCAAATCACACCAAAGAACTCTAAATACAAGGTAAAACCTGACCTTACTTGAATTAAAGTTGTTGTTAGGTGAATCGTGATCATTATGATATTAATTTTAACATGAAAACATGATTTTCATATCTTGATTTTCGATCAAAAGCTAGGGTTTATAAACTTTATTGTTGAACTCTCTATGTGTTTATGTGTGTCAGCTGCCTAGAAGCTTTATGGATTTTATTTTTTTTTGTGAAGAAAAAATGAGTATTTATGGTAGTTTGAAGGATTATTTTTGGTTGAGAAGATGATGAACAAAGTAGAATGAAAATGGAAGTTACTTGGTTGGAAAAATGAATTATATTAGCTTTTGATTAGAAAAGGTAAATTTTTGTTCAATATGTGCGACTTTTGTGAGCTATTAGAATCAGAAAATTGTAGAATCAAAGACTATTTGAAGGAAAATTGAATGAATTAATGTTCCTAAGGTGTTAAAGGGTAAAGGAAAACAAAGGAAAGCATGAATAGTAAAATTTAAGCAAAACTACTGGGGTTATTTTTGTTGGAATATATGCCATCTAGACTATTTTATCTGATGTAATTATCAAATTTATTAATAAAAGAATTTATTCTCAAAATTTATTTGTAAATTTACATTTTATTTATGCACGAATTTCATTTGGAAATGACCCATTGTGTTTAAGTAAGTGATCCATATGAATAGTGGTCTTTCACAGTAGGGTATGGATCACGGGTTATTTAATACATAAAAGTTTGTTCTTAACCGAATGATGAGAATAGGAATCTCATCATGTTTAGGTTATTGTGTTATGAATTCCAAATGGGGAATGGATTACCTTTAATCAGTGAGTAGTCCGCTCACTTCATAACATAAGCGTATTTTGAATACGTAGAACAATACCTGTAATAGTAGTTTCTAAAAATGACTATTTAAAGGAAACACCGAATATTACTGTTACAACGTGGACTAATACTCTACTGCTTGAGTATAAGTTGGTGGTCTGACAAAGTTGGAAGTATATACTTTGATATACTGTAGTTGAGGTTTTTTTGTAGAACCGATATTCTAGTATGTTGGGTATATGTCACTAGTTGGTTAAGATAGACTTGTACAAGATAGCTTCTATGCTATATCGCCCCTTATAACTGTTCAAATGATCTAATTATCCAGGGCCCTGGGAAACATGATTTGGATGTTTATTTTAGGGTAGCTCCCTTAGAAAGTAAAAACATTCCAAGAGTCGTGGATCATTAGACTAGAAGTCTAAGGATGGTAGATGTCTATTAGAAAAGTGTTAGTACACTCTTCCTCTCTAAATGCACGGCGATGCGTAAAGGGGTATTTTAGTCATTACACCTGTAGATCGAAAACTTTACTAACGCAGCATTGTCCTTGGCGACAATATTTTCTTATGGTGATATTAGAAAATATTTAAAATGTAAAATATAACTATTTATATAGCAGGGGTATTTTGGTTATTTTAGTAGCCAAAGCGATCTGTCTTTTAGTCCCTGAAATAGCCCTTAAGTCCTGACAGATTTGGGTTAAGGAATTGATCTTGATAATTATGGGTTTTATTTTATTTTATTTTATTTAAGCAGTCTAATTTATTATTGGATTAGAATAAAATAAAAGCTCCGAGAGAAAGTATATATTTTATCTAGCTTATTTGGTTAATTAATTATTCAAGGCCTAAAGCCCAAATTGAATAATTAGAAAATTAATCTAGATATAAACTAGATAAAATGCCTGATACTTTATATTGGTCTATTTGAGCTTGTTAATTGTTTATTGAGTTGTTTAATGAAGCTTAAAAAATAAATAATTGAGATTTATTATTTATGGGTGTTTAAGCTCAAGAGTAAATAATTTTGTTTGGCCTAATGAATAAGACCAAGGGTAAAATAATATTAAAAATTATTAATTATTAAATTAATTAAATTAAATAAAAACAACATGGGATGGATCCCGTATTATTATGCGTGAAGGATAACAGAAAGCATGGAGCTTTCTGTTTTCACGCAGGTGCCCACTCTCAAGGGGTGTGTAAATGAAAAAGGAAATGACGCTCTGAAGGTTTTGCTTTTCATTTGGGCAATCACAAAAACCCCACTTCAATTACACAAAAGCATTCTGTGAAGCATTCATATTAAACCAAAAACAAATTGCAAACCCAAATCTTCAAACTTTCACCGGCTGTGCTACGAGCACCATTTCGGAAGATCAAAGGTTTCACGTGAATGAGACGCAATGAGATTTTATAAGGATGTGATCTAATAGCTTCAAGTATGCTTTTACAGACATCTACATCAATGTGAAGAGGGTCATTCAATCACAGAGGTAAATTTTTCGTTTTGCTAGTATGCTTTCGTTTTGATGATTTTTGTCATTTTAAGCCTTTCATTTTCACCCTATAGTATGTCACTGGAACTAGGACTCTCAAAATGGCTAATAAAGAATTAAATTTGAGAGTCTTATGGTCATTTTGGTATATCATAAAGCTAAATGGGAGTTGTAGATTGAAAGTTATGTGAAAAACAAAATCATGTATCAAGTAGTGCAATTTTAGAAAAATGAGTCTGAAAATGCATGAACTTAAGAATGACTAATTGTGTGATTTTGGATGAACTAAATGTGAAATATGAAGTGAATCCCTTGTATATTAAGCGAGAGAGGATGTGGAAAAAGGAAAACGAAAAAATCGAACAAACAACGAAAAAACGACGTGAACGAAAGTTGAATGTTTTTCTTAACCGTCGGCCCCATCGCCTAATTGTTGGCTATTTTTCGACCAAACACAACTTGACCTAAAAACGATGTTTTTTGTAGGTTTATCGAGGGCTAACGGTTCGTTGAAAACGATAGAAACGGTGGTCAAACGGCCGTAAACGGAAAGAGTTAATTCGGACACGAGGTGAGTCCATTAGAATTCTAAAACCTTTTGAAAGCTAGTGTGCCTTATTTTTCCATGAAATTCTATGTTTTATACCATTTTGGAAATCTCTGAATATGTTTAAAGTTTATCTGAGCAAGAATTACTCTTATACCACTTTAGGCTCAAATGAACTCCATATTTATCTTGGAAACCTTAATGGATGATTAAAGCATGAATTTTGTGAATTTAGTCCTTTTTAGATTAAATACTTGGGATTTTCAGAAAATGGTAATTTTGGAATCAAGTAATCATAAATTGACTGGAATGCCCTTATTAGAACATTTTATGGAAATGTGTTTGGAAACTTTGAATTTAATCCTCTTTTGGAATTAGAATTCTGGATTTTTTGAAATGAATTCCTTTTGGAATCGGGTATTCGGAAAAATAATCTAAACATCTTTATTGGAATGTTTTATGAAAACTTTTGCAATCGGGTATTCGGTAAATGACCGAAATATCCTTATTGGAACTCTTGTGAATACTTTTCAAATTAGGGAAGGATAAAATGACCCGAATGCCCTTGGAAATGACTTTTGTGATTAAGTACGGGTAAAATGATCTGAGTACTCCTGGAAATTTGTTTTGACATAAGAAAAGAACTATTTACCCTGTTTTGACATGGTTTTGGAAAATGAACTCTCTTGATGAGATTGACTTTTGAAAAATGACATTTTGATCCCAAAAATTATTTATTGGCCTAATGTACCTTTGGAATGAATTGATTAGCCCTGCGGAGCTTATGGGAATTATGATCTAACTTGTAAGTCAGTAGGATCAAATTTTGGAAAATGATATTTTGCCCCAAAGATGTTTGTTTTGAAAGTCCTGCAGGATCAGATAGCCCTCTGGCCTAATTAGTCGAAAGGGGTTGGTATTGGTGGCATTGAGTACTCAACAAGAACTTTGATCTTTTTACTAGCGTATGTTAAAGATAAACGACCCCAAGTAACCCGATTAAATTTGGGGATTGTCTTACTCCAAACAGGGTGACAGAATATTGTGATGAGTTGTCCTAGCTGGCTGTCTAGTGCATGGCAATTGTTGTGCCTTGTGTACACTTTGTGATTTGGGTTGTTCACGGGGTGGGCTGCACACCTAGCGTTGTTCAATCCCTTACTATCTCGATAGTGATTGATGTCAAGATTGGGACCCCTAGCTTATGGTAGCAAGTAAAAGATTTAGTGCACTGTGTGCACTTGTTGATTATAGTACGCTGTGGTGTACTTACTTTCCAGTGACGTACGGATTGAGTATTGTAGGCTACGGTCTAAGTATAATGATACGTGCAAGTTGGTGCCCTTTTTCAATGATGCACATATTGAGTACTGTAGGCTACAGTCTCAGTATAATGATACGTGGCGCTGAAGGTAAAAGCTACGGGCTTTGCATACAGGCCGGCCTTTTGTTAAAGAAGTGCCTGTGATTTGAAAATTGGGGCAGTGATTTGAAATTGAAATACATTTTTTCAAAAATGATTGAGTTCTGAGTAAACTCTTTCTGAGAAAGTTTTGGAATTGTTTCCAGTGAACAAACAAAATGCTTTCCCCATAAAAGTTTTATGTATTCTATTTCTTACTAAATTACTAGTACACACAGGACTCACTAGGTAATTTTTCACTCACACGTGTCTTTTATCTTACCCTTTTGTAGGATCCAGAGTTGAGTGGACCTACGGATAGAAGGACGATATCACAGTGACAGCAGTTTAGGTCCGAATGTTCCCCTTTTGATAATGTACCTTATTACTGATGTTGAATGAAAATTTTTCTTGTACGAGATTCTCTGTTGTGTGTGTGTGTGTGTGTATGACCATTAGTGTGGGATGTTTGTGTGGATCTGGACCTTGTATACTCTGTTAGTTCTTTGTTATAAATATCCCTTGTTTAGGTAACTAGATAGGGTGACATCCGGTGTTGATATACTTCCGTTGGTATCTTTAGTAGGGGTGTTACAATTGGTATCAGAGCCTAGTATTATAGAATTGTTGTATCGTCATAGGGATTGATAGAACTCTTTCATTGTGGAGGTATAATAGATAGGATTGATAAGGGCAAATGCCCAATGGATGAGTGTAGGAATGATAGGAAGATTAGGATGATCTACCGACAAGGCATGCCAGGACATTTTATCTTGATAGGAGCTGACCCTGGCCACCGTCATGCACCCCGTCTTATCGGGAACTCGTTTGACTAGGTAATACCTGTCGTTACTCTGTTTGTGCAAGACCTTAGTCTGGAGAGGACATTTACTCCCAAGAGGACATCGCTGCCACATGGTCAAATAGAGAAGGTAGGCGGCGATTTTGATAAGGTTAATGGTGATATTGAACCATGACATCAAGATGATGATAAGGAGGACAGTACCCCCAAACGGTGCAGTGTTGTCTGAGGATGATGATGAGGTATTTGGCGGGAATATTCCGAAAGTATTAGAGGAAGAGATGTAAGGACTGGAGGTTGTTGAGGCTGGAGGGGATCAGGAAGTACCCGAGGTAGTGATGCCTATGCTCGAGCTTGAGGTGCTCAAGAAGGAACTGGAGATAGACACAGAGATATTGGCTTAGTTGAACCCTGAAGTGGATGGAAATGAGGGATTTAATGTAACACCCCTACTGAAGGTAACAGCGGAAGCATACCAATATTGGGTGTTGCCCCATCCAGATACCCATACAAGGGGTCTTTATAACGAATAATCAACATAGTATATAAGGTCCAAAGAGGAGACATCTAGACCTATTCTGCTGTCACTGTGGTATCATCCTCTATCCATAGGTTTTTCCAATTCCGGATCCTACAAAAAAAGTAAGGTAAAAGACACGTGTGAGTGAAAAATCACCCAGTGAGTCCCGTGTGTGTGCCAGTGTTTCCCTTAAAAGAGAGTCAATCTTCAAAATCTTTGCTGAAGTAAATTATATAACAGGAAAAATAGCAATAATTGATAAATTCAGGTCATTTTATCATATACGTTCGAAAAACAGTAATTTTCAAATACACGGCCCCCAATTCAATAAATGCAGGTTCTTCCCCAACTAGAAGTGCAACCCGCGTGCAAAGTTCAAAGAACTTCGCCTTCGGCTACACGGTCTCTTGTACCAGGGACTGTGCCTTACAGCACGTCACCCGTGTCATGCCGGAAGGGTGAGCAGCATATCAATGTACCTCACCGTGCAGTTAGGGATCTTTTACTTGCCACCATAAGCCAGAGGTCCTAATCCTGACGTCAATCACCATTGAGGTGGCAAAGGGTTGAACACATCGAGTGTCCCCGCTCGGTCTCATGTGAACAACCCACCAATCATAATCAACAGGCAATTGCCGGGCTCACAACGGCTAGCCAGGGATGACTTGTCACAATGTCCTGTCGCCCTGTTTGGAGTAAGACAATCTCCAAAACTGATCAGGTTACTTGGGGTCGTCTATCTCTAACATGGGCTAGTACAAAGATCAAAATCCCTGTTGAGTACTCAACGCAACAATACCCACCCCATCTAACTGATCAGGCCAGAAGGTCATCTGATCCCGAAAGATCTTCAATCAAAACATTTTGGGGCCAAAATAATATTTTCCAAAATCATGTTGAAACCAGATAAAAGATTTTACTCACACATCAAAACGTGTTTCCAAGAGTAACCGGGTTATTTTTCCCGTACTCAATCACAAAAGTCATTTTCCAAGGACATTCGGGTCATCTTACCCATATCAGGTTCCAAAAGACTTTTTGAGGGTATTCGGGTCATTTTACCCTTACCCAATTTGAAATATATTCACAAGAGTTCCAATAAGGATAATTCGGTCATTTACCGAATACCCGAGTTCCAAGAGTTTTCATAAAATATTCCAATAAGGATATTTGGATTATTCTCCAAATACCTGATTCCGACATTTACCATTTTTCAAAAATCCCAAATATTTAATCCAAAAGGACTAAATTCACAAAATCCGTGTTTTAAACATCCAGTAAGGTTTCCAAACTGAATATGAAATTTATTCGAGTCCGAATAGAATAAAAGCAAACCTTGCTCATGTAAACCTTAAACATATTCAAGGATTTCCAAACTGGCATAAAACATAGCATTTCATGGCAAATCAAAGCACACTAGCCTTTAAAAAAGTTTAGAAATCAATGGGACTCACCTCGTGTCCTAAGCCTCTCATTCCGTTCACGATCGTCTAACCTCCGTTCCTACCGTTTTTGATATTTCGTTAGCTGTTTGTCGCTAAACCTACACCAAACATTATTTTTGGGTCAATTGGCATTTGCCAAAAAAATAGCCGTCAGGTAGCCGACATCCGGCCGACGTGCCCGACGGCTAGCCGACGTTCAACCATCGTTTAGCCGTTGGGGCCGACGGTTAGCCGATGCTTAAGAAAAATGTTCAACTTTCGTTCGTATCGTTTTTCCATTGTTTGATCAATTCTTTCATTTTACTTTTTCCAAATCCTTCCTCACTTCATAAAAAAGGGATTCACATCATGTTTCCCTAATTGTTTTGTCCAAAATCACATAATTAATCACTCTTAAGTCCATTCATTCGGACTACTTTTCTGGGATTTCACTGGTTTGACACACCATTTTGTTTTGCACATAACTTTTAATTTACAGCTCCGATTTGGCTCCATGATATACCAAAATGACCATGAGACTCTTAAATTTAATTCAGTATAGGCCGTTTTTAGGTTTCTAGTTCCAGCATCACGGTACTGGGCAAAAACAGCCTCAGTAGTTTTGACTTAGTTTCACTATTCATTCTTTCCTTAACATTCTGCAATTTTCCAGTTTGACACCATAACTTATTTTGCCCATAACTTTTAATCCACAATTCCAAATGATGTCAAATCATATGTAAAATATCCCTAATACATTCCTTTACTAGTTCCAATTCATGGAGTACCAATTCTATTGTCCATTCTGTTCAGTTTTGCACACAAAATTCTAGTAGTAAAAATCCTGTCACTGATTTGGCACCTTTTACTATTTTCACCATAACTTTTGATCCGTAAATCTGATTAACGTCAAACTTGTTTTAAAATGTCTCTATGATCCTTAGCTACAAAGATATATGCCTGATTCGTTCAAATCCAGAAACGTTACATATTTACTGAACATAAAACCTCCCAGAATTTTCTGCATACAAGGACAGCTTTCATACAACTTCACCTAACTATCACACATAAACTTCTCACAATATATATATCAAAATGATCTCCATGCTTTATATAATAACTTTACTTCAAGTAAGGTAGATCTTTACCTTTTCTTTGCTACGTTTAGAGGCTGGACAGTCTAAGCATCATCTTGCTTTTCTCTCTCTCTTTCTCTCCTCTCTATTTCCGGTTTCTCCCTCTCTTTCTTCTCTATTTCCTTTTCTTTTCTCTTCTCCCTTTTCTCTCTTGTTTGCTCCGAAATTCTGGCTATCTAAAGCCATTTTAGTTGGCCTTCATGGCCTAATTATAGATGTTAGAAGGCTTGTATAGGAAGCTTTGCTTATGTAATGCCTTACATCACATGCTTTTGTCATGGCTTATGTAGGACTCTTGAGTAGGAAGCTTTGAAATGTAATTGGTACACATGGAATGATTAACCACAATTTCTAGAAAGCTTTAGGTGATGACTCATCACTTGTAGAAACTTATGGAAAACTTTAGAGTACTCTAGAACCTTAAAGAAATTTATAGAAAAATGTAGAAACTCTTAGAACATTATAGATATTTTCTAATCTTGCATGGCCATGCATAATCAAACTTGATTAACTTACTCAAATCAAGATTAGCTTAATTAAGCTTGGTCAAATGAAGTCAAAAGGTGGTCCAACTTAGTCAAACTTTTCATGCTTGTGGGCCATCCTTATGTATTTCTTGTGAACCATTCTTATTTATTTCTTGTGGGCCATTCTTCTTTATTTCATTTTTTTTTTTATCACAACCAATCAAATAGAAACACTTGGCCTCATTAACCAATCACTAAACGACACTTATTTTCATCCACCAATTATAAGAAGCCACACGTCCCATTTCCAACTGTAATTTTTCGTTTTCTTCAGAAATGACCAAAATCAGGCCCGTTATGAAAAAATATTTTATTTCACTATTCAACTCCAAAAATTCCACTGAATCCATTGGTAACACTCAAATTCTTCAATTCCCTCTTTACTTGGTCAAATTCACAGTCAAAGCCACGAACGCGGTCAAAATGACGAAAATGCCCCCAATACCCCGGGTAGCATAATTCGCACCAAAACGTGTGTCTCATTGCACTGATCAATTTCTCTTTCTAAAGTACCCTAAAATTCTTATTTTATTAATCTTAATAGCCTTCCAAAAATTTAGGGTACGGGTAGAACAAATCCAATAATTACATACAGGTCCCGATAAAACTTTATTTCACCAAAGTGTTCGTCTCAATACACCGATCAACTTTTGTTCTGGCCGTTGATATAAATTCTCATCCTATTACAGGTAGTAACCAACCGAAAGTAAAAAGGTGGGGTGTTACATTTAATGCAGTCGAGTCCTATACGATTTCTACTAATTCAGGACCTCCCGTTTCAAATAGTGATGATAATGAGCAGGAGGATGAGATATGGATATATGTAGTAGGATATGTACAGTTCGGCCAATGTATATGACTGAGTGCTCAGCATATAAATTTTGTACTGGCTTTATGTTTGGTGAGAATGGATATTTATTATGATCCTACTATATGCACTATACCTACTTTTGTGCCTACTCTGAAGTTATGTTATATCATTTTACCAACAAAATCGTATGAACTGTATAGATATCTCCTAAATAACTTTTGGATAATCGTCACAAACTACTCGAAATAACACTAAGCCAACAGTGGAGGAACCACATGTAGAAGGTCCCCACCTTGTAACTTTAAACAATTTTATGTTCCAAACTTTTTAGAAAATGGCTGACATCATTTAATAGCTAACTAAGACTACCACTAGAATCAATGAGAATGCTGGAATAAATAGAATATGAGTAGGAGAAATTGAAGTGAACTTCAGGGTATGAGTCAGAAAAAATTTGGAGGACCCCGATGGCGAAAAAAAGGAAAGATGTAAAGAAGGGGAGGCCCGATTAGAGGACAACCCTCTTTTAGATGCTTTAATTGTGGAAAGATAGGGTATAAGAGATTTAATTATCCTCACCCTCGAAAGATATAGAGGATGGAGTCGACCGGGAAAGAAATAATTAGGGGCAGAGGCCAGGACTAGAAAGAAAGAACATAAGACAAGCTTCTATCTCTAGACCTGGACCTGCTAAACCACAAGTGAATGTCCGAGTGGGTGCATTGGAAAAGATAGATAATCATGCCACAGTAGTGGAAGGTACGCTCCTTATCTTGAATCATAATGCTAAAATATTAGTAGATCTTGGTTCTACGCATTCCTTTATTGCCAATTCATCTCTTGATGCTATGGGGATAAAAGGGGAAGAAATTTCATTATGAAATGATTGTTAATACCCTATTAAGACAGTGAATGAATAGTGAAGAAGTACATAAGGAATGTAAGACTTCAGTGGAGAATGAAATTTTGGGAAGAGATTTGATAAGTCGGCCCATAGAGGGTTACGATGCTATCTGGGGCATGGTCTAGCTATCCCAACATCATATTCAAGTTGACAGTAGACATAAAGTAGTACGATTCCATCGGCCTAGGGAATCTATATTGAAATTGGTAGGTGAGGCTGGAAGAAAAAGTAATGCTTTCATACCGGAACTCAAGGCCCAAAAAATGATTAAGAAAATGGTGTACTGGATACTTGACTTATGTAATTAATAAGCCAAGAGAGGTTAAGAAACTCGAAGATGCCCCTGTGGTGAATGAGTATTTAGATGTTTTTCTAGTAAAATTGAAAAAGTTACCACCGGAGAGAGAAGTAGAAGTTTCCATTGATTTGGTGCCATTAGCATAATCAATTTCAAGAACTCCTTATAAAATGGCACCTACAGAATTACAAGAGCTTAAGAAACAAGTACAGGAATTAATGGAGTAAAAATTTATTCGGCTTAGTACTTCACCTTGGGGAGTATCTGTATTGTTTATTAGAAAGAAAGATGAGTCACTACAAACATGTTGAGATTATCAAGGATTGAATGCAGTAACGGTAAAGAATAACTACCCATTGCCCATGGTTGATGAATTATTTAATCAGTTACAAGAAGCAGAATGATTCTCAAAGTTAGACTTGAGGTAGTTCGAATTCGGGGAGAAAATATACCGAAAACTGCATTTAACACACGATATGGACCTTTTGAGTTTGTAGTGATGTCCTTTGGTGTTACTAATGCCCTGCTATCTTCATGGGTCTAATGCACTGGACGTTTCGGCCTCACCTAAACAGCTTTGTTGTTATATTCATAAATGATATCTTTGTGTATTCTAAAGGATCCTCAAGAGAATGAATAACATTTTTGAAAAGTATTGACAAAGTTAAGGGAGGCCAAATTATATGCAAAAATCAGTAAGTATGAGTTTTGGCTATAAGAAGTAGCATTCTTGGGACATATAATGTCCAAAGACGAGATTAGAATAGATCCTGCGAAAGTTGAAGCGGTGATGAATTGGAAAAGTCCCGAGACTCCAACTGAAATACGAAATTTTCTAGGATTAGCAGGATATTCTCGGACGTATATGGAGAGATTTTTTTTCGATAGCTTCACATTTGACTTAACCCACCCAAAAGAAAGATCCTTATGTTTGGACCAAGAAATGTGAGAGAAATTTCCAGAAGCTGAAGAAAAGGTTAAGTTTTGCTCCTATTTTGGTATTACCGATGATGAACAACCATATAAAGTGTATACGGATGTGTTGAAGGAAGGATTGGGAGGAGTATTGATACAGGAAAGAAAGGTGATAGCTTATATCTCTAGGAAATTGAAACCCCATGAGGAAAGTTACCCTACATATGATTTGGAGTTAGCCGCTATTGTGTCTACCCTTAAGACGTGGAGACATTATTTGTATGGGGCTGAGTTTAAAGTCTTCGCCTACCACAAAAGCTTGAAGTATGTTTTACCCAAAGGGATTTGAATATGAGATAACGTCGGTGGATAGAATTTTTGGAAGAATTTTGCTATCTAATTAAATATCATACTGGAAAAGCAAACACAGTAGCAGATACCCTTAGTAAGGAGGCAAATTCATCAGCACTCTGGACATTGCGAATTTCAAAACTGGAAGCAATTGCGATAGACAGAGAAAAAAGGATGAGTAATATCTCCATTCAACATGTTTCCCTACAATAGTAAAAAAGAAAGTAAGAAAAAGATGAAGAGTTGCAAAAGTTGGTGCAAAAAGAAGTTAATAAAGGAGAATATGGGTTCTGAAAGGACAATAATGGAATTATTTGTTACTGGGGTCAGCATTGTATTCCAAAACAATCTGCAATGAGACAAGATATTTTAAAAGGGGCACCTTGGAGTAAGTATACCATCCATCTAAGAGCCGTAAAAATGTATCAAGACTTAAAACAGCATTATTGGTGGATTGGTATAAAAAAGGGTATTTTAGACTTTATAGCAAGATGTTTAACTTGTCAGCAAGTGAAAGCCGATCAACTACGGCCTGGAGGGTTACTACAGCCATTGCCTACTCCAACATGGAAATGGGATGAAATTACTATGGATTTCATTACCAAATTACCCATGGAAGTAGGACAGCGAAATACTATTTAAGTAATAATAAATCGACTAACTAAGTCTACTCATTTCATTCCCATTAACTAATAGAATTCTCTAGAGAAGTTAAGTGAAACTTATATGGAAGAAGTAATTAGACTACATGAGTATTTTCTAGTATTGTATCAGATCGAGATCCTAGACTTACCATGGAGCTGGACTAAGCTGCCGTAGAGATATGAGACCACAATAAAGTTCAACATAGTAGCGCACCCACAAATGGATGGATAGACAGAACAAGTGAATAGAGTTTTGGAAGTCATGTTGAGGGCCTGTGCTTTAGATTTTAGAACTAAATGGATTGATAATTTAGCATATGCAGAATTCGCATACACCAATAGTTATCAATCAACAATTGGAATGGCCCTATTTAAAGCTTTATATGAAAGGAAATGTAGTCTAGGATGAATGATAGTGAATAAGATTCCTTCGACCCTAAAAAGTGTTGGGTATCTCAGGCTCATATCCTATATGGCACAGTGAAAAATAAAACGAGATACCATCTCAGGACCCGCCTATGTGTAGAAAACAAGACATAAAGATAATAAAGGTATCAGTTTTTTACCTTTGTTTGATCGTCTGAAGAACAAAATTTTCTTTTTCAAGTTGAGGCGCGATCCAGCAATCCTCTCGATCAACCTCCACGTGAGTTGAACGTCTAACCACTATAATCACAGTGTGTGATTATCTCTAATAGTAATTCGCACAGAGGAATACTTCAAGAACCAAAATTTCATGTACTAGCAGAAAAAGATGGCAGCTAGAGTTGTTTGCTTCAAGAGCAACGAGAGAGAGAGAGAGAAAAGATCGTGGCTGTTATTTTTCATGTGTTAATAATCTAGCTAGGGTTTCGTGTATCTCATTTATATGTTACACGAAAATCCCCTACCAAAACTGAGAATTCTAATCCTATTAGAATTCCCTAATTGTAATTGGAAACCTCAAGTTCTCACAATTACAATTTAGACCATAAATTATAACTAATTATAATTTATCCACAACAAGTTCTCTTTCTCTCAATTAACCCCACTATGTTATCAAATAACACCTTGAATATATAATCCTCTATTATGTGTGATCTATTAGGTTTTCCAGTCAATTGGTAGAGAACATGAATTAATCCAAACGTCTTTGAGATTAATAATCCATAATTAATTAGAATTAATCCTATTAATTCTAATCACGATTGGTTTATTAATTCATCAATTAATAAACCCATATTCCCGGATTATGAGCGGTATCTAGCAACACATCATGGCCATCCAAGAGTCCAGAAAGTCAAGTAGCTTGACATGAACCCTTCAATAACAAACTTCAGTACAATTAACTCCTTTCACCATACAATATCTCATTCAATTTGGAGTACGGAATTAGTGCCAACTCCCTCCAGAATTAATTCTGGTCCGAATACAATAGTACTTGTACCAAGAACCCATTACTCTAGATGTGTATCAATTGGAACTATTTTCAATACACAATCGCCTTAGCCAAGGACTTCTCGAGTAGTAATTCCTACAAGTGGCCATGAGAAATTTGCCCCTACTATTAGGAGTGGTGAATCTTTTATTGACCCTCTCAGCTACTTTCGTTTACCTCGTAATGTACCCAATATCCATCCCATCAGCGGCCATCGATCGAGCTCCGGAGATTGGAATCAAAGTACAATACTCAGCAAATAAAGTACCTTATAAATTTCAAGTCTAAGGATACTTGCACGTTTTCTATATTGAGATTCTATCACTGGCACTAAACAGTTATCCATGTGATTATCTCAAAGTTATGTCATCCAATGAACTTGTTCTATTAACAAGAATCCATGTGTTAACTTTGAGTATCTCAATACTCACAGATATGAGAACCACCGCCTGATCAAATCAGGAAGTCTAACACATGCTAGTCTTAACACATTAATGATGTCCTGTCTCATTAATACTATGACTAAGGATTATTTAAGTACTAACACTATACAGTGTAGTAGGAATTTCATATCATGATCTCTATCATGATTTTCTTAACATAGTGTTGTACTAGGGACTTTATCGAACAGTTATATTACTTAAAAGTAAACAAAAGAAACTGTAAGATAAATAATGCCTTTTATTAAAATAAAATGTGTCAAACCAAGAAGTAGGGACATCAAATATTATAAATGTTTAGGTTATAGGTATTCTTTCCATGATTGTCCTAACAAGAAATTAGTGCTTTTAAATAACCAAGTTGAAATTTCAT
This sequence comes from Voacanga thouarsii, assembly GCA_026120185.1. NCBI lineage: Eukaryota > Viridiplantae > Streptophyta > Magnoliopsida > Gentianales > Apocynaceae > Voacanga > Voacanga thouarsii. Next base: position 2,346,644 of record JANUWF010001093.1, on the reverse strand, counting down.
TAGGTAAGTAAGATTATGGTAAAAGCTAGAGGATATGCTTGAAGAAGATAACATGGATAGCAAAATAGGACTGTGATAGGGCAAATTTGTTCACTAATTGGTGTAGTGAGGAAGTTTGTAGATGTTTGTGTGGTTAAAGAAGAAGGGGGTCTACAACGAGAAAATATTTTCTATTCAATGTGCTATATCAAACGAATGCTATGTAGTATGATTATTAATGGAAGGAGTTGTAAAAATATGATTAATACTATATTGGTGGAGGAATTGGAAATGGAGACCTTAAAACATTCTAAGCCTTACAAGCTTCAATTGTTGAATAATAGTGGTAGCTGAAGATTAAAAAACAAGTTAAGATTGAATTTGATATGTGGGAGTACAAAGATAAAGTGGTATGTGATGTATTTCTAAGGCATATTGGGCATTTTTTATTGGAAAGACCTTGGCAATACAATATGGAACTAATTCACAATGGAAGGAAAAATACTTACTCTTTACACAAGGTTATAGAAAGAAATTCACTCTTTGTCCATTATCCCCTAATAAGCTACTAAAAGATCAGAATATTTTGGGAGAGGAAGATAGAAAGAAGAAAGAATGAAATGTGAGAGCAAAACAAAAGCATAAGAGAAGAGAGAATGAGAGAAGAGCAAAAGAGGAAAAAGAGAGACTAAGGCTCTAAAAGCAAGCAGAGTTAAAATAAAAAAGAGCGTAAAAAAAAGAATGAGAAAAAGATAAAAGGAGATAGAATGAGAGTTACTTCTTGCGTTATAAAGAATGAACAAAATGGCAATAAGAAGAAGTGGGAGAGTAAAGATAAAAAGAGAATAGCAACTTGGGTTCTTAAGAGTGAAAAAAAGTAGTCAAGATTTACAAGTCTAAATTTTTATTCTCACACAAAAATTATTATTTGAATTCTTATATAGGTAGAAATTTGAGGACGAATTTTTTTAAAGAAGAGAGATATAATAGAAATCCACCCAAGCTCTGAGGCATATCTAAAGAAGGGAGATGGAGAACTAAACCTCATTCCAGAGTTTCTTAGAAAACATCAAAATACAACAGAGATCAAAAAGGAATTCAAGCAAGCAAAGCTTCCAAGCCAAGGATTATGAGAATTGTAAAGAAACGGGTGCTAAAAGAAGGATTAAAAGAAGTTCAAAAAGAACAACAATCCATATAGAGGATAAAAAAAAACACAAGAGAAGGCACTAGAAATCCAAGAAGTAAGTTTTGAGTGCAAAATATGTAAAGATTCCAGTAACTCGGCACCGCGCCTAGCTTGAGGCAAGTAGGGACACCTGGTCTAGTCAAGAGGGAGCAACCTAACATCTAGAAACCAAGTAGGGTAACTTGGTCCTATTAGAGTTGTGCTCTAGAGTCAATTATATATACAATGTATTTTGCACATTTATTAATAAAAATCATTCTTTATCTTTTAATTTAATTAATTTTTTCGCATATATGTGTATAAAATTGTTAGATAAAATCCCAAATACATAGTATAGTATAAAGAAAATTATGATAGTAATCATAATATGAGATTCCTACTACACTATATAGTACTTATGCTTAAATTATCCATTGTCATAGTATTAATGAGATAATACATCATTAATGCACAAAGACTAGCATGTGTTATACTTCTTAATTTGATCAAGCAGTGGTTTTCATATTCGTGAGTTTTGTGATATTCAAAGTTAATATCTAGATGCTTGTTATGTGAACAAATTCATTGAATGACCTAACTATAAGATAATCACGTAGATAACTATTTAGTGTTAGTGATAGAACCTCATTATCGCAAATGTACAAATATCCTTAGATTTGAGATCTCCAAGATACTTTATTTATTGAGCATTGTACTTTGATTCTAATCTTGGAGTATTATATGGGCCACCTATGGGATGGATTTGGATATAACATAAAGTAAACGAAAGTAATTGAGAGGGTCAATAAAGGTTTTATCACTCCTAATAGTAGGAACATATATCTCCCGACCACTTGTATAGAATTATTAGTCGAGAAGTCCTTGGCCAAAACGACTATGTGTTGGAAATAGTTCCAAATGATACACATATTGAGTAATGAATTCTAAAAAAAGTACTGATAAATTCAAATTAGAATCAATTATATTCTAGTAGGAATTGGCACTAAATCCATACTCTAAAACTGAATGAGATATAGTATGATGAAAGGAGTTTATTGCACTGATATTTTGCTATTGAAAGGTTCATGTCAAGTCGCTTGAATTTTTGGACTTTTCGATGGTCATGATGCATTGCTAGATGCTACTCTCGATCTGCTAAGTATGGATTTATTAATTAAAAAATTAATAAGTTAATATTAATTAAAATTAATAAGTTAATTCTAATTATAAAATGATAATTAATTCTATTATAAAATAATTAATTCATATTAGCTACAAATTGACTAAAAAACCTAATAGGCTATACACAATAGAGGGATTAATACTCAATATATTATTTGATAATATTATAGGGTTAATTTGTGATAAAAAAAATATTTATTATGGGCTAAGTATAAAATGTATAATTAGTTAGAGTTGAATTATAATTATTAAATCCTTATAAGTGAATTATAAACTTGTTATAATTTAAAGGGTCAAAGTATAATGAGATTGTCCCGCTTATGTGAAGAGGACAAAGTCAAATAAATTATAGAATAAGTCTAACAAGTATTTGTTTGTTGGATATCCAAAAGAATCAAATGGATATTACTTTTATCTCCCTTCTAAAAATAAAGTGTTTGTTTCAAAGCATGTTATTTTCTTAGAGAAGGAATTCATGCTTAAAGGAGACAGTAGGAGCAAAATTAAACTTAGTGAAGTTCAAAACGTTCAAACAAACAATGATGAACTAGTTGATCCTGAATCTACTGATAAAATAAACAAACATTCTAATACATAAGAACCTAGTAGGTCAAGTAGGCTACGTATGGCACCTTAAAGATATAGATTCCTTATAAATGATCACAATAGCGTATTACTCATAGAAGAAGATGAGTCTTCCACTTACACAGAAGTTCTAAAGAATTCAAAATTCGACAAATGGTTTGAAGTCATGAAGTCAGAAATGAATTTCATGTATAACAATCAAGTGTAGACTTTGGTTGATTCACATAAAAGGATAAAACCCATAGGGTGCAAATGGATTTTCAAGAAAAAAAAAACTAATATGGATGGTAATGTAATTATCTATAAAGTAAGATTGGATGCAAAAAGTTATTATCAACAATAAGGTATTGACTATGACGAGACTTTTTCACCAATAGTAGTGTTGAAATCCATAAGAATACCTCTAATACTTGCCACTTATTATAATTATGAGATTTGGCAAATGGAAATAAAATAGTTTTCCTTAATGGAAACTTAACTAAGAAAGTATACATGACACAACCTGAGGGTTTTACATCTAAAGATCACACTAAAGTGTGTAAGTTGCAAATGTCCATTTATAGACTTAAGCAAGTTTCTAGAAGTTAGAACATCCGTTTTAATGAAATAACCAAAGAGTTTAGTTTCATATAATATGGATGAACTTTATGTATATAAGAAAGTTAGCGGGAATGCAATTGTTTTCCTATTGCTATATGTAGATGACATATTGCTAATAAGAATTGACATCTCTATCTTACAATCAGTCAAATTTTGGTTGTCTAAGAAAATTCTTCATGAAAGAGTTTGAAGAAGCAACCTATATTCTAGAAATAAAGATCTATACAGATAGATAAAAAAGGTTGCTTGGTCTTTCACAATTTACATACATAGTCAAAGTGCTAAATATAACACCCCATATTTTTATCTTATCATAGTGGGCCGGGCTCATGTGGGATGTTGCCTCGACTGAAATCTCAGGCTAGGGGTCTTTATAACGAATTGAACTTCAAATAAGCAAGTAAAAGTTGAAACTTAAGTAATATATTAAACATGCTCTTTCATTATATATATATATATATATATATATATATATATATATATGAGTCACAATAGATACATCATCATGGTTCCCAAAATACACAAGCCAAAATAGTTTCATCATCTATGCACATTGATCACACAAAAAGATTCGCTATCTAGTGTTGGAGGTGAAGTCCGAGTAGTACCGTCATTAGTCTTCAACTCCAATTCCTAAAAAAAAGAAAAGGCAAACATACATGTGAGTGTTATACTCAGTGAGTTCCGTGTGTGCCAGTGTCTTGCTTAGAAGAGAGAGTCGTTTTTCAATTTCTTTACTGAAATAAATTTTATAACAGGAAACAGCGGTAATTGGTAAATTTAGGTTCAATTTATCGTGTACATTCAAAAAATAATGATTTCCAAACATATGGCCCTCAATTTTAATAAATGCGGGTTCTTCCCCTTTGCAAAGTGCAACCCGCATGCAAAGTTCAAGGAACTTTGCCTTCGGCTACACGGTCTCTTATGCCAGGGACTGCGCCTTCCAGCACGTCACCCGTGATATGCCGGAAGGGTGAGTAGCGTACAAATGTACCTTATCGTACACCTAGGGATCTTTTACTTGCCACCATAAGCTAGGGGTCCCAATCCTGATGTCAATCACCATCGGGGTGGCAAGGAATTGAACACACCGAGTGTCTCTGCTCAGTATCATGTGAACAACCCACCATCATAATCAATAGGCAATTGTCAGGCTCAAAACTGCTAGCCAGGGACGGCTAATTCCATTGTCCTGTCGCCCCGTTCAGAATAAGATAAGCCCAATAACTGGACCGGGTTATTTGGGTTCATCTATCTCTAACGAGAGCTAGTACAAAGGTCAAAGCCCTCGCTGAGTACTCAACGTCTTCACTGATTCACATATTCAATATACTCCTTTGAAAGGAGTCTGTTCTCCCTAAAGAAAATTCAAAACAACTCATTCTTGGGGCCAAATATAATTTTCTAAAATTTTTACATCACCCGAGTGGGTTTTTTTTTTTAAGAGCTATCAAAATTATATGAATTTCATCTCGGAAGCCTTTAAGCATAAAGAAAGCTTATTGAAACATTTTGTAAATATCAATTAGACTGGATTCATAGACTTCAATCATATCAAGAAGACATAGATTATATCAGAGAAACATTAAATTTTGTCAGAAAACACATAGCTAATGGTAGTTTTAAAATCAAGGGACTCACCTTATATATTAAGTCGAAGTTACACTTGTATAGCCCTAAAATGAGTTCCCTTGACTTGATTCACCTACACCATTAGTATATCTCCGTATTATTACTTAATAGATTCAAATGCTTAATGGTTCGAATAAGGTCTCTATAATTTCCTTAAAGAAATAAATGAATTAATGTTTTTGATGGTTTTCCTGGTTTTACAGCTTTACCACCCTCCACCATTCTTCACATAACTTATTCAATATAGGTCCAAATAAGGTGAGGTTACTTCCATAATATTCCTAAGATATCCCTCTATCAATGTCAGGTCATGAGACATGCAAACTCCACCCCATTTTGTACAGTTTTTCAGTTAATTCCACTGTTCCGAGATTGGAGGTTCAAAATTACAGTTTAGAAGCCCAACTTTTTTTAACTTATTCCCATGATTTCTTCAACATATCCTACCCCATTTAAACCCTTCAATACCTCATTTAGCATCCCAAAATCATTATTATAACTGCTTTTCATGCCCAACACTCCTCTTTTGTTCAAACAAATAAATTATTCCATGCTTACCAAACCAGTAAATTTTTGACAGTTTTCACCATTCTTGTTGTTCATGATCTCTTAGCCATGCAAAACCCTCACAACGTCCACACAACTTGTTCCAAATCCTTTCTAACTAGTCTAGGACATGTTTAGGACTATTTATGCTCAATTTCCAGTCATCTCTACTTAGATTTCCTTTGATATTTCCAAACAACACAAGCTAGTGAGTTGTTACTAGCAAATGGCTTTTCTTGTTTTTTTTATCACTTCCACCCTTTTTCTTTTCAAATTTTCAGCATACCATCACTCCAATACACCTCAAATGAACTAAAAACCATGCTCATCTCATCACCAACTCAACCGGTCAACTAACAACCATCACAAAATCAAGATATTTTCATTACTCAACATCAACAAATTCATATGCAAATAGCTTTCAACTTCTAGTATCATTCTCTTAGCTTTTGAGAAGTAATCCCTTACCTTTCCAAGATGAAGGCAAAGCTGTAACACCTTTCCTTTCCTTCCTTTTCCTTTCCTTCTCCTTGCTGCCGAAAATCTCTCTCCCTCCCTTAGTCTTTCTTTTTGTTTTTCCTTTCCTCTCTTCACTTTTTTGTTTTTCTTCTCTTCTCCCAGCCTTCTCTCTTGGCCGAAATCCTCCTCTCTTGCTCCTATTTATATAGCTTGTTCCTCTTAGTCTTATTTTGGTCTTAGTAAAAGATTTAAGGTGAGTTGGCATTCTAGAAGTCTTTAGACTTCTCTAGGATTTTCAAGAGAGTTGTGGATCATCCTAGAAGGTTGTAGAATTCTTTAGAAGTTTGAAGAAATTCTTAAAACTTCTTAGGACTAATACATGCCTAATCATGATTAACATACCCTAATCTAGTTTAGCTTAATTAAGCTTAATTAAAAAAAGTCTAAGAATGGTTAATCTTGGTCAAAAATATCATGCTTGTGGGCCATCTTCATTTATTTCTTGTGGGTCCCCTAAAATATCTTTGTATATAATATAATATAACTTAAGATATATATAGTATTAGTTATAATATATATATATATATATATATATATAATGATAAGAATAATATAATAATTCAATATAATTATTGAATTTAACAATACTATAATTTAATATTACCAAAAAATATTGATATTAAATAATAGATATAACAATAATAGTAAGGATAATAGAATAAAAATGATAATAATATTATTATCATTAAACTACAATAATAATAATAATAATAATAATAATAATAATAATAAACTAAAATAAAATGAAATAAAATTAATAATAATAATAATAATAATAATAATAATAATAATAATAATAATAATAATAATAATAATAGCACTAGTTATGGCTATATTATAATTTTATGAATAATATTATTAATTTGTAGTCTTAATGATATTATTGATAATAAAGAAGGAAGATATATCATTAATTTCTTTTTATATGTATTTTCATTTTTGACAAAACTATTCTACACAAATTTCTTATGCAAGGCGGGTTATTACACTAAAGAGGTTTAGCATAGATCAAAGGTATACTAATGCCAATTTCCAATTCAATAATGATGACTACGAGTCATAATCAGGCTACGTGTTCAATTTAAGCTCTGTTACTTGATTCGAGAAATCATTGATAAAAAGAATGTAAAGATAGAGAGAGCTTCCACTTATCAGAACATAGTTGATCCACTGAATAAGGCATTACCCTAAAAAAAACATGATAGTCATGTTTAGTCATTCGGCATTAAATACATGAATGATAGGTTTAGTGCAAATAGGAGATTATTAAAGTTGTACTCTAGAGCTAATCATATATACAATTTATTTTGCATATTTATTAATAAAATGCATTCTTTATCTTTCAATTAAATTAATCTTTCCGCATATATGTGTATAAAATTGTTAGTTAAAGTTTCAAACACATAGTATAGCAGTAAGAAAATTATGATAGTGATCATAATGTGAGATTCCTACTATACTATGTAGTACTTGTACTCAAATTATCCTTAGTCATAATATTAATAAGATAGGATATTATTAATGCATACAGACTAGCACATGTTATACTTCTTGATTTGATCAAGTGGTGATTTGATCATCCGTGAGTATTGTGATATTTGAAGTTAGTATGTGGATGCTTGTTATGTGAATAAATTCATTGGATAACCTAATTATGAGATAATTATGTGGATAACTATTTAATGTCAGTGATAGAATCTTGTTATAGCAAACGTATAAGTATTCATAGACTTGAGATCTCTAAGATATTTTATTTATTGAGTGTTATACTTTAATTCTAATCTTTGGAGTCTTATCTGGACTGCTTATGGGATGGATATTAGGTACAATGTAAAATAAACAAAAATAGTTAAAAGGGTCAATAAATGATTCATCACTCCTAATAGTAGGGGCATATATTTTGTTAGTGCTCTGCCCTGGAGGCAATCACTAGTACTTTGTATATGACACATTTGTTTTATAATACAAGGTGTTATCTATCTTTTAGTTTGTTTTCTTTACTTTCATGTAAAATAACTATTAGATAAAGTCCGTAGTACAACACTGTGTTAAGAAAATCATGATAGGGATTATGATGTAAGATTCCTACTACACTATATAGTGTTAGTACTTAAATAATCCCTAGTCATAGCATTAATAAGATAGGACATCATTAATGCTTTAAGATTAGCACGTGTTAGACTCCCTAATTTGATCAAGCGGTAGTCCTCACATTCGCGAGTATTGTAATACTCAAAATTAACACGTGGATGCTTGTTAATAGAACAAGTACATTGGGTGACCTAACTATGAGATAATCACATTGATAATTATGTAGTGCCAATGATAGAATCTCACTATAGAAAACGTGCAAGTATCCTTAAACTTGAGATCTCCAACATACTTTGATTCTAATCTCTAGAGCTAGATCGAAGGCCGCCTATGGGATGGAAATTGGGTACAATGTGAGGTAAACAAAAGTAGTTGAGAGGATCAATAAAGGATTCACCACTCCTAATAGTAGAGGCGAATATCTCACGGCCACTTGTTGAAATTACTACTCGTGAAATCATTGGCCAATGTTATTGTGTATTGGAAATAGTTCTAATTAATATACATGTAGAGTAGTGGATTCTTGATACAAATACTAATATATTCGGACCAAAATTAATATTTATTCTATAGAAAATTGGCACTAATTTCGTACTCCAAATCGAATGAGATATTGTATGGTGCAAGGAGTTTATTGCACTGTAGCTTGTTATTGAATGGTTCATGTCAAGCCACTTGACTTTCTAGACTCTTGGGTAGTCATGATGTGTTGCTAGATACTGCTCATAATCTGTTGAATATGGGTTTATTAATTGATGAATTAATAAATCAATCCTGATTAGAATTAATAGTTTAATTCTAAATTATTAAGGATTATTAATCTCAAAGACATTTGGATTAATTCATATTCACTACCAATAGACTGAAAAACCTAATAGGTCACACAAGTAGAAGATTAAGTACTCAAGATGTTATTTGATAACATTATGGCGTTAAATGTGAGAAGAAGAAGTTGATGTGGTCAAATTATAATTAGTTATAATTTTTGGGCCAAATTGTAATTGTGATAATTTGTAGGTTCAAATTACAATTAAAGAATTCTAATTCTTTTAGAATTCATTAGCAGCTATTTTTCTGGGATTTTCACAAAAAATAAGAGGTGATTGTTTCTCCCAAAAAATATATAGAGAAAATTGTTTTCTGGGTTTTTTGAGACACACGGTTTTTCTCTTCTTCCTCTCTGCGACTTTACCCTAGCCGCCATTCTTTCTCTACTAGCACAGAGATTGTGCTCTGGGCATTGAGTAAGCATCCTCGTGTGGATTACTGTTAGAGTCAATCTCATGTTGAGATTGAAGAGGTAAGGCAAATTGTTGAACATCCAGTATGCTATTCACAAAAAGCACCAAGAAGACAGTAACATTGTATTATGCTGGCGTTGATGTCTCCTGAGCTACAAAAATAACATGAGCATCTTGATGCTCAAATGATTATTCTCCATCTTAGAGAGTTGTTCCGATCTAAGATGGCTAAAGGTGCTTCTGTGGCCACTCATGGGCTAAAGATGCTGAGCTTAATAGAGAAGCTTGCATCTCTTGGGTTTATAATGGACAATGAATTAAGTATTAACTTAATTCTACAATCTTTTCCCAAAAGTTTTTTACAATTTGTGATCAACTATCAAATGAACAAAATTGAGTCCACTATTCCTGAGTTGATCAATCTTCTCAAAATTGTGGAGTCCTCCATGAAGAAAGAATCCAATGCAATCTTGATGGTAGAATCTTCTTCTAAGAAGAAATTTCCTAAGAAGAAGAGGAAAGCTCCTACTAAGCCCAAAGGTGGTGTGACAAAGGACACAGCCACCAAGGGTCTATGCCATCACTGTAGCAAGATGGGCCATTAGAGGCATAACTACAAGGCCTACTTAGAGACCGTGAAGGAAAATAAGCAAAAGGAGAAACTTGTGGGCACTTCTACTTCTACTCCTGATATGGTTATAATTGAGATAAATACTACCTTTAGAAATGAGATATAGGTATTAGTTACCAGATGTGGATTTCATTTATGTAATAAATTGTAGGGACTAAAGGATAGTAGAAGGCTTGAGAAGGGCAACATGGACCTACGTACTACAAATAGAGCAAAAGTTGCTACACTTACTGTGGGGACTTATGAGTTACACCTGCCTTCTGGATTAGTTTTAGAACTTTAAAACTGTTATTATACACTATTTTTATTAAAAAAACATTATCTCAGTTGCATGTTTAAATTTATATGAATTTCTTTTAATTTTTAAGAATAAATGTTGTTCTTTTTCATTGAATGATATCCACTATAGTTCTGCAACTTTGGTTAATGGTTTATATGTTCTAGACATGGATAATCCAATTCTCAATATGAGTAATAAGAAACCAAAGATTGATAATCCAAACACCTCCTATTTATGGCATTGCCGTTTAGGCCATGTAAACGAGAATTGTGTTTCTAAGTTACACAGGCTTAGTGACTTAAGGTCATTTGATTATGAATTATATGGCACTTGCAAGTCTTGGTTACTAGGTAAAATGGATAAAACTCTTTTCTGGAAAAGGAGAAAGGTCCAAAGAGTTATTAAAACTCACACATTCTGATGTATGTGGCCCAATATCTATACCAGCAAGAGGAAGTTATAACTATTTCATAAACTTTATTGATAATTATTCACGATATAGGTATTTGTATTTAATAAAATATAAATCTGAAGCTTTTGAAAAGTTTAAAGACTTCAAGAATGAAGTAGAGAAACAACTTGGCAAAAGTATTAAGACTCTAAGATCAGATCGAGGAGGCGAATACTTGAGCTAAGAGTTTCAGGGTTATTTTAGAGATAATGGGATACTATCTCAATAGACTCCATCACATACACTTCAATATAATTGTGTATCTGAGAAAATGAATTAAACCCTTCTAGACATGGTACGAACTATGATGGCTTATGCAGACTTGACAAAATCATTTTGGGAGTACGCACTATAGACTTCTATTTATGTTCTAAACAAAGTTCCGTAAAAAACGGTTGATACTATCCCATTTAAGATGTTCTTTGGCAAGAAACCAAAGTTATCTTAGTTGAGAGTATGGGGTTGTCCTGCCTTTGTCAAAAGGCCACAGCCAGACAACCTTAAAAGTAAGTTTGACAAGTGTTTGTTTATGGGTTATCCGAAAGAATCTTTTGAGTATTACTTCTATCTCCCCTCCGAAAACAAAGTGTTTGGTTCAAAGCATGCTGTTGTCTAAAAGAGGAAGCACATGCTCAAAGGGGACAGTAGGAGTAAAATTGAATTTAGTGAAGTTCAAGAAGAATAAATAAACAAGGATAAATCGTTTGATCCCACATCTTTTAAGAGAATAGATGAACCTTTTACCACACAAGATCCTCGTAGGTCGAGTAGGATACGTGTGGCACTTGAGAGATATAGATTTCTCATAAGTGACCACAATAACTTATTGCTCATAGATGAAGATGAGCCTATTACCTACAAGGAATTTCTGAACAATTCAAAATCTAACAAATGGCTTGAGGCCATGAAGTTAGAGATGAATTCCATGTACGACAACTAAGTATGGGCTTGGTTGATCTACCCAAAGGAATCATACCTATTGAGTGCAAATGGATTTTCAAGAATAAAACAGACATGGATAGTAATGTAGTTATCTATAAAGTACAACTAATGGCTAAGGGTTATCGTCAACAACATAGTATTGACTATGACGAAACCTTCTCACCAATAGCTATGCTAAAATCCATCAGGATACTCCTAGCCATTGCCGCTCATCATGATTATGAGATCTGGCAAATGAATGTGAAAATAGCTTTCCTAAATGGAAATCTGACTGAGGAAGTGTATATGACACAACTTAAGGGTTTCACATCCAATGATAGCACAAAAGTGTGCAAGCTGCAAAAGTCCATTTATGGACTTAAGCAAGTTTCTAGGAGTTGGAACATCTGTTTTAATGAAACAATCAAAGAGTTTAATTTCATTCAAAACATGGATGAACCTTGTGTGTACAAGAAGGTTAGTGGGAGCGCAATCATTTTCTTATTACTTTATATAGATGACATATTACTAATAGAAAATGACATACTTGTCCTATAATCAGTTAAAGTTTGGTTGCCTAAGAAATTCTACATGAAAGACCCTAGAGAAGCATCCAACATTCTTAGAATACGGATTTATAGAGATCGGTCAAAAAGGTTGCTAGGTCTTTCACAGTCTATATACATAGGCAAAGTGCTAAAGAAGTTTAGCATGAATCAATCCAAAAGAGATTCTTACTCATGTCCCATAGGATAAGCCTTTCAAAGTCGATGTCTTCTAAATCACAAGTTGGAAGGGATCACATGAGTAAGATTCCATATGCTTCGGTTGTTGGATCTATCATATATACTATGATATGTACAAAGCCTGATGTATTCTATGCTCTCAGTTTGACGAGTAGATACTAATGTGGCCCTGGTGAGGGTCATTGGGTAGCTATAAAGAACATCCTTAAATACTTGCGAATGACTAAATATGTGTTCTTGGTTTATGGAGAAGGTGATTTGAAAGTAAACGAGTATACTGATGCCAGTTTTCAATCCAGCAAAGATGATTTCAAGTCACAATCTAGCTACGTATTTACGTTGTGCAGAGGAGCAATAAGTTGGAAGAGTTCCAAATAAGAAACTATTGTAGACTTTACGACAGAAGCAAAGTACATAGCCATTTAGATCAAGAAGTTTATGATGGAACTGGGTGTGGTCCCTAGAGTTGTTAGTCCAATATCATTGTATTGTGATAACAACGGAGCCATTGCATAAGCAAAGAAACCACAATCTCACCAACGATCCAAGCACGTGCTACAACACTATCATCTGATCCAATGAATCATAGATAGACAAGATGTAAAGATAGAGAGAGTTCTCGTGAATGAGAACATAGCTGACCCGCTTACAAAAGTACTATCCCAGAAGACATGATAGGCATGTTGAGTAATTTAATATTAGATACATGAATGATTGGCTTTAATGCAAGTGGGAGTTTGTTAGTGTTGTGCCCTAAAAACAATCACTTGTACTTTGTATATGATACATTTGTTTTATAATGCAAGGCATTATTTATCTTTCAATTTGTTTTCTTTACTTTCATGTAAAATAACTGTTAGATAAAGTCCCTAGTACAACACTACATTAAGGAAATCAAAATAGAGATCATGATGTGAGATTCTTACTACATTGTATAGTGCTAGTATTTAAATAATTCCTAGTCATAGTATTAATGAGATAAAATATCATTAATGCGTTAAGACTAGCACGTGTTAGACTCTCTGATTTGATTAGGCGATAGTTCTAACATTCGGGAGTATTGTGATACTCAAAATTAAAACGTGAATGCCTGTTAATAGAACAAGTATATTGGATGACCTGACTATGAGATAATCACATGGATAACTATGTAGTACCAGTGATAGAATCTCACTATAGCAATCGTGCAAGTATCCTTAGACTTGAGATTTCCAAGGTACTTTGTATGTCAAACATTGTACTTTGATTCCAATCTCTAGAGCCAGATCGAGGGTCACCTATGAGATGATATTAGGTACAATGTGAGGTAAATAAAAGTGGTTGAGAGGGTTAATAAAGGATTCACCACTCCTAATACTAGGGGCGAACATCTCGCGGCCACTTATTGGAATTACTACTCATGAAATCCTTAGCCAATGTTATTGTTTATTGGAAATAGTTCCAATTGATATACATGTAGAGTAGTTGATTCCTGGTACAAGTACTAATATATTTGGACCAAAATTAATATTTATTCTGGAAAACGTTGGCACTAATTTCGTACTCCAAATCAAATGAGATATTGTATGGTGAAAGGAGTTTATTGCACTGTAGTTTGTTATTAAGGGTTCATATCAAGCTACTTGACTTCCTAGACTCTTGGGTGGTCATGATGTGTTGCTAAATACCACTCATGATCTGCTGAATATGGGTTTATTAATTGATGAATTAATAAACCAATCATGATTAAAATTTATAGATTAATTCTAAATTATTAAGGATTATTAATCTGAAAGACGTTTGGATTAATTCATATTCACTACCAATAGACTAGCAGAACCTAATAGGTTATACACAATAGAGGATTAAGTACTCAAGATGTTATTTAATAATATTATGGGGTTAAATGTGAGAAGAAGAAGTTGATGTGGTTAAATTATAATTAGTTAAAATTTTTGGGCCAAATTATAATTGTGAGAACTTATGAGTTCAAATTACAATTAAAGAATTTCAATTCTTTTAGAATTCATTAGCGGCTATTTTTTTGGAATTTTTCCCAGAAAATAAGCAGTGATTGTTTCTTCGAGAAAATATATAGATAAGATTGTTTTCTGGGTTTTTTGAGGCACATGGTTTTTCTCTTCTTCCTCTCTATGACTTAACCCTAGCTGCCATTCTTTCTCTACTAACAAAGAGATTGTGCTATGGGCATTGAGTAAGCATCCTCGTGTAGATTACTATTAGAGTTAATCTCACATTAAGATTGAATAGGCGAGACAAATTGTTGAACATCCAATTGCTGTTTGATCGAGAGGTTTGTTGGATCGCATATCAGCCTTCACACACGAAGGAATTTTTTTTGAACGATAGAGGTAAACCTACGCTTGTTCGTTTCCCTGTTTTAATCATATGCATGTGATCTTGGGCCGGGATTTCTGTTTTTTCGCTGCTATAAATGTTATAGTATTTCTGAAATCCCTACATATCTCACGACCACTTGTATGGAATCATTACTCGAGACTATGTGTTGGAAATAGTTCCAAATGATACACATGTTAAGTAATAGATTTTGGAACAAGTACTAATAAATTCGGTTTTGAATTAATTATATTCTAATAGAAGTTGCACTAATTGAGGGCGGGCCTTGGCGTAACGGTTAAATTACTCCTTTAGTGACCAAAAGGTCACGGGTTTGAACCACCGTAAAAACAGCCTCTTGACAAAAATGTCAGGGGAAGACTGCATACATACCCGGTTCCCTCCCCCTACCCCCGTAAGATGGGGAGCGTTTGGCGCACCGGGGCTAGCCCTTAGAAGTTGCACTAATTCCATACTCTAAAACCAAATAAGATATAATATGATGAAAGGAATTTTTTTCACTAATATTTTACTATTGAAAGATTCATGGAAAACCATTTGACTTTCTAGACTTTTAGGTGGTCATGATGCATTGCTATATGCCATCTGTTAAGTATGGATTTATTAATTAAAAAATTAATAAGTTAATCTTAATTAGAATTAGTAAGTTAATTTTAATTATAAAATGATTATTAATTCTATTATGATAGAATTAATTCATATTAGCTTTCAATTGACTAAAAAACCCAATAAGTCACACACAATGGAGGAATTGGTACGCAAGATATTATTTGATAATATTGTTGGGTTAATTTGTGAGAAGAAATATTTATTATGTGTTAATTATAAAGTGTTATAATTAGTTGAGATTGAATTGTAATTATTAAATCTTTATGGGTGAATTATAAACTTATTATAATTCATAGGGTCAAATTACAATTCTTAAAAGCCTATGACCATAATTGAAAGAAAGGCTAAAATATTATGCTTTCCTAAAGGAATTAGGGAACAACAAGTTTATATATGTAGCAGTGGTTTTCTATAAGCTATAGGGAATTGTTCTCTCTCTCTCTCTCTATACACACACACACATTGTGTGTGTAAATATATTTATAGAAATAAGGTACAGGTGGTTTTCTCAGTTTTTCGTGAAGATAGACCGCCGCCTTTAGAAAAAACCTTTGTAGCTTTTACTCATATTCTTTCTTCCAAATTAAATCCCTAGCCACAAGTTGTACCAACTAGCGTCACAATTAACCATGCCTAATTGAGTACAATTTCTCATGTGGACTGTGTTACAAAAATTCCTACATTTGGAATTTTGATGGTTCGTGCTTAAACAAATTTACAAAAAGGTTCCGCATGCAAAGAAAATTTTGAAAGTTGCATTTTTCAAGTAACAAATTTTGCTCCCCTCTCCTAACCCATTTAATTACATACGAGTGATTTTGTTGCGTAGATTTCATTTCAATTTCCACTGCGTTTTAATTGTTATTGCATGATCAAAATCTAACAGGTCCAGGACAAGCAACACCACTCGGTTTTGATTCCATTGAAGTTTGCTAGTTTTACTTGTTTTGCTTAATTGCTTTCTTTTTTAATCCCCATGCCTGTTTCTATGTTTTAAATCTTTAAAGGACATGTAAAAGAGCATCTAATGGCCAAGATTACATCTCACTTATTTAGGGTGTGATGTCTATAAGGCATTATAACATTTTGTAAATAACTTGGTTGATAATTTGTCAATTAAAAAGTCTCTTTGTGAGATTTTCTATTTGGGTTCTTCCCACAAACATCAAGGCTATTTTAGGGTTCTAGTCTTCGCCTTTGATTAGGTCTTTAAACTTCTAAGGATAGATCAATTAACTCTCTAAAATAGGTCTTGTTCATCTAAGGTTCTTCTTAAGAGACCAATTGATTGTTTATATTATCTTATCCGAATTGTTCTTGACTCCTTATTGGCTTGAAGGTGTTTGCGGGTTTATTTAGTAAATTCAATTTATAGAATTTAAGGTTTTAGGATTTTTGTGTCTTATAAGGTTCAAATCTTTAAATTGGGTAATTGCTTGATCTTCAAGTTTCAACCAACAAATCCCTATTTTGGAACAACAATTGAGATCTTATCTTATATATCAATTGAAAAGACCCCCCAAGGATTTCATATCAGGAAAGGGGCTGATGCCATAAGGGGAAGGAAATAAAATGGAAAGCAGAAGGTGAAGGAAAAGAAAGCTTCTAGTAGAGAAAACTATAGGTGAAGATGGAGAAAAGCTCTACTTTAGAGAGAGAGAGAGAAGTGACCCAAATTTTATACAATAAATTGGGCATAGAATTAAACTTCAAATGGAAAGGAATACAGTGGTGTATTTTAATAACGCAATTAATTATTTAAAATTAATTAAATTTTTATTTAGTTAAATATGTTTAATAATAAATACTATTAAGTATTTAGTTATTTTAGTGTGTGATAATAAATTCTTATTAGCACTTAATTGATGAACTTATATTGAAAATTTATTATAAATTTTAAGTGAAATAAAAATTATTTAAATTTGAAATTTGAATATGATATATATTTATTTATTTATTTATTCAATCTAACTAAAAATAAATTATAATTATTTAAATATTTTGATTCTTAAGCTTTAACTTTTTCAAACCATCCCTCATAAGTAGCTCCGAAATTACAGACTCAATTCTTTACGTTAAGTATTCAAAAACTTAAACCTTAAATTCAAAATAATTTTTGGCAAAAGTAGTATTAACAATGTCCACTCTAAATTAATTCATTAACTATTTTTTTATCTTCTTGGTAATAAAATAAAATATTATGTGGTGCTACTGTAATTTATTTTCTACCATGACTAGGTTCAAATGCCAAAGCACAGACATAACTAAGGATGTCAATTTTTCTGCCTAAGTCGGAATGGATCGGTCTGAATCCCCGACTTAGGCGGGACTGGAGACATGACCAAGTCTTGTCCCTCAGCCTGTCAAATGGAGGCAGGTCGGGGACAAAGATTGTATTGTCCCTAATCTATCTCGGTCTATCCGCGTCAATTTATTATTTTTTTATATTTATATTTATTTATTTAAATTAATATATATTTATTTAAATATTTAAAAATAT
Organism: Voacanga thouarsii; assembly: GCA_026120185.1. Taxonomy (NCBI): domain Eukaryota; kingdom Viridiplantae; phylum Streptophyta; class Magnoliopsida; order Gentianales; family Apocynaceae; genus Voacanga; species Voacanga thouarsii. The sequence goes on along the minus strand of JANUWF010001093.1, from coordinate 2,328,602 downwards.
ATATAAATATATTTATATTTATAAAAAATTATTATTAATATATATTTAAGAATATATTCACATAATTTAAAATATAATGAATGGTAAAATATTTTAAATAAATTATATATGATAATATTTAGGTGACATCTTTTATGATTAATTTGAATTGTTATAATTTATTTTCAAAATAAAATGTAAAAAATGTTTGATTATGTAAAAATCAAGCGATGTATATATTTTTTTATTTTACAAGTTTTTTAAAATTTTGAATGAACGAAATTATATTAGAATATTTAACTTTTAAAAAGTGTATTCTATTTTTGTAACTTATTATATTTTATTACTAATTATATTATATTTTGACATATATTTTATTTATTATTTTGATTTGTACTTTAAAATTTTATTTTTTTATTATGAATTTTTTAGATTCTTAAAATATAAATTTATTGATTTTTTTCTAATATTGAGATTTCTCTACTTATTTTAGTTTTTAATTTTAATTTTTATTTATTTATTATTTTTTGCTTTTAGCTAATTGGGCCCGCACTTCACTATTTATGGATTGGCCTTGGGAGTGGATAATTTTGTTCTCGATGGATTGGGACTGGAAATCTCTATTTATTCTTGCTACAAGAATTTACAGAATGACAAATATTTAACGGCCGAGAAGAAGATGAAATTTTTAGTTTCGACCCCTTCAGGTCCAATTGCCATTTCTAGATAAGTAATTTTTTCGCTTAAACTGAGAACCCAATACAGTCCGATTGGTCAGAGATTATGCAATCCTAACAATGGCATGTGAGCCGGCATGCACGGTTTCGGACCGTGCCGGGCCTAAGGCCATAAATCTTGGGTCTGGCACCGACTGGGCCTTAAGCCACGTGGCCTGCGATCTTAGTGGTCTGAGCCAATGGGCCCTTTCTTTTTCTTTTTTTTTTTCTATTATTGATTTTAGTATTTTTATTTTTTTTATAATTTAAATAACACGATTATTTGTATTTATAAGAAAAGATACCTTGAAGTAGTTGAGGTTTGACTTAAACCCTTACTAGTTTTATTAATTAATAAATTAAAAATTACATAAGAGAAGGACTTGATACTTTAACCTATTTAAAAATACTATATTGTTTAAAATGTAGATATTACAATATCCTAAGATATCAATACTTGACCACTATTTAATAAACTTCTAAAATTTGAAGAAGATGCTTGAAGAATTCTAAAAATATATACTTAACAAATTCTATTTTAATACTTTTTTGTAGAAGAAATAGAGAGAATTGAGGTTTGAAGAGAGTATCTGATAAGTTTTGGGGTGAATTAGAGACTATTTATAAAGTTTTTTGGTAGAAAAGTGAATATGGTCGTTGGAGGGGCAAAAATGTTAAAAATAAGTAAAAATTTGAATTCTGGTGGACTGGCTTGTTGGTCCATGGGCTGGCTGTGGGGCTTAACTGGGCTAGCAAATTTTATCCTTGGCCAGGCGCGAATCGGCCTGTGAGATCGGACCACAAACTGACCCGCTATAAAGGGGCCAGGCCAACTACCGAGAAAGGACCAACACGGACCGACCTTTGGGCCCGGAGGGCTGCGAGCCTAGCCATGCCAACCCATGGAGAGTTAGAATATCTTGGCCCGGCACGGACCAGTCTACGAGACCTAACCACAAGCAGGCCTTGGATCCTATAGGCCGACCCGACCCACTTGCCAATGCTATGCAATCCCGTCCCCATACCGCCCCATCCCATTATATTTTTGTTGTACTAATTAAGTCCAATTCTCCTTCTCCACATTCTTGCTGAGCCGAGACTAGGGATGGCAATCAGGCCAAGGCGGGGCCACGGACTTGAAATCCCAACCCCTCCCCCACATTCCCCCCGTATCTCTATCCCCGGCCCGTCTCCAATGCAGGGAAAGGTGGGAATCCCCACCCCCAGCCCACTGGGGACAAAATAATCCTCGGTCCCGGCCCAGCAGGGAACCAGGGATGTGGGGGCCCGATTTCAGCCCAGCGGAAAAAGTAAATATAAATAAAAATTAAAATTTTATAAAAATAATAATTTATGTTTTCTTAGCAGAAAAAAAGTAAATCTAAATAAGTACTACTAATATCAATATTTAATTTAGAAAAAATATATACTGGTGTGTTAATGTGAGATATGTTATATTAATAATTGAATGAAATTAAACATTTACAAATAAGTTTAGGTATGTTCAATTACTAATCCAACAAATACTAATCAATCTTGAATGAAGTTATATTCCAAATAAGTTCAACTTTGTTCCATTACTAATAGAACAAATGTTATGTTGAACAAACTTTTTATTCACACAAATATTTACATTTTTATCAAAATTATCATTGTCATCCTAAATTATAGTCAAATCTTATATTATTACCATTTATATTCTATTTTGTATCTTATCTATATGTGAAAAAAAATTAAAGTTAAAATATTAATTCGAGATAAATAAAATTCGACTGGTAGTATGAGATACAATATAATCATAATTTGCAAATGATAACATAATTTTAAAATAATTAATGATTCTAAGAATATAAGTTTATAAATCAAGTATTTTTTTTTCTCGTGCCTCTCAAGACCTTCAATGGTTTGAAAAACAAACTTGTATTCATGTCGCTTTACAATGTCATTCTTAATTTCTCATTCACTTTTTTTTTCCTTAATTGGAACTATTTCATAAATATCTTTACACACATACACACACACACACACAATAATAAAAAATTCTAAAAATAATAACTTTTATAAATAAAACTATCTAACATACTCTTAGTCAAATTATTTAAAAAGATAAAAAAAATAACATTAACAGTATTAGAGAAATAAGAATGAATAAATAATATTTTGAATATTAGAAAAATAAGAATAAATAAATTATTAGGTAATATTAAAATAATAATACTAATACCAATTAAAATTTATAAAAATATTATAATGTTTAGAATATTAATGAAAAATAAAATGTTCATAGTGTTTTACCATCCCAACTACTATATTATTTGTTAGTGTGTTATTTGCAAGTGCATTAAAATTACAAATTTATTAATATATGTATATTATTATCTCACATAAGAATCTATAATTTCATAAATTAAGATATTTTTTCACTTATCATGGTTAAATAGATATAGTACAAGACACACACACACACGCGCGCGCGCGCGCGCGCACACACACACACACATATTATATAATTAATATATATATATATATTATGTATATAAATATATATATACATACTATATAGTATTTATACATTTGATTTTTTACATATATTATGTATAATTAACTTATAGATAATATAAATTATAATTTTTTATACATATGCACTATGTGGGCCAAGAATGGACTGGGGGCAGGGATGGGCCGGGCGGGCTGGGGATCATGCTATTCCTATCCATGCCTAGTGGGTTGAGGTATAGAGCCCTCCCCCAACCCTGCTTAAATCGGGGAATTTTAGGCTAGGTCAGGCCCTCAGTGGAGAAATTGTCATCCCTACTGAGACCGGAGGATTATATTATCCTAAGGGTATTGTCACGGGTCGTCTTTTAGCACTTAGACTAACCGTGGCGCCTGTGTCTTGGTTAGGCCCAAGCCAATGTCACACCGGCCTTCTCTAACTTTGTTTAAATGCTTTTTAGTGAGCTTGAATGGCTTCACAACGGTTCATTATGAAAATGATGGAAAACGGCAATGAACGATGTAAAAACGACAGAAAACAGCACTTAACCGATACATGCTTGCTTGAAAGAACTCATTTCATTCATAAGAAAGCTCGTACAAAGTATTTACAATGTGTATTGGTGAGGGGGAACACCAATGATTACAACCGACTTCGTTTGCTCCTATCCGATCTCATTTTTGTACGCCCCTTATAATATACGTGGTAAACTTTTCCCATGTTCCAATAGTAGACACCGTTTTTCTAAGAAGGTGGGAAAAGTTTGTTGATTTTCTATAGAGCAAAGTACATGGAATCTACCTATGAAAATTTACATACATAGCCTTCAAGGCTAAGTATTTCATAAGAAAACGGAGGGGCCGACGGTTCTAGCCGTTAGCTCCTACTGGGAGCGCGCACGGCACGAGCTGGCACTGTGCGCACGACACTGACTGGCGCTGGGCACATGAGATTGCGGCACACTGTCTGGCGCTAGGCACACGAATGCGTGGCACGGTCTTAGCACTGTCTAGCGCGGGGCGCGCGGTACGGTCTCAGCACTGTCTAGCACTGGGCGTTGGGCACTGGCACGGGCACGGCACTGTCTGGCGCTGTGCATTGGGCACTGGCACTAATGTTCGGCACTTGACACGGCCCTTTGGTAGGGTCATTGGTTTAGGACATTCGGGTGTCTTCAAGCTTGGCTGGGCACTCTGTGGCACGGGCACAAACGTTCTTAGGGGTACTCAACCCAATCATAGACGATGGCCAAGCACGCTTAGGAACATTTAGTCCTTCCAATTTCCTAGACAAGTCCAAGGACACAAGGGCACTCCATCTCCACCTTGGACGTTAAGATTGGGCGTGGGCAAGGTCATGCCTACGCGAACGTCCTGTCACAAGTCAGCCTATGACATCCTCCCCCACCTTGTTCACGTTGACATCCTCGACACCTTGACTTTGTTGGTAGGCATCGATTGGAGGTTGAAACGCCTTGAGATTAGACGCTCGTTCCCAAGTATTCTCTGTTGAGCTTCGGCCTTGCCATTTTACCAAGTACTCTTTATGTCGCCTCTTTAGTTGTCCTACTACCCGATCATCCACAATAGCTTCCGCAACTCTCTTTTAAGCTTGATCCGGTTCCAGGTCCCGTGGTTCTTTGCCCTGGTCGTCATGATATGGTTTCAGTAAGCTGGCATGGAAGACAGGGTGTATTCCCAACTCTTGGGGAAGTTGGACCTTGTATGCCACTTTTCCAATTTACTTTATTTTAGGTATGAGTCCGAGGTATTTTGGCATAAGTCAAGGATCCTTTCCCTTAGTCTTCTTCTGTTCTCTTTTGAACAACCTTTTCACCATCACTAGATCTCCAACTCAGAACTCAACTGGGCGGCGCTTCTTGTCTGCCTGTTCCTTCATTCGTCTCGCGGCCTTTTTGAGATATCCTCGACTAATCTCGATATTTAACCTCTACTCTCTTGAGAAGTTTTCAGCTCTGGTTGGTTTACTGTTTGCGAGAACGTCAACTACGTACGAGAGCATCGGCTACTGTCTTGTTACAATCTCGAAGGGACTCTTATTGGTAGAAGAACTTTTTTGTGCATTGAAACATAGATGTGCAACATCCAAGAGGTCTACCCAGTTCTTCTAGTTCCCGGTCATGAAGTGGCAAAGATATTCCTCCAACATTCCATTAAACCGCTCAGTTTGCTCATCGGATTCGGGGTGTGAGGATGAACTCATGCTTAGCTGGGAACTGAGCAACTTGAAAAGTTCTCTCCAAAAATTCCCAGTGAACCGGGAATCTCGATTACTAACGATGTCCCTTGGTACTCCCCAATATTTCACAACATGCTTAAAGAAGAATTGAGCAGTTTCCTCGGCCGATACATACTTGGGTACGGGGATGAAAGTAGCATACTTTGAGAAGCGATCTACCACCACCAGAATAGTTGCAATCTCCCCAATTCTTGATAAACCAGCAATAAAGTCTAGCGAGACGCTCTCCTAGGGTTTTCAGGGTATTAGCAATGGCAGCAAAAGTCCGCCCTTTGCTTGTCAATCTATCTTGTCCTGCTGACATACAAGACACGTCCTTTTAAATTCTCCCACGTCTGCTTGCATTAGTGGCCAATAATAGCCCCGTTGCACTGGGGCTAAGGTACGTTCTTCCCCCTGGTGGCCGGCCTAAGTTGTGCTGTGACATTCACGAATGATGATCCAGCTCAAGTCCCCTCCTTTTGGCACGTATAACCAATTCCCTCGGGTAACCAAAAGACCGTCCTGTATCCAAAATCTTCAGGTTGTCCCTTGATTCACCAATTCCAACAAGCGCTTGGCCATGGGATCTTTTGGTAGCTCTTCTTGAATTTGCGTCATTATGCAGGATGTGATTTCACTTGTTGCAAGACTTGCTACACAGTGTAGGGTCGCTAACTCTGGTTTTCAACTTAAAGCATCTGCCACCTGGTTCGTTGGCCCTGACCGATATTCCAACATAAAGTTGAATTCAGCTAATAGTTCTTGCCACCGAGCTTGGCGTCCTGTCAGCTTAGGTTGGGTCATGAAGTGGTTGACTACAGTGTTGTCCATTTTTACCAAAAAAAGTGCTCCTAGCAGGTATGTCTCCAGACTCTAAGGCAGTGAAAAACTGCTAGGAGTTCCTTTTCGTGGGCAGAATACCGTCTCTTTGTATCATTTAGCTTTCTGCTCTCGAAGGCCACAGGCTGGCCATCTTGTACTAGTACCCTACCTAGTGTTGCGATGTATGCCCTCTTGGTCTAGGTTTCTGATGTAAAAATCGAATGTTTTAATAAAAAAAATTATTTTTAGAAATTATTTGTGAATTTATAATTTTATTTGTGCACAATTACGTTTGGAAAAGACCTATTATGTTTAAGTAAGTGGTCCATATGAATGGAGGTCTTTCACAGTAAGGTATGGATCACGGGTTACTTAACACATAAACTTTTATTCTTAACCGATTGATGAGAATAGGAATCTCATCATGTCTAGGTTATTATGTTGTGAATTCTGAATGGGTAATGACTTACCTTTAGCCAGTAAGTAGTCCACTCACTTCACGACATAAGCGTATTTCGAATACGTAGAACAGGGCATGTAGTAGTGGTTTCTAAAAGTACTATATGGTAGAAACCTAGACTACTACCGCTACAGTGTGGACTAGTACTCTACGACTTGAGTATGAGTTGGTGGTCAGACGAAGTTAGAAGCATATGCTTTGATATGCTATAGTTGAGGTTCTATCGTAGGGCCAATATGCTTGCATATTGGGTATGTGTGACTAGTTAGTTAAGACAAACTTATACAAGATAGTTTCTATACTATATCGCCCCTTGTGGTTGTCTGAATGATCTAAATATCCAGGGTCTTGGGAAACATGACTTGGATGTTTGCTTTAAGGTAGCTCCCTTAGAAAGTGGAAACAATTCAGGAAGTCGTACATCATTGGACTAGAGGCCTAAGAATGGTAGATGTTATTTAGAGAGGTGTTAGTACAATTTTTTCTCTCTGAATGTACGGCGATGTATAGAGAAGTATTATAGTCATTACACCTGTAGGTCGGAAACTTTGCTAACACAGCACTATCATTGGGGTCAATATTTCCTTATGGTGATATCAGAAAATATTTAAAATGCAAAATACAGCTATTTATATGGCAACGGTATTTTGGTCATTTTAGTAGCCAAGGCGGTGTGTCTTTTAGTCTCCAGTTTAGACCGTGAGTTCTAATTAAATACGGGCTAAAAATTAAATTAAATTAAATAGAATTTATTTTATTTAAGTAGTCTGATTTAATTATTGGGTTAGAATAAAATAAAGGTCCATAGAGAGAGAGAATTAATTAAATTAGTTTAGTGGGTTAATTAATTATTCAGGGCTTTGGCCCAATTTGAATAATTAGGGATTAACTTGGGACTAAACTGATTTAGGCTTATTTAATTTGATTGATTTATTTGGGCTAAAAAATTAATTATTTGTTGGGCCATTAAGTTGGTTCTAACTAGAATGATTAATTAAGCCTAATAGGCTAAACTAAGAGTCCAATGGCCCAATCCAGTTTAATCTAGAGTTTTATTTAAATTAAACAGGAGGATTGGAAACAACGTCGTTGTGACAGAACACATACTCTCGGAGACGGCTTCTTCTCTGTGAAAGGCCAGGCATCTCTCTCTCTCTCTCTCTCTCTCTCTCTCTCTCTCCAGAAAAATTCCCTAACCTGTTATTTGTTCACCAAATGGTAGTTAGGCAGGCCATATACTGGAAGGCCGAGAGTTTGGCATTCACATACATGCAAAGACGGAGTAGGAAGCTTGCAGGAATCGCACTAGAGCCTTCCACCAGCATACCTACCTCAGTTGCGCACGTTCCGGTCCAGCCACCTTTGAGAACCAGAAGGAGAGGTAGAAATTTTTAAACCTCGGGATTGGGACAGGGCGCAACTGGTGCCGGCTAGGGCTGCCGGAGCCGGTGCCGGTGCTGGCCCTACCCTGGAATCCCTGTTCTTGTTTTTCTAATTTTTTTTTTTATGTTCGCTTCCACTGCGTGCCCTGTGTTTTCCTGCTTTCTGTGCCTTCAATTGGTATCAAAGTATGAAGGTTTTGTGAAAATATAGGAAGCATCCATCTAAATGAATAAAACTGGACATATCTATGTGATTAAAATTATGATCCTTCGCTGTTTATGATATGGATAGATTCTCTGTTAAACCTCGCGGGTGGAGGTATAGGAATCTGTAATTTACTGTTTTTCTTAGTAAATCGTGTAAGCCCAATGTTTATGGGTATTAACAGTTGTTTGTTTTGGTTGACTTCATTGCATTAAGATTGAAATCAGAGAGCCAATGGCACCAGAAGCTGTGCAGAAAAATAGAAAAAATTCGCAAAAGAAAATCGTAGAAAAAAAAAACTGCAGGAAAAGGCGAACAGAGCCTAACCGGCGCCGGCTACGGTCTGGAAGGCCGGTCTGCACTGTTTTCTCGTGGGTCCTGATTCTGTGCGGCGGGTGCAGTAGACCACAGTTCAGATGGGGGTGGCTGATCCAGTGCGGTAGGTGCAGTGGACCAAGGAATTTTTTTTTTTAATTTTTCCTTGTAATTTTTCTTGCAATTTCTTTTGGTTTTGGGGTCCATACCAGGCGAAGTTAATATTTTGCAATAGTTAACATTCAAGAAATATTTTTGCATGAAAAATATTAGTAAGGGATTTTAGGATTAAACAAGACTATTAATTAATTAATTAATTAATGTGTTTAATTTTATTATCTGGGCACTTAGGTTTAAAAATAGAAGAGCATGAAAATGTCTAGTGTTTTTTAGCATGCTATTTATTTTTGGTACCTATGTGCACGTTTTCTCAAATACCAAAGTCTTTGGGAATGTTTTGACAAGGAAAATATTTTTCTACAAATTATATGGTTATTTTAGCTTGAACAAAAATAATCCTTAGATATTTTCTCAAAGGATTTAATCCTTGATATAGAAAATATATTGGATTTAGATATTTTTGTAAGGTTAAAATAGAAAGCCATTTTTTTTTTTAGTTTGGCATAAGAAAATTTGTTTTATCAAATAAACTTGAGACCAAAGTCTCTAGAAAGTTTTAATTGGAAAATTTTTGAAATCATTAAGATTTTTTAACTTAAATAAAATTAGTCCATGGGAAAAACTCTCAAAGGATATAAGCCTTGACATAGAGATTTTTATAGATTTAGACATTTTATTTTTGAGTTAAGGGAAAACTTAACGGAAATTTTCAAAATGAAATTTTTCAGAAAACCCTTGTTTGAAAAGACTAAGTGGGAGAAGGGTTCCAACGGCCCCACGACTTCTATCACGATCATCATTAGAGATCGTGGGTCCCCTAGCGTCACCCTGGGAGTGAACCTGTATAGGATGGGGATACCACAAGGATCTAGATCTAATGGAGGGATGTAATTAATAACCCAGGGCACATACTATGACCGGCCAACCCCTCATTGGAGGTCATAGTGCGAGGTATGTCCATAGAAAATGAGAGGAAACGGCCATCCCCTCGATGGAGTTATCTTCTAGATCATTACCTATAAGGAAAATTAATTTGTGGTAGTTAACACACTTAGCTTAAAAAGCTGTTAATCTTCCCAAGAAGCCATGTCAGTTTTCCTAAGAGCCAAATTGATTATTATTAGTTTTGATAATAAGGATAAAGTGCACATATTTGTTTTATTTTCACAAACTGAATCTTTTTTCTTTTATTTTTCAATTTTTCAGAAATGGTGAAAGGTTCTTTTAGTCTATTGGTTGTTATTCTCAGAGAGAATAAGCTAACAAGACAAAACTATATGGATTAGAAGAGGAACCTAGACATAATACTAACAGTTGAAGAGTATAAGTATGTCCTCTACGAAACCTGCCCTATTATCGGGGAAGGTTCCACTGCTGAGGAGCAAGAGGCTGAGAAGGCGTGGAAAAAGGCCGACGAGATAGCTCATTGTTACATGTTGGCCTCCATGTCTAATGTGCTCCAGTCAAAACACGAGTACATGGTTTCTGCATACGATATAAGTCAATCATTGACCACGATGTTCGCGGAAAAGAGCTGGCCCGCAAGGCAGGAGGCTCTTCGAACTATCATAAACACTAAGATGGCTGAGGAAGCATCAGTCAAAGAGCATATGCTCAAGATGATTGAGACAAAATCTTAGGGGCTGTCATTGACCCCGAGAGCCAAGTGGACATGGTTCTCGAATCTCTATTGGTTCCTTTACTCAGTTCAAGTTGAACTATAACATGAACAAGTTGAACATGGGCTTGACTGAGTTGATAAAGGAGCTCCAGATGGCGGAGAAGGTCATGAAGCCACAATCTAAGGCTATGATTGCTAAGGCTTCATCTTCTAGAACTGGGCCTAAGCCCAGGAAGTTCAAGAAGAAGAAGGGAAACGTAGCGGCCCAGCCCAAAGAAAAATCCAAGCGTAAGTGCTTCAAATATGGACTGAAGGGACACTGGAAAATGGAGTGTCTGGATCTTCAAGCCAAGAAAAACCCCACAGGCAATGTTTTCTATCTAGAGTCTATATCAATGGTTGGATCAACTTCCACTTGGATTGTTGATTCAGGAGCCACTAATCACATCTGTAACTCCTTGCAGGGGTTTAGAAAGATAAGAAGACTCCAGAAGGGCGAACATGGACTACATGTGGAAAATGGAGCACAAGTTTGGGCCCTTGCAGTGAGAGAACTAGATCTTGTTTTTTATTGTAATAGAATAGTGCTTTTGAAAGATATTTTATATGTACCTGGATTTAGACAGAATTTAATTTCGATTGCTAAACTAATAAATCAAGGATATTCTGTATCTTTCCATTATGGTATTTCTATTAGTAGAGATGGAGAAATTTTATGTACTGGGCACATGTATGAGAATCTATTTTTCTTAAACCCTATTAACAATCAATTAAATAACGTTCAATCTGAACCTTTAACAAGGAAGAGAAAGACCAATGTCAATGACTCTTATCTTTGGCATCTAAGGTTGGAGTATATTAACTCAACCAGAATTCAAAAGTTGATCTATGATGGGCCCTTGGGCTCATTGAGATTGAAAAATTGGCTTCAGTGTGAGTCCTGCCTGATGGGAAAGATGACCAAAAGGTCATTTGCCCCTAAGGCAGATAGAGCCAAGAAGGTATTGAGTCTTGTTCACACTGATCTGTGTGGTCCCTTGTCTACACCAGCTAGAGGAGGTTTTGAATACTTCATCACTTTCACAGATGATTATACAAGGTTTGGTTACGTTTACCTGATGAGACACAAGTCTGACTCTTTTGACAAGTTCAAAAAGTTTAAGACTGAAGTGGAGCGTCGGACAGGTAAATTGATTAAGACCTTATGATCGGATTGTGGTGGAGAGTACCTCTTCAGTGAATTCAAGGACTACATGGTACATCATGGGATAGTATCCCAGCTCTCTACGCCGAGGACACCCCAATAGAATGGAGTAGCTGAGAGAAGGAACAGGACATTGATGAAAATGGTCCGAAGCATGATGTCTCATGTTACTCTTCCAGTGTCTTTTTGGGGATATGCCCTGGAAACAGCAGCATATATTCTAAACTTGGTACCTTCTAAGTCAGTACCTAGGACTCCCTATGAGATGTGGACTGGGCGTAAGCCAAGTCTAAATCATCTTAGGATATGGGATTGTCCAGCTTATGTATTGGTCAAGGGAGATAAGTTGGAACCAATATCAGAATTATGCTATTTTATTGGGTATCCAAAAGGGACAAGGGGTGGTTACTTTTATCATCCTAAGGAACAGAAAGTACTGGTTAGTACCAATGCTAGATATTTAGAGGATTATCAAAGTACTTCCATGAAAGGTTCAATTAGGTTGGAATTGGAGGAGAAGTTATCTTCGGAAGCAACTTCTTCTGACCCGATTGTAGAACAAGAAAAGGCACAGCCTCAAGAGCCTGTACATATGGAGTCTCGTCATAATGGGAGAGTGTCTAGGGTTCCAGATAGATGGACTAGAGAAGTTTTCGAGTTGGTCTCCGACTACCAGGAATAAGACCCCATTAGATACAAGGAGGCTATTGCTAATGCTTATGCAAATCTGTGGCATGAAGCAATGAATGCCGAGATTGAGTCTATGTATCTCAATCAGGTTTGGGATCTTGTAGCTTCACCTGAAGGGATAAAACCCATAGGGTGTAAGTGGGTATACAAGAAAAATAATGGAGTAGATGGGAAGGTGGAAACCTTCAAAGTTAAGCTTATGGCGAAAGAGTATACTCAGAAAGAGGGGAATAGATGGGAATGTGAAAACTTTCAAAGCTAGGTTTGTGGTAAAAGGGTATACTCAGAAAGAGGGAATCGACTATGAGGAGACCTTTTCCCCAGTTGCCATGCTTAAGTCCATCTGTATCCTTCTTGCCATCGTATGTCATTATGACTACGAGATATGGCAAATGGATGTCAAGACGGCATTTCTAAATGGCAATCGTAGTGAAGACATCTATATGTCCCAACCGGAAGGCTTTATTGCTAAAGGCCAAGAGCATATAGTTTGCAAGCTTAAGAAGTCCATTTATGGACTTAAGCAGGCATCGAGAGTATAAAAAATTCGTTTTGATGAGACTGTAAAGTCTTATGGTTTTGTTCAAAACGAGGATGAACCATGCGTATACAGGAAACTTAAAGGCATTAGTGTGGTTTTTCTTGTCTTGTATGTGGATGACATTCTACTCATTGGAAATGATGTAGGGTCATTATCATCTACAAAGGTTTGGCTGTCTAGTCAATTCAGTATGAAGGATTTAGGAGAAACCAGCTACATTCTCGGGATTAGACTTTTTAGAAATAGGGAGTAGAGAATGTTAGGATTATCCTAAGCGGCATACATTGATAAAATGCTGGCCAGGTACAACATGGACTCATGCAAGGGAGCTCTAATTCCTTGCAGACATGGGTTGTCACTTTCTTCAAGGGACTATCCTAAGTCTCAAGAAGAAAATGACAGAATGAGTAGGTTTCCCTACGCTTCAGCTTTGGGAAGTCTTATGTATGCCATGCTGTGTACTAGGTCAGATATCTGCTTTGTCGTAGGTATAGTTAGTAGATATCAGTCAAACTCTGGGGAGGTTCATTGGCAATCTGTAAAGCATATACTCAAGTACCTCAAGGGGACGAGAGATTATTTGTTAGTTTATAGGGCTGATGACTTAGTTCCTACAGGATACACAGACTCAGACTTTCAGGCGGATAAGGATGAGAGAAAATCTACTAGTGGATATATCTTCACCTTGTCTGGAAGAGCTATTTCATGGAGGAGTATCAAGCAATCTTGCATTGCTGACTCAACCATGGAAGCTGAGTATGTGGCAACTTCGGAGGCATCCAAGGAAGCAATCTGGCTCCAGAAGTTCCTTTTAGAACTTGAAGTCGTGCCACACATGGACAGGCCGATTGTGATTGTTGGAAATATGCCCTCTTAGACTAGTTTTCTGATGAAAATATCGAACATGTTAATAAAAGAATTTATTTGTCGAAAAACGTTTGTGAATGTATTTTCTTTATTTGTGTACATTTTCGTTTGGAACAAACCTATTATATTTGAATAAGTGATACATGTGAATGGAGGTCTTTCACAGTAAGGTATGGATCATGGGTTATTTAAACACATAAATAGTTGTTCTTAACCGATGGATGAGAATGGGAATCTCATCATGTTTAGGTTATTATGTTATAAATTCCAAATAGAGGATGGCTTACCTTTAGCCAATGAGTAGTCCACTAAATTCATGACATAAGCGTATTTCGAATACGTAAAACAGGACCTGTAGTAGTGGTTTCTTAAAAAGTACTATATGGTAGAAACCTAGACTACTACCGCTACAGCGTGGACTAGTACTCTATGACTTGAGTATGAGTTGGTAGTCTAGCGAAGCTGGAAGCATATACTTTGATATGCTATAGTTGAGGTTCTATCGGAGGGCTAATATACTTGCATATTGGGTATGTATGACTAGTTAGTTAAGACAGACTTGTACAAGATAGTTTCTACACCATATCGCCCCTTGTGGTTGTCCGAATGATCTAAATATCCAAGGCCCTGGGAAACGTGACTTGGATGTTTGCTTTAGGGTATCTCCCTTGGAAAGCAAAAACACTCCAAGAAGTCATGGATCATTGGACAAGAAGCCTAAGGATGATAGATGTCATTTAGAGAGATGTTAGTACACTTATTCTTCTCTAAATGTACGGCGATGTGTAGAGGGGTATTTTAGTTATCTCACTTGTAGGTCGGAGACTTTGCTAATGCAGCATTGTCCTTGGGGTCAATATTTCCTTATAGTGATATTAAAAAATATTTAAAATGAAAAATACATCTATTTATATAGTAGGGGTATTTTGGTCATTTTAGTAGCCAAGGCGATGTGTCTTTTTGGTCCTCAGAATAGCCCGTAAGTCCTAATTAATTTTTGGGTTGAGAAAATGATCTCAATTGAGAGAGTTTTATTTTATTCAGGAAATCTAATTTATTATTAAACTGGAATAAAATAAATGGAGAGAAATTTATTATCTGGTTTAATTGGTTAATTAATTATTCAGGACCTGGGTCCAGTTTGAATAATTAGAAAATTAACCGAGACTTAAATTAGAGGAAAATAATTATTACTTAATTATTTATTGAGTTATTTATTTAATTAAATCCCAAGAAATAAATAATTAAAGTTTAATTATTTTTTGTTCATTTAGGTTTATTAATTATTTATTGGGTTATTTATTTAATCCCAAGGAAAATAATTAATGTTTATTATTTTGGGCTTTTCAGGTCCAAAAAAAATAATAAATATTATTTTGGCCCAATAGCCTAGACCATAGGATTTTTCTGGATACAGTTCAGAAGAGTTTAGGGTGAAGCCAAAATTTATTTTGTAAATAATATTCGAGTATTAAATCCCGGGAATATTATTTTTATCAAAATAATTATTTTTGGTTTCATGACTCTTGGCTTTCTGTGTAGAAAAATAAAAGAAAAGAAAAAGGGAAATTCTAATTTCCCAAGTCTTTTGGCTCTCTCTCTCCCTCTTGTGTGGCTGTTTAGCTTTCCTGGCTTTTGGTTTTCTTCACTGGTTTTGGCTATAACAGAAGAAGCCATACCTGGAAAACGGATGGTCAGTGTGTGAAAAAACAGAGAGATCATTCTTTCCGTCTCTTCCCATTCTGTGCTCACCAACTAAAATTAAGGCTGAGTCATATTCTGAGAATTGAAAAGCTTGGCATTCATCACACCGGAGCTAGAGAAGAAAGGAAGACAGTGCACTGGTGTTCATGGACGGATGCAGAAGAAAGCTGTTTCTGTGCTTCAAGCAATGCTTCAACATTCTTCAAGTTTAAGGCTCCAAGAGGTATGTTTTCATGTCACCATGCTGCTCCAATACTCTGTTTAAATGTTCTTGTTCTCCATTTTCGTCCACTGAAGCATGCTCTGTAAATATGTTCAATCCTTCAGTGATATATTACGACAATATTGGAGCAGTATCGCAATCCAAAGAACCTCGGAATCACAAGAAGGGAAAGCACATCGAGAGGTAGTACCGCTTGATCTGGGATTTCATCCAAAGGCGGGAAGTCGTGGTGGAACAGATTGCCTCCGAAAATAATCTAGCTGATCCATTCACCAAGCCTTTGGCTGAGAGAGTCTTTAAGAGACAGTTAAACACTATAGGGGTGGGCACCTACGGACTTACTTAGTGTTAGAGTGCAAGTGGGAGATTGTTGGGATGTATGCCCTCTTAGACTAGGTTTCTGATGTAAAAATCGAATGTTTTAATAAAAGAATTTATTTTCAGAAATTGTTTGTGAACTTATAATTTTATTTATGCACAATTACGTTTGGAAAAGACCCACAGTGTTTAAGTAAGTGATCCATGTAAATGGAGGTATTTCACAGTAAGGTATGGATCACGGGTTACTTAACACATAAACTTTTGTTCTTAACCGATTGATGAGAATGAGAATCTCATCATGTCTAGGTTATTATGTTGTAAATTCTAAATGGGGAATAGCTCACCTTTAGCCAGTGCGTAGTCCACTCACTTCATGATATAAGTGTATTTCGAATACGTAGAACATGACCTATAGTAGTGGTTTCTAAAAGTACTATATGGTAGAAACCTAGATTACTTCTGCTACAACGTGAACTAATACTCTACGACTTGAGTATGAGTTGGTGGTCTGATGAAGCTGGAAGCATATGCTTTGATATGCTATAGTTGAGATTCTATCGTAGGGTCAATATACTTGCATGTTGGGTATGTGTGACTAGTTAGTTATGACAAACTTGTACAAAATAGTTTCTATACTATATCGCCCCTTGTAGTTGTCTGAATGATCTAAATATCCAGAGCCCTGGGAAACATGACTTGAATGTTTGCTTTAGGATAGCTCTCTTGGAAAGCAGAAATAATCCAGGAAGTTGTGGATCATTGGACTAGAGGCCTAAGGATGGTAAATGTCATTTAGAGAGGCGTTAGTACACTTTTTCCTCTCTAAATGTACGGCGATGTATAGAGGAGTATTTTAGTCATTACACCTATAGGTCGGAGACTTTGCTAATGTAGCACTGTCCTTGGGGTCAATATTTCCTTATGGTGATATCAAGAAATATTTAAAATACAAAATACAGCTATTTATATAGCAACGGTATTTTGGTCATTTTAGTAGCCAATGCGGTGTGTTTTTTAGTCCTCAGTATAGACCGTGAGTCCTAATTAAATATGGGCTAAGGAATTAAATTAAATTAAATGGAATTTATTTTATTTAAGTAGCCTGATTTAATTATTGGGCTAGAATAAAATAAAAGTCCATGGAGAGAGTGAATTAATTAAATTAGTTTAGTGGGTTAATTAATTATTCAGGGCTTTGGCCCAGTTTGAATAATTAGGGATTAACCTGGGACTAAACTGATTTAGGCTTATTTAATTAGACTGGTTTATTTGGGCTGAAAAATTAATTATTTGTTGGGCCATTAAGTTGGTTCTAACTAGAATGATTAATTAAGCCCAATAAACTAAACTAAGAGTCCATAGCCCAGTCCAGTTTAACCTAGGATTTTATTTAGGTTAAACAGGATGATTGGAAACAATGTCGTTGTGACAGAACACACACTCTTGGAGATGGTTTCTTCTCTGTGAAAGGCCAGGTGTCTCTCTCTCTCCAGAAAAATTCTCTAGCCTGTTATTTGTTCACCAAACGGTAATTAGGCAGGCCATATACTGGAAGATCGAGAGTTCGGCATCCACATACATGCAAAGACAGAGTAGGAGGCTTGCAGGAATCGCACCAGAGGCTTCCACCAGCACACCTACCTCAGTTGCGCACTGTCCGGTCCAGCCACCTTTGTGAATCAAAAGGAGAGGTAAAATTTTTTAAACCTCATGATTGGGACAAGGCGCAACCGGCGTCGGCTAGTGCTGTCGGTGCCGGCGCCAACCCTGCCCTGGAATCCATGTTCTTGTTTTTCCTTTTTTTTTTTATGGTCGCTTCCGCTGCGTGCCCTGTGTTTTCCCGCTTTCTGTGCCTTCACCTAGAGCAAAATCCGAAGCGTCCGTGTGTACCTTAAAAGGCTTTGAGTGGTCTGACAGGACTAATTCTGGGTCTGTAGACATACGCCACTTTAGCTCTTCAAAAGTAATTTGGCAAGTTTGATCCCAACTCCAAGTTTTCTTCTTCTTGAGTAAGTTAGTGAATGGTAGGACTATCTTGGAATAATCCTTAACGAATCTCCGATATTAATTTGCTAACCCCAAAAAAGACCTCAAATCCGAAACATTTTCAGAAGGCTGCCATGCCTCTATGGCTTGTACCTTCTTTGGGTCCATCCGGATACGCCCTGGTTCAATAATGTGCCCTAAAAAGTGAATTTTCTACTAGGCAAAGGAAGACTTTGAAAGTTTCACGTATAGTTTATTTTCCCTCAGCTGGGTTAGAACCTTCCTCAGGTGCTCCATGTACTCCTCTAAACTATCGCTATAGATCACTATGTCATCAAGATACACCACCACAAATCGATCCAAAAAGTCCCGCAGTACTTCGTTCATAAGGGTGCAAAAAGTAGCTGGAACGTTGGTTAACCCAAATGGCATGACCAAGAACTCAAAAGCTCCATATCGAGTAACACAAGTAGTCTTGTACTCATTCCCTTCCTTTATCCGAACTTGCCAATATCCGGAACGAAGGTCAATTTTGGAATAGTATTTTACCTTGCTCAACTGATCTAAACAATCTGTAGGTAGGGGAATCGGGTATTTGTTCCTGATGGTGATCTTGTTCAAAGCCCAATAATCTACATACATACGAAGAGAATCATCTTCTTTCTTCTAGAATAGGACCGGGGCTCCATAAGGGGATCTTGCACTATGATACCGAATTCCAACATCTCGGTTAGTTGCTTCTGAAGTTCTGCCAGCTCGAGTTGGGACATCTGAAATAGTGCACGTGCCAGGGGCATGGTGCCTGGCACTAACTCAATCTCATGATCCGCAGTCCCTTAGGGTGGAAGTTCTTTCGGGAGCTCATCGGGCATCACATCCTCGTACTCCTCTAGTAGGTATTTCACAACTTCTGGTATTGATCTCAATGTCTCTTCCGCTTCTTCCCACTTTAAGTGGTATAGGTATGTGGCTTTCTTGCACTTAAGGCCCTTCTTTAGTTGAAAGGCATATAAGCTTTTGGTCGAGGCTGATGGAAAACGCAGAAACAGGGGAGCCATGGACGAAAAAAAAAAACAGAGAGAAAAATAAAACGCGAGCCATAAAGGCCATGCGGAAGCGTGAAGATCATACATTTGCGTTCCTTAACCCTCCTAGGTTGCGTAGGAACAGAATGAACGGCTGGAATCGTCTCGCTTTGCACACTTGAAGGAGCTTCCGGTTGAACACCCGCTAGCCTTCGACTTCGCCTTGTTTGCATTAACGCTTAGCTCTCCAGCTCTCGGGATATTCCTCAGCCTAACCTCTAGTTGGTGAACACAAAGGGAAAGAGAAACGGTCTCAATTCTCCTTGGTTCGCTCGCTATTAGTTAGCAAAGAACAAGGAGAAAAACAAAGAGAAGGAGAGAGACGTTGAGAGAGAGACTCACGTGGAGCTTGTAAGGCTAGGGAAAGAAATTAGGGTTTTTCCTTTTCAAAGAGTTGTTTATATTTGGCCTAAACTAGGTCTCTCAATCTCTGATAAACATCTCCCTGGGATTTCAAAACACCCGGATGTTATCCTGAAAAACAGTTTGGCCTAACCTTAAACTCCTCTTAACCGTATCTGGAAAAAACCCTAAGGTCCAAGCTATTGGGCCAGATAAATATTTATTATTTTTCTTGGACCCAAAAGGCCCAAAATAATAAATATTAATTATTTATTTTCTGGGCTTACATAAGTAACCCAATAAATAATTAATGAGCTCAAATGAACCATAATAATTAATCTTTAATTATTTATTTCTTGGGCCTATATAAATAACCCAATAAATAATTAAACATTAATTATTTCCCTAGTTTAAGCCTAGAGTTAATTTCTTAATTATTCATACTGGACCTAGGCCCTGAATAATTAATTAACCAAATAAACTAGATAATTAATTTCTCTCAACTTCTATTTTATTTATTATTTATTTATTTTATTCCAATCCAATAATAAATTAGACTTCCTGAATAAAATAAAATAAAACAAAATAAAATAAAATCCTCTTCAACTGAGACCAATTCCTCAACCCAAAAATAGTTAGGACTTACGGGCTATCCCGAGGACCAAAAAGACACATTGCCTTGGCTGCTAAAATGACCAAAATACCCCTACTATATAAATAGCTGTATTTTACATTTTAAATATTTTATAATATCACCATAAGGAAATATTGACCCCAAGGACAATGCTGCATTCGCAAAGTCTCCGACCTACAGGTGAAATGACTAAAATACCCCTCTACACATCGCCGTACATTTAGAGAGGAAGAAGTGTACTAACACCCCCTTAAATGACATCTACCATCCTTAGGCTTCTAGTCCAATGATCCACGACTTATTGGAGTGTTTCCGCTTTTCAAGGGAGCTACCCTAAAGCAAACATCCAAGTCATGTTTCCTAGGTCCCTGGATAATTTAGACCATTCGGACAACCACAAGAGGCGATATAGTGCAGAAACTATCTTGTATAAGTCTGTCTTAACTAACTAGTCACACATACCCAACATGCAAGTATATTGGCCCTATGATAGAACCTCAAATATAGCAAATCAAAGTATATGCTTCCAGCTTCGCTAGACCACCAACTCATACTCAAGTCGTAGAGTACTAGTCCACACTGTAGCGGTAGTAGTCTAGGTTTCTACCATATAGTACTTTGAGAAACCACTACTACAGATCCTGTTCTACGTATTCGAAATACGCTTATGTCATAAAGTGAGTGGATTACCCACTGGCTAAAGGTAAGCCATTCCCCATTTGGAATTCATAACATAATAACCTAAACATGATGAGGTTCCCAGTCTCATCAATAGGTTAAGAACAAATGTTTATGTGTTAAATAACCCGTGATCCATACCTTACTGTGAAAGACCACCATTCACATGGATTACTTATTTAAACACAATGGGTCTGTTCCAAACGAAAATCGTGCACAAACAAAAAGTAAATTCACAAACAATTTCTGAAAATAAATTCTTTTATTAAATAATTCGATTTTATATCAGAAACCTAGTCTAAGAGGGCATACAATCCAACAGAGGCTCTCCCAATTATTGCTGGTACGACACACGGTTTGTTTCCCATCATTAAGAGCGAGTCACCATAGGGTAGAACTGCAGTCTTTGTGTCTCGCAAGAATTCAAGCCCGAGGATCAGTTTGAAGTCATCCATCTCTACGATAGTGAGATTGGTTCTTCTTTCAAAGTGGCCCATTTTCACGCTCACTGCCCTAGCGACACCAATGACAGGCTTTGGGGCCGAGTTAATGGCTTTTACTTGATCAGTACCTGATAAGGCCTAAATTAGTCATATTTTTCCTAGTTATTTGATATTATTTTATGATACATTTTGTGAAATAACTAGCCATATTCCTTCATATTTGAGATTTTACCCTTGAAAAAGTATTTTGTGCATTATTTTTAGATTTTAGGGATAAAATAAAGTAAAATCGTCACAAATCAGAGTATAGGCGGCGCTGGTTCTGAGAAGGACAGCCGACGTCGGTCTTCCACTGGAAAAACAGGGAAGTGCAGAGTAATTAGAAGTAAACAAAGGCTGCTACAATTGGAAGGAAAAGGAAGAAATTAGTCATGACTCATGGCTAAGCAAGCCAAAGCCGACAACAAGAGCAACAACAAACAAAGCAACGAAGAATTGATTGAATTTCGGTGGGGCCAAGGCAAGGGAAAAGTCAACAAAAGGGGCTAAAAAGGAGGAAGCAATAGCAGGAGAAAGAAAGTGGCTTCATGGCTTTGGTGGCTCAGCAGGAAAACAAAGAAAAATAGCAGTTTCATGCGACAGCAAGAAGAAGCCAATTGCAGCAAAGCAGAATTTCGGCTAGGCCAAAGAACAAAAGCAGAAGCATAAAAGTGAAAGAATTTCGTTCAACAATTTCGGCAGCAACGAGAGGTGGTTTGCAGCTCAATTGAGCCGAGGCAAGGAAAGTGGCTCAATTGAGCCGGTGCAGCAATAAGCAAAAGAAACAGAATTTCGATGGCTTCAAGCAAAATTCTGCACGGCTGAAATTGAAGCCAATCTCACGCAATCACAATTTAACATCAATTGGAGGATTCAGCAGGAAACGACAAGAAGACAACATAGCCAAAATCAAAAGTCCAATTCAAATTGAATTTTCAATTTACAAAGTCAAAGGCGGAAGCATTAGAATTTCTTTTAGGTTTTATTTTAGCAATTTCTGTTCCTTTTTTGTTCTTGGTTTCTTTAGGTAATTACTTCTTCTTTATTTAGGATTCTTTTAGAAACTTTGTAAACCTATAAATAAAGTCTAATTTACCCTAGAAAAGGAAGTGCACAGTGTAGGGACTTAGACATATTTTAGAGTGCAGCACCAATATTTTTCCGAAAATAAATAGTTCAAGAAGGATTGTACAAGAAGGTTTTCAAAGGGGGAAAAGAAGGCTTGTCTATGAGTATCTATTTCTTTCCTTTGTTTTCTTTTTCTTGACAATGATGTATTAATTATTTTATTGTAATTTAACATTGTTTTAGATATTCATGATTTTTAGAGTTCTTTGATCTTTTGATTAATTGAGTGTTATTCTTGGTATTGATTACTTATGCATATTACGTGATTGATTGGTTGGGTCTTTCCATTAACTTACTTGGACAAAAGGGTTGATGGTGGTTTCAATTCATTAGTTTCATATTTGTTAGCTTTTAACTTGCTTGGACAAAGGGGTTAAGAGTAGGGACAAAGTAACTCAAGGTTAATTGATGTCTGCCAAGATATTGATTCATTAGTTAATTTCATGCATAATTTACCAGGAATGGGAATTAAATCAAGGACTATGGTTAATGCATATTTTGGGTAAGACTAGTTGAGACAGGATATGTGATACTAAGTTACCTAGAAGATAAGGATTCATGGATTGGACAAAGAAGTGAATCTATATTATCATTCATGATGCCAAGAGAATAATTAATTATAATAAAGGTTGGGTACTTTAAGATCATGGTTGTCTAAACAATTGTTTGAATTGCATAAATCTACATCCTTGACATGTATATATTGTTTTATTTTATTTTTATTTTTATTTATTTTTCAATTTATTGAGTCGGTTAAACAATGAAAGAAATGTGATTAATGTCTACTTGTTTCTTGATAATCGACACTCGTTTGAACCCTATGCTCGGTTAATAATGAGTACGCTTTCTCATATGTGTGATTTGGGTTGAACGTTTTAATTTAAACTTAATCGCGAATGTGCTTAGTTTTTGTATGATTTTTATACCCAAGTTTGAACACATCAAAACCCTTTTCTAATACCAAGCCTAGTCTTTCCACCTCTGTGCTAGCCAAGTAGTTGTGTGTAGCCCCAGTGTCCACCATCTCACGGATAGGTCTCCCATTTACCATAAGATCAACATACATAAGCCCTGTTCCTTTACATATTTTTATGTTTTGATCCTCTGGGGTAGACTTCAGCTTTTTGTCCACAGTCATTAGGGTAGCTACATCAGGTCCTTCTTGAGAAAGTGCATTGCAGCTCCAAGAGAATGCCCCCAAAACGTCTCCCTCTTCACAATCGTGGTTTGCCTCTGGAGAGGTCCGTGCCCCGAAAATGGGAGTTGCTTCGAGCGCTCTAGATTCATAGACAGCATTCACCAAGGCTCTTCTCGGGTAATTCCGAATAGGATGAGGGCCGTTGCAAAAAAAACAGCCAAAAAGTTTGCCAGCTTCAGTCTTCTTTTGTTTGTGGTCCTCTTTGTTTTAGCGGGAAGGGAATCCTTCTCTGGTTCCGGGAGCTCTGTCTCCCCTACCATTCTCAAAGCTAGGCCAGAAGGGTCTGCTGTTTCCTTCTTTTGCTTGAGGAAGGTCCATTCGTTCTCTATCTTTTCTGGCTTCCTTTTGAAAATTGACCAATCCTTCGGCTATTGTGATAGCATGGGATAGCTCTTGTACCCTCTGTCTGTGGAGCTCACTTCTGACCCAAGGCTTTAATCCTTCCATGAAAATGAAGAATTTATCTTTTTCTGACATTTCCATTATTTGAAGTAAGCATTCTGGGAAATTCTTCACATAATTATGGATTGATCCAGTATGCTTTAGTTCCCTCAATTTTCGTCGGGCTTCATACTCCACGTTTTGTGGGAAGAACTGTTTCTTTATAGCTTCCTTTATTTGTTCCCAAGTGTCAATGACTAGGCATCCCACCTCAATTTCAATGACCTGGACCGTCCACCATAGCTTAGCGTCGTCATCAAGGAAGGTGGCGGCAGTGTTCACGTTAAGCCCTTCGTCCGTTATCCCAACAGTTTTGAAGTATTGAGAAAGATCGAAGAAGAAGTTATCGATCTCTTGAGCGTCCCGGCTTCTCTTGAAGGCCTTTGGTTCTCTAACCTTTGGCTTTGGAGCAGGCATGGTATTGACTAGGGTGTCATTCCTTCCCTCAGCAACTTGCCCAATTGCCAGGGACAAGGTTCTTAGTTCAGCTCGAACATCTTCTAACATTGCCCGCAACTCAATTTTCCACTTCCACCTCATTTCGTCCAATTCTCTCCTCATGAGACTAGACCTCTTGTACCACATGCCTCGTCTTAGAACTAGTCGTCTCTAGTTTTTCACTTTGTCTCATGATGTCTCCCTCCACTAAGGACAATCGTCTCACCATAGAGTTATCGTCCACTTCGCTTTCTCCATAGCATAGGAAATGAATTTTATTTACAGCGACCTCAAGGGCTTGCAATCGATCCTTGTTTCTTCTGATGCCTTGCAATGAGCCAACATTTTCTAAACTCGAAGCCATATCTCTGATACCAACTGTCACGGGTCGTCTTTTAGCACTTAGACTAACCGTGATGCCTGTGACTTGGCTTAGACCCGAGCCAATGTCACACCGGCCTTCTCTAACTTTGTTTGAATGCTTTTTAGTGAGCTTGAATGGATTCACAGTGGTTCATTAGGAAAATGATGGAAAACGGCAATGAACGATATAAAAACAACAAAAAAATGGCACTTAACCGACACATGATTGCTTGAAAGAACTCATTTCATTCATAAGAAAGCTCATACAAAGTATTTACAATGTGTATTGGTGGGAGGGAACACCAATGATTACAACCGACTTCGTTTGCTTCTCCCCTATCTCATTTTTGTACACCCCCTATAATAGACATGGTAAACTTTTCTCATGTTCCAGTAGTAGACATCATTTTTCTAAGGAGGTAGGAAAATTTTACCAATTTTCTATAGAGCAAAGTATATGGAATCTACTTATGAAAATTTACATGCATGGCCTTTAAGGCCTTAGGAAAATTACAAAAATATAACAAAAAATTAACTAAGTATTTACATAAGAAAACGGAGGGGCTGACAATTCTGGCCGTCGGCTCCTACTGGGCACGCGCATGGCACGAGCCGATACTGGGTGCGCGGCACTGTTGGGCGCTCGGCATGATCTCAGCACTGTCTAGAGCGGGGTGCGCAGCACGGTCTCGGCACTATCTGGTGCTGGGCGTTGGGCACTGGCACAAGTGTTCGGCACTTAACACGGCCCTTTAGTAGGGCCATTGGTTTGGGACATTTAGGTGTCTTCAAGTTTGATTAAGCACTCCGTGGCACGGGCACAAGCGTTCTTAGGGGTACTCGACCCGACCATAGACGGTGACCAAGTACACTTAGAAACGTTTAGTCCTTCCAGTTTCCTAGACAAGTCCAAGGGCACACGGGCGCTCCGTCTCCACATTAGACGTTAAGATTGGGCGTGGGTAAGGTCATGCCCTCGCAAATGCCCCGTCACAAGTCGGCATATGACAGTATCCCCAGCCTGCACATTGCCATTCCTATCCTACACGCAGCCTTGGGCGAAGGAACCTCTCAATTGTTCTCAATCTCCTGCGTTGGGCGGGCTTCAGTTGCTCAAGTAAGGAATTCAATTAAATTCTATTCTTGATTTTCTTCTTTCTGTTCATTCCCTGAATATCTTGGTGTTATTTTGAGACAATTTTGGACTTTGGTTTTCTTTGATATCAAAACATTTTGTGCTCTTAGTTTGGCTTTTAGGAGGAAAAGTTTCGTTCTTGGTTTTCTTTCACACTCCCATTTGTTTGAAAATTTACATTTGTAGCTAATATTATAAATAGATACTCTTTGGAGCTTGTTTATTTTTATGCCCAGATGGCTCTAAGAGGTGTATGGCAGTTAAGTAAGCTGATTGTGAGCTACTGTGATTGGGGAGGGAGTAGGAGAGGTATCAAGTAATTATTTACTGCTTTGAGGTAGTTTTGTACTGTAGTATGGTAGGCTTGCCTGATTTCTAGTCATCTTGTTGTTGAATTCTTGGGCATTATTGAGAGGACTAAATATGCTATTTGTTTATACACCAGAGCATTTATGGAATCGCATTTGTCAACTTTCAAAAAGATTAATCCTCAGCTTCAGGTGGTGACTGAGCTTAATCACAGTCAACATCCGTATTTGAAGGGGTCATACAATAAGATTCCATGTCAATATGATGCAATTCGATTGGAATCAATTTCCCTTAATTTTATTTCCTAAATAGTATGTTTTGCCATTCCTATTGTTGCCTTTGTAATCTTTTTCTTATCTATGCATATTGGTGTTTTGTATGTATCCCAGCAGTCGTAGGTTGTAAAAGGCTGATTTTATTAGATGCTTTGTTAAATTATGCTAATCTAGTAATAACTGTATCTATAGGTGCTCAATATTGAACATTTTCATATTGCCAACTCAGATAAGAACGGAGTTTGCATATGTTGGTCTGCCCTGGCCTATCCAATTTGAAACGAAGTCAAGCCAACATATGACAAAATTTTAAAATCCAAAATGCTTGTTTCCTACTGATTATACATTATCATCATCATACATTATGTGTCTCATTTGCAATGAATGGTGAGAAAAATTTTCAGTATCTCTGTTGTTCAATTCCTACAAAATATGGATTTTCATCATCAGCTTTCTGTGGATCATTGTTGTGATCATTTCACTTCACATTGATGCCATTAAGACTATCCAAGCTATATAATGTGTTAGCAAATCTCCCTCTCTTTTGTTCCTATTCTTTTTAGTTCTGTTTCAGATGAAAGCACTTCTAATGTACTAAATATGAAATGAAAAGCAAAAGGACCGTGCATAACATGTGAATGAGTGTCTTTTTTTAGGTTTTTATAGTGCAAAGGAGTTATAGAAGACTATATATTGATCTCTTAAATTATGTCTATTTAGTTATGATGAAACTAATGGGATATTTTAATGGCCAATTAAAAATGAAAGCACATGCTAGTCTATCCTGCATTGCCATTTTTTAACTGAAGTTATAGCTGATGCAATATGGACTTGATGTCAAAATTTCAGATCCTATTAGCTCTGCAGTTCCCAATTAAGTTAAATATTCATTTTCATCGTTCTACTTGATGCTAGTTTTCAATCCAACATAGATGATTACAGAATCAAGTTTTTTATTTTGTTTGAATAGAGGTACTGTAAGCTGAAAAAGTTCAAAGAAAAATACCGTGGCCGATTCTACTACAGAAGCTAAGTATGTAGCTGCCTCAGTTGTAGCTAAAGAAGCGGTTTGGATCAAAAAGTTCATTACAGAACTAGATGTAGTTCCTAGTATTGTGAATCCAGTGTATCTTTATTGTGACAATAATGAAGCCATTGCATAAGCTAAGGAACCAAAATCATATCAGCAATCCAAACATAGATGTTTTCATCTCATTCGAGAAATTGTTGATAGAGGAGATGTAAAAGTATGCAAGGTATCAACTGATGACAATGTTGTGGATCCACTGATAAAGCCTCTCCCATCATCTAAACATGATAGTCATACTAGATCTATGGGATTACGATTTACGTCAAATTGATCTTAGTGCCAAGTGGGAGATTGTTAGGGATATGCTCTAAAATAATTTGTACTTATACTATTGTCGTTATGTATTATATAATAATACGAGGCATTTCTTTCTATGAATAGTTCATTTAGTTTTTTGGTCATCAAGTACGTGACTTGATAGTAAAACCCTGTAACAAATACAATGACTATTCTTAAATTGTCCATGATCGATTATTATTAGTGGAATAATAATAAATTAATATTAGTATCTTTATGACTTGATGGCTATGTTTTACTAGTCATGGATATATGTGATATCAAGTCAAAACATAAATAAATATTAGAAAATATTGTATTGGACATGACCCACTGTGAGAGTACTTCATAAGACATGTCATAAGTACTTTCTAGCCATAATGACATTAGAAGTCTTTCGACCTGAATTCGTCATAGTTTCCTACTTGATAAATTTTATGTTTTGACGTTGTCTAAGGTTATCTTTAACCAGATAATAAATTAGACCACTGTTAGATATAGAATAAACCAATGAGAGAAATATGATTGATAGTGAAAGAATTTGTCCTTCTCAATTTTGGGAGAGATATCTATGGGCCCCTTGATAAGTTAGACTGTTAAAATGCATGGTCGTGCTCACATATATCAATTTGAGATATTGATATCATTTGTTTGAACAATCTACTATGAGATCAATAAATAGTTTATTAAGCTTAATAAGGATGATATGCTCCATGCCTTATGCTTAATCTGGATATCGGGTGACAAAATGACTAAATATGAAGTTATGGTTTGATTCAAAGAGATCACTGATCCTCATTTAACTTGGATAGTTATAATATTTTGTTAGAAACCGCTTATAACTTGTGGGTCATTTTAAATGTAATTTGGGCACACTGCCAGTGTTAAATGAACCTATAGGGTCACACATTAAGCGAACACATTAGATTATTTTTCTGGTGACCAGATTCGATGTATTTGGAAAATGTATCTAGGTTCATCAAACCTAAAAAAGTGACCTGATACAATGAATCTTAAAATATGTCCACATTCGATGTATTTGGAGGATGGTCTAGATTATAAGAATCTGATTCGGTAAATTAATTAGTTAAATTAATGAGATAATGGCAGAATCTTATCATATCCTTTTTAATTTAATTTGAACTTAAAATAAGATATGATAGGATATTATGATAGTAGGACTCCAAGAAGTTTGTGTGGTTTTAAAAGAAAACAAAACCCTAGTCGTCTTCTTGTTGCAACTATCTCATAAAATTTTCATGCCTCCATAACCAGAAATCTAGCCTCTCAAAACCCTAGGCGCTAGCACTCCCATGTATTGAACTGAGTTCGCCGTGTGTATCCGATAGAGGACATTTGCGTATTGCAACATCTGATGATCGTCTAAAATGCACATACGCCTGAAAATATGAAGGCAAAAGTGTTGCTTCCGGCAATACAGGGGTAATTCGGTAAACTCTTAATTGACCTAATTGTTTTGGTCTGGGTTCTCGGAAGGAATTCATGGGTGTTTTTCGCGTTTAAGAATCCACGAATTCTAACACTACTTTCTGCACTTAGTGATTGTAGTCATTTCACAGCATTGTTGTATTTAGAGTATCCAAATCATAAAATGGGGGTGCATCTTGTTTTCCTTCTTCAGTTATTTTCCTAGGTAAAGCTATGGCAATTATTAAAAGGAACGGTGGATAATATGTGAACAAGTTCCTTTTGAGAATGAACACTACTTTCTGTACTTAGTGTTTTTTCCCTTTTATTTCCCCTAATATCTGTTCAGCTATCTTGGTGGATAAGATCTATTAGTATTCTGACTAGATGCTTCCTCTGGTTAACATGCAGAGAAGAAGAATGAGCGGGTTCTATCTGTTAAAAATTTGAGTCCTGAGGATGTACTCCTGATTGCGACCAGGCTCAGGAATTCAGTTGGAAGAAAGGTAGTTAAGTTGAGAACGAGACATGTTACAGAGCACCCTAGTGTTCAAGGTACACGGACGACAGACTTGAAGTTATACGTCAAACAAAAACTTAGCTCTGAAGCTTCGTTCCTTCCCTGCTTCTGAATCCAAGCCACTGACTAATAGCTGCTGCCGCTTTTAGTAGATTCATGTAAGGTGAACTGTAACTGGCTGACACTTTCATGTTTGGATTTTGTTTGAATCGTTTTATTAAGCTATGGTGTTGGTGATAGTGGGTGCAGTTGAATGAACAATTTTCTTTTTACCCTTTTCAAAAGTTATTTTAAATAAAGGAGTTGTGTTTTCCATTTTTTGTCATGTTGCTTTTCACAGGCTACATCCACCAAGATGGATCCTTCCCTTAAAAAGGAGCTAAGATTCCTCAAAATCGTTGGCTTTCAAGAATGTTCTGCCTTCTGCAGCTAGACAAAACATCAAATAGCCCTAAAGTTACTGTTTTCAACATGGTCAAGAGTGTTCAAGAGATTGAGAATTGGGAGGATCAGAGTATTAGAAAGTTGGACCTGGCTTCTAAGTTGGAAAAGGTTGAGCACTTTAAGCCAGTTCTTAAAGAAGCATTCTTTAATTTGTCAATCTCTTTTCTGGAATGCAAATTTTTCAGCAGAAATGATATTTGGGAACTCTTGCCATCCAGAATCTGAAGAATCCCGTGGTTCTAAAACCTGATATGATTACCCCCGTGAAAAAGCAAATTGGGGCTGTTGAAAGGAGGCCGGACTGCTTTTCTACCATTTTTCAGAGAGGATGAAAATGGTGGTGGAAGGGGGGGTCAGCAATGGAGGATGAAGATGGATAAGGGACGAGAAGGGGCATATGATTTTTCCCTTTTCCCCTACAATATTTTTCACATGATGTATATTTCTATTGGTTTCTGCTGTGGTTGTAACCGCGATCAAAATATGAGAAAAAAAAATTAATGACTATAAAGATTTGAGACTAAGACTTTATTGGGATTGAAAATTTTCAATAATTTTCATTTTTTTCATTTTTCAAAAACTATTATTTACATAACATATCATATTATCGTTCATTAAATTAGTTTGATTTCTAACTTTATATATATATATATATATATATATATATATATTTAAAATCATCAATTCGAATAATATAAATTCATATAACTTTTATTTGAGTTTTAAAGAATTGGAGTGGACATCACTAAATAAGGGTTCAACGTATCTTATCATTCTCAAATAACCTTATCCTAATCTATCTGAATTCAATAATCATAATGTTAATTCTTATTTATATGAATTTATTAAATTTAAATAATCATAATATTTTAAAAAGAAAACTCTTCAAATTTCTTCAAAAAAAAATTTTTAATTTCATACTCCTAAGTGTTAATAACTAACGATGCTACATGTCGTTGCACGTGCTTTTACAGCTACTTTTATATATATATATATTAAATTTAAATTTTCTTTTTAAAAATTCTTTTAAATTTAATGTTTAAAAAACCCTTCAAATTTCTTTTTTATTTTTTTAAAATTCTTATATATTTAATATTAAAATTTACATTCATCTAAATTTATATGAATTTATATCGCTTCTTTATTTTCTTTTTAAAAATAATCTAAAATTTATTTTTGTCCAGTATCAGTACAACACACTGTCACATATCTTATTAGCAACTATCTGCAACTACTTTTATATATAGAGAGAGATTTCATTTGATTTCACATGTTTAATATTTTTTTACTAAATCCATCTCAAATTAATTATTATCTACTTACACCTTAAAACAACCATTGCCGCGATTAGAATAAACTCTTTGCTAACGCCGGGTCTAAATAGTGAATAATCGGATAACAATTATGGGTATCGTGAGAATTATTTTTATAACACAGAATCTTTAGAAATCGTTGTTAGACTGCTTTGCGTCACCCGTTGAAATCTTCTAATGGTTTCGGAAGTATTGCAAAGGTCCCAATGCACCAATCCCTAATGCCCATCTCCTTAAAAGGTCAAGATACGTATTCTTGAAAGGAAAAAGGTTTTAAGGGGTACAAATTCTTCACGGCATATCGAGTATCAATCATCATTCAGACCCTCATTAGGAACTAATGTGTCTTAGTAAAACAGACAAGATTTCTAGGTATGTGTTTGTATATCATTTCCATGAAGACGATTATATAGAAATTCAAACAAAACAATGAAGCTTACATAAATAATCCTCTAACACGACACAATCGTAGTCCTTCCTAGTAAGACAAAATTCTCCAATATATGAATACAACCGTGGCTGCAAAATTCTTCCTTGAGGAATGAGGGCAGGAAAAATACTTGAGAACAGCTGTAGTTGTATATCCGGATCGAAAGGGGCCAGTCACAGGCGGGATGCAGCTCAGAAAGGAATTTTGGACCAATTCTTTCAGACCTTGAAATAGTTAAATGCTTGATGATGCATAAACCAGCAATTTGCTGCTCTTGGCATCCAATCATGCACTACCACCACCAGCAGCCTCAGCCGCCTTTTTCTCCTTTTGTTTTTCCCTTTTCTTCTTATTCTTCAATGCATTCTTGCTCATTTCTCTATACCAATGTAACATAAAGACATACTAAAATTCAGATGACTGGTTAATATATAACCTAGGTGTGAAAAAAATGCAGGATCCACACAGAGCATACTTACCCAGAAGGGCTTCCTCCAAAAAGCTGTAAAATCACTAGAATCATTAGTAATCATGCAAGAACATGATGTAATAAAAATAATTAATTAATTAAGTGAAAGGAAAGAGCATATGGCAGTAATATTGTCGATAGGATCAGATAAATTTGCTGATTAACAAACGATAACAGTAACAGATGAAGGTTGTAGTATGACAAATGTCATAACTTTAGCACTGTATGACATGGTGGGACACTGAGTATGAGGATTTCTTGGTTTCCAGATGAATGTAACATATCATCCTTGGCACTAAAGATTGTTCTTGTAGATGAAGAAACATAAACACCTCTAACAAAATATATCATATCTTCGCCAAAGAAAGTCAT
This sequence comes from Voacanga thouarsii, assembly GCA_026120185.1. Taxonomy (NCBI): domain Eukaryota; kingdom Viridiplantae; phylum Streptophyta; class Magnoliopsida; order Gentianales; family Apocynaceae; genus Voacanga; species Voacanga thouarsii. The sequence continues at coordinate 2,295,858 of JANUWF010001093.1, read as the reverse complement.
GAGTAATAGCGCAAAGATATCTATGCATGGCAGAGCAGCAAAACACTGACATCTACGAACATCAGTAGCAAATTAAACACATACTAGAATCTTCCCACATGATAAGCAAGAAAGTCGCACCAAGTACTACATAATTGTATATGGCTTCTTTATCCTCCTGAATCTTATAACGGTTTTCCAAAGTATACATTTAGAACTTCATGACTCCTCTTAAAAGGTACTGGAGTTGTGATCGATAATGGTTGCCCATTATCTCCTCCTGCAATTTATCATTTCATCGTACAAATTTTCTGGCTACCCAACTATCTCATTCTGCAATTGTTATTTCCAATTACAGGCAACGTCGAGAATTTTTTATCTTGTACCACTGCTTGTCACAAAAGTTTTCAAAGCCGACAGCATAAAACTGAAACTTTGTAAAGATTCTATCTTATACCTCTGCTTGAACAGCTGCTGCGGCTTTAGCATGAGGTGGACGATAAGCTGCAGGTTTCTGAGATGGAGAATTAGCTGGTGTGGCTTTTGACGAGCCTTGGGAAGATTTTGATCCTTGTCCTGAAAATGTTGTCACGTCATTCCAATTATAACTTACGTCAGGCAAAATCCACAAAAATGGAATTACTTTTGCTGAAGACGAAAAAGTAACCTTGTGTTTTGCTTGCTTCAACTTTTAATGAAGCAACAGATTTCACTAATTCTGCAATATCACCAAACTTGTCTATGGATTCTGGTTTCCAATCAGCCTGACATAGTTGCAAGCATGGAGATCAGCTACAGTCTTCTTGAGATAACACAAAATCATCAAAAGGACTAACCTGATATAATTTGTCAAACATCTTCTTTAAGTACAGTGATCCATTGTGGCAAAAGATTTTAATCCTTTAAACAAACAAACACTATCATTATCAAATATGAACAAAATGTACATTACTTAATGCAAATTTAACAGTCCCCCTCAGCTAAAAGAAGTGATGGTCAGCAGATTCTGAAGGAGTAAAAACTGCTCTTCATATGCTGTTCAGATCTTTCATCCTTGCATTATCAATTATTACTTCATGAATGAAAATAATCAATTGCCAGCAGACATCAATGGGTTTATAAACCCGAACTTGGACAATTTAGTTTCAGTGGGAACACCAAAATCAATCCAGTTGATACTTTATTGGGACTAAAACACTTGATGTAGGCAATCTATATCGATCCAAATATTTGCAACTAGATGGTTTATATAAGATGGAATAACTCCTTTGCATTGATATCATCCTTCAAAAGACAGTTTTATGGGCTAAGTCATTCACCCTGAATCCTTCACAAGAAAGGTTCAGATTTGCAGTGTCTAAATATCACTAGATAGTTTCACTTACAAACCAATAATGCAACAACATATATAGCGCTAAAACAAGCATACCCATTTTCTACTTGTCGTCTTGGAGCTGTTGTAGCAGTCATAAAGTACCGTCCATCAGGAGACCATTCGCTTATCACAGACCATTCTGCCTTTGTGGTTCCAAGCTGCCTCTTTTCTACATAGTCCCAGAAGGCCTAAAGAACAAGAATGAGCTAAATGCTGTGCCACATATTTAAAAAGACTAGTCGGCAACCAAAATATGTGAAAGCGACTAACATTAGGGGATGTAACAGCTCATATAAATATACAAGCAAGAAGGCAATAAAGAAGTAGAAGGCCAGTACTTTGCAACAACAAAGCAGGGGCAATACAGTAAAATTTTCCCTTTTCAATGGGGTCGATGCAGAAGCTACCAAGTTTCCCAAAAATGGCATTACATATCAGAAATACGAAAGATGCAAAACTTTCTTCCTGCAACCTTCCCCTGTCGGCAGAAGTCATTACCCTCCCTCATATTTGGGTGCTCATAAAATTATATTAATCCAGTGGGGCAATACATTGTATTGAAAACATAAATTTCAAGGAAACTGGATGCTGAACCCTTGATCATTTGATCCTCCAATGTAGCTTTTCTGAGTTGACAAACAGTGAGAAGCAAATAGTATCAAAATCAGGGGGAAAAAAATTATTTTCCCTTAACTCGGCCCAAAAAAAAAAAGGATGATTCACATCCTCAACAAGCATCAACATAGTAGAGTAAACCATTCCACTCCAGAATAAAATATCACCAGCAAAAACAGCTTTCCAGTCAGAAAGTGACAATGAATCACAAGGAGAAAACGTCTCTCAGATAATTTTCTTCCATATATGACGAGCAGATGTATCTATCATGTTGCAGATGGTTAAACTTTAGATGTTGATTGAATGTGAAATAATCTGTTATTGATAGGTTAAGCTCTAAACGTAAAAAATCTTAGCCCTGACCATGTGGTGTTTCAACTCCTCATTTTATCTACCATCTTTTCTCCTCACCTTGAACCAACTCGCAGGAAGCTCCTCACCTTTCTTCCAATTACACACAGAAGCCAACAGGCTGCTCCACAAATTTCCTACTCCCCCCACAAATTACAGTGTGTACATTTTTGTCACTCCTAAACAAGATGGCTATAACTAATTTGCTCTTCTTAAGGGACTTGAGTTTATATAAAGTGGAACTGGCTAACAAATATTGCTAACTGAAGGAAATTGAGAGAAAATAATCTCTTTTTCATATGTTTCAAATATTACAATGAGCTGATTATATACAATCTGCCTAAGGCACAAATATAGCAACTACCCTAACAAATTGATTCACAAAATCTCCTAATCAATCCCCTAATTACTGCCCACAAAATCTCCTAATCACTTATTACAAAATCCCCTAATTTAAGGGTCAAACTTCCCTAATTCTAGTGGTACAATATTTTCAGCCGTACTTTCCTAAAATACACCCTTTAGCCATATTTTCCCACACTCCCCCTCAAGCTGATGAATAGATATTCTCCATTCCCAACTTGGATATAACATTTTCAAACACTGGACCACTTAATCCTTTGGTTAACACATCAGCAAGCTGATTATTTGTAGACACATAAGGTGTGCAGATCAATCCACTCTCTAATTTCTCCTTAATAAAATGTCTGTCGATTTCGATATGCTTTGTCCGATCATGTTGCACAGGATTGTGAGCTATGCTAATTGCAGACTTATTATCGCATTAAAGTCTCATTAGACCCTCCAACTGGATCCTTATGTCTTGTAGAATGATCTTTAACCAACGTAACTCACATACTCCTTGAGCCATCGCTCGAAACTGAGCCTGCGCACTAGACCGTACTACTACATTTTGTTTTTTACTCCTCCAAGTCACAAGATTTCCACCAAGGAACGTACAATATCCAGTGGTCGATCTTCTATCACTTAATGACCCAGCATAATTAGCATCTATATAGGCTTCAAGCATTAGGCCCCCATTTCTCCTAAAAAGAAGTCCTCTTCCTGGGGTACCTTTAAGATATTGCAACACCCTGTGTGCTGCTCGAAGATGAATCTCTTTTGGATTGTGCATAAATTGACTAATCACACTCAAAGCATAAGCTATATCCGGTCGTGTGTGGGACAAATAAATGAGCCTTCCCACCAAACATTAGTATACCCCTTTGTCCACCATAACATCTTCCTCTGCTAGTCTAAGCTTTATATTTGGATCTATCGGAGTACTCACTGGTTTGCATGCGGTTTTGCCTATTTCCTTGAGTAGATCAGTTACATACTTCTGTTGAGAGAGAAAAATACCCTTCTCTGAATGTGCTACTTCAATTCCAAGAAAATACTTTAACTTTCCAAAGTGTCTTAATCTCGAATTCTTTTGCCAAGCACTCACTCAAAGAACGTCTCTCCTCATTATCACTTTCTGTAACAATTATGTCATCCACATAAACTAAGAAGATCGTGACTCCTCCTGGAGACGAATGCTTGATGAACAAAGTATGATCTCCTTGCCTTTGCTTGTATCCCAGCATCACCATAACCTTGGCAAACCTGCCGAACCATGCTCGAGGAGATTGTTTAAGCCCATACAATGCCTTCCTTAACCTACAGACTGTATGATCAGCAACTCTTTTCCCATAACCTGAAGGTATCTCCATATATATCTCCTCCTGGAGATCTCAATGCAAGAAAGCATTTTTGACATCAAACTGCTATAAATCCTATCCAAAGCTGGCTGCCACAGACAATAGGACTCTAAAAATATTCAATTTTGCAACTGAAATAAAAGTCTTTAGATAGTCCACTCCATACGTCTGAGTATAACCCTTGGCAACCAGCCTTGCCTTGTATCTTTCTACTGAACCATCAGCTCTATATTTCACTGTGTACACCCATTTACACCCCACTAGTTTCTTCCCTGCTGGTAACTCCACAAGCTCTCATGTTTTGTTCTTTTCCAGTGCCTCCATTTTTACATTCATAGCTTGTTTCCATTTTTCATTAGACAAAGCTTCAGATAGATTGGAAGGAATGGCAATGGTTTCTAGGTTACTGAGGAAAGCTCTGTGTGACGGAGAAAAACGATAAAAGAACAGGAAGTGTGCAAGAGGGTATAAAGGTCTTTTAGTGCACTCTCTCGTACTTTTTCTCAATGCAATGGGCAAGTCTATGTCACTACTACCCCTATGGATCTCACTCTCTACCTCTGGTTCTGTTTCAATCTGTAATGTGGGTTTAGAAGTTATTACCTGATCAGACTCTTAGACCTGCGTAGAGTTAGGGGCAGCCATCTTCTTCTTTGTATACATCTTTCCTTTGCCATATCTAGCATCCTTGGGAACAGATTCAACGTCAGATTGAGCAAATACAGGTTCAGAGTGAACTGACTCAAATAGCTCAGAATGAATTGAGACAGGATCACTAGTGGATGAGGAAGTAGGATGATTGGAAGTTGAATGATCCAATAACAAGTCAAAACCCAAACTCTTATCTTCTCTTACAAACTTCTCCCCCTGAAGATAAATGTTTGGAAAGTACAATTCACATTCATTGAAAGTAACATCTATAGAAACAAAGGATTTTCGGGAGGGTGGATGATAGCACTTGTATCCTTTTTGGGTTGATAAATATCCCACAAAGATACATTTTATAGCCCTTGGATCCAATTTTCCTCAGTTGTGACTGTGAACATGGACAAATGATGTACATCCAAACACTCTAGGAACAAGATTATTTGTGGTGTGGAAGTTAGAATAGAAAGTGGACAATACATCCATTGGACTCTAAAATCCTAAGACTTGAGATGGCAATTGGTTTATAAGGTGGGTTACTGTAAGAAACAACCTCTCCCAAAAGGTTTTAGGTACATGATATTCAAATAACAATGCTCGAGTTTTTTCAAGGAGATCACCATTTTTCCTCTCTGCAACTCCATTTTGCTGCGGAGTATTCACACAAGATGACTCATGGATTATCCCTTCCTTTTGAAAATATGGGCTTAGAGTTTGATTGAAATAGTCTCATGCATTGTTAGACCTAACTCTCTTAATGGTCACTCCAAACTGGTTTTTAATCATAGAACAGAAATTTGAAAAAACAATACTGACATCAGATTTTTGTTTAAGAAGGAAGACCCAGCAAACGCGAGTGCAGTCATCAATAAAATAAACAAACCATCGTGCCCCAGAAATATTAGCAATAGTAGATGGACCCCAGACATCACTATGGATTAAATGAAAAGGAATGGAACTTCTGTTATTATCCACTGGAAAGGGTACACGTTTGTATTTGGCAAGTTCACATTTTTCACAATGAAACGACTCAATATCTAAATGTCGAAACAAAAGATAGAAACAAGAGTTTTATAACTCGAAATGATGGATGTCCAAGTCGACGATGATGGAACTAAATTTTCTCTTTATTGGATGACAAAGATTTGGAAACAAATGACACTAACTGTTTACCCTTAGTGATAGTTGGTTGACTTGCTTCAAGGAAGTAGAGGCCACCCCGTTCTCTAGCATGTCCAATCATCGTCCCCAAACTCTTGTCCTGAAATACACAACTATTATGATGAAAAACCACCATACATTGTAAGTCATGGACAAATTTTTGGATGGATATCAAATTGGTAGCTAGTTTAGGGACATGGAGAACATTTTTCAAGGTTAACAATGAGTTAATTTGAACACTTCCAATTCCTGCCACAGTGGTTAAAGAACCATCTGCACTGGCTATTTTCCTACTGCTAGGGCACGGGGAATAGGTGGTGAAGATATTTGGTAAATAGGTCATATGGTCGGTAGTTCCTGAACCCACGATCCAAGAGGTGGAAAAGGTTATATCCGAAATATTTAATTCAATGGAAAATGGAAACTTACCTGAATATGCCACAGAACAAGTACCTGAGGGCTTTTCTAGACGGCTGATGAGTGCTCTCACCCTTTCCAATTCATCTTGGTTGAGACCAGCAATATCTGATTTTGGTGGCTCAACAATTTGGCCAGCTGTTACATTAGCGTGTCCGCTTTTGGATTGTCCCCCATTGTGTTCCCATTCTCGGCTGGGTGGCTTCCCATGAAGCTTCCAACAACACTCACGGGTGTGCCGCTGCTTCTTGCAATATGTGCACCATAACTTGTCTCGATCTTGAGTCCTAGAGCCTTCTGTCTTCATGTCAAGCACTGGTTTTCGTTCATCACCAACAAACTTCTTTTCAGTGGATATATTCAACTTATTTTCATTACTTGCAAACATTGCTGAGTTGATTGAAACTTGTGGCTCCAAAATCAAACTTCACCTGCTTTCCTCTCCTCGAACTCTGGCTACGACCTCATTGAACCATGGGACTTCTGATTTCCCAAGAATCTGAACACGCACCTGATCGAATGCTAGATTCAACCCAACAAGGAAATCATAGACTCTATCCTGTTCAATGAAAGTCTTCAAAACAGCAGCGTCATCTGGACACTTTGTCTTTATGACTTTGTATTGGTCTAACTCTTGCCACAGAGCACTTAATTGATTGGTGTACTATGTGACTGTCTTATTCCCTTGCCTTGCTGCCATCGTTTTAACCTTTACCTCATACACCTGAGCTGCGTCCTTTGCCTTGACGTATGTTAGTTGAATTGCATCCCATACTTCTTTGGCAGTGTTCAGAAACATGCATGTGTCGCTGATTTCTGGGGTCATGGATCCCCATAGCCATGCCATAATCATTGAGTCCACTTCCTCCCACGCTTCAAAGTTCGAATTACTGGACTTCGGACCCGTACCCATGAGATGGCTGATTTTCCCTTTGCCTTTCAAAATGGTCCGGACTAATTGGGACCACTTCAAATAATTTTTTCTGTTCAATTTGTATGCCGCTGGAATATGCTGCAACTCTCCGGGCTGCTGTGAACGAACTACCTCCTCCGATTGGGCTGTAGTGGTCTCCGTAATCTCAGACATGCTACTCGGTACAAATCAGTATCACACAATAGGAAACAACACCAGCAATAAAGGCCGGCTATATAGCACCTATGAGGAAGGAAAATAGAGAAGAAATACCAGCAATTAAAGCTGGCTGGTCGTAGGAATTAGAATGAAAGAAACACCACCAGCAATTAAGGCTGACCGGCAGAAGAAGAAGCAAATGATAGGTGCAAGCACAAAAATCAGAAGCAAACCAGGATGAACAGCTCTGATACCATGAAGGAAATTGAGAGAATAATCTCTTTTTCATATGTTTCAAAGATTACAATGAACTGATTATATACAAGCTGCCTAAGGCACAAATATAGCAACTACCCTAATAAATTGATTCACAAAATCTCCTAATCAATCCCTTAATTACTACCCACAAAATCTCCTAATCAAATATTACAAAATCCCCTAATTGAAGGGTCAAACTTCCCTAATTCTAGTGGTACAATATTTACAGCCGTACTTTCCTAAAATACACCCTTTAGCCATATTTTCCCACACTAACCTCTTTTTAGATGTGCATAATAAAATTCACAGTATAACAGCAACTAGTAAGCATGCATGCAGAAAGAGAATAATGTAGAAACATCAAACCTAATAAAAGAGGTTCATCATTACTTAAGAAAGAGAATGTTTGTCAGGGCAAGAGTACTGTTATACATACTACTTGACTATGAAGGGCATACCAAGTATTTCATAAGAAACTAGATTTAAAAAAAAAAAAAAAGAAAGGCAACTAAACCAAATTTCTGAGCCAAGGACAAAGTATGAAAAAAATTGCATTTAATAACTCTAACAACTTCTACAGCTTTATTGCTACTTATCTATTTTGTACAAGTACAATCCAATTAAAAGAAAATGATAAAAATAAGAATAGTTTAAAACAAGAAGTGCTTGACCTAACATTAGTTCCCTAGAAAGCAAGGATACCATATTCTTGTACATAAATCATCATGATTTACTTGATGAGGTCTGTCACAAAATCTGAGTCCAAAACAGACTTAAAATGGTTCTCATCCTTGGCATTGGATATCTGGACAAAGGCAGTCTGCAAGCCCTGATAGTCCAAAATATTGGATATATACACTAATCAGATGTTTATCTTATTCCATACTAGTTGTTTATGCTAATGAACACAAAATATGGCCTTCTAGCTCCAACCAGCAGCATCTCAATATGTTTACGATAATATCAGAAACTACCTCTTGGGTTTTTCTCATTCAATCAAGTTATGTGTTCACTCATTGACTCCTTTAAGAAGTTCATACATGTAATGAATACCAGCACAAAACCTTGTTCTGGTCACCATCAAACATAAGATCCACAAATAGTGAGGAAATTGCAGAAAATCCATAAAATCGGATCATCCTCATAATATATCTCATATGTTTCATTTTCCACTATTTATTTCTGTTAATGCACAAATCACTAGCTCTTGACGTAGGAAATGAAGAAACCTTCCAAATTTAAGAAACCCATTAACAACAAAAACCAAAATATGAATCACTTAGAACTCAAATTTAACAAGATGAATAAGACAATGATGCAAGCTTAAGACATAAATAATATTATGTTCTTTTTTTTTTTTTTTTTGGTTGGTGGTTCTTTCCATTTCGGGGTGTCAGGGGCATTTTTGTAATTTTAACTTTGGGTCTTCTGGGGGTCAAGCTGGTCTGTTTTGAGGTCTTTATATAATGTCTGTCGGTGTTTTTGAAATAAGAGTTAATTTTGTTTGGGGTATTTAAAAGATAAGTGGTTTTAGGTGGGGTTCTGAGCAAATAGCATACCACCGCACAGCAGTTTTTGGCTGTCTTTGAGAGAAAGTTCTGCTGAGCAGTAGCTCCAAACCAGCAAGTTTTTTGAAGAGTTAGAAGCTTGGGTTTTGAAGAATCAACCCCGAGGTGCCTACCAGTCCTCTACTGCTGCCATAGGCATGATAGGCTAGCAAGAAACCACTGCTACAGCTTACTTTCTGGTCTGGAACAGTGATTCCGTCACTGTTCATTTTCGGGCCTGCTTTAATATCAATATTACTACTCATTTGCTGACTTTGAACAGCCTATTTCTGGGGTTGCTTTGAAGTTTTAGTGCCTATTTCACATAAACAAGGTTGTTTCAATTATTGTTTTAGAGTTTTAGCCCTTAGCTGTTAATTGTCCTACAATTTTCTGTTACTGACAAAATTGGTGAAAGTCAAATATCAGCTGTAAACAGAACTTTGGAGGAAAATAAAGGCTTGAGAAAAGAAATCAACACATAAAACAACATACCATGTCACCAGGTAAGTTTCCAAACCCAGCTAAGCACAAAACTGCAGAACTCACAATTAAGGCCACAACATTCTTACTTGAAAATGACATGAACCAATAACCTAAAACTCAATCTAACTCCCTTGATATATAGATAAGTAAATTTTCTTTATCAAAGGATACACTTCCCGTTTGGATTCCACCTGATAGTATTATAGGGGCCAGTTCCAAGCTCAAGGAGTGGATTGCACTTCTTGTCAAATATTGTTGCCATTGCAGGCATAACTGAAAATCTGTCAAGGAATGTTGAATGGCTATTTACTTAATTAACTTGAGGGAACTGGACAATGGACAGGAAAACTGCATCTGTCTTCTACGTCAGTGCACATCAATCCAATACAGAAACACAGTAGGATATTTATCTTTTTATACTTATTTCAGCCTGGAATAGAGGAGACACATAGTTCAGTAGGTCTCTCACATTATTTCTAAGAGCAATTTCATTATACTGTAACATAGTTCAGTGGATCTCTCATGTTATTTCTAAGAGCAATTTCATTATACTGTAACATTCACTTTTACCATCAAAGAGAAGTCATAAATATTAGCACGCTCTAGACAATACAAAAAGGCAGAGATGTAACTACAAGAAAACAGATCAATTGAATCCTTGAACTATCAACAATCAGAAAAGAGTATCTTGAAGTTTAAAGCAGCAGCAAATTACAGTTCTGTGATCCAGTACATAGGTTTAATGTAATTAAAATGAAACAAACTAGAATAAATCAGATTACTTCCCATACAAAAAGACAATCTATTTATTAGCCACTACAAGACTACTAATCGCTTGAAATTCAGAATTACAATTTCAGGATCTCTGCCAATGTGTGAAACTATAAAAGGTTCAAAACTTGCTTTAGCTAGTCTTTGTAATGCACGTCCAGCAATCACAATTGGGTGCCCTTTTACTTGCTTTCTTAGATAACCAAACATTTATTGGATAAAAATTCTTTTCCATCCTTGCAGTTTCTGAAAAGATAATGTGAAAAGTAAAAATTTCAAAAGGGAAACTATTATGCAAGAATTAAAGTGTTAAAATCCTGAAAATGAAGATATAAAAACAGACAGTTTGACTGGAGGACATTCAATCTTCAAGGTAGTCCACATATTTATACAAAAATAAAACAATAACTAAGCCATTTGTAGGGCCAATATCAGCTCGACTACAATTCTTCAAATCCGTGGTGGAAGGTCAAGGCCAGATGAACATTGCCATGTCCGTCCCAGATGAGTTCAGACAATCAGCAAAAAGATCAAACAGATCATACCATTCAACCTTACATTCTACATTTTGGGTTGATATCGTAAATCAACACATGCTAAAGACAAATTAATGTAGGACACATAATTGTCAAAGGAAGATTACCTCAAGACTAACTACTATTACCCCAAGACTACTTTAAGGCCGGAAATTTCCTATTCCTTTCTTTATATCTCTAGCTAAATTCTCTATTTACGTGCTTTTGCACATTTGTAGTAGCAAGACAATACAAATCTAATACTAGAAGACAAGGATACATCCATAAACAACAGCAAATTCTTTACCCGAATGTGACCATTGAACATCATGCACAGGCCCTTCTTTACCTGCAAGCATGTCCCAAGGCTTGCTCATTCATTGCATTATATAAATGGAAGTATCTGCTAAAGAAGAAGAGACAACAAATCTTACGGAGGGGAACTAGTCCTTCATGAGATCCATCTGTAGTCAAATAGTTCAGTTTAGATTCTCCATAGTAACTCTGATTTGTTTTGTCAACATCTGACTGTACTAAAACAAGTAGCCCTGTAGAACCAGAATTCCAGCTTAGTCTCACAGTTGAACAGCGGAAGAAGTTTCGTCGTGCAGTAGGCTGGCTTTGTAAATCCTTCCCAGTGTCGTATATCTGGACACTAGCTGGCATTCCCTACGCAAGAGTTTATCAGCTAAGAAGTTAACATCAAAATCCTGAAGCCCAGTTTTTTTTTTTTTTTTAAGTTTTATAGGCCTTTTGCTGTTTATATTATATTATATATATATATATATATATATATAGATTCCAAGTGGTTTTCATTTCTGCTTTAAGAAGTTGTCATCTTAACATTTCTTTGGACAGCCCATCCATGCAATCAAATTAATTTATTTGGATATACTTTTAAAAAAATGTTATTTGGACAAGAGATTAGAATTTTATTCTAAAGTAGGATGTGCTTTTTGAAAGAAAATTGAAAGATTGAAAACAAGCACCGCAAAAATTGAAAACACGCCCAAGGAAAAATTAGCCATGCCACATTTATAATAATCAACAGCTACAAAATCTCAAGCCTAACTGGCAAACTCAAAATCAGCCAAGAATCAATTAAGATTTGTGGATTAAGTACCTTTGATTCTGGAACAAATACTGCCACATATGTGCCAGGTTTCTTTGAAAGTTCCACACCAACAACCCCAAGAACTCTCAGCCGATGTACAATACCTTTTGAGAAATCCCCAGGATCAAAAAATTGAACTTCATTAGTTGCCAGACGACATGCAACAACTTCGTCAAAACTGAATTGAATTGAGGGCCTGAGGAAAGCACAAGTTCAATAGAACATTGCCAATGCATTATCAAATTATAATCCAATTGCTGGAGTTTTTCTGAAAACCAAAAAAAAAAGAGAGAGAGAGAGAAAGTGTTACCATGTTGCTTTTGTCATATTCTTCTGGGCAAGGTTATGAACAAAATCACCCATTTCAGTCTTCCATAAGACCACGTTTCGGTCTTGTGGAGATGTCAACTTCTGAAAGGTCTGAAGATAAGTACCACAAGGGGACAGGACAGCTGCAAGAAGATTTGGGACTTGGAAAGACCTTATCTCTCTCCAGCTTCTACAATCATAAATACTGATCTCTGAGTCGGACTTTACGATCATAAGTTTTGATCCATCTTCACTAAAATTCACACTGGAGCATGTAATTTTGTCTAGCTTGGAACTTGTCTGGCCTTTGGTGAATGGGGGGCCATCCCAAATGACAAAACCATCTGGTTCTCTCACTAGAATTTCCAAGGATGGTGGTTCCACAATAGCCATTAGAGGCAGCAGAAGACGCCCCAAAATCAAGCACCAAGTCAATCCTCAACGAAACCTTCAATAAGATGAAAAGTAATTCAATGACAGTTTCTATCGATCCAAACAGTCACATAAAATGAGATAACTAAGAAACTAAGCCTGAATCTAAACCAGCATCATTGCATTATTCCTTTTTGGTAAGTTTGACTATTAATATGTATATTCAAGATAAATATTTTCAATGAATTTTTGGAAGGACATTTTAGGCCTTGACAACCAATAAGCTATAACTCTGCATAAAATAAAATGTATAATTTGCTACGTTAAAATGGGAAATTTTTGCCCTATAGTTGCTGTGACCAAGAATCCTTCTTTTCATATTAAAAATCCTTATGGCCTTTTTCTCAGTATTCCCATTGCTTGACAATGGGTCTACACTGGCATATCTATCAAGTCCTGCTATATGCTTTTATTGCAACCATGCCCTGACCATTCCTATTCAATCTCCAGTCCTAAACCTATTCCCAGCAAATCATGCAAAATCAAATTTCATAATTGAGTAGAAATTAAGGTGAGCAGGAATCATTTGTGTCCAAAAGACACTGAAGACAACAGCACTCCCACCACTGGTGATTCTGAAGAAAGTGGATCACCAACTTGATCAAAATGATTTGACGATCCTCATATTTCTGCACATATAGACACATTTCTTTCCTTTAACAACATAATGTACTTTATTTCATTTTTAAAGAACTCCTACTTCATTTACATAAATCATACATTACTAAAATGTTCCACTAATATAGAAAGTACATTTTACAAAAGGCAAAGTTTCACAAGCAAAGCAAACAAGACAGAGACCTATACTGTAATGAACCAACTTAACCTCCTCTAGGGAGTTAAGTGGATCACCCACCAGGCCCATGCCTAAGGCGTATACAAAATCTGAATACTGAATAAAATTACATGTTAGAAATAAAACTCGAATCTAATTGAGTACAAATGTACTATTACGTGGTTTCAACCTATTTTACATAGCTAATCTAAAACAATTACATAGCTTCCATCGAGTATAACTATCTTACATAACGTTTTTACTCCATTAAATAATTATTGCCAGGGCTCAAACACACACTACAATATCTAAAAATTCTTCCTTCCCCATGATCCACCTGTCAAGTCTCCAACTCTCCATATCTGAAAGGATTTTTCAAAACTTGTGCATGCGTAAAGCTCAGTGAGGCTCATGTGTGAGTTTACTTTTATTATAACATAGCTTTTGTATCAACATATTTTTTATAACTTATATATAACAATTGGCACTTGGTAAGCAATCAAGATAACATAGATGTATAAATCAAGCAACAAAGAAGAAGGGTACTATTCAATTTCACAATTCACTGAATTGTTCCTTCAGCCTAGAGAATATGATCACAATCGGTGCAACGCTCTGATAATCGGGACAATTTGAATCAGTTGGCCAAGAAAACATTTGTAATATTTTGGGATTGAGTGATCCCATACTTTCAATTGCTGTTTTCATTTCCGAAAATACAGTATCACAATTTCCAATAAACTTGGACACGCCCGGTATGGCCAAATATCTCAGTCCAAATGAGATCATATCATGAGTTAAACATGCACGAGTTCCAAGTACGCTCAAACGAGCCAACTTGTACACTTGTTTTTCTTCTGGGCTGAGTAATTCAAGCTATTTATGAAACATGATTCAATGACAAGTATTACTCAAATGATGCAGGCATTTACTCATAGGTGCTTATGTGAACATTTACTAGCAATATCCATTTATAAGTATAGTTTCAATAGAGAAACTTAATAAATCTCAAATGAGATTTCAAGTAAAAAACATACATTCCAACGTCATGAGCAATGCCAAGGCCAAACAGCCTAAAATAATTTGTGCCAGAGTATCTGATAGCTTGACAATACTCAATTATTTCTACAACAATACTCTTTACCATTTTGTAAGAGAACACCTAAGATGAAAATCAAATTAAGCTAGTAATGGCACATCCTTATACATTTTGAATTTCATAATAGTTTTTTGCATTTTCTTTTCAAAATTCCAATCCTTGAAGCTAGTATTTTGACTAAAACAAGGTAATGCATTTGCACAACTTAAAACCAACACTAGGATCAAACAAGCAAGTTTCAGATCATCTTGCTAACATAAAAAACCATCATTCAGTACAAAAATCTAGAATTAAATTCAAGATAAGGTCTTTTTCCCCCCTTCTTTTTGTTAATGCAAAATGAATGCAGCAATTTCATAGCAATATCATGATATTTCCATCTCTTTTAAAAACCAGAATTTCATACACCAAAACATAATACAGTCAACCATAAAACTCCTACTCATCACATTGAAACTAAATGGCTACAATTCATGCTTGTTCTGGGGTAAAATAAGATTTCCAAATGACATTCTCAAAACAGTAACCAATATCATCGTTTACCTCCAAAATAACCATGCTATAAACCAAATCCCTAACACATATTCAAAACTAATAATATGCCGAAAACAGAGCATATGCAAGAAAAATAAGCTTTTACACAGCAGCCCCGCACTGCTATACTCGGCAGTGAATTAGTCCAAATTTTCAAGCTAAAAACTCCTTTTAAACCAATCTAATTGCACAAGAATGACTCCATTTCGTTTCCTCACTTCAGGTATAATCAAAACCAAGAAAGAAACGTGCATAAAACGGGGTATATATAGTTCAGAATTAGAATTAAAACCAGATCATTAAAACTGCATGCAATTTGCAACATCAGTCCATCCTTTCAATTTCTACCAAGTCTACAGTCTTCTATACCGTCCCAATTCCTTCTTAAACCCTTCTTTTAACATTATACTAGAAGTACCAAGGCAAAACTAGCAAACTCATTGATGAATTCAGCAAACTGAAAGGGGGGAAAATCAGGGTGTTACCAGCATTTTCTGGACAGTGAAGAAGCTGTGTTTTGCAACAGTTTTGGGGCTGTCTTTTTTAATAGACTTCAAGCTGGATTTTGGGCAGAATTTGGAAGGGAAATTGAAGAGAAAACGCAGAGGAAATGAAGAATAGCAGTCAGTGGCCAATTGGAGAATCATTCCTATTCTTCATTACTTGACCCTTTGAAGTGTTTAATTTATTTCTCTTGAAATACCTTCCTATGCTATGCGTTCATTTTATTGTTCTCCTGTTTTTTGTTTCCTTTACCATTTCTTCTTGTTAACCCATCTTAAAGCTTCGTTACCTATCACAAAATATAATCCAACCTTCTCGCTCTTATCTCTTATCCTGAACTATTAACTCCAAGCAACTTATCAAATAAATATAAGTTTTGTTTTGCATATGGGGCTGTCCGGTCATGTCTGATCACTCCATCACCATTTTCCACTTCTGATTTCCTAACCATAATTATCTAGCCAGTTATCAAGCTCTCTTCCCCCCCGCCTTCCATAGATATAATGTGAAACTCCAGGTTACCATCTACACTGCTAGAATCCAATTTTAATCACACAACAATCAATGATGTTTATACCAAAAATAAGAATTTGATTCTAAATATATGAATTAACTTAAATCAAATACTTTTAACTAGTATAAAGAGGTCTTGTAAAAGAAACAGAAGCACCGCAACTACAATCTTAAATCAACATCAAGATTTTATCAAACACAATGAAAAGGAATTGAACGGAATTGAACCTCACCTTAATTAGTTGTTCAATTCCCCAAGAGACTCCGCCTCTCGGCCTTCACTCTTACTCCCTGTTTCTGTCTTTCTTTATTTTTCTAACTTTTTCCTCATCCTTTTTCTTCTATTTCCCCCATTTATACTACTCTCTGTGTTGAAAGATCTCGTAAATAATTGTGATTATGTACCATATTTGTTATACTCTATAGTTAGAAGTTTATGAGCTGTATTAGTAATCTTAGGAATCACTTTTTATTTTCTTCTATATTACGGTAGTTAGTTGAATAGTATATTTCTCCTTAATTAGGGAGATTAGCTGCCCTTCTTATATTTTTGTTCACTGTCTTTATGGTATCAGAGCAAAAATCCTAGGTTTGAATCTTTTTTCTTTTTATCTCTAAAATGTCTAAAGTCACGTCTGTGACAAGCTAACCTCTTCAGCCATCTCAGTCCGAACCTCAGAGAAATACATCTGAAAACCATCCCATTCAGATTATTACAATCCGACTAAATGGTGATAATTTTCTTCGATGGTCACAATCTGTTCGCATGTATCTCTGAGGAAGAGGAAAGATTGGCTATATCACAGGTGATACTAAGCAGCCTGACGTAAATGACAAAACTTATGCCATTTGGGGTGCTGAAAACTCAATGGTAATGACATGGTTGGTCAATTCCATGACTGAAGAGATAAGTGCAAACTACTTATGTTACTCTACAGCTAAGGAATTATGGGACAATGTTTCAGAAATGTACTCTAATCTTGGAAATCAATCCCAAGTTTACGAGTTGACCCTACGACTTGGGGAAATTTGCCAAGGTGAGGATTCTGTAACAAAGTATTTCAATTCTCTTGAACGGATTTGGCAGGACCTGAACTTATTCAATAATTATGGGTGGAAATCAAATGATGACTACAACCAGTACAAGAAGATAGTGGATACTGGCCGAATCTTCAAATTTCTTGCAGGTCTAAATGTTGAATATGATGAGGCCTATGGCCGAATAATTGGAAGAAATCCCCTGCCTCCAATTGGTGAAGTTTTTGCGGAGGTAAGGAGAGAATAGAGTCGGAGACATCTGATGTTGGGAAAGAAGACGGCAGGTTCAACCGCGTCCATGGAAGGATCAGCGCTGGCTATTCCTGAAGCTCAAGTAAGCAGTAGAACTTCTCACAACCAGCGTGCAGAAGACAAAAACAACCTGCCATGTGACTACTGTGGAAAGCCATGCCATACTCGCAAAAAATGTTGGAAGTTGCATGGTAAACCACCTAATGGTAAGGGAACAAAATATGGTGAACATAGCACACCTACAGCAACTGAAGCTGAGTCATCTCCATTTAGTAAAGAGCAATTAAGTCATCTTCTTAAGCTGCTGAAATCTTGCTCATCATCTAATGCTCCTATCGGTTCTATGGCACAAACAGGTAGTAATTCTTTAGCTTTACTTGTTCTAGGAAGTACTACTCCTTGGATCATAGATTCAAGAGCCTCTGATCATATGACAAGCTGTTCCCAATTGTTTGATTCGTATTATCCATGTTCCGGTTCCGAAAAAATCAAAATAGCTGATGGCAGTTTTTCACCTATTGCAGGCAAAGGAAATATTAAAATTTCAGAAAAAATCTCTTTGAAATCAGTTTTACATGTTCCAAAACTTGCATGTAATCTTCTTTCCGTTAGTAAATTGTCTAAATACTCTAATTATTCCATTCTTTTTTCTCCTTCCAATTGTGTTTTTCAGGACCAGAACTCAGGGAAGATGATTGGAACTGCTAGAGAAATAAATGGGCTGTGCTACTATGATGGAACTGGTTCTAGGAATAAAACAGCTCATGGATTAGGTAGTACAAGTTCAAGCTTTGTCTATGATCAAGTTATGTTATGGCATAAAAGATTAGAGCATCCCAGTTTTCCATATCTCAAATCTCTATTTCCTGAATTATTTAAAGGTATTGATTGTTCAAAACTTCATTGTGAAGCTTGTAATTTAGCTAAAAGTCATCGTGTTTCGTTTCCAATAAAACCATATTCTGCTTCAAAACCATTTTATTTGTTGCATAGTGATGTTTGGGGCCCATCTAAAGTTAACACACTTTCTGGAAAAAAATGGTTTGTAACATTTATTGATGATCACACACGAGTTTGCTGGGTTTATTTGTTGAAAAAGAAATCTGAAGTTGGACAACGATTTAAAGATTTTTTCCACATGGTTGAAAATCAATTTCAAACAAAAATTGGCATTCTAAGAACGGATAATGGGACTGAATATTTCAACATATATTTGAGAATATTTGAGAACATTCATTTTGGAAAAAGGATTCTGCATCAATCCACTTGTCGTGACACACCACAACAAAATGGTATTGCTGAAAGAAAAAATAGGCATTTACTTGGAGTTGCTCGGGCACTTATGTTTTCCATGAATGTTCCTAAATATCTTTAGGGTAATGCACTCCTAACCTCTTGTTATTTAATAAACATAATGCCATCTCGAGTTCTGAAATTTCAAACACCTTTACAAGTTTTGAAAAATTATTTTTCCACATCTAAGATAACAGCAGATCTCCCTTTAAAGGTTTTTGGATGTGTTTGCTATGTGCATGTCCCAAATGTGTTTTGCTCAAAACTTGATCCCAAAGCTGAAAATTGTGTTTTTATTGGTTATGCTTCCAATAAACGTGGGTACAAGTGTTTTAATCCAGTCACAAAGAAATTTTTGAGGGCATGGATGTCAAGTTTGTCAAGGATCACTCTTTTTTTCAAAAAAAAATTCTTCAGGGGGAGAACTTAGTTGAAGAAAATAATTTTTGGGAAACTTTACCCAATTCTTTAACTAATTCTGATATGGAAACTAGGGTCAACACTATTAATCCTACTTTGCCAGATGTTACTTTATCAGAGACAGGGGAAGAAGTACTTCCAACGGATCATAATCTAGTGGATCATAATCCTCAACATGAGCTGCAGGTTTATACTAGGAAGAAATTCCATAAAGTTACTACAACCCCAGTTATTCCTTCAGCAGATGATCAATCAGCTTTGCCGAATAATGGCCCTACAACTCAGAGTAACCTTCCCTCTACTTCCACTCCTTCTGACCTTGATCTTCCAATTGCTTTAAGAAAAGGAATCCGGACATGCACTAAACATCCTATCACACAATACTTGTCATATGAAAAAATGTCAAAAAATCATAGAGCATTTGTGTCTAGGATTTCTAATATGCTTGTTCCAAGAACTGTTCAGGAAGCATTAGGTGACCCAAGTTGGAGATTAGCTGTGATGGAAGAAATAAATGGTCTTAAAAGAAATAACACTTGGACTGTCATTGATCTGCCCAAAGACAAAAAGACGGTTGGGTGCAAATGGGTGTTCACGATGAAGTTTAAAGCTGATGGAAGTGTGCAGAGATACAAAGCGAGACTAGTAGTAAAAGGATTTACTCAAACTCATGGTATTGATTACCAAGAGACTTTTGCTTCTGTTGCTAAAATTAACTCTATTAGAGTACTTCTTTCTCTTGCAGTTAACTTCAACTGGCCACTTCATCAATTTGACGTAAAGAATGCGTTTTTAAATGGAGAATTGCAAGAAGTATATATGGACCTGCCACCCGGATTTGAAGAAAAACTTGGAAAAGACAAAGTGTGCAAATTAAAAAAGTCTCTATATGGATTAAAGCAGTCTCCTAGAGCTTGGTTTGAGCGTTTTGGTGTGTTGTTATCAAGAGACATGGTTTCTCTCACAGCCAAGCTGATCACACCCTGTTTTTTAAACATTCCATCAAAGGTAAAGTAGCTATTCTGATTGTGTATGTAGATGACATAATCATGACAAGGGCTGATTCTCTTGAGATCAGCAACTTGAAGAGGAAACTTGAAGCCGAATTTGATATTAAGGACTTGGGAAAGCTGAAATATTTCCTTGGGATGGAGTTTGCAAGATCCAAGGAGGGAATTTTTGTCAACCAACGCAAGAATATGCTTGATTTACGCAAAGAAACATGAATGACAGGTTGTAAGGCAGCAGATACGCCAATTGAACCTAATGTAAAGTTGAAAACAGCAGCAGCTAATGAAGTAATGGACAAAGAACGTTATCAAAGATTGATAGGGCGACTAATCTATTTGGCTCACACTCGACCTGACATAGCTTTTGCAGTGAGTGTTGTGAGTCAATTCATGCATTCACCTAGACCTACTCACTTTGAAGCCGTATTCAGAATTTTGAGATACCTCAAAAGAACTCCTGGAAAAGGACTTTTGTTCAAAAAAGGAGAACATCTTCTGATAGAGGCCTACACAGATGCAGATTAGACAGGAGATGTAAATGATAGAAGATCCACCTCAAGTTATTGTACCATTGTAGGCGGAAATCTGGTTACTTGAACGAGCAAAAAACAAAGTGTGGTGGCAAGAAGTAGTGCTGAAGCAGAATTCCGCTCTGTGGCACATGGATTCTGTGAAGTGTTATGGATAAAAAGACTCCTAGAAGAATTGAAGAGACCTATTAAAGTTTACTGTGACAACAAGGCTGCAATCTCTATAGCTCATAATCCAGTTCTACATGACAAAACAAAACATGTAGAAGTTGAAAAACATTTCATCAAGGAGAAGATAGATAGTGGTGTGATATGTATGTCCTACATACCCACTGCTAGCCAAACAGCAGATATACTAACAAAAGGTCTTCCCAAGGTACAACACGAGAATCTAGTTAGCAAGCTTGCCATGAGTGACATCTTAATGCCAGCTTGAGGGGAAGTGTTGAAAGATCTCGTAAATTATTGTGATTATGTACCATATTTGTTATACTCTATAGTTAGAAGTTTATAATGTATTAGTAATCTTAGGAATCACTTTTTATTTTCTTCTATATTAGGGTAGTTAGTTGAATAGTATATTTCTCCTTAATTAGGGACATTAGCTGCCTTTCTTGTTCCTTGTTAAGCTCTTTAAATATCTGTACATCAATATAGAAAATTCATTCAACCTTCTTATATTTTTGTTCACTGTCTTTACTCTGAAACCCAGCAAAAGGGATAGGATCAAAGAAAAGATAGAAACACGAAGTGGCAACCAAAGGAAATGAAGAGGTGGCAAATGGGTATGGCTGCAGAGGAATGAGGGGAAGGAGAAGGAGATGTTAATCAAGGACTGTTATTAACCCCAACCCCCCCACCCCCCTGGCGAACAACAACTAAAGTAAACTTTGCTACGAAGGACAAACCTTTAGTATATTTATATTCAAAAAATTAATAAAATAACCAAATATGTGAAGTGCTGCAATATCAACCTTTATATAATTTAAATAACTCAAACATACATATACAGATAATTTGTGACATCATGACAAACACATAATTTTCATAATACTCACAAATTAATTTCATATTTAACTCTAGATATACATTTTTTAGAAATCTATTATAAATAGAAAAATATGGGTCTAACATATACAAACTAAATAATTATAAAAACTCACTGTGTAATACTATGCTCACAGCACTCAATACTTTGTATCCTTTTTTCCAATTGTTATTATATATCATAAAATAAAACTCATAAATCTTCGAAGATTATAAATCAAGCTAATTCTCTTCTGTTACCTCCAAACTCTATGATCAATTCATTACTCAGGACTCATATACATATACTACTGGCATTCTCATAAATCTTCAAAGACTATAAATCAAGCAAATCCTCTTCTGCTATCTCCAACCTCTATGATCAATTCATTACTCAAGACTCATATACATATACTACTGGCATTTCTCTTGGTTAGTGTACATTATGATTGAACTTGAATGCCTTTGAATCCCTTTCTCCATCCTACTTTATTGCATTATGAGTACCCTTAGTTATAGAGTTTCCTATATTTGATAAACTATTAAACTAACGAAAGACAATCAAATATTTAAAAAACAACAAAAATACTCCGTAAACCTAAAAAGTACAAATCTTTATTTGTCATTCTTAAGTACATTTCTGATTTTCATTAAATTTCTGCAACCACCTTTACAAGTTCACCAAACAAAATACTTAGTATAAGCTCCAGCTACTAATTTGAATTTCGAACTCTAAACAACAGAAATAACCCATTCTCTCTCTGTCTCTCAAAAAAAAAAAAAAAGGGCTAAAACCACTGGCAGAGAAGCCTATAACAAAACTGCAACTTTGAATGTCCACAAAATCCAGAAGGGTTGCCAAAAAGAACTACACGAATTGGATTATCTATATGTATGTGAAGCCATACCACACAAAGAGTGTAATTCTGTATATCAGCAGTCAAAAGTTAAACCTAATATCTGAAACAATTTAGACTTACAGAATCGGAAGGAAGAAGCTTAGAAGTGATTACGGGCAGAAACGGGCTGGCGAAAATCGACCACTGGAAGATTCAGGGAAGAACAGCTTTCAATGCTCCTTTACGGCGACCCAAATTTGCCTTGTGGAGTTATTCGTTGAATTACCGCCACGGTGAAATTTGTATAATTCTCGGGTTCAACAATTGGGAAATTTTCAGGTGAAGCAGTCTCGCACGTGCACGGGGTGGAACGATACCTCCAAAGTTCAACAACGGTACCTCTCATTAAACAAACAATTATATATATATATATATATATATATATATATATATATATATATATTATGAATATCTTAAAATTATTAGAAGCTCCATTAATTAGTGAAGGCTCTACTAATTATAGATTTATATGAATTATTAGAAAAGATTTTTATGAATGTCCACCATTTAGAGGAAACATCACTAATTAAGATTAGTAAAAGATGATGTATGACATGATGTATTCCACTAATTAGAACTGTATAAATAGAGCTATTCTCTAAACTTATAGTACATCATTATTTTGTGAAAGAAAGATTAGTGAAAGAAAGATTAGAGAAAATTGTGAGAGAAAAGAAAGAGAGAGAAATTCTTGTGCAAAGAATAATTAGAGTTTTATTAGTGTGTAGTGTGAAGATTTTATTCTAACACTACCCAAATTTTATAACACGTTATCAGCACGAGTCTCTACCGTTACAAAAACCAGAAAACTAAACACGAGTTTTTGCCGTTACTAAAGCCAGAAGACAGGTACGCATTTATTGATCTCTATGGCTAACATCGCTAAATTCGAATTTATAACCCTTGATATTTCTGAAAAAAATTATATGTCATGGGTTCTCGATGCAGAAATGCATCTAAATATTGAAGGCCTTAGTGAAACTATTCAAGCAAATAATAGTGCATCTGCACAATACAATGCTAAAGCTTTAATTTTTATTCGTCGTCATCTCGATGAAAATTTGAAAATAGAATATCTTACCGAAAAAGATCTATATGTCCTGTGAGTAAATTTAAAAAAAAAGATTTGACCACCTGAAAATGGTCGTACTATCCACTGCACGGTATGAATGGTTGTACCTGAGGTTGCAAGATTTTAAAACCGTGAATGAATATAGCTCCGCAATGTATAAAATTACATCTCAATTAAAATTATGCAGAGAAAAAGTGACTGATGAAGATATGTTGGAGAAGACATTCTCTACATTTCATGCCTCGAATATTGTCCTGCAGCAACAATATCGAGAAAAATGGTATACAAAATTTACAGATTTAATTATTGCCCTCCTCATTGCAGAGAAGAATAATGAGTTATTATTGAGAAATCATGAAGCCAGACCAACTAGCTCAACAGCACTTCCAGAAGTGAATGTTGTTGGCTCCAACAGAAGTCATTGTTATAGTCGTGGTCGTGGCCGTGGCCGTGGCCGTGGTTATGGTCGTAGACACGCTCGATATTTCCCTTATCACAATCATAATCAAATTATGAAAAATACTGGCCACCTGAAGTGGAACAGAAAATATCATAAGGGAAAAGAAAAAGAAATGGAAGAAAAGCATGAGATACATGTTATAGATGTGGCATGAAAGGTCATTGGTCACGAAACAGTCGTACGGCTAAACATTTAATTGAATTGTATCAAGCTTCATTGAAAAATAAAAATGTGAAAGCAAATTTTTCTCAACATCCAATAAATGATGTTGAGGATGATGATGATATTGATTCTGAAGATCTTAATATCAATATTACCCATATAGATGTATCGGATTTTTTTGAACACCCAAACGGTATGATAGACCATTTAATTGGTGATGGTAGTGTCCAGAAGAACTAAAGCCTCACCCTGATATTTTTGTATTTTCATTTTCATTATATTCTAATAATATTTACATTTGCATATATATATTTGTGTTCAGATAGCTGTTGTTAATGATGATGTATGCATTATTGATAGTGGAACTACACACACCATACTAAAAAATGAGAAATATTTTTCTGATCTTAAAATGGGATAAATAAATATTTATACGATAAACGGTAACGCAAATGTGATTGAGGGCTCCGAAAGAGCTAGTATATTGTTGCCTAAAGGAACAACAATTATTATTGATAAGACACTATTTTCCTCAAAATCCAAAAGAAATTATTGAGTTTTAAAGATATCCGCAAAAATGGCTACCATGTTGAAACAAATGAGAAAAATGGGATTGAGCATCTTTATATTACTCAAATGCATTTGGGTAAGAAATCTGTATTAGAAAAACTGCTGTCTTTTTCTACTGGCCTATATTTTGTAAAAATATGTACAATTGAAATTCATCATTTAGTAAATCAGAAGTTTACTGATCCTATTACTTTTAGCATTTGGCATGACCGGTTAGGTCATTCAGGATCTACCATGATGAGAAGAATCATTGAGAATACACATGGTCATCCTTTAAAAAATAAAAGGATATTGACATCAAAAAAATTCTCATGTACTGCATGTTCCCTAGGAAAATTAATTGTTAAATCATCACCAGTAAAAGTAGGAGTTGAAAGTCTTACATTTCTCAAACGGATTCACGGAGATATTTGTGGACCTATTGATCCACCATGTGGACTGTTCAAATATTTTATGGTCTTAATTGATGCATCATCTCGATGGTCACATGTATATTTATTATCTACTCGCAACCTGGCGTTTGCGAGATTACTTGCTCAAATAATTAAATTACGAGCACAATTTCCTGACCATCACATTAAAAATATCCGTTTGGATAATGTTGGTGAATTTTCATCACATACTTTTGATGTATATTGCATGTCAATTGAGATTAATGTTGAGCATCCTGTAGTTCATGTTCACACACAAAATGGTCTTGCTGAATCTTTGATTAAACGATTAGAATTAATTGCTAGACCATTATTAATGAAAACAAATCTCCCAACATCTGCCTGGGGACATGCTATTTTACATGCTGCGGCACTTGTACGCATAAGACCAGCTAGTTATCATAAATTCTCTCCTTTGCAATTGGCTTTTGGGTCAGAACCAAATATTGTTCATTTAAGAATTTTTGAGTGTACTGTATATATTCCAATTGCACCAAACCAACGTATAAAGATAGGTCCTCAAAGAAGAAAGGGGATATACGTTGGATATGATTCTCCCTCTATTATCAGGTATGTTAAACCCCTGACAGGAGATGTATTCACAGCAAGATTTGCTGATTGTCATTTTGATGAATCATTATTCCCTAAATTAGAGGGAGAACCAAAACAGTATAAAAAGGATCTTGCTTGGACAACATTATTAAATTATCTTGATCCGCGCACAAGCGCATGTGAACTTGAAGTTCAAAAGATAATTCATTTGCAAAGCATTGCAAATCAAATGCCAGACGCTTTTGTTGACTCTATAAGAGTTACAAAATCGCATATTCCAACTATAAATGCTCCTATTCGAATTGAAGTTCCAATAGAACAAAATATTATACCTATAGCTGCTGAGTCAAAAACACGCCAGAAGCGTGGCCGACCTCTTGGTTCTAAAGATAAAAATCCTCGAAAGAAAAGAGAATTAAATGATCCTGAAGATCATATTGAAGAAAAGAATGATAAAGACCAAGAGAGAACTGATGACAAAGAACCATAAGTTGATGAAAGTAACACTGAAATTTCTATCAATTATACCACTTCCGGTAGAAGTTGAAATCGAATAGAAACTATTATTGATAATATATTTGCATACAATATATCTCTTGATGTTACACAGGATAATGATGATTCTGAACTAATATCAGTTGATAAATGTCGGCATAGAAAAGATTGGCTGCAATGGAAATATGCGATTCAATCGGAGTTAAATGCATTGACAAAATATGAAGTCTTCGGACCTGCAGTCCGAACACCAAAAGGTGTAAAACCTGTTGGCTACAAATGGATATTTGTACGAAAGCGCAATGAAAATAATGAAATTGTACGATATAAAGTACGGTTAGTAGCCCAAGGTTTTTCATAAATACCAGGTATTGATTATAATAAAACTTATTATCCTGTTGTTGATGCTATTACACTCCGATATCTTATCAGTTTGGCAGTACATGAAAAGATAGATATGCGCCTATTAGATGTTGTCACTGCTTACTTGTATGGAAATTTAGAAAATGATGTTTACATGAAAATCCCCGAAGGATTTCATATGCCTGAAGTATATAAACACTATCCTCATGAAAATTACTCCATCAAGTTGCAGAAATCATTATATGGCCTGAAGCAATCTGGGCGCATGTGATTCACACGTCTTAGTGAATATTTATTAAAAGCGGAATTTAAAAATGACCAGGTATGTCCATGTGTTTTTATTAAGAAATCTGGTTCTAAATTTGTGATATTAGCTATATATGTTGATGATATTAATCTTATTGGAACTCCTGAAGAGCTCCAAGAAACAATTGATTATTTAAAAAGAGAATTCGAAATCAATGATTTTGGTAAAACCAAATTTTGCATTGGTTTACAAATTGAACATCTGGAAAGTGGAACATTTATTCATCAATCAACATATACAGCAAAAGTGCTAAAAAGATTTTACATGGACAAAGCACATCCATTGAGTATTCCAATGATCGTCCGATCATTAAATGTGGATAAAGATCCTTTCCGACCTCAAGAAAATGATGAAGAACTCCTTGGTCCTGAAGTACCATATCTCAGTGCAATTGGTGCATTGATGTATCTTGCTAATAATGCACGACCTGATATTGCTTTTGCTGTTAATTTATTAGCAAGATTTAGTTATTCACTAACACGACGACATTGGAATGGAATTAAACAAATCCTCCGATATCTCCAAGGTACAATTGATCTCGAATTATTTTATTCAAATAAAACCAGCTCAACATTGATTGGTTATGCAGATGCTGGTTATTTATCTGATCCATATAAAGCATATTTTCAAACGGGCTATCTATTTACATGTGAAAATACTGCTATATCATGGCATTCTACAAAACAATTTATAGTAGCTACTTCTTCAAATCATGCTGAAATTATAGCCATTTATGAAGCAAGTCGAGAATGTGTATGGCTAAGATCCATGATTCATTATATCTGAGAAAGTTGTGGATTATCATCGATCAAAGATATTACAACTCCTCTTTATGAAGACAATGCAGCTTGCATAGCTCAATTACGAGGAGGATATATTAAAGGAGATCGGACAAAACATATTTCACCAAAATTCTTCTTTACTCATGAACTCCAAAAGAAATGTGAAATTGATGTGCCACAAGTTCGGTCATGTGACAACCTCGCAGATATTTTCACGAAGACTTTACCGACTGCAACATTTGAGAAGTTGAGATATAAAATCGATATGCGTCAGTTTAAAGATTTAAAGGAATCAGCTCATCAGGGGGAATAATAAACAGACATATAGAATAGTGTACTATTTTTCCTTCACTAGATTTTTTTCCCACTGGATTTTTATCTAGTAAGGTTTTAACGAGACATATTCTTTATGTAATGGATGGACATCTAAGGGGGAGTGTTATGAATATCTTAAAATTATTGGAAGCTCCATTAATTAGTGAAGGTTCCACTAATTATGGATTTATGTGAATTATTAGAGAAGATTTTTATGGATGTCCACCATTTAGTGGAGACACTACTAATTAAGATTAGTGGAAGATGATGTATGCCATGATGTATTCCACTAATTAGAGCTCTATAAATAGAGCTATTCTCTAAGCTTGTAATACACTATTATTTTGTGAAAGAAAGATTAAAGAAAATTGTGAGAGAAAAGAAAGAGAGAGAAATTCTTATGTAAAGAATAGTTAGAGTTTTATTAGTGTGTAGTGTGAAGATTTTATTCTAATACTACCCAAATTTTATAACAATATATATATATATATATATATATATATATATATATATATATCACATTGCGGAATCCTCCCAACATGTGGTAACTTCTTTTATTGACACATGTCACATTGAATTGAATTAAGAGTTTTTCCCTATGATTCACATTAATAATATAAATATAATACTTTATTCGTTTCATATTATTTGATATTTTAATTTTTGTATTTTATTTTATAATATTTAGCTTTTTACATATTTCAATACATCAATAATTAGTATTTTCTAATATTATCTATAAGTTTAGTCAAATTATATTTAATGAAAAGATAAAAGACCTCATAAATGATTACTCATCCTTATATTTGTTATAGGTAAATTTGAAAACATAAAAAAAAAAAAAAGTACTTATTAATTTTAGTATTCTTGATATTTTTATAGATGGTTAAAAGACCAAATAATATGAAATTGAGAAGTACGTTTGTTAATGAGAAACTGAAAAGATTTCTTGGATTAATATCATCCTTGAGAATAACCCACAATCAATGTATTTAAAATGACCAATATAACGTTGAGTTTAAAAGAATTTATAATCTCAAAAGTTTATTTTTACATCAAATCTAAAATTGTATTTGAACACGAACGAATCAAGTATCACATTTTCAAACTCGAGTTCAAACATAATCGAATATTATTCGAGTTCGTATTCTAATTCATTCAATTATTGTTTGATAATATTCGAATTCGTTTAAGTTCGAGTTCAAAAAGCTTGACCAACATTCAAGAATTGTTCAAGTTCGTTTATTTCATAGTTTTTTACTTTAAAAATTATAAAAATAATTCAAAAATTAATAAAATAATTGAATATTATAATATTAAATAAATAAATATATAATATAAATCTTAATATTGATCTTAATACCATAATATAAGATTTATTAAGAATAAATTTTAATATTATAAAATATAAATAATTATAATTAATATAATATAATAGATATAATTAATTTTTAAAAATATATAATATATTTACGAACATTCAATTATGTTTACGAATATGTTCGAGTTTGTTCGTTTATTAAACAAACAAGCCTTATTCGAACAAGAACGAGCTCGAATGAGTTTTCATTCACAAACGTTCAATTCATTTACAATTCTAATCAAATAGTAATGACTATATAATAACCACCCTATTTGTTTGATGTATCATACCTGCAAGAAAAGTGTTATTCTATTTATATTTTGGTAATTCAGTGATCAACTCCGATTGCAAGCCAACAACTTAGCCAATCTTTCGATTAATGATTCTATTTGGAGCAATTCGTATGTGTCCAAGAGGACTGGAGACAGGCGCAATTTTGATGTAGGGGTAGGTAGAGAAGTGAACTCTGGCAATTCCCTTCCCAAACTGAAGGCTGATTTGAATAGTTTCAACAACGATAGGTGGAAGGTTGGGAATAATTCTGGGTATGGATCTCTGGGGTTTCCTGCAAAGAGCGTGCTCGAAGTTGGGGTTGGGTTAAATGGTAGGTTTAATAAAGGGATTTTATTCTAATCCTATGATGAATTTTGGCTATAGTAAGGGGATTAATAATGTTGTGGTGAATAGCAAAGGGCTTCATGGAAAGGGTGGTAAAGGCAGTGAGATGGATGAGCATGGAGTTAGCCATGGGCCTAAAAGTGGGAAGAAGACTAGGAACAAGGACACCAACAAGGAGAATAGTAACAACAATAATAGCGAAAGCCAGAATGCTGTGGACAAGAGGTTCAAGACTTTACCGCCCTCGGAATTGAGACTGTTGGTGGCCATATTTTTGTTTGCAACAATGATACTATGTAGGAGAATCTCAAAAGACAACTCTTTGGTAAGAACCCATCTCTTTATCAATTTGATTTTCAATTATGCAATGTCAATTGAAAACTTTTTATGTGAATATTGATATGATATTGCTTTAGATTAAGTTAAAGATTAGATCTTTCGTAGATTTCTCTAGTGAGATAGTCCATGCTTATGGAGAAATTGCATCTCTTCTGTGAAGAGGGAAGACTATTACATATAGGATTGATGAGCAAGGAGAATGTTATTACCTTCCCCCCCCCCACTTTTTTTTTCTCTGTTTTGCTATAGCCAAGTTAGAATTTTCAAACATATCTTTAGTCATTTACGACTCAACATACTGGTAGAAAGTCATGTTTTTGAATATTGATCATTTTTCTTTTGCATGATATGCTGGATATTTGGGAGGACTAACTTCTTATTCTAAGGAATCTATTCATAAAGGTTTTAAAGTGGCAGAGAAGTCATAATTTTCAGCATTAAATTGTCATCTGGATTCCATAGTTTTAGAATTTTGTATTTGAAGTATTAAAATACTTATAGATTGTAAGTTCCTAAAGGACCCTTGATTCACAAAATCATACAGTCTAGTAGAATATAAATTTAATAATTATACTCCCCTGGTGATTATTTGACACCAAGATAAAATAGACCTAGGTTTGCATATGCTGTCATTACAACCTCCAAAGCATTCAATTAAAAAAAAAAAAAAAACCCCTTCCTATATGGTTTATATGTCTACTGAAAGTAAATGAAAAAACACAGTGATTAAGTCAACAATGCCTTACGAAGAAACTTATCATCATTCCACACAGATTCTCGAAAAAAAAAAAAAAAAAAAAAAGCAAGCTAAGAAGCTTAGATTAGCAAAAAAATTAGCTATTTCCTATAACCAAAAAGTGCCATCTTACTTTTCTTAGAGTGCACAAACAGGAAAAAAAAAATTTGATAATTACTAAAGTAAATAAATTAAAAGACAAGCATACCTATAGTTGTGATTCACTCACATTTTGCAAATAAATGGAGCTTCTGATCCAAACAGATTTCTCAAAAGGCCAAAACTGATCACAGTAAAATCAATCCCTTGATTTTAATAAAGTAAAATCACAAGTTGAACAAAAAAGTTATAGAAGACGTGATAAGAATTATCAATTTTAAAGTGTGGGAGAGCCTCCCAAAAGGCCTCCCTTATTGTTGCACTACAGAATTCTTGTCAATTTATACATGATCGATATCAAAAGGATTAGCAACACTGATGGTTGTTAACCCTCAGCTATTTCCGAATGGAACGCCTGTGCCTTTTATGAACGAGATGATCATATTGGCAAGGGGCGGCGTTGAGGTTGAGGTTGACAAGATCTTTGGGTTAGCACCGGCCATCTCATTTCATTCTCACTTCCCATAAAAATTGTTTGTATGAATTTGTTTTTATTTACTTCTTCTACTGAATTCCTCATCTTATGATTGCAATAATGTCAAACTTATTTCTTCCAAGAAGCTTTCTGCTATTTGGTGGAGTGGACTCCAATAATTTTTATCAAATTCGATTAGGAGGAGTTTCTAAGTTCAGACTGGAGAGTTCATTGATTGACGTGAAACGTGGCCACAAATAGTTGGAGCAATAATCAGTAATGTTTGACAACTGAATATTGTATACCAGCACCATTCTACTCTCTATTTCATATGGCATCATTCGAGTACATTATACATAATGAATGTTGCATACAAGCGTGACTCCGTACACTTGCACCAGGCTTAGCATCCTTTCTTATTGTTATAGACATTGGAATAAAAAACTCAATATACACTTCAAAATCATATATTTCAGACCTTAAAATCATCCGAATTCTATCAGCTCTCCATTTACTATTGTACTTTTTCATGAAATGATGATTATTATAAATAATAATAAATTACTTTCAAGGTGAATTCACCAGATATAATTAGTGGTCAGGCCTTGAAAATCACAAAGATTTTGTTTAAAACATTCAACAATGTTATCAGGTCCAAAGAAGAGAAGAGTAACTAAGAAGAGAAAGGAACATAAAACAACATGAAATCAATAGAAAAATCCCAAGATATATGTTTATCATATTGATCAAATTAAGCACGGTCATTTTACCAATTCCAAGATTAGTTAAAGGAATAGTTTTCTTTCTTCATGTTTATTTCAATAGATTAACCTAAAAAAAACAATATGTTATGATAAATAATATAATTAAAATAACAGAAAAAACAAATTACTTAACCTGAGCAATGCTCGGGCTTCTTATCTAGTGTAGGTTAAAGGCAAAAATACCCTTAAAAAATATGTACTTTTATAATTATACCCTTCACATTTAAAATTCAACATAGTACCATTCTTAAATTTAAATTATTTTAAATATAATTTAAATGATTTTAAATATATCCATCATATTTAAAATTTAGCAATAGTAGATTTTTTTTTAATTTAAATCTAAATCTTTTCAAATATACCACTCAGTAATAATACCCTACTTAAATTTAAATCCTTTCAAATATATCATTCTATCAAGAATTTAAGGGATGCTCCACATTTAATTATTTAAAAGAATGTGATTGCAATATACTCATTATTATTAAGAACAAATTGATAGTTTCAATTTTTGTATTCTCCAAACATTAAATGTTTCTAGGTGAGAATTAAAAAATTGATCTGTTTCTGTAAATCCCTTTGGAGCAATTTATATTATAATAAATCCCTTCTACCAATAATTTTTATTATAATCTTCAATGGTTATATATTTTGATTTTATACATTTTCATAAAATCCATATAACTATTGAATATTACTAAAATTCCTTCTACCAATAGTTTTTATAATAATCTTCAATGGTTATTATAATAAAAACTATATAATCAAAGTCTTTTCCACTAATGGTTTTTATTATAATTGTCAATATTTGAAAAATTTATAGAAATAGAATAATTTTTTTCATTCTCATCATGGAACGCTCATTTGTTTGGAGAAAACAAAATTTAAGATTACCAATTTGTTTTAATAATAATGCTCATATTATAATTACATCCTTTTAAGTAGTCAAATATAGAGCATCCCATTAAATTCTTAATAAAATGGTATATTTGAAAGAAGTTAAATTTAAAAAGGGTACTATTATGGAATTCTAAATGTGAATGGTATATTTGAAAGGATTTAAAAGGGTACTATTACTAACTTTTAAATATGAGGGATGTATTTGAAAGAATTTAAATTTAAGAATGATATTATTACTAAATCTTAAATGTGGGGGTATATGTATTTTTGAAAAGTATTTTTTCCTTTAACCCTTAAAATATTTTAAAATCTAAACGTTTTCAATTTTCTTATTTTTTTTCTATTCATTCTTCAACCATGGTTAACCATAATTAGCTGAAAGGGTATTATGAAAAATTTTCACCCATTGTCCTACTCAAATTTTGGACCAAAACTATAGAACACTTTCCAAAAATAAAACCCTTTTCAAATCTCATTTTTTCTCCATAGCTGAGTTTCATATCTTGTTGAGCTAAAAAAGACTTTAGAAATCTATGATGTTAACCAAGCCTAATCAAATCATGTTTCTTTCCCCAAAATTCAAGCTTTGAAGTGAGCAAAAGTGGCTTCAAAAAACTTTCCTAGAACCATTTTTATCTTAGATTTGGTATTTTTCCCACTAGCCCCTAGTAGCCGATCTTCGGAGTTAAGCTAAAACACCTACATGACCATAAAATCTCAAAGTAAAGTTGCAAAAACGTAGATAATCCACCCAAAGTTCAAATGCTATAGTTCAAAACGATATAGCATTCTCAAATACTAAAAATTTGAAGGAGGCAAATCGGTTTGAATTTAGTAAGATCTCCTTGACGAGGGCCATTTTGATGCATTTTACAAGTAATTTCAAAATTATGGAATCATGAAAATTCAATTGTGTAGTTTGCTAAACTATGAAATAACTTGTGGAATACAACAATAACATTTATTTCTTTGCTATTAAATCCATTCCTAGTGGATTTTAGCAGTCCATTATTTATTTCTATACAGATATCTCTATGATTCTTTCTTTGAATATTCAATGTTTTTTCTTTATTTTGTTAGCATTACTTAAAAATTTCTAATACAACAACTTTTAATTCACAATTTATTGCTTTGGAATAGCAAAAATTTTTAGATTCCGAAAGCATTAAATTTGTTATGGATGAAGTTAGAAGTCTAGGAAGGTCGACTCTAGTAATAATATAAATGACATTTCTATATATGTATTATTTTTAGCCGTAGAAATTTTATGTTAGGTTTTTAATAAGTTAATTCATGTTAAAAAATGAAGTTCCAATAATTCAATTCTTAGGTGCTTTTAATTTGTTTTTAATGATTCCACGGTTCTTCTACTATCTTATTTTCGATTTGGACATTTTTTCTGAATTTAGAAATTAAGATTGATTGAATTGAATTCTCACAACTTATATAATTTTTTGGTTTGTAGGATATCAAATTGTGCAAATACTATTGTTATTGATGATTTAGAAGAAGGCGAGGATGAAGAAGTTCAATTCTTGCACCAAATAAGTGAAGAAATTCAGTCACTACATGACAATAGTAATGATGATGTTCAAATTGTGATGTGGATGATGAAAATGAAGAGCCAATAATTGATAGCTTAGAAAAAAATTAATGAATGTTGTTGTAGATTGTTAAGAGAAAACATATGCCTTATATTGTGAATATGCATATATATATGTAACTTTAGTGTAAGGAAGGAAAACAATACTATGTGCAAGGGACACGAGATGTTAAAAAAATCTGAAAGTGATAGTAGTTCTCATGAAAAGTTAGATACAAGAACTACTTGTAAGGTGATGGAACAGTTTGAAATTGATACACAAGGAACATAACCATGAGATGGCAAAGACATATAAGAAGCGTTTGTTAAGATCAACCTGTCAGGTGTCATAAGCTCAAGAAGACACTTTGGAGCTAGTGGTTAGTTCCAGAATAAAGACTTCTCAAGTATTTTCTTATATGACAAAAAAAGGTGGTGGTGTTGTGTTAGGTTCTTGAAAAAAGAAGGCTATAATAAACTTAACAATCAAAGAAACTCATTGATTGAAAAAGGAGATGCTCAAAGTTTAGTAAACCATTTCAAGCATAGAGCTAGCACTAAAGGTGTGGAGTTGGATGATGAACAGTGAATTCACAATTTCTTTTGAAGGGATAGTAGATGCAAATTGATTATGACTTCTTCAATGATGATGTATAGTTTTTTATGCTATATATAGAACCAATAGATTCAACCAAGTATGTGCACCATTCACCGGGGTAAACACTATTGGTACTATTATATTTGCATGTGCATTTTTATCTGATAAGCTATTGCCCATGAATATGACCGACCAAGATACAACGATCATGAAAGCTACTAATACAGTGTTTTCTGGGAGCCAACATAGATTGTGTTTGTAACACATTTGTAAAAATGACCCATCATATCTAGGAGGCTTCAATAGTGATGTAAAATTTGAACAAATATTTCATAAATGCTTGATAGACAAAGAAGGAGTTTGATAAGACATAGGCTAAAATGATTAATGACTACAATTTGAGTGGGCATAAATGGCTAAAAAGATTGTACAATCTTTAAAAAAGGTGGTGTACAACTCTTACTAATGAATTGTTTAATACTGGATTCAAAAGTACTTCAAGAAGTAAGGGTATAAATAGTATTTTAAATGGTATTGGCTATAAGACCACTTCCCTTATGAAATTTGTAGTTGAGTTTGAGCAAAAATTTGAAGAATAGTGCCAAAACAAAGCCGGTGCTGATATTTTGTGTGTCAATAAGGGAAACCACCCCTTGCAATGAAAACTAGCCTAATATTACAACAAGCTGCCCACTTCTATACTCATAATACTTATAAACTGTACAAGTTTTTCGAGAAAGAGTTTACGAGTATTTTGGCCTCATATCACGAAGAAGAACCTTGTAGTGAATTTACCTTCAACTTTAGTGTCACTTAGGAAATGACTTGAAAACATTCCCGGGATGGCCATTTATTG
Source organism: Voacanga thouarsii (assembly GCA_026120185.1). Classification (NCBI taxonomy): domain Eukaryota; kingdom Viridiplantae; phylum Streptophyta; class Magnoliopsida; order Gentianales; family Apocynaceae; genus Voacanga; species Voacanga thouarsii. The sequence continues at coordinate 2,259,376 of JANUWF010001093.1, read as the reverse complement.
ATTTATAGTAATCCATCCAATCTGTAAATATTCCAGTCTGTCTTTCTTGAAAAATAACGTAGTACTTTCTTAGTACCATTTACGACAGTTCAAAAAAAAAGAAAATTAAAAAATTCTAGAAAAAACAAGTAGAAGGTTAGCAATGAATATTAAGCTTCAATTTATCTATTTTTAATAGTAATGCCTAAGAGAATGTAAAGAAAGAACTTCTTTAAAGGAAAAAACCCAAATTAAATAAAATAATTCTAATTGGTTTACAGTTGCATGATATAATACAATTCCTAAATTAGATTATTCTATTTAATGATACCTAAACAAACACTAAACAATACTTTTTATTGAAATTGGGCAACAATGAATGTTGATGATTTTTGTAAAATGGCTGTAGCATTCTAGTTAGGTCAACTAGGCTCCAAACATGTTAATTTCTGGGAAGCATCTCATGGACAATTTATAGCCATCATTTCTACATATAAGCTAAGTCCATTTGTTAGATTCCTATGAAGACAGTACCCTAAAATCATCACATTCCATGTCATTGAATTCTTTATTAACATCTTATCAAAAATCAACCAAGCGTATTAGGTGTGAAATAATCACATTTTTTTAGTACTTTTCCTTAGCTCTTGTGAATGTTTTTGTGTGATAAAGGATGGTTTTCTACTCAAAATGTGTTTTCATGTGTTTTAAGGTTTCTTGGTGAAAAATGAGTAAAACATGGACTTGAATGATATATTTTTATATTTGGAATGATTATATATGTATTAGAGGTCTTGAAGCACATTTTTGATAGCTTTGACGATGATTTTTTAGGGGTATAACTTGATGCACGATTATGCATCAAGCTTGTGCAAAACAAGAGAAGCTCCAGGAGACATGCACGACCAAAGGCAGAGCTATGCATGTGCCCGTGCATAACAAGGGATTAATTTTTCCTCTTAGAAGTTTGCAAAAAAAGTGAAGAAAAAGCAATTCTGTCATATGCACGGCTATTGACATGACCATGCATGTGGCCATGCATAGACAATGCATGGCCGTGAAAGTTGGCCATGCCACCACTGGGAGAATTTGGAAGCAAAGCATGCACGACTACAATGCATTCTTGTGCTTACTGGCCGTGTAACACTTTTGAACGGTTTAGCAAGTCCTAAACTAATTCAATGTCAGTTTAAACTTTTCAAATTTAATCAAAGATAGTTTAAAGGTTCTATATAAAGATAGGAAGTTCCCAAATTCAGATATCAACCAATATACTTCTCCAAAAACATATTTCTCTTGAGGAAAAGCATCAAAAGAGGTTAGGAAAGGAGGAGAAGGCAAGGAGGCAAGAAGACTTGAGATTATGGGCTTCCCAGGTGTTATCTTTCAATCTTTCTCTTGTTCTTTCTAGTTTCCAAGTTGTTTACAATTTCATTTGTATTCAAACAATTGCAAATTTTATTCATGTTTGAAAGCTATGTTTGGCTATTGATTTTTCATACTATGAGATTCATGAATAAAAGATTCTATCTTTGATATTCTATAGATTGCCTCTTGAATATTTATGTAATTTTGGATTTCTTTTCTATCAATTATGTTGATATCTTTTATATATGCGCTATATATTCGATTCACATGATTGTATGGCTAAGTTGGTTGATCTTTTGATTAATGAGCTAAGTAGCATCTATTAGCTTAGTTAAGTTGAAGTTGATTGCTTGATTAAGTTAATAGGGAATTGTGTTATTTAAGTGATGCATGATTAAAGTTGATTGTTATGTATAACTTGATTCTGGTGATGCCTTGATATGTTATAAACTTAGTTTTTAATTTATGTCAATTGATTAATTGAAGTATTAGTGTCTTTAAGAAAAGATTAATTGTTTTGAAGTAAATGAAGAATTGGGTTAGGTATCGCACAAAAATTGATTCACTTTAGTAAGGACAGGGATTCTTATTGTTGAGAATGAATTCTAAAATCAAGTACTCAAAGTAATCTAATCTATAATAGGTTTTCTAACTTGATTTCACGACACATGCCTAAGAACTTGATAATTTCTTAATTGGTTTAAAAGTTTCCTATTTCTGTTTCTTATTTCCTATTTAGTTTAGAAATAGAATTTGGTAATTTCTTAATTTAATTGTTTCTTAATACAGTTCCACCCATCTCTTTGTAAATATTTGTATATAACACATCATTAGAATTAGTTAAGTATTAACAAGAGGATTTCATGTGAATGAATTGATTAAGTTTTTCTTATTGAGTATACTTCTTATGTTCTTTGAGAGATTGATATCTTACTTGCTACTATATTGTGCTATATCTTTAGGAGAAGGTTTAAAACTTGTTAGTGCATGACGACTGTATTTTTTTTTTCTAAGAACCCATATTTTTATGTCGTAAACTCTTCACAACAGAGCCACATCAGAGGAACAAATTTACTAAAATTAGTAGCATATTTCTTACAACATATACATAATCTTCATTAATTTATCTCACAAACATAACACACGGATTGCTCCATCAATCTTTCAACTCACTTCCGTTATACTCATTTCTTTACTCTAAATGCCAAATTTCACATAACATAACATCAATAAGAGAATTAATAGTATAACAAAAATAACATCAATCAGTCAAAGAATTCATCTCACAAATATAAAATCAATCCTTCAACTTACTTGTGCTTTACTATAAATGCTAAATTTCACATGGATTATAGACATAAACACAACCAACAACAAAATGTACAATGTTTTAAAAGGCATGGAATTTTTAAGGAAAAGCTAGATCCTACTTTCATCAAGCCAAACAAATTGTTAACAAAGCATAGGAGGTATGATAATAGCTACCTAGAGTAGTCAAAATGGGCTAAGCCCATGGGCCAGGCCTGGCCCACAAGTAATATGGGCTGGGGTGGGTTGTAATTTCTCAGGCCCATATTTCATCTGGGCTAATTTGGCCTGGCCCACAAAGCCTATGGGTTGAGTGGGGTTGGGTCGGGCTTGGCCCATGGGCCATCTTTTTTTTTTTTTTTTTAAATTCTCAAATTCAAAATTTACAAAAATTTCAAAAATCAAAACCACATACTAATTATAAATGATGATGATAATATGTAACAATTTTTAAAATTTCTTTAACTAGTTAATAATTAGTAAGTATAATACTAATTATATTCTTCTTTCTTATTGTTATTTGTGATTATTAGATGAACAATCTGACCTTGAAGCAGTCATGTCAAATATATCATCGTCAACAGTATATTCAATTAAAATTATTGAAGAAATCTTAGATAATTGAAGAATGTGCATCTTTTTGGCAGACTGACAGTATGAGCAATATTTTTAGCCTTTCATGACCTTTTTATGAAATTGTGAAACAAATGTTGATTTTTAACTTTGATGTTTCTAAATTTGAACTTTTAAATTAGACTACTGTATTTATATATTTGAGAGTTATAGATTTAATATGTGATTGTGATGTTTAATTTTCGGACTTGTTAAAATTGAAAATTTTTGTAGAATTATGTGTATAAAATATAATAGATAAAATATGCTTAACTTATTATTTGATATTTATATTTTATTTTAAGTTATAATTTGGTTCATTATATTTGTACTATAGTTAGAATTAAAGACAGAAAAATATAAATATGGTATGATTTTTTTTTTAAAAAATTATTATTTATATATAAATGGCTCATAGGCTGGGCTGGGTTGGGTTTAGGATTTAGAACCTATAAAAAAAATGGCCTGGCCAGTCTAATTTATTATTTAGGATACCAAAAGAATACTACTATGTATACTTGTGTTTTGGTCTTTCTAGTAATATCCTCTGGTTTGTGCTTGATGTCTTGGAAAATGGCCTTATTCCTTGCAGACCAGATAGAGTGGACACTGTGCATGAAAAAGTTTTAGCTTTGGCTTTGGATGCCCAGGTAATATCTCTTGATTCCTTCTTGAGCTATTTAAGGCTCTGGGTAAAGTGGTCATCAGTTTGTAGATTTTTAGCTAGTTTTTTATATCCTCCTATATGAGATAGGAGACTAGATAAGCAAAGAACAGATGTCAGGTTGTTTCATTGTGCATAGGTGGCAAAGCGGATCCTCTATTACAAATGGTAATCGATTTTTAGATCGCAGCTTTCCTTTAATACCGAGCCATACAATAAAGGCATATTTAGGCATAAATGTTGGGGACCAGATTTCCTAGCCCCCAAAATAGCAAGTCGCTCAAGGTGAAAATGATCATATGCATAGTAAGCGAATGACTTATTCTTCTACACCCAACGTTGATGTAGTCTCATAGCTCAATTGACTAACTCTTAATTACAAATGCTTTTATCATTGACCTCAAAAAGGTGCCTGAAGAGGGGAGAATGCCATTTTGTTGCCTCAGTTGTCCAAAAGGAACAAGTGGGGAGGTAGGAATGGTGCACCCACTTAACCTATAGAGTGCACTTTTCCTTTTAGATATTCCAAATGACTTTAGCTAAAAGAGCAAAGTTCAACACTAATAGGTCTTTAAGACCAAGTCCCATTTCATTTTGGGTGTGCACATATCTGTCTAGACCACCAATGGTTGTTTAGAATTCCATAGAAAGTCTCTTACCAAACTATTAAGTTGCTTTATGACTACCGTCGGAATTGGGAAAATGGACAACAAAAAAGGCACTCTACTCCTTGTAAAACTGAGTAGGTTAGTTCCAAATGACTGGAGCAAGATAGTGATTTGGCTAATCATTTGTTGATATAGCTGGATAACTTGTCCAATAATGGGGTATAAAATACTATCCTAACTCTATTTGCTATAATAAGGACACCTATTGAAATGGAAAAGTACTATCTTGAAACTCAATAGCTATGGCCATGCTGTCTTGGTCTTATAGTGACAAACTCGCTAATTATATATTCGAATTAGTCTTATTAATAGATAAGCCTGAAGTTTCCTCGAAGTCCTTCAAACAAGTTAATAAGGTTTGGACCAATGTTAAATCTCCCCTAGAAAACAACATAAGATCATCTGCAAAGCCAAATGAGTGATGACCAGTGATGTGTATTTGGGGTGGAATTTAAAACGAGTACAATATGTGGCCACTTTTATACTCCGAGACATGTACTTGAGGTATATTACAAAATGAAAGGAGGAAGTGAGAGAAGGGTAGAGAGAGAAGCTCTCAAGTATTGGCTTGTTCCATAGTGCTGCCTCTATTTACTATGTGTATTAATTGATTAATGCTTTTCTTTTATATTATTGTGACACTAACAAGTGATTATTAGTTGACTTTATTATGTTATCCCCTTCATTACAGGTGAACTATATTGATTTTGGTTGTTAAGCTTGGGGTTGTTTGACGTCCTTACTCTCGGATGTGTGGGATTTTGTTGATCAACTGGCTACAAGCTATTTGTTTTCTATGTTTTTGTATTTTAATGGCCTTGATTTATAGTTAAATCTACTTTTGGGCTGACAAAAGATGTTTGGTAGTGGTCTCAATGTCTATTATAGCATATGTATATTCATCTATAAAGTTGGGTTCCTTTTTTTTTTTTTTTTATAAGGGTGATGTCTACTAATTTATGGTTGTGAAAAAGGATACGATAGTAGCTGCCACTTTCGCATTCTTACTTACTAAATCTTTAATTGGCTACATTTGCTTTTCTCTATAAAATGCAACCCTTTGTGAAAGAAAGTAGAAGAAACCCTTTTCAAATCTGGAAAAAGAATAACAAAATTACAACTTTCCTAACCCAATTGTAGAGAAAATCTTTTTGCAATAGATCTGGACAAGAGCACATAATACTTTGGCTGCACAGGAAAGCTACTTTCTTCCACTATTCTTCTTTAAATGGGAACATATTTCTTCTATTAAAAAGAGAAAATAGATAGAGAGTGAGATCTAGAGAGAGAAACTGGACAATAGCATTACTTCGATATGTTGCTGTAGATTTGTAAATTTCTTCCGTTCTTCCGCTAGTCTTTTTCAAATGGAAACATTCTTCTTCTACTGGAATATGAGAGAGAGAGAGAGAGAGAGAGAGAGAGAGAGAGAGAGAGAGAGAGAGAGAGAGAGAGAGAGAGAGAGAGAGAGAGAAAGAGAGAGAGATTGGAAGAGGAATGAGAGGTTTAGAGAGACAGGGTGTAATTTTTAGTTTTGATTGTATATGATGGCGTTTGAAACACTTCTAAAGGCTGTTAGCAGTAAATCTAAAATTTAAAAAATTTTGTTTAGACTAACTATAGTTAACCATGGTTGAAGAATGAATGGGAAAAATAAGAAAATTGAAAAAAATTCATGTTTTAGAATATTTTAATAAGAGGGGTTGGGTGTTGAAGTTTGGCTGTGCATGGTCCCACCCTATACATAGGTGGGGACTTGCGCTAGATTCACATAAACAATTACCCAAAACACTGCTCCTAGATTTAGGTTTAATGGTACTTTGCCCCTATTTTTGGGTTTAAAAATGTTTCTTTTGAAGTTAGAGGGTTGAGGAGTATGTTTATGGATGGCAGTAGTATAGTGGTAAATTACTGACATATAATAAATTATTCAATAACTAAAAAAATAATCTAAATGAATTATGAATACTAAATTATTTATGAAATCTATTTGAATTCTACTTAAACTATGAATAAGATATTCATAGTTATTATATCAATCACTTAATAACTAACATTGTCCTTAAGAATTAACTCTTTAATTAAGAGGCAAAAGTTCAATTGCAAAAAAAAAAAAAAAAAAAAAAAAACCTTTACAAAATTCTAATACATTAGAAAGTTCACAGCTAAAAATTCCTTCAAGGAAAGTTCAATAGTCATAGGAATACATTGTCTACATTTATAATTTCTATTTCTTTTTCATTTTTTGGTTTGGTTTTTTTTCCTTTGATCACTTCAAAAATTAAAGAAAAGATATTTTTACTATTTTAATTTTCTATTTCTTATAAGAGTCTATTTCACAAAAAGTAATATGTTCAATTAAAGTAATATGAGTGTTAATTTGTAGCAGTGTATGTCAAATTGAATAGCACTATTTATGCCATTGAACTAATAGCCACTTGATTGTTTGCTTATCTAACTATATTAGAATTTTAATCTTGAGTAACGGGAGAAATCTATTTTTTAGAGCATTTAGATGCTTTCTAATAATAATGTGGTCATAAATAATCCTTTTGTTTTTTTTTCTCTCTTTCATGATCAAACATGAGTGAAATCATCAGCATTACATTGTTTAATAAAATCAATTCAAAGTTCAAATAACGGAATAACTTTTAGTGTGATCCTCTTCAATGATCACAATATGAATTTGCAATCAAGTATTTCTTATTAGTTTTTTACTAATTTCCTTGAAGCTGTAAAAACGTGTCTTGTGATCTAAAATTGATTTATCGTTACTAATAAGGTTAGTTGTAACAATATTTTTCTCAAAAAATGAAATTCAAGCTTTAGCAAGGCTTTCTTTTGCTTATGTTAATTGGCAAATTTTCATATGGCAACTTTATGGAAAGATTTCCATTCCATCGAACCTAAAGGTTTTATGGATAGATTTACATCATGTATTTAATTCAACTATTGTTTGAAGAGGATTATATTCGATTATGAATCAAATGGCAATGGAATCTTTAGGGACTTCCTATAAGAATTTTCAAATAGACTTCAAATTTCTCAGTCATGGCAAAATAATCCATCACGCTAGTATAGGTTTCTTTTGAACATTTTTCATAGAAAAAAAAAACTATTTTACTTGGCCTCTGCAATTGTAGACTATTTAAACTAGATGAACCAAACTCCACCTAGCTTGCCCAAGTATTGCTAGGGTCTATATGGAGGTTTCTCATTTGAAGAAATTGCCAAAAAGATTATAGGTGGGGGAACGAGGGGAGGTTAATGAGGGATTTTTCCCCCTTTCCAGAGCATTATCTATAAATCTCTTCCCAATTATCTTCATTATTGCAAGAGAAATTTTCAATCAATTGCTCAATTTAATCTAGGTGATAAGACAACTATTCTAATGAAAAATGGATTCATCATCCAATAGAAAAAGGTAAAGCAATTGTTGTCTCTATGGGTGGCAGTTTTCCCTACCTAAGGCTTCTTTGGGTATATTTTTAGCAATGGTTATCTCATCTACCAAGGCTTAGTAGATTGAAAGAAAACCAATAGTTGAAGATGCAAAGTGTTCATAATAGAGAGGACCTTGTTGATAAACATACTAAATCTTCAACATTGACATATATTTTGTAACCAATGAATTTTGATTCTCCAACGAACTTGTCATTGATTGTTGAGAAATTTCATGATGAGTCCTTAAAGCATGATGACCTAGCTATAATGCCTCATATTGCTTTAGTCTCCACAAGCAATGCACGAGTTATTGAGAATACTAACCATGTTTTAGCAAGTGCCTTAATGCATATTTCATTGGCTAATAGCCTTTCCCAAGCTAGTAGTGCTCAAAAATCTACTAAGCCTTCACAACATTCGTGGTTTCAACTAGAGTAAACTATTAAATTATAAAAATAATTTTACTATCAAATTACATAAAAAGATATTGCCTTTGGAGTTAATTTAGAAAACAACCCTTTTATTTAGTGCAATGGCTAATTAATAACTACTTCATTTTCTTTTTTAATAAAAAATGTAAAAGTGTGTATTGATCAAAAGAAGATATAAATGTTTTGTTGCCAGCCAACTTACATGTATAAATAAGAGCAATTATAGTAAACAATTGCACCCATTAGACTCAAATAAGTTCAAAACATTAGGATAACAAAAGAATACTACTATGTATACTTGTGTTTTGGTCTTTCTAGTAATATCCTCTGGTTTGTGCTTGATGTCTTGGAAAATGGCCTTATTCCTTGCAGACCAGATAGAGTGGACACTGTGCATGAAAAAGTTTTAGCTTTGGCTTTGGATGCCCAGGTAATATCTCTTGATTCCTTCTTGAGCTATTTAAGGCTTTGGGTAAAGTGGTCATCAGTTTGTAGATTTTTAGCTAGTTTTTTATATCCTCCTATATGAGATAGGAGACTAGATAAGCAAAGAACAGATGTCAGGTTGTTTCATTGTGCATAGGTGGCAAAGCGGATCCTCTATTACAAATGGTAATCGATTTTTAGATCGCAGCTTTCCTTTAATACCGAGCCATACAATAAAGGCATATTTAGGCATAAATGTTGGGGACCAGATTTCCCAGCCCCCAAAATAGCAAGTCGCTCAAGGTGAAAATGATCATATGCATAGTAAGCGAATGACTTATTCTTCTACACCCAACGTTGATGTAGTCTCATAGCTCAATTGACTAACTCTTAATTACAAATGCTTTTATCATTGACCTCAAAAAGGTGCCTGAAGAGGGGAGAATGCCATTTTGTTGCCTCAGTTGTCCAAAAGGAACAAGTGGGGAGGTAGGAATGGTGCACCCACTTAACCTATAGAGTGCACTTTTCCTTTTAGATATTCCAAATGACTTTAGCTAAAAGAGCAAAGTTCAACACTAATAGGTCTTTAAGACCAAGTCCCATTTCATTTTTGGGTGTGCACATATCTGTCTAGACCACCAATGGTTGTTTAGAATTCCATAGAAAGTCTCTTACCAAACTATTAAGTTGCTTTATGACTACCGTCGGAATTGGGAAAATGGACAACAAAAAAGGCACTCTACTCCTTGTAAAACTGAGTAGGTTAGTTCCAAATGACTGGAGCAAGATAGTGATTTGGCTAATCATTTGTTGATATAGCTGGATAACTTGTCCAATAATGGGGTATAAAATACTATCCTAACTCTATTTGCTATAATAAGGACACCTATTGAAATGGAAAAGTACTATCTTGAAACTCAATAGCTATGGCCATGCTGTCTTGGTCTTATAGTGACAAACTCGCTAATTATATATTCGAATTAGTCTTATTAATAGATAAGCCTGAAGTTTCCTCGAAGTCCTTCAAACAAGTTAATAAGGTTTGGACCAATGTTAAATCTCCCCTAGAAAACAACATAAGATCATCTGCAAAGCCAGATGAGTGATGACCAGTGATGTGTATTTGGGGTGGAATTTAAAACGAGTACAATATGTGGCCACTTTTATACTCCGAGACATGTACTTGAGGTATATTACAAAATGAAAGGAGGAAGTGAGAGAAGGGTAGAGAGAGAAGCTCTCAAGTATTGGCTTGTTCCATAGTGCTGCCTCTATTTACTATGTGTATTCATTGATTAATGCTTTTCTTTTATATTATTGTGACACTAACAAGTGATTATTAGTTGACTTTATTATGTTATCCCCTTCATTACAGGTGAACTATATTGATTTTGGTTGTTAAGCTTGGGGTTGTTTGACGTCCTTACTCTCGGATGTGTGGGATTTTGTTGATCAACTGGCTACAAGCTATTTGTTTTCTATGTTTTTGTATTTTAATGGCCTTGATTTATAGTTAAATCTACTTTTGGGCTGACAAAAGATGTTTGGTAGTGGTCTCAATGTCTATTATAGCATATGTATATTCATCTATAAAGTTGGGTTCCTTTTTTTTTTTTTTTTTATAAGGGTGATGTCTACTAATTTATGGTTGTTTTAGAGCACCACCATACTACTGTGGTGATGTGCATGTAATATGGGCTTATTGCGATGTTATTCTACTATTTTAGTATCTGATTTTCTGGATTCTATCCTCTATTCTTGTATTTGTTCATCGAGTTACAAATAAGATTTTCACCCTTCTTGCCTTTTGATTGATTTTTCCTTTCCTTTCTCCTTAATCGGTGTTTCCCACCCACTACCAGAGAAAAATTGATCACCAACTAAATTTTTATCTAATTTCTATTGGTAATACTAGATTACCAACAGATTCCTAATAGAATTCGGCCTATTGGTGAAATGCTTGTTGAAAATTATTATCAACAAGTTTTTTTTTTCAAGTTGGTTGATAAATACTAACAGATTTCACAGTTGGTAACATTAAATTTCAATTGGTAATATCTTTTTTGGAGTTAATATTTTCTATTGGTAGTTTTGTTAAATTACCAACAAACTGACTAACTGGTTAGTAAAATAGTTGGTAATTTTTCAATTGATTCTTTAGTTGGCATATTTTTCCAATTGATTATTTAGTTGGTAATTTTCTAACAATTCCTTAGTTAACATATTTGTTTTGTTGGTAAATATTATATATTATCAACGGACAATTCAGTTGGTTCTTAGTTGATAGATGTTTAAGACTATCATACCAATTGATAACTTACCAAATAAAATTCAATTAGTAATGCTGTAGTACAAAATGCTACTTTATTGGTAAGTGCTAAGAAATTTTTTATTGATAAGCACCTACTGATGTGTCCGGACTTGGGTATAAAAATCATACAAAAACTAAATACATTCCCAATCAAATTTAAATTAAAAGGTTAAACCCAAATCACACATATGAGCAAGCGTACTCATCATTAACTGAGCATAGGGTTCAAACGAGTGTCGATCCTCAAGGAACAAGTAGACATTAATTACATTTCTTTCATTGTTTAACCGACTCGATAAAACAAAACTGAAATAAAATGAAACAAAAGAAAATAAAAACAAAAATATATACATGTCAAGGATGTAGATTTGTATAATTCAAACCATTGATTAGACAACCATGATCTTAAAGTACCCAACCTCTATTATAACTAATTACTCTCTTGGCATTATGAAGAATTAAAATAGACTCACTTCTTTCTCAATCCATGAATCCCTATCCTTTAGATAACTTAGTATCACATACTCTGTCTCAACCAGTCTTACCCAAAAGATGCATTAAACACAATTCTTCGATTAAGTCCTATTCTCAGGCAAACTTAACCCATGAAATTAACCAATTGAATCCATATTCTGTCATACATCAATTAACCTTTAATTACTCTGTTCTTGCAATTAACCCCATTTTCAGGCAAGTTAAAAGGCAAAAAATATGAAATCAATCAATTTAAACCATCAACCCTATTCTCAAGCAAGTTAACGGCATAATCAATTAATCTCACAATCAACCCAAGTAATTAAATACCAAGAATCACAATCAGTTAATCAAAATATCAAATAACTCTAAATACCATGAACGTCTAAACCAATGTCAAATTACAATAAAACAATTAAAACATCATTGTCAAGAAAAGAAAATAAAGTAAAAGAAAGCACTCATAGACAAGCCTCATTCTTCTTTCTTTGAAGACCTTCTTGTACAACCCTCCTTGAATTGAAGAATTCCTCCTTGGATTGAGTGATTTTCTATGATGAATAATGAATTCTCTCATTTTCCATTGTGTTTTTCATCTATTTATAGGCTTAAGAAGTACCTAAACTCGTAGGTACAAAGTTCTTGGCTGAGTAGAAGTTGGAAGATACTAAAACTCCTCAAGTTTCCAAAAACACATAGAAAAATCGCAGCACCGCCCTAAGGACAGAACACAGCAGTCATCGCCTTGGTCCTTCAGAGTCGGCGCCGCCTGTGTTCTGCTTCTCCACTTGTTCGCCGATTTTTTTTCCAAATTTTGCGCATAAGTTCCAAAATTCAGTCGGCGCCGGTTCCAGCCTTACAGCCGGTGCCGTCTCTACTCTGTTTCGCAACGGTTTTGCTTCGTTTTACCCAAAAATCTAAAATAATGAACAAAATACCTTTCCAAGAGTAAAATCTCAAATATGAAAGAATATGACTAGTTATTGCACAAAATGTCTTACAAAAAAGCCTCAAATAACTAGGCAAAGTATGACTAATTTAACCCCTATCATATTCCCCCACACTTAGCTCTTTGTTTGTCCTCAAGCAAAGTATTAAGAACAAGTAAGAAAAATACAAGGTTTCAATCAAGTCACTCAATCAATTCCAAAACCATATCTTCAATGCTTTCTTCATTCATGAACATAAAACATATGATACTAAATCTTTCACAACCAATGCAAGACTTGTGTAGTGATAAATGACTTAGTAGAACCATCTCAATACTTCACAATATTCTCAAACCATTGGAAAGAAGTCAGTTCAAAAAGAATATGTATTCCATATGCTTACTTTTCATACGCTCTCTCCACTAATCTGAGACATATCATGATTCTACTTAGATTAGGTAGAACTTTTAAGCTTGTAATGTAAGTCTAAAGGCTTGTAATGTGGCTTAGCAAATGAAGGATATAGAAAAATAAAAAATCAAGGAAAAACTGAGAGTTAGCAAGAAAAAGGGTAACCAAAATAAATCTATAATTTCCAACTCTTCTTGCTCTCCTATTCCAAGAATCAATCAAACTATAACCTTATATGATAAACCTTATGCACTTCAAGCAAATCCTACATTGTTCTTTTTTTCTTTCCACTCTTCTTGTCATTAATTCTTTTTCTTACAAGATCACTCAATTTTCCAGCAATAGTGTCAAGTGTTTTATATAAACTTAACTTTTACAGTTCAATCACCTTCTCTTTTGTGATATTTTCTTCTCTTTTTTTTTTCTTTCAATTCTCTCTTCTTTTACTCCTCTTTTGTCTTCACTGTTGCTGTTCTTTCTCATTTGTCAGCTCAAAATTTTTTTCTTTCTTCCTCAATTTTTTAACTTCTTTCTTCCATTCTACTTCCTTTCTTTTCCCAACTCCACTCGTAATTGATCCATGACTGAAAGTAACAAGTCATGATCTTTATCCCTGCATTCTTTCTCATCATACATATACTTTCATCCTTCAAGAGTATAAAAATTTGGAAAATTATATAAACTCTCAGCACAAACAATGGTCAAAATATTATGACGGGTTTTAATGAAAGAAATCAACAATTTAGGCTAAAAAATAGGCACTATGGATATTATGAAAATAGGTAGGCTTGAAAAGCTCAAACTATCCAAAGAAGGCCTATTACCGTCATCCCTAAGTTAAATTGTGATTGCTTTTCTTATTTTGCCTCAAGAGGTATTCAAGTAAGTTTTAGAATGCTCCATGAATTTTAGAGAAAAAAAACATATTTCAGAACAATGCAAAGTATTTGATCAAGACCTACTTTGTCCAAGTGAATGCAAAAAGTCATACATAAGTCATAAATGATTTAGAACACATGCTCTATAATCCACCATAAAGGCATGCAAAAACAAAAAATATAGCTTGAAATCTCCAGAAAATCGAAAAAATTTTCGCACAAAATTTGCTCCCAAAAGGCTAAAGAATATGTATAGAAGACTTGTCAATCAAATCCTTCCCCCATACTTAAACTGGACATTGTCCTCAATGGCCAAATAAATATAACAAAAACAAACAATACCATGGGACCAAAAATAGAAAGGAGAAGAGATAAGAAAAGTAAACTTCCATTCATTGCACACTGTGTCGTACAAGAACTGAATGCTTGAAGACTGAGGCATCATCAAAGTACCTAAAAAGAAAAATACAAAAGAAAACACCAAAGCATAAAAACTAGAAAAGAAAATAAAGCAAAAACAAGAGAAAGAAAATAGTACAAGACAAACAAAATGAACTAAAAAAAAAAAAAACAGGAGAAGAGAAAAGAAAAATAAGAGCGATTGAGAAAATAAAGATAAGCGTTAGCAGTCCTCTGTATCATCATCATCCTCATCATCATCAGTCGAGGCAGAGGTACCTGTACCACCTTGTGACCCAGAAGAATGCTGCCTCAACTCGGCCAACTGTTGCTCCATAGTAGCTTGCCGTCTTACCAAGTCATCCATCGTGCCCTGCAAGCGTAGGAGCACCTCCATTTGCTAGTCAAGGCGTCCTAGCACGGTTGTCTTAAAGTTAGTCCAGGAATGGGACTGAGAACTGCCAGCTCGTGCACGTGCTGGTGGTTCCTCCACTGTGGGTGGCCGAACTTGCCCGGGATGTTTGACCTCGAAGAGAGTGAGCCACTTCTTCACCTCTTGGCTGTATTTGTACCTACAACTCATAAGAGTGTACTCAGTGACTATATCGTGCTTCGTGGTGACCTCTATAAGTTCTCCCTCAAGACTCACACCAAAATTTTTTAGAATTTTCATTATAACCAAGGGAAAAACAAAGGCTTTTGTGGAGAGACAGTGATGAACAACCTCCTTAATCGATTGGATGATCAAGGGGCGAGAGAGATAGGTAATGTGTTCATCATCCGATGCAAAATATAAGTATCAATAAGCCTAGTCTTATTGAAACCACTAGCACGGGGCATAACATTAAACCCAAACATGTAGACTAGAGCGCGAAAGTTGGCTGCCAGATCATTGTTGGAATAGAAACTATTAGCTTGAAAGGCATTGTGCTTGTGTAGTCCTAAGGTAGCTCTAGTCCTTCGAACATCCCAATTCGGGTCTGAAAGAATCTTTTGATTATTGAAATCTATCCCTTGCCATGTCTCATCGTCAAAAACCTGGAGGAGATTGGCTAACTGATTTTGGGTGATGACAATGGGTACTCCTTTAACTCTTGTTTCAATGTGGGGAAGATGTTTATTATTTATTACCTTTATCTACCATATTGGCATAAAATTCCTTTACGAGAACTGGACAATACTTCCCTTTCAATTGTACGATCGACCCCCATCCTAACCATCTAAACATCATTCCCAATTTGAGTGCACAGTCTAAGGTGGGTGAGAAAGTACACTCGACAATAATCTTATTAGATGCTCTCCTACTGTACCATTCCTCACAAGAGGCATCTATAAACTCAGTAGGTCTAAGGACCAAAGGATCAACAGATGAAGGGGCTAAGGAAGAAGAAGTTCTCGCCCTTTTAGAAGACTGCCCCCTTGCTCTAGACATGGTTAAGTAAGGAATGGGTGCAATAAGAAGAGAGAACAGGTAGCTCAAGGCTGACAATAGGATAGCAACCCCTGCACAGATATTCCACAAATCATTCACAACCTTTAACTAAGCTCACACTCCACAAAACCCAAACTCCGTCAATATATCATCTCCAATCCATCAATTTAATCACCTTTGCTCTATACAACACACCCTGCATAATATGTGTGAAGTTTACTGTAAAGCATAATATATTGATATCCTCAAAGCATGCTAGTGAACATGATTATATGAATGAAGGCAGTTATTATGGTATTATGTGATCTACAATGTACGTTCCATATATTCAAGTATCACTAATAGCCATGATTCTAGCCTTAGCTACATGAAGTCTCGATTGATCAAAGCATAAATCAAGTATTAAAAGCTCATTAAGGCTGAATGTAATCCAATGCATGAAGGAGTAATGCATAATTAAATTATAGCATACATAATCTGCAATTTCGGCCAAAAATATCCCTAGAATGAGAAAAATCAGCTTCATTATTTTAACCGTAAGAATGAAAGAAAAATCATACCTTTATGTTCTTGTATGCATGGGCAAGCAAAAGATGCAAGCTTTTTGGGAAAATCTAAGCTCCTTACTTGTGGATTGAAGGCGGTTTTGTTGTACAAAATCGCAGCTTTTGAGGTTTATTGATCCGTAGGATCAACAAAAAAAAAGAGAAAAAAAAGAAAAAAAAGTCAATAGATGTTATGGAGGTGTTTAGGAGTTGAAAAATCAAATTTTAGGAGATGAGGGATGTGAAGCCGGCGCGGGCTTGAGAGAATTTGAGAGGGAGAATGGAGATTTTGAAGAAAAAGTGGCCAAATTGGTCCTTTAATTACTCCACCCGACAGGAACCGGCGCCGGTCCGGCTCTTGGAGCTGACGCCGGCTATGTTCTGTCCGGTTCTCCTTTTTTTTTATTTATAAGAATGCAGGAAAACACACGAATGCTGAATAATGCACTGGAATAAGAATAATATAAATAAAAAATTGTCCCTATCACAAAGACGAAAAGTAAAGAAAAGAGAAAAGAAATGCTTCAAGTTTTTCCATGGTTGTGATCTCGTGGATTTTCCTCCGTATTCCCAAGTAGTGTCCCTGCTTGGCGATCCCCCAAGAGTTTGGCTAGTTGACCAATTTGGTTCTCCAAATTGCGCATGGAAGCCTCTAGGTTCCTTGTTGTCACATCGACTCCTTGGAACTTAGTCTCCGTGGTACTTACCAATTGGCCAATTAATTCTTCTAATGGTGGTTTTTGAGATGCTGCCGTGGTGTTCATGGAGTTTGGATTCCTTTGGTTACCTCCAAAATTGAAAGAACTTTGCCTAGATAGATTACCATTGCTCCAAGAGAAATTAGGGTGATTTTTCTAGCCAGGATTATAGGTAGAGCTATATAGATTGTTACCTGACCGGACATTACCTGTGAATGCCGCTTGCTCTGAAGTTTCTTGGAGTGACCCCATCTTTTGGCATTCATGATTGGGTGTCCTTTTCCGCAAAAATCACAGTTGACGTTTAAAACTTGGCCTTGAGATATCACCAACTGTTCCATCTTTTGAGTTAAGGAGTCTACCTTAGCCTCTAATGCTACCATAGCATCCATTTTGTGCACTCCTTGCACACGAGCCTTTGATCTTGTACTTCCCCAAGAATAGTTATTAGAAGCCAAATTTTCAATAAGCTCAAATACCTATTTCGGGGTCTTATGGTTGATGGAACCCCCTGCAAAAGAGTCCACCACTTGCCGTGTTGCGAACGTGAGGCCATTCAAGAAGATAAGCATTTGCATTCCCAGCTCGAATCCGTGGTGTGGGCATTTTCTTAACATTTCCTTAAATCTCTCCCAACTCTCATATAAGGGCTCAGAATCTAGTTGTTGGAAGGCGAAGACTTAATTCCTAAGTTTGGCTGTCCTAGCTGGAGGAAAATATTTGGCTAAAAATTTTTCATCTTGGGCATTTCAAGTTGTGATAGAACCTGTAGGTAAAGACTTTAACCACGATTTAGCTCTATCTCTCAAGGAAAAAGGAAAAAGTCTTAATTTAATGGCATCTTCAGAAACACCATTCATCTTGAAGGTATCATAAATCTCAAGAAAACTGGCTAAGTGAGCATTGGGATCTTCTTTTGTTAGCCCGTCAAATTGAACCATATTCTGCACCATTTGGATAGTGTTGGGCTTTATTTCAAAATTGTTTGCATCTATCCTAGGTCTAGTGATACTCGAGCTTGTGCCCGAGATTGTTGGTTTCACAAAGTCATCCATAACCCTCCTGTCATTCACAGTATTGTTCTGTTGAGCACCATCCATCTCGACAATCAGGTTTCTTTGAATTGTCCGGCGAATTTTTGATAACGTCCTCTCGATTTCAGGGTTAAAATCGACTATCTTGCCGTTGGATTTTCGGGTCATGTACCAAGGGTAATACTTAAGAAAACAAGAAGCAAGTTAGATATATAATTTAAACAAAAAATAACAAAACTACAAGGTTACAAAGTTAGTAATTCAAACACAGTCCAAGTTAGTTGGTTAAGTTAGGTTACAAGGTTATACAAGAATACACAAAATACAAAAGATAGCGCCGTTTTGTGGAAAGAACAAGTATACATATTTATATATTTACATATTTACATGGTTAAATCAACAAAATCAAAACTTTCATACTATTGTTCCCCGGCAGTGGCGCTAAAAACTTGATGTGTCCGGACTTGGGTATAAAAATCATACAAAAACTAAACACATTCCCAATCAAGTTTAAATTAAAAGGTTAAACCCAAATCACACATATGAGCAAGCATACTCATCATTAACTGAGCATAGGGTTCAAACGAGTGTCGATCCTCAAGGAACAAGTAGACATTAATTACATTTCTTTCATTGTTTAACCGACTCGATAAAACAAAACTGAAATAAAATGAAATAAAAGAAAATAAAAACAAAATATATATACATGTCAAGGATGTAGATTTGTGTAATTCAAACCATTGATTAGACAACCATGATCTTAAAGTACCCAACCTCTATCATAACTAATTACTCTCTTGGCATCATGAAGAATTAAAATAGACTCACTTCTTTCTCAATCCATGAATCCCTATCCTTTAGGTAACTTAGTATCACATACTCTGTCTCAACCAGTCTTACCCAAAAGATGCATTAAACACAATTCTTCGATTAAGTCCCATTCTCAGGCAAACTTAACCCATGAAATTAACCAATTGAATCCATATTCTGTCATACATCAATTAACATTTAATTACTCTGTTCTTGCAATTAACCCCATTTTCAGGAAAGTTAAAAGGCAAAAAATATGAAATCAATCAATTTAAACCATCAACCCTATTCTCAAGCAAGTTAACGGCACAATCAATTAATCTCACAATCAACCCAAGTAATTAAATACCAAGAATCACAATCAGTTAATCAAAATATCAAATAACTCTAAATACCATGAACGTCTAAACCAATGTCAAATTACAATAAAACAATTAAAACATCATTGTCAAGAAAAGAAAACAAAGTAAAAGAAAGCACTTATAGACAAGCCTCATTCTTCTTCCTTTGAAGACCTTCTTGTACAACCCTCATTGAATTGAAGAATTCCTCCTTGGATTGAGTGATTTTCTATGATGAATAATGAATTCTCTCATTTTCTCTTGTGTTTTTCATCTATTCATAGGCTTAAGAAGTACCTAAACTCGTAGATACAAAGTTTTTGGACGAGTAGAAGTTGGAAGATACTAAAACTCTTTAGGTTTCCAAAAATGCATAGAAAAATCACAGCACCGCCTCAAGGACAGAACACAGCCGGCGCCGCTTGTGTTCTGCTTCTCCACTTGTTCGCCGACTTTTCTCCAAAATTTGCGCATAAGTTCCAGAATTCAGCCGGTGCCGGTTCCAGCCTTACAGCCGGTGCCGCCTCTGCTCTGTTTCGCGATGGTTTTGCTTCGTTTTATAAAAAAATCTGAAATAATGAACAAAATACCTTTCCAATGTTAAAATCTCAAATATGAAAGAATATGACTAATTATTGCACAAAATGTCTTACAAAAGAGCCTCAAATAACTAGGCAAAGTATGACTAATTTAGCCCCTATCACCTACAGATTTTTTTTTTTTTTAAGTTGGTAAGTATCAACAGATTTCTATTGGTAAATACTAATAGATTTTGGTTGGTAACTAAAATTACTGACAAATTTATGTTGGTAACTAAAATTACTTTATCAGTATATAATCCATTATTTACATATTTGATAAAACAATTCTGCACACACTAAAAGTACACCTATATGAAAAGTTATACATCCATATCTATAATTTATATATTTGAAACACTGCCAGTTGATTCTCAGCTAGTTAAAATGCAAGTCTACCGAATTATAGAAACAAAAAATCTTATTTGGAAACATGAAAATCTAGTTAAGAATTAGGATCCAATCATGTAATTTCTTAAAAAACTAAGACTTTAAAACTTCAAGTGCCAATGCTCATTTGATGGTGATTCAGATAGTACAACTTTATTCTTTGGTAGTAGTATTTGTAGCACTTAGATCCACCAAGAGATCAACATTCATACATCTTTTATTATAGTTTCAAAATGTGTAGTTGCATTGTAACTCCATAGGTAACTTTGCAGGATTTAAGACAATATTTGTTTAGTAACAACAAAATCAAGCCACAAACAAAGAAAGAATGAAGAAAATTTGTTGGTGCTTTCTATGGCATTCCAAAATCACAAAAACTTTTAAAATGATAACCAACTTCAAATCTTCTATTCCATTTTGCATATCTTAAAATTGTGCCACAGTATAAATTGTATTTTGCATGAATAAGCATGACTTATTACTTGCATAAGCAACCGTAGATAACAAAGATAAAATAAGAGGAGCCAATACAAAGAAAACATCAGAAGAGGACTAAAACATGATCCAAAATGGGTATAGATTTCAGTACATAGGGAAAAGAAATAACACATTTGAGCAGGTAAAAGATTACTTTGCATGACTGCCACAGCACAAACCATTCTATAAGTACTTTTAGAAATTCTAGCACCACCATATTAAACATCTTTTAATCCAACAAAAAACAAATACCCCCATTCTCATACTAATAATAGAAAGAGAAATACCCCCAAACAACTACAGATAGTTTTTTAGTTTAGTATAAGGTAGCATAGTTGCATTGCATGCTTTCTAAAGAACTCATATAATTCTAATTTCTACTAGAAGTAGATAATGTTTAACATGTTTCACAATTTAAAATGTCAATCTTTGCAAGTAGTAGAAATGAAAGAGTTCATACATTTTCCCCTCATAGTATATGTATCATGAAATTTCTCTCATACTATTTTATAGATGCATGGAGAGGTGTAGAAATTACCTTGCTGGATCTTGGTTAAGTTCAGTCATGAATATTTTGAAATTGCATCATATAAATGGTAGAATCATCATTTGATCATGTCAGGAAATATCCCTCCTAAATGATACAAATAGAAAATAGGCTTGCGTTGATATTTTGATTTAGAAAAGTAGGACAGTTAAAAAGTGGACATAGTCAACTAAAACCTAACAACACATGTTCCCCTTTATATAAAGAAATAAAAGACAAAAAGAATTACATTTAGAAGTTATCCAGAATATTCTGAAATAGACATTTAGCATTTTGCAAAATAGCGTTAATCTCCTCATTAGATGTATCAAGCAAGTAATCTCCTCTTCCCATTTTTTCAATTGTTTCTTGTACATTTTGCAGATAAAAAATGCTTCAAGAAAAAAAAAGTTGAAGCCTCTACCAAATGCTTCAAGAAAACAAAGCTGAAACCTCTACTTCTGTCACTGGAAATAATTTGCTTGCTTCTTTCAAGAAGGTATGCACAAAGTGTTGGGTATTTCAGGCTCGTATCCTATATGGCGTAGCGAAAAATAAATGAGATACCATCCCAGGACCCGTCTATGTGTGAAAAATAAGACATAATGATAATAAAGGTTGCTTTTACCTTTGTTTGATCGTTCAAAGAACAAAAATTTTCTTTTTCAAGTCGAGGCGCGATCCAACAATCCTCTTGTGCAAATTCCACGAGAGTTGGACGTCTAACCACTATAATTGTAGTGTGTAATTATCTCTAACAGTAATCCATACAGAGGAATACTCAAGCACCAAAGTTTTCTATGGTAGCAGAAAAAAAAGGCAGCTAGGGCTGTTTTCGTTTTCAGCAAAAATGAGAGAGAGAGAGAGAGAAGGTTTAGGTGGCTGCAATTTTCATGTGAATCCCTCTCTAGGGTTTTCGGTTATATAATCATAAAACTGAAAATTCACTGAAAATTTGGAATCCTAAAATAATTAGAATTACCTAATTGTAATTGGAAATATCAAGTTCTCATAATTACAAATTGGACCACAAATTATAATTAATTATAATTTGTCCACAACAACTTCTCTTTCTTGCAATTAACCCCACTATGTTATCAAATAACATCTTGAGTATATAATCATCTATTGTGTGTGACCTATTAGATTTCCCAGTCAATTGGTAGTGAACATGAATTAATCCAAACGTCTTTGAGATAATAATCCATAATTAATTAGAATTAATCATATTAATTCTAATCAGAATTGGTTTATTAATTCACCAATTAATAAACCTATTTTCCCAAATCATGAGCGGTATCTAGCAACACATCATGATCACCCAAGAGTCCAAGAAGTCAAACGGCTTGACATGAATCCTTCAATAACAAATTTCAATGCAATTAACTCCTTTCACCATACACTATATCTTATTCGGTTTGGAGTACGGAATTAGCACCAACTCCTTCTAGAATTAATTCTGGCCCAAATACAATAGTACTTGTACCAGAAACCCATTACTCTAGATGTGTATCAATTGAAATTGTTTCCAATACACAATCGCCTTGGCCAAGGACTTTTTGAATAGTAATTCCTACAAGTGACCGTGAGATATTTGCCCCTACTATTAAGAGTGGTGAATCCTTTATTGACCTTCTCAATTACTTTCATTTACCTCACAATGTACCCAATATCCATCCCATAGGCAGCCCTCGATCGAGCTTCGGAGATTGGAATCAAAGTACAAAGCTGAACAAATAAAATACCTTGGAGATCTCAAGTCTAAGGATACTTGTACATTTGCTATATTGAAATTATATTACTGGCACTAAATAGTTATCCATATGATTATCTCAAAGCTAAGTCATCCAATGAAATTGTTCCATTAACGAGCATCCATGTGTTAACTTTGAGTATCTCAATACTCACGGTTATGAGAACCACCGCCTAATCAAATCAGGAAGTCTAACACCTGCTAGTCTTAACGCATTAATGATGTCCTATTTCATTAATACTATGACTAGAGACTATTTAAGTACTAACATCATCTAGTGTAGTAGGAATCTCATATCATGATCTCTATCATTATTTTCTTAACACAGTGTTGTACTAGGGACTTTATCGAACAGTTATATTACATAAAAGTAAATAAAAGAAACTGTAAGATAAATAATGCATTTTATTAAAATAAAATGTGTCATATACAATGTACAAGTGATTGCCTCTAGGACACAACATTAACACAAAGGGCCTTAAATTGTTTATCATGTGCATAAAGTCTAGCATATAAAGGTTGCTCTTTAATGAATCTGATAATACAAAATATCAAACTAAATTTTCTGTCTTCTAAATGAGTAATACTTACCAACTGTTGTGTTCAGACTTGGGTATAAAAATTACACACAATCTATGCACATTCCCAATCAAGTTAAATTAAAACGTTCAACCCAAATCACACATATGAGCAAGCGTACTCATCATTAACCGAGCATAGGGTTCAAATGAGTGTCGATCCTCCAGGAACAAGTAGACATTAATTGCCTTTCCTTTATTGTTTAACCGACTCGATAAAGTGAAAAACAAATAAAAAGAAAACTAAAATAAAAATATATACATGTCAAGGATGGAAAATTATATAACTCAAGTCATTGGTTAGACAACCATAATCTTAAAGTATTCAATCTTTATCACAACCAATTATTCCCTTGGCATCATGAAGGATTAATATAGACTCACTTCATTTCCAATCCATGAATCCCTATCTTCTAGGTAACTTAGCATCACATTCCTGTCTCAACCAGTCTTACCCAAAAGATGCATTAAACACAATCATTTGATTAAATTTCCATTCCTGGCAAACTTAAACATGAAATTAACCAATGAATCCATTCCTGACAGGCATCAATTAACCTTTAATTACATTGTTCTTAGCAATTAACCCATTTTCCAAGCAAGTTAAGAGACAACAAATATTCCTCAAATCTCACACAACCCTCAACCAATCTCACCATCCACAAAACCCAAACTTCTTTAATATATATCCACTCTAACAACCAATTCAATCAATCACCTATCAATACAACACAACCTGCATAATACATGTAAAGTTCACTATAAAGCATAAATGTGTTGATATCCTCAAAGCATGCTAGTAAACATAATCATGTGAATGAAGGCAGTATCATGGCATCATGTGATCAATAATGCACGTTCCATATACTCAAGTATCACCAATAGCCACAATTCTAGCCATAGCTATATGCATGAAGTCTCGAATGATCATGGACATGAGTTAAGTATCAAATAACCATTTACTCCTAATCTAGTCCAACTCATGAAGCTTAAGAAGTAATTCACAATTCAATCATAGCATACATAATCTTAAATTTCGGCCAAAAGTGTCCCTAAAATTAGAAAAAAATCATCTCCATCATTTAAACCGTAGGAATGAAATAAAAATCATACCTTTATACTCTTGTATGCATGGGCAAGCAAAATATGCAAGATTTTTGTAAAAATCTAGGCTCCTTGCTTGTGGATTGAATGTGATAGTGTTATAAAAATCGAAAATTTTGAGAGTTTTGATTCGTAGGATCATCAAAAGAGAAGTCAATAGACGTTATAAAAGTGTTTAGGAGTTGCAAAATCAAATTTTTGGGAAGTGAGGGATGTGAAGCCGGCGCGGGCTTGAGAGAATTTGAGAGGGAGAATGGAGATTTTGAATGAAACTGGCCAAAATAGCACTTAAATTATGCTCCACCCGACAGGAACCAGTGCCAGTCTGAGCTCTTAGAGCCAGCGTTGATCGGTTCTGTCCGGTTCTTCATTTTTTTAAAAGTAAAAATGCGAAACATACAATAATACTGAATAATATACTCTAATTAATTAATCAAAACGACAAAAAAAAAAATTATCTCAATCACAAAAATTGAAAGTAAAGGAAAGTAAGACTGCTTCAATGTTTCCCACGGTTGTGATCCCGTGGATTTTCCTTAGTATTCCCTGGTAATGTCCTCGCCTGACGATCTCCCAAGAGTTTGGTTAATTGACCAATTTGATTCTCCAAATTGCGCATGGAAGCCTCTAAGTTCCTTGTCGTTGCATCAACTCCTTGGAACTTAGTTTCCGTGGTATTTACCAATTGGCCAATCAACTCTTCAAATGGTGGTTTTGAAGGTGCTGCAGTGTTGGTCATGGGGTTTTGGTTTATTTGATTTCTGCCAAAATTGAAAGAACCCTACCTAGGTTGATTCCCATTGCTCTAAGAGAAATTAAGGTGATTTCGCCAACCAGGATTATAGGTAGAGCTATAAGGGTTGTTACCTGGCCGGACATTACCTACAAAGGCCGCTTGTTCTAACATTTCCTAGAGTAATCCCATATGTTGGCATTCATGATTGGGGTGTCCTTCTCCACAGAAATCACAATTGATGTTTAAAACCTGGCCTTGAGGCATCACCATCTGTTCCATCTTTTGAGTTAAGGTGTCCACCTTAGCCTCTAATGCTACCACAGCATCCACTTTGTGCACTCCTTGCATACGAGCTTTTGACTTTCTTATTACATATTTACATATTTACATGGTTAAATCAATAAAATCCAAGCTTTTATGCTATTGTTCCCCATCAACGACGCCAAAAACTTGTTGTGTTCGGACTTGGGCAGAAAAATCATACACAAACTAAGCACATTACCAATCAAGTTAAATTAAAACGTTCAACTCAAATCACACATATGAGCAAGCGTACTCATCATTAACCGAGTATAGGGTTCAAACGAGTGTCGATCCTCCAGGAACAAGTAAACATTAATTACCTTTATTTCATTGTTTAACCTACTCGATAAAGTAAAAAACAAATAACAATAAAATCAAAATAAAAATATATACATGTCAATGATGAAAAATTATGTAACTCAAGCCATTGGTTAGACAACCATAATCTTAAAGTATCCAATCTTTATCACAACCAATTATTCCCTTGGCATCATGAAGGGTTAATATAGACTCATTTCATTTCCAATCCATGAATCCCTATCTTCTAGGTAACTTAGCATCACATTCCTGTCTCAACCAGTCTTACCCAAAAGATGCATTAAACACAATCATTTGATTAAATTTCCATTCCTGGCAAACTTAAACATGAAACTAACCAATGAATCCATTCCTGATAGACATCAATTAACCTTTAATTACATTGTTCTTAGCAATTAACCCATTTTCCAAGCAAGTTAAGAGACAACAAATATGAAATCAATGAATTGAAACCACCATCAACTCCTTTTCCAAGCAAGTCAATAGAAAGTAACAATCAACCAATCTCGTAATCAACCCAAGTAATTAAATACCAAGAATAATAACCAATTAATCAAAAGATCAAACAACTCTAAATATCATGAATATCTAAACAACGTTGAATTACAATAAAATAATTAACATATCATTGTCAAGAAAAAGAAAACAAAGTAAAAAAAAAGTACTCATAAACAAGCCTCCTTCTTATTTCTTTGAAGACCTTCTTGCGCAACCTTCCTTGAACTTGAAGAATTTCTCATTGGATTGAGTAATTTTCTATGATAATCAATGAATTCTCCCCTTTTCCCTTGTGTTTTTCATTTATTTATAGGCTTAGAAAGTGCCTAAACTCGTAGGTACAAAGTTCTTAGCCGAGTAGAAGTTGGAAGATACTAAAACTCCTCAGATTATCAAAAATCGCGTAGAAAAATCACAGTATCGCCTTGGCTTCAGGGCACAGCTGGCGCCACCTTGACTCTCAGAGCCGGCGCCGGTTGTGGTCTGCTTCTCTACTCGTTCACCGTTTTTTCTTCAAATTTTGCACAACGTGTTCTAGAATGCAGCCGGCACAGGTTTCAACTTCACAGCCGGCGCCGCCTAGATTTTGTTCTGCTCTATTTGAACAATTTTTCCTTCACTTCAAAGTTCGTTTCAACAATACATGGCTGGCGCCGGTTCTAGGGTCCTAGCCGGCGCCGCCTCTCCTCTGTTTTGTGACGTTTTTGTTTCATTTTACCCTAAAAATCTGAAATAAAGAATAAAATACCCTTCCAAGGGTAAAATCTCAAATATGAAGGAATATGACTAGTTATTGAACGAAATGTATCACAAAAGAACCTCAAATAACTAGAAAAAATATGACTAATTTAGCCCCTATCACCAACTACCCATGCTTACAAAATAACATAAAAGGGAAAAAAGATCCCTAAATAAGTTGAGAAAAGAAAAATAAAATAAAAAGGCAAACAACAAAGGAAAATCAACAGTATCATTGAAAGGACTAGAAATACTAAATGCAATGAAGTTTTTGTAGCTATTATAGTATTCTTTACATTAGAATAGATTAACAAGTGTAATTTTGAGGTAAAATATAATTAACATAATTAAAACAACGTATAATGTACATGCTACTGAAGGAACTAGATTCATATTACCCTATTATGTAATGATAGGAATCCATCCAAATAACATACAAAAGCTAGAAAAAGGGGATGGAAATTTAAACCACATTCCATGGAACCTTAGAGAAATACAAATCATGGAGGTTTTCAATGGAGAAATTAAGCAATCCAAGCACCCAAGCCAAGGACTAAGAGGATTGTTAAGAGATGGATGCCAAAAAAAAAAGGCCAAGAGGAGCTCAAAGTATCCACAACTCATATAGAGGGCTAAGGACATCTAATGCAATAAGAAAGAGATCAAATTTAGAGTACAAAAACAGAGGTTGCACGGCCAGAGTGCATGGGCATGCATCTGCCTGTGTAAATTGCAGAACAAAATGCTCCCCGCAGTTGAGGTGCATGACCATATGCACAGTCATGCATTTGCCCATGCACGGGCCAATTTTTCCGAACCTGATTCGGGCACGGCCATGCACATTATATGTATGGCCATGCAACATCCCTGAAGACCTTTTAATGCTTGTTTTGAATTTATTTATGCTTTTTTTTAATTCTCTATGAAATGTAAGGTCTTTTAAGATCAAATTAATTTATTTTTGAGCTTGTATTTGACAAATATTGTAACCTTAAGTTTCTTAGGTTTGGGGCTATACATTTCCCTTTACTTCAATATAAATACAACTTTGGTATTTTGGTTGAAATTAATGAGTCTTATTTGAGAGCTTTTAAGATGTGATTACTTTTGGAAAAATCCCATGATCATCAAGACTTTTCTTAGGACTTAGTCATTCGCTTTGCATCAAGTCTATAAACCTATTAAGATAAATCAATTAACTTGCTAATTTGGGTCTTAAATTCTTGATAAATTTAAGGTTCTTGTTGGGGTTAAAGCTGGTTGAATAGTTCATCTTCTTCAATTGTTCTTGACTCCTTCCTTGGCTTAAAGATTTTTAGGTACGAATTAGAAGACTTAATTCATTGTTCTCAGAGTTCTAGGATCTTCGTTTCACCTAAGGTTCAAGCCTTTGAATTGGGTGTTGTTTGTTCTTGAGAAAAATCACTGTTTTGAGCACTTATTTGGTTCTTATAATTTTAGTCATAAATAACCACAAAAATCACACACAAAAATTAGCCCTAAGGTCGTATCAAATAGTTTGGTATTAGAGCAAGGAGAGCTTTGATCCTTATCAAAGCTTAAAGGCATCAAATAAAGCTCTAAAAATTACTAATCCTATCACTCAAATTTGTGCTTTTTCTTTAAGTTTTCTTGAGTTTTACATGCTAAACTAGTGCCTAATTAATAGTATAATCATTCGGATTGAAGATTTATGTGTTTTTTTGATTATTGGGGTTGAAAATGCTTTAAATTTCTACAAGATTTTGAGTTTTGAAAATTACTTACAAAGTGTTTGATATTTGATTTGAGTGAATTTATGACTTGAAATTGTGGCTAAAACTTTTGTGTACATCTCTTATAACTATTTGTCTATTAGTCCCAAGTATCTTTTGGACATTCTTGTCTAATTGAGATCATCTTAGTTGGAAAAAATTATTGTTCTAATTCATTAAAATCTATGCTAGTCATGCTTATGTTCTTGAATGCTATGTTCTTCGAACTTCTAGTGTTTCATTGAAAATCTTCTTAATTGTGTCCAACTACCTTATCCATTAACTAAATTGAAGTTCTAGAGCTTTCTTGCAATTCATTGAATCTTATGTGATTGATATACACTCTTTGAGGCTTGTTGTTTTTGTTTAATTCCATCTAAGACCCCTAGTTAATCGTTTTTAGAGGGTTAGTTTGACTTGATAAGTTGGGTAAGTTCCTAAGCCATTTATGGAGATATTGTGGAAAGAACTCATTGAAGAGTTGAGTGATTGAAAAAAGGCAAGAGGGTGAGTTTTTTTTTTTTTTTTTTACAAGCTAAAATAGAGTTAAACATGAAGGTTGAGTGATAATTCTTGAGTGGATACACACGAGGGAGTGATTGTGAGAAATTACTTTATACTTTTATCAAAATTTTCCAAGTACATACCCATTATAAATTTTCCAACACTATGTCACAAAGAGATTCATTTGACTCTAAAGTCACCTTTGAAACTTTCAAAGCTAAAATGGATGACATGAGGAGGGATATTATAGGGTTGAAATCTATCCAAACCAAACCTCAACGGATGCTAAAAGGATAGATAGCCCTAAAATGAGAATTGAGTGCAAAACCCTACCACTTGGGAAGGTCATTCTATAATAGACTATCCACAATTTCTAATGAATGGAAGAGGAAAAAAGGTTTGGGGTTAAGAAAAGGAAAACATAAGAGCAAAATTTTGGGTGATGTAAGAAGAAAGACCTATCCTAAAGAGACCATATATAACAATCCTAAATTTCATCATTCACAAAGCAAGAAAAATGAGATACAAAAACTATTATCAAAGACAACCTAAAGTAAAGAAAGGAAAAAGGTAGTAAAGAAAGGTTTAAAATTGGGAAGGTTTTTCTATTGATTAGTATTGCTAGAAAGGCGATAAGTGCAAATGATGTTGAGAATGAGGAGAATTCCTAAAGGTATAATATATTTTACATAAGGTATCTAGTTCAATAAAAGTCTTGTAGTATGATCATTAATGGAGGAAGTTGCACCAACATGATAAGTACTACCTTAGTGGAGGACTTGGGACTAGAATCTTAAACCATACAAACTCCATTGGTTGGGTGATTGTGATGAAGTAAAGGTAAACAAGCAAATTAATGTTGAGTTTGATACGAGGGCTTATGTAGTACTATGTGATGTGCTCCCAATACAAGTAGGACATATTTTATTGGAAAGGTCATGTATGTTTGATAGAGATATTGCTCATAAGGGAGTGAAGAATAAATATATCTTGAAGAAAGATAGAAAGAAGATTACTCTCATACCATTAACCCCTCATTAGGTGCTTAAAGATCAAGATATTTTGAAGGGAGAAGATAACAAGAGGAAATAGTTGAGAAGAAAGTACAAACAAGAGAGGAAAGAAGAACTTAAAGAGAATTTCCAAAAGAAAGAGGGTGAGAGAAAAAATGATGAGGGAAAGGAAAAAATGCTAAAAGGGGACTTCAAGTCAAGAGGGAGCTAATGAGGAAAATGAAAATAAGAGAGAAGATGAGAATAAAATGAGAAAAACACTCTTGTGCTTGAAAAAAAGAAAGTAATAGGGTAAAAGCTATAAAGAATAATAGTGAAGATGAGGGCAAAAATGTATTTTATGTGAGAGAACATAAGCTAATATTTTTTCTACACAACAAAAATTCTTGGTTGAGATCTTATATAGGTGCTCATTCAATAATGGATGCACACAAAGAAGAGGGAAATAATAGAAATCCATCCAAGTAACATGCTAAAGTTAAAGAAAGTGGATGGAGATTCAAATCGTATTCCATGGAGTTTTCGAGAAATTCAAATCATGGAGATTTTCAATGGAGAAATCAAGAAAACTAAGCACTAAGCCAAGGACCAAGAGATTTGTCAAGAGATAAATGCTAAAAAGAAGGCCAAGAAGAGCTCAAAGTATCCCACAACTTATATAAAGGGCCAAGGGCATTCAATGCAACAAGAAGGAGACCAGAGAGATCAAATTTAGAATGCACAGAGGCTGCATGTCCAGAGTGCATGGTCGTACACCAAATGCACGGTCGTACACCAAGCCGTACCTCTTATGCAAGGCCAATTGCACGGCCTAATTTTGTGAACCCAACTCCGGCACAACCATGCACACTATATGTAGGGCCATGCAATATCCCTAAAGACCTTTTAATGCTTGTTTTGTGTTTATTTCAGCTTCATTTAGCTCTCCACAAAATGTAAAGTCTTTTAAGACTAAATTAACTTGTTTTAAGCTTTTATTTAACCAAGGTTGTAACCTTAAATAGCTTAGGTTTGGATGTAACACCTCACATTTTCATAACATAGTGGGTTATACTTTTGTGGGATGTTGCCCCGTCTAATTACTCAGACAAGGGGCCTTTATAACAAACTTTACTCAAAAGGCAGCGGATTTTTTTTTTTAACATAGAAAAGTACAAGAATTTGGCTTCTAATACATACACTCACATGTATAACAGGTTTAAGATGTAGCATGGGCTTTTGGGAGTCTATTGCGCTTTTCTGCGCATTTGATCCTAAATTTTTCAAAAGAGATAACACGCATGTGAGTGAAAATTACTCAGTGAGTCCCGTGTGTGCTAGTGCTTTAGTAAAGAGACAGAATACATAAAAATTTTATGGGGAAAGCATTTCATTTGTTCACGAGAAACAATTTCAAAACTCTTTAAAGAAAAGTCTATTAAAAAATCAGTCATTTTTGAAAAATTATGTTTCAAATTTAAATCATTGTCCCAATTTTCAAATTATAGGCATTCCTCTAACAGAGGGTTGACCTGTGTGCAAAGCTCACAAGGCTTTGCTTTTGGCGTCACGTGTCATTATGCTTAGACTGCACCCTACATCACTCAACCGTGTATCGCCGGTAGGGTAAGTACACTGCAGCATACTACCGAGAATCAAGTTAGTACTTCTACCAAGTATTCAGGTTAGTGCATATGCCAAGTAAGTTAGTGCTTACGCCAAGTATTCAAGTTAGTGCATATGCTAAGTATTTAAGGATTGCCAAGTTTAAGAAATCAAGAAATCAAGATTCATATTGTTCACCATATTTTCAAATCCAAAAAGGTTCGTACTTAAGCACATCAGGAAACCATTTTCTATATCAAGAAAAACATTGTTGGGGCAAAATATTATTTTTCAGAATTTGATCCCACTGACTCACAAATCAGTTAATAATTTTTATAGGCCCTGCAGAGCCAATCAATTCATTCCATAGGCACACTAGACTAATAAAATAATTTTTCGGGATCAAAATATCATTTTCCAAAGTCAATCTCATATCGAGAGATCATTTTTCAAAACCATGTCAAAACAGGGCAAAGAGTTCTTTTCTCACATCAAAATAAGTTTCTAAGAATATTCGGGTCATTTTTCCTGTATTCGATCACAAAAGTCATTTCCAAGGGTATTCGGGTCATTTTACCCATACTCGATTTCAAAAGATTTTTTCGAGGGTATTCGGGTCATTTTACCATTACTCGATTTAAAAAGTATTCACAAAAGTTTCAATAAGGATTTTGGATCATTTTTCAAATACCTGATTCCAAAAGGAACCTATTTTAAGAAATCTAGAATTCTAATCCCAAAAGAGGACTAAATTCAAAGTTTCCAAATATATTTCCAAAAAATGTTCTAATAAGGGCATCATAGTCAATGTATGAATACTTGATTTCAAACTTTTCCGTTTTCTGAAAATCTCAAGTATTTAATCCCAAAAGGTCTAAATTTACAAAATTTATACTTTAATCATCTATTAAGGTTTCTAAACTAATTATGAAGTTCATTCGAGCCTAAACGACATAAAACAATTCCTGCTTAGATAAACCTTAAACATATTCAGGAATTTTCAAAATGGTATAAAACATAGCATTTCATGTTAAAACAAAGCACAATAGCTTTCAAAAAAGTTTTAGAGGTCCAAGGGACTCACCTCACGTCCTGACTAAACTTTTCCATTCACGGCCATTCGACCATCGTTTTTACCGTTTTCAACAAACCGGTGGCTATTTACCGATAAATCTACATCACACATCGTTTTTGGGTCAATTTGTGTTCGGTCGAAAAATAGCCGATGTGCCCAACGGGTAGCTGACGTCTAACTGACGTTTAGTCGACGGGGGCCGACGGTTATGGAAAACGTTCAACATTCGTTCATGTCATTTTTTCGTCGTTTGCTTGATTCTTTCGCTTTCTTTTTTTCACATCCTTTCTCCCTTCATAAACAATGGATTCACTTCATATTTCCCATTTATTTCATCCAAATTCACAAAGTTAATCATCCTTAAATTCGTCTATGTTCCAAGCAAAATTATGAAATTTTGCTACTTTGACACATGATTTTGTTTCGAACATAACTTTCAATTCACAACTCTATTTTGGCTCTATGATATACCAAAATGACCGTACGACTCCTAACTTTAATTTTGTTAAGCCATTTTCCATAATTCTTGTTCCCAAGGCATAGTACTATGCAAAAACAGCCACAATAATTTTACTTCACTTTTACTATTCATACTTTCCTTTGTCCTCCTTTAATCTTTAACACTTTAGTGAAGATTAAAGGCAAACAAATCACAACAAAACCAATGAAGGAACAAGAAAAAAAATGCAGCACAATGGTCCTTGCGTGAAGGAGGGAAAAAACAAAATTTACTTTTTCTTCTTGTTCTCAAAATTGGTTAAACTGGAATATGTAGGACTGGAGTAGGAGCACTGGTGGAAACCTCTGGTGCGATTCTTGCAAGCCTCCTACTGCGTCTGTGCATGTATATAAATGCCAAATAGTCTCTCAATCTTCTAATATATGGCCTGCCTAATCCACATTTGGTGAAGATTCACAAGATTAAGGAATTTTTTTCAGAGAGAAAAAAAGAGGGCTGCCTGTTTTTCTCTCAGAGAAGAAGAAAAACAATGTACGTCTCTATTCACCTGTTTAACCTAATAAAACCTTAGGTTAAACTAGATTTTTAACTTGGCCCATTGGAGTCTTAGTTTAACCTTTTAAACTAAATTAATTATTCTAATCAGAGCCAAATAAATGGCCTAGTAAATAATTAATTTTTCAACCCAAATAAACTAGTCCAATTAACAAGCCTATATTAGTTTAGTCCCAGGTCAATCTTTAATAATTCAAATTGGACCAAAGCCTTGAACAATTAATTAATCTACCAAACTAATTTAATTAATTCTCTCTTTTTGTGGACCTTTATTTTATTTTAGCCCAATAATTAAATCAGGAAATTTAAATAAAATAAATTATATTTAATTTAATTTAAAACCAATTCCTTAACCTGTATATAATTAGGACTTACAGTTTATATTGCGGACCAAAAGACACACCGCCTTGGCTAATAAAATGACCAAAATACCCTTGCCATATAAATAGCTATATTTTACATTTTAAATATTTCATAATATCACCATAAGAAAATATTGACCATAAAGACAATGCTGCATTAGCAAAGTTTCTGACCTACAAGTGAAATGACTAAAATACTCCTCTATATATCGTCGTACATTAGATAGGAAGAAATATACTAACACCTATTTAAATGACACCTACCATCCTTAGGCTTCTAGTCCAATGATCCATGACCTCTTGGATTATTTCCGCTTGTCAAGGGAGCTATCCTAAAGCAAACATCCAAATCATGTTTCTCAGGGCCCTGGATATTTAGATCATTCAGATAACCACAAGGGGTGATATAGTATAGAAACTATCTTATACAAGTCTATCTTAACTAACTAGTCACATATACCTAACATGCAAGTGTATTGGTCCTACAATAGAACCTCAATTAAAACATATCAAAGTACATGCTTCCAGCTTCGTCAAACCACCAACTCATACTCAAGTTGTAGAGTACTAGTCCACGTTGTAGCAATAATAATCTAGGTTTCTACTATATAGTACTTTGAGAAACCACAACTACAAGTCCTGTTTTATGTATTCAAAATACGTTAATGTCATGAAGTAAGTGGATTACTCACTGACTAAAGGTAAGACATTTCCCATTTGAAATTCATAACACAATAACCTAGACATGATGCGATTTCCATTCTCATCAATTGGTTAAGAACAGACGTTTTTGTGTTAAGTAACCCATGATTCATACCTCACTGTGAAAGACAACCATTCACATAGACCACTTACTTAAATACAATGAGTCTTTTCCAAACGTAATTGTGCACAAATAAAATATAAATTCACAAAAAATTTCTGAGAATAAATTCTTTTATTAAAATATTCGATGTTTACATCAGAAACCTAGTCTAAGAGGGCATATTTCCCAATAATCTCCTACTTGCACTCTAAGATTAAGTAACTCCATAGGTGCCCACCCTTATGGTGTCTAAATGTCTTTGGAAGACTCTTTCAGCCAAAGGCTTGGTGAATAGATCTACTAGATTGTTCTCTGAGGTTATCTATTCCACCATGATTTTTCGTTTCTAGATAAAATCCCGGATCAGGTGGTACTTCCTCTCGATGTGCTTCTCCTTCTTGTGGTTCCTGGGTTCTTTGAATGTAGTTGGCTTCTCCCAAGTCTTTCATACTAAATTGACTAGACAGCTAAACCTTTGTAGATAACAATGCCCCTACATCATTTCCAATGAGTAGAATGTCATCCATATACAAGACAAGAAAAATCACATTAATGCCTTCAAGTTTTCGTACACGCATGGTTCATCCTTGTTTTGAATAAAACCGTAAGACTTTACAGTCTTATCAAAATGAATGTTTCATACTCTTGATGCCTGCTTAAGTCCGTAAATGGACTTCTTAAGCTTGCAAACCATATGTTCTTAGCCTTTAGCAATAAAACCTTCCAATTGGGACATATAGATGTCTTCGCTAAGATGACCATTTAAAAATGCCATCTTGATAACTATTTGCCATATCTCGTAGTCATAATGACATGCAATGGCAAGGAGGATACGGATGGACTTAAGCATGGCTACTGGGGAAAAAGTTTCCTCATAATCGATTCCCTATTTCTGAGTATACCCTTTCATCACAAGCCTAACTTTG
The DNA here is from genome assembly GCA_026120185.1 of Voacanga thouarsii. Taxonomy (NCBI): domain Eukaryota; kingdom Viridiplantae; phylum Streptophyta; class Magnoliopsida; order Gentianales; family Apocynaceae; genus Voacanga; species Voacanga thouarsii. The sequence goes on along the minus strand of JANUWF010001093.1, from coordinate 2,223,174 downwards.
AGGGTTTCCACCTTCCCATCCGCTCCCCTCTTCCTCTTGTATATCTACTTACACCCAATGTGTTTTATCCCTTTAGATGAAGCTACAAGATCCCAAACCTTCAGATGAGCACTTATTTTTCTTTAATCTTATAAACCACATTGCAACATGCTATCGATCTATAGTCCCCCACCCTCTCCACATGATCAGATTTGGGCACTAGAGTAATAACCGAGTGATTGAGCTGCTTTAGCATCCTACTAAATTAGAAAAATTCCCGAACCACCGCACACACACTTTGCGCAACCGTGGCCTAGGCCTTTTTGAAAAAATAGATAGAGTACCCATCAGGTCCTGGGGCTTTGCAGTCTCTAATATCCCACAAAGCCAGTTTGATTTCCCGATCTGTAACCTTCGTGACTAGGTCTGCCATGTGATGGTGTGGCACTATTGGACCAACCCTAACATAGTCCGCATTGAGTTTTTGGCACTCAACCCGTGTCCCAAGTAGTCTATAGTAGTAGTTTACAAATTCTGCACCTAGTGCCTTATGACTGTCTATCATCATTCTATCCTCCTCTATAATGGATGCAATGAATTTCGGTTTCTTATTCATGTTCACTATGGCATGGAAGTACTTGGTGCATTTGTCCACTTGGGCAACATATTTCCCCTTTGCTAGCTGCTGGTAGAACTTCATTGCTACCGCTGCTAACCTCCAAGCAGTCAGTTTCCGATCCTTGTACTGGGAAATCAAGCTACTATCTAAGGGATTATCTAACAATAGCTGTTGTGCCCTCTGTAGCTCCTGGTTGGCTTGCTCCACACGAGCCAAAATATGAAAAAAATTCATTTTTGTTCAATCCACACAAATCCTGTTTGAGTGCCTTTAACTTTCGACATAGTATAAATTGATGATAACCTTCGAAACTTTGTTCCCACACCCCATTAACCAAGTCTAAGAACTTTTCATGGTCAGCCCAAATATTTAAAAATCCAAAAAGGGGACCCCTCCCCCTCGGATAATCCACCTACATCCATAGGCTTGGGTTGTGGTTTGAAAAGCATGCGATAGGGAAAAACTTCATAGATGCTTGGTTTTGGCCCTAGAACCAGGCGTCATTACCTATGACTCTGTCCAACTTAGACCATACACTTGAGTTTGTCCAGGTGAATCGTGTACCAACAGATGGGAGGTCCGCTAAGCCAGTTTCTACACATAAAGAGAAGAAGTCATTAAGATCATAGGTAGTAGGAGTGATCCTGCCAAGTTTTTCATCCGCCTGTAAATAAGTGTTGAAGTCTCCCATTAGAATCCATGGGGTCATGGGTTGATTGGAGAGTTGCTTCAAATCATTCCACAGTGGCCTTCTGGCAACTACTGTATTGTAAGCATACATGGAGGTGAAAAAATAGGTGACATGAGTAACTTTGCAAGTGATGCAGCATGATATAGCCTGTGCCAAGCTATGCCATACATGCACATCAACCTTAGCCCCGTTCCATAGAGCTGCCACCCTGCTCCCCTCCAAGTCAACAAAATTGTGTTTCGCAGCCTAATTAAAGAATTGGTGCCTTATGATGTTCTCCAGTCCTTTCTCATTGAGTTTTGTTTCTAAAATACCACAAACATCCACACGGTGCTTTGAGATGAAGTCCCTTACACCATGCTACTTGAGGGTTTTATTGAACCCTCTTATGTTCCAGTATGCGACTTTCATTGTTGACCAATTAGTGCTCTCTGGGCACCAACCAAGTCGATGTTGCGGTCTAAGAATTTTTTCCACACCATGCGGATAAGCCTAGAAGCTTGCATGGTTTCTTTTCCAACTTTAACCACCACTTTTGGTAAATCCTCTACACTTCCTTTGGTGCCTGCTTTTAGCAAAGCATTACTGTCCTGAAATTGTACCCTACCCCGGGACTCGGACTATGTTTGGTTATGTCCCCTACGCCTGCCCCTTGATCGACCCCTGCTCACCTTTTGCCCATTCTGTTATGCCTGTTTGAGAGATGTAGTAATCATATTTGTTTCATAGGAGCTTCAATAGTAGCCTGAGCATGCTTGGTATGTGAAGTTGATGCACTAGAATTATGGCCTATAGTGCCCAGGGTAGGCACGTCCTGGAGTTTGTTTGCCTGGGCCATGGTAGTGATTAGCTCATTGCCCTTGTCCCTCTTGGGGCTAGTGTCGCAGAGCTTCGTGGACGGTCCTTGGGGCCAGCTGAGGCAGACATAGGCCTGGACTTAGACCTCGACTTTGCTTGCGTAGACTTAGTGGCTTCCTTAGTACACAACATCTGTTCCCGATTTTTCACTTTATTCCCCATGCAAGTATTCGTGGCATGGCCAAACTTATAGCAGGTCTTGCAGAAAAATGGCTCAAACTCATATCGAACTGCTTGGTATTTAGTCTTCCCGGATGGTAGTCGGATGGGAACTGCCTTGATCAAAAGTTTGGATACATGACCTCTACTAGGACTCGAGTATAGGATAGCCTTGTTAGTGTTATGCCATAGAGGCAATCACTTGTACCTTGTATATGACACATTTTATTTTAATAAAAGGTATTATTTATCTTACAATTTCTTTTGTTTACTTTAAGTAATATAACTGTTCAATAAAGTCCCTAGTACAACACTATGTTAAGGGAATCATGATATGAGATTCCTACTACACTGGATGGTGTTAGTACTTAAATAGTCCCTAGTCATAACATTAATGAAATAGGACATCATTAATACGTCAAGACTAGCATATGTTAGACTTCCTGATTTGATCAGGCGGTGGTTCTTATAACCGTGAGTATTGAGATACTCAAAGTTAACATATGGATGTTTGTTAATGGAACAAGTTCATTGGATGACCTAGCTTTGAGATAATCACATGGATAACTATTTAGTGCCAGTGATATAATCTCAATATAGCAAATATGCAAGTATCTTTAGACTTGAGATCTCTAAGATACTTTGTTTGCTAAACTTTGTACTTTGATTCCAATCTCCGGAGCTCGATCGAGGGCCGCCTATGGGATGGATATTGGGTACATTACAAGGTAAACGAAAGTAGTTGAAATGGTCAATAAAGGATTCACCACTCCTAATAGTAGGGGCGAATATCTCACAGCCACTTATAGGAATTACTACTCGAGAAGTCCTTGGCCAAGGCAATTGTGTATTGGAAATAGTTCCAATTGATACACATCTAGAGTAGTGGGTTCCTGGTACAAGTACTATTGTATTCGGGCCAGAATTATTTCTGGAGGGAGTTGGCACTAATTTCGTACTCCAAATCAAACGAGACATTGTATGGTGAAATGAGTTAATTGCACTGAAGTTTGTTATTGAAGGGTTCATGTCAAGCCACTTGACTTCCTGGACTCTTGGGTGGTCATGATGTGTTGCTAGATACGGCTCATGATCTGGGAATACGAGTTTATTAATTGATGAATTAATAAACCAATCCTTATTAGAATTAATAGGATTGATTCTAATTAATTATGGATTATTAATCTCAAAGACGTTTGGATTAATTCATGTTCGCTACCAATTGACTGGGAAACCTAATATATCACACACAATAGAGGATTATATACTCAAGATGTTATTTGATAACATAGTAGGGTTGATTGAGAGAAAGAGAAGTTGTTGTGGATAAATTATAATTAGTTATAATTTGTTGTCCAAGTTGTAATTGTGAGAATTTGATGTTTTCAATTACAATTAGGGAATTCTAATAGGATTAGAATTCTCAATTTTGGGAGAAAAATTTCGTGTAATATATAGCATATGTAACACACGAAAAACCTTAGCTGAACAACACACAAAATAATAGCCACAAACATTCTCTCTTCTCTCTATCTCTCTCGATTTAATCTTTATCAAAGAACCCTAGCCGCCATCTTTTTCTGCTAGCATAGGAAAGTTTGGTGCTTGAGTATTCCTCTATGTGGATTACTGTTAGAGATAATCACACACTGTGATTATAGTGGTTAGACGTTCAACTCATGTGGAAATTGATCACGAGGATTGCTGGATCGCGCCTCAACTTGAAAAAGAAAATTTTTTTGTTCTTCGGACGATCACTTAAAGGTAAAAGCTGTTACCTTTACTCTTTTTATATCTTGTTTTCCACACATAGACGAGTCCTGGGAGGGTATCTCATTTTATTTTTCGTTGTGCCGTATACGATACTAGCCTGAGATAACCAACAAGCCTTTCAAGGCGTGCAGTGAGCATATCAGTCATTAGCGGCACCCCTACCCCAGAAGAAATCTTATTTATTGCCGAGCAGTTCCAGCATCCCAGTGGCAGTGCAGGGAATGTCACCCATAATGGCAATATGCTAATATCATCTAATGAGAAGTCAAATTCTCCAGGCATAGCCTTTAGCATTAGTGAACGACTGAATATAGCATATGGTCCCCCTCTAAGAACCACCTGCCTGTCTTCTTCTGTGTTGAAACGAAAGATTAGCCAGCCTGTTACATGTGGGTAGACCTTGGAAGGGACTGCCCACTGCTTAGTTAGTTTCGTGACTGCCTTTAGTCCAGGAAACCGCCTAGCAAACATACCAATTAAGCAAATCCCAATTTGAGTTCCATATCTTTGAAATCGATTTCCTCAATATCAATGAATTCTCCAGTTCGGGGTATATGCTGCAGTTTTATACCATTGCACTGATCTTGGTTTCTTTTAACAGTGTTTGCCCAAGTTCGATCAGATTTCCTTGCATATGTTTTTGTGGGTTCAGTAGCGTTCCCTGGAGGAAGTGGTATGGTCGCAAGTACGAAGGAGCCAGAGGAGTCAGAGGATTCTGGCTCAGCAAGGATAGCTGCTGTTGTTTGAGGCTCCACACCCACATGGCCGGGGTATGTTGCCTGGATTGGCGTAGGGGATGTAGGGTCAGTCGGGTTGAAGATAATTGTTTTTGACAATAAAGGATCAATGGGCTGAGGAGGTGAAGGAAGAGAGGTTTCATTGGGCAGTGAAACTGTTTATTTTTCTTTCACCTACCATGCTTCGACATTTAAAACTAAATTTCTTATTTTTCTTCATTGCAACGAGATCCTCAGACAAATGCGAGACTTGGTCCAATTGAAACCTTTTCCATTGCATACAAGGATAAGAATGGTTGTGGGAGTTCACCTATTGCTAAAGAAGCACATGTGAGTGAAAAAAAAAAAAAAAAGAAAGATAGAAAGAAACATACTTTTATTGGTTTTTTTGTGAAATTTGAAGATAAGTCTAACTACATGAATTTCTAGTTGCCACATTAACAAAGGAGTTAACCTTCGTAATTTTCTTTCCAGCAACAAATGAAGTAAAAGAAAAATAAATCTGTGAATGAAGATGGTGAGACAAGAAATGAGGAAGAAATATGTGAAGATGTCTTTCGAAAAAGGTGTGCTTACATCGTTGGTCGTGGGTGTGGGCCAAAACCTAAGATGTGCGGCAGAAATTCTACTTCTGAATCTAAATCATTGTCTACTGAGGTACAATAGACTACTCAAGCTCAGAAAGAACAAATTAAAGCTCAAAGAGCTAAAATTGAAGCTCAAAGAGCTAAAATTGAAGCTCAAAGAATCCAACTAGATTCTCGACCCAATTACTTGAGAATCAAAGCTCCCAGTTGGAGGCTCAAAAAATAAAGATTGATAAATAATAAGAACGATTGGACTCCCAATGGTCTCAAATGGAATTACATCAAGCAAAGGTTGATTAGCTTATGAAACATATTGCGCAAAGGTTGGCCTAAGCCTGCTACAGGGTTGCATTTTCATATGGTATGAAGTCACTACTCTATTCATATTACTATTCTATTGATTTCTGTATATGCCTCCAACAAGGTTGGATGTCTATTAGTATGGAGTAGATGTAAGTATTGTGAGTATGTGCTTGAGATAGTATGTTACATTTAAAAATAAGCTTGCAGATTTTGAATGGTAATTAGAATATTTATATGGACGTAATTTATATATTGCTTAAGTTGGATTGGATGTCTACTTAGTTGGAATAAATATAAGTACGGGAGTATATCTTATAATCTGAAATGGTTATGCAAATTCTGAAAGAACGAAATATGGATGGATATTTTCTGGGGAGGTGAGCAAGTTGATTTTATTACCTTAAATTCCTATTGTCAAGTCCTTTATGAATGACTTTTGAGTCATAAGGTTTTTGTGATATCAAATATCTGACATTATTTACTTCTATTATAGGTTACATATTGCCTATTTGTTGGGGTATTTTGGTGATGTTCAACTGGGAGCAAATGGTGATTATTTGGTGACGGGTTGTTTTGCTTGTTCAATTGGGAGCAAATGGTGAATATTTGGTGATTTTGCTACTTTACAGGTTTTGAAACTAATAGGTGGTTGTATTGTTAGTTTGATGTGCAAGCTTTTGTGTATGTTAGGTGGGGTAGGGGACCAAAGACGGCAAGTGAAGCATTTGTTCAGGGATAGTTTTAAGCAGTTGAGCAAATCATAAGTCCCCTAACAACTAGCTAACTCTTTGGCATTGTTGGCGGACTTATGATTTTTTTGGAATTATTGAGGACTATATTATTTGCTAATGCAAACTGAACAAAAGCTCATAAATTAGTGGGCTTGCAGGCATATTGTATTTTGGTGAAGTTCAACTCGAGCAAATGGTGAATATTTGATAATTTTGCTATTGTACAGGTTTTCTCAAGTTCAAATAATCTGTTAGGAATTTCAAGTGGACCATCAAATATTAATATTATTTACATTGAAATGATAAATGAAAATAATTCAATAATTGGATATATAGGGTATAGTGAGCAAAAGTTTTTTAAAAAAACAATACTTTAATTTCAAATATTATTTTATTCAATAGCACTTTTAATTTTAAAATATAAATGACAGAAATTTTTAAAATTTGTCAACAAATAAATCAAACTACTTTTCCTAATTGTTTAAAATGAAATATATCTATTTTTTTTCCTAACAAGTTCAAACTATCCGTTTGAGATTTCAAGTGGGCCATCAAATATTAATAATTTTTGCATTGAAAATGATAAATTAAATTAATTCAATAATTAGATAAATAGTGTACAGTGAGAAAAATTAAAAAATTAATTTTGAATATTATTTTATTTAATATACTTTTAATTTTAAAATATAAACTAATAGAAAATAAATAAGTGATCCAATTGATATTTGAACTAATTGAATTTAATTTCCAAACTAAATGAGTAAAGTTATAAACGATTTAAGTTTAGGAGTTCAAAACGGAGAGAAAATAAGAGATTTTGAGAGAAAGTTAATCTCTTCTCTTGTTTGTTAGATTTTTGCGGGAAAGAGAAGGAGAGAAGTAGGGAGACTAAGGATCACTTCAAGTCCTATAATTCTTTCTCTCCAAGAGTGGAGAGAAAAGGAAGGATTCTTACAATACTTCGAAAATAAATTAAAATAACAACTTTTTCTATTTTTGTTTTAAAATAACATATCAAGGAGAAATTATAAAATAAAGTTATTTTAGTAAATTTATTTTCATTTTTTCTTTTCCCTCCAAACTCCCACATACATGTGAACACTTCTTTTCTTTTTTCTTTTAAACTCCCAAATAATATTAAATATATTCACTTCACCTTCCTTCCTTTTCTTTTCTTATATATCTTAAAATTTCTATTATTTTCTATTTTCTCTTAAACTCCTAAACTAGCCCTTATAGTTTTTTTAAAATTTAAGTTAATGATTTTCATATATAAAATGAATTTTATTATTAATCACACACCATTGTTTGGACATTAAACACTAATCGGACTACTCAAACCAATTGCATCTCTATTTCACACTAATGAAACTGACATGAAGACATACATATTACTTTTATTATTTAACTTGAGGTAATAGTACAAAAAGTTCAATTAAATAAGAGATAATAGAATTTATATTTATAATGCAATACTTACAAATATGCTCCTACTAGCAGTAATAAATTGGTCTTATTGAAAGTCACCAATATTATTAATTTCATATTTTAAAATTAATAATACCATATGTATATTATATGCTATATAATAAATAGAAAATAAATGTCTTTTATATTTGGCACTCTTAGGATAAATATATTTACTATATAATGTACTATATAAGTAATTATATTATTCATAAACAAGCTCATATTAGTTTGAATATATATTAAACAAGTTAATATTATTATTTGAATTTAGATCAATTATTTAACAAAAAAGCTTTTTAAAAAGAACTAGAGCTATCAACGAACGAAATGAGTTATTTACGAACAACGCGAATTCATTTAATAATCCGGGAATAAGAGTTTGTTTAGGAATACATTCGAATGTAACGGATAATATAATATTAATATAATATAATTTTAACGTATAATATATGTTTAATAAGTATAATATAACTTTTATATATCAAAATTTCATATTATATTTTAGAATTTTAATTTTGGTATACTTTTTTTTAAAAAAAATACTAATCAAACAATTTAAACTGTTTGAATGCACTTTGATAAAAAATAAGTCGTCGCAAATCCCTTGTTAATTTGCAACGACTTTGTGACGATCATCCAATATTCGAAAATAAATTTATTTTTAAAATTTGAAAAAGTGAGCGGTCACAAATCCTTCACAAATTAGTTACAGCTTTGTGACGGCTATCCAAGGATAATATTGCGTTAGCAAAGTCGTCGACTTACGAGTGTATTAACACCTCTCTAAATGATATCTACCATCTTTAGTCCAATGATCTACAAATTCCTAGAATGTTTCTGTTTTTCAAATGAGCTACCTTAAAGCAAACATCTAAATCATGTTTCCCAAAGCCAAGGATTATTAGATAATTCGAACCGCCCTAAGGGGCGATACAAGGTAGAAGTGTAGAAGTTACCTTGTACAAGTCTGTCTTGACTAACTAGTCATATATACCCAATATACAAGTATATTGGTTCTACGATAGAACTTCAACTCTAGTATATCAAAGAGTATACTTCTAGTTTCGTCAAATTACCGACCCGTACTCAAATCGTAGGATATAAGTTCACGTTGTAGCAGTAGTAGTCTAGGTTTCTATCATATAATACTCTAATTTTAAATATTTAAAATACGTTTATATTATTTAAAATATGTTTATATTATGAAGTAATAGGATTACTTATAGATAAGCCATTCCCGTTTGAATTCATAACATAATAACCTTATCATGGTGAGATTCCCATTCTTATCATCTGGTTAACACAATTTGTGTTTAGTAAACCATGATTCATACCTTATTATAAAAAATCTTCATTCAAATGAATCACTTAGATCTTTTTTAGCAAAATTGTGCACAAAATAAAATACAAAAACACAAACAATTTATGAAAATAAAACTTTTATTAATCTAATTGAAATTAGATAAAAAAATATAGTCTTAGTGGGCATAATTCCAACATGATTAACATCTTTTAATCTTAAAAGCCTTTAAGTTAGCCACATATTGCCTCTAATTTTCTTTATACTTGAGTTAGTCCAATCGGGATAAAAAAATTAGTTAAATTCAACCCATTAATCAGAAATTAAATTTCATAGTTTGAACATACTCAATGTTAAGTAGGCTTAGATTAAGCCAATAACCTTATCTCGAAAATAGCTTTTGTTCTTCCTATATTAATAGAAGGCATTAGATTTAATATTAATTGAGAAATTTGTTATATTAGTGGTCTCATACATAGCATACATAATATTAACATATATACACATAGCAAAATAAACATAATTATGTGGCTTAATTATGGACTTTACTAGATTCATTTCTTTGAACCATAAAGGCAATTAGTATGGTTAATTCTAAGTGTTTATGCATAATTTGGGAAGAAAGTCTTACCATCCTCCTTTTGATCTTGACTTGTAAATAATTCTAATCCTACCTCACTTATATAATCTAACTACATAAATTCTTAATAAAGAAATCTCGAATTACATTCGAGTGGAATTAGATGAGAAGAGAAATTCTACAAAAAAATAAAAGACAAGATGCGCATGCCCTATTTATTCAGAACTAAAACGATAAAATGCATAAACAATTTAATTGAGTCATAGTTCATAACCAAGCCATCATGCTATTATTAGGCTCAAAGCAAAATAAAAAATAGTACACAATTCCAAAATCACTATTTTGGAATAATAAAATAAAATCTAAAATTAATATTTTAGAAAATATATTAATTTTTGAAATCAAATTTTATATATCAATAAATATTTCCAAAATAAAAAATTTAAAATTCTAATGGATTGTTGTAAAATAAAAGAACATTGCTTGTGGATTTAACAAAAACAGTTTTTTTTTTTTTAAAACTAAGGTCGCGGACAGGCGTATTCAAGCCTGCCCGCGGCTGAAATCACTTCAGGCCATGGATAGGCTTCCAAAGTCTACCTGCGGCAAAGTTTGGCCCTTGCAATGGCTTCCAAAGTCGCGGCAGGGCTTTAATAAAAAAAAAATTACTTCTTTAAAACACCACACAGCGGCTCGGAAAAAATTTATTTTTAACCAAGCACTGCACGGCTTCCAAAGTCTCTTGGTAGTTCTTTAACAAAACCCAGAAATAAAGCTAGTCGTCTTCGTTTTTTTTTTTTCTCTTTCTGGTAGGAAAACTCAGTGAATTTTAATCTAATTTCCAATTCAACTTTGGACTATGAGATCATTGATAATCTAAATTACCAAGATCCAATAAATCGAAATTTCACCAAATTTTGATTATAAAGAAGTTCAAAAAACCCATTATACAGAAGTCAAAAACACAAAAAAACTCAGCAAAGAAGATGATCTAACAAAAAAATAAAATCAAGCAAATTCTGGTTGGATTAACAAACAAATTGTTAATCCTTACTTACAAGGTTTCACAAACCATAATTGAACCAACTTCAATAACTTGTAAGCCATCAAACAACAACCACAAACGGACAAAAATTTTCACAAAAACAATTTCAGAGAATAGAGCACCGCATGAAATGATTTCAAAGCAAAATTAGGTCCGTAAATCACATATAAACCAGGCTCTAATACCACTGTTTTTCGCGCATGCACAGACATAAAAAAAACTGCAAAAGAAAAACAAGAAACCACTCCCAGGAATAGTTTTTATGTGATGAGCGGATCAAAGATAAGGCAAGAAAATACCTTACGATGGAGCCTCTGCAATAAAAAATTACTGTGGAATTAACGTCCGACGTTCCAGAACAACAATGCCAATGACTCCTTAGTTTTGTTTTGCCAAACTACTGCAATACAAGAAAAGAATTGTCTTCAACGTTAATCCACACAAGAAGCACTCAAGATCACCGGGAATTTGGTGCTAGCAGAATTCAACGGCAACTCGGGTTTTGTTAAAGAAAAATAAGAGGAATCACAGAAGGGAAATTTTTTTTCTACACGTGAAATTCTTTTCGGTTCTCTATCTAGACACGTCATACATATCTGTATATGTATATGTGCTAATGGAAACCAGAATCCTGAAAGAATCAGGATTCTCAAATCATAATTAGAATTGTAATTTTATTAATTACAATATGGCTCAAGAATTATAATTAATTATAATTTGATCACAATAATTTCTTCTTTTTATAATTAATCTCATAATATTATCAAATAACATTTCAAGTACTTTATCATTTATTGTGTCTAACCCATTAGGTTTCCTGGTCTATTAGTAGTGAAATATGAATTAATCTCAACATTTTGAAGATTAATAATCCTTAGTAACTAGAATTAATTTATTAATTCTAATTAGAATTGATTTATTAATTTCTTAATTAATAAATTCATATTTAGTAGATCATGAGCGACTTCTAGTAATATATCGTGACTATCAAAAAGTCTAGAAAGCTAAGTGGCTTAATATGAATCTTTCACTAGCAAAATATCAGTACAATAAACTCATTTTATCATATGATATCTCATTTGGTTTAGAGTACAGAATTAGTGCCAATTTTCTCTAAAATATTAATTAATTCTAACCCGAATATTTTAATACTTATTCCAAGAATCCATTACTCATCATGTATATCAATTGGAACTATTTCCAACACATAGTCGCATTAACTAAAGACTACTCGAGTAATAATTTCAACAAGTGGTGAATCCTTTATTGACTCTCTTAATTACTTTCGTCTACTTCACGTTGTACTTAATATATATCCACCCCATAGGCAGTCTTGTAAGGACTGCAGGTATTAGAATCAAAGTACAATGCTTAGTAAACAAAGTACCCTGGAGATTTCAAGTGTAAGGATACTTGCATGTTTGCTATAATGAGATTCTATTATTGACGCTAAATAGTTATTCGTGTGATTATCTCATAGATATGTCATCTAATGTATTTGTTTAAGTAACAAACATTCACGTGTTAACTTTAAGTATCACAATACTTATGATTATGAGAATCACCATTTAATCAAATTAAAAAGTATAACACGTGTTAGTCTTAGCACATCAATGATGTCCTATCTTATTAATACTATGATTATGGATATATAATTTAAGTACAAACACAATCTAGTATAGTAAAAACCTCACATCATAATCTCTATGATGATTTCATTAACAATGCATTGTACTTGAGACTTTATCTAATAGTTACATACATATAAAAGTATAAACAAAGCAAACTATAAGATAAAGAATGCCTTTATTATTAAAAAATGTACAATATACAAAATAAAGTGATTGGCTCTAGAGCATAACACTAACAGATCTCTTCTTTATGCTCAAACTTACAAGACTTAGGGTTCTTGAGAGAAAACCTTAAGCCATTCTCACTTTCCTCTTTATCTGCATGTGAAAGGATTGAGTATATAGCACATTGGTCTCATGAATTCATAAATTGCATTGCAAGATACGCTATTCTCGCTTGTGGGCTGCCTAACTTCCTTAGGCCACCAAGGTTCTGGAAAAATTTGCTAAAACAAAAGAAACTAGGCAGCCTAGGGAGATGGTACTTCCCGAGGCCACTAAGATTGAAGCAAAACATGTACACATATAGCATCAAGTGGCCAAAGGAGCCTGGCCACCGATTCTCTGATGCACAAAACACACACGAGTACTGTAGGTAGCCTGAAGTTCCCTAGGTCGCCAATTGTCTAGACAGAATGCACACGAGGCGGCCTTGGCTTCTTTAACTTTTATTTTCTTCTATTTTCTTCCTTTTTCTTCCTTTTCATCTTTAATTGATATTTTTCATTTACCTAACAAAAACAAGATGAAAAGGGTGTGGTGAGTAGTGTTTTGCGTAAGAATTTATCTCAATTAAAACACAAAAACACTAGAAAATGTATATATGATGAGGTCTCAATAGTGAGCTAGTACGAATGTCATAGCCCATGTTGAGTACTCAACGTCCTCACTAGTTCACAGGACCAGTCCAAGAACACTAGTTCATGAGACCAATTAAATATCACGTTTCCCGAGAAAATATCAAGAAATAATTTTTTGGTGTCAAAATATCATTTTTACCAAATATTGATTCTATATCGAGAAATCGTTTTCCAAATTCCTTACACAGAAGTATAAAAAGCCTTCCCACATTATAAAACATTTTTAAGGGCATTTTTGTAAATTAAATTTTTTTTATGCATACTTGAGTCCAAAGAGAATTTCATTTTAGTCAATCTAGAATTCTAAATAAATAAATAAATTCAAGGATTTCATGTTTCATCGTGCCTGATAGTCGTAGAAATAATTCATCGTTCCATTAAAGAAAAGAACTCATAACCTTACATGCCTTATTATTAAACGTGGAATGGTACACGTTTGGGCAAGTAAAAAAAATTCATTTTGTCATATAATATGAGAGCAAGATACTTTCCATAGATACTTGTACCTAAAATATTCATAGTACAAAGAATTCAAAATCTTTTGTAAAAATATTCATTTCCTGAAATTCAATCATTTTTTTGATTAAGAGAAACCAAAACTTTGTTCAAGAAAACCTAAAAGGTTTATTATTCACATCTTAATGCTTTAGGGAAAATAATCACCATTAAATGGTTTTTGTAATCATAAGAGTCCATTTTCCCAATTACATTAGAGCATGAAATAAGATTTCACTTACTTAGGAAAACTCAAATATTCATAATTCATAACTTCATACTTTAGAAAAATATTCACCATTAATTCAAGCTTGAAGATTCACATTTTTCCTATTTTAAAACTTAGCATGAGACCAAATCATTTTTACTTAGAAAAACCATACTTTGGTCCATATAAATTTGTCAGAGATTTTTTCCATTCTTTATTTGCTTGTTCATATAAACAAGTAATAATAAGGACTTGTTCAAATCCATAGATGCTTGGTGTTCATTTCTACAGTTATTCCAGTATCTATTACTAATGTAGATAATGGGTTAACAACAACTGTCTGAGGTAAGCAAATGTCAAATCCTGCACTTTCTATAGTTTGCCTTTCAAGAAGGACAACCTCATAATTTATAGTATTAAATTTTTTAGTCATCTGAAGGATCTTCTTCATCTGAATAGAGATGTTCAAAATACCAATCTACATATTTTTCTTCTTCAATAGTGGCAAAAATATGAGATTTTGGTTTTCTTACAGGTTTCTTGTAACCTTTTTTTAAAAAGCAGATGCAATACTAAGCTCTCTTTTAAGTAGAGAACTTAATCTTGCCTCTAATATATCTCAACCATCAGAAACATTGCAAAAAAATACGGTTGAAATAAATATGCCTGAAGTGGAAACATTTGAACAATTTAATTTTTCAGAATTATATTACTCAAATGAAGTAAATTTTAATTTAGGAGAAATAGCTAATGCAAAACAAGATGATAATACCACAAAAATCAGGATTACCTACAGATTCTTCTTAATATTTTCTACTTTCTATTAAAGCAGATTGATAAATAGGATTATTTATTAAATCACTCATTATGGATTCCTAATATCATTTTACAATGTTTATCTATTGAAAACTGTATCTCCTTACTTTGTTCTATGAACTATTTTACTTCTAAAATTTCTTTCTTAGTATTTTCTAAGATTTTTTGAATTTCTATTTTAGGATTAACTAATCCTAATATTATCTTACTTAAATCATCTTTAGTAGGAAGATTTCTAAATTTCTTACAATGTAAACTATTTTTGACGTAATCTAAATTAGATTTTAATTGTTCTATTTCTAAAACAATTTTATCTCTATGTTCTAGATGTGTTCTTGATAAAAAAAAAAAAAAAACTTGGTTTTGTTTTGATTGATTATTCAAGATGATTGTTATTAGATCCACTACTAGATTAAGTTGACTATCTAAATCGTGAAACAAGTATTCAAATTTATATTTTGAAATTGGTCCCTAAAAACTACACCATATTTGATGTTTATCCAAAGTTGGTTTTCGAACAAAAATCCTGTCTGCAAGATCTAAATATTCTAACTTCTTTCTTTCCATTTTTATCAAATTCTTCTATCTTTAGAGATTAAAAACATGCTTCCTCTATTAACTATCCTAGATGAGTATTATCTAGCATTTTCTGCAAACTACTAATTGAGTTTCTCTTAAGCTTATCAATTTTATTTTCTTGGCATATTAAGGCTCACACCATCGGACCTATTTGTTGACCCTCTTGGGTGTTATGCGACTTGAAGTTTGACTTCATGGATTTTATTGGGAAATTTCTCCAATCTGTCTTCTTTTTGCTTTAGACCCTTTTCCGTAAAAGTCTTTATTTGATTCATTTAGTCTGAGAATTCTTCAATCATTTTTCTTTTCTTTTCAGACTTTCTTTCAATATCTAGAGTTGTTTTTCAAGCTTAACAACAGTTTGAGGTATTTGGGGTTTAAGAATGATTTCTGAAGGATCTGAAGAAATATGTTTAGTTATTTGGGCTTTGAGGTGATTGATTTCTTGGTTTTTCATATCCAAAGTACTATTTAGGAAATGAAGATGTCCTGATAATGCTTTGAGTATGTCAACATTCTGTTTGTGGTTACGAAATTTCTATAGATTATCTAAAAGAGTTTGTTGTTCAAAAGTAACAAGAAAATCATATGCAAATTTTGGAGGCAAGGCCTTCAAAGAATAAGGTCCAAATCAAATTTCAGAGACCTGTACTGAACTTGATAATCCGAATTCCATTTGCAAAATTTAAACAACATTTTATATTTAGATCTTTAAAGATCTGCTATCTGTATGGTTGGTTAAACCATAAGCTATACTTGGGCTCCAATAATTTAATATAGTACCCAGAATAGTTTTGAATACTGTACTATAACCATTTCAAGGTTATTCCCTAGCTAGAAAGATATCATTGGGTCAAGCCCAATCTATATTTTATTAGGCAATGGGCCTTATAACCAATCTACTAAGTTGGTCAGCCAAGAAATTCTGGTCTGCTCGAATATGTTCTATAATAACTTTAAACCCATTTCGTACAAGAAAGTCAACAAACATTAGCCATCTATTAACAGATAACTTGGAATGTGACATTTTGTTATAGAATGAGACAATTGATTTGCAATCAATTCTTAAAGTAAACTCTCATGTAGGATTTCGCAGATAAACAATATCAGTAAAATTTTAGACAAACCATTAGTAACTCCAACTAGTGCTCAGTATTATATTGACATTAATGGGAATATTAGTACAAGGTTCAGTAATTATATAGGAACTAAACAAGAGGATGATGATGGGTAAGAATAGTAATAATATCAAATAAGCTTTGTTCCATTTAAATCAAATAGATAGAAAAGATTTAAGCTCAATTTTTGAGTTTAGAGCTAGAATAATGTATTCTATAGAAACAAGTAATAATAAGGACTTGTTCAAATCCATAGATGTTTAGTGTTCGTTAAATGAACAAATAGTATATGGACAAGCAAATAAAGAATGGAAAAAATCTCTGACAAATTCAGAAAGATGAATACTTTAGAAACTTCATCTTTAAATAAAGAAGATAGGTTAGAAATATCAAATACATGGTTCAATACGGAACAAATAATGGAAAAATGCAATGTCACACAGGCATTACATAGTTTAGCCCAACTAGAGTTAAATTCTTTTTATACTTTAAATAGGTTATCTAAAAAAATAGAATCTGACTATGAGAATTATAAAAATAGTGAACTCTTTCTTCTTCTAAAAAAATGGGTAAAAGAAAAAATCAATATTGAAGAAGAAAAAACATGTAGATTGGTATTTTGAACATCCTATTCAGATGAAGAAGATCTTTCAGATGACTAGAAAATTTAATACTATAAATTTACTATAAATTTTGAGGCTATCCTTCATGAAAGGCAAACCGTAGGAAGTGCAGGATATGACATTAGCTTACCTCAGACAGTAGTTATTAACACATTATCTACATTAGTAATAAATACTAGAATAGTTGTAGAAATGAACATAGATGAAGTATTAATAATTGCTCCTAGATCATCACTTCATGAAAAAGGAATTTCATTAACCAATATAGTTGGAATAATAGATTCTAACTACAAGGAACAAATAAAAATAATTGTTAAAAATAACAAGTTTATACCTATACAATTAGAAAAAGGAGAATTTGTTTTAGCAATGTGATCCATCAACTTAATTTGTCCTTTGCCAATTATAAATCCTAAGAATTCTATTTGATACTTTCCTAAAGACATTTTCTTCTTTGAAAGTATAAAACCAAGTTGAATACATAAATTAATAAATCATTTTAAATGATTTATGTGTTCTTTTCTATGAAATACAATCCTAAAGATTTGGAAGAAGCCAACATGCATACTAAGGAATTGTTGGAATTAGGAATAATTAGAAATAGTTATAGTCTACATAGAACTCCTGCCTTTATAGTCAGGAAACGCAGTGAAATTGTTAGAGGAAAAAGTAGAATGGTTTATAACTATAAAAGATTGAATGACAATACAGTTGAAGATAGTTATATTATTCCTAATAAAGAACTTTTAATATTAAGAGTAAAAGATAGTTTTATTTACTCAAAGTTTGATCTTAAGTTAGAATTCTGGCAAATAGCAATGCATAAATATGCAAAAAAAAAAAAAAAAAGAAAGAAAGTAAATAGGAAAAGGTTAAACATCTACCAAACTTTAGATATAGAACCAGAATATGATGTTGTGTCATTAGGAGGTGATGAAGCTGATAATGATAGTGATATCATGAGTTATTGTAGCATAATTGACATGTTAGATAAACTTAAGGACTTTGAAAACCTTAATTTTTTAAAACATGAATGAAGATTGGAACCTAGATAATAATCCTATTTTTTTGAAAAATAAATATAATTTAGAACTCAATAAATATAAGAAATGTAATCATAATTGGCAAGATTTTACAAAATTTAAAGATAGATGTGAAATTTGTTTAAAATTCTTAATTGAGAAACATAGAACTTATTGCACAACATGTAATATAGCAATTTGTAGATTTTATGCATATCAACACCTAGGTTATGATATGTCCCAAAAAATAGAGATTAAGAGAGAAGAAGTTTAAGATGTAAATTTAAAAACACATCTTAAAACTACAGGAATAATGCAGAAATACATAGACAATTTAGAAGAAAGTCTTTGAAATTGTAGATAATAAACAAAAGGGAGTCATCATAGAAGAACAAAATAGTCGTGAAAATGTTCTTGAACCCTGCAAAGATGAGCAAAATTTAACATTAGGAAAATATAGGACAAATAGTTTGCTCAATACTGTTTGTACTATAGAATTCCCAGATAAACATACTATAACATTATTAGGAATAATTGATACTGGTGCTATTATGTGCCATATCCATAAAGATTTAGTACCTGATAAATACCTTAGAAAATCAGAAATAGGCTCCACTGTAATAGACATAGTAGGAAAGACTAGATGAATAGATGAAAGATTGGTAGACTATTGATACAGGGGAGCCATCCACACCAAACTAAAGCTCTAAGTCTCTGATACCAATATTTTACAAAAACATAAGTGTTGATATGCAAGAAGCACAAGTATTGCGAAATTTCTCGACTAAAGGGGTGTGTCCTTAGTGAGAGAATGAATGGTCCTTTTATAAACCATCCTTACTTGGCTTTTCCTAAAATGACTCTTCGAAAAGCCATAATTTACTTGGCCTTTTGGAAAAGTAAAGGTTAAAATGACTCTTGGAAAAATTAAAGACTACTTGTCCTTTCAGAAAAGTAGTAGGGCATCATGCTTTCTGACAAGTTCCTATTTAAGTG
The DNA here is from genome assembly GCA_026120185.1 of Voacanga thouarsii. Taxonomy (NCBI): domain Eukaryota; kingdom Viridiplantae; phylum Streptophyta; class Magnoliopsida; order Gentianales; family Apocynaceae; genus Voacanga; species Voacanga thouarsii. The sequence goes on along the minus strand of JANUWF010001093.1, from coordinate 2,203,994 downwards.
GTGGGACAACAATTCCACCTTATTTCTACTAGAGATGCATCTTATCATTTTTTCTCTAACATAAAGCCAAAGTAATAATAAAGTGAGATTCACGGACTCATAGACTCAAATTATTTTGACAGTTATTCTGTCACTAGGCCTCTATCATATTAGCAATATTTCCATCCTCATCTTCAATTCTTTCTTCTCCATCAAAAAGGGGAAGGGGGGAGGGGGTCATATTCATCATGCATTATTTCACTTTGTACTGTACAACATGTCCGAATTCTAATTAGCCGATAAAGCTCTGTGAGTTCAGGATCACTGTTGACCAGGCTTTGATAAGGAACATAGATTTGACCAAGATGAATAATATATGAAAAAATCTTCATATTTTTGGATTCAGCTAAAAGCTTGTGATATATTCCAAAAGAATATTCTGCCACATAAGTAAGACTTGCTGCCCGATAGTTGAAAATTTGATCCACAATAGAAACTTCTTTATCAGGAGTCAAAATAGTCAAATAGTTTATATATTACCTGACTATCTGTTTCCCATTAACCAAATGAATGAACACCTTAGAATAGTGGTCAAAAGTAAAGGATATAATATGATAGAAAATGCTGAAAATCTATTGATTTGTCAAAATACCATAGGAAAAATAACTTCAGGAAATAATTTAGGTTATACGGTTAAGGAAATAGAAATAGTTAGATTCTTAGCTAGTAAAGGAATAAAAGTATTACCAGGAAAGAAAGTAGAAAATCATAATCTTTTAGGAGAAACCTAGAATATCAGCAAAATTTTAGACAAACCATTGGTAACTCCAACTAGTGGATATTATTACTTGAGATTAGAAACATGCTTCCTTTGTTAACTAACCTAGATGAGTATTATCTATCATTTTCTGTAAACTACTAGTTGAGTTTCTCTTAGACTTATCAGTTTTATTTTCTTGGCATATTAAGGCTCACACCATCAGACCTATTTTGCTACCCCTCTTGGGTCTTATGCGAAGCCACTAGATTCTTTTGCCCTTCCACTAATACTTTCAACTTTACACCACAAGCAGAAGTAATAACCGCAGAATTAAGATAATAGTTCATATAACATAATTTTCATCAGCATGCTTGTTAATAACATAAAGATATCCAAGATAAGTACGTGGCTTTATTGCTGACAGCAAGGAACGAATTCCTTGAGCGCATTAGCTCTAACGCTGACTTTCTCTAGTAATTATTGGTAAAATGGATGTATTTTTATCATTGGGACTTGATACTAAATGTTCTCTATATAGGTTGACTAATCTATGATTTCTACTGGGGCTATAATTATACAAACATTTAGGGGCAATAGGTTGGATATTATTATCCCTAAAATTCTCTAATTGTTGTTCTGGATTAACAACAGTTTCTACATTCTTAAAGGGTCTAATCTTTTTAGCTTTGTCAATTACCCTTTCTATTCTACCATAAGTAACTATATTCAATTTTTCTTTATCTAACAACCCTACAGATGTCATCTTAAAATTTCTTTATGTCTTCCCAGCTATGGACTAATTCATTGGTCATAAGGTTATAAATACTATATTTATGTAAGATCCAGTATTCAAGGATCTCAACTTCACCTAGATTAATAATCTCATGGATTATTCTAAATTCAAGTTGTTCCTCAGGCATATCCAAAGTCTCAACTCTGTAATTCATGGTTTTTTCCAAGTGGCAAAAAATATGATTAAATTTTCTAGTCATCTGAAGGATCTTCTTCATCTGAATAAAGATGTTCAAAATACCAATCTACATGTTTTTCTTCTTCAATATTGATTTTTTCTTTTACCCAATTTTTTAGAAGAAGAAAGAGTTCACTATTTTTATGATTCTCATAATCAGACTCTATTTTTTCATATAACCTATTTAAAGTATAAAAAGAATTTAACTCTAGTTAGGCTAAACTATGTAATGCATGTGTAACAGTGCATTGTTCCATTATTTGTTCCGTACTGAACCATGTATTTGATATGTCTAACCTATCTTCTTTATTTAACGATGAAGTTACTGAGGTATTCATCTTTCTAAATTTATCAGAGCCGTCTTTGAAGAGATCTGGTGATTACAGATTTATGACAAATGTCTACTAGCGATCATTGTCCTGTTTTTGTGATACCTATTTTTTGGAATATATAACTTAAACAACATTTCATGTTCCATTAATTTACTGACAGATAACTCCAATCCTATCGCATTCTTGTCCACCCATTTTTGTAAATTGATAACTGCTCTGATGTATGCAAAACTCTTTATCATGTCACTGCAGGTATGACTGATGATGTTGAAGCTCAATCCTTCATATTGCTGAAGAGGTCTTTCACAAATAGTTTTAAATATTTCTTAAATTCCCAATTGTTCAGCAATCTTTTCAGCAAGCACACACTTGTATACTTGAAGCTTGACTTCATGAATTTTACTGGGAAATTTCTCCCATATGTCTTCATTTTGCTTTAGATCTTCTTTTGTAAAAGTCTTCATTTGATTCATTAAGTCTGAGAATTCTTCATTCATTTTTTCTTTTCCTTTTAGACTTACTTTCAACATTTGGAGTTGTTTTTCAAGGTTAACAACAGTTTGAGGTATCTAGGGTTTAAGAATGAGTTCTAAAGGATCTGAAGAAATAGGTTTAGTTATTTGGGCCTTAAGGTGATGGATTTCTTGGTTTTTCATAACCAAAGCACTATTCAGGAAATGAAGATGTCCTGATAATGCTTTGAGTATGTCAACATACTGTTTGTGGTTACGAAATTTTCACAGATTATCTAAAAGAGTTTGTTGTTCAAAAGTAACAGGAAAATTAGATACAAACTTTGGAGGCAAGACCTTCAAAGAATAGGGTCCAAATCGAATTTCAGAGACCTGCACTGAACTTGATGATCCGAATTCCATTTGCAAAATTTAAACAACATTTTATATTTAGATCTTTAAACATCTGCTATCTTTATGGTTGGTTAAACCATAAGCTATATTTGGGCTCCAATAATTTAATATGGTACCCAGAATAGTTTTTAATACTGTACTATAACTATTTCAAGGTTATTCCCTGGCTAGATAGATTTCATTGGGTTAAGCCCAATCTATATTTTATTAGGCAATGGGCCTTATAACCAATCTACTAAGTTGGTCAGCCCAGAATTTCTAGTATGCTCGAATATGTTCTATAATAACTTTAAATCCATTTCTTACAAGAAAGTCAACAAACATTAGACATCTGTTAATAGATAACTTAAAATGTGACATTTTGTTATAGAATGAGACAATTGGTTTGCAATCAATTCTTAAAGTAAACTCTCATGTAGGATTTCACGGATAAATAGAGAATTTCTTTAGAACAAATATGCATGCTAAAATTTCAGCATCTGTATTAGTTATCTTACTTTTATACAAGCCGCTGTAGTAATTACTAATTTTTTCATTATTCCGCTTATCTTCTTTAAACGGTTTCCATTTTAAAACTCCTCCCTATCCATCCAAACTTCCATCTACTTCTACTATAATGAATGCATCTAGGGGTGGTAGTTCTAAAGGGGGTAATGATTTAATTGCTTCTCTTATTTTGTTGACTAATTTTATATCTTGGTCATTAAATTTTCGTTGACCATGGGATCTAGCTTTGGCATAAAGTGGTCCTACTGATTTTCTAAAATTAGGAATATATGTTCTACAATAATTTAATAAGCCTAAAAAAGATTGAAGAGATTTTAGATTAGTAAAATCCATTTCTTTTTCTAAGATTGTTTTGGCAATGTGATCCATCAACTTAATTTGTTCTTTGCCAATTATAAATCCTAAGAATTCTATTTGATACTTTCTTAAAGGCATTTTCTTCTTTGAAAGTATAAGACCATGTCGAATACATAAATCAAAAAATCCTTTTAAATGATTTATGTATTCTTTTTTACTTTTACTAAATATTAGTTTGTCATCTATATAACATACTATAAATGGAATGTCTTTGATATTGTCCATTTTTCTTGGAAAATAGATGGTATATTTTCCAATCCAAAGGGTATTACTAACCATTCATAATGACCATTAGGAGCTGTGAATGCTGTCCAAGGGATACTATCTTCATACATTGCTATTTGCCAGAATTCTGACCTAAGATCAAACTTTGAGTAAATAAAATTGTCTTTTACTCTTAATATTAAAATTTCTTTATTGGGAATAATACTAGTTGGCATCTCCCCACTATGTGCGGAGATTTTGCCCATCGTGTTAAAAAAATGTGCATTGAACATATATATTTGTAATGTTTGTTTTATTAACAAAATGTTGTATATATTTTACTTGTTCTTGAAATATCTTTAATTGTATAATGACTATTTATTCCGTGTTTAACATTAAAAATAAATGAAGGATTCAGAAAAAACCTCATATGTCATGTAAGTGTGCTATGAATTATATCCTTTCATTGCAAGTTGCGTGGTTCAATTCCAAACAAGAATTTTGAATACGTTTATATTTTATTTGTTTACCATGAGACTTAGGTATGGTTGAAAATGTGACAACACTTTCTTGAATCATTTGTCAAATTGTGATTCTCTACTTATATCTTCGTTTGCTTCTTAGATTTTTCTGCATCTTGCTTGGTTTTCTCTTTCCATACTTCTGAGGATTCTAGTTGATCTATCACCTTCTTGAGATCATTCTGAAGTTGAGAGTTTTGAAATTCCACTTTGACAACTCTGTTTGATTGCTTCTTTTGCAGCTTGCAAAAAATGAAGGCGGGAGTGAGAAATTTGAAATGGAAAAAGCATATTAAAATATGAAGAAGTTATGGTGACCAAGAAATCAAAATATAGGTCTATTGAGAGAAGATTTAAACAAAATGAAAAACTTCGCAAGCTACCCACTCCTATATCCAACAAATTAAGTGGCAAATTAAATCTGTGAATAGCAACATACATACATATATAGTGGCATAGATCTAGTTTATGCAAAAATACATTACTATTTTAGATGAAAAGGTAGTACCCATGTTTGTTTTAGGACTGAATATCGTACTGCTCCTAAAAAAAGAAGTTAAGGAACACAAAGAAGGGTAGGGATATGAAAGAACTAATTCTACTTAGTTCCTATAGTGTAATATTCATTAGAACCACCCCCTAATTTTGAATGTTCTACTAAATTAGCACAAAACTTTGAATAGCTAATAATTAAGGCATCAGCAGAAAAGCAATTTTTTTCACTTGAAATACTTGAAATTTGTTGTAAAATATTAAAGACTAAGTCAAAGAAAACTAAGACACAGTTTGTAGCTCTTAACATAATAATAGATAAAGCTGAACCTGGTCTAAACCAAAAACTCACTCCAAAAATGGCCCAAGAGCTCAACAATTCAATAATGGTTCCTGCTTCCGATAAATCTAGAAATAAAAGTGAAAGAATAATAATAAAAAAAAGAATAGAATTGAGTATGAATATTAAATACTTACCACAAAGTTTTCATCAAACTTTTCTTCATCTGCAAGTCTATACATCATCAAGTAGAGTCACATTGCATTGATAAGTTGATAACATAATTAGTGAGAGGTTCTCCAACTGTCCATTCAGGAAGCCTTGGCTGTAACATTGAATCAACCACAAACTACTTAGACTCCAAAATTTCAGATATATTGATTCCACTCAGGAGAGCGAGTTTTGGAAAACACTCAGGAAATTTTAACAACTCTATCTCCAAGGGGGCTTGGAATATCTATCTGTTTCAATTCATGTACCTCTAAAGCTTGCAAGTTGATAAATCCTAAGAAGCTCCAATAGTTCATGAACTGAATATTCATCTAGTGGGCTTCCATGAAGATTCAAATGTGACAAGCATGGCAATTCTGCAGGTGAAAATGCCTGAACAAAAAATGTCATAAATAGATTGATAAAGAACTTTCTAGAGGAATAATAAATGTCTTTTTTTTACTATTACTTGAAAATGTAGTTAAATGGAACCATATTGTAGAAGGAAAGGAAAAGCAATTAGGTCCAAACGTTATTGTTGAGATTGTGAATACATTTATTTGAAAGCCTAATGATGTCAAACTCTAGAATGGGAGGTTAGACTGGTTATTACAGTCAGGGTTTTCTTTCCTATATACACCTCCACAAAATCTAAGTGCCTATTTGCCATAGTTGGTGTCGAAACATGAGTTAAAATTTTCAATTGAAGGTAACCTTCAAATATGACAATAAACATACTATTGCAATTGCAAAGAAATAAGTGTTCATTAAAATCCATTACTGTATAGGTGTTTTAATTGGGTAAGTTGTTTTCTAATGACTTCCACATTTTTGAGTCTGTTATCTCACAAAGTGTAATTAATACCAGTACAAGAAAAGACAACACAACCTATTATAAACACTAAAGGAACAAAGATTACCAAAAATTTCCACAAACCTAACCTTTTCCTTTAAGAGCTAAAATTGGAATTTAAAATTCATTAAGATCCAATAATTCTTTCCAAAACTAGAAACTCTTACCTAAAATCCACAAGAATCTAAATTTACTATACATAAAAACCTAACCAATGAAAAAGAGACAAATAAATTCATTTAAAAACAAAATTTTAGACTAAACACGCCAATAAATGTGAAAAGAAAACAGTTACCTGGTCTTTGTGAAGATCATTAGAGGAGTTCAAAAAAAATAGAGCTAACAATAGAGGCACAAGAAAACTTCACATTGGACAACACCGTCTTTATGCAAGATGATATAAATGTGAGAAAATTAGGTAAGAAGCTATTGGAATTAGTTGTAGACCATTTCGATTACTAATAAGATTAGTACTATTATTCAGATTAAATCGAATATGAAATCTCTATTTAAACTCTTACTCAATTTACCAATTACAAGCCCTACCTATGGAAATAAAAAGAAAAATATTCACAAAATTCAATAAAATAAAAAAAATGTAGACATGTATAAACACATAACAAATTGGTGCAACACCTTAGAAGGAAGAGCAATTTAACAAAGCTTTTACCATCTTTTTTCTATTCTCTTATTCTCCCTAAATCTTCGTGCAGTGGAAGTTGGAAAAGATAGTGAGGAAGAGAAAATGGTGTGAAGATGTTCAAATTGAAGATTTGGAAGCCTAATTAACGTTATAGGATAAGTTGAATATTCTGTTTGCATATATGATAGAAAAAATAGGAACACCATATCTAGCACAAGTACTAAGGTAGAAATTATCTACAACATTCCTCTTTATTTAATGATACCATTAGCAATGACATAGGAGGCAAATAAGTTAATAAAAAAACATCGAGGAAGTCCTCCCACCTCCAAAAAGAAAGAAAAGAATCAAATGCTAATTTTACTTGTTAGGTTTCTCAAATCTTATGACACTTCTTAACATTTAATAATTTCCTAAAATTAGACTATAGATACATGTTAACAAATTTCAATAAGGATAAAAAGCAATATTTCTCTTTTTACATTTCAATAGACTGATAAAAAATTAGTTACAACCCACCAAAACTGCTTTTTAGCTCTTTTTCTTTGTCAAAAAATATTATGTGCATACAATTTTACTACTACTTATTGAGAACTTCAATTGATTTTGTATTAGCCATGTTCTCATAAATTTGATGTGGTTGCAACAGCAACATTTTTATGGCATTATTAAAAGGTTTCCCATTTTTTTGTTACCACAACTGGCCTCAGTAAAATCCGCTACTCTTTCTAGTTCTAAATTGGCCTTTACATTTCTCAAGTAAAGATTCTATACTACTGTAGCAATGGCACTTTGGGACTATTGTTGCCAAGAGCAGAGTTTTTTAGCTTCAGCATACCAAATTTTCAATGAACTGTTGCACCATTTTCACCTTCAAATGCACAAATCAAGAACATGGTTAGAATTGTTGTGATGATATAGAGAGAAAAAAACCCTATTTGAGTCGCATAATCTTTCTTTTTTTGAGGGTTTGGAAGGGAAGGGATAACCAGTGTAGAAAAATATTAAAGAAATGGTCATAAAAATACCTGCATCTTTTTCTGTAATGTGACACATTCTTTTGTAGAAATGCCATCCAATTGAATTAATTATGTAACACGCTACTACCTAGGCCCAACGAGGCCGGGGACGTCGCCCCGTCCAAAGGACAATGGGACTTTATAACTAGGACATACAAATAAAAGATAAAACAATACTATGAAATTAAAACTTATTACAGCCAAAAAATTCAAAAACAAATCCGAAATAAAATTGTTCACTCTCAACTCCCAAAGCATTACATAAAATAAATTAGAATATCTTCCAAGTAGGCAACAACTAACTACTCATCCCCATAGTAGGATCGATCTGAAATCATGGTAAAAAGGGTGATGAGATAAAAATCTCAATAAGTCCGTGTGTGCTTTGAGTGTCTAGTGAAAATAGTTCATGAATGCAAAGAGTAAGAACTTCATAAGAAAAATACTGGCAAGCAATAAACAATGTTAAAAACAAGAGTGGCGTTTTGGCTTTTCCAACCATACGTGAATAATAAAATCAACCACTCAAAAGGCGGCTATGGGTTATCACATGTTGGGCCCCATAACCATACAATGGTCAAAATTTCATACTTTGTGCAGACTGACAAAAAAAGGTAGGTGATCGGCCTACCGGGTAAGATTCTCCTCCTTCTCTACACCCAAACAAAATCGGTTGTCCACTCCGGCAACACACAGTCCACATGACTGAAACCTGCTAGCTCAGACCGGTATGACTAAGTAGTACTGACGTTTCTCTAAGTTGAGTTCATCTTCTGGAGGTGGCCTCCTACCAGAAGACTCATTTTTGCTCTTCAAAATTAGTACTACTAGCCAACCCTTATTGAGTACTCAACGATGATTGTCCCACTTGGGAAAAAAACTGGTAAAACATAACTTTACTTGAAAATGGCAATCAAGGATTTCTAAAGTCCTTGTCAAAATCAGTTTTAGAAATAGTTTGGTGTTTGAGTAAAACTGCTTGTTGATTTTCAAATAAGTGGTTCGATTGAAACAAGAAAGGAAACTATTCTTAACTGCCTTTACCAAATCAGTTTTCATATACTTCGGGTCTAGCTTGCCATAGTAACCATTTGCAACAAACAAGTTTTATGCAGGAGCTTACCTGATCCTTTACTCGAGATAAAATAAAGATCTCTAAAAGCTGACCTAACCCCGCCTGGGTAAACACAAGCCATAATTAAACTCAAGCCAAAATTCACATTCATAAATAATTATAACTCAACTTACTACAATCATGACCTTAATGTCCCAAACTTTAAGGCTAGATAATACATAAAAGGATTTATAAAATAAATTTAGCTTGATATTAAAATACTAGTGTGAAACCCTAGCTAAAACCAACCTTAGAGTAAGGGGGACAGGATGCATATCATATTTACTTGCATGCATAAATAAATTTTTGTATGATTTTATGTGCTTAGATGTGTGATTTGTAGTCTAGATGGCTTAATTGTGTTTATTGAGTAAGAAGGGCAAAATGATAATTTTTACTTGAGGTGAAAATAGGGAGATAGCTTGAGGATCAAATAGGAAAAATATTTGGGAGAGAAAATAAGAACAAGAGTTGTTGTGGTTTAGTGGTTAGAGCTTTGGAATTAATTCTTGAGGTCTTGGATTCAAATTCCATCATTGGAGTTTTAACATGATTAAATTTTATTTTTGTGTAGGAAGGTTATATTTCGGCCCTTGTATGCTTTAGGAAAAAGTAGGAGTGTTGTCTTAGGGGAGACATGACAAGAATATCCTAATCCTACTCTTGTGCCCTACAAAAATTTCTAAGGGGGTTCATACCCTTCTTGATCCTTAGATTTCCTTACTTCTTAATTCATTAAGTTGTTCAATTCATCTAAGCCAACTCTATCTCCAGAAAATTCCAGCAAAGTGCTGAGGCTTTGAAAGTTCAAAAATGTCTAAGTGTGAGATATCTTGTTGGTCGAAAATGGGGAGGAGTTGTGGAAGGTTCCCAAGAGAATTAATCTCCATGGTTGAACCTTCAAACTCCAACCTAAGTGTGTTCATCTTCTTCGTGTAGTAATCTGGAATTTTTCCAGCCTCTTGTTCAGTCCAAGTATTGAAATTTCAGCCATCTTTTCCTCCCAAATGCTGTCAGAAAAATGGCCATTTCACTTTGCTTGAGGACTGAACATTCCAGCCAAAACCGAACTGCTAAAAAAATTGTGCAAACTAGAAAATTTTCTGGACAATTTTCGCAGCATTGGTGAGCCAAAACAAACCTGTTCTTCCAATTTTTCACCCAGCAACTCAACCTTGTTTTTCCTCCATAAAGAAGGTTGGAAACTAGCCTTGAAGGATCTCTGAATACCCCTTCAAACCTTCTGCGAACTGACTGAAAAATGACAGCAAAATCTGCCCAGAAATTTCCAGTAAACCTTGCGAAAATCTGTTTAGGATTTTTCAGCTTTACTTCTTCTTTAGCCTTGTTCGAAACTTCTACCATTTTTCTGTACAAACTCATCTTGAACGGCCATGAACTGAGCTTCATCATCTTCCCCAACATTCTGCTCGAAAACCAGTTCCATGGCTGCTCCTAAAATATCTCCATTAATCACTCCAATCAAGCCATTGATTGAAGACCAAAATTATTTTGAGCAAGGATCAGGTAAGCTCTTGAATAAAACTTGTTTGATACAAAATGGTTATTATGGCAAGCTAAATATGGAGTGCGTGGACATTCACTTCTGTAAAGGCAATTGAGGATTGTCTTCAATCTTATTTCAGTCAAACAAATTATTTGAAAATCAATAAGCAATTTTACTCAAACTCTAAACTATTTCTAAAACTAGCTTTGTCACAAACATTGGAAATCCTCAATTGCCATTTTCAAGTAGAGTTATGATTTATTCATTTTTTCCCAAGTGGGATACATTACGTTGAGTACTTAATAAGGGCGGACTGTTAGGACTAGTCTTTGAAGGGTAGGGGAAGTCTCTCAGTAGGTAGCCCACCTCTAAGGGGTAAGTCCTTCCTGGATAAGATGTCAGTTCAGTGGGTCGTACCGGTCCAAGCAAGCAGTTTTCAGTCAAGTGGATTGTGTGTTGCCGGAATGGACAACCGGTTTTGTTTGGGTGTAGAGATGGAGGAGTATCTCACCTAGTAGGCCGATCACCTATTTTTTGTCAGTATGCACAAAGTGTGGCATTCTAACCGTTGTATGGTTATAGGGTCCAAGTGTGGTGACCCATGACCACCATTTTTAAGTGGTTGATTTATTTGTACATGTATGGTTGGAAAAGCCAAAACGCCACTCTTGATTTTGACTATTGTTTATTGCTTGCTAGTATTTCTTTTATGAAATTCTTACACCTTGTATTCATGGACTGTTTTCTTTGAAGACTCAAAGCACACACGGACTTACTGAGATTTTTATCTCATCACCCATTTTACCATGATTTCAGGTCGATCCTGCTGTGGAGATGAGTAGCTAGTGTTGCCTGGTTTGGAAGATATTTTGTTATTTATTTTATGTAATGTTTTGGGAGTTGAGAGTGAACAATTTTTATTTTGGATTTATTCATAAATTTTTGGGTGGTAATAAGCTTTAAATTTTTAAGGTATTATTTTATTTTTATTGTGTGTCCTAGTTATAAAGACCCCTTGTCTTTTGGACTGGGCGACATCCCTGACCCTATTGGGCCTAGGTAGTGGGGTGTTACAAGTGGTATCAGAGCCTAGGTTTAGGTAAATATTGATAGTATATGTTCTATTTATTTAAGTTTAAATCCTTATCTAATCTATCTTGTTTATGCTGTAGGATGGTTAGAATGCTTAGAATCGTGAGGCAGGGGCAGCAATGGCATCCTCCTATCCCTATCTACCCAGAAGACCTTCCAGTACCTCAGCCAGTTATTCCGTTAGAAGATAGCAGTGATGATGAGGTTCCGATCTATGAGCCACCCCCAATCCTAGTGATAGACATAAGTTTTGACAGTGAAGATGAGGTGATAGTCGTGGAGCATGTTCCCCACCCTCCTAATCCCGTTGTGGATTTATCAGCAGATAGCGATGACCTGGGGGAGATAGATTATGAATCTCCACCTAGGCCTTCCTTCGTTCCTCCTCCTAGCCGAGTTGAGCCCGGGGAGACTTCTAGGCGACCCGGGAAGGAGTCAATTGAGGGGTTTGCCAGTGGGGTTGGGGTAGACTTCTCTAAGAACTCTGGGGGATGGTTGTATGTGGCTGATTTTGAGGATTCTGATAAAGACTAGAGGATTGAGAGTTATTTTGATCCGGATGTTTATTTATTGTTTTTTGCAAACTTTTATGTCGAGGAATTTTATTTCTATTTTCTGTTAAAATTTTGAATATATGCAAATCAAGATTTGAAAGAGAATTTATGAGCAATTCTTTAGACAAAAACTTGCATATGATTTCCTTTTACTTATATCTGACTGTGAATGCATGCTCAACTAAAATGATTTAATCCTTGAACGCATACACTTATCATTTGGAGCATGGTTTAGAATGGCACCTAAGCGTCGTGTAGCTTCATCAGGCAGAAGGATTTTGAAAGCAGATCATGTGGCACCGGAAGTCAAGACAGCTCAGATGCAATCACCCAACCGGGGTAATAGGAGTGAACCAGAGATGGGAATGGGGTTTGAAGCACCGGTTGATGTGTCAATGGGCCAAGCATTCAGTGAGATGGCAGAGATTCTGCAGATACTGACTAAGCAGAGGAACCCCAAGGGAGAAGATGAGGCGTTAGAACGGTTTCTGAAGTTTCAACCCCCCGTCTTCTTGGGCGAAGCTAAGCAAGACCAGAAGGCAGAGTAATGGATCGAGCAGATGGAGGATATATTTGCAATTCTCCAGTACACCGAGGAGCGGATGGTTAAGTTTGCAGCATTCTGTTTGAGAGGACCAGCTCGGGCATGGTGGCAGCGGGTTTAAGACAACTGGGAAATAGTCGAGCAGGAATAGACGTGGTCCAACTTTATTGAAGCCTTCAGAGCTGAGTACATCCCTCAGTAGATAGTGGAAAACCGCGAGGATGAATTTCAGAATTTGAAGCACGGAGGCATGTCAGTGGCCCAGTACGCAGCATGGTTCACCCAGCTCTCAAAGTACTGCTAGAGATTAGTGGATACCAAATAGAATAGGACAAGACAGTTTGTTAAGGGACTGAGACCGATGCTGAGGAGGGCGTTGGCACCTTCTCCACCGATGACCTATTCGGGGCCGTGGACGTAGCTACCAAGATGGAGAATGAGGACCGCAACAGGATGGCGGCAAGGCCTTTTCAACTGCCAAGGCAGCCGTAAGGACACTTCCAAGGGCAACAATCCAACAAGCACCCCACCAACCAACAGTGGCAGAATAGGGGAAAGCAAGCCCGGACAACACCAGTTGGCCCTACTCAGAACTTTCCGTCATGCCGGCAGTGTGGAAAAAGGGGCCACACAGAGAAGAACTGTTGGTCCAAAGGAGATGAACGGAAATTTTTTCACTGCGGCGACCCGAACCACCTGCAGAACACCTGCCCTAAGTTGTACCGAGTCGAGCAAGGAAATTTGGCTCAAAATCCGTGGCCTAATAGAGCTAATACCATGGGAGCATCTAAGAGTGGAGCACCGAAACATCAAGTAAAAGCCAAGGTATTCGCTCTCAACAGAGAGGAGGTTGAAGTCGATGCAACAGTAGTGGAAGGTACGTTTACTATCCAAGGGCGTTCCGTTAATGCATTGATAGATCCTGGCTTTACTCATTCCTATTTAAATAAGATCTGTGAATGTCATTTGGGTTGGGATGGAGTGGAGTTACCTTTTACTTTAGTGGTAAGTACACATTTGGGAAAAATGGTGCAAGTGGATCGGTATGTACGAAATTGTAAAATTGATGTAGGGAGAGAAAGCCTGGAGGGAGATTTGATAGTATTGGACATTGAGGATTATGGTTTGATATTGGGAATAGATTGGCTAGCAAAGCACGGGGCTAAGGTAGATTGTAAGAATAAATCCGTCCAGTTCATTAGACCGGGTTGTGATGTATTGGAATTCGATGGCAAGAGAGTAAAGGAATTGAAGTATTTGATAGCGGGGGCTAAGTCTCGGAAATTATTGAAGCAAGGATGTCAAGGGTACCTAGCTTACGTGATAAACAAGCCAAAGGACCAGTACACTCTAGAGGACACTGAGGTAGTGAAGGATTTTCCCGACGTGTTCCCACTGAAACTTACTTCTCTACCTCCTAGCCGAGGAATGGAATTCACCACTGACCTAGTTTCGGGAGCAGAACCAGTATCTCGAACCCCGTAACGGATAGCACCAGTAGAGCTGAAAGAGCTGAAGGAACAGTTAGAAGAGTTAGTGAAGCAAGGCTACATCAGACCTAGCACGTCGCCCTAAGGAGCACCCGTACTATTTGTGAAGAAGAAGGACAGGACTCTGAGGCTATGTATCGACTATTGGGGCTTGAATAATGCAAGACCTTATGAAAGTGATCGCTTAATGCAAGACCTTAAGAAGGATTAAGAGCAGTATTAATGCAAGACCAGAAAGTGATCGCTTATGCTTCTCGGAAGTTGAGACCTTATGAAGTCAACTCCCCTATGCACGATCTGGAGCTGGTAGCCATTGTGTTTACCATAAAAAAAATAGTGACACTACTTGTACGGAGCTGAATATGAGGTGTTCACCGACCACAAGAGTCTAAAGTACATCTTCACTCAGAAGGATTTGAATTTGAGGCAATGAAGATGGATGGAATTTTTGGAAGAGTATCGTTGTCCGATCCACTTTCATCCCGGGAAGGCCAACGTTATAACTAACGCTCTGAGCAGAAAAGTCGGTATGGCCAGATTAAGAGTGTAGGAGATTCAAGTGGTTCAGGAAGTGTTGGACAGAACGGTGAAAGTGCAAGGGAAGAGAATCGCTGTTAGCAACCTAAAGTTGGTACCGTATCTAAGACAGGAAATCTTGGAAGCTCAACAAAGCAATGCAAAGTTTCAGCTTTTCAAGGACAAGGAGCTTAAACAACAAAGTAGTGAATTCCGACAAGACGAAGAGGGAGTTTTACATTTTAGGGATCGGTTGTGTGTACCCGGAGAGCATCAACTAAAGGATAAAATTTTGGAAGAGGCACACAAGAGCAAGTATGCCATTTATCCGGGGGAAGTCAAGATGTACTAGGATTTGAAGAGGACCTATTGGTGGCCCGGACTGAAGCAGGATGTGGTCAAGTATGTCTCGACCTGTCTCACCTGCCAGAAAGTCAAAGCGGAGCACAAAAAGTTAGCAGGACTGTTACAACTATTACCAGTACCTGAATAGAAGTGGGAGGAGGTGACAATGGATTTTGTCACCGGACTTCCGATGTCAAGGACGCCATATGGGTAGTAGCGGATCGACTGAACAAGTCGGCACATTTTATACTAGTGAATGTAAGAGATTCCATAGAGAAGTTGGCTCAGACTTACGTGCAAGAAATAGTCCGTTTGCATGGAGTACTTTCAAGTATTGTGTCTGACCAAGACCCGAGGTTTACATCTCATTTTTGGGGCAAGTTTCAAGAATCAATGGGGCCTAGTCTGAAGTTCAGTACGACAGTGCACCCGCAGATCGATGGACAGTCAGAAAGGGTTATTCAGATATTGGAGGATATGTTGAGGTCCTGTGTTCTAGATTTTGGAGATAAGTGGATCGAGTGTGTACCGTATGCAGAACTGTCGTATAATAATAGCTACCAAGCTTTAATTGGGATGGCACTGTATGAGGCTTTGTATGGACGCAAGTGTCAGGTACCTCTATACTGGAGTTGGTCAGAAGATGGCACGTAAGCCAAACCGGAGAAGTCTGTGTCCAGGAGATGCTGGATAAAGTAAAGTTGATCACGGAGAGGTTGAAGACAGCTCAGAGCCGACAAAAAAGCTATGCAGATAATAGACGAAGAGAATTAGAGTTTCAAGTAGGAGACAGTGTATTTCTAAGATTGACACTGAATAGGGGGATCTTGAAGCATCCGAAAGGTGGAAAGCTGAATCTGAGGTATTTGAGACTGTTCCCGATAAAGGAAAGGATTGGATTGGTAGCATACCGATTGGACTTGTCAGATGGGTTGACGGGAATTTATGATGTGTTTTATGTGTCACAGCTGAAGAAATACAATGCCGATCCCAATCATGTCCTGAATAATGAGCCGTTGGTGTTGGAACCCGATCTGAGCTATGTGGAGAAGCCTGTGAAAATATTGGACCGCAGTATCAAGAATCTCCGGAACAAAATTAATATTTTACCTATTATGATTATTTATATAAAAGGCTTGATTAAATGATATTATTATATATAATATCTATATATTTTATTTCTTTAACCAAAAGCTATAATTTATTTGACTAAAATATTATTATTTTATATAATCGTTCAAAACGATATTTTCCTAGGGTTTTCGAAATCACTAGGAGAAATTATAGCATAGATAATTTTTATTGATGAAATAAAATTGGCTAACTTAATTAGCTTAGGGATAACAAGGTCATGATCATAATTTCTATTGCTAACCATAATCATGAACATACACTCTACACCAATCATCAAATTATCCAAATCATGAATAAAGGCATAGATCTAAATTTACCAACACTTGATCTTAACTCCACTAAACATAATCATATGCATGGCCTCAACAAGAATACAAGAACATAAACCCTATTCACCAAAGATGACATAATCTCTAACATGCTTGATTAATCATACTACTCATGACATGAAGGTATGCAACAAACCCTAAAACATCATATAATCTAACCAAGACCAATCATCATCATACATCAATCCCAACTCCATCATATAAACATATTCATTCATGCTTCAATCTCAACTCCATCATATAAACACATACTCAATCTCCAAATATATTCCATCCTCATCTAACTACATCTAAGAGATATGAATCTAGAATTTAAAGAGAAGATTGAAGAGGCTTACTTGAATGATAACTACCTTGGAGAAGTTTCAAAAGAATCATCTCGCGTGGACAGCTTGATTCGTCCAAGGAGGGAAAAGAAAAATTGGCCATGGTTGGATTAACCATTCAGCCGAGAGAGAGAGAGAGAGAGAGAGTCTATTAGTGTGTGTGTGTGTGTGTGTGTGTGTGTGTGTGTATTATATGTATGTATGTATGTATTCATTAAGAGTTGAAAATGAATGATCGTTCATGCTTACCTTGAAGGTGCTCTTGAGCCTTCAAGAAAATTCTGATTTTTTATCCAAAAGTGAGACTTTGATTTCGGTATATGATGTTAAAAATTGTAGAAGTGGTTTCAAGGGGTTGAGTAGGTGTGATCTGGAGTTTTTGGAGAAAATTGGAGAGGCTTGGAGTGTAACATCCCACTACCTAGGCCCATCAGGGCCGGGGATGTCACCCCGTCTTGAGGACAAGGGGTCTTTATAACTAGGTTACATAGAATAAAATAAAATAAAGACTTTAAAATTAAACTTATTACAACCCAAAAGATGTATACTGGAACAAATCCAAAATAAATTGTTTGCAACAATCTCTCAAAACATCACATAAAGAAAATAACATGAGTCTTCAAAGCATAGGCAACAATCTAGCTAATGACCTCCACCGCAGGATCTTCCTGAAAACATGGCATAAAAGGTGGTGAGATAAAAATCTCAGTAAGCCCGTGTGTGCTTTGAGTGTTTCAGGTAAAACAATTCATGTATACAAGTTGTAAAAGTTTCATAAGGAAAAGTGCTAGCAAGCAATAAATGAGTGTTGAAAATAAAGAGTGGCATTTCGCTTTTCAAACTATACATGTGCACAATAAATACAACCACTCAAATGGGTAGCCATGGGTTACCACACGTTGGGCCCCATGACTAAATAACGGTTAGAATGCCACACTTTGTGCAAGCTGACAGAGGGTAGGTGTACGGCCTACCGGGTGAGATACTCTTCCATCTCTACACCCAAACTTACCGTTCGTCCACTCTGGAACACACAGTCCACTTGACTGAAACTTGCTAGCTCGGATCGGCATGACCTACCGGACTGGCATCTTATCCTGGAAGGACTCACCCCTCAGAGGTGGCCATCTACTGAGAGACTTACCCTAACCCTTCAAAGACTAGTCCTGGTGGTCTACAAATATTGAGTACTCAACGTTGATTGTCCCACTTGGGAGAAAATTGATCATAATTTGCTTTATTTGGAAATAGCAATTAAGGGTTTATAAAAGTCTTGTCAAAGTTGGGTTTTGGAAAGAGTTTAGCATTTTGTGTAAAACTGCTTGTTTAATTTTCAAATGATTTGTTTATTTGGAATAAAAAAGAAAAACAGTCCTTAATTGCCTTCACAAAATAAATGTCCATACACATCGCATTTGGCTTGCCACAGTAATTCTTGGTCTTCACAAAATTCCATGCAGGAGCTTACCTGATTCTTTGCTTGCTCAAACTCAAAAGTCTTCCAAGGCTGACCTAACCCCGCCTGGGGTAAACACAAAATATAAGGTTACATTCAAGCTAAACTCACTTACACAAAATAATCCTAATTCAACTCATTACCATCACGACCCTAATGTTCTAAGCTTTAAGGCTCGCTAAAAAAAAAAAAAGAATTTTATAAAATAAGTCTAGTTTGATAAGTTAAAATAACTTGGGGTTCTAAAATAATTGCTAATAAATTATAGACTCAATTAATAATTCTTGAGTGCTATTATTAATAAATAAAAGAAGGTTTGAATTTTAAATAATATTAAGTCCTAATAATATTAATAAATAGTAATTTAAAAATAGCTTTATTATAAGTAAATAATAAATTACAAATAATTTTTAATTAATTTTTAATAGATAATAAATAATTAGTAATAAATAAAATTAATAATAAATGAATTATTTTAAATTTTTAATTAATAAATAACAAATAGATTTTAATATAAATAATATTTAGGAATATATGTAAAAGTTTGAACCAAGGTCTACAAGGTCATTAATTCTAATATTTTATTTATTATAAAAGATTTATTACTATATACATATTATTTTTAACAAAAGATCTCATTTATTTGATAAAGAAAATATTAATATTTTAATTAATAAACTACTCCAAATCTTCCTAGAGTTTCGAACTTTATAAAGAAAAATATAATAGTAATTCCATTTAAAGTAATAAAATTTGTTAATAAAAATAACCTAGACTTAACAAGAAAATACTCTTTCACCATGATTTTCCTATTGCTAGAAAAGATTCATAAGCACATTCTCCAACATCAAATAATAAACCAATCCATTCATGAACACATACTATCATAAGGCTAACTTCCTTTTAGGCATAATCATCATTAATGGCTTCAATGGAAAATAGAAACATAAGAGCCTAATCACCTTTGGTGTCATGATCTCTAACATGCTTCAAACATCCATAAAATTCATTAAGCACGAAGAACATACAATGATTCAAAAAGAAAACACATACAACTTAGCCATATACAACAATCATCATGTCTTAACTCCATCCCCTTAATCCACATGCATGTACTCAATCTCCATTCATACTCTATCTCCCTATCAACACCTAGGAGATATGATTTCAGAATTTAAAAAGAAAGGATTTAAGAATGGATACTTGATTGTCAATTGCTTTGATGAAGACAAAAGAAGGTCCACGCGCGATAGAGAGTCTTGAATGATCCACCGGGAAAAACAGCCATGGTTGATGGTTGATCAACCATTTCGGGAGAGAGAGAGAGAGAGAGAGAGAGAGAGAGAGAGAGAGAGAGAGAGAGAGAGAGAGCATTAGAAGGGTGTATTAAGAATTGAATGAAAAAGGATGAATAAGAAGGTTGTTCTTGATTTACCTTGTTGATGTTTTTGAGACCTTCAAGGGAAAAGGCTAATTTTGATCCGTTTGAAAATTCTTCTTTGCGAGGTTTTATGTTATAAATACCAGAAATGAAGTCTAGGGATTAAGTAGAAGTGATCTGGAGTATTTGAGAGTGATTGGAAGTGTTTAGAGTAGGGTTAGGCTTGAAGAAGTTTAGTGTGTGTTCTTGGTGTTCTTGGTGAAAGATGGAGAGAGTTTGAGAGGATTGCTGCACGAAATCTGGTAGGGTGCTGGCCGAATGGTCTAGGGTGAATGGGAGTTTTGGTTTTCAGTAAGAAGGAGAGAGAATGATCAGATTTTATTTGAAATTCAAATGGAGGAAGTTGTGGAGTTGTTTAAGGTAGGAGGTTAGCTATGGTGTTTGATCAAGGAAGGTTTCTTCACTCTTCAATAGTGCCGGCTGAACAATGTGGTTTTGATGAAATGAGTGGAGCTTGTTCAGGCTATAGAGCTGACCGAAATTCAGTCTATGAAGGCAGAGGAAATTCAGGTTAATTTGCCTAATGCAAGAGTGGTTTAATGGAGTAAAATGCTGGAATTTTTTTTAAGTTCAAAAAGAGTTTGAATGGAGTGATCTTAGGAGTGTTTTGAGGTGTGGCTGTGGAGTCCATATGCTCAAGGTAAGTGTGGGGTTAATGGTGTTCAGTCTATAGCTGAGCAAGGTTCAATTTCCAGAGTTTTGAAGGGTGACTTTCGGCCTTGGCTTTAAGAGACAAAGCTGGAAAATTTTCTGGTTTTAATGCTCAAGAGTTTTGAATGATAAAGACTTTTGGTGCAGAATTTTTGCACTCACTTGGCTCGATTTTCAGTGGTTCTTCTGGGGTGTTTGAGGGTCTTCTAAGGATGGTTTTTCAGCCTTCTTTCTGAAGAAAAACAGAAGAGTTTTACTAGCTTGAAGGTGGATTAACAGAGATGCATTTTCCTAGCTGGAAATGGCGAACTGCCAGAATTTTTTTTCTGGTTTAGTGCAGTTTGTGCAGTCCGAAAATTGCACAGAATTTTCAGCATTCAAGCCATATGAAATGACCATTTTCTTGGCAGCAAATGAAGAGGTTTACTGGCTGAATTTTCGAAGAGATGGTCTGCAAAAATTCTGGAAAATTTCCAGATTTTCCTTCACTAAAATGTGAACAACATGAAGGTGAATTTGAAGGTTCTTCCATGGTGGTTGATTTCTCTTGGAAACCCTTCCTATTTCCCCTCCTATTTTCGGCCAACTCCCCATCCTCCAAAGCTGATTTTCAAAATTCAAGGTGGAGGAATTATCACAGAATTTTTGGACTTCAAAAGAAGAGATTTAATGGATTTAAATTATGAAGACGTTAGGATAAGCTAGAGGTAATAAAAAGGACAAGAATTCCTCTAGAATTCTTTTTAGGACATGAGGATAAGATTAGGACATTCTCTTCATGTCTCCCCTAAGACAACATTCCTATTTTCATGGAATGCAAGAAAATAAAAATTCAAACTTAGTTTAGATAATCATGACAAAAGCTTAAATGATGGGATTTGAACTCATGACCTTAGAAATTAATTCACCAAGCTCTAACTACTAAACCACACTAATTCTTGTTCTTATTTTCTTAACCACATATTCTTCTTATGAAATCCTCAAGCTATCTTCCTATTTTGACCTCAAGCAAAATTATCATTTTACCCCTCCTACTCAATAAGCATAACTAAGCATTTTAACCTATAATCCACAATTCTAAAGCACATAAAATCATTCAAAAACATATATATTCATGTAAAATAATATGATATGCATCCCGACCCCCTTACTCTAGGGTTGGCTTTAGGTGGAGTTTCACATGGAGTGGTCTTAGGCATGAGAATGTTAGTAGGTGTTCTTGGAGTTCTTGGTTTGGAGAGAATGGAGAAAATATAGAGAGAGCTGGCTAAAATTCTGTTTGGGAAGGAGTGGCTGACTGTTTGGGAGGGTTTTGGTAATTGAATTTTCTGATTTGAGAGGAAAAGGAAAGCTGGTTGTTTGAAATCTAAAAAGAATATTTTAGGGAATCAATTTTGGAAACAAATATTTTAAGAAGATCTTGGTTAATAGAGAGCTTTTGGAAGCTTCAATGGCCGGCTGCTTGACTGTGATTTTTGCTGAGATGAATGATGGTTGAAGGAGCTTTAGAGTGGCCAAAAATATAGTGTACAAGGGTGAAGGAATTTTCTGGTTGTTTGAGGGTTAATCTACGGTAATTTGTTGAAATATCTTACTAAAATTCTAGACTTCAATTAATGGTTTGATTGGAGTGATTGATGGAGAGATTTTAGAAGTAGCCATTGAGTTGTTTTTCGTGCAGAACTCTGGAGAAGATGATGGAGCTCAGTTCATGGCTGATCAGGGTGAGTTTGTACAAAAAAATAGGATGAGTTTCGGACAAGGGTGAAGGAGAAATAAGCTGAAATTTTGATAAGGTTTTTTGCAAGCTTGCTGGAATTCTGGGCAGATTTTTCTGCCATATTTCAATCAGCTTGCAGAAGGTTTGAAGGGCCATTGGAGGGTCCTTTAAAGCTGGTTTCTAGCCTTCTTTATGAAGGAAAAACAAGGTTGAATTGCTGGTTGAAAACCTGAAAGAAACAGCTTGGTTTTTGGCTCACCAAGCTGCGAAAACTGTCCAGAAAATTTTCTGGTTTGCACAATTTTTTGAGCAGTCCGGTTTTGGCTGGAATTTTCAATCCTCAAGCTAAATGAAATGGTCATTTTCTGGTAGCATTTGAGAGGGAATGCTGGCTGAAAATTTCGACTATTGGACTAATCAACAAGCTGAAAAATTTTCTAGTTTACTACATGAAGAAGATGAACACACATAGGTTAGAGTTTGAAGGTTCAACCATGGAGATTAATTCTCTTGGGAACCTTCCACAACTCCTCCCCATTTTCGGTCAAGAAGACATCCTCACACAGACATTTTCGACACTCTAAGATCAAAGAAGGTTGCTGGAAATTTTCTGGAAATAAAATGGCTTAGATAAATGGAACAACCTAATTGATTAAGGAGTAAGGAAAGTTAGAGATCAAGAAGGGTATGAATCCCTTAGAAATTTGTGTAGGGCACAATAGTGGGATTAGGACATTCCTATCATGTCTCCCCTAGGACAACACTCCTACTCTTCCCTAAAGTATGCAAGGCTAAAATATAGCCTTCTTAAACAAAAATAAAATTTAATCATGCTAAAACTCAAATGATGGAATTTGAACTCAAGACTTCAAGAATTAATTCCAAAACTCTAACCACTAAACCACAACAACTCTTGTTCTTATTTTCTCTCCTAAATATTTTAATCCTCAAGCTATCTCCCTATTTTTTCCTCAAGAAAAATTACCATTTTGCCCTTCTTACTCACTAAGCTCAAATAAGCCATCTAGACTACAAATCACAGATCTAAAGCACATATAATCATACAAAAATATATTTATGCATGCGAGAAAATATGATATGCATCCCGAACCCCTTACTCTAGAGTTGGTTTTAGTTGGGGTTTCACAAATTATGTCATCAGTAGTTCAACTAAGTTCAAGAGAGTTGTCTCCATTACTTTCTTACCACCATGAATATCTAATTCAACAGTTGCAACATGCCCAGATAAGAACAAATTTTGTACATGTATGGCAATAATCTATAGGAAGAACATAGGATTTTAAGAAGAGGGGAAAAAATTGTCACCTGTTTTGCAAGCTTATCAACTTCAAATCTAATTGTTGCTATGTCCTTTGATGCCTTCATATTTGCAGTTTTTTTGCAATTCAAGACATTGTTTTTCTCTGCTCAGTTCATCCTCAATCAACACCAGTTTTAATCCATTTTGCACTGAGCAATGTCGAGAAAAACCTTGGAATCTCTTTCTTTATCCTTTTATATTAACTTCTGATCTTAGGGATGTAATCTAATTGGTCCTGCTAGCATTTTCTTCAATTCACCTGTAATTCAAATGTAAATTCCATAAAGAAATTCATCTAAAAACTCTACACAGACAAAAATATGAAGAAAATAAATAGAAGGTATCGTGATTCTTGGCTAGGGGCTTCCTGTTGGCTTTGCAATGAAAATAAATGAATATACATGCGCTGGTTACATGGTTTTTCTTGATTATACAATCACCTTTTATACTGGAAGGGATTAATTGGTCAAGCTTTAGATTAAAACTCCCCCATTAAACATCTACCTAGCAATACAATTGAAGACAATGCTACTAGAAGAAGATTACATAGTTCTAGAGCCAAACCACACCGTTCTACTTCCCACTTTGCCTAACCAAATCCACTTACAGTTTGCAGTCACTATTCAGCAACAATAACTGCTCAAATTATGTCTCTCTTAACTCCAAAAATTTTCCTCAATCTATGAGGTAAGGCTATTTACTATATTCTAGTAAACTCCTGGAGATTAATTACAGTAAAAGTAGGAAAAAGAAAAAAAAGGAAAAGAAAACACCAACTCTAGTTTTTTACATGGTTTAAAAAAAAAAAAAGAGAGAGCTTTCTCCACTATTTACTCCCAAAACGATCATTAAATTCAATTGATGCAGGAAAAGATGGTAACTACCAAGGACACAAACAACAAAGAAACCTCTCCAATTGATAATATCTTAGAAATGTTATATGCTTTTGAAAGCAGTTTCCTTAGTTCCATTGTAACTCTATCAACCTAGTTAACCAATTATTACAATAACAACTTCCACAAGGGTA
This sequence comes from Voacanga thouarsii, assembly GCA_026120185.1. Classification (NCBI taxonomy): domain Eukaryota; kingdom Viridiplantae; phylum Streptophyta; class Magnoliopsida; order Gentianales; family Apocynaceae; genus Voacanga; species Voacanga thouarsii. The sequence continues at coordinate 2,179,434 of JANUWF010001093.1, read as the reverse complement.
ATGACAAATCAAAGTTTGACATTGTACCAGTACACCCCAAAGTAACCAAATCATAAGGTCACCTAAGCAAAAAAGGATGATTAGGGACATGGTTATATTAAACCCAAAACAAAATATAAAACTTCTTCAACCCACCACATTCGAAGAGTTCAACCAGTCTATTAGGAGATAACAATGTAGAATTAACATCACATGATATAATTGGCAAACAGAAACAAAACAAATAAACATTTACTAATAACAATACTGAAAATAAACAAATACCTAAAGTGAAAGTGCTAATTATCTTTGCAGTAGCTCTTTCTAGACAGCAAGAGAAAACTTTTTGAACTTGTAGTTTAACTTTCTTATCAGAATAAAAGTGTTCTACCAATTCAAAAGTAGGAATACCAAATGATCTAAAGATTTCAAAATTGTTTCCACTTGCTCTGAACTTATTTTTTCTCTTATTGCGTAAACATAAAGGAGAGTGAAGACAACACCATCATAACAAGAACATGGTAACCAGATACTGGAACATAACAAGAGTTTACACTTAAATAGTGCCAAATATAGCTGATGCAACAATCACTTCGTGGAACTCATCCATTTCCCTAAGATCAGCCTTATTAATATCAAATCCAGTGTGGTAACCAGCTCTACATCCTTTAACAAATCTGATGAAAAGGAACATGTTTCAAAACCTCAATGAGAAGCAGCCTATACACAACATAAATACATGTGTACGTGAATGCGTGTGTTTCTAAAAGTAGCATGTTCATTTAAAATGAAAAATAAAAGAATAAACCTAAAACTTACCTGCAGTGCACTATTATTGAATCTTCTATATTAAAAGAATCATTCCTCTGCTTGAGCAAAGGATATCCACCAAATTTAGAACCTCCATGAGGTTCAGTTTTGATGGGATTTTCCTCATGAAAATAAGTTAAATGATGAAGTACTGGCAATTCTGATGGGAATGTAGGCATCCTAGATATAGCCTGCTCCACCTGAATTTAACATACTAGACATGTTGATACAAATAATCAAGAGAAGATCGTAAATGCTACAACAATGTACATCATATTTTCATGATAATAAGAGTGAGATCTTCATAATTACTTGACATACTTCTATCAAACAAAAAGAAGAAAAGGAACGTTGTGTGAAAATTATCAACTTCATTGACAATTCACTACTTTTTCTCCAAAAGTTAAAATACATAGACTTCAAAAACATTTCAAACTTACGACGAGGTCTAAACCCTCTTCTAACACCAGGAGGGGGAGGAGGAAATGCAAGACTTTCACATGGCTGGCTTGTAATAAGACGAGATGCTATAGCAGCTGTTGCAACAGTATCATGAGCAAAAAAAGGTAGCTGACCCTTATTTTCATCACATACTTTAACAATATGAAGCGTAGAACTACTTTTAGTACTTTCTTATTTCTTTCTGGACAAAGGCAATGACACTTGATATGTCTTGTTCTGAAACCTCCTATTAAAGTCCAAACCAGAGCTTTCTGATGCTTCCTCTATAAAATGGAAATGTTAGTAAACTATCAAATGCAAATGGAAAAAGATAAGGTAAAAAATCATAACCCAATTGAAAAGGTATCTCAATTTGACAAAAGCAATAGATACTGTCATTGCCTTACCACAAGCTAAATGCCTAGCAAAGTTATATCTACAACAAGTTACTGTGTGTTGGACCAATAATAGGAGGAGATTACACACAAAATCAACAAGACATCTTTTTCTTTAGAGTATTAAACCATTACCAAACTTGAATCATCTTGCTTTTTCTGGTTAGAAAATGGTCTATTAATTCTAAGTATACCAACTGAATAGGCATTCATCAATAATTACTAACAATATTAAGCCGATAAGGTATAACCAATCTAAAAAAAAAAAAAGCTAATCATAATATGTTGTATCATCATTTACCACATTTAATTTTAGGAACACAAATACAGCAATTGAGAAAACAATGTAGCATAACAAACTTCTACTAATTGTAAAGAACCCTGTCACAAAAGCCAAGAGAGCAAAAACCACAAAAAATCAGCATTCCAACCTTCCTTCGGCCTAAACACTTGTATATGGGGGGGTAGATATCTCTCCTTCTCCCTTGAGTGACACAAAATCATCCTCCCTTATGATGAAGAAGCATTAGCTTCTGAACTGGGGATGGAACCTTATTTGGAAAGCCCGAACACTAGCACTAATCTTTTTATCTGGCTCTGAATGATCCTTCTCGATCAACTCTACTAACATCACATGCTCATATTGCAAAACATAGAAATCAATACGCAAACCTAGGAAAATCCATGAACAGTACTTGCAGATTTAGAACAAGTACATAATAGTGACTCCCTCTATCTTTCCATCCTGTTTTTCCTATTTATTTTATCCTTTTGGGCACTCAAGGAAAGTTTAAAATATCTACATCATTTGGATAAGTTAATGAACATCTGTTCCAACCGTATAAATGAAGAATCTCAAATGAAAACACAAATTATATTCACAATAAAAGCAGAAAAATGAACTATGAACCCATAATAAGAATCAATCCATATCAAGTGTATCATTTATCAACCATTCACTTTCAATGCACAAAATTGAGCGTGGATGTTCAATATATAAGAATTCCTTTCATTGGAACTCAGCACATGAAAGGCATCTAAAAAGATTTACATTTGGACATGAAGATAGGTTCATAACATTCCTACAATAGGATGTAGTACCTCATCTTTTAAACTCAAAATTACCAATGCTATCATGTAAATTATCGGCATCAAAATAAAAGCCAAGCAAACTTTAAGTCAAAGATCAGCATTATTGATTTAGCTTTGCATTACTAGTTTAGGAAACATTCAGTGCCTAAAATTCTTCAGATGAACTCATTTTGTCACCCAAAAAATGTAGCTTAATATGTCAGTGAAGGAATCTGCAGCGATGCAAAATTTCATCAAGGTATGAAGTCAACTTCTACTTCAAATTCTTCCTACAATAGTTGAAGTGAAGAATAGAGCAAGTGCTCCTAATTTTGTGTTGCTCAACAAAGACTTAAAGAAAATTCCACAATGTTCAATCAATTCACCTATTACCTATTAATTCACCTATTACCTATTATTCTAACCAGAACGAATTCACTCCAAACACCAATAAGTACAATCATCAACACTCTCATATAGACATACAAATGTTACACAGTTTTACACTCAAAATTTTAACAAGTCCACAACTTCTAAAAATCTCTGCCCAATATTTTAGTTTTGTAAATCTCTTTTCTTTTACAAATATTCAAATATTACACACAAAAAGCAAAATCTCAAGGAAAACAAAATCAGCAAGAAGAAGCCCAAAACTAAAAAGTTGCAAACTTTATCACACAAGTAATAGAGAAACACAATCAACAGAATGTTTACATTCAATACTAATTATCCTCGTATCTAAACTCTCAAAGTCAGAAAGAAATTCAATTCATTTACTTTATTCGCATTGATATCGGGCGTCCAAGAATGCAGAAACTTGTAAAAATAATCAAATATATCAACCAATGATCCAAAGTTCTTAGGACCCATAGTGACCTTGGTCTGCTCCAGCTCCGGCTCTTGCTCATGCATCGGATCCGAATCCAATTTTTTCTCTTCCTCACCAGCTTTTTCAAGCCATTCTTCTTCGACATACTTCTCTACCTTTGGCTTCTTGGCCTCATCACTGCCATCTTCACCAGCATTAGCATCAGCTTCCTCCCTGGCACGCTTTTCGCCAGTGCCTTCAGTAGCCATTGTATCATCAGCCTGGGCCTCTATGTCCATCTCTTGAATAGGAGCTTCTGCTTCCTATGCCTTGAATGGGATTTCTGGAGCTTCAGTTTCGACCATGACTAAGAGAGGAGAAATTCATCGGAAGAAATAAATCCTAAGTTGTTTGGGTTTCATTCTAAAGATAAACAACGGTTGTGAAGACGAAGACGAAGCCAGGGGTTTGGCAACATGGAATATGCAGTTGAAGGGGAAGTCCCGATGGAGGACGAAGCCAGAGCAAAATGAAAAAGGAGTTGAAAAACCTTGGAAGAAGAAGGCTGAGAGACACAGGGGTAGGCTAGGGATAGGGTAGGAATTTTGGAAAATCAGAGCCACATAAATCTATATCTAAACCGTTAAAATTAAAACCAAGAGGAGGAAAAAAAATAAAAATATTATAAAATGATTAAACTAACCATGATGACCAAATGAATCTGAACCAGACAAGAAGTAATATAATGTTCTTGATAAAATCTTATTCATTCATTACAAAACTCTAAAATTTAAACCATTAGATTTTAAAATACTTGAAGGAAAAAGAAATTAAAAATTATTGAAATAATATGTTATGACATTTCTATCCCATCTTCACTCTTAGTATATACATTTAGATAGCTATCTTTAACTATATTGTCATTCAGTCTTTTATAGTTATAAACTATTCTATTTTTTCCTCTAACAATTTCACAGTGTTTCCTGACTATAAAGGTAGGAGTTCTATGTGGACTATAACCATTTCTAATTATTCCTAATTCCAACAATTCCATAGTGTGCATGTTGGCTTCTTATAAATCTTTAGGATTGTATTTCATAGGAGTATTTTTTATTATTATTTCAGGGTTTATTATTTCTAATTTCCAAAGTATTTTATTCTTTTGCCAATGTTCTAAAGGATTTTCTCCTATGATTTTAATCTGTTCTAGTAGTTTTAACAGGGTTCTATATTATGTTTTTCATTAGCTATTTCTCCTAAATTAAAATTTACTTCATTTGAGTAATCTAATTCTGAAAAATTAAATTGTTCAAATGTTTCTACTTCAGGCATATTTATTTCAACTATATTTTTCTGCACTGTTTCTGATGGTTGAGATATATTAGAGGCAATATTAGGTTCTCTACTTAAAGGAGAGCTTAGTATTGCATCTGTTTTTTTAAAAAAAGGTTACCCTATTACCTTCTACTATTATTCCACCACAGAGATTTTTTATGAAATTCATACCTATAATTAATTGATAATTCATGGGTGATACCCATGTTATTGGTAAGAAGTATTTTTCACTATTAAACTTAATAGTGCAATCTACCAATCTTTCATCTATTCTTCTAGTATTTCCTACTGTGTCTATTACAATGGAGTCTATTTTTGATTTTCTAAGGTATTTATCTAGTACTAAATCTTTATGGATATGGCACATAATAGCACCAGTATCAATTATTCCTGATAATTGTATAGTATGTCTATCTGGGAATTCTATAGTACAAATAGTATTGAGCAAATTATTTGTCCTATATTTTCCTAATGTTAAATTTTGCTCATCTTTGTAGGGTTCAAAAACATTTTCAAGACTATTTTATTCTTCTATGATGACTCCCTTTTGTTTATTATCTTTTTCAGTTTTACATATACAATTTCTAAGACTTTCTTCTAAATTGTCTATGTATTTCTGCATTATTCCTACAGTTTTAAGATGTAAATTTACTTGTTTTTTTTAAATTTACAACTTGAACTTCTTCTCCCTTAATCTCTATTTTTTGGAACATATCATAACCTAGGTGTTGATTTGCACAAAATCTACATATTGCTATATTACATGTTGTGCAATACGTTCTATGTTTCTCAATTAAGAATTTTAAACAAATTTCACATCTATCTTTAAATTTTGTGAAATCTTGCCAATTATGATTACATTTCTTATATTTGTTGAGTTCTAAATTATACTTATTTTTCAGAAAAATAGGATTATTATCTAGGGTCCAATCTTCATTCATGTTTAATAAATTAAGGTCTTTAAAGTCCTTAAGTTTATCTAACATGTCAGTTATGCTACAATAACTCATGATATCACTATCATTATCAACTTCATCACCTTCTAATGACACAACATCATATTTTGGTTCTATATCTAAAGTTTGGTAGGTGTTTAACCTTTCCCTATTTACTTTCTTATTTTTGCATTCATATGCAAAATGTCCTATTTCCCCACATATATAACATTTACATTTTTTAGGAGGTTTATGGGTTTTAAACTTCCTAATTTGATTCTTTCTTGGGGGTTTTCCCTTTTGATAATATTTACTTCTTTTTAACTTCTTGTCTTTTTTGGTTTTCCTGAATCAAGACTGGGGAGTTATTATCCTTTTGCAGTAATTGTAATTTTTTTATCTACTTATCTTTTTGGTGTTACATACATTGTTCTTTTAAATAATTAAAGAGAAATTGAACCCTGGTAGTTATACCCATTACTGGTTGTCTTCCTACGGATTCAGCCCATTTTTCTGCAACTACCTTTCCTAAAGGATTTGGGAGCTTAGCAAAGTACTTGTTACTGAATTCTAAATCCCAGCTTCTTCCTATTTTCATGACTAATTCTATGTATTTTCTACTAAACGTATTTATGTTTAGCAAATGCTTATCTACTTGTAACTGTTAAAGATCTTTCATAGCTTGATCTTGTAATTCTATTTGTCCTTTATAAGGATCATATCCTAAAATTATTTATCTAATTTGACTGGTTATATTCTGAGGATTCTCAGCTAAATCTATTATTCTTTGATAAGATTGTGGATATTTAGTCATACAATCTATAAAGTAGTTTTTCAGAGGCCCTAATAGATTTTCTATGAAATCAGTTACTTCTTCAGTAGTCATTATATAATTACATTTCTGCAATCCATTAAGTGCACCAACTTCCCATCTATATATTACATCTTCCCAAATTTGAGTGTGGAAAAATGTCATTGTTAATTCACTCTCTGTTTTATGTTGAGGTGGCAAATTATAAATTACCCCTAGGGGTTGTTGAAGTCCTATTCTTTTATTACCATAATAAAGTTCATAACCTCCTACTGTTGGTAAGATCCTAGAAGGTTCCCTTTTTGGTAGCTGTGAAGTAGTTGATTGAGGCACATTATACAATGGTGACGCCTCACTAACACCACTAGTTTGTCTAGTGCTAGGGTTCATATTTAACCAGGTTTCAAATTTAGAATTGTCTACCTTTTCACTATTTTCTAAATCTATTATTGGATTTTCTTCCTTAACCCTTTCTTATGTATTCTGATGGTATATAATATTCCAAGTCCTAATATTCTTAGGTGCCAATCAGCCTCATCTACTTCTGGCTTTTCTTCAAAATGTTGTTGCTAGTCATATCTTGGGAGTACTGATTCTAACGTTTCATGAGGTAGGAATGTCCTATAGATTGGGACTCTGTATTCATTCATGATGTACTACCTATTTTACCTATCCTGATTTTTGTGGTATTATCATCATCAGTGATTAAGTATTTGAGAAAGGCCCCTTGAACTATTATTTCTCCTTTTTCTAATTGTATAGGTATAAACTTGCTATTTTTAACAATTATTTTTATTAGTTCCTTGTAGTTAGAATCTATTATTCCAACTGTATTGGCTAATGAAATTCTTCCTTTTTCATGAAGTGATGATCAAGGAGAAATTATCAATACTTCATCTATGTTCATTTCTACAGTTATTTCAGTATCTATTACTAATGTAGACAATGGGTTAATAACTACTATTTGAGGTAAGCTAATGTCATACCCTGCACTTCTTACAGTTTGCCTTTTAGGAAGGACAACCTTAGAATTTATAGTATTAAATTTTCTAGTCATCTGAAGGATCTTCTTCATTTGAATAGAGATGTTCAAAATACCAATCTACATGTTTTTCTTCTTCAATATTGATTTTTTCTTTTACCTAATTTTTTAGAAGAAGAAAGAGTTCACTATTTTTATGATTCTCATAGTCAGATTCTATTTTTTCTTTATCTAACAACCCTGCAAATGTCATCTAAAAATTTCTCTATGTCTCCCCAACTATGGACTAATTCATTGGTCATAAGGTTATAAATACTATATTTATGTAAGATCCAGTATTTAAGGATCTCAACTTCATCAAGATTAATAATCTCATGGATTATTCTAAATTCAGGTTGTTCCTTAGGTATATCCAAAGTCTCAACTCTATAATTCATGGTTTTTTTCAAGTTGCAAAAATATGAGATTTTGGTTTTCTTACAAGTTTCTTACTTGTTTCTAAGTTTAAACCATCTAAAGATTTACTAATAAAGTTTAATTTATTAGAGATTTCAGTATCTCTGATTGGAGTTTCTATTTTTTCAATTATTTCAAGCAATAATAGTATTATTACATTATTCTGCCTGATAATAACATTATCACCTAGAGTTGTGATACTTTTATTATAATGTTATCTTTATCAAAGATACCTACAAATTCTTCTAAATATTTTCTGCTTTCTATTAAAGCAGATTGATAAATAGGATTATTTATTAAATCACTCATTATGGATTCCTAATATCATTTTACAATATTTATCTATTGAAGATTGTATCTCCATACTTTGTTCTAAGAACTGTTTTACTTCTAAAATTTCTTTCTTAGTATTTTCTAAGATTTGTTGAATTTCTATTTTAGGATTAACTAATTCTAATATTATCTAACTTAAATCTTTTTTAGTAGGAAGATTTCTAAATTTCTTAATGTGTAAACTATTTTTGACGTAATCTAAATTAGATTTTAATTGTTCTATTTCTAAAACAATTTTATCTCTATGTTCTAGATGTGTTATTGATAAATCAGATAAAACTTAGTTTTGTTTTGATTGATTATTCAAGATGATTGTTATTAGATCCACTACTAGATTAAGTTGACTGTCTGAACCATGAAACAAGTTGATATATATGGATTTGGGTATAAAAATCATATAAAAACTAAGCACATTCCCAATCAAGTTTACATTAAAACGTTAACTCCAAATTACATATATGAGCAAGCGTACTCATCATTAACATAGCATAGGGTTTAAACGAGTGTTGATCCTCAAGGAACAAGTATGCATTAATCTCTTTTCTTTCATTGTTTAACCAACTTAATAAAGTGAAAAAAAATAAAAAAAATAAAAGAAAATAAAAATAAAAATATAAACATATCAAGGATGGAGAAGTATGTAACTCAAACCATTATTTTGACAATCATGATCTTAAAGTACCTAATTATTATCATAACTAATTATTCTCTTGACATCATGAAGGATTAAGATAGATTTAATTCTTTTTCAATCCATGAAATCACTACCTTCTAGATAAATTAGAATCACTTGGTGTTGTCTCAACTAATTCACCTAAAAGATGCATTAAACACAATCCTTGATTAAATTCCCTTGGTCTCAATGAATTTATAACATGATATTAACTAATGAATCCTTAGTCTCGGCAAACATCAATTAACCTTTAATTACCTAGTCCTCATCAATTAACCCCCCTTGGTCTCGGCGAGTTAATAGACAACAAATATGAAATCAATAAATTGAAACCCCCATCAACCCCTTTGGTCTCAGCGAATTAATGGAAAGAACCAATCAATTAATTTCATCATAAGAACAAGTAATTAAACACTAAGAAAAATAATCAATTAATCAAAAGATCAAATAACTCTAAAAATCATGAATATCTAAAACAATATCAAATTACAATAAAACAATTAACACATCATTGTTCAAGAAAAAGAAAACAAAGGAAAGAAATAGATACTCATAGACAAGCCTCCTTCTTCTTCCTTTGAAGACCTTGTACAACCCTCCTTAATTTGAATGAATTCCTCTCGAGAAGATATTGGTGATGCACTCCAAAATAAACCTAAGTCCCTACATTGTGCATCTCCCCTTCTCTAGGGTAAGTTGGCCTTTATTTATAGGCTTACAAAATTCCTAAAAAGAATCCTAAATAAAGAAGAAGAAATTACCTAAAAATAATCCAAAACCAAAAAGGAGTTGTAAAATTGCTAAATAAAAGGCTAAACAAACTAAGGGTCCACCGCCTTTGACTTTAATCAATTGAGAAATTGGACATCAATTTTGGACTTTGCGTTCGTCTTTTTGTGCTGAAAACCACTCCTTGTTGAATTGAAATTTGTTAGAATTGACTTCCTATTTAAGCCGTGAATCACCACCGAGACTAATTTCTTTATTTTTCCTTGCTGTCGGCTCAATTGAGCCACACAACCACTACTACTTTTCTTTGTTTCTTCTTGCGCAGCCAACGACCAAGCTGCTTCTCCCTATCGGCTTCTCCGAGCCGCCTCTCCTTACCTCGGCTCAATTGAGCCGCAAACCATTAAATTCCACCGAAAATTGCTGCTGAATTCAATTTCCTTTTGTCCTTTTCTTAGCCACCTTTGTTGACCTTTTTTCTCCACCTTGGCCCCACCGAATTTTTACTTTTCTTTGTTGTAATTTCTGTCGGCTCAATTGAGCCATGAACCAAAGCCAATTGCTTCCTTTTCCTTTTCAAATTTCAATTGCAATCCTCTGTTTCACTCAATTCCTTCGTGTTTTTCTCTGTTCTTTTCCAGTGGCTGACCGGTGCCGATTCTTCCTTCCTGGGCTAGCACCACCTATATTCTGAAAATCACACAATTAGCTCTAATTTTCCCTTATTTTTGCATAAAATTACAGAAAAATATTTTTATAAGAAAAATATTAAATAGGAAGGAATATGGCTAGATATTTCACAAAATGTATCACAAAATGGCCTCAAATAACTAGGAAAAATATAACTAATTTAGCCTCTATCACAAGTGTTCAAATTTATATTTTGAAATTGATCCCTCAAAACTACACCATATTTGATGCTTATTCGAAGTTGTTTTTTGAACAAAAATCCTATCTGCAAGATCTAAATATTCTAACTTCTTTCGTTCCATTTTTATCAAATTATTCTATCTTTAGAGATTAGAAACATGCTTCCTCTGTTAACTATCCTAGATGAGTATTATCTATCATTTTTTGCAAGCTACTAGTTAAGTTTCTCTTAGGCTTATCAGTTTTATTTTCTTGGCATATTAAGGCTCACACCATCGAACCTATTTGCTGCCCCTCTTGGGTCTTATGCGAAGCCACTAGATTCTTTTGCCCTTCCACCAATACTTTCAACTTTATTCCACAAGCACAAGTAATAACCGTAGAATTAAGATAATAGTTCATGTAACATAATTTTCACCAGCATGCTTATTAATAACATAAAGATATCCAAGATAAGTACGTGGCTTTGTTGCTGATAGTAAGGAATGAATTCAAAGAGCGAGTTAGCTCTAACGCTGTTTGTTTCCAACCTATATACTTATTATTAATAATGGAAAGCTAAGTTAAAACACCAGATCTACAGATATACAGAAGGTTTTATTACATCAAATTAGAGAGTCTTGAGAGATCAGAGACCTCTCTACTCCATAATTCTTTACCTGATTACAATATAGTTGATTATAGACTCAGGTACTACTGATACAGGGGAGTAATCCACACCAAACTAAAGCTCTAAGGCTTCGATACCAATATTTTACAAAAGCACTGAAGCATAAGTATTGATAATCCCTATAGAGGACAAACAAAATTACAAGATCAAGCTATGAAAGATCTTGAACAGTTACAAGTAGATAAGGATTTGCTAAACATAGATACATTTAGCAGAAAATACTTAGAATTATCCATGAAAACATAAAGAACCTAGGATTTAGCATTAAGTAACAAATACTTTGCTAAACTCCCAAATCCTTTAGGAAAGGTAGTTGCAAAAAAATGAGCTGAATCTATAAGAAGACAACCCGTAGTGGGTATAACTACCAAGATTCAATTTCTCTTTAACTATTTAAAAGAACAATGTATGTAATACCAAATAGATAAGTAGATAAAAAATTACAACTACTGCAAAAAGATAATAACTCCCCAGTCTTTTGATTCAGGGAAATCGGAAAAGACAAGGAAGTTAAAAAGAAGTAAATATTATCAAACGGGAAAACCCCCAAAAAAGAATCAAATTAGGAAGTTTAAAACCCATAAACCTCCTAAAAAATGTAAATGTTATATATGTGGGGAAATAGGACATTTTGCATGTGAAAGAAAGTAAATAGGGAAAGGTTAAATACCTACCAAACTTTAGCTATAGAACTAGAATATGATGTTGTGTCATTGGAAGGGGATGAAGCTGATAATGATAGTGATATCATGAGTTATTGTAGCATAACTTACATGTTAGATAAACTTAGGAACTTTGAAGACCTTAATTTATTAAACATGAATGAAGATTGGAACCTAGATAATTATCCTATTTTTCTAAAAAATAAATATAATTTAGAACTCAATAAATATAAGAAATGTAATCATAATTGGCAAGATTTCACAAAATTTAAAGATAGTTGTGAAATTTGTTTAAGATTCTTAATTGAGAAACATAGAATTTATTGCACAACATGTAATATAGAAATCTGTAGATTTTGTGCAAATAAACACCTAGGTTATGATATGTCCCAAAAAATAGAGATTAAGGGAGAAGAAGTTCAAGATATAAATTTAAAAACACAAGTAAATTTACATCTTAAAACTATAGGAATAATGCAGAAATGCATAGACAATTTAGAAGAAAGTCCTTGAAATTGTATATGTAAAACTAAAAAAGATAATAAACAAAAGGGAGTCATCGTAGAAGAACAAAATAGTCTTGAAACACTACAAACAAATTGACTTTTGGCAACGCTAGAGAAAGTGTGGCGAAAGTGGCCAAAACTATGGCAAATATGTTTTTGCCACGGAAATGCCACGGTTTTCGAGGTGTGGGCGTTGTGGCCACTGCAAAAAGTTTGGCACAGTTGTGTAGCCATGGGGAATACCTTTTGCCATGGGTTTACCATAGTTTTGGAGTCGTTGTAAATAAAGTGTGTTATTTGTTTATAGACTTTTGCCACAGTTTTTCCCAACAGTTATTAATTGTGGGCAAAGATTTCAATTTTTTGTCACGGGTTTTCCAACATTTTACAACCGTGGGGAATATTATTTGTTACAATTAAATTTCTGTTGGAAATAATCCTTTTTGTCACAGTTCTTTTCTAAATTGACATAACCATGGGTAATGCCCATTTGCAATGATTTACTTGCTGTTATAATTAATACTTTTTGCCACGGTTATTTTCTAAATTAACATAACCGTGGGTAATGTTTATTTGCTACGTATTGTAGCTGTTGTAATTAATAATTTTTGCCACAGTTCTTTTCTAATTGACATAACCATGGGTAATGTCCATTTGCAATGATTTACTTGCTGTTATAATTAATACTTTTTGCCACAGTTATTTTCTAAATTAACATAACCGTGGGTAATGTCCATTTGCTACGTTTTGTTGCTGTTGTAATTAATAATTTTTGCCACAGTTCTTTTCTAAATTGACATAACCATGGGTAATGCCCATTTCCTTGTAAGTAATTAATACTTTTTGCCACGCTTTAAAGCTTCAAAAAAAAAAAATGGTACGCAATTTTTGAACAACTTTTCATATTTTTTACATCCATAGTGAATAAACATTGAATTCAATATGATGATATTGACAAATTGTTTTTCCTTCTACTTTAACAAGATCATGTACTATACATATAGAACTATGAAAATATCTAATATTAACAATCAACTATCATTCATTGAATAAACATTCAAAATGCCATCTTCCATTAATAATAACTTAATATATACCAAAAAAATTAAATGGAGCCTGATAAGTGCCATGAATCTAATCCTTGAGATTAGTTCAAAATAGTCAAAAAAAAAAACCACATTTCTAATCATGACATCCATCAGAAGTCATAAAAATTCATTGAGGACAAAAAACAATACCATAGTTAAATGAACCTTCAACCACCTTGATCTTTATTCATCTTGTCATTAAGAAAAAAATGACAAGATTACTTCTTAATAAAGCTACAATATGAACATCTAAAGTCACTACAAAACTTGTCTCAGATATATATAATCATCCACTTTAATATAAAATCGAAATTATAAAGCACATAAGCAGCTTTGAAGAAATCTAATGTGCATTGACATAAAGTGAAACTTAAAATGCTATGTATCACCACATTTGCATGCATTTGAAGCATTTATAGCTTTGAAGCATTTGCATGCACCAGACAAAGATCATTTAAAAGTGAATTATAGAAAATTCTCAACAATTCTAGTCTCAACAGGAAATCTCAAGTGTAATTGCCAGCAAACAATAAACACAGGAGGATCATAATATCCGATAAAATGAAGATGCATTACTATATTATTCAAGTGGTAATTTTTCAAAAGATAAACGTCCAATAAATGAAGCTCCAACTTCAGCATCATCATAACAACACCATACATAAGCTATAATATATGATCCACGCATCATCATTATTTGAAACCAAAAGACTAATTAGACAAAAGCAAAATAGAGGAATTAATCTGTGAGTTCTTGCTAAAATGGTACTCTGATGTCAACCAAGTACAACAAAGTACATCCAAATAAAATTTAGCCAAACAAAGGTAATGTCTTTGCTCATGTTATTGAAATAGCAATTCCAAGGACCTCAGTAGAACACTAATTTTTCAAAGCTAGTCCATGTTAACCAACAAAGTTTTGCACCAAATATTAAAAGTATTTTTAGAGAGCATACATGGCAAATTCAGAATTTTCTGACTGAGATTATCCCAGAGACTACTGTCTAAAACAGAAAAGAACACCTAAATGTACTACATATATGTCTCTATTTTAACTCCTTGGTGATTTTAGAAACAGAAAAGAACTAAAAGAACAGTATAGTTTATACTAAAGCAGTTCTTCAATATTAGTTGCTTGCTTTGTCAAATATTGGCCTTTTGAAATTTCAAATTCCCATAAAAGAATGATGAACGGGAAAATATTACACATCATATCTCGACTAAAACAATAGACAAAATGATTGAAGGGCAATTTCAAAACCCAGAAAAATATACAAGGGGAAGTTTGAACTATGCTGGAACAACTACATTATATTCAAGGCTACATTATGTTCAAAAGTATACTAAGCACTTAGAAATATGCTTAAAAGTATACTATGCATTTTCAGCATCACTACTCAGCATTTTGCAACATTTTCAACTGGAAACTATTCAACCTTTCCACAACCTTTCCAGATAGCATACATAGCATTTTTAGCTGGAAACTAATAGCATTTTCAGCATATCACTACTCAATTACTACTCAGTATTCACGCAGTATTTTCACACAGCATACATAAGCCTTTTCAGCATTTTCAGCTAGAAATTGCTCATCATTTTCAGCATTACTACTCTGCATTTTGCAGCATTTGCAGCTGGAAACTATTTGATTACTACTCAGCATTTACACAGCATTTCCAGATAGCATGCATAGCATTTTCAGCTGGAAACTAACAACACTTTCAACATATCACTACTCAATTACTACTCAGTACTTACGCAGCATTTTCACACAGCATACATAAGCCTTTTCAGTATTTTCAGCTAGAAGCTGCTCAGCATTTTCAGCATCACTACACAACATTTCAGAGACTATTCTAGTACAACTCTTTTAGCATTTACACAGTATTTTTAGCATTACTACTCAGCAATATTATGCATTTTTCAACTAGAAACTACTTAGCATTTTCAACACACTAGCCATAGCATTTACACAATTAAGCATATTCAATACATGAGCTTTTAATGTATGATGCAAGTGAGAGGAATTTACAGCAGACAGTCCTTGTTGAGTCACCAGGTTCAATAGACTAATAACAGTAACTATGCATTAATGTCTCACCATATTCTATTATCTTCTAAGTCCAAGTTAATTCTAAAATCCCCTGAACATTGAAGTTTAGATGAAGAGATGAGGTATGTGTTGAGATGGAGAATGAAGGCACTAATGATACCCTGTCTGCTACACTCTCATATTCAGAAAGATGCTCGTTTGGATTCGAATTAAAGCGTTAAGCACTTGAGGTATCAGTTGCCTAAAATACGTAGAAAGTTATTATAAGTATAAGATTAATTAGTAAGTAAGAATCTATTACAAACATCTATTTCAATCCTGGTGACCATTGTTTGTGCAAGGAAGGCTATGATTTTTCTCCATTGAAGCTGCTATTTCATCCACTCAAGCATTAAGTGTATTAATTTGACCTTGAAAATTTCCTAGCATGCTATCAAATTTTGAGGTCAAATCAATTTGTAGTTTCTCCAGGTGCTTGTTCATAAACTCTTCAAAACCACAATACATGTTACTTCCACCACCAATAAGCATTGAGCGAGTTAGACCTAATCCCATTGTTTTGACATAGCCATGCCCCTCAGATCCCATAAATTCTTGGAATATTTGTTGTCTGCATTCCAACGTACGCTCTTCAAGAGGCAATTCCTCAAGCCTTGCATTCATTGCACTCTGCATAATGATGCAAGTGTGAAGCAATTTTATGCATTATAAATAATACAATAAATAATATCTAAGAGGTAGTAGTTCTTTACAATTAGTCTGGCTGCTTCTGGATCTCTAACGATGCCATTTGAGTTCATCCATGTTTTCATATAAACATATAGCGGATTTGTTTCCTCATATTTCTTTGTCATCTAAAATATGGAAAGTGAAAACTTGTACTATTTATTTAAAAAAATATAGGTGCAAATGTAGTATAATGAAAATGTGATGACTTACATCAGCTTGTATTACCGCAAATAGTGTTCTACCACATCTGTGTGGAGGGCTATGCATTCCACGGTTACGCTTATTTTTTTTTTTCAGTAGCTTCCTACTAAAGTATAATAAATAACTCACAGTCATTTTCATCAAATTAGTATAAATTGAGATAAACGACATTCTATCTTGACTAAAAAATGAAGTTTAATAATGGAGAACTATAGAAATCCAAATAAGATTTGATTTGGATTGAACTAGTGTAAATTGAGAACTACAGTCATTTTTTCAATAGCTTCCTACCAAAGTGTAATAAATAACTCACAGTCATTTTCATTAAATTAGTATAAATTGAGATAAACGACATTCTATCATGACTAAAAAATGAAGTTTATTAATGGAAAACTACAGAAATCCAATTAAGATTTGATTTGGATTGAACTAGTACTTGCACTCGCTCCAAACTCCAACAATCAACTAGACTTTCCATTGCTTAGGCTCAACCCTTGATGGAACATTGGCTAAAGCCTCCTCTTTGATTTTGTTGATAAAGCGGTTCTTCTTTAACTAGCTTTTCCATGATCTCCATTTTTTATCAAGTGACTTCATGCAATTAATCCTATATGCAGGAGGGACGGTGCTCTTTGACTTCATTTCCAAAAAAAAAAAGAAAAAAGAGAGAGAGACAAATGAAGAAAAAGTTAAGAGTATACTTACTCTAATAGAATAACAATCATGACAAAAAATTGAGATAAAATGAGCCAAAGTTCTATATACTAGTAATTTACCTGAATATCTGCCCAAACATGATCTAATATAACTTTTGGAATGTCTCTCCGTGTCTCATAAATAAGGGGTAGCCGGATATCGTTACGAGCAACATTACCAAGATAGGTCATGAAGATTGGTCTTGTAGGTCCAATTGGCTACATAAGTTCATTAAATACAACTGAAATAGTTTTTCCTTCTGCAAGATTTATGGGCTTTGAAAGACCCTTTCCCTTTTTCTTTGTATTATTCTCATGTTCTTGCCCAGGAAAGGAAAAAAAAACAAAAATCATTAGTATTAAATTTGGACCACCAGCTATAGTGCAATGTCAGTGAATGGATGCATGAGAAGTATATATGACATTTAGAATCATAAAGTAGTGTTTAAATAGGTTGTACGAAATTCCAGTATTCAAGTCGGGGGTACTGATCCCTTTATCAAATTAATATGTTCAAGTCAAGGATTATTGCAGCACAAAACATATCTCTCACTAAAGCCTAGAATGAACTAAAAAAGGCCATGTGCCAGTAAGAATTTACAAATTTCAGGACAAATATTATACTTTGTCATTATGTAGCTGCCCATTTTATCCTTAAGCAAGATTGTTCTGTGTATCTACATTTTAGTTCGACAAATTATGGTTCAGAACAATGACTGAACATGAAATTTTGGGCCTAAAAAATGGAAGAACCAAGCCAGAAATTTTAGGACAAAGCAAAGCATCAATCATTTGAGGAACAAGGATGTGATGTGTGTGGGATTATGGAAGACTTCATAGTCCAGAAAATAAAGGAAAAGATTGCAACTAAAGTAGTATTTGTCACTGCCTTATAAATCCCTGCAATGAAAATTCAATAACATATTCCTTATAGGTTAAGTTGTATCAACTTGGACAAGAAATGGAACAAACATAACCTGGTAAAAGTCCATAAATGCTCAGAAGAATCTGGATGTAAGAAATAGAAAGTAGATCTTTAAGTTTGTTCCATTTCAAAAAGCAGATATTTAATGACGCAGTATTTCAGAAAACAGAAAATAGAAAGCAGATATTTAAGAAACAGAAAGCAGTCTCTAAGCCCTTAAACATTGAAGTTTCCATCTCAGGACAATACTTCTGTGCTTTTATATGATTTTCATTGGCATTATCATATACACCAAAAAATTTTGAGATTCTTAACATGTTCCTGCCAACTCTTTCTGTCATTGCACGTATTCCTCAAATTTCCATTCAATTGCTAGAAATTTCCAGTATGCATGGCATAGAAAAAGAAATGGGCCAAAAAATCAATAAAGTAGTATGTGCTTGCCAACACTTGTGAGTAGTGTCTTATGAAAAGTGAGAAAATATAATTTCTAGAAGACTGCCAACCAGAATAGTGCCAAAATGTGGTATGCTTTCATGCTTTTCAGATAAATATATAACCAATTCCTTTATCAAATTAGTATGTTCAAGTCAAACTGCTCCACCAATCCTAATGATAACGTAGTTTGGATTCATTTAAGTCAACAGAGGCAATGTAAGAAAATGTAAATCTTTGCCATAGATTGATGTCCTAACCACAGAAAGAAATGTGCTGGCTATTCCTCTTCTCATCGAGGTAAATAGGTGTTCATAAACACAGATCTTTTACCTAATAAACACATATTTTTATCTAAAAATGTAGACCTAGATCTTTGAGTTAGACTAAAATAGGATCGTAATTTTTATTTAAAAAAAGAATGAATTCAAGCTACAAAGCACTGCCATCAACATATCTTGAAGATCCATTAAATCAAAAGGCCAATAGTAAAGCTTAAAACTATGTTGAAAAAGAACAGAAGGATAGCAAGTTATAATCAAACTTCATTTCCTCCACAGTGCATACATTTTGCCATTACTAATTTTCCTCAAAATTATTGAACATATTAAATGTAAAAAACAAAACCAGTAGAAATATCAACTAATCCGTAGATGCAGAACATTGCTTCCTGCAACCAAGAAAATCAGTGAGCCCCCTCCCCCTAGCAAAATCCTACCAAACCAGAGAGTTTAAGCCCCAACTTCATATTGGTACTTCCCTGCTTCATGTTAGATCCAAAAATCCCCTTATCCAACCCCGACAAAGTTCCTTTAAACAAACCAAACAAAAAATAATCCGTAGACATCCTCAAACAGAAAAGGCACATTTATAAAGATATTAATAGTTGAGATAATCCCCAAAAACCATCCATGGACTTAATCTATTCAGCACACAAAAGTTTGAAACCCTCAGCATACAAAAGTTTACCCTTAAAGGGCATCAACATAAACAAATACTTAGGATAAAAAGGCCCATCATGTATCCCAAAAAATGGGCCAATTATTTTCCTTCAATTCCAATAAATACTAATTCAACATCTATTAACTTCAAGAGAATAGTTCAGCAACAATTGAGTATAATTTTAGTGCTTCCGTGATAAAAAATTTAAGATGTACCTGCTTCATTAGTTGGCTGTGAAGCCATCATTGTTGTATCTAACATGTCATTTCCAGACTGACCACATGCATCAACTTCTTCAGGTGGGCCTCCAAAAGGATCAAAAGTGCTTGCACCATCATCTTGAGAACCATCATGACTATGTATGTTGTGGGTGACATTAGAAGCAGTAGCTAATGTCGGATCATCATTTGCAACATTCATTTCGACTGATGTAAAAGTAGCAGCTACTGTGGGCAAATTAGATAGAGCAGCAAATGTTGAAGAACTGGAAGAAGCCACTATTTTACGTTTCTGAATTGGAGGCGCAATATAAGTATTTCTTCTGGCTAATATAACTCCAACAAAATTAGGTGGACTAGTAACAGCTGGAGGAATTGTTGATGGATTAGAATTGCTTGGATATGATCTTGTTGCAGGACGTCGTGGCACAAGTGATTGTTGTGCTGGCTGCTTCTTGAACTATGCTTCAATGTGCAAGCTGCTTCTTAGGCAGTTACTGTCTCTTGCTGTGTCAGTTTTAGCAGATAGTTTTTCCTACGATAGTTTTTCCAACATTATCACACCTTGAGTTTTTCTCTTTGACACATTCACCTATATAATATGTGAAGAAAAACAAGAAATTAGTATCATAACATTAAGGAGGAGTTGAAAATAGAGGCTAAGATCAACAAACAAAACTAAATGATGTTTGGGGAATGCAAAAAAACACCAAGAAAATTGAGAATTCACACTACAAAAGTGACAATGTAAGATAGTGAACATTTGTAATATATCTTCACATAGTGAGCATTACAAAAGTGACAATTTAAGACCATACATAGTGAACATTCAAATGTGTTCAAAAAGATAAAACACAACAAAAAATAAAGTAAAACTAATGGGTAGTCCAGTCACAACTAAAACTATTAGCCCTATTCTTCATAATCAGCACTTTCTATTTCTATATCATTCTTTATGTGAAGTAATTTCATCAACTACCATTGCTTCCAAGCCTTGTTAAACCAAATGTTATCCTCTTCCTGAATTGCAATATTGTCATCAAGGTATTGTGAGGAACAAGGCTCAGCTTTAGACATATGCAAATTCGTATCAAATTTATCTCTTGTAGTCATTTTCATCACAACTGCCCAATCTGGTTCAATAGGGTCTGGCACATAGAACACTTGTTCTACTTGAGATGCTACTATGAAAGGCTCGTTTGCTGGGAGGTTGTCCTTGTACATCAAATGATTGAAGTTCACCGAAGTAAATTTAAACATGTCCTCCTTTACTCCTCGGTGATTTTCAACCCAATCACACCTAAAAATGATTAACTTAAATTGGGTATTATAAATCAACTCAACAATGTCTATCAAAATCCAATAATAAGTTACATCCCCAATAATTGGATTCCTATCTTTTCTGCTAGCAAAACTAAGTGTTGCAGCCTTGACCATAACACCACTAGTTTGAGTAGTGTTGCAAATCTCAAAATGTTTTGTTCGAAAACGATATCCATTGACAATATATGACTTAAAGCGTCTCTCATCAAGATTTGGACCATCAGCTAATACATTTATTTCTTCATCGAACATGGCATTATATTTCCTCCTCTGATCTTGAACTTGCATATACCATATGAATAAGTTGAAATACAATATAATTCAGAAGATATTAATATTATTTTCAATTCCTAACTAAGTTTTTTACTTACATAGGTTTTAAACCATCTATGAAATTGTTCACTGTGAAGGTTCTGGATATAATGATCACTGGCACGTGGCATCGCACTTTTGAGTTGTGAGATATGTATGCTGTCAAATAATGGTGATAATGTTAGATTTCAAATGCCAATTAGTGCCTTAAGCCTTATACTTAAATACACTTCCACTTACTCCATAAATGACTTTGCAGCAGTTGTATTCATGAGGACATATCTATGGGCTTGTTCCCATGTTATTCTATCAAATCTTACATGCTTGCCCCTTCCCACAACGTGACCAATATTATCTGAATTGCCACATTTCCTTGAACAACGATTTGTTTTGTCTCCCACATCATTCAAGTATTTGGAACAAAAATTCATGCACTCTTGCATCATGTACCCATTTGCAATTGATGTTTCTAGATGAGCACGATTACGCGCATACCTCTTCAATGTAAGCAAATGCCTACATGTAGTTGTAACAAATGAGGGTACTAATCATAAATTTGAAATTAATGACAACATTGAAGGTAATCCAATTCAAACCTCTCAATAGGGTACATCCACCTATATTGAACAGGGCCAGCCAACATTACTTCCTCAGCTAAATATATAGGCAAATGTTCCATGACATCAAAAAATGATGGAGGGAATATTTTCTCAAGATGACAAAAAGTAAGAGCAATTCTATCTTGAATATATTCCAGATCCTTCATGTGATTAGTCTTGGAACACAACTGTCTAAAGAAGTTGCTCAACTCTATTAAAGGCATTGCAACATTTTTTGGAAAAACTCTACGAATAGCAAAGGGAAGAAATTGTTGCATAAGGATGTGACAGTCATGGCTTTTCAGCCCTAATATACTTCTTTGTTGCAAATTAACAAACTTAGAAATGTTAGTTGCATAGCCGTCTAGAACCTTTACTCCTTTTAACACCTTACAGAATACATGTTTTTCCTCCTTATTTAAGGTGTAACACGCAGGCAGTATAGATGTTCTACCATTCTCGGTTTGAGTATGCATTGATTTTCAGATTTTCATTATCTCTAAGTCACGCCTAGAATTTAAAGTGTCCTTAGTTTTTCCTTGAACATTGGATATTGTGCCCCCAATATTATCATAAAAATTCTTCTCGATATGCATCACGTCAAGATTATGAGGACATATATTATTCTTCCAATAAGACAACTCCCAAAAGATGTTGTTTTTCTTCTACTTGCAATCTCAAGATGCTTTAACTTCACCTCTTTTTCGTTTTCTCAAATCATCCACCTTGTATTCTGTAAGAACACTTTAGAGTTGTTGCTCAGTTCTAGAACTAGAGATTCGATCCAGTTTTAAATCATACTCTCTTGTACCATCAAAAGATACCTTGTCCCTACGAAATCTATGATTTGTAGGTAAAAACTGACGATGACCAGTGCAGCAAAACTTTCTAGAATGCCTCAACCAAAGGGATCATGTTTTATGTTAACAAACACGACAAGTAAATTCTCCCTTAGTACTCCAACCAGATAACATTGCATACGCTAGAAAGTCATTGATTGTCCATAACAAAGCTGCACGTAATTGGAACATGCTATTAGTTGATGCATCATAGGTTTCTACTCCATTGTTCCATAAATCTTGAAGTTCCTCAATAAGTGGATGCAAATAAATGTCAATCTTTTGTCCAGGACCTTTAGGACCATCTATGAGTATGGAAAGAATGAAGAAAGATTGCTTCATACACAATTCTTGTGGCAAATTATATGGAATAAGAACAAAAGGCCATGTGCTATGAGCATTAGACAATGATTGAAAAGGATTAAAGCCATCTAATGCGAGCCCAAGTCTTATATTGCGACTATCATATGCAAATGATGGATTCTTATCATTAAAATGTTGCCAAGCTTGAGAATCAGCTGGATGTCGTTGTATGGCATCTTGGGTTCTTTCCTCATCATACTACTTCATTAATGACGCAGTTTTTGATGACACAAAGTATTTCTGGAGCCTTGGCTTCAACGGAAAATATTTCATCTACTTAACTGATTTCTTGCCTTCAACTTTATATCTTGCAGCATTACAAATTTTACAACAGTCAAGATCTTTGTCCTCATTTCTGAACAACATACAATTGTTAGGACATGCATCATACGTCACATTTGTGAATTCAAAATCTTCAGTAATCTTCTTGGCTTCATAGAATGACTTGGGAAGTTGTACACCTTTGAGAAATGCATCATTAAGTAAATTAATCAACATTGTGAAACTAGTATCTGTCCAACCGCCAATAACTTTCAAATGTAACAAGTTCACAATAAATGAAAGTTTTGTGAATTTATCACATCCTGGATACAATTCACATTTAGCATCTTCCAGAAGTTTTAAGAAATCCCTACTCTATTTATTAGGCCCATTTGATTGATCAGTGTCAGAAGTTTTCACATTACCTATATTTGGAACCCCAAATGCTTCATGAACCATAGCAATCGTGTCATCTCGAGTGACTGAATTGAAAGAGCTTTATCCCTCATCCTGAACTATTGTGTCCACATCGGTTTCCCCATGAAAACTCAAAGGGTATAGTTATTCATGAAACCATGAATAACTAGGTGAGCTTTCACAACATCCTTTGACAAAGAGAAATGATTCCAAACATTCCTTACAAGGACAGTATATCAGTGAATGTTCGTTCTTGAACCGGTATGTAAATACTAAGAATTCATCAACTTTCCCTATATACTCATATAAAGTCCATTGTTTTGAATACATCCAACCCCTATCCATGTTGACCCGAATCCCTTTATAATTTTTTTTTAAAAAAAAACTATAGTACATGAGACTCATAAACTACAAATCAAGATGCATATAAACAGTTTCAGAGGTAAAAGTTTTTACTTCATAAACTAAAAAAAAAAAAAAAATCCAACCAATTTCAAATCAATTTAATTTAAGGAAGACATTCAATTCTAGTTACTAATTTAATTGATTTACAAATTGTCCACCTTCTATTATGAACAAGATCCATAGAGCATGCAAATGCAAAATAACATTCCCAATTATATCCTAACTGTTGAAGCTACCTATCAAATTCATTCTAAGATATAGTCTGCAATTAAAAATCTAGACTTGCCACAAAATAAAATAGTTAATAACAAAGCTTTCAGCAGCAACTAAACTATATAAAGGAGAGGAATACCTTTGCTAGTAGTTATGCCCAACGATTTAAAACTTCAAGTTCTCTTTATTTATCAACTTCCTAAAAAAAAAAGAAAGAATAAGAACAGCAAAGGCAATAATCCCTTAGAAGAGCACAACTCATATAAGTAGTATTGACATATACAATATTATTTTTAAGGGAAGCCATCATTACCGCTATGCTACGTACACCTTTACTAACCATAAGGTAGAATCCCTTTCTTAGTGTATTGATGCATTTAACTATATCCACCCACAATTCTACCAACATTTGTCAAAGGCATTAGAAGGGGAGATATTAAGCAAATACCACACAAAAAGAAAAACAAAATGAAACATAACAAAGTACCAAGACTACTATGATTTGCCAAAGTCATTACAATGTGATATAGATTTTAGCCTTAGAAGAAGTGCAAAACACCAAAAGACAGTATAACAAGAATTTCAAATAAAAAATAATTTCAAGGATGTCAACTTGATTATCTCGAATGAACTTCACCTCTTAACATATTTTACATATATTTACCCCTTCCCTAATTACACGAAATAAAATGCACCTACAATAAACAAAGGGTTCATACTTTAAAGTGTAAGCATTGACAAAACCCATTTTGAATAATCTAAGAAAATGACATCTAATTCAGAATACATGCTTTTGAAACAAAGTTGAAACACAAACTTCCCTAGCATAATAACAGAAAAAAAGAGACCTTAGCATTCAGAACAATGCACAATATATTGACACATTGTAAGACAACCAACAAGGAACCCAGATTCCTTCACACAAGATCAATCAGTTCACAAAATCATAGTCTATGACAGTTCACCTACAGAACACTAAACTCATTGAAGAGGCCATTTCAAACAACATATAAAATAGAATGTCTTAACAGAAACTAGACTATGAAGAAGGTCCCTCAAGTCAAGTCCATGAAGCAGACATTCATCAAGACCTAAATAACAAGAACAAACAAGAATCGGTAAATCTAAAATGTGCATTTTCAGCCTGTAATCAAGACCTACATTGTTGATTCTAATAGCAATTTTAACTTTTTATCAACACCCAGACAAAAAGCAGAGATGGGTACCTAGAAAATCTTAGTGCTAAGCTTGATACTGCAAACCACACATTTGTTTACCTCTTCGAAAATGCAGACAAATTGCTGAAAGACAGAAAAACTTACCTTCAATAAGGAAGAGCAAAGGAACTCTTCGAACCACCCAAGCAGAAGGTTGACGCCTAATTTGGTTAGAGACAGGCAGATTTTTGAGAGATTGGCGGGAATGAATGTTGTCGGAAAGGTTGCACAGGTGTGTGGTAAGGAAAATGCAGCCAAGTAAAATAAAGTCATTCCAATTTCAGATGGTATCTTTATCCTATTTTTATTATAAAATAAAATTTCACATTACTTAAGAAATGTTGAATTTCTTTTGCAAAGATATCTAACTAATTTCATATTCTTAATTTCTTAGCATTATCGAATCTAATTAATTTTTTCTTCTAAAAAAATTCAAACTAATAGTTGTAAAGTTTAATTAATAGATCTCCTAAATACTATCAATTCTAAATATTAACTATGTTTTTGAACATCTAAAATCATAATATATATAAAAAAAACTAATAAACCTTATAGCAGATCAAAGCCCTTATATATTTTTTGTCCTCCAAAAATTGGTAAAAAAAAAAAAAGAACTATTTTTCATTAAGAAAAAATTAAAAATAGTGAGAATAATAAAATAGACATAAATAAACCAAGTATCTAATTTATATTTAAAAAATTCATAAAGGAATCTTATACTATTAAAAAAGAAATTAACACAAGAATTGTTGATAAATATAAATTTTTTTATTTAATTAAATAATATGACAATATATCAATGAGCTAAATAATATTTATCTTCTACTATAGTCATATAACTAAAATGTAGATCTTTCTCTCCTTCTCCTTCCATAATCTAGTATAATATCTAGAAAAATATAACAAAAACTAATGCATTTACAAAGATAAGCATATCAAATTAATAATTCAACCGTTAGATTTGTTAATATTTCTAACAAAAGTATTATGAGAAAATTTGAAGGTAATTAGATATATTTTGGCACATAATCTAGCATAATATCTAGAAAAATATCCAAAACCTAATGCATTTTCAAATATAGGCATATCAAATTAATGATCTAACCATTAAATTTGTAAAAATAATTAAGAAAAGTATTATGACAAAATTTGAAGGTAATCGGATATATTTTGGCACTTAATCAACTATAATATCTAGAAAAATATCCAAATCCTAACACATTTTTGAAGATATGCATATCAAATTAACAATCCAACTATTATGTTTGTTTAAATCACTAAGAAAAGTGTTATAACAAAATTTGAAGGTAATCAGATATATTTTAGCACTTATTCTAGTATAATATTTAGAAAAATATCCAAATCCTAACACATTTTTGAAGATAGGCATATCAAATTAACGATCTAACTATTATATTTGTTAAAATCACTAAGAAAAGTGCTATGAAAAAATTTGAAGGTAATCATATATATTTTGGTACATAATCTAGCGTAATATCTACAAAAATATAAAAAATCTAAAGCATTTACAAAGATATGCATATCAAATTAATGATCCAACCATTATATTTGTTTAAATTACTAAGAAAAGTGTTATGGCAAAATTTAAAGGTAATCGGATATATTTGATTCATAATCTAGCAAAATATCTAGAAAAATATAAAAAACCTAACGCATTTACAAATATATGCATATTAAATTAACGATCCAACCGTTACATTTGTTTAAATCATTAAGAAAAGTGTTATGACAAAATTTAAAGGTAATTAGATATGTTTTAGCACTTATTCTAGTATAATATCTAGAAAAATATCCAAATCCTAATACATTTTTGAAGATAGGCATATCAAATTAATGATCTAACCATTATATTTGTTAAAATCACTAAGAAAAGTGCTAAGAAAAAATTTGAAGGTAATCAGATATATTTTGGTCATAATCTAACATAATATCTAAAAAATATATCCAAAACCTAACACATTTACAAAGATAGGCATATCAAATTAAGGATCCAACAGTCAGATTTGTTAAAATCACTAAAAAAAGTGTTATGGCAAACTTTAAAGATAATCAGATATATTTTGGTACATAGTCTAGTATAATATCTAAAAAAATATAAAAAACCTAACTCATTTACAAAGATATGCATATCAATTTAGCGATCCAACCATTATATTTGTTTAAATCACTAAAAAAAGTGTTATGAAAAATTTTGAAGGTAATCGGATGTATTTTGGAACTTAATCTAGCATAATATCTAGAAAAATATCAAAATCCTAACACATTTACAAAGATAGGCGTATCAAATTAATAATTCAACTGTTAGATTTGTTAAAATTACTAAGAAAAGTGTTATGACAAAATTTGAAGGTAAATAGATATTTTTTTCGTACATAATCTAGCATGATATGTAAAAAAATATCCAAATCCTAACGTATTTACAAAGATAGGCGTATCAAATTAATAATCCAACCATTAAATTTGTTTAGATCACTAAGAAAAGTGTTATGACAAAATTTAAAAATCGGATATATTTTGACAATTAATCTACTATAATATCTAGAAAAATATCCAAATCCTAATATATTTACAAAGATAGACATATCAAATTAATTATCCAACCATTAGATTTGTTCAAATCACAAAGAAACGTGTTATAACAAAATTTGAAGGTAAATAGATATTTTTTCGTATATAATCTAGTATAATATCTAAAAAATATCCAAAACCTAATGTATTTACAAAGATAGGTGTATCAAATTAACGATCAAATCGTTTGATTTGTTAAAATTGTTAAGAAAAGTGTTATGAGAAAATTTGAAGGTAATCAGATATATTTTGGCCATAATCTAGAATAATGTCTACAAAAATATCCAAAATCTAACGCATTTACAAAGATAGGCGTATCAAATTAAGGATCCAACCATTATATTTGTTAAAATTACTATAAAAAAAAAGTGTTATGATAAAATTTAAAGGTAATCGGATAAATTTTAGTACATAATATTGTATAATATCTAAAACATTATTCAAAAAAATAGGTAATTGGTCCAAAAAACTATATAAAAATTAATAAAATAGTAATATCAAGATTTGATCACACAACCACTTGAATATATAAAATTACCTCAACCATGGTATTTAATGAAAACTTCCATTTGATGTTGACATTTTTTAATATTTGATAAAATAAGAAAAAATATGTTTTTTCCACAGCTTAGTAAAACTGTGGGTAATAAAATCTATTTACCCACAATTTCAAATCTCTATAGCAAAAAAGTATTTTTACCTACACAATTTTTAAATCTGTGGTAAAAAATAACTTTTACCTATGGAAACATAGCCGTGACAGAATAAAGTGTTACAAAAAAGGTTTATGTGCCACAGAATTCAAAACTGTGGTGAAAACCGAGCTTTCACCATAAATTTTGCTATGTTGCAAATAAAAGCATTGCCAAAAGCCACTTTTTATTTGTAGTGAACATGTTCTTGAACCCTGCAAGGATGAGCAAAATTTAACATTAGGAAAATATAGGACAAATAATTTGCTCAATACTGTTTGTACTATAAAATTCCCAGATAAACATACTATAACATTATTAGGAATAATTGATACTGGTGCTACTATGTGCCATATCCATAAAGATTTAGTACCTGATAAATGCCTTAGAAAATCATAAATAGGCTCCACTGTAATAGACACAGTAGGAAATACTAGAAGAATAAATGAGAGATTGGTAGATTGCACTATTAAGTTTAATAGTGAAAAATATTTCTTACCAACAACATAGGTATCACCCATGAATTATCAATTAATTATAGGTATGAATTTCATAAAAAATCTCCATGGTGGAATAATAGTGGAAGGTTATAGGGTAACCTTTTTTTAAAAAAATAGATGCAATACTAAGCTCTCCTTTAAGTAGAGAACTTAATCTTGCCTCTAATATATCTCAACCATCAGAAACAGTGCAGAAAAATACGGTTGAAATAAATATGCCTGAAGTAGAAACATTTGAACAATTTAATTTTTAAGAATTAGATTACTCAAATGAAGTAAATTTTAATTTAGGAGAAATATCTAATGAAAAATAGGATATAGAAACCCTGTTAAACAACTAGAAAAGATTAAAATCATAGGAGAAAACCCTTTAGAACATTGGTAGAGGAATAAAATACTCTGCAAATTAGAAATAATAAACCTTGAAATAATAATCAAAGATACTCCTATGAAATACAATCCTAAAGATTTGGAAGAAGCCAATATGCATACTAAGGAATTTTTTAAATTAGGAATAATTAGAAATAGTTATAGTCCACATAAAAATTCTGCCTTTATAGTTAGGAAACATAGTGAAATTGTTTAGAGGAAAAAGTAGAATGGCTTATAACTATAAAAGACTGCATGACAATACAGTTGAAGATAGTTATATTATTCCTAATAAAGAACTTTTAATATTAAGAGTAAAAGACAGTTTAATTTACTCAAAGTTTGATCTTAAGTCAGGATTTTGGCAAATAGCAATGCATGAAGATAGTATCCCTTGGACAGTATTCACAGTTCCTAATAGTCATTATGAATGGTTAGTAATACCCTTTGGATTAAAAAATGCACCATCTATTTTCCAAAGAAAAATGGACAATATCTTCAAAGATATTCCATTTATAGTATGTTATATAGATGACATACTAATATTTAGTAAAAGCAAAAAAGAACACATAAATCATTTAAAAGGATTTTTTGATTTATGTGTTCAACATGGTCTGATACTTTCAAAGAATAAAATGTCTTTAGGAAAGTATCAAATAGAATTCTTAGGATTTATAATTGGTAAAGGACAAATTAAGTTGATGGATCACATTGCCAAAACAATCTTAGAAAAAGAAGTGGATTTTACTAGTCTAAAATCTCTTCAATTTTTTTTAGGCTTATTAAATTATTATAGAACCTATATTCCTAATTTTAGCAAATTATTAGGACCACTATATACCAAAACCAGATCCCATGGTCAAAGAAATTTTAATGACCAGGATATAAAATTAGTCAACAAAATAAAAGAAGCAATTAAAGCATTTCCCCCTTTAGAACTACCACCCCTAGATGCATACATATAGTAGAAATAGATGGAAGTCTGGATGAATGGGGAGGAGTTTTATATGGAAATCATTTAAAGATAAGCTGAATAATGAAAAAATCAGTAATTACTGCAGTGGCCTGTATAAAAGTAAGGGAACTAATACAGATACTGAAATTTTAGCATGCATATTTGTTCTAAAGAAATTCTCTGTTTATTTGTGAAATCCTACACGAGTGTTTACTTTAAGAACTAATTGCAAATCAATTGTCTCATTCTATAAAAAAATGTCACATTCCAAGTTATCTATTAACAGATGGCTAATGTTTATTGACTTTCTCGTAGGAAATAGGTTTAAAGTCATTATAGAACATATTCGAGCAGGGCAGAATTTCTGGACTGACCAACTTAGTAGATTGGTTATAAGGCCAATTGCCTAATAAAATATAGATTGGGCCTAACACAATGGTGTCTATCTAGCCAAGGAATAACCTTGAAATGGTTATAGTACAGTATTCAAAAACTGTTCTAGGTACCATATTAAATTATTGGAACCCAATGATAGCTTATGGTTTAACCAACCATAAAGATAGTATATCTTTAATGATCTAAATATAAAATGTTGTTTAAATTTTGTAGATGGAATTCGGATCATCAAGTTCAGTATAGGTCTTTGAAATTCGATTTGGACCTTATTCTTTGAAGGTCTTGCCTCCAAAGTTTGCATCTGATTTTCCTGTTACTTTTGAACAACAAACTCTTTTAGATAATCTGTGGAAATTTTGCAACCACAAATAGTATGTTGATATACTCAAAGCATTATCAAGATATCTTCATTTCCTAAATAGTACTTTGGATATGAAAAACTAAGAAATCCATCACCTCAAGACCCAAATAACTAAACCCATTTCTTCAGAAATCATTCTTAAACCCCTGATACTGCAAACTGTTGTTAACCTTGAAAAACAACTCCAGATGTTGAAAGTAAGTCTGAAAGGAAAAGAAAAAATGAATGAAGAATTCTCAGACTTAATGAATCAACTGAAGACTTGTACAGAAGAAGATCTAAAGCAAAAAGAAGACAGATGGGAGAAATTTCCAAGTAAAATCTATGAAGTCAAGCTTCAAGTATACAAGTGTGTGCTTGCTAAAAAGATTGTTGAACAATTGAGAATTCAAGAAATGTTTAGAACTATTTGTGAAAGACCTCTTCAATAATATGAAGGATTGAGATTCAACATCATCAGTCATACCTGCAGTGACATGATAAAGAGTTTTACATACATTAGAACAATTATCAATTTACAAAAATGGGTGGACAAGTATGTGTTAGGATTGGAATTATTTGTCAGCAAATTAATGGAACATGGAATGTAGTTTAAGTTATATATTCCAAAAAATAGGTATTATAAAAATAGGACAATGATCACTAGTAGATAGTTGTCATACATCTGTGATCACACGAAGCATGCAGATGTTGGGAATCTCCGATTTGTATCCAATGTGGCGCAACGAAAAATAAAACGAGATACCATTCCAGGACCCGTCTATGTGTGGAAAACAAGACATAAAGATAATAAAGGTAACAGCTTTTTACCTTTGTTTGATCGTCCGAAGAACAAAATTGATTCTTCAAGTTGAGACGCGATCCAGCAATCCTCTTGTGCAAACTCCACGAGAGTTGGACGTCTAACCACTATAATCACAGTGTGTGATTATCTCTAATAGTAATCTACACAGAGGAATACTCAAGCACCAAACTTTCTTGTGCTAGCAGAAACAAGATGGCGACTAGGGTTGTTTTTTCAAGACAATCGAGAGAGATAGAGAGAAGAGAAGGTCGAGTGTTGTTGGTTTTCATGTGTCCTTTTCACTAGGGTTTTGTGTGTCTTGTTAATATGTCACACGAAATTTTTCCTTCCCAAAACTAAAAATCCTAATCCTATTAGAATTCCCTAATTGTAATTGGAATCATCAAGTTCTCACAATTATAACTTGGACCACAAATTATAACTAATTATAATTTATCCACAACAACTTCTCTTTCTCTCAATTAACCCCACTATGTTATCAAATAATATCTTGAGTATATAATCCTCTATTGTGTGTGACCTGTTAGGTTTCCCAGTCAATTGGTAATGAACATGAATTAATCCAAACGTCTTTGAGATTAATAATCCATAATTAATTAGAATTAATCCTATTAATTTTAATCAGGATTGGTTTGTTAATTCATCAATTAATAAACCCATATTCCCATATCATGAGCAGTATCTAGTAACACATCATGACTAGCCAAGAGTTCAAGAAGTCAAGTGGCTTGACATGAACCCTTCAATAACAAACTTTAGTGCAATTAACTCATTTCACCATACAATATCTCATTCGATTTGGAGTACGGAATTAGTGCCAACTCCTTCCATAATATATATTAATTCTGGCCCGAATACAATAGTACTTGTACCAGGAACCCACAACTCTAGATATGTATCAATTGAAACTATTTCCAATACATAATCGCCTTGGCCAAGGACTTTCCAAGTAGTAATTCCTACAAGTGGCTGTGAGATATTCGCCCCTACTATTAGGAGTGGTGAATCCTTTATTGACTCTCTCAACTATTTTCGTTTACCTTACAATATACCCAATATCCATCTCATAGGTGACCCTCGATCGAGCTCCGGAGATTGGAATCAAAGTACAAAACTAAGCAAACAAAGTACCTTGGAGATCTCAAGTCTAAGGGTACTTGCACGTTTGCTATATTGAGATTATATCACTGGCACTAAATAGTTATCCAAGTGATTATCTCAAAGTTAGGTCATCTAATGAACTTGTTCCATTAAAAAACATATATGTGTTAACTTTGAGTATTTCAATACTTATGGTTATGAGAACCACCGCCTGATCAAATCAGGAAGTCTAACACATGCTAGTCTTAACGTATTAATGATGTCCTGTCTTATTAATACTATGACTATGGACTATTTAAGTACTAACACTATCAAGTGTAGTAGGAATCTCATATCATGATCTTTGTCATGATTTCCTTAACATAATATTGTACTAGGGACTTTATCGAACAGTTATATTATTTAAAGTAAACAAAAGAAACTGTAAGATAAATAATGCCTTTTATTAAAATAAAATGTGTCATATACAATATACAAGTGATTGCCTCTAGAGCACAACACTAACAGCAGATCTCTTCAAAGACGGTTATCTCAGAATAGTTTTACATTTTATACCCCCTTTGTATAACCCACATTATCCAGATGATTGCAGAACTGAGGTCCTGATCTCTACTTTCCCAAGACTAAGATCAAATCCTATTTGTGAGCATAAAAATTTAATTATCATTCATGATAAAGAAGTTTCTATTGTGGATCAAATTTTCAACTATCGGGCAGCAAGTCATACTTATGTGACGGAATATTTTTTCAGAATATATCATAAGCTTTTAGCTAAATCCAAAAATATGAAGATTTTCTCAGATATTATTCATCCTGGTCAAATCTATGTTCCTTATCAAAGCCTATTCAGTGTGATCCTGAGCTCATAAAGTTTTATCGACTAATCAGAATTCGGCCATGTTGTACAATACAAGGTGAAATAACGCATGATGAATATGAGCCCCCTTTATGGAGAAGAAAGAATTGAAGATGAGGATGGAAATATTGCTAATATGATGGAGGCCTAGTGAGAGAATGGTTGTCAAAATAATTCGAGTTTATGAGTCTATGAATCTCACTTTATCATTACTTAGGTTTTATGTCAGAGAAAAACTAATGAGATGCGTCTCTAGTAGAAAAGAGGTAGAATTGTTGTCCCACGACTTAAATAGGAACTTATCAGAAAGGATAATGTCCCACTGCTTTTCTGAAAGGTCAAGTAGTCTTTAAGTTTCCCAAGAGTCATTTTAGCCTTTACTTTTTCGAAAGGCCAAGTAAATTATGGCTTTTTGAAGAGTCGTTTTAGGAAAAGCCAAGTGAGGATGGTTTATAAAAGGACCATTCCTTCTCTCACTAAGGACACACCTCTTCAATCGAGAGATTACGCAATACTTGTACTTCTTGCATAACAATACTTGTGCTTCAGTACTTTTATAAAATATTGGTATTAGAGCTTTAAAGCTTTAGTTTGGTGTGGATTGCTCTCCTGTATCAGTAGTACCTGAGTCTGTAATCAACTATATTGTAATCAGGTAAAGAATTATAGAGTAGAGAGGTCTCTGATCTCTCAATACTCTCCAATTTGATGTAATAAAATCTCTTGTTTATCTATAGATCTGGTGTTTTAACTTAGCTTTCCATTATTAATGATAAGTATATAAGCTGGAAACAAACAGCGTTAAAGCTAACGCGCTCGAGGAATTCGTTCCTTGCTATCAGCAACAAAGCCACGTACTTATCTTGGATATCTTTATGTTATTAACAAGCATGTCTTAATTCTGCAGTTATTACTTGTGCTTGTGGTGTATAGTTGAAAGTAATGGTAGAAAGGCAAAAGAATCTAGTGGCTTCGCATAAAACTTAAGAGGATCAGCAAATAGGTCCAATGGTGTGAGCCTTAATATGCCAAGAAAATAAAAATGATAAGCCTAAGAGAAACTCAACTAGTAGTTTGCAGAAAATGATAGATAATACTCATCTAGGATAGTTAACAGAGGAAGCATGTTTCTAATCTCTAAAGATAGAAGAATTTGATAAAAATGGAAATAAAGAAGTTAGAATATTTAGATCTTGCAGACAGGACTTCTGTTCGACAAAAAACTTTGGATAAACATCAAATATGGTGTAGTTTTGAGGGACCAATTTCAAAATATAAATTTGAACACTTGTTTTACAGTTCAGACTGTCAATTTAATCCAGTAGTGGATCTAATAACAACCATCTTGAATAATCAATCAAAACAAAACCAGGTTTTATCTGATTTATCAAGAACACATCTAGAACATAGAGAAAAAATTGTTTTAGAAATAGAACAATTAAAATCTAATTTAGATTACGTCAAAAATAGTTTACACGTTAAGAAATTTAGAAATCTTCCTACTAAAGAAGATTTAAGTTAGATAATATTAGAATTAGTTAAATCCTAAAATAGAAATTCAACAAATCTTAGAAAATACTAAGAAAGAAATTTTAGAAGTAAAATAGTTCTTAGAACAAAGTAAGGAGATACAATCTTCAATAGATAAACATTGTAAAATGATATTAGGAATCTATAATGAGTGATTTAATAAATAATCCTATTTATCAATCTGCTTTAATAGAAAGTAGAAAATATTTAGAAGAATCTGTAGGTATCTTTGATAAAGATAACATTATAATAAAAGTATCACAACTCCAGGTGATAAAGTAATTATCAGGCAGAATAATGTAATAGTACTATTTTTACTTGAAATAATTGAAAAGAAAATGGAAATTCCAATCAGAGAATCTGAAATCTCAAATAAATTAAACTTTATTAGTAAATCTTTTGAAGGTTTAAACTTAGAAACGGGTAAGAAAACCAAACTCTCATATTTTTGCCACTTGAAAAAAAAACCATGAATTACAAAGTTGAGACTTTGGATATACCTGAGGAACAGCCTAAATTTAGGATAATCCATGAGATTATTAATCTAGGTGAAGTTGAGATCCTTGAATACTGGATCTTACATAAACATAGTATTTATAACCTTATGACCAATGAATTAGTCCATAGCTGGGAAGACAAAGAGAAATTTTTAGATAACATCTACAGGGTTGTCAGATAAAGAAAAAATAGAATCTGACTTTGAGAATCATAAAAGTAGTGAACTCTTTCTTCTTCCAAAAAATTAGGTAAAAGAAAAAATCAATATTGAAGAAGAAAAAAATGTAGATTGGTATTTTGAACATCTCTATTCACATGAAGAAGATCCTTCAGATGACTAGAAAATTTAATATTATAAATTATGAGGTTGTCCTTCCTGAAAGGCAAACCGTAGGAAGTGCAAGATATGACATTTGCTTATCTCAGACAGTAGTTATTAACCCATCATCTGCATTAGTAATAGATACTGGAATAACTGTAGAAATGAACATAGATGAAGTATTGATAATTGCTCCTAGATCATCACATCACGAAAAGGGAAGAATTTCATTAGCCAATACAGTTGGAATAATAGATTCTGACTACAAGGAACAAATAAAAATAATTGTTAAAAATAGCAAGTTTATACCTATACAATTAGAAAATGAGAAAGAATAGTTCAAGGGGCCTTTCTCTAATACTTAATCACTGATGATGATAATACCACAAAAATCAGGATAGGTGGAATAGGTAGTACATCATGAATGAATACAGAGTCGCAATCTATACGACATTCCTACCTCATGAAATGTTAGAATCTGTACTCCCAACATATATGACTGGCAACAATATTTTGAAGAAAAACCAGAAGTAGATGAGGTTGATTGGCACCTAAGAATATTAGGACTTAGATCAGATTACCCTACCATATACCATCAGAATACATAAGAAAGGGTTATGGAAGAAAATCCAATAATAGATTTAGAAAATAGTAAAAAGGTAAACAATTCTAAATTTGAAACTTGGTTAAATATGAACCTTAGCACTAGCCAAACTAGTGGTGTTAGTAAGACATCACCAATGTATGATGTACCTCAATCAACTACTTCACAACTAGCAAAAAAGGAACCCTCTAGGATCTTACCAACAGTAGGAGGTTATGAACCTTATTATGGTAATAAAAGAATAGGACTTCAACAACCCCTAGGGGTAATTTATAATTTTCCACCTCAATATAAAACAGGGAGTGAATTAATAATGACGTCTTTCCACCTCAAAATTGGGAAGATGTAATAGATAGATTGTAAGCTGATGCACTTAATGGATTACAGAGATGTAATTATATAATGACAGTTGAAGAAGTAACTAATTTCATAGAAAATCTATTAGGGCCTATGAAAAACTACTTTATAGATTGGAGGACTAAATATCCACATTCTTATAAAAAAATTAATAGATTTAGCTGAGAATCCTCAAAATATAACCAGTCATATTAGACAAATAATTTTAGGATATGATCCCTATAAAGGATCTATTACTAATGTAGATAATGGGTTAATAACTACTATCTGAGGTAAGCTAATGTCATATCCTACACTTCCTACGGTTTGCTTTTTAGGAAGGACAACCTCAGAATTTATAGTATTAAATTTTCTAGTCATCTGAAAGATCTTCTTCATTTCAATAGAGATGTTCAAAATACTAATCTACATGTTTTTCTTCTTCAATATTGATTTTTTCTTTTACCCAATTTTTTAGAAGGAGAAAGAGTTCACTATTTCTATGATTCTCATAGTCAGATTCTATTTTTTTCATATAGCCTATTTAAAGTATAAAAAGAATTTAACTCTAGTTGGGCTAAAGTATGTAATGCCTGTGTGACAGTGCATTGTTCCATTATTTATTCCATACTGAACCATGTATTTGATATTTCTAACCTATCTTCTTTATTTAAAGATGAATTTTCTAAGGTATTCATCTTTCTAAATTTGCCAGAGATTTTTTTTTTCATTCTTTATTTGTTTGTTCATATAATATTTGCTCATTTAATGAACATCAAGAATCTATGGATTTGAACAAGTCCTTATTATTACTTGTTTCTACATAATACATTATTCTAGCTCTAAACTCAAGAATTGAGCTTAAATCTTTTCTATCTATTTGATTTAAATGGAACAAAGCTTGTTGGATATTATTACTATTCTTGCCCATCATCATCCTCTTGTTCAGTTCCTATATAATTACTGAACCTAGTACTAACATCCTCTTGTTCAATTCCGCACCAAACTAAAGCTCTGAGGCTCTAATACCAATATTTTACAAAAGCATTGAAGCACAAGTATTGCGGAATCTCTCGACTGAAGGGGTGTGTCCTTAGTGAGAGAAGGAATGATCCTTTTATAAACCATCCTTACTTGGATTTTCCTAAAATGACTTTTCTAAAAGCTATAATTTACTTGGCCTTTTGGAAAAGTAAAGGCTAAAATGACTCTTGGGAAAATTAAAGACTACTTCACCTTTCAGAAAAGCAGTGGGATATCATGCTTTCCGACAAGTTCCTATTTAAGCGGTGGGACAACAATTCCACTTCCTTTCTACTAGAGACGCATCTCATCAATTTTTCTCTGATATAAAGCCAAAATAATGATAAAGTGAGATTCACACACTCATAGATTCAAATTATTTTGACAGTTATTCTTTCACTAGGCCTCCATCATATTAGCAATATTTCCATCCTCATCTTCAATTCTTTCTTCTCCATCAAAAAGAGGGGGGGGGGGGGGTCATATTCATCATGCATTATTTCACCTTGCATTGTACAACATGTTCGAATTTTGATTAGCCGATAAAACTCTGTGAGCTCAGGGTCACTATTGAACAAGCTTTGATAAGGAACATAGATTTAACTAGGATGAATAATATTTGAGAAAATCTTCATATTTCTGGATTCAGCTAAAAGCTTGTGATATATTCCAAAAGAATATTCTACCACATGAGTAAGACTTGCTACTCGATAGTTAAAAATTTGATCCACAATAGATACTTCTTTATCATGAATGATAATTAAATTTCTATGCTCATAAATAAGATTTAGTCTTAGTCTTGGGAAAGTAGAGATCAGGATCTTAGTTCTGCAATCATCTAGATAATATGGGTCATACAAGAGGGATCTAGAATGTAAAACTATTTTGAGATAACCATCTCTGAAGAGATCTGCATCCTTCATGTGATCACAGATGCATGACAACTGTCTACTAGCAATCATTGTCCTGTTTTTGTGATACCTATTTTTTGAAATATATAACTTAAACAGCAGTCCATGTTCCATTAATTTGCTGACAAATAACTCCAATCCTAACACATTCTTATCCACCCATTTTTGTAAATTGATAACTGCTCTGATGTATGTAAAACTCTTTATCATGTCACTGTAGGTATGACTGATGATGTTGAAGCTCAATCCTTCATATTACTGAAGAGGTCTTTCACAAATAGTCTTGCATATCAATACTTGTGCTTCAGTGCTTTTGTAAAATATTGGTATCAGAGCCTTAGAGCTTTAGTTTGGTGTGGATTGCTCCCCTATATCAATAGTACCTGAGTCTATAATCAACTATATTGTAATCAGGTAAAGAATTATGGAGTAGAAAGGTCTCTGATCTCTCAAGACTCTCCAATTTGATGTAATAAATCTCATGTTTATCTGTAGATCTGGTGTTTTAACTTAGCTTTCCATTATTAATGATAAGTATATAGGCTGGAAACAAATAGCGTTAGAGTTAATGCGCTCGAGGAATTCATTCCCTGCTGTCATCAACAAAGCCTACTTATCTTGGATATCTTTATATTATTAACAAGCATGCTGATGAAAATTATGTTACATGAACTATTATCTTAATTTTGCAGTTATTACTTGTGCCTGTGGTGTAAAGTTGAAAGTATTAGTGGAAGAGTAAAAGAATCTAGTGGCTTCGCATAAGACCCAAGGGGGGCAGCAAATAGGTTCGATGGTGTGAGAGCCTTAATATGCTAAGAAAATAAAATCGATAAGCCTAAGAGAAACTCAACTAGTAGTTTGCAGAAAATGATAGATAATACTTATCTAGGATAGTTAACAGAGGAAGCACGTTTCTAATCTCTAAAGATAGAAGACTTTGAAAAAAATAGAAAGAAAGAACTTAGAATATTTAGATCTTGCAGATAGGATTTTTGTTCGAAAAACAACTTCAGATAAACATAAAATATGGTGTAGTTTTGAGGGATCAATTTCAAAATATAAATTTGAACACTTGTTTCATGGTTTAGACAATCAACTTAATCTAGTAGTGGATCTAATAACAATCATCTTGAATAATCAATCAAAACATAATAAGGTTTTATGTGATTTATCATGAACACATCTAGAACATAGAGATAAAATTGTTTTAGAAATAGAACAATTAAAATCTAATTTAGATTATGTCAAAAATAGTTTACATGTTAAGAAATTTAGAAATCTTCCTACTAAAGAAGATTTAAGTCAGATAATATTAGGATTAGTTAATCCTAAAATAGCCATGAAAACATTAAATTTTCTTTGACCATTGGATCTGGTTTTGGCATAAAGTGGTCCTACTAATTTGCTAAAATTAGGAATATATGTTCTACAATAATTTAATAAGCCTAAAAAATATTGAAGAGATCTTAGATTAGTAAATTTCACTTCTTTTTCTAAGATTGTTTTGGCAATATGATCCATCAACTTAATTTATCCTTCGCCAATTATAAATCCTAAGAATTCCATTTGATACTTTCATAAAGACATTTTCTTCTTTGAAAGTATAAAACCATGTCGAATACATAAATTAAAAAATCCTTTTAAATGATTTATGTGTTCTTTTCTACTTATTAAATATTAGTATGTCATCTATATAACAGACTATAAATGGAATGTCTTTGAAGACACTGTCCATTTTTCTTTCGAAAACAGATGGAGCATTTTTCAATCCAAATGGCATTACTAACCATTCATAATGACCATTAGGAACTGTGAATGCTATCCAAGAGATACTATCTTCATACATTGTTATTTGCCACAATCTTGACTTAAGATCAAACTTTGAGTAAATAAAACTGTCTTTTACTCTTATTGTTAAAAGTTCTTTATTAGGAATAATATAAGTATCTTCAATTATTTTGTCATTCAGTTTTTTTATAGTTATAAACCATTCTACTTTTTCCTCTGACAATTTCATTGTGTTTCTTGACTATAAAGGTAGGAGTTCTATGTGGACTATAACTATT
This sequence comes from Voacanga thouarsii, assembly GCA_026120185.1. NCBI lineage: Eukaryota > Viridiplantae > Streptophyta > Magnoliopsida > Gentianales > Apocynaceae > Voacanga > Voacanga thouarsii. Next base: position 2,137,819 of record JANUWF010001093.1, on the reverse strand, counting down.
TCTAATTATTCATATTTTCAATAATTCCTTAGTATGCATGTTGGCTTCTTCCAAATCTTTACCACAACACATTTTGAAAAACCACTAGCACCAAAACGATGTTTATAAAACAAGTGAGACTCGCCTTAGTAAACACTATTACTTAGCAACTTGTTACCCATTAGACTTCACCGAGTCCTTATTGTGAAACTCCAGTCAAAACCAACCTTAGAGTAAGTGCGTTGAGATGCATAACATACTTTATTTCATGATTAAATATATTTTTATTTGATTTGATGTGCCTTAGATTTGAGTTTTAATGTCTTGGAGGCTTGTTGGTGAATATTGAGTGAGAATGGCAAAATGGTAATTTTTGCCTGAGGTAAAAATAGGGAGATAGCTTGAGGATTGAATAGGAAATAAGTTGCTAGTGAAAATAACAACAAGAGTTGTTGTGGTGTGGTGGTTAGAGCTTTGGAAATTAATTCTTGAGGTCTTGGGTTCAAATTCCATCATAGGAGCTTTAGCTTAGTTAAATTTTATTTTTGCTTGGGAAGTAATAATTTCGGCCTTAAGTGTTTAGAGTAGGGGAGTGATGATGTCCTAAGAGAGATGTGAAACCCCAGTCGAAACCAACCTTAGAGTAAGGGGGGTTTGGTTGCATAGCATATTTATTTGCATATTTAAATATATTTTTGTATAATTTTATGTGCTTTGGATTTGTATTTTATAGTCTTGAGGGCTTGATTATGTTTATTGAGTAAGAAGGGAAAAATGGTCATTTTTGCTTGAGGTGAAAATAGGGAGATAGTTTGAGGATTAAATAGGAAAAATATTTGGGAGAGAAAATAAGAATAAGAGTTGTTGTGGTTTAGTGGTTAAAGCCTTGGAATTAATTCTTGAGGTCTTGGGTTCGAATTCCATCATAGAAGTTTTAGCTAGATTAAATTTTATTTTTGCTTAGTGGAGAAAATTTCGGTCTTATGAGCTTAGAGTAAGGTAGGGATGATGGTCCTAAGAGAGACATGTTAGGAGTATTCTCATTCCACTCCTTTACTCTACTCGAATTTCTTAAAGGGAATTCATTTTCCCTTGATCCTTAATTTTCCTCAATTTTCAACTCTTTGGTTTGATCAAGATGTTCTATCCATTTTCTTTCCAGAAATTTCAGTAAAATGCTGTGATCTTGTGAGATCAAAATGTCCTAGTAAAAGGCTTCTCATGGTCTGAAAAATGTGGAAGAATGGTAGGAAATTCCAAGGGAAAAAATCCCTCTAGTAAGCTTGCTGAAATTTCACTCTAGACTAGTTCATCTTACTTCTTAGAATGAGCTGAAATTTTTCAACTTGTTGTACCTTCAAATTGTCGATCTTCTTAGCTGACTTTCCCTCCCAAATGCTGCCAGAAAATGGCCCTTTTGATCAGCTTAGAATTTGGATTTTTATGGCCATTTTCAGACTGTACAAAGATGGTACAAAACTAGAAAAAAAATCATGTACAAATCGCAGCTTTTGAGGTCCAAAACCAAGTTGTTTTCTTCCAGTTTTTGTACAGCACCCTAGCCATATTTTTTCTCCATGAAGAAGGATGGAAACCAGCCTTGAATACCCCCAAAATTCCCCTTCAAACTCTCTGCAAGTTGGCTGGAAATGGCAGCCGAAAATCTGCCCAGAAAATTGCTGTTCAGCGAAAAACTGTGCAGGAAAATTTTCCAGCTTTGGTTCCTCTTTCTCTTCTAGCCGAAACACCAACCTTATTCTGCAAAAACCTTCCCTAAACCTCCATTAACAGAAATCCATTGTCCTCCCAAAGTTCTGCACGAAAATACAGCCATGGATGCCTAAAAGATTTCCAAAAATTTCTGCAATCATACCTTGATTTGGATACCAAAATTCCAGCCACCATGATTTAACAACTTTCCATAAAATATACCTCAAACAACCAGACCTTCTCTTCACCATTATACTCCATAATTTTGGCCACCCTAAGCCTCCTTCAACCAGCTTTCATTCAGCCAAAACACTGCCCAGAAATTTGTCCATGGTAGATTTCCAAAAGCTCTCCAATAATCAAAGATATTCTTGTGATATCTAGTTTCTAAATTTGCTTCCTAAAAATATTCTTCAAGGATTTTAACAACTAACCTTTCCTTTTCCCTTCCAAATCAGAGAATCAACCTCCTAAACCCTACAGAAATTCATCCAGCCCTATCTCTCACAAAAATTCGGCAGCTGCACATTACCATCTCAAGATTTTCTTCAACCTCCAAGAACACACACACTACACCAAGAACACATACCTCTTCCCTACACTTAATACCCCTCCAAACCATCTCAAACCCTCTCTAAAACTTCCAGATTTGACCTACTCACTGCCGTGAGTCCATCAACACCATTCTTAACATCAAACTCCACAAATCATCTTGCTACTTCGGATCAAAACCAGAAATTTCTGTTAAGGTCAAGAACACCCTCAAGGTAAATTTATTCTAACAACTTCATCTTCTCCAATCTTGATCTCTAGTGATAGCCTATGTGAATAAACATGCTAATGGTCTCTCTCTCTCTCTCTCTCTCTCTCTCTCTCTCTCTCTCTCTCTCTCTCTCTCGGCCGAAAATTCCCCTCTCTTGGCCGGATGACTTTTTCTCCCATGAACATGCTTTCGCCATCTCCCATGGACAAAGTTAGACATCTAAGAGTTGAGATCCATTCTTAACTCCTTCAAGGCATTCATCTACCAAGTAAGTTCCTTTCATCTTTCTTTTAAATTCTAGATTCATGTCTCTAGGATGATGTTGATAGAAGATGGATTGCAGATAAGGTTTGAGTATATATTGTTGAGGTTGAAGCATGAATGTATGTATGAATATGAAGGAGATGGGATTTATGCATGGATAGATTATCTTGGCCGATTGTATGATGATTTGAGATTTAATTCATGTCTCCATGTCATAGGTAGTATTTGTGATGAAGTATGCTAGAGATTATGTCACCTTTGGTGAATAGGATTTATATTCATGTCGGATTATTGAAGCCATTATCATATTTATGCTAGTAGGGGTTAGATCATGTTTTGATAAATTGAGATCTATGCTTGTATGCATGATTTGGATTATTTGATGAATTTAATGGTTGTATATGTTCATGATTGTGGTTAGCTATAGGAATATGATCATGATCTAGTTGTTCCTAAGCTAAATTGTTATTTCATTAAAAAAATATTTAATAATATGATTTTTCTAGTAAAATTTTGAAAACCATGAGAAAATGTGGATTTGGTCTTTTATATAAAATAGTGATATTTTAGTCAAATAAATAATAGTTTTTGCTAGAAAAAAAAATATATATTATTTAAAATAATAAAATCAATTAAAGCCTTTTATGGAAATAATTATAATTAATAAAATATTTATTACTAAAAATTTAATTATTATCTTTTAATCAAAACCCATTATTTTCAACAAATTTTAGCTATCAATTATTTTCTAACAACTAAATTATTAATAAATCATTATTTTACCTAATACCACCTTGGACCCTTTTTCAAATAAACCGTAATTTATTTTTAGCAAGATTTAAACCTTCAACTTTTTGTACCTATTTCCCAAACTCTAGTTATTTTAATATCAAACTAGATTTATTTTATAAACCCTTTTATTTATTGTCGAGCCTTAAAGCTTGGGACACTAGGGACATGATTGTAGTAAGTTGAGTTAGTTTTATTTGTGAAAGTGAATCATTAGCTTGAGTTTGATTGTGGTTTGTATTTACCCCATGCGGGGTTAGGTCAGCTGTTGGAGACCTTTGTTGTGAGCAAGGATCAGGTAAGCTCCTGCATAAAACCTGTTTGATGAAAAATAATTCTTTTTATGGCAAGCCAAATGTAGAGTGCATGGTCACTCATTTCTGTAAAGGAAATTGAGGATTATTTCCATTCTCATTTCAAACAAATAAATTATTTGTAAATCAAGTGGCGGTTTTACTCAAAACCTAAAACTCTTTCTAAAATCAGTTTTGCCCCAAATTTTGGAAAACCTTAATTGCCATTTTCAAGTGGAACTGTGTTTTCTTCATTTTCTCCCCAAGTGGGATATGTTACGTTGAGTACTCAATGGGGGTAGACTGGTAGTGCTAGTTTTGAAGAGCAAGAGTGAGTCTTCTGGCAGGAGGCCTCCTCCAGAAGATGAACTCAACTTAGAGAAACGTCAGTACTACTTAGTCATGCCGGTCCGAGCTAGCAGTTTTTATTTCAGTCAAGTGACTGTGTTTTGCCAGAGTGAACACCCGGTTGTTGTTTGGGTATAGAGAAGGAGGAGTATCTTGCCCGGTAGGCCGATCACCTACCTTTAGTCAGTTTGCATAAAGTGTCGGCATTCTGACCATTCGGTTATGGGGCCCAACGTGTGGTAACCTATAATCCTTTCGTTTGAGTGGTTGATCTTATAAATTATGTATGGCTGGAAAAGCCAAAACGCCACTCTTACTTTTGACTAATGTTTATTACTTGCCAATATTTCTCTTATAAAGTTTTTATACTTTGCATCCACGAACTATTTCCACCGAACACCCAAAACACACACGGACTTACTGAGATTTCTGTCTCATCACCTTTTTACCATAATTTCAGGCCGATCCTGCTGTAGGGATGAGTAGCTTGTGTTATCTGCCTTGGAAGAGAATGTTGTCTTTTATTTTTATGTATTGCTTTGGGAGTTGAGATTGGATGATTTTATTTATGAATTTGTATTTCTTTTAGGAATTTATGGTTTTATTCGTGGATTTATTCTTGGGTTGTAATAAATTTTAAGTTAAATTATTATTTTTATTTCGCTATTTTAATTGTGTGACCTAGTTATAAAGACCTCTTGTCCTTTGGACGAGGCGACATCCCCGGCCCTGGCGGGCATAGGTATCGGGGTGTTACAAGAGACATGTTAGGAGTATCCTCATTCTATTCCCTTGCCCTACTCGAATTTCCTAAAAGGAATTCATTCTTCCTTGATCTTTGATTTTTCCTTAGTTCTCAACTCATTAGTGTGATTAAGTTGTTCTAATCATTTTCTTTCCAGAAATTTCAGTAAAGTGCTGTGGTCTTGTAGGATCAAAATGTCTTAGTAAAAGACTTCTTATGGCCTGAAAATGTGGAAAAGTTGTGGGAGATTCCAAGAGGAAAAATTCCTCTAGTGAGCTTGTTGAAAATTCACTCTAGCTTGTTCATCTTCCTTCTTGGAATGAACTGAAATTTTTCAACTTATTGTACCTTTAAGGTGTCGAGCTTCTTAGCTAGCATTCCCTCCCAAATGCTGCCAGAAAAATGGTCTTTTGGATCAGCTTGCAACCTGAATTCTTTAGCCATTTCCGGACTGCTCAAAGTTGGAGCAAAACCAGGAAAAATTCCTGTACAAATCACAACTTTGAGAGTCCAAAACCAAGCTGTTTTCTTCCAAATTTTGTGGAGCACTTTAGCCAAGTTTTTCCTCCATGAAGAAGGCTGGAAACCAGCCTTGAACACCCCTGAAATTCCCCTTCAAACTCGCTGCAAGATGGCTAGAAAATGGCAACCGAAAAAGCTGTCCAAAAATTCCAGCCTAGCAAAATTCTGTGTAGTCCAATTGTCCAGCTTTGTTTCCTAATCTTCCTCCAGCCGAAACACCATCATTGTTCTGCATAAACCTTCCTTAAACCTTCAGTAACAGAGCTCCATTATTCCCCTTAAGCTTCTGCATGAAATTCAGACATGGCTACCCGAAAATCTCTCCAACAAATCCCTGCAATTATGCTTGATGGATTTCCAAAATTCCAGCCACCATAGTGTAGCAACTTTCCATAATGTATCCCTCAAATAACCAGACTTCTTCTTCACCATTATGCTCCGTATTTTCAGCCACCATAGGCTTCCTTAAACCAGCATTAATTCCATTGAAATTCTGCTCAAAGCAGTCGGCCATGGCAGACTTCCAAAGCTCTCCAACAATTAAGATATTCTAGGATATTTAGTTTTCAAATTTACTTCCTAAAAATATTCTTCAAGGATTTTAACAACTAGCCTTTCCTTTTCCCTTCCAAATCAGAGAACCAACCTCCTAAACCCTACAGAAAATTCGGCAGCCCTAATTCTCTCAGAATTTTGGCAGCTGCACGACACAATCTCTCAAATTCCTTCAACCTTCATGAACACACACACTACACCAAGAACACATACTTCTTCCTTTCACCTAATACCCCTCCAAACCACTTCAAACCTTCTCTAAAATCTCCAGATTTGACCTACTCACTGCCGTGAGTCCATCAACACCATTCTTAACATCAAACTCCACAAATCAACTCGCTACTTCGGATCAAAATCAGAAAATTATGTGAAGGTTCAAGAACACCTTCAAGGTAGGATTGTTCTAACAACTTCATCTTCTCCAATTTTGATCTCAAGTGAGAATATATGTGAATAAACATGCTAATGGTCTCTCTCTCTTTCTCTCTCTCTCTCTCTCTCTCTCTCATGGCCGAAACTCTCTCTCTTGGCCGGATGGCTTCATCTTCCATGGTCATGCTATCTCCATCTTCCTTGGACGATTTTAGGCATCTAGGAGTTGAGATTCATTCTAAACTCCTTCAAGGCATCCCTCAACCAAGTAAGTTCCTTCAATCTTTCTTTTAAATCCTAGATTCATGTCTCTAGGATGTTGTTGTTAGAATGTGGATTATGATAGGGTTTGAGTATGTATTGTTGAGATTGAAGCATGAATATATGTATGATTGTGAAGGAGATGGGATTTATGCATGGAAGGATTATCTTGGTTAATAGTATGATGATTTGAGGTTTGATGCATGTCATAGGAGGTATTTGTGATGAAGTTTGCTAGAAATTATGCCACCTTTGATGAATAGGATTTATATGCATGTTGGATTTTTGAAGCCATAATCATATTTATGCTAGTAGGGGTTAGATCATGTCTTGATAAATTGAGATCTATGCGTGTATGTATGATTTGGATGATTTGATGAGTTGAAGGGTTGTATATGTTCATGATTGTGAATAACATAGAAATATGATCATGATCTAGTTGTCCCTAAGCAAATTTTTATTTCATAAATAAAATATTTAATAATATAATTTTGCTAGTGATTTCAAAAAACCCTAGGAAGGGTGGATTTGGAATATTATATTTATATAAAGGATAATTTAGTCAAATACATAATAGTTTTAATAGAAAATTAAAATATATAGATATTTTATAAAATAATGAAATCAACTAAAGCCTTTTATGGAAATAATCATAATTAGTAAAATACTTATTATTATAAATTTAATTATTATCTTTTAATCAAAGCCTATTAAAACTTATTTATTATTTTTCAAGCAAGACTCATTAAAATTCATTTTTAACTAACTTTGGTTATCAGTTATTTTCTAACAACTAAATTATTAATAACTCATTATTTTCCCTAATAACCACTTAGGACTCTTGATCAAATAAACTCTAAATTTTTCTTAGTAAGATTTAAACTTTCAACATCTTGGAATTTATTTCCCAAACCATTAGTTATTTTAAATATCAGATTAGGCTTAACATATAAACCTATTTATTTATTGTTTGGCCTTAAAGCTTGGGACACTAGGATCATGGTAGTAGCAAGTTAAGTTGATTTAAAATTGAGGAAGTGGATTGTGGCTTGAAATTGATTGTGATTTGTATTTGCCATGTGGGGTTAGGTCAGCTGTTGGGGACCTCTTTATTATAAGCAAGAATCAGGTAATCTCCTGCATAAAAACCTGATTGTTGAAAAATGTTTAATTATGGCAAGCCAAATATAGAGTGCATGGACACTCATTTTTGTAAAGGCAATTGAGGGTTGTCTCCTGTTTTATTTCCGTCAGATGAGTTATTTGAAATTTAATAAGCAGATTTAGTCAAACTCAGAACTCTTTCTGAAACTATTTTTGACAAAGATTTTTGAAACCCTTAATTGCCATGTTCAAGTGGAACCGTGTTTGTTCATTTTTCTCAAGTGGGATACGTTACGTTGAGTACTCAATAAGGGTGGACTACTAGGGCTAGTCTTTGAGGGGTTAGAGTAAGCCTCTCAGTAGGTGGCCACCTCTGAGGGGTGAGTCCTTCCTGGATAGGACGTCAGTCCAGTCCAGTGGGTCGTGCCGGTCCGAGCTAGCAGTGTTCTTTTCAGTCAAGTGACTGTGTTTTGTCGGAATGGACACCTGATTGTTGTTTGGGTATATAGAAGGAGGAGTATCTTGCCCAGTAGGCCAATCACCTACTTTTGTCAGTCTGCACAAAGTGTGGCATTCTGACCGGCGGTATGCACAAAGTGTGGCATGCTGACCATTCGGTTATAGGGCCCAACGTGTGGTAACACGTAATTCTTTCTCTTGAGTGGTTGATTTTCTAAATTATGTATGGCTGAAAAAGCTAAAACACCACTTTTGTTTTTGACGGATGTTTATTGCTTGCCAGTGATCTCTTATAAAGAATTTTATACTTTGCATTCATGAACTGTTTTCACCCGACACTTAAACACACACGGACTTACTAAGATTTCTGTCTCACCACCATTTTTACCATGATTTCAGGCCGGTCCTGTTGTGGGGGTGAGTAGCTTGATATTGCCTGCTTTGGAAGATTTTCTGATAATTTATTTTGTGTAATATTTTGGGGAAGATGAGGGTGGATGAATGTTATTATGGATTTGTTTTGGATATTCTTGAATTTTTTCGTGGATTTATTGGATTTGTTTTTGGGATGTAATAAATTTTAAGTTTAAGTATTATTTTTATTCCGTAATTTTTATTTATGTGACCTAGTTATAAAGACCCCTTGTCCTTTGGATGGGACAACATCTCTGGCCCTAGCGGGCCTAGGTAGTGGGGTGTTACACTTATAATATTCGTGCCTGCATTAAAGAAGTATGTCATCCTGTCTTAGCTTCTCAATTCTCTAAAGTAATGCACTATTAATGATTGCATTGCTTCCTAAATTCACATTTCTAACAATTAGAAATATAATTACTTGAAGCAATTAAAGAAACAATATTTTCTTCTCATACCCATTCTTTTGTTCTTTCAGTTCACGTGTTCATAAGGAATATGCTTAGCCTTATAATATAGCAGGAACAAAAAACAGGGGGCGTCATGTACACATGAAATAAGACCTAGAAAAATAAAGACACTGCACAACAGAAAGTGAAAATCAATACTTTTACGTGTCTTTTTCTAGCTTGGCTGAGAAGATGAGGTACCAACCACGGGAGCAGCTACCTATCTCGACGACAATTCCGGCGAGAAATCAATGATCCGTCGGCTTCTTCTTGTCTTGTACGTGAAGCTTTTCACTTCTTAGAATATTCTTCCGCCTATCTATGTTGGTGAAACAACTTAGGCAAGGACTGAGCCTTCTTGATCTTTTGCTATTAGTTAGCAAAGATAAGAAGATGGAAAAGGGAGAACAGAGCAAAACGAGAGAGAGAGAGAGAGAGAGAGAGAGAGAGAGAGAGAGAGAGAGAGAGAGAGAGAACGGAGGACCAACTCTGGTTTTTTTCTTCAGTGTCGTGAATTCTATTTTTCCTCTATTGCACGACTCCTATTCACATCTCAAATAACCCAACCTCGGTATTTTGATATTTCAAATATCCGAAGGTTATCAACAAAAGATGTTTGGGTAATCCCGAACTCTTTTGTACTATGAATAATAAAAAACTTTTTAGTCTAGGTTATTGGGTCAAAATAATTTATTATTTTTTTTTACCTAATGAGCCCAACAATAATAACCATTAACTATTTATTTTCTGGGCCTATTAAAATAACTCAATAAATAATTAATGAGTCCAAATGAATTAAAATAATTATTAAGTCTTTTATTAACTAGTTTAAGCCCAAGTTAATTTTTTTAATTATTCAATCTGGGCTTAGGCTCTGAATAATTAATTAACTAATCAAACTAGATAATAAATTTAATTTCTCTCAATCTTTTTATTTTATTCTAATCCAAAAATAAATTAGACTTCCTAAATAAAATAAAATTCTTTTTTCATTGTGACCATTTCCTCGACCTAAAATAATTAGGACTTACGTACTATTCCGAGGACCAAAAAGACACATCACATTGGCTACTAAAATAACCAAAATACCATTACTATATAAATAGTTGTATTTTGTGTTTTAAATATTTCTTAATATCACCATAAGGAAATATTGACCTCAAAGACAATACTGCGTTAGCTATGTTTTCGACCCACTGGTGAAATAACTAAAATACCCATCTACATATCGCCGTTCATTTAGAGAGGAAAGAGTATACTAACACCTCTCTAAACGATATCTACCATCCTTAGGCTTTTAGTCCAATGATCCACGACTTCTTGAAATATTCCAGCTTTCCAAGGAAGCTACATTAAAGCTAATATCCAAGTCATATTCCCCAGGACCCTGGATAATTAGATCATTCGGACAACCACAAAGGGCAATATAGTGTAAACACTATTTCGTACAAGTTTGTCTTGACTAACTATTCATATATACCCAACATACAAGTATATTAGTCCTTCTCAAGGACCTCAATTATAGTATATCAAAGCATACACTTTCAGTTTCGTCAGACCAACAACTTATACTCAAGTTGTAGAGTACAAGTCCATGCTATAGCAGTAGTAGTTTGGGTTTCTATCACATAGTACTTTTAGAAACCACTACTACAGGTCCAGTTCTACGTATTCGAAATACACTTGTGTTATGAAATGAGTAGACTACTCATTGGCTAAAAGTAAGCTATTCCCTATTTGGAATTCATAACATAATAACCTTGCCATGATGAGATTCTCATTCTCATCATCTGGTTAAGAATAATAGTTTATGTCTTAAGTATTCTATAGTCTATACCTTACTGTGAAAGACCTCCATTCAGATGAACCATTTACTTAAACATAATGAGTCTTTTCTAATAAAATCGTGCACAAATATAAAGAAAATTTCACAAATAAATTCTATGAAAAATACTTTTATTAATACAAGTTAAAAATAAATCAGAAACCTAATCTAAGAGGACATACATTTCAACAAATATCTCATAGCTTCATTAAATCCAATAGAACAAATCATATATATTACTTCCTTAACAATTTCTACATTTTGTATTTCTTGGCGTATTTTTATGTTTTTTCCATAACTTTCAATCCACAAGTCCAAATGTCGTCAAACTAGTTTCAAAACATCCCCAAGACATTCCTTTACAATTTTCAATTCATGAAATACCAATTCCTTTTTCTGTTTTATTTATTTTTTATTATAAATTTTCAGCATTCTAATCATGTCACAGTTTAGCAATCTTTGGTATTTTCATCGTAACTTTCTATTTACAAGTGCAAATAGCTTCAAATTTATACCAAAATATTTATATGACCTTTACTACAAATACATGAACTCCTTTCAGTTAGACCTAAAGCCAACACTGAGATACTGCAAGCAAAAGCTTGCTATTTTGCCTAGAAATTCACACTTTTTCTCACCAAATGTATTATCCATGTATTCTATTATCATGTTAGCACATAATTATCACTTAATACATATCATCCTTCATCTCAATATCGTCAAACCTTCTTAGTTTCAGTCATGAAGAAATCAGTAACATCATATATCCAAAGTAAAAAAATAGCAGTCATGATCAAAACATATATTAATCTTCCATTTTCCTTCACAAATATCATTTCTCTACTTTGTTTTTCTCTTATATTCATTCCTTCCATAAGTACAGCCATAAATCAACCTCCTATAACTTCTTCAAAATACTATCAAACAACACAAAAATAACAGCAAAAGACACTACAATACTACCATCATATAGCCCTAACCTTCCTATTACTCGGTTGGGGTAAGGAATAGGAAGGTTAAAAGCCGGTACATTCCTTTTTTCTCCCTCTAATGTTTAGAGTGGAGCCAGCACAAATTCATCTGCTTGGGCCACGACCGATTTAATTCTATGTTCCTCGATTTTCTCTTCAGACATTAACTGGCGTCGATTGTCCTGGCTAAACTAGCTATGGCTGTCTTCTGTTATATTAGCCAATTCTTTTCCTCGTTTTAATGTGATAGCTACTGAATTCTCCTGAGATTTTAAACTTATAGAGGTCAAAGGTATCTTACCTTGCATTTCTATCACCAAATCCGTCAAAAACCATATTTGCCTATCCATATTACGAACCATGGCCTTATAATATTTGAGAGTTTTATCCACCTCTTAGAATCATGATGTTATGGTAATTGCAAATTTATCCAACATGGTTTTGAGAGTACTTAACTCAGATGGTCGTGACAATGGCATCGTTCTCGTAATTGTGTCTACTCTTGCTAATGGTTGTAGTATCATCTTTTGTGAGATGTCGAGATGTTCGGAAGGGTTTTGCCATAGATTTATTCCATTAAAGTTCCAACCAGCCATATTGTTTATATATTAAACATACAAAAAGTCAAAATAATGTCCTATCGCTTGTGCGAATAAACATGGTTGTTAGTAAGAACAATTAGTGCATACACTACACGAGTTGTCAAACTAGTCAAAATTTACATAATCATACAAACAACAAGATATGGCACTTAATTAAAGAATATATATACATATAAATATGGCTAAATTAATGAAATTCAAAATTTCATGATATTGTCCTCGGCAACGACTGATCGAATTAACTGTGATACCAAGATTAACTACCTATAGGGCTTTTTGCGGACTTGCAACTGACTGAGTTCTGTCATAAAATCAGAAAGTATTTTGTCTGTGGATAGGAATTCCGAGTTCGAGTAGCACCTCCTGGAGTCAACATCATCAGACTCAGGGAGATAGGAAATCTATCTAACGGCAAAATTAGGGATAGGTGGCACCTTCCCTGTGTAGAGATAATCTTTTGAACCCAGTCTGTATGTGGTAACTTGATATAGGACGGCTACACCATCCTCACTACTCTATTGATAACCTGGCCCATGTGAAGTAAGATCCATGATGAGACTGATGGGCTCTAGGGTTGAATCCTCCCATATAATTGAAGGGGGAGGAACTCTAGCTCTGTGTGTGGTGTTATCATAAATTTTTTCCCCGATACGAGATGATGCTAGAGGGGGATTCTGAGATCAGATTCAACCCCTGATGGAGAGGCACCTACGATGGTATTAGGGGCTAGTAGAACTATTAAAATTTGATTAGAGAGAGAACATGGGAGCAAACCCGCTATGACTGGGGGGAGAGTCTCTCTTGCTACACCATCAAAACAACCTACATTATGCATGCTATTGCTAATGAAAGGATAAGAAGCTCCTGTTCCATTATTATTAGTGGTTTGTTGTTCTCTTAGTGAAGAGCCAATCAGACTCGTAGTAGTTTTAGGCTGCCATACGTTCTTCCCTTTATGCTTTATCTGGATATTCTAATTACCTCCTTAAGCATCATCTTTGTGAGTAATTTTTGACTCCGTTCGACTAGCTTTACATTCTTGGATGTCATGTCCCGATTAATGGCAACTAGAGCAAAAAATGAGAAGATTATCGTAATCAACTCTCTGGTAGAACTCTTTTATGTCATTACCATTCCATATTCTTTTCACCAGTGGCTTGAGAAGATTTTGTGAAAAACGTAAATGGGGAGGTTTTCTAGAGACACCCAAACCTAGACTATTGAGGGGTCCTCAGAAACCCTAAATGTTGGCGTCCATTTGATGATTTTCATAGGGAATCCTAGAATATACCATACTCCTTTAAGCCACAATCGAATATAGTCTTCCTCCATTGAAGGACGAATTAGCATATGTTTGGAATCCAGGAAACTGATAGAGACAAATCTTTTTAAGCCAAAAGTCTAGAACTTTTTAAGAAGGTATTCCATGGAGGGCTTACCATTAGGGAATTTACCAATCAATGAAAACTAAAGGAAGCTGCTAAAATATCTATTTCTTCTGAGGATAGGATTAAGAGGGGTTCATCTTTCTAAGATAAGATAGGTTTTAATAATGGAGAGAGGAGCAGAATGATCAAAGAGGGATGCGAATGACATCTATCCCCAAACGGGATCCGATGCCGGAGGCCAGAGGTCTAGTGGCTATGAATCTGCCATGGAGGTATACATAATCTAAACAAGGAAAACTACGAAAGAGAATTCTTTCTTTTTTTTCTTCTTTCTCCACAAAAAGTCACATTCCAACCTTTTTTGAATCTTTTTTTTTTTTACTTAAAAATGAACCTTTTGAACCTTATCTTTTATTTCTATACAAGACTATTTATTTATTTTCTTCTAATAAATCCTTTGATGCCTTAATGGTGTAAAATTACTATCATATCCCTCTTTATAATAGCTCCATCATACCCAATTCTTAATTTTTATTAAATCTTTGTCACAAAAAATTACTTCTAAAACAAGCTATTCAATCTAAAAAAAAACCAAAAATCCTAGACCTAAAGCTCATAATTTTGACTACTACTACTACTACACACAGACACACACACACACTAAATTGTTCTTGCTCTCTCTCTCTCTCTCAAATCGCTAGCCTCACTATCTCTCTCTCTCTTAATTCCTTAATTTTATTCACTTAAACTCTCTAATCTCTTAGTAAATTACTAAAGATCGAAGTGCTCTGAAGTTGATATTTGAAGTATTTATAAGTATTCTTTACTTGGGTAAGTAATTTGTGTTGGGTATCTCACGCATATCATATATGGGGTAGTGAAAAATAAAACCGAGATACCAACCCAGAATCCGCATATGTGTGGAAAACAAGACAAAAAAGAACAAAGGTAACAGCTTTTTACCTTTCTTTGATTGTGTAGAAAACAAAATTTTTCTTCTTCAAGTTAAGGCGCGATCCAGCAATTCTCTTAATCAAACACCACGAGAGTTGAGCGTCTAACCACTATAATCACAGTGTGTGATTATCTCTAACAGAAATTCACACGGAGGATGACACTCAAGCACCAAGATGTTTATGTGCTAGCATAAATAAGATGGCGGCTAAGGTTAGTCTTGTTTTTAGAAAAAATGAGAGAGAGAGAGAGAGAAAAGAAGGACGTGTGTGCTCTAGGGTTTGGAGTTGTTTTCATGTGTTCTCCAGCCAGGAATTTCGTGCATATATCTTCATATATTACACGAAATCTGCTGAAAAAATATTCTAACTAAGAATTCTAAAATAGTTAGAATTCCCTAATTGTAATTGGAAATATCAAGTTCTCACAATTACAATTTGGACCATAAATTATAACTAATTATAATTTGTCCACAACTTCTCTTTCTCGCAATTAACCCCACTATGTTATCAAATAACATCTTGAGTATATAATCCTCTATTATGTGTGACCTATTAGGTTTCCCAGACAATTGGTGGTGAATATGAATTAATATAAATGTTTTTGAGATTAATAATCTATAATTAATTAGAATTAATCATATTGATTCTAATCAGGATTGGTTTATTAATTTATCAATTAAAAACTACAGTGCAATTAACTCATTTCACCATACAATATCTCATTCAGTTTGGAGTACGAAATTAGTGCTAACTCCTTCCAGAATATATATTAATTCTAACCCGAATATAATAGTACTTATACCAGGAACCCACTACTTTAGATGTGTATCAAGTGAAACTGGTTCCAATACACAGTCGCCTTGGCCAAGGACTTCTCGAGTAGTAATTCCTACAAGTGGCCGTGAGATATTCGCCACTACTATTAGGAGTGGTGAATCATTTATTGACCCTCTCAACTACTTTCGTTTACCTCACAATATACACAATATCCATCCCATAAGTGGCCCTCGATCTGACTCTAGAGATTGGAATCAAAGCACAATGCTCAACAAACAAAGTACCTTAGAGATCTCAAATCTAAGGATACTTGCACGTTTACTATATTGAGATTATATCACTGGCACTAAATAGTTATCCATGTGATTATCTCGTAGTTAGGTCATCCAATGTATTTATTCCATTAACAAACATCCATGTGTTAACTTTGAGTATCTCAATACTCACGGATATGAGAATCACCGCTTGATCAAATCAGGAAGTCTAACACATGCTAGTCTTAATGCATTAATGATGTCCTGTCTCATTAATACTATGACTATGGACTATTTAAGTACTAACACTATACAGTGTAATAGAAATCTCATATCATGATCTCTATCATGATTTTCTTAACACAGTGTTATACTATGGACTTTATCTAACAGTTATATTACATAAAAGTAAACAAAAGAAACTGTAAGATAAATAATGCCTTTTATTAAAATAAAATGTGTCATATACAACGTACAAGTGATTACCTCTAGGGCATAATACTAACAATTTGAACTCATCTTTTTAATTAATTCATGTTTTATATGAGAAGCCATTATTAGAGAGATTTGATATTCTTGAGGACAATTGATTTTCATGTGAATTTGATGTTAATGTGTTGTATTGATGTTATGTGTATAGATTTGAAGTGATTAGAGTTCAATTGATAGAGAATTGATGATGAATTGTTTATTTGGAAGTTGGTTTTACTTGCAGGAATTACTTGATTTGTGAAGTTTTACTTACAGTACTGAAAATTTTTGTTAATTAAGATGTCATGCTCTATTTATATTTGATTTTACTTGTCTCAGAAGTATTTTTTTTTTTATTGGAATCATGTTAATTGCTTATTTGGTTAATTTTATATGATTTTTCAATACTTTACTATATATTAACCTAAATTTTCTTCAAGCTTTCCAATATACAACCTCAACATATATATTGAAAGTTCAAATAACCCCCCCCCCCCCAAATCATGCATATATTTTAGTTATTTTAAAGTCCCAAAATAGAGTGTCTTAACAGTAAAATTTTGATAGCTTTTGTGCAATTGATTTCAAAACTTTTCTGGTATTTATCAACAATGAATTTTATAGTAATTCTTTTTCTAAAAGCTTCTTCTAACATCAAAGTTCCATTTCATAAAAGATCTCAATCTAATTCAAGCAAATGATCATATTTTTAAGCCATGAAATTCATAGATTGAACACAAAGTTTTCTAGTGAATAGAGCAATCTTCCAATAATCATAAAGTTAAGTTCTTAACACAATTTTCATGCAAAATCAACTTCAAATAGCTCTCAAAACATCATATAAACTCATATAACAATCCTCTTCAAAACCCTACAAATTTTCAAACTCAAATATATCATATTCTCAAGATGCAAACAAACCCAGCAATCGTACTCTATTTTGTATGGCAATTATAATGACTTAAAAAATTTCAAATCTTCATGAATTCCACATATAATATCATATATACATCATAAAAAATCTTATAATTGAAAATTCCATAAAATCCTATCAAAATTGTAATCAAAGATTGAATTTTTAGAAGTTGCAAAATTTTCCAGCAAGGGTACAAGTTTCGGTCAAGAAGAATTCAAGTAGAAGATGGTGTTTTTTTTTTTTTTCGTTTACCTCTTGAAGAACCTTGATGAAAGACCTTGAGTCCAGAAATAAAAGCTTGTTCTACAATACTTATGGTTAGGGTTCTTAGTTTTAGAGAGCGAAAATCAAAGGAAAATGAGAGAGAAGGGATTTTGGCTACTAGAGAGAGAGAAAGAGAAAAAAAAAATTTGCTTAAGGAAAGAGGGTTATTCGAAATGGTGTAAGTTGATTAGGGCTTTAAGGTTTCTTGGATAAAAAGAAAAAATGAATGATCAAGATCAATTTGCTTGGACAAAAAGTAAAAATAAAGGGTTAGGATTACTCAAGATTGAATGGCTAGGATTAATTTAGATGAAAGGCTAAGATAGCACAAGATGTAGGGTTAGGATTAAAGATGAATTAGGGTTCAAAGGCTTTCTTGGATAAGAATTAAAATCAGTGGTCATGACTGAGTAAGATGCATGGCCAATATTAAGAAAAGCGGATAGTTGAGATAAGTTTAATCAAGGTGGATGGCTAAAATTAATCAAGCTGAATGGCTAAAATTAATTTATTTAGCAGGCAAGCCAAATGAACAACTTAGATTAGGTAAAATATATGGCCAAGATTAAATAAAATGGGTGACTATTATTAAACAAGATTGATGGCTAGGATTAGACAAGATGGAGGGTTAGGATTAAATTACTTGAAAAGCAAGATAAAACTTTAAGCGTCAAAAAGGGCTAAAATGGGAATTTTACACTTTCTAAAAGGTTAGGGTTAAGGACAATGAAAGTCTTAAGTAAAGTCTTAGGTTGGCTAAAATTTTCAAGAAGTCAAAGATTCAACTCTCACCTTATTCAATGTTTTCTTTATGGAAAGAAATCTATGCGTGTACGATACTTATAGTCCCTAGCTTAACTATATATACACATGTGACTTCCATTAGTCAAACTTGGTTATTTTGGAAGGCATAGGCTAAAAGATTTAATGCATAATTGAGAAGATTCAAAAAGAAAATTCTATTAGAAGCTAAACCAGTTTTAACTCGGGTTGATTGAGAAACTGTTCGAATGATTCTATAGAAGTAAAAGTATTTCGTTATTACTTAAATAATTATAACCAAAGGTAGACTTTTGTCGTTTCCACTATAAGACATATATTAATTTATGTTTAGTAAGATTACTTCTTTTATAACAAAGCCATGATCAATTTGTGGTGGAATGAAGGAAAGTACCTTATGAAGGGCAGCCAGTGGAAGCAAAAGACATAACTTCATTACATTAAAAAAATCATGGACTATGCATTCCCTCACCTTGAGGCCTTGTTCAACAACTACCGGTATCTCCTGTGCTAAACAGCCCGCCCCCAACCAATCATTGTACCAGAATGAACATAGCCCAACTGAACAGGCAAAAGTAATAGCTTGATCAAGCTCATCTCTTACCGAGAGCATTCTTCACAATACATGAGAATATTTAGAAGGCTTATCAAGGATAGGATGAAGATTTTGATCAAGAAAAGGATAGGATGAAGACCACTGGGATTGTATTTGCTTATCATGAATTCAGCGCACAAAGAGTCGTGCTGACGAAACTTCCCCCAAAGCTGTCCCCAATACACCTTCTCTAAAGTCTCCAATGACCAAACTCTAAGACCATTCTCTGAGATAGGAAAACACACCCTGGACCATGAGCTCGAAACTCTCCTTGCCCCAAACTCAGAGCAGCCCTAGAACAAAAACCTACAAATAGCCGCTCAAGCTCCCTATAACTTGAGCTAGAGGGCTTAGAGCTTGCAAAATATGCTGGGGAATTAAGGACAGAACAGGCTTTATGAGAACCATTCGATCAACAGCATTAAGTTGCAAGAAATTCCAGCCATGTATTCGAGCTACAACTTTGTCAACTAAAGACTAAAAATGTTCTCTTTTCTGCCTTTCTTTTATGATTGGGCAGCCAATGTGAATAAAAGAAGCCTCACGCCTCTGAAAGCCCAAAAGCCCAACAAACAATGAACTACGGCATCTTTATTCTTTGGAGCCCTTCAAGGCATTATAAAAGAACTTTTAGCAGTATTTACCTTTTATCCAAAAACTAGCTCATACTGACTTAAGAAATTCCTCAAACTCCACGAACTTTTCTCTCTCCAATGGTAAAGATGACAGTGTCACCCCTAAAACTCATATGCAATATGCCTGGATATGAGGAATGACACCGGAATGTCCTCAAAAGAAGTAAAGTTGGAATGTCATTACAAATTCTCAAGAAAGACATTTTCCAAGTGGGACTGTTGTAGAACTAATTTCTAGTCAAATTTTAAAGAATTAATTGTATCTATCTTGAAGAATTTGGAGTAAAACTTTTATATGGTTGAAAAGTTCTATGAGTCTAGTTACTTTGTGCAAAAAACGATTTGTAATTTGGAGTTCTCTATATCAAGTTATGGCTGATTTATTAAAGTCACCTCAAGCTGTCTATAGCAACGAATTTGAGGAAGTTTCAGCATCTTTTAACTGCCACTTTTCTCCTCATTGGAAACTAATTAGCTTAGGTAGTGTTGCTTCCCCATGAGGGCAGGCCTTGGCACAACGGTTAAGTTGCTTCTTTGGTGACCAAAGGTCATGAGTTCAAACCACCATGGAAACAGCCTCTTGGCAAAATGTCAGAGGAAGGGTGCGTACATACCAATTCCCTCCCCCTACCCCCGCAAGGCTAGCCCTTTTAGTGTTGCTTCCCCATGATTTCTCCTAGTTTTAATCTATTTTTTACCAAGTAATTAAGTTTTCTTTTAATTCTAGAGTTGAAGTGTTGTTTCAAGCTAAGGTTATAAAATGTTTAGATTATATAATTTGCAGCATTGAAGTTTTATTCTAATACAAAAATATTGCCTTTGACTTGCTGAGAAGATGGATTTCTTCTTGTTTTCTCTCCACTTATCCCTTTGGTAGATTCCATAAAGAGGTAAGTTTGGTAACTTTTTGAATATTCACTTGTGTTTTCTTCCAAATCTCCCAATCTTTCCGGCACCAAGGAAGGCAGTAAGTATTACCTAAATTCACCCCTAGATAATTAACAATCTGTTGAGACATCATAAATAACACTAGAGAGGATCTCCTTGACAAATACCACAAGAGGATTTGAAGAAATCATGGCACTAACCATTAATTAAGACAAAAAATCAACAATTAGAGAGAAAATTATCATTCAAGTGCAGAAAATTTTAACTGAATCCAAACCTTAAGAGAATAGTTCTAAGAGAGGCCCGCAAAACCTTGTTAAAAGCTATGGCTATATCCAACTTCAATATGAGATTTCCACCACTATCCAGCAAGCCAATAAGCTCTTGAACCAATAGGACACTATCCAAAATCAATTGGCCCTTGATAAAGCCACTTTGATTCTCTGAAATCAAATAAGGTAGCAGAGAGCTCAACTTGTTAACTAATATTTTTGTAAGGAGTTTGTTACAATGGGTCTATAATCCACAAAAGAAATTGATATATACTTTAAAAAAAAAAAGAGAGAAAATGCATGCTCAAGCATACACACACACACACACACACACATACACACATAAAGAAATTTCTAGTATATCCTTTGATAGGGATCCTTTCCTTGCTAAGTTACAAGCGGTTCTTCTTGGCCTTCGAAGTTGTTGGTCGTTAGGTTTGCGGAACGTGATTGTTCAAACAGATCACCTATTTTTCAGAGTAAAATTTGAGCACATTTATCTTCAAAGAAATTTAATTGCTCCCTCATTAGCTAAGCTGGAATCTTCACAACACTTCTCTTGTGATTTTTCTGATTTTAATAGTATGACTTTGCGTGCAAAATCTTTATGTTGTTATAAAATTTTGACGGTGACAAAATAAAATCTACACATAAGAAATCTCTAACTATTATTTGCACAATAATTTCTTCAAACTTTTCTCTTTCTTTTTTCTCACAATTTTCTCTAACTATTCTCTCACAATTGGTATATCTCTCAAGTTTGGAGAAGAGCTCTATTTATAGAGCTCTATTAGTGGAATGAATCATCTTCCACTAATATGTATTAGTGGTGTCTCCACTAACTCTTAATGGTGGACATCTATATCCACTAATGGAATTAGTGAATTCTCCACTAATTCATAACACTCTCATTTGGATGTCTATTACATAAAGAATATGCCTCGTTAAAACCTTACTAGATAAAAATTCAGTGGAAAAAAAATTTAGTGAAGGAAAAAGAGTACACTATTCTATATGTCTGCTTATTACTCCTCCTGATGAGATGATTCCTTTAAATCTTTGAATCAACACATACCGATTTTATATCTCAACTTCTCAAATGTTGCAGTCGGTAAAGTTTTCGTAAAAATATCTGTCAGGTTGTCACATGAACAAATTTGTAGCACATCAATTTCACTTTTTTTCTGGAGTTCATGAGTAAAGAAGAATTTTGGTAAAATATGTTTTGTCTGATCTCCTTTAATATATCCTCCTTGTAATTAAGCTATGCAAGCTGCATTATCTTCATAAAGAGGAGTTGAAATATCTCTTCTAGATGTTAATGATGATCCTTGATTTCAAATTCTTATTTTAAATAATCACTTATTTCTTGGAGCTCTTCTGTAGTTCCAATAAGATTAATATCATCAACATATATAGTTAATATCACACATTTAGAACCAAATTTCTTAATAAAAACACATGGACATACCTGGTCATTTTTAAATCTTGCTTTTAATAAATATTCACTAAGATGACTGAACCATATGCGCCCAGATTGCTTCAGGCCATATAATGATTTCTGCAACTTGATGAAGTAATTTTTACGAGGATAATGTTTATATGCTTTGGGCATGCGAAATCCTTCGGGAATTTTCATGTAAATATCATTTTTTAAATTTTCATACAAGTAAGTAGTGACAATATCTAATAGGTGCATATTTATCTTTTCATATACTACCTAACTGATAAGATATCGAAATGTAATAGCATCAACAACAGGAGAATAAGTTTCATCATAATCAATACTTGGTTTTTGTGAAAAATCTTGGACTACTAACCGTGTTTTATATTGTACGATTTTATTATTTTCATTACACTTTCGCACAAATATCCATTTGTAGCCAACAAATTTTACACCTTCCGGTATTCAGACTTCACGCTTTATAAGTGCATTTAACTTCTATTGAATCTTATCTTTCCATTGTAGCCACTCTTTTCTATGCCGATATTCATTAAATAATATTGGTTCAGGATCATCATTATCTTTTGTAACATCATGAGATATATTGTATGCAAATATATTATTAATAACTGTTTCTATCCGATTCCAACTTCTAACGAAAGTGGTATAATTAATAGAAATTTCAGTATTACTTTCATCAATTTCTAGTTCTTTGTCATCAGTTCTCTCTTGGTCTTTATTATTCTTTTATTCAATATGATCATTTAGATCATTTAATCCTCTTTTTTTTTTTTTTAGGATTTTTATCTTTAGAACCAAGAGACCGGCCATGCTTCTAGTGTGCTTTTGACTTAGCAGCTATAGGTATAATCTTTTGTTCTGCTGGAACTTCAATTCGAATAGGAACATTTATAGCTGAAATATGTGATTTTGTTACTCTTCTGGAGTCAACAAAAGTGTCTGGCATTTGATTTGCAATTCTTTGCAAGTGAATTATCATTTGAACATCAAGTTCACACGCGCTTGGGCGCGGATCAAGATACTTTAATGATGTTGTCCAAGCAAGGTCTTTCTTATGCTATTTATGTTCTCCCCCTAATTTAGGGAATAATGATTCATTAAAATGATAATAAGCAAATCTTGTTGTGAATACATCTCCTGTCAGGAGTTCAACATACCTGAAAATAGAGGAATAATCATATCCAACGTATATCCCCATTCTTCTTTGAGGACCCATCTTCGTACGTTGGTTTGGTGCAATTGAAACATATACAGCATACCTAAAAATTCTTAAATGAGTAATATTTAGTTCTGAACTAAAAGTTAATTGCAAAGGAGAGAATTTATGATAACTAGTTGTTCAAAAATATGCCCTCTTAGTCTAGGTTTCTGATGTAAATATCGAATGTTTTAATAAAAAAAATTATTTTCAGAAATTATTTGTGAATTTACATTTTTATTTGTGCACAATTTCGTTTGGAAAAGACCCATTGTGTTTAAGTAAGTAGTCCATGTGAATAGTGGTCTTTTACAATAAGGTATAGATCACGGGTTACTTAACGCATAAACGTTCGTTCTTAACCGATTGATAAGAATAGGAATCTCATCATATTTAGGTTATTATGTTGTGAATTCCAAATGGGGAATGGCTTACCTTTAGCCAGTGAGTAGTCCACTCACTTCATGATATAAGTGTATTTTGAATATGTAGAATAGGATCTGTAGTAGTAGTTTCTTAAAGTACTATATGGTAGAAACCTAGACTACTACTGTTACAGCGTGGACTAGTACTCTACGACTTGAGTATGAGTTGGTGGTCTGACGAAGCTAGAAGCATGTACTTTGATATGCTATAGTTGAGGTTCTATCGTAGGACCAATATACTCGCATATTAGGTATGTGTGACTAGTCAGTTAAAACAGATTTGTACAAGATAGTTTTTATACTATATCGTCCCTTGTGGTTGTCTGAATGATCTAAATATCCAAGGCCCTGGAAAATATGACTTAGATGTTTGCTTTAGGGTAACTCCCTTAGAAAGGGGAAACAATCCAGGAAGTCGTAGATCATTAGACTAGAAACCTAAGGATGATAGATATTATTTAGAGAGGTGTTAGTACACTTCTTTCTCTCTAAATGTACGGCGATGTGTAGAGGGGTATTTTAGTCATTACACCTGTAGGTCAGAGACTTTGCTAACACAGCTTTGTCCTTGAGATCAATATTTCCTTATGGTGATATTAGAAAATATTTAAAATGTAAAATACAACTATTTATATGGTAAGGGTATTTTGGTCATTTTAATAGCCAAGGCGGTGTGTCTTTTGGTTCTCAATATAGACCATAAGTCCTAATTAAATATAGGCTAAGGAATTGGTTTTAAATTAAATTAAATAAAATTTATTTTATTTAAATAGTCTGATTTAATTATTGTGTTAGAATAAAATAGAGGTCCATAGAGAGAGAGAATTAATTAAATTAGTTTGGTGGGTTAATTAATTGTTCAGGGCTTTGGCCCAGTTTGAATAATTAAAGATTGACCCGAGACTAAACTAATATGGGCTTGTTAATTGGACTAGTTTATTTGGGCTGAAAAATTAATTATTTGTTAGGCCAATCCAGTTTAACCTAGGGTTTTTATTTAGATTAAACAGGAGAATAGAGAAGTACGTTGTTTTTTAGGACTACTTCTTCTCTAGTGGAAAAAGAACGACACAGCCCTCTCTCTCTCTCTCTCTTGAAAATATATTCCTTAGCCCTGTAAGTTGTTCACCAAACGAGATTAGGCAGGCCATATACTAGAAGATTGAGAGATTAGTGTTCACCTATATGCATAGACGGAGAAGGAGGCTTGCAGGAATCGCACTAGAGGTTTCCACCAGCACATCTACCCCAATTCCACACATTCAAGTCCAGCCAACTTTGAGAACAAGAAGAAAATGTTAGGTTTTTTTTTACCTCAAAATCCGAACAAACTGGGACCGGCGCCAACTGAGGCTGCCGGAACCGGTGCCGGCTCCGTTCTGGATTTTTCTTGTTCTTCTATTCTTCAGTTTTTCCAGTTTTCACTTCCATTGCGTGCTTTGTTTTTCCCCCTTTTAAACCTTCAATTAGTATCAGAGTATGAAGGTTTTGTGAAAATATAGGAAGCATGCATCCAGTTGAATAAAACTGGACACACATGTGTGATTAAACTGTAATCCTTCGTTGTTTCTGGTTTGGATAGATTCTTTATTAAACTTCTCTGATGGAGGTATAGGAGATTTGTAATTTACTATTTTCTTTAGCAAATAGTGTAAGCCCAATGTTAATGGGTATAGGCGATGGTTGGTTTTTTGTGTTGTTGGTTTTGGATTGAAATCGGAGAGCCAATGGTACCAGAAGTTGCGCAGGAAAAACCGAAAGAAAGTTGTAGGAAAAATAGAGGAAAGTCTGCAAAAGAAGACGAAAGAAAAAAAAACAGAGGAGCTCGTCAGGCCGGAACCGGCGCCGGCTTAGGTCTAGGCTCCAATCTGCACACGGGTCGCGGGTCTGGATCTTGGGTTGCCCATGAGTGCGTGTTCCAGTGCGGCGGGTGTTGTGGACCGCAGTGCAGATGGGTGCTCGATCTAGTGCGGCGAGTGTAGTGGACCAAGGAGAAATTTTTTAGTTTTCCTTGTAATTTTCTTGCATTTTCTTTTTTGTTTTGGGGTTCATACCAAGCGAAGTTAATATTTTTGTAATAGTTAATATTCATGGAATATTTTTACATGAAAACTATTAGTAAAGGATTTTAGGATTAAACAAGACCATTAATTAATTAATTAATGTGTTTAATTCTATTGTCTAGGCACTTAGGTTTAAAAAATAAAAAAGTATGAAAACGTCTTCTGTTTTCTAGTATGCTATTTATTTTTAAGTACCTATGTGCACGTTTTCTCAAAGATCAAAGTCTTTGAGAATATCTTTGACAAGAAAATATTTTTTTACAAATTAAATGGTTATTTTAACTTGAACAAAAATTAATCCTTACATATTTTCTCAAAAGATTTAATTTTTGACATAGAAAATATATTGGATTTAGATATTTTTGTAAGTTAAAAATAGAAAGCCATGTCGTTTTATTTTAGCACAAGAAAGATTGTTTTATCAAATAAACTTGAGATCAAAGTCTTTATAAAGTTTTAATTGGAAAATTTTTTAAATCATTAAGTTTTAACTTAAATAAAATTAGTCCATGGAAAAATCTCTCAAATGATGTATACCTTGACATAGAGATTTTAATGGATTTAGATATTTTATTTTTGAGTTAAGGAAAAACTTAATGGAAATTTTCAAAAGGATATTTTTCCCGAAAAAACCCCTATTTTAAAAGACTAAGTGGGAGAGGGGTTTTAACGGCCCCACGACTTCTATCACGATCCTCATTAGAAATCGTGGGTCTCCTCGCATCACCCTAGGAATGAACCCGTATAGGATAGGGATACTACAAGGATCTAGATCTAATAGAGGGATATAATTAATAACCCAGGACATGTACTATTATCGGTCAGCCCACGTTGGAGGTTGTAGTGCGAGCTATGTCTATAACAAATGAGAGGAAAATGCCATCCCCTCGATGGAGTTATCTTCTAGATCATAACTTAGAAGGAAAATTAATTTGTAGTGGTCAACACACTTAGCTTAGTGAACTGTTAATCTTCCTAAGAAGCTATGTCAATTCTCCTAAGAGCCAAACTAATTATATTATATTTGATATTAGGATAAAGTGCACAAATTTATTTTGTTTTCAGAAACTAAATCTTTTTCTTTTATTTTTCGATTTTTCAGAAATGGTGGGAGGTTCTTTTAGTCCATTAGCTGTTATTCTCAGAGAGAATAAGCTAACGAGACCAAACTATGTGGATTGGAAGATAAACCTGCACATAATACTCACAGTTGAAAAGTATAAGTATGTCCTCTACGAAACCTGCCCTGTTATCGGGGAAGGTTCTACCGCTAAGGAGCAAGAGGCTGAGAAGGCGTGGAAGTAGGCCGACGAGATGGCTCGTTGTTACATGTTGGCCTCCATGTCTAATGTGCTCCAGTCAAAACACGAGCACATGGCTTCTGCGTACGATATAAGTCAATCATTGGCCACAATGTTCGGGGATAAGAGCTGGCCCGCAAGGCAGCAGGCTCTTCGAACTATCATAAACACTAAGATGGCTGAAGGAGTATTAGTCAAAGTGCATATGCTCAAGATGATTGCTACTTTCGATGAGGCAGAAATCTTAAGGGCTGTTATTGACTCCGAGAGCCAAGTGGACATGGTTCTCGAATCTCTACCGGGTTCTTTTACTCAGTTCAAGTTTAATTACAACATGAACAAGTTAAACATGGGTTTAACTGAGTTGATGAAGGAATTCTAGATGGCAAAAAAGGTTATGAAGCCACAATCAAAGGCTATGATTGCTAAGGCTTCTTCCTCTAGAACTGGGTCCAAGCCCAGAAAGTTCAAAAAGAAAAAAGGAAACATAACTACCCAACCCAAGACCCAACCTAAAAACAAACCCAAGGGCAAGTGCTTCAAATGTGGACTGAATGGACACTGAAAAAAGAAGTGTCTAGATCTTCAAACCAAGAAAAACCCCACAAGTAATATTTTCTATCTAGACTCTATATCAATAGTTGGATCAACTTCTACTTTGATTGTTGATTCAAGGGCCACTGATCACATCTGTAACTCCTTGTAGGGGTTTAGAAGGATTAGAAGACTCAAGAAAGGCGAACATGGACAACGTGTGGGAAATGGAGCACAAGTCTAGACCCTTGCAGTAGGAGAGTTGGATCTTATTTTTTATTGTAATAGAATAGTGATTTTAAAGGATATTTTATATGTACCTGGATTTCGACAGAATTTGATTTCAGTTGCGAAACTAATAAATTAAGGATATTCTGTATCTTTCCATTCTAGTATTACTATCAGTAGAGATGAAGAAATTTTATGAATTGGGCACATGTATGGGAATCTATTCTTCTTAAATCCTATTAATAATCAATTAAATAACACTCAATCTGAACCTTTAACAAGGAAGAGAAAAATCAATATCAATGACTCGTATTTTTGGCATCTAAGGTTGAGTCATATCAACTCAACCAGGATTCAGAGGTTAATCCATGATGGGCCTTTGGGCTCATTGAGATTGGAAAATTAGCCTCAATGTGAATCTTGCCTAATGGGAAAAATGACCAAAAGGTTATTTACCTCTAAGGCGGATAGAGCCAATGAGGCATTGAGTCTTGTTCACACTGATATGTGTGGTCCCTTGTCTACATCATCTAGAGTGAGTTTTGAGTACTTCATCACTTTCACAGATGATTGTACAAGGTTTGATTTTATTTAACTGATGAGACGTAAGTTTGACTCTTTTGACAGGTTCAAAGAGTTTAAGGCTGAAATGGAGTGTCGAATAGGTAAATTAATCAAGACCTTATAATCAGATTGTGGTGAAGAGTACCTCATTGGTGAATTCAAGGACTACATGGTACATCATGGGATAGTATCCCAACTCTCTGCGCCAGGGACGCCCCAGCAGAATAGAGTAGCTTAGAGAAGAAATAAGACATTGATAGAAATGGTCCGAAGTATGATGTCTCGGCTACTCTTCCAGTATCTTTTTGGAGATATGCCCTAGAAACAGCGGCATACATTCTAAACTTGGTGCCTTCTAAGTCAGTACCTAGGACTCCCTATGAGATGTGGATTGGGCATAAGCCAAGTGTGAATCATCTCAGGATATGGGGTTGTCCAACTTATGTACTGGTCAAGGGAGACAAGTTGGAACCAAGATCAGAATTATGCTATTTTGTTGGATATTCAAAAGGGACAAATGGTGATTACTTTTATCATTCTAAGGAGAAGAAAGTACTAGTAAGTACTAATGCTAGATACTTAGAGGATGATCAGAGTACTTCCATGAAAGGTTCAACTAGGTTAGAACTTGAGGAGAAGTTATCTTCAGAATTAACTTCTTCTGACCCGATTGTGGAATGAGAAGAGGCACAGCCTCAAGAGCCTGTACAAATGGAGCATCGTCGTAATAGGAGAGTGTCTAGGGTTCCGAATAGATGGATTGGAGAAGTTTTCAAGCTAGTCTCTGACCATCAGGAACAAGACCCCACTAGATACGAGGAGGCTACTGCTGATGCCGATGGAAATCTATGGCACGAAGTAATGAAAGCCGAGATTGAGTCTATGTACTTCAATCAGGTTTAGGATCTTATAGCTTCACCTGAAGGAATAAAACCCATTGAGTATAAGTGGGTATACAAGAGGAAGAGAGGAGTGGACGGAAATGTGGAAACCTTCAAGACTAGGCTTGTGGTAAAAGGGTATACTCAGAAAGAGGGAATCGATTATAAGGAGACCTTTTCCTCGGTAGCCATGTTTAAGTCCATCCATATCCTCCTTGCCATCGCATGTCATTATGACTACGAGATATGGCAAATGGATGTCAAGACGGCATTTTTAATGGCCATCTTAACGAAGACATCTATATGTCCCAACTGGAAGGCTTTATTGCTAAAAGCCAAGAACATATGGTTTGCAAGCTTAAGAAGTCCATTTATGAACTTAAGCATGCATCGAAAGCATGGAACATTCGTTTTAACGAGACTGTAAAATCTTATGGTTTCACTTAAAATGAGGATGAACCATACATGTACAGAAAACTTGAAGGCATTAATGTGATTTTTCTTGTCTTGTATGTGGATGATATTCTACTCATTGGAAATGATGTAGGGTTATTGTCATCTACAAAGGTGTGGTTGTCTAGTCAATTCAATATGAAGGACTTGGGAGAAGCTAACTACATTCTCGGGATTAGGCTTCTTAGAAATAGGAAGTAGAGAATGTTAGGATTATCCCAAGCGGCATACATTAACAAGATGCCGGCCAAGTACAGCATGGACTCAAGCAAGGGAGCTCTAATTCTTTGCAGACATGGGTTGTCATTTTCTTCAAGGGACTGTCCTAAGTCTCAAGAAGAAAATGATAGAATGAGTAGGATTCCCTATGCTTTAGCTGTGGGAAGTCTCATGTACGCCATACTGTGTACTAGGCCAGATATCTGTTTTGCCGTAGGCTTGGTTAGCAGATATCAGTTAAACCCTGGGGAGGTTCATTGGTAAGCTGTAAAGCATATTCTCAAGTGCCTCAAGGGAACAAAAGATTATATGCTGGTTTACAGGGCTGATAACTTGGTTCCTACAGGATACACAGGATCAGACTTCCAGGCAGATAAGGATAAGAGAAAATTCACTAGTGGATATGTCTTCACCTTGTCTGGAAGAGCCGTTTCATAGAGGAGTATCAAGCAATCTTGCATTGCTGACTCAACTATAGAAGCTGAGTATGTGATAGCTTCGGAGGCATCCAAGGAAGTAGTTTGGCTCCGGAGGCATCCAAGGAAGTAGTTTGGCTCCGGAAGTTCCTTTTAGAACTTAGAGTTGTGCCACACATGGACAGGCTGATTGTAATGTATTGCGATAACACTGGAGCAGTATCGCAATCCAAAGAACTCAGGAACCACAAGAAGGGGAAGCACATTGAGAGAAAGTACTACTTGATTCGAGATTTCATCCAGAGACGGGAAGTCATGGTGGAATAGATTGCCTCAGAGAACAATCTAGCAAATCCATTCACCAAGCCTTTGGCTAAGAGAGTCTTCAAGAGACACTTAGACACTATAGGGATGGGCACCTACGGACTTACTTAATCTTAGAGTGCAACTGGGAGATTGTTGGAAAATATGCCCTCTTAGACTAGGTTTCTGATGTAAATATTGAATGTTTTAATAAAAGAATTTATTTTCATAAATTATTTGTGAATTTACATTTTTGTTTGTGCACAATTTCGTTTGGAAAAGACCCATTGTGTTTAAGTAAGTGGTCCATGTGAATGGTGGCTTTCACAGTAAGGTATGGATCACGGGTTACTTAACACATAAACGTTCATTCTTAATCAATTGATGAGAATGGAAATCTCATCATGTCTAGGTTATTATATTGTGAATTCCAAATAGAGAATGGCTTACATTTAACCAGTGAGTAGTCCACTAACTTCATGACATAAGCGTATTTTGAATACATAGAACAGGACATGTAATAGTGGTTTCCTAAAGTATTATATGGTAGAAACCTAGACTACTACTATTACAGCGTGAACTAGTATTCTACAACTTGAGTATAAGTTGGTAGTCTAACGAAGTTGGAAGCATGTATTTTGATATGCTATAGTTGAGATTCTACGGTAGGACCAATATACTTACATATTAGGTATGTGTGACTAGTCAATTAAGACAGACTTCTATAAGATAATTTCTATATTATATCGCCCCTTGTGGTTGTGTAACACCCCACTACCTAGGCCCAACAGAGCTGGGGATGTCGCCCCGTCTAAAGGACAAGGGGTCTTTATAACTAGGTCACACAATCAGAATAATAGAAATAAAATAATACTTTAAATTTAAAACTTATTACAATCCAAGAATTCAAAAACAAATCCAAAATAGAAATTGTTCACTCTCAACTCCCAAAACATTACACAAAATAAATATCAGAAAATCTTCCAAGGCAGGAAACAACTAGCTACTCATCCCCACAGCAAGATCGACCTGAAATTATGGTAAAAAGGGTGATGAGATAAAAAAAATCTCAGTAAGTTCGTGTGTGCTTTGAGTGTCCAGTGAAAACATTTCGTGAATGCAAAATGTAAAATCTTCATAAGAGAAATATTGGCAAGCAATAAACAATAGTCAAAATCAAAAGTGGTGTTTTGACTTTTCCAACCATACATGTTCAATAAAATCAACCATTCAAAAGGTGGTCATGGGTTACCATAAGTTGGGCCCCATAACTATGCAACGATCAGAATGCCACACTTTGTGCAGACTGACAAAAGTAGGTGATTGGCCTACCGGGTGAGATACTCCTCCTTCTCTACACCCAAACAAAATCGGTTCGGCAACACACAGTCCACTTGACTAAAACTTACTAGCTCGGATCGGCACGGCATACTGAACTAACATCTTATCTAGGGAGGACATCCCCCTCAAAGGTGGCCACCTACTAAGAGACTTACCCTAACCCATTAAAGACTAGTCATAGCAGTCCACCCTTATTGAATACTCAACGTAATTTATTCCGCTTGGTGGAAAATGAATAAAACATAGTTCCACTTGAAAATGACAATTAAGGATTTTCAAAGTTTGGGGCAAATCTGGTTTTAAAAAGAGCTTTAGGGTTTGAGTAAAACTGCCCCTTGATTTTCAAATAATTTGTTTGCCTGAAATGAGAAAGGAGATGATCCTCAATTGCCTTTATAGAAGTGAGTGTCCACGCATTCTACATTTAGCTTGCCATAGTAATCATTTTACATCAAACAAGTTTTATGCAGGAGCTTACCTGATCCTTTGCTCGAGATAAAATAAAGGTCTCCAACAACTGACCTAACCTCGCCTGGGGTAAATATAAGCCATAATTAAACTCAAGCCAAAATTCACTTTCACAAATAATCCTAGCTCAACTTACTGCAATCATGATCCTAGAGTCCCAAGCTTTAAGGCTAGATAATAAATAAAGGGTTTATAAGATAAATCTAGTTTGGTATTAAAATAATTAGGGTTTTGGGAAATAGGTACTAAAAAGTTGAAGGTTTAAATCTTGCTATAAATAAATTAGAGTTTATTTAATGAAGGGTCCTAGGTGGTATTATGTAAAATAATAATCTATTAATAATTAATTATTAGAAAATAATTTGTAACTAAAATTAGTTGTAAGTAAATTTTAATGGTTTCGATTGAAAGATAATAAATAAATTTTAATAGTAGTTTTGAATATAAGACTTACAAAATTTATATTTTACCTATTATGAATATTTATATAAAAGGCTTTATTATTATTTTCTATATATTTTATTTTATATAATATCTATATATTTTATTTCTTAAATAAAAGCTATCATTTATTTGACTAAAATATCATTATTTTATATAAGAGACCAAATCCACATTTTCTAGGGTTTTCGAAATTCACTAGAAGAAATTATAGTAATAATCATTTTATTGGTGGAATAAAATTAGTTTAGGGACAACAAGGTCATGATCATAATTTCTATTGCTAACCATAATCATGAACATACACTCTACACCAATCAACAAAACATCCAAATCATGAATAAAGGCATAGATCTAAATTTACCAAGATATGATCTAAACTCTACTAACATAACCATAATCACGGCCTTAACAAGAATACATGAACATAAACCCTATTCACCAAAGGTGACATAATCTCTAACATGCTTATTCAATCATACTACTCACGACATGAAGAGCATGCAACAAAATCCTAAAAACCATAAAATTCAACCAAGACAATCAACTCATGCATCAATCCCATCTCCATTAAATACACACATTTATTCATGCTTAAATCTCAACTCCATCAAAACAACACATGCTCGAGTCTTAATCATAATCCATCTCCTTCCAATATCATCCTAGAGACATGAATCTAGAATTTAAAGAGAATGTTGAATAGGCTTACTTGATGGATAACTACCTTGGAGTAGTTTCGAAGGAATCCTTACTCTTAGGAGACTTGATCCGCCAAGAGAGAAGAAGGAGATATGGCCATGGTTGAAGTAACCATTCAGCCGAGAGAGAGAGAGAGAGAGAGAGAGAGAGAGAGAGAGAGAGAGAGAGAGAGAGAGAGAGAGAGGGAAAAGAGAAAAAGAGAGTTCATTAGTATATATATATATACATATATCCGTTAGGAGTTGAAGATAAGTGAAGATGGAGATGATTGATCTTGCTTACCTTGAAGGTATTCTTGAGCCTTCAAGAAAATTTTGATTTTTTATCCAAAAAAGAGACTTTGATTTCGGTATTTGATTTTAAAAATTGTAGAAGTGGTTTCAAGGGATTAAGTAGGTGTGATCTGGAGTTTTTGGGGAAGATTGGAGAGGTTTGGAGTGGTCTTAGGCGTGAGAATGCTAGTAGATGTTCTTGGTGTTCTTGGTTTGAAGAGAATTTAGTTGAAGCTGGCCGAAATTCTGTGGGAATAGGGTGGCTGAATTGTTTGAGAGGGTTTTGGCAATTGAATTTTCTGGTTTAAGAGGAAAAGGAAAGCTGGTTGTTTGAAATCCAAAAAGAATATTTTAGAGAATTAATTTTAGAAACAAAATATGGTAAGAAGATCTTGGTCAATGGAGAGCTTTTGGAAGCTTCAATGGCCGGCTGTTTGTCTGTGATTTTTGCTAAGATGAATGATGGTTAAAGGAGCTTTAGAGTGGCCGAAAATATGATGTACAAGAGTGAAGGAATTTTCTGGTTGTTTGAGGTTTAATTCATAAAAGGTTGCTAAAATAAATTGCTAAAATTTTGGACTTCAATCAATGGTTTGATTGGAGTGATTGATGGAGATACTTTAGGACAGCCATGGGACTGGTTTTCGAGCAGCATGCTGGGGAAGATGATGAAGCTCAGTTCATGGTTATTCAAGGGGAGTTTGTACAGAAAAATTGTGGAAGTTTCGGACAAGGTTGAAGAAGGAACAAAGCTGGAAAATCCTGAACAGATTTTCATAAGTTTGCTGGAAATTTCTGGCCAGATTTTGCTGCCATTTTTCAGTCAGTTTGCAGAAGATTTGAAGGGCCATTTAGAGGTCCTTCAAGGTTGGTTTTTTTAGAATTCGTGAACTCCTAAACGCGAAAAATATCCACGAATCCCTTCTGAGGATCCAAGTAAACAATTAAGAAGATCATAGGTTTGTAGATTTACCTCTGTTATGTGTAATCGATATCCTTCAGTTCCGATTGTGCTGTTGTGCGTGCAACTCGAACGATCGCCAGACGCTGCAGTTGTGCGAACGTTCTCTATCGGATATACACCGCGAACTCACTCGTCACCTGGGGAGTGCTAGCGCCTAGGGTTTTGAGAGGCTTATTTTTCTGGTGGATAAAGGCATGAATTTTACAACAGAATTGGCACACACAAGAAGACGGCTAAGGTTTTTCTTAAAAACCCACTCCGAACCTCTTAGAGTCCAACCCTAATAATATCTTATCATATTTTAATTTAAATTCAAATTAAATTAAAACTGATACGATAAGATTCTGTTATTATCTTGGTAATTTAACTAATTAATTTACCGAGTCAGATTCTTATAATCTGGACATCATTCAGATACATCGAATGTGGACATATTTCCAGATTCATTGTATCTGGTAGATTTTCTAAGTTCGATTAACTTAGACATGTTTCCAGATTCATCGAATCCAGTTACCAGAAAATAACCTAACAAGTTCGCTTATTGTGTGACCCTATAGGTTCATTTAACACTAACAGTGTGCCCAAATCATATTTAAAATGGCCCACAAGTTATAAGCAGTTTCTAGCAAAACATTATAACTATCCAGGTTAAATGAAGATCGATGATCTCTTTGAACCAAACCATAATTTTATATTTAGTCCTTTTGTCACATGATATCCAGATTAAGCATAGGCACGGAGCATGTCATCCTTATTAAGCTCAATCAATTATTTCTTGATTTCACAGTAGACTGTTCAAACAAATGGTATTAATATCTTAGATTGATATATTTGAGCACGGCCATGCATTTTAACAGTCTAACTTATCAAGGGGGCCCATGGATATCTCTCCCATAATTGAGAGGGACAAATTCCTTCACAATCAATCATATTCCTCTCATCGATTTATTCTATATCCAACAGTAGTCTAATTTATTATCTAATTAAAGACAACTTTAGACAATGTCAAAATATAGAATTTATCAAGTAGGAAACTATGATGAATTTAGGTCAAAGGACTTTTAATATTATTATGGCTACAAAGTACTTATGACATGTTTCATGAAGTACTCTCACAGTGGGTCATATCCAATACAATGTTCTGTAACATTTATTTATGTTTGACTTGATATCACAAATATCCATGACCAGTAAAATATAGCCATCTAGTCACAAACATACTAATCTTAATTTATTATTGTTCCAATAATAATAAACGATCAGGGACAGATTTAGAATAGTTATTGTATTCATTGTTGGGTTTTACTATCAAGTCACGTACTTGCTGACTACAAAACAAAACACACTATTTATGGAAATGAAAGCCTCATATTATTATATAAAACATAACGACAATAGTATAAGTACAAATTGACTCTAGGGCATATCCCCAACAGGTTTTTAGCCTTCTTTATAGAGGAAAAACGAGGTTGAGTTGCTGGGTGAAATACTGGAGGAAACAGCTTGGTTTTGGCTCACCAATGCTACGAAAATTATCCAGAAAATTTTCTGGTTTGCACAGTTTTTGTGCAGCTCAGTTTTGGCTGGGATTTTCAGTCTTCAAGCTGAATGAATTGATCATTGTTCTGGCAAAATTTGAGAGGGGGAGATGGCTGAAATTTCGACACTTGGACTGATCAAGAGGCTGGACAAATTTCAGTTTACAACATGAAGAAAATGTACACAGCTAGGTTGGAGTTTTGAAGGTTCAACCATGGAGATTAATTCTCTTGGGAACCTTTCAAAACTCCTCCCCATTTTCAGCCAACAAGATGACTCATATGGACATTTTCGAAACCTTCAAAGCCACAGCACTTTGCTAAAATTTTTCTGGAATAAAATTAGCTTGAATAAATCAAACAACTTAATTGTCTAAGAATTAAGGAAAGCTAGAGCTTAAAAGGGGTATGAATCCCTTAGAAGTTTTTGTAGGGCACAAGAGTAGGATTAGGACATTCCTATCATGTTTCTCCTAGGATAACACTCCTACTCTTCCCTAAATCATGCAAGGTCCGAAATATAGCCTTCCTACACAAAAATAAAACTTAATCATGCTAAAGTTCCAATGATGGAATTTGAATCCAAGACTTCAAGAATTAATTCCAAAGCTCTAACCACTAAGCCACAACCACTCTTGTTCTTATTTTCTCTCCCAAATATTTTTCCTATTTAATCTTCAAGCTATCTCCCTATTCTCACCTCAAGCAAAAATTACCATTTTGTCCTTCTTACTCAACAACCACAATTAAGCCATCTAGACTACAAATCACATATCCAAGGCACATAAATCATATAAAAATATATCTATGCATGCAAGAAAATATGATATGCATCACAACCCCCTTACTCTAAGGTTGGCTTTAGCTGGGGTTTCACAGGTTGTCTGAATGATCTAAATATCCAAGGCCCTGAAAAACATGACTTAGATGTTTGTTTTAAGGTAGCTCCCTTGGAAAGCTAAAACAATCCAAAAAATCGTAGATCATTGGATTAGAAGCCTAATGATGGTAGATGTCATTTAGAGATATGTTAATACATTTCTTTCTCTCTAAATGTACGGCGATATATAGAGGAATATTTTAGTCATTACAAATGTAGGTCGGAGATTTTTCTAACGCAGCATTGTCCTTAAGGTTAATATTTCCTTATGGTGATATTGAAAAATATTTAAAATGAAAAATACAACTATTTATATGGCAAGGGTATTTTAGTCATTTTAGTAGCCAAGGCGGTGTGTCTTTTGGTCCCCAATATAGACCGTGAGTCCTAATTAAATACAGGCTAAGGAATTGGTCTAAAATTAAATTAAATAAATTTTATTTTATTTAAATAGTCTGATTTAATTATTGGGTTAAAATAAAATAAAGGTCCATGGAGAGAGAGAATTAATTAAATTAGTTTGGTGGGTTAATTAATTGTTCAGGGCTTTGACCCTGTTTGAATAATTAAATATTGACCTGGGACTAAACTAATATGGGCTTGTTAATTGAACTAGTTTATTTAGGCTGAAAAAGTAATTATTTGTTGTGCCATTTATTTGGTTCTAATTAGAATAATTAATTTTGTCCAAAAGACTAAACTAAGAGTTCAATGGGCTAGTCCAGTTTAATAGAAGGTTTTTATTTAGGTTAAATAGGAGAATAGAGAAGTACGTTATTTGTTGGGACTGCTTCTTCTCTGGTGGAAAAAGAACGACACAGCCCTCTCTCTCTCTCGAAAATATATTCCTTAGCCCTGTAAGTTGTTCATCAAACGGGATTAGGCAGGTCATATACTGAAAAATCGAAAGATTGGCAATCACCTACATGCACAGACGGAGTAGGAGGCTTGCAGGAATCGCACCAGAGATTTCCACCAGCGCACCTACCCCAATTCCACACATTCCAGTCTAGCCAACTTTGAGAACAAGAAGAAAATGTTAGGTTTTGTTTTTACCTCGTAATCCGTACAGAGCAAGACCGGCACCGACTGAGGCTGCAGGAACCGGCACTGGCTCCGTTCGGGATTTTTCTTGTTCTTCTGTTCTTTAGTTTTTCCAGTTTTCACTTCCGCTACGTGCTTTGTTTTTTCTCCTTTTAAACCTTCAATAGTTGGCCTTATGTGTACAAGTGATGCAGCATGTAAAATAACATGTCTCTAGGTAGATGTTGGGAGATTTGTTTTTATTAATAATGGTCTAATTGTAATTTTTTAATAAAAGATTCAACAAGACCATTTTGTGTATGAACATGAGCTACAGAATGTTCAATATAAATCCCAATTGACATGCAATATGCATCAAAAGCATATGATGAAAATTCACAAGTATTATCCAAACGGATATTTTTAATTTGATGGTCAGAAAATTGTGCTCGTAATTTAATTATTTGAGCAAGTAATCTCGCAAACGCCAAGTTGCGAGTAGATAATAAACACACATGTAACTATCGGGGTGATGCATCAATTAAGATTATAAAATATTTGAACGGTCCACATGGTGGATGAATAGGCCCATAAATGTCTCTATGAATCCGTTTAAGAAATGTAAGACTTTCAACTCCTACTTTTACTGATGATAGTCTAATAATTAATTTTCCTAGGGAACATGCAACACATGAGATTTTTTTTTTTTTATGTCAATATCTTTTTATTTTTTAATGGATAACCATGTGTATTCTCAATTATTCTTCTCATCATGGTAGATCTCGAATGACCCAACCGGTTATGCTAAAAGTAGTAGGGTCAGTAAACTGCTGATTTACTTGATGATCGATTTTAATTGTACATATTTTTGCAAAATATAGGCCAATAGAAAAAGACGGTAGTTTTTCTAATACAGATTTCTTATCCAAATTAATTTGAGTAATATAAAGATACTCAATACTATTTTCCTCATTTGTTTTAATATGATACCCATTTCTGCGAATATCTTTAAAACTCAATAAATTTTTTCTGGATTTTGAGGAAAATAGTGTCTTGTCAATATTAATTGTTGTTCCTTCAAACAATAATATACTAACTCTTCTGGAGTCTTCAATCACCTTTGTATTACCGTTTATAGTATAAATATTTATTTCTCCTATTTTGAGATAAAAAAAATATTTCTCATTTTTTAGTACGGTGTGTGTAGTTCCACTATCAATAACACATACATCATCATTAACAACAGTCATTTGAACAAAAATATGTATATGTAAACGTAAATATTATTAGAATATAATGAAAATTCAAAAATATCATGATGAGGCATTAGTTCTTCTGGACACTATCATCACCAATTAAATGGTCTATCCTACTGTCGGGGTGTTCGAAAAAATTAGATACATCCGTATGGGTAATATTGATATTAAGATCTTCTGAATCAATATCATCATCGTCAACATCATTCACTGGATGTTGAAAAAAAATTGCTTCAACATTTTTATTTTTCTTTTTCAGTGAAGCTTGATATAATTCCACTAAATGTTTTGCTGTACGACAGTTACGTGATTAATAACCTTTCATGCCACATTTATAACACTTATTCTCATAATTTTCTTACATTTCTTTTTCTTTTCCCTAATTATCTTTTCTTTC
Source organism: Voacanga thouarsii (assembly GCA_026120185.1). Taxonomy (NCBI): domain Eukaryota; kingdom Viridiplantae; phylum Streptophyta; class Magnoliopsida; order Gentianales; family Apocynaceae; genus Voacanga; species Voacanga thouarsii. The sequence goes on along the minus strand of JANUWF010001093.1, from coordinate 2,097,866 downwards.
CCACTTTAGGTGGCCAATATTTCTCACAACTTAATTATTACTATGATAAGGACAATATTGAACGTGTCCACGACCACAACCACGACCACAGCCAAGACTACGATATGACTATGACTATGACTATGGTTTCTGTTGGAGTCAACAACATTTACTTCTGGGAGTGTTGTTGAGCTGGCTTCATGATTTCTCAATAATAACTCATTTTTTTTCTCTGCAATGAGGAGGGTAGTAATTAAATCAGTAAATTTTGTATACCTTTTTTCTCGATATTGTTGTTGCAAGACAATATTCGAGGCATGAAAGGTGGAGAATGTCTTCTCTAACATATCTTCATTAGTAACTTTTTCTCCGCATAATTTTAACTAAGATGTAATTTTATACATGGCGGAGCTATATTCATTCACGGTTTTAAAATCTTACAACCTCAAGTGCAACTATTCATACCGTGCAGTTGGTAGTATGACCATCTTCAGGTGGTCAAATCTTTCTTTTAAATTTACCGATAGGACATATGGATCTTTTTCGGTAAGATATTTTATTTTCAAATTTTCGTCGAGATGATGACGAATAAAAATCAAAGCTTTGGCCTTTTATTGTGCAAATGCATTATTTTTTTCTTTAATAGTTTTACTAAGGCCTTTAATATTTAGATACATTTCTACATCGAGAACCCATGATATATAATTCTTTCCAGAAATATCAAGGGCTACAAATTCATGTTTAGTAAGATTAGCCATAGGGATCAATAAATTTGTACCTTTAGTCTTCTGGCTTTTGTAACAGTAGAAACTCATGCTGCTTTAGTCTTCTAACTTTTGTAACGATAGAAACTCATGCTGATAACGTGTTATAAAATTTTAATAGTATCAAAATAAAATCTACACACAAGAAATCTCTAAATATTATATGCACAATAATTTCTTCAAATTTCTCTTTTTCTTTTCCTTCACAATTTTCTCTAACAATTCTCTCACAATTGGCATATCTCTCAAGCTTGGAGAAGAGTTCTATTAGTGGAATGAATAATCTTCCACTAATATGTATTAATAGTGTCTCCACTAACTCTTAATAGTGAAAATTTACATCCACTAATGAAATTAGTGAATTCTCCACTAATTCATAACGTATGTATCTTAGATGCTCAGGTTGTCCCCACGATAAGGAATAAGGCTACCATTTTGTCTGGAGGTACAGGTTAATGTTTCCTCCCATTTTGTGTTTTTTATTTAATAAACTGGTAAGGAATCACCTAACCTCGCAAGACACCGATGACTTTAAAAAAATAAATAAAATTTTAATGTAAGAAGAAAAAATAAAAATAAATTGCAAAAAGATTAAAATAAAATAAAACACAATTCCTTACATTAGAATTTTTATATTTTTGTATACCTGTGCATACGTTTTCTTTTTTTTAAGTATACATCGATTGTAGGAGAGCAAAAGAATAATTTTCTCTTCAAATCCTAATAGATTTGCATGATTGAGATATTCTTTTTTTTTTCTTTTAAATTTAAGAAGCATGTGTTCGAGTCGATTAATTTTTGAGGGGCCTATGGACACAAGCCTTATAATTTGAGGGGCATTTTTTATATTCATCATAAAATGTACAATATATATTATCATTGTTCGCAAATAAATTTTAAAATATAAAAAGGTATAAGTCACGTACTTTAAGTGCAATCAAATCATACTTTTTTTAATAATTCATTAAATAAACCTTACTCTAAATCTAATAAAAAAGAAATTTTTAGTTTTTTATATTATTATACTTGGAAAAATACTTATATACTTGATGTTTGTAGAGTATTATATTAAAAACTTGTTTTTCATTCATTATAATACTTTCTAGAAAAATGCAAATATGTAATACAATTGACAGTGTTTAATTAAATATTTTCCTATATTACATGGCATTGCTAGTTGTTTATTGCAATGGCAAAAATAATATCATAAAGCAAACAGTTGACCCTGCAAAGATTCTCATCAAACACATAGTGATATTTGCTTTAAATGTAAAAGGATCAAAATATTGATTTAATAAGTTTTGCTGACAACTGAGGTGTGAAAACCTCAACAAAAAGTATCCACTTTGGGGCAGGAGATCAAAATTGGGGTACAAAGAAGATTCAATCCAATTTTCTGCTCATCATGCCTCATGACCTGGCTTATCTTGCGGATCAAAACTATTTGCACCAGGTCAAATAGCTATCATTGAGTTGATCTCTCAAGCCTTGCACACGAAACCAAACACTCACACAGCATGATTTTGAAGCATTAAGAGATGGCCTCCCTTGTCCCCGTCAATTGATAGCAATGCTTTTGCACCCAAGGAGACACACGAGGGATAGTAATCATCCATTTGTAAGCCTTAGCTTTTTAGCCTGTCTTACACTTTGTTCGGTTCAGAAAGAGGAGGAGAAGTGAGACACTTTTATTTATTAGGAGAAATGAATTTTATTTATTTTAATTTTATTTAATTATATTAGAAGAAAATTAAATAAATTTTTTTTCATTGTTTTAAATGTATTATTATTCAACTATAAATTATTATTTTAACAATTGAGCAACTAGAAGAAGATGATAAACTTGCTTTTTAACTTGTATTTATAACCCAACCCTCCAAACTTAGGGGAAGTAGCCCAATTTACTTCTATTCTTTATTTATCCTCAACAAAATAAGAATTTGTTTCCATTTATTCCAAATTTATCTATTCTATTTAAATATTTTTCTTTTCATTCCAACTAAATTTAGTGTTAGTATACTTTGAAATGAAATGGAAAAAAATCGTCTGTATTTAGACCTTTTATTATTCTAACTTTAAGTTGGAATCAAAGGATATCACCAATTAAAAAGTATATGTTTATAAAAATTTACTATTATTCATTATTTGTTTGTTTATTTTTTTTTAAAGTTCAATTATAATTGAGTAATTATTTTCGAATACAAAAATCATCCTTTCATACCCACGTTCATACTTTGCACAAAGCAATACTAATTTTCAATTGATTCCATAGTTATTAACCAAGGAAATGATTCTTGGAAAGAACAGAACAAGAACAACAGAAAACCCGATGCCCCAAACTGTTGGTGTGTGTGTTTCCCATCACCATCAGCTTGCACCAAAGGCCAATTCTGCTAATGAACTAGTATATAATTTCCTTATGGAAGTTGTTATCACAACCCACTCTCACATTCGCAGTCTGACAGAGATGAACAATTGCCAACTCAGCCAATTACTTATATCTCTCAAGTCCCCAAGGTCTCCTCTACTACTATATATCTACTCCCAGAGATGCCAATCATTAATCTCATCCCAAGATTCCAATACCTCTAGTAGCGAGCGAGCGCGAGCCCGAGAGAGAGAGAGAGAGATCAAATGGAAAAGGGAAGCGAAAAAAATGCAGAAAATGACATTGAATTATCAGAAACAGAGCTGAGAAAGAAGGAAAAACATGGAGAAGGAGGAGGAGGGGGAGAGGAAGAATTCATGACCATGGAGAGAATATTTGAGCACAAAGAAGTGCCTTCATGGAAGACGCAGCTGACAGTAAGGGCTTTTGCAGTGAGTTTTGTGCTATCAGTGATGTTCAGCTTCATAGTGATGAAGCTCAATCTCACCACTGGAATCATTCCATCATTGAATATTTCCGCTGGACTTTTGGGCTTCTTCTTTGTCAAGACTTGGACAAAGTTACTTGACAAATCTGGCATGTTGAAGCAGCCCTTTACTCGCCAAGAAAACACTGTTATTCAGACTTGTGTTGTTGCTTCTTCTGGCGTGACCATTAGCGGTACGTCCCTCCTTCTCTTCCCTTCCCCGGATATTTTTTTAAGATGTGTCCGGAGAAGTGGTCCCGATCTCACTTCTTTGCTAAGCCAAAATTTTTAGGAGGTTTGCTATCTATGGTGTTTAGAATAGACTTTTAATATAAACAATCCCAGTTTGTACTTGTTTTTCCCCTCATTCTATTTTCTTTAATTCTATAAAAACAAAAAATATATTAGTACTTACCAATATTAATTCGGGAGAAAGAAGATGAGACAGGGAGGGAAAAGAAGGGAGAAAAAAGATTACAACATCTTTAGCGTCTGATTTCTTTATTCTCTAGAAAATGTTTTTAAAAAAGAAAAGGAAAGAAAAAATCATATTGGCCAAACAGCCCTAAAGAGCAGATATTCACATTCTTGGGCTCTGTTTGGCCTTGACGGCTAATTTTGTCCCTTCGAAATACATCGTTTTTGCCCTTTGTAACACAACAGTTCTCTTTTTTTTCAAGTAAATATTGCATACACCGTCGCTGTCTTTTGCCAAATTAAAAATCAGGAGGAAAAAGAAAACTATTTAGTATAACGAATTACTATTAGACCATATAAAAAGTAAAACATCTAATATGCCCACAGCTCATCAGTATCTCAACATGGGTTTGTGACCTAATGATGAAAACGACTTTGTAGGATTTTTTTTGCTTATTTTATATTGTTTTATTTTTTTGTGTACTTATCCAATATTTTCAGAACAAGACATTTCCCAATTATTTTGAAATTAAGTCAAATTAAATTTTTGGAGCACCATTGTTTGCATGTTCTCCTTATTCTTCTAGCAACATTAATATTTTTTATTATGTTGAGGAATTGGATTTTTTTAAATTTTTAAATAATTAGCCAATTTATTGTTAGACAACTCTTGACTCAACAGACAAAATGTTTTCAAGAACCATGACAAGCTCAAATATTTTAAGAAATTTTGCATAAATTATTGTTCCTATTGTCTTCTTTTAGGGGCTATTGTTTTTTTTATATAATAATAGTTTAATTAATTAAAAAAATTATTATAGACTGATTTTTCTTACTCGATTTAAATTTTCATTCTTCTAATATGTCAAAAATAAAAAATAAAAAATAAAGAAACAGGGGCATTATCTTTTTTTTAAAAAAAAAATTAAGAAGTCGTTGATTTATTATTCATATACAAACAAACACTTTTCACTTGGAAAAGTATAAGAACCCATTGCATGATCAAATGGAACACGATTAACAGAATAGTTTTAGAGATCCAAATCACTTTTGGGTCCAATTCTAGGTAATTAAATTAATTAACCTGTCAATACAAGTTTGAGGATAAATTAATTAATTATTAGCACCAATAAATTTTCTTAAATATAACCATATAATTTTGACCATTTTGTGCTTTAATATGTTGACTGTGCTTTTCCTCTCTAAAATCATTTGTATAAGAAACTAGAAAAATTCAAGAATTGAACTCTAAATTTTGTAAAATATAAATTAAATATTTAATTATCAAAATACTTTGCCTACCCTTTCGGATTGTAATTTCCCAATGTGATATTTTGTTTTGCACTTTGCAGGAGGCTTTGGGAGTTACCTCTTTGCCATGAGCCAAAGAGTAGTTAAACAATCGGAAGAGGGCAAAACAGACTTGCACTTCAAAAACCCGCAGTTGGGGTGGATGACCGGCTATCTTTTTGTAGTCAGCTTTTTAGGCCTCTTCTCTGTGGTTCCACTAAGAAAGGTGGGTAAGCTTGGGACACTAGTTAAACTACCCCTCAAAATATTCAAAAATATTTATACATATTTGCTTATGTCGGTTTTTGTCAAAACGTTACAATAGTAAAATTAAGCCGATGCCGAAAGGAAATTTATTTAAGGGGATGGAGACGTCAATCATTAAGCCATTGGGTTGTTAAACACGTTTTCTTACGTCTCAGTATAAATAACTAATTACGTTCCATGACCGTTAAGGCTCAATCACTAACTGAAGTTTGCTCCACGTTCGGATAATGGTTTTTATCTGGACGCCATGTATAAAACGGGAAGGGTTTCTCAGTTGAATCATCCAACAACATCACTCAAAAATCCAATTTTCCTTTCGACATTTACGTATTTTTTTACTGCTTTGTTTAGTTTAATATTTTTTGCTATTTCCAGTTCTATTTCCTTTCATTTGAAATCTAATTATCCACAAGTTTATCTTCTTTGCAATCATTCAATACACATCCCTTTTAGAATTTGTTTTGCTCTATGTGCAATTTATTTGCCTTCTTAGACCCTTTCTATAGTAAGTCTAAAGAATCCACACCTTTAAAAGATCTGATTCCCATATTATTTCCCTTATCGGATTGTTTATATTCATCAGAAGAGTAGCCGATCTTTGATTTTATCAACTCCCCTTTTGTACGACAACATAGATTGGCACGCCTAGTGCAACCAAAGGTCATTGCTGCATGCAGTTACATTTGGGTCGCCTGATGTCGAATATTCCACAATAGCTCCCTACTGCAGATTCATTCAAGTGACCTCCAGTTTGTGCTCTTTAGGGGGCTTTTGACCCATCAGCCAATACTTCAAGTAATACTCGTGTTCTCCCCCCCCGAGCAAGGGTGTCAGTCCTCTTCACCATCCCAAGTGTCCCAGTTGACACCTACTTCTTTAACTGCTACATGGCATGCTATGGAACTAGGTGAACTTATGCAATGTCTCATTCCCTAGTTTACCACAGTATTCTGACCTTGACTCCAGAATGAGCTCCACCATTTTGCACTGAGGCAGAGTGCTCATGGGGTATACTAGGCAGTTGGATATCCTACTCTTGCAACAAATAGTGCACCATCTTATGAGTCATTCAATTGTTGCGCAGAGAGCCATCATTCCCAACATTTAGGGGGCACCAAGGTGTTTCGGGAATAACTGTTTAGAATGGTATTCTAACATAACCTTTTCTGGGAATGGCCACCTACCCAATGACTGGGGTCCAAACACCATTCAATTCAGTAGTAGCGTTCAATAGGAGTGTTCTTCCTCACTTCAAGGGGCAACAAAGTTATCCCACAGCTTTTCCCCCTGTGTATCCTACAACAACGGTAGCTTATCCATCGCAAGAAGTAGGATACAATGAGATGGCTCTGTTTCCAAGCCAAGGTCCTCGACCAGTTATGCTGAATCCATTGATGCAACCTCAATAGCCAGCTTAATCAGCTGATGTTAACGCAATGACAGAAGCATTACGACGGCAAGCCATAGACCAATTGCTGCCCAAATTCTAACTCTACCTGAAGTTCCTGCAGCTGCTGCTAAAGCTTTTTGACTTTTTCCACCCTTTCCTCGATTTCTGTTTGAAGGACACCTAAGCGGGCAAAAGTCTCAAGGCAGCTGTTCCGCAAAAATGCCTTATGCTCCCGAAGCTGCTTTAATGATTCGAGTTGGCAAAAAAACCTCATCCCTTCTATTCTGGGTATCTGAAAGGCAGCACCTGGTGAACCTCATTTACCCCAAATAATTGGCTGACAGTCGCTTAAGTGCAACAGGGATTTCCGGATCGGCTGATTGTATGACAAGCAGGAGGGCTCGGCTGATGGTCTCTTGCGAAGCTTTTGTTGTAGGCAGGGTGGTCCCAACTAGGCTATTTAGAAACTCAAGTGCGGCAGTAATAGATGTCATCAGCTGAGGTAGAATGACTCTTGTTGATGGGTTTGCCTCGAAGCTGTAGGAGTTGTTTCCGTAGCAGACTATGTGGGCTCTTTTTGAAGCTCTGGAATGGAAGGCCCCATTGGGATGGTTACTGGGTTCTCTGAAGCCGTTGGTTCAGCTGGTGGAAGTGCTACTGTTAAAAGAGTGGCCGTGGGAGGATCCTCTTCAACCAATGGCTTTTCTGGAGCCAAGGGAGATGCATCTTCCTCTGAGTCAGAGGAGGTCTCAATAATGACTGGTTGACTAACCTTTTGCTTCCATTTCTGCAAAAGAGGAAAATAAGATGAGTTAGTCAAGAAATCAAATAAGAATATTTGAGGGTTTGAAGTTTGGAGGAATTCTAACCTTGGCGATCATGGGAGTAGGGGTTTTGTGTTTTCTTTTCGATCACCGCAGTAGGGAGGAAACTTCTTCCTCATCATCTTCTTCTTCTTCTTCTTCTCTGGAAGCATTTGGAATGGTCAGGGTTCTTCGCGCCAAAGGTGATTGAAAAGTTGGTATAGTAATAGGGCTGGTGGGTGCTTTGCTGTGTTTTCCTTTCTTGGAGGTCGACGTTTCCGTCGTTGTTATGGTCGGTCTAGTTATTCAAAGAAGCCAAGTATTCACAGAATCAGAAAAAGAGATCTCACTTAACATCCACCACCACAGGTTGAAGTTGGGCGAAGTCTCCAACACCACTTAGAAATGATGGAACTCAAAAGAATGCATGGTAGCAAGGGAGCTATCGGCTAAAGTCTGCACATTTTCAGCCGATAGGATGGACTTGACAGTATGAGATGTAGCGTGCCCTGGATCGGTGGGTATGTCTTAAATTAGCCTAAACTGCTGAGAAAAACAATATGGGTTGTATCGCTCATACAAGGACTTGGCACTCCTGGCTCTTGGTTTAGCCCCTAAGAGGAGTTCTCGAGGACACAGTGCCTGTGTCCAGAAGGCCAGCTAAGTTGCTTCCGGACTCACCGAAAAAGTTCTCAGCTAGAGTGGACATTTTCCTAGTTAGAGTAGGGGGGAAAAGGGGGACATATTATACATGCAGCGTTGATCGAGATATGAAATAATGGTATCGAGTGGAGATGTATTCAACAGAATTTTCAGCAGCCGATAACTGGTAGCTGGGGCAAAAGGATCAGCAGTTTCTCAGGAGATGCGGCTAACACTAAATTGAGGAAGGTATTGGTAAAGCCATAGCTGCATAATCCAGAGAGGGCCCCCAAGGTTAATAGGATCGTCCCCTGCTGACAAGGACAAAACTAACTGATTCATGGTCTGATAAACTAAGGCTAATACCAGAGAGGCCAAGTCACAGTGCCTCTTTCTCCTCAGTAAGGCCGATACGTAGTATCAGTACTCATTGTTGATCCCAGCCAAATGGGAACAGAGGACGTACTTGCAGAGCCACAACCACAGAAAGGTGGCTTGCTCTTGCTTAGTCGGAGTTTCTTGTAAACCCTTGTGAGCAATTATAAAATTACTATATGAAGAGGTGGCCTTATCCAGGTGTGCCTTAATGGCTGGCATGTTTTCCTTATCATGGAGTTTTGGGACCTCATCCCCATCACATCGGAAGCCAAAGATGGTGTAGATATCCAAGATGATTGGGGAAAACATCCCATGGGGAAAATTGAAGCCATTGATCATAGAACACCAGAACGGGAGAACTACGGCAAAAAGATTATGATCGAATGCCATGTCGAAATTCGTCATTATTATCGCATCATGGATGCCCCACTGGTCCCATATGACCCCAAATTTGGTGTGGCAACGATCTCGCCATTCTTTGTAGTTCTTCAATTTTCACGCCCAATGGTGAAAAGATGTCAAAGGATTGGCCGAGGAAAAGGTTCTTTGGTTAAGGGGGAGAACGAAATCATTTGGTTGGATGAACTTCAGATATTCCATGGTAACGTCTGGCGGCAATAGCCGAGGGCCTAGGGTGTACAGATTTGCTTCAACATGGATTAAGGCCAGAATAGTTCTATCAACTGGGGTTGCCATGGCAGATCAGATTTCGAAGAAGAGAATAGAGTGTAGAGGGGATGTTAAACCACAAGGGGATTAGAAGTCTAATTGAAACAAAAGTCACTAGAGTGAGGAATTGTGTATGGGAACCACCGCTATTTAAAGAAAATATTTGAAGCTTAGCCGTTCGTGGGTTCTAAAGTCGAGGTGTCACAAACTTTTCGCAACATTCGGAATATTTCGGTTTGTCAGAAAAAGAACAACTACGAATCAATGTTGTACGATTCCCATCACATCACCTGTTTGCATTCATAAAGTAATGGGACTCGGTGGGCATGTGTTGATGTCAGTTTTTGTCAAACCGTTGCAACGGTAACATTGAGTTGATGCCGATAGAAAGTTTCTTTGAGGCGATGGAGACGTCAATCATTTTGTAGTCGATGGCCCCAGTCAACATCGGAACCAAGAAGCCGTTGGGTTGTTAGACACATTTTCTTAAATCTCGACATAAATAACTGATCACATTCCACGATCGTTAAGGCTCAACCACTAACCGAAGTTTGCTTCACGTTCGGATAATGGGTTTTATCTAGACAGCATGTATAAAACAGGAAGGGCTTCTTAGCTGAATCATCCAATAACATCACTCAAAAGTCCAATTTTCCTTTCGACATTTACGTGTTTTCTTTTCCGCTTTGTTTAGTTTAGAATTTTTTGTTATTTCCAGTTCTATTTCCTTTCGTTTGAAATCTAATTATCCGTAAGTTTATCTTCTTTACAGTCATTCAATACACATCCCTTTTCGAATTTATTTTGCTCTGTATGCAATTTATTTTCCTTCTTAGACCCTTTCTATAGCAAGTCCAAGGAACCCACACCTTTAAAAGATTCGATTCCCACATTGTTTCCCTCATCAGATTATTTATATTCATCAGAAGAATAGTCAACTTCTAATTTTATCGGCTTCCCTTTTATACAGTCACAATATTATACCATAGTCTCATGGACTACATAAATTAAAATTTTATACTTTTTTAAAAGTCACACAAACAATGCATGTTCCATTAAATTTCAATACAGTGGTTTTAAAGATACAATGTATATGTGGTAGACAAAAATCAAATCTATATAAATATTTTCCTATTATATTAGCCAAAAATAAAATGCCAGATAGCATATTAATACATTTTTCCCCTCCCTCCAACGTAGGGGGAAAAAAAGGAAATTTCTTTGATGGATTTGATTTTTTTTTTTTTTTTGGATTAAAATTTTTAAACTGTTATACTTTTCAGAAAATATGACTTGTATGCATAATGGTTTAAAACATGTCTTACCCCAAAATGAAATCACCTAACAATTTAAAAAAAACAACAACAAACAAACAAAACAGGGCTAGAGTTGATGAATAATTTATGTGCTTGAAAGTCTCCATCCTTTAACTAATGTTCTACTTTAATTAGCTACAAATATTTAAGAAAAGTCAAGAGAATAGCATTGTCTAGCCTAAATAGAAATAAGAATTTGAAAATAAAATGAGAAATATTTTAGTGATTTGATGGGAATTATGATACACCCCACTAACAACAAGAAATTCAACAAAATTGATGATTTGATTTATTTTTGAAAATATTATTTATGTCTCAAATAAATATTTTATTTTGATTTAATATAACATTTTAAGAGATTATTTAATAATAGATAAATTATCACCTAACTTCCTGCAATAAAAAAAAAAGTTATTAGTAGAGCGTTATAAATTAATTGAACCTATATCTGTTAAATAAATGAGGTTAATTATATAAGTTTAGATGGAAAATAATTTGATTTAGGAGAGTGGACATTTAATTATAGACATCTCAAAATAAAAATATATTCAATTTCAAATGAAGAAAGTATGTACTGTAATTATAATTAACTTTTATTTATTTGTTAGATAATTATTTTTATTAATTTTTTAAGTTAGGTAGACTTGCATGTTAGGCATACTTGTATAGGTTGTTTTTCTTTAAACACCTTAATGAATTGGATAATTGATAAAGACTTCTTTCAAACTTTCTCTTCCTTTTCAACTTCTAGGTGCAGTGGGTTGATTGTGTGTTTGTCTCGTATCAGGATCAATCAAATCTTATTTGATTAATTAAAAAATTTATTTAAAGAAAAAAAAGTTCTAATAGTGAAATTGAACATTATTCTTCAGAAAAAGTTTACTTTGTCATTTCAAAATTAAGTAGTTCTTCACATGAAATTCAATTAATTTTCCACTAATCAAATGTATAAACTTTTGAAATGGTCCAATTTTGCCATTTCCTTCGATTTTGACTGTCAATTTCACATCAAACCATTTTAAAAAATGTAGAAGTTTGGATGGCAATGCCTCCATATTTGCAATGACAAAGTGAATTTGTTCCTTATTTATATCAACAAAATTCATTTCTTAGGAAGGTAGATAGAAACTTATTGACATTTTGCTAATGCAATGTACACATTTATTGTGTGCAGATTATGATAATAGACTTCAAACTGATATATCCCAGTGGAACTGCCACAGCACATCTAATTAATAGCTTCCACACTCCTGAAGGGGCCAAGCTAGCTAAGTAAGCTGATACCTATTTCTTTTGATGTTCACATTTCAATTAAGTATACATCAGAGATTTCTTACTATTCAAATTTATTGCGTTGAGATCTGCAGAAAACAAGTGAGGGAGTTGGGAAAGTTCTTCTCCTTCAGCTTCTTGTGGGGTTTCTTTCAATGGTTCTTCACTGCTGGTGATGACTGTGGATTTGCCAGCTTCCCAACGTTTGGATTGCAAGCATACAAAAACAAGTAAACATTTTATCGTTTTTCCTCGTAGCCAAATTAATCGATTTGCTTTTTTGTATTTGACCGAATATAGAGATACAAGAAAGCCCTTCAACTGTCAGACTCTCCGAGATAAATTAAAGAGGAATAGAAATTTAAAATTTGAGGTCAAAATAGCATGATAGCTCAACGTGATTGCGTATGGAATATAGATTAGAATCCCCGAAAGCAAGGGGGTAAAAATGAACCCAAAATGAAGGCTAAAGACAATTCCTACTTCTTTCTTTCTTCTTTCTATTCCCTTAAGATCATTCATCTTGGCTAAAGTCTTAATTTGAAATTACAGGTTTTACTTCGATTTCTCTGCAACTTATGTTGGAGTGGGAATGATCTGCCCTCATATCATAAATGTTTCTGTGCTAGTCGGAGGAATGCTTTCTTGGGGAATTATGTGGCCTTTAATAGCAACCAGAGAAGGTGATTGGTATCCTAAAAACCTCGACCACGCTAGTTTGAAGGGTCTTCAAGGCTATAAGGTAACAAGAAATACTTTGCTTCGCTATGCATTGCTAGTCTCTCTACTTGTCTTTTCACAAACGAATTAGCTCATCCTACAATTCTGTAGGTTTTCATTGGAATTGCTATCATTCTTGGAGATGGTCTTTACAACTTTTTGAAGGTGCTAAGTCGAACCATGGCCGGTCTGATAACTAAATTTCAGAAGAAAAATGCTGACATGCATCTTCCAACGTCGGCTAATCATGCTTCACCTACTAGCAAATCTCTCACCTTTGATGATCAACGCAGAACTCGGCTCTTTTTGAAAGATCAGATCCCAACATGGTTTGCTTTTGGAGGTTATGTCACCATTGTAGTCATCTCAACCATAACACTTCCACATATCTTCCATGAGCTCAAGTGGTACCACATTTTAGTCATCTACGTTTTTGCACCAGTGCTGGCCTTCTGCAATGCATTCGGATGTGGGCTAACCGATTGGTCTCTAGCATCAACTTATGCAAAGCTAGCCATCTTCACAATAGGAGCATGGGCTGGTGCTGCACATGGTGGAGTACTTGCCGGTTTAGCAGCATGTGGAGTGATGATGAACATCGTTTCGACAGCTTCTGATCTGATGCAAGATTTCAAGACTGGATACTTAACCTTGGCTTCACCACGGTCCATGTTCATCAGCCAAGTGATCGGCACTGCAATTGGATGTGTAGTATCCCCTTGTGTGTTCTGGATCTTCTTCAAGGCTTTCCCCGATCTTGGGGTACCGGAAAGTGCTTATCCAGCTCCCTTTGCAACTGTTTACTATAACATGGCTAAACTGGGTGTCGAAGGTTTCTCAGCTTTGCCAAAGGATTGCCTAAAATTGTCCTATGGGTTCTTTGCTGCAGCAATTCTCATAAACACAATCAGGGATTCTGTTGGAAAGAAGAGTGCCAAGTTTATTCCTCTTCCAATGGCCATGGCAATACCATTTTATCTTGGACCTTATTTTGCCATAGATATGTTTGTTGGGACAGTGATTCTCCATGTTTGGCAGAGGATAGACAAGGCCAAAGCTGATGCTTTTGCACCAGCAGTAGCTTCAGGTTTGATTTGTGGGGATGGCATATGGACTCTTCCTAGTTCTATTCTTGCTCTGGTTGGGGTGAGGCCTCCAATTTGCATGAAATTCCTTTCAAGAGCTACAAATAGGGCTATTAATTGGTCGGGTATATATGGAGCCGGCCCGACCCGAAAATCGTTTATTTTAGGTTTGGTATAATTATTTTATTACTTGAATCGACATGAATCCATTTAGCCTATATAATTGTATCCGAATATAGAACAATAATACTCGTACCCATTTATTCGATTATCCGATTAATATAAATATTATAATATATAATATATATTATTATATTACTATATCATTCGGAGAAGTAATGGTACGCTACTAATTGATCTCTCCTAAAATTTCAAACTTGTAAACTATTTCTTACAGATTTGCACTACAAGAAAATAAGGATTTAGCGATGGCATTTAGAGACAACGTGTTAGCCGTCGCTAATTTCTGACGGTTAGCGATGGCATTGCGACGGGAACAAAATAGCGACAAGCAGTTGACCACCCGTCACAATGCTGTGTCTAATTAGAGATGGCAAAAATGCCGTCTCTAATTAGAAACGGAATTGCCACGAAGTCTCAAAATTCGATTAGATTTTTTTTTTTTTTTGAAATTTTCAATTAGTCATTGCTAAGTCGTATCTAAATTGCGAAGGTTGAGCGACGGCGGTTTGTAATTATAACTAATCCATTATAAATTGTCTCTAAGCCGTAGCTAACTTGAGACGGTTTAGCAACGGTATGGTGTGCTGTCGCTAACGAATTAGCGAAATTTTATCCAAAAAATTTTAATATTAGAATATACTTTTGCCGTAGCTAAACTCTTTCTAATTAGAGACGAGTACCTAGTCCTCCCTAATCCCTCACTAATTAGAGAGAGTGTAGTTACGTAAGGTAGGGTATGGTCTTTAAATAGCGACAGCGTAGCTACGGTACCCTTAGCTATGGATGAACCATCACTAGTCAATTGCTAATTAGAGACAATACCCTTTGCCCTCACAATGCCGTCACTAAATTATTAAAACAAAAAATTCCAAAGTTTAGTTTCATTTATGTGTGGATATACTTATAGTTAGAGCATGTGATTTTTATGTTATGTATGCTGCAAATTTACACTATTAAATATATTTTATGTATATAGGTAGAATATGTGATTATTATAATATTATACTAATAGTTATATATATATAACTATTAGTATATATATGAGTGGATATGTATAAATATATGTTATTGTATACATATCTAATTTTGTATTATTATTATTATTATTATTATTATTATTATTATTATTATTATTATTATTATTATTATTATTATTATTATTATTATGACATACATGTATATATATTTATAATATATTATTTTTTTACTTTATTTAATTGAGTAGTAGAAAGTACGAAAAAATATTATTAAGTGAATATATATGTGTGTGTGTGTGTATAATACATTACTAATTATACTATATAATGTATAATATATTATATACAATAAATTACAATTAAATTATAATACACGATAATTAGATTTATAATATTATATATAATTTATTTATTATTGTAGGCAACTCGGATAATTTTTACGTAAAAAAAATGTTTTAAAAGTGGTAAATATTATTTTCAATATTATTTGTATTATATGTTTTTTTTTTGTCAAAATGAGGATATAATGTGGAAAGGTCATAGCTAATCCCTTTCTGATTGGTAGGATTTAGCAATGGCCATTGATTTTTTTTTAATTTCAATATTTAGCGACGGGTTAACTACGGTAAATTGCCGTAGCTAAATCATACGGCATTTTAGATTTTTAATTTTGAATTTTTGCTGTCTCTAATTCGTTGCTATACACGACGAGAGATTAGCAACGGAAATGTGCCCTAGCAAAATTAAAGACTAAGTCTAACACTTAGTCTATTTTTTCCTCATCTTCGCTGTCGTTCGTCGTCACTGTTGTGTATCACGGGAACTAGGACTCCAAAAAAGGGCTTATACAAAATTAAATTTAAGAGTCTTACGGTCGTTTTGGTATATCATAGAGCCAAATCAGAGTTGTAGATTGAAAGTTTTGTGCAAAAAAAAATTATGTGTCAAACAATGAAATTCCAGAAAATTAGTCTGAAAATGGATGAACTTAATGATGATTAATGGTGTGATTTTGGATGAAATAAATGAGAATTATGAAGTGAATCCCTTTTATATGAAGAGAGAAATGATGTGGAAAAAGGAAAATGAAAGAATTGAAAAAACGGCGTGAATGAAAGTTGAACGTTTTTCTTAACTGTCGGCTAACCGTTGGTTAAACGTCGATTGAACGTCGGCTACTTGTCAGGCACGTTGGCTATTTTTCGGCCAAACATGATTTAACCTAAAAATAATATTTGGTGTAGGTTTATTAATAAATGGTCAACAGTTTGTTGAAAACGGTAGAAACGGGGGACGAACAGCCGTGAACGGAAAAAGTTAATTAGGACCTTTGATTTCTAAAACTTTTTGAAAGCTAGTGTGCTTCACTTTTTTCATGAAATGCTATGTTTTATACCGTTTTGAAAATTCCTAAATATATTCAAGGTTTATCTGAGTAAGAATTATTTTACGCCATTTTGGGATCAAATGAACTTCATAATTGATTTGGAAACCTTAACGGATGACTAAAACATGAATTTTGTGAATTTAGTCCTTTTTGGATTAAATACTTGGGATTTTCAGAAAATGATAAATTTTGGAATCGGGTATTCATAAATTGACTGGAATACCCTTATTGGAACATTTTATGAAAATGCGTTTGGAAATTTTGAATTTAATCCTCTTTTGGGATTAGAATTTTGAATTTCTTTAAATGAATTCCTTTTGGAATCGAGTATTTGGAAAATAATCCAAATGTCTTTATTGGAATGTTTTATGAAAATCTTTAGAATTAGATATTCGGTAAATGACTGAAATATCATTATTGAAACTCTTGTAAACACTTTTTAATTCGAGTACGAGTAAAATAATTTGAATACCCAAATCTTTTAGAATCAAGCATAGGTAAAATGACTCGAATGCCCTTAGAAATGACTTTTGTGATGGAGTACAAGCAAAATGACCCGAATACTCCTGAAAACTTGTTTTGATGTGTGAAAAGAACTCTTTACCCCTGTTTTGACACGGTTTTGAAAAATGATTTCTCGCTATGAGATTGACATTTTTTGATTCAGAGAAACCAAAACTTTGTTCAAGAAAACCTAAAAGGTTTATTATTCACATCTTCATGCTTTAGGGAAAATAATCACCATTAAATGGTTTTTGTAATCATAAGAGTCCATTTTCCCAATTAAATCGTAGCATGAAATAAAATTTCACTTACGCAAAAAAACCCAAATATTCATAATTCATATCTTCATACATTAGAAAAATATTCACCATTAATTCAATAATCATAGGCTTGAAGATTCACATTTTTCCTATTTTAAAACTTAGCATGAGACCAAATCATTTTTACTCAGAAAAATTATACTTTGGTTCAGGAAAACCAAAAGAGTTCACAACAACCATATGGCACATGACCACAACACATTTTGAAAAACCACTAGCACCAAAACGGCATTTATAAAACAAGTGAGACTTGCCTTAGTAAACGCTATTACTTAGCAACTTGTTACCCTTTAGACTTCACCGAGTCCTAATGATATTCGTGCCTGCATTAAAGAAGTATGACACCCTGTCTTAGCATCTCAATTCTCTAAAGTAATGCACTATTAATAAATGTGTTGCTTCCTAAATTCACATTTCTCATAGCTTCATTAAATCTAATAGAACAAAACATATATATTACTTCCTCACAATTTCTACATTTTGTATTTCATGGCATATCTTTATGTTTTTGCCATAACTTTCAATCCACAAGTCCAAATGTCGTCAAACTAGTTTCAAAACATCCCCAAGACATTTCTTTACAATTTTTAGTTTATGAAATACCAATTCCTTTTTCCATTTTATTCAATTATGATTATAAATTTTCAGCATTCTAATCCCATCACAGTTTGGCAATCTTTGGTATTTTCATTGTAATTTTCTATTTACAAGTCCAAATAACTTCAAATTTATATCAAAATGTTTATATGACTTTTATTACAAATACATGAACTCCTTTCAATTAGACCTGAAACCAACACAGAGATACTGCAAGCAAAAGCTTGCTATTTTGCCCAGAAATTCACACTTTTTCTCACCAAATGTATTATCTATGTATTCTATTATCATGTTAGCACATAGTTATCACTTAATACATATCATCCTTCATCTTAATATCATCAAACCTTCTTAGTTTCAGTCATGAAGAAAGCAATAACATCATATATACAAAGTAACAAAACAGCAATCATGATCAAAACATATATTAATCTTCCATTTTCCTTCACAAATATCACTTCTCTACTTTGTTTATCTCTTATGTTCTTTCCTTCCATAAGTATAGGCATAATCAACCTCCTATAACTTCTTCAAAACACTATCAAACAATACAAAAATCACAGCAAAACACACCACAATGCTACTGATGCATATTTATTTAGGTCTAAAAATCATATAAAAATAAGCACATTCTCAATCAAGTTTAAATTAAAGCGTTAACCCCAAATTACACATATGAGTAAGCGTACTCATCATTAACATAGCATAGGATTCAAACGAGTGTCAATCCTCAAGGAACAAGTATGCATTAATCACTTTTCTTTCATTGTTTAACTGACTCCATAAAATGAAAAGCAAAATAAAACAAAACAAAATAAAATAAAAGAATATATACATGTCAAGGATGGAGAATTATGTAACTTAAACTATTATTTTGACACACATGACCTTAAAGCACTTAACCATTATCATAATTAATTATTCTCTTAGCAACATAAAGGATTAAGATAGATTCACTTCCTTTCCAATCCATGAAATCACTACTTTTTAGATAAATTAGCATCACATTCCTGTCTCAACTAATCCACCCAAAAGATGCATTAAACGAAATCCTTGATTAAATTTCCATTCTTGGCAAACTTAAACATAAAATTAACCAATGAATCAATTCCTAGCAGACATCAATTAACCTTTAATTACCAATTCTTAGCAATTAACCCCTTTTCCAAGCAAGTTAATAGACAACAAATATGAAATTAATAAATTGAGACCACTATCAACCCATTTTCCAAGTAAGTTAATAGAAAGAAACAACCAACCAATCTTGTAATATGCACAAGTAATTAAATACCAAGAATAACAATCAATTAATCAAAAGATCAACCAACCAATCTTGTAATATGCACAAGTAATTAAATACCAAGAATAACAATCAATTAATCAAAAGATCAAATAACTCTAAAAATCATGAATACCTAAAACAATGTCGAATTATAATAAAATAATTAACACATTATTGTTCAAGAAAAAGAAAACAAAGTAAAAGAAAGCACTCATAGACAAGCCTCCTTCTTCTTCCTTTGTAGACTCTCTTGTACAACTCTCCTTGAATTATTTATCTCGAGAAAATATAGGTGATGCACTCTAAAATAAATCTAAACCTCTATATTGTGCACCTCCCCCTTCTTAGGGTAAATTGATCTTTATTTATAGATTTACAAAGTTCTTAAAAGAATCCTAAATAAAGAAGAAGTAATTATCTAAAAATCTCCAAAACCAAAAAGGAATAATAAAAAGCTAAATAAAAACCTAAATAAACTAAATGAGCCCGCCGCCTTTGATCGTGCAATTGAAAAGTAGAAATCAATTTGGACTTCAATTCTGAAATTGGAAACAAATTTTGACTTTTGATTTTGTCTTTGTCGTTTTCTGCTAAACACAAGTCTTGTTGAATTGGAATTATGCTGAAACTGGCTTCCAATTGAGCCAATTGAAATCTGCTGAAGCCATCAAGATTTGTCAAATCGTTCTTTGTTGTCGGCTCGCTGAGCCACTACTCGAGCCGCCTTTCCTTGTTGCAATCGGCTCAGTTGAGCCGCAATCTAAGCCACCGAAGCTATTTCCCTTTTCTTTCTTCTCCTATTGTTGCATCGGCTCAATGAGCCACCGAATGAAAAACCGAAGTTGCTTCCTTTTTCTTTCTTGTTTCGGCTGCTTCTCTTTCAGCCTGACATTGTTGACTTTTGCTTCACGTGCCTTAGTCCCACTGAAGTCACTTCTTTCTTTTCTTGGTTCTGTTACTTTTGTCTTCTTCTTATTTGTTTTATGATTGAGCCGTGACCGAGCCGATTCTCCCTTTTCCTTTATTCCAATTCCAATTGCAATTTGTCCTCTGTTCCTTCTCCTTCTTTGCGCTTTTCTCAATTCTTTCTAATGGAAGACCGGCACCGCTGTCCTTCCTAGGCTGGTGCTAGTCTTATGCTGAAAAATTATATAATTAGTTCTAAATTTCACCAATTTTTACATAAAATTACAAAAAAATATTTTTATAAGAGAAATATTAAATAGGAAGGAAACAAATTTTTATAAGTTTCCTACTTGATAATTAGTTATTATATAAAAAGTGTCTTAATTTAGCCTCAAATAATTAGAAAAATATGACTAATTTAGGCCCTATCAGCTACCACCACATAGCCTTAACCAAACAACATCACAAAAAAAGTCTTTACCAAGTATGTCTCATAATTCATGCAATTTTCTATGATAAATTAACATCAAAATACTCCTCATAAGCTATAGAACATCTTTAATTCATGGAGCAAAGCCTTTTACCTTGTGTAGAATAATTTATTGCTTTGAAATTACCCAAGCTTTCTTTCTCCTTCCTTTCTCTATCTTCTCACGATTTTCTCTCCCCTTTTTCTTCCTTTTTTCTTTTCTTTTCTTTTCCTTTCTCTCTTCTTGCTTGCTAATTTTGGTGGCCAAAATGGCCTTTTACTGCCATTTCCTCTTTCTTTTATATGTAAATTACATCACACGGTCAAAATAGGCATTAATTAGTCAAATAGTGCGTTAATTAATCCAAATTAATTTGGTGAAAATTTATTGGTCCAAGAGTATACCTAGGTGGTGTTAGAATTCATGGACTCCTAAACGCGGAAAATATCCACGAATCCCTCCCGAGGACCCAAGTAAACGATTAAGATGATCTAAGGTTTAAGAATTACCTCTGGTTGCTGTAATCGAAATCATTCGATTCTAGTTGCGCTGTTGTACGTTCAACCCGAACAATCACCAGACGCTACAGTATGCGAACGTCCTCTATCGGATACACACCGCGAACTCACTCGATACCCGAGGAGTGCTAGCGTCTAGGGTTTGAAAGGGTTTTTTTTTTCTTTTCTGGTAGAGAATGGCACGAATGTTCTCAACTGAAAAATTGGTCTTTTGAAAAGACGGCTAGAGTTTTCTTAAAAAACCTCCGAACCTCTTAGAGTCCAACCCTAATAATATCTTATCATATTCTAATTTAAATTCAAATTAAATTAAAACTGATATGATAAGATTCTGCCATTATCTCGATAATTTAACTAATTAATTTACCGAGTCAAATTCTTATAATCTGGATATCATCCAAATTCATCGAACCTGGTCACCAAAAAAATAACCTAACAAGTTCGCTTATTGTGTGACCCTATAGGTTCATTTAACACTGGCAGTGTGCCTAAATCATATTTAAATGGCCCACAAGTTATAAGCGGTTTCTAGCAAAACATTATAACTATCCAGGTTAAATGAAGATCGGTGATCTCTTTGAACCAAACCATAATTTTATATTTAGTCCTTTTGTCACACGATATCCAGATTAAGCGTAAGGCACGGAGCATGTCATCCTTATTAAGCTTAATCAATTATTTCTTGATTTCATAGTAGACTGTTCAAACAAATGATATCAATATCTTAGATTGATATATTTGAGCACGGTCATGCATTTTTAATAGTCTAACTTATCAATGGGCCCATGGATATCTCTCCCATAACTGAGAGGGACAAATTCCTTCATAATCAATCATATTTCTCTCCTTGATTTATTCTATATCCAACAGTAGTCTAATTTATTATCTGGTTAAAGACAACTTTAGACAATGTCAAAATATAGAATTTATCAAGTAGGAAACTATGATGAATTTACGTCGAAGGACTTTCAATATTATTATGGCTAGAAAGTAATTATGACATATTCCATGAAGTACTCTCACAGTGGGTCATGTCCAATACAATGTTCTCTAACATTTATTTATGTCTTGACTCGATATCACAAATATCCATGGCCAGTAAAACATAGCCATCAAGTCACAAACATACTAATCTTAATTTATTATTATTCCAATAATAATAATCGATCAGGGACAGTTTTAGAATAGTCATTGTATTCATTGTAGGGTTTTACTATCAAGTCACGTACTTGATGACCAACAAAACAAAACTCACTATTCATAGAAAGGAAAGCCTCATATTATTATATAAAACATAATGACAATTGTATAAGTACAAATTGACTCTAGGGCATATCCCCAACAGGTGGCATGTGGAATATAGTAGAAGTTCTTAGAAACCTTCCATGAACTCTCATGCATCCAATCATGGCACTTGGCTTGCACAACCAATCACATGAAGACACTTGGCTCTTCTAACCAATCATATGACTAAAATCACCTTATTTCTTCAAGAAATCATTATATTTCTTTAGAAATACTCATATTCAAGTCACTATTCATCCCAGTCGAAAAAACATTTTATTTGACCTATTTGATCTATGCATTAAACTGAGCATTTTGGTATCTCCCAAAATTTCTAAATTCCTTCTTAGTTTTTCTTAATTCGAGATCA
Source organism: Voacanga thouarsii (assembly GCA_026120185.1). NCBI lineage: Eukaryota > Viridiplantae > Streptophyta > Magnoliopsida > Gentianales > Apocynaceae > Voacanga > Voacanga thouarsii. The sequence goes on along the minus strand of JANUWF010001093.1, from coordinate 2,075,221 downwards.
AATATTCCTCCAACACCCCTTAAAATTTTTATTGCACCAAAATGTTCGTCTAATTAAGCTGATCATTTCTTATTCTGAGTACAAAAGGGTAGGATGTTACATGGAACTAAGATATTGGGAGACGTATTTATTTAAGATACATTTATCATGTGTAGATTTCCTTGATGTATAGATCTTTGACTTGAGTATTGCAGGACTTGCTAGAAAATAAGATTGTGACATTGATCTTATGCTATAGTTGTTGGGAGACATATGTAAACTCTTGCTATAGAGTGTGGGACTAAACTATTTATGCATGGCCTAGGATACATATATGCATATAGATGACTCTTGTTTTGATAAATAGTTAGAATAAATTGTGATAGGGAGTCATGTACTTTTATAGATGGTGTTGGCCCTTTTTGTCAAGGATCAAACCCGTAGCTTGTTTTGTTTGCAGCACAGCAAGTAAATCCTTATATAAACTCTTCATATATAATACTTATCTTCCAAGTCATTTGCTATTTATATGATTTTGCCTAAAGAACTAAACACTTGATATGCATGCATGGTTTAGACCTTTCCTTTTACAACAAATGGCACTTTGGTCATACAAAAGTAATTTCAAAATGAAATCTAGTATTCTACAATAAAGTTTTGATAAAACCTACACCATACCACGAATCTCTTCCGAGGATCCAAGTAAACAATTAAGAAGATCTAAAGTTTACAGAATTATCTTTTGTTTGGAGTAATCGAGATCCTTCGATTCTGATTATACTGTTGTACGTGCAACCCGAACGATCACCAGACGTTGCAGTGTGCAAACGTCCTCTATCGGATACACACGGCGAACTGACTCGTTACTCTGAGAGTACTAGCGCCTATAGTTTGAAAGGGTTTTTTTCTGGTGAATGGAGGCACGAATATTTTCAACAGAACAGGGCTCTTAAGAAGACGACTAGGGTTTTCTTAAAAATTCCCGAACCTCTTAGAGTCCAATTCTGATAATATCTTATCATATTTTAATTTAAATTTAAATTTAATTAAAACTGATATGATAAGATTCTACCATTATCTCAGTAATTTAACTAATTAATTTACCGAACCCGATTATTATAATCTGGACATTATCCAGATACATCGAATGTAGACATATTTCCAAATTCATTATATCTAATAAATTTTCTAAGTTCGATTAACTTAGATATATTTCCAGATTCATCGAATTTGGTTACTAGAAAAATAACCTAACATGTTCGCTTATTGTGTGACCCTATAAGTTTATTTAACACTAACAGTATACCTAAATCATATTTAAATAGCCCACAAGTTATAAATGGTTTCTAACAAACCATTATAACTATCCAGATTAAATGAATATCAGTGATCTCTTTGAACCAAACCACAATTTTATATTTAGTCATTTTGTCACACGATATCCAAATTAAGCATAAGGCATGGAGTATGTCATCCTTATTAAGCTTAATCAATTATTTCTTGATTTCATAGTAGACTGTTCAAACAAATTATATCAATATCTTAGATTGATATATTTAAGTACGGCCATGTATTTTAACAGTCTAACTTATCAAGGGGCCCATGGATATCTCTCCCATAATTGAAAGGGACAAATTCCTTCACAATCAATCATATTCCTCTTTTTGATTTATTCTATATCCAACAGTAATCTAATTTATTATCTGGTTAAAGACAACTTTAGACAACGTCAAAATATAGAACTTATCAAGTAGAAACTATGATGAATTTAGGTCGAATGACTTTTAATATCATTATGGTTAGAAAGTACTTATGGCATGTTTCATGAAGTACTCTCACAGTGGGTCATGTCCAATACAATGTTCTCTAATATTTATTTTTGTTTTGACTTGATATCACAAATATCCATGACCAGTAAAACATAGCCATCAAGTCACAAACATACTAATCTTAATTTATTATTGTTCCAATAATAATAATCGATCAGGGACAGTTTTAAAATAGTCATTATATTCATTGCTAGGTTTTACTATCAAGTTACGTACTTGATGACCACAAAACAAAATGCACTATTCATGAAAAGGAAAACCTCATATTATTATATAAAATATAACGACAATAGTATAAGTAAAAATTGACTCTAGGGCATATCCCTAACAGATTTTGCCTAAAGAACTAAACACTTGATATGCATGCTTGGTTTAGACCTTTCTTTTTACAACAAATGGCACTTTAGTCATACCAAAGTAATTTCAAAATGAAATCTAGTTTTCTACAATAAAGTTTTGATAAAACCTACACCATACCATGTGTGCATGTTCAAGCTGACTGAATTGCATTTGTTGAGAATGTCCCTAGGTAGGAACAGGTTATGTTAAGTACTCAATAAAGGTAGATTTTTTGTACTAGCCTTTGAAGGATTAGGTAAGTACTCCGGTAGATGGCCACCTCTAGGATATGATCTTTTTTCGAAAGGAGCACGATACTAGTAAGTCAGGTCAGTCCAAGCTAGCAATTAGTTCCATGTAAGGTTGTAATCTAGAGTTGGACAATCAGCAAGTTTGGGTGAGAGATGGAGAAGCATCTCACTCAGTGGGCCGATCACCCATTGACACTGTGATACAGAGTTTTATAGTATCTTGTCATGGAGTAGGGTTTTGTGAAAAATAATTTAGGACTATAACCCAGGGTTTCATAGTCTACCATTTTGAGAAAATTTAATGAATGGTTTATTTTGTGCATAAAAATATTTTATCTAATGCCTCTATTGATTCTGTTTTATATTATTGAGGAAAAATGCAAACAATCACTTTGTGTCTTTCAAGAATAGTATACGATAACTTGCAACATTTTCTATTTTCTATCACGTTTTCAACTTGCATCATGAAAGTATTTCAAATTATCCAAAAAGTACACACATGAATTACTAAGATGTATTTCTCACATAATTCTCTATCATGGTTTTTAGGGAGTGCCATTTTCAACAAGATGGAAAGTTATTAGGATCTAAAACTTAATTTGCATGTTTTTACAATATTTATTGAAGACTTGTTTTTTATCTGGATTTATCTCCTAGATTATGTATAAGTATTGATGAGTCGTAAAATGTTTTTAATTTCTTTTATCTCACTTTCACCTAGTTATAAAGACCCTTAGTCCTAAGGATAGGGCAATATCCCTGACACCTCTTAGGTTATATTTTTGTGGGGTGTTACATAAGAAAGGTCTATCTAGAATTAATGGGACTTTAGCATCTTCATCAATGTCAAGAATAACAAAATCAATAGGAAAAATAAACGTATCTACCTTCATAAGCACATCTTTCACTATTCTCCTAGGATATTTAATTGATCTATCAGCTAATTGAATGTTTATCCTAGTAGGTTTAGATTCACCTAGACCTAGCTTTTTGAATATTTTATAAGATAAAAGATTAATGCTAGTACTTAAGTCAGTCAATGTATTGCTAAATACAAGACTACCAATAAGAAAAAAGAATAGAAAAAATCTATAGATTCTTTTCCTATTGTGGTAAGCTCCCTTGGCCTTGGAAAATGGCTGAGCATTCCTCATTCAATGCCATAGTAGACAGTTCTTCCAATTTTCTTTTATTTTCAATGATATTCTTGAGGAATTTAGCATATTTAGGCATTTGCATCAAGGCTTTAATGAGTAACATATTGATATATAATTGTTTGAATATCTCTAAAAATTTACCAAATTACTCACTATTTTTATTTTATTACTCGGTTGGGGTAAGGAATAGGAAGGTTAAAAGCTAGTACATTCCTTTTTTTCTCCCTCTAATGTCTAGAGTGGAGCTAGCACCAATTCATCTGCTTGGGCCACAACCGATTTAACTCTATGTTCCTCAGTTTTCTCTTCAGACATTAACTGGCGCCGATTGTCCTGGCTAAACTAGCTCTGGCTATCTTTTGTTGTATTAGGCAGTTCTTTTCCTCTTCTTAATATGATAGCTACTGAATTCTCCTGAGATTTTGAACTTATAGAGATCAAAGTATCTTACCTTGCATTTCCATCACCAAATCTGTCAAAAACATTATTTACCTCTCCATATTATGAACCATGGCCTTGTAGTGTTTGAGAGTTTTATTTATCTCTTAGAATTGTGATGTTATTGTAATTGCAAATTTTTCCAACATGATTTTGAGAGTACTTAACTTGGATGGTCGTGACAATAGCATCCCTTATGAGATGTCGAGATGTTCGGAAGGGTTCTGCCATATATTTATTCCATTAAAGTTCTAACAAGCCATATCGCCTATATATTAAACATACAAAAAGTCAAAATAATGTCCTATTGGTAGTGTGAATAAACATGGTTGTTAGTAAGAACAATTAGTACATATACTACACGAATTGTCAAACAAGTCAAAAATTACATAATCATACAAACAACAAGATATGGTGCTTAATCAAAGAATATATATACATATACATATGGCTGAAGTAATGAAATTCAATCTCTTATGATATTGTCCTTGGCAACGCTTGATCGAATTAGCTGTGATACTAAGATTAATTACTACAAAGGCTTTTTGCAGACTTGCAACTGCTTGAGTTCTGCCATGAAATTAGGAAGTATTTTGTCTGTAGACAGGAATTCTGAGTTCAAGTAGCACCTCCTAGAGTCAATATTATCAGATTCAGGGAGATAGGAAATCTATTTAACGACAAAATTAGGGATAGGTGGCACCTTCCCTGTGTAGGGACAATCTTTTAAACCCAATCTGTATGTGGTAACCTAATATAGGACAGCTACACTATCCTCACTACTCTGTTGATAACTTGGCCCATGTGAAGTAAGATCCACGATGAGACTGATGGGCTCTAGGGTTGAATCCTCCCATATAATTGAAAGGGTAGGAACTCTAGCTCTCTGTGCGATGTTGTCATAAATTTTTTCCCTAATGTGAGATGATGCCGGAAGGGAATTCTGAGATTAGATTCAACCCCTGATGGAGAGGCACCTACGATGGTATTAAGGGCTAGTAGAACTATTGAAATTTGATTAGAGAGAGAACGTGGGAGCAAACCCGCTATGATCGGGGGGAGAGTCTCTCTTGCTACACCGTCAAAACAACCCACATTATGTGTGCTATTGCTAATGAAAGAATAAGAAGCTCCTATGCCATTATCAATAGTGGTTTGTTGTTCTCTTAGTGAAGAGCCAATCGGACTCGTGGTAGTTTTAGGCTGCCATACGTTCTTCCCTTTATCCTTCATCTAGATATTCTAATTGCCTTCTTAAGCATCATCTTTGTGAGTAATTTTAGACTCCGTTCGACTAGCTTTACACTCACGGATGTCATGTCCCAGCCGATGGCAACTAGAGCAAAAAATGAGAAGATTATCATAATCAACTCTCTGGTAGAACCCTTCTGTGTCATTACCATTCCATATTCTTTTCACCAGTAGCTTGAGAAGATCAATTTCTACATAGATCTTAGACATGCTAGGTCAAGTCAAATTTTCCATAGCCTTATCCAATTTCAGAGGCTTGCCAATTGCTGATCCAAGACTGAAAATAATAGATTTTGTGAAAAACGTAAATGTGGAGGTTTTCTAGAGACACCCAAACCTGGACTATTGAGGGGTCATCCGAAACCCTAAATGTCAGCGTCCATTTGATGATTTTCATAGGGAATCCTAGAATATACCATATGTTAGGGATATGCTCTAGGGTCAATTTATACTTATACCATTGTCGTAATGTATTATGTAATAATAAGAGGCATTTTTTTTCATGAATAGTGTATTTAGTTTTGTGATCATCAAGTATGTGACTTGATAATAAAATCCTACAATCAATACAATGACTATTCATAAACTGTCTCTGATCGATTATTATTTGTGGAATAATAATAAATTAAGATTAGTATGTTTGTGATTTGATGGTTATATTTTACTGGTCATAGATATATGTGATATCAAGTCAAAACATAAATAGATCTTAGAGAATATTATATTGGACATGACTCACTATGAGACTACTTCATGGAACATGTCATAAGTACTTTTTAGCCATAATGATACTAAAAGTCCTTCGACCTGAATTCATCATAGTTTTCTACTTGATCAATTCTATATTTTGACGTTGTCTAAAGTTGTCTTTAACCAAATAATAAATTAGACTGTTATTGGTTATAGAATAAATCAGGGAAAAGAATATGATTGAAAGTGAAGGAATTTGTCTCTCTCAATTATGGGAGAGATATCTATAGGCCCCTTGATAAGTTAGACTGTTAAAATGCATGGTCGTGCTCAAATATATCAATCTGAGATATTGATATCATTTGTTTAAACAGTCTACTATAAGATTAAGTAATAATTGATTAAGCTTAATAAAGATGACATACTCCGTGCCTTATGTTTAATCTGGATATTATGTGACAAAAGGACTAAATATAAAGTTATGGTTTGATTCAAAGAGATCACTGATCTTCATTTAACCTGGATAGTTATAATGTTTTGCTAGAAACCGCTTATAACTTGTGGACCATTTAAATGTGATTTGGGGCACACTGTCAGTGTTAAATGAACCTACAAGGTCACACAATAAGAGAATTTGTTAGGTTATTTTTCTGGTAACCAGATTCGATGAATCTGAAAATATGTCTAAGTTAATCGAATCTAGAAAATTAACCAAATACAATGAATCTGAAAATATGTCCACATTCAATGTATCTGAATGATGTTCAGATTGTAAGAATCTGACTCGATAAATTAATTAGTTAAATTACCGAGTAATGGTGAATCTTATCATATCTGTATTAATTTAATTTGAATTAAAAATAAAATATGATAAGATATTATTAGAGTTTGACTCTAAGAGGTTCGGATGTTTTTAAAAGAAAATCCTAACCGTCTTCTTAAAAGTGCTCTCTGTTAATATTCGTGCCTCCATTCACTAGAAAAATTCAAGTATCTCAAACCCTAGGCGCTAGCACTCTCAGGGTAACGAGTTAGTTCGCCATGTGTATTTGATAGAGGGTGTTCGCACATTGCAATGTCTGATAATCGTTCGAGTTGCACGTACGACAGCAAAAATCAGAATCCAAAGATCTTGATTATGTTGGTCAGAGGTAGTTCTATAATCCCTAAATCGTCTTAATCGTTTGGCTTGGGTCCTCATAAGGGATTCGTAAATGTTTTTCGCGTTTAGAAGTCCACGAATCCTAACACCATATTCCTTTAAGCCACAACCAAATATAGTCTTCCTCCATTAAAAGACGAATCAGTATATGTTTGGAATCCAAGAAGCTAATAGAAATAGATCCTTTTAAGCCAAAAGTCTAGAACTTCTTAAGAAGGTATTCCACGGAGGGCTTACCATTAGGGAATTTACCAGTCAATGAAAACTAAAAGAAGCTGCTAAAATATCTATTTCTTTTGAGGATAGGATTAAGAGGGGTTCACCTTTCTAAGATAAGATATGTTTTAATAATAGAGGGAGGAGTAGAATGATCAAAGAGGGATGCGAATGACATCCATCCCCAAAAGGGATCCGGTGCCGAAGGCGGGAGGTCCGGTGGCTATGAAGTTGCCATAGAGGTATGCTTAATCTAAACAAGAAAAGCTACAAAAGAGAATTCTTTCTTTCTTTTTTTTTTCTTTCTCCACAAAAAGTCACATTCCAACCTTTTTTGAACCTTTTTTTACTTAAAAATGAACCTAACCTTAGCTATTATTTGTATACAAGACTAATTTATTTATTTTCTTCTAATAAATCCTACGGTGCCCTAACGGTATAAAATTACTATCATATCCCTCTTTATAATAGCTCCATTCTACCCAATTCTTAATTTTTATTAAATCTTTGTCATTAAAAATTACTTCTAAACTAAGCTATTTAATTTAAAATAAAACAAAAAATCCTAGATCTAGCGCTCATAATTTTGCCTACTACACCCCCCCACCCACACACACACACTAAATTGTTCTTACTCTCTCTCTCTCTCTCTCTCTCTCTCTCTCTCTCTCTCTCTCTCAAATTGCCACCCTCACTATCTCTCTCTCTTAATTCCTTAATTTTATTCACTTAAACTCTCTAATCTCTTGCTAAATTACTAAAGATCGAAGTGCTCTGAAGTTGATATTTGAAATATTTACAAGTATTCTTCACTTGGGTAAGTAATTTGAACTCATCTTTTTAATTAATTCATGTTTTATATGAGAAGCCATTATTAGAGAGATTTGATATTCTTGAGGACAATTGATTTTGTGGTGATTTTGATGTGAATGAGACAAGGTGAACTTGATGTTAATGTGTTGTATTGATGTTATGTGTATAGATTTGAAGTGAATGGGGTTCAATTGATAGAGAATTGATGATGAATTATTTTTTGGGAGTTGGTTTTACTTGTAGGAATTACTTGATCTGCGAAGTTTTACTAACAGTACTAAAATTTTTTGTTAATTAAGATGTCGTGTTCTATTTATATTTGATTTTACATGTCTTAGAAGTATTTTTTTTTTTATTGGAATCATGTTAATTGCTTATTTGGTGATTTTATATGATTTTTCAATATTTTACTGTAAATAAACCTAATTTTTCTTCAAACTTTCCAATATACAACCTCAACATATATATTGAAAGTTCAAATAAAAAACTCCCCACAAAATCATGCATATATTCTAGTTATTTTAAAGTCCCAAAATAGACCGTCTCAACAGTAAAATTTTGATAGCTTTTGTACAATTGATTTCAAAACTTTTCTAGTATTTATCCACAACAAATTTTACAGTAATTTTTTGTCTAAAAGCTTCTTCTAACATCAAAGTTCCATTTCATAAAATATCTCAATCTAATTCAAGCAAATGATCACATTTTTAAGCCATGAAATTCATAGATTGAACACAAAATTTTCTAGTGAATAGAGCAATCTTCCCATAATCATAAAGTTAACTTCTTAACACAATTTTCATGCAAAATCAACTTCAAATAGCTCTCAAAGCATCATATAAACTCATATAACAATCCCCTTCAAAACCCTACAAAATTTCAAACTCAAATATATCATTTTCTCAAGATGCAAACAAACCCAGCAATAATACTCTATTTTGTATGGCAATTATAATGACTTAAACAATTTCAAATCTTCATGAATTCCACATATAATATCATATATACATAGTAAAACATCTTATAATTGAAAGTTCCATAAAATCCCATCAAAATCATAACCAAAGATTGCATTTTTAGAAGTTGCAAAATTTTCCAGCAAGGGTACAAGTTTCGGTCAAGAAGAATTCAAGTAGCAGATGGGGTTTTTTTTATTTACCACTTGAAGAGCCTTGATGAAAGACCTTGAGTCCAGAAATAAAAGGTTGTTCTTCAATACTTATGGTTAGGGTTCTTAGTTTTAGAGAGAGAAAATCAAAGGAAAATGAGAGAGAAGGGATTTTGGCTACTAGAGAGAGAAAGAGAAGAATAAATTTTGTTTAAGGAAAGAAGGCTGTCCAAAATGGTGTAAGTTGATTAGGGCTTTAAGGTTTCTTGGATAACAAGAAAAAATGAATGATCAAGATCAATTTGCTTGGACAAAAACTAAAAAAAAAAGGTTAGGATTACTCAAGATTGAATGGCTAGGATTAATTTAGATGAAAGGCTAAGATTGCACAAGATGTAGGGTTAGGATTAAAGATGAATTAGGGTTCAAAGGCTTTCTTGGATAAGAATTAAAATCAATGGTCATGATTAAGTAAGATGCACGACTAATATTAAGTAAAGTGGATAGTTGAGATAAGTTTAATCAAGGTGGATGGCTAAGATTAATCAAGTTGAATGGCCAAAATTAATTTATTTAGGAGGCAAATCAAAGGAACAACTTAGATTAGATAAAATATATGGCCAAGATTAAATAATATGGGTGATTAATATTTAACAAGATTGATGGCCAGGATTAGACATGATGGAGGGTTAGGATTAACTTACTTGAAACGCAAGCTAAGACTTTAAGCCTCAAAAGGGGCTAAAATGGAGATTTTACACTTTCTAAAAGGTTAGGGTTAAGGACAATGAAAGTCTTAAGTAAAGTCTTGAGTTGGCTAAAATTTTCAAGAGGTCAAAGATTCAACTCTCATCTTATTCAATGTTTTTATTTATTTTTAAACTTTGCCTTATACATACTTAGGGCCTAAGTTTATAGAAAATACTTATGTACACCCTTATGAAATATAAAAGTAAAATTTAACCCATAAAGATATGTTTTCTTCACAATAATTGAAATCATAATTTCTAATTGATAATACTTCACTCCCAACATAAAATTAAGTGTTACTAATCTTTATAAAAATTAAATAATTAAATATACACAAGGAATTCACAAAATTCACAATTATAAGTTATATCAAGAAAGCACTTAAACATACAAGACATATAATTATATTCACAACAATTATCACACTATAAAATGCTAAATGAATGTATATTCCCATGTAAAAATGAGTGGGGTGTTACATATGACCATTTCGGATTAAATAATTTATTAGTTATACTACCTTATTGAGAGTTTCTTTGATGGAAAGAAATCTGTGCCTGTACGATACTTATGAGTCCTTAGCTTAACTATATATACGCATGTGACTTCCATTAGTCAAACTTGGTTATTTTGGAAGGCATAGGCTAAAAGATTTAAAGAGAAAATTCTATTAAGGAATAACTAAGAAGATTCAAAGAGAAAATTCTATTAGAAACTGGTTTTAACTCGGGTTGATTGAGAAATTGATCGAATGACTCTATAGAGGTAAAAGTATTTTGTTATTACTTAAATAATTATAACCAAAGGTACACTTTTGTCGTTTCCACTATAAGACATATATTAATTTATGTTTAGTAAGATTACTTCTTTTATAACAAAGCCATGATCAATTTATGGTGGAATGAAGGAAAGTACCTTGTGAAGGGCAACCAGTGGAAGCAAAGGACATAATTTTGTTACATTTCAAAAATCATGGACTACGCATTCCCTCACCTTGAGTTCTTGTTCAACAACTACCAGTATCTCTCGTGCTAAACAGCCCACCCACAACCAATCATTGTACTAGAATGAACATAGCCCAACTGAACAGGCAAAAGTAATAGCTTTATCAAGCTCATCTCTTACCGAGAGCATTCTGCACAATACATGAGAACATTTAGAAGGCTTATCAAGGGTAAGATGAAGATTTTGATCAAGAAAAGGATAGGATGAAGACCACTGGGATTGTGTTTGCTCATCATGAATTCAGCGCACAAGGAGTCGTGTTGATGAAACTTCCACCAAAGTTGTCCCCAGTACACCTTCTCTAAAGTCTTCAATGACCGAACTCTAAGACCATTCTCTAAGACAGGAAAACACACCCTGGACCATGAGCTCGAAACTCTCCTTACCCCAAACTTAGAGTAGCCCCAGAAAAAAACCTGCAAATAGCCGCTCAATCTCCCTATAAACTTGAGTTGAAGGGGTTAGAGCTTGCAAAATATGCTGGGGAATTGAGGATAGAACAGACTTTATGAGAACCATCCGACCAACAGCATTAAGTTGCAAGAAATTCCAGCCATGTATTCGAGCTACAACTTTGTCAACTAAAGACTGAAAATGTGCTCTTTTCTGCCTTTCTATTATGATTGGGCAGCCTAGGTGAATAAAAAAAGCCTCACGCCTCTGATAGCCCGAAAGCCCAACAAACAATGAACCACGGCATCTCTGTTCTCCGGAACCCTTCAAGGCATTATAAAAGAACTTTTAGTAGCATTTACCTTTTATCCAAAAACCAACTCATACTGACTTAAGAAATTCCTCAAACTCCACGAACTTTTCTCTCTCCAATGGTAAAGATGATAATGTCACCCTTCAAACTCATATGTGATATGGGTGGATAGGAGGAATGCCACCGGAATGTCCTCAAAAGAAGTAAAGTTGGAATGTCATTACAAATTCTCAAGAAAGACATTTTCCAAGTGGGACTATTGTAGAACTAATTTCTAGTCAAATTTTGAAGAATTAATTGTATGTATCTCGAAGGATTTAGAGTACAAATTTTATATGGTTGAAAAGTTCTATGAGTCCAGTTACTTTGTGCAAAATATTATTTGTAATTTGGAGTTCTCTATATCAAGTTATGGCTGATTTATTAAAGTCACTTCAAGTTGTCTACAACAATGAATTTGAGGAAGTTTTAGCATCTTTTAACTGCCTCTTTTCTCCTCTTTGGAAACTAATTAGCTTAGGTAGTGTTGCTTCCCCATGATTTTTCCTAGTTTTAATCTATTTTTGACGAAGTAATTAAGTTTTCTTTTAATTCTAGAGTTGGAACGTTGTTTCAAGCTAAGGTTATAAAATGTTTAGATTATGTAATTTGCAGCATTGAAGTTTTATTCTAATAGAAAAAATTGCCTTTGACTTGCTGAGAAGATGGATTTCTTCTTGTCTTCTCTCCACTTATCCCTTTTGGTAGATTCCATAAGGAGATAAGTTTGGTAACTTTTTAAATGTTCCCTTGTGTTTTCTTCCAAATCTCCCAATCTTTCCCGCATCAAGGAAGGCAATAAGTGTTATGTGGAATCAAACAAATAAGAAAGCCAACAACAATCAAATAGAAGCTGTCTGGAGTGGTTGAACCACTTTGCTTTGATTGAAGCTACGGAGGTCTCTGGCATGCCTATAAATAGGCATGCCTTGAGGGCAAAGAAATCCATCCCAACTAAGAAAGCAGCTCTTGTGTAGAGTGTAAAACTCAAAGAAAAATTGTGAGGGTTTGGAAAAATTTTGGGTACTCTCTAAGTATTTTTCTTAGGTTTGGAGTGTGAGAAAAATATTATATTTGATATTATGTGGTTGTAATAATTTTTCACACAGTGAATATTTTTCTCGATTGTCTTTTAACAACGGTCGTAGTTTTTTTCCGATTTTGGAGTTTTTCACGTAAATCCTTGTCTTATTATTTTTCTCTGTAGTTGCTTTATTATTCTTATTAAAGGTAGTCTGTGAGGTAATAGGGGATATTTTTTTTCCAACAACTAGTATCAGAGCCTTATTATGGTATTAATATCTATTTATCATATACTCTATGGTTGCCACTAAAGTGGACCCTCCACATCAGAAAATAAGTTAGATTATTATTTACTTTGTATATTAAGCCTGCAAGTACCTTTGATGCGGTGGAGTTTTAGTATGTATTTTATACTAAAATAAAAGCACAAGAAAAATATCAGCAACTAAATTTGATATTGAAAACTTTGATGGTAAAATTAATTTTGCCTTATGGCAAGTGCAAGTCAAAGATTTGTTAATCCAGTCTGGATTGTATAAAGTTTTGAAGAGGAGGCCAATCCCTTTGACCAGTAAAAAAGATTCAGAAGTGTTCGGTGATAGCAGTGGAGACTCAAAAAAGCCCACAATGAGCGATGAGGATTGGGAGGAGCTATATATATGAGCTGCCAGTCTAATACGGCTCAGTTTAGCAAAGAATATTCTTGCTAAAGTGGTTGGACTGTCTACAACAAAGGAGATCTGGGATAAGCTTGAAGAATTGTACCAGACCAAAAGTGTTTCAAATAGGCTCTATTTGAATGAGCAATTTTATACATTGCAAATGGAAGAAGGTACAAAAATTTCAAATTATCTGAATGTCCTAAATGGGCTTATTTCTGAATTGGAGACTCTCAGAGTTAAAATATATTATGAGAATAAAGCTCTACTACTCATCTTGTCTCTTCCATCTATTTATAAACACATGCAGCCCATTTTAATGTATGGGAAGGAAACTGTAATTTACTTAGAGGTGGCAAGTAAATATATTTCTGAAGAAAGAAGATTAAAAGGAGAAAGCAGACTTTCAGAAAACTCAGTGTTTGCTGTTTGTGAACATGGGAAGAAAAAGAATTTTGTGAAGAAAATTGTATGTTGGGGATGTGGACAAACAGACCACATCAAGAAAAATTGCAATAAGGGTAGAGTTGGTTTGACTTATAGCTCCAAAGAAAAAGATAATGTTACCAATATCGTTTCCCTAACAGAGAGAGATGATGAATTGTTTTAAAGACAAATATATGTCCACATAGTATGATTGCTACCACTGGAGATGTCATGAAAGAGGACGTATAATTGGTAGCATGTCCACAAATTTGCACACGGGCATTGGCTGATGATTATGCAAGATGTGTGGTGGAATAAAGGAATGTCAATGGCTATTGAACTTCCAAAAAATCAACATGGAAGTTGCACCATAATTGTTGACATGGGCCGAGGTGAAATTCTTGAAGTTGATGTTAATTTCAAGTGGATGTATTCTTTATGGTGGAGTATAATAATGCTTATTATTGTCAGTATTAAATAATACCTTGGTAGCAAAAAAAAAAAAAAATGTTTGTTTAATTCAGGTGGAGATTATTATGTGGAATCAAACAAACAAGAAGACCAACAATAATCAAACAAAAGCTGTCTGGAGTGGTTAAATCACTTTGCTTTGATTGAAGCTACGGAGGTCTCTGGCATGCCTATTTATAGGCATGCCATGAGGGCAAAGAAATACATCCCAACCGAGAGAGCAACTATTGTGTAGAGTGTAAAATTCAAAGAAAAATTGTGAGGGTTTGGAAAAATTCTGGGTACTCTCTAGATATTTTTCTTGGATTTGGGGTGTGAAAAAAATATTGTATTTGATATTGTGTAGTTATAATAATTTTTCACATGATGAATATTTTTCTTAGTTGTCTTTTGACAACAGCCATAATTTTTTTTCGATTTTAGAGTTTTCACGTAAGTTCTTGTCTTATTATTCGTCTTTGTAATTACTTGATTATTCTTATTAAAGGTAATTTGTGGAGTAATAAGGAATATTTTTTCCAACAGTAAGTATTACCTAAATTCACCCCTAGATAATTAACAATCTATTAAGACATTTAAATAACACTAGAGACAAAGGATCTCCTTGACAAAGACCACAAGAGGATTTGAAGAAATCATGTCACTAACCATTAATTAAGACAAAAAATCAACAATTGGAGGGAAAATTATCATTCAAGTGCAGAAAATGTGAACTGAATCCAAACCTTAAGAGAACAGTTCTAAGAGAGGCCCGCAAAACCTTGTTAAAAGCTGTAGCTATGTCCAACTTCAATATGAGATTTCCACCACTATCCAGCAACCCAATAAGCTCTTGAGCCAATAGGACACTATCCAAAATCAACCGGCCCTTGATAAAGCCACTTTGATTCTTTGAAATCAAACGAGGTAGCAGAGAGCTCAACCTGTTAACTAATATTTTTGTAAGGAGTTTGTTACAATGGGTCTATAATCCACAAAAGAAATTGATATATACTTAAAAAAGAGAAAATGCATGCTCAAGCATATATATATATATATATATAAAGAAATTTCTAGCATATCCTTTGATAGGGATCCTTACCTAGCTGAGTTACAGGCGGTCCTTGGCCTTCGAAGTTGTTGGTCGTTAGGTTTGCGGAACGTGATTGTTCAAACTGATTCTATTCAGCTAGCCTGAGTGTAATCTGATACTCAAAGTGTTGCTTGGTCCGGCTATCAGGATTTTCACCGGATATATTCTTTGATCGCTCATTTTCAGAGTAAAATTTGAGCATATTTATCTTTAAAGAAATTTAATTGCTCGCTCATTAGCTAAGCTGGCATCTTCACAACACTTCTCTTGTGATTTTTCTGATTTTAATAGTATGACTTTGCGTGCAAAATCTTTATGTATCTTAGATGCTCAGGTTGTCCCCACGATAAGGAATAAGGCTACCATTTTGTCTGGAGGTACAGGTTAATGTTTCCTCCCATTTTGTGTTTTTTATTTAATAAACTGGTAAGGAATCACCTAACCTCGCAAGACACCGATGACTTTAAAAAAATAAATAAAATTTTAATGTAAGAAGAAAAAATAAAAATAAATTGCAAAAAGATTAAAATAAAATAAAACACAATTCCTTACATTAGAATTTTTATATTTTTGTATACCTGTGCATACGTTTTCTTTTTTTTAAGTATACATCGATGATAGGAGAGTAAAAGAATAATTTTCTTTTCAAATCCTAATAGATTTGCTTGATTGAGATATTCTTTTTTTTTTATTTATTTAAAAAGCATGTGTTCGAGTCGATTAATTTTTGAGGGGCATATGGACACAAGCCTTATAATTTGAGGTGCATTTTTTATATTCACTATAAAATGTAGAACATATACTATCATTGTTCGCAAATAAATTTTAAAATATAAAAAAGATATAAGTCACGTATTTTAAGTGCAATATTTTTTAATAATTAATTAAATATATCTTACTCTAAATCTAATTAAAAAGATTTTTTTTTAGTTTTTTTTATTATTATACTAGGAAAAATATTTATATACTTGATCTCTGTAGAATATTATATTGAAAACTTGTTTTTCATTCATTATAATACTTTCTAGAAGAATACAAATATGTAATACAATTGACAGTGTTTAATTAAATATTTTTCCTATGTTACATGGCAGTGCTAGTTGTTTATTGCAATGGCAAAAATAATATCATAAAGCAAACAGTTGACCCTGCAAAGATTCTCATCAAACACATAGTGCTATTTGCTTTAAATGTAAAAGGATCAAAATATTGATTTAATAAGTTTTGGTGACAACTGAGGTGTGAAAACCTCAACAAAAAGTATCCACTTTGGGGCAGGAGATCAAAATTGGGGTACAAAGAAGATTCAATCCAATTTTCTGCTCATCATGCCTCATGACCTGGCTTATCTTGCGGATCAAAACTATTTGCACCAGGCCAAATAGCTGTCATTGACTTGATCTCTCAAGCCTTGCACATGAAAACAAACACTCACACAGCATGCTTTTGAAGCATTAAGAGATGGCCTCCCTTGTCGCCCTCAATTGATAGCAATGCTTTTGGACCCAAGGAGACACACGAGGGATAGTAATAATCCATTTGTAAGCCTTAGCTTTTTTAGCCTATCTTACACTTTGTTTGGTTCACAAAGAGGAGGAGAAGTGACACACCCTTTCATCTATTAGGATAAAGGAATTTTATTTACTTTAATTTTATTTAATTATATTAGAAGAAAAATAAATAAATAATTTTTCATTATTTTAAATGTATTATTATATCAATTATATATTATTATTTTAACAATTGAACAACTAGAAGAAGATGACAAAATTGCTTTTTAACTTTTATTTATAACCCAACCCTCCAAACTTAGGGGAAGTAGCCCAATTTGCTTCTATTCTTTATTGATCTCAACAAAGTAAGAATTTGTTTCCATTTATTCCAAATTTATCTATTCTTTTTAAATATTTTTCTTTTCATTCCAACTAAATTTAGTGTTAGTATACTTTGAAATGAAATGGAAAAAAATCGTCTGTATTTAGACCTTTTATTATTCTAACTTTAAGTTGGAATCAAAGGATATCACCAATTAAAAAGTATATGTTTATAAAAATTTACTATTATTCATTATTTGTTTGTTTATTTTTTTTTAAAGTTCAATTATAATTGAGTAATTATTTTCGAATACAAAAATCATCCTTTCATACCCACGTTCATACTTTGCACAAAGCAATACTAATTTTCAATTGATTCCATAGTTATTAACCAAGGAAATGATTCTTGGAAAGAACAGAACAAGAACAACAGAAAACCCGATGCCCCAAACTGTTGGTGTGTGTGTTTCCCATCACCATCAGCTTGCACCAAAGGCCAATTCTGCTAATGAACTAGTATATAATTTCCTTATGGAAGTTGTTATCACAACCCACTCTCACATTCGCAGTCTGACAGAGATGAACAATTGCCAACTCAGCCAATTACTTATATCTCTCAAGTCCCCAAGGTCTCCTCTACTACTATATATCTACTCCCAGAGATGCCAATCATTAATCTCATCCCAAGATTCCAATACCTCTAGTAGCGAGCGAGCGCGAGCCCGAGAGAGAGAGAGAGAGATCAAATGGAAAAGGGAAGCGAAAAAAATGCAGAAAATGACATTGAATTATCAGAAACAGAGCTGAGAAAGAAGGAAAAACATGGAGAAGGAGGAGGAGGGGGAGAGGAAGAATTCATGACCATGGAGAGAATATTTGAGCACAAAGAAGTGCCTTCATGGAAGACGCAGCTGACAGTAAGGGCTTTTGCAGTGAGTTTTGTGCTATCAGTGATGTTCAGCTTCATAGTGATGAAGCTCAATCTCACCACTGGAATCATTCCATCATTGAATATTTCCGCTGGACTTTTGGGCTTCTTCTTTGTCAAGACTTGGACAAAGTTACTTGACAAATCTGGCATGTTGAAGCAGCCCTTTACTCGCCAAGAAAACACTGTTATTCAGACTTGTGTTGTTGCTTCTTCTGGCGTGACCATTAGCGGTACGTCCCTCCTTCTCTTCCCTTCCCCGGATATTTTTTTAAGATGTGTCCGGAGAAGTGGTCCCGATCTCACTTCTTTGCTAAGCCAAAATTTTTAGGAGGTTTGCTATCTATGGTGTTTAGAATAGACTTTTAATATAAACAATCCCAGTTTGTACTTGTTTTTCCCCTCATTCTATTTTCTTTAATTCTATAAAAACAAAAAATATATTAGTACTTACCAATATTAATTCGGGAGAAAGAAGATGAGACAGGGAGGGAAAAGAAGGGAGAAAAAAGATTACAACATCTTTAGCGTCTGATTTCTTTATTCTCTAGAAAATGTTTTAAAAAAAGAAAAGGAAAGAAAAAATCATATTGGCCAAACAGCCCTAAAGAGCAGATATTCACATTCTTGGGCTCTGTTTGGCCTTGACGGCTAATTTTGTCCCTTCGAAATACATCGTTTTTGCCCTTTGTAACACAACAGTTCTCTTTTTTTTCAAGTAAATATTGCATACACCGTCGCTGTCTTTTGCCAAATTAAAAATCAGGAGGAAAAAGAAAACTATTTAGTATAACGAATTACTATTAGACCATATAAAAAGTAAAACATCTAATATGCCCACAGCTCATCAGTATCTCAACATGGGTTTGTGACCTAATGATGAAAACGACTTTGTAGGATTTTTTTGCTTATTTTATATTGTTTTATTTTTTTGTGTACTTATCCAATATTTTCAGAACAAGACATTTCCCAATTATTTTGAAATTAAGTCAAATTAAATTTTTGGAGCACCATTGTTTGCATGTTCTCCTTATTCTTCTAGCAACATTAATATTTTTTATTATGTTGAGGAATTGGATTTTTTTAAATTTTTAAATAATTAGCCAATTTATTGTTAGACAACTCTTGACTCAACAGACAAAATGTTTTCAAGAACCATGACAAGCTCAAATATTTTAAGAAATTTTGCATAAATTATTGTTCCTATTGTCTTCTTTTAGGGGCTATTGTTTTTTTTATATAATAATAGTTTAATTAATTAAAAAAATTATTATAGACTGATTTTTCTTACTCGATTTAAATTTTCATTCTTCTAATATGTCAAAAATAAAAAATAAAAAATAAAGAAACAGGGGCATTATCTTTTTTTTAAAAAAAAAATTAAGAAGTCGTTGATTTATTATTCATATACAAACAAACACTTTTCACTTGGAAAAGTATAAGAACCCATTGCATGATCAAATGGAACACGATTAACAGAATAGTTTTAGAGATCCGAATCACTTTTGGGTCCAATTCTAGGTAATTAAATTAATTAACCTGTCAATACAAGTTTGAGGATAAATTAATTAATTATTAGCACCAATAAATTTTCTTAAATATAACCATATAATTTTGACCATTTTGTGCTTTAATATGTTGACGGTGCTTTTCCTCTCTAAAATCATTTGTATAAGAAACTAGAAAAATTCAAGAATTGAACTCTAAATTTTGTAAAATATAAATTAAATATTTAATTATCAAAATACTTTACCTACGCTTTCGGATTGTAATTTCCCAATGTGATATTTTGTTTTGCACTTTGCAGGAGGCTTTGGGAGTTACCTCTTTGCCATGAGCCAAAGAGTAGTTAAACAGTCGGAAGAGGGCAAAACAGACTTGCACTTCAAAAACCCACAGTTGGGGTGGATGACTGGCTATCTTTTTGTAGTCAGCTTTTTAGGCCTCTTTTATGTGGTTCCACTAAGAAAGGTTGGTAAGCTTGGGACACTAGTTAAACTACTCCTCAAAATATTCAAAAATATTTTTACATATTATACCATAGTCTCATGGACTACATAAATTAAAATTCTATACTTTTTTAAAAGTCACGCAAACAATGCATGTTCCATTAAATGTTAATGCAGTGGTCTTAAAGATACAATGTTTAGGTGGTAGACAAAAATCAAATTTATATAAATATTTTCTTATTATATTAGCCAAAAATAAAATACCAGAGGATAGTTCACCTAGCATATTAATATATTTTTCCCCTCCCTCCAAAGTAGGAAAAAAAAAAGGAAATTTCTTAAGTGAATTTGATTTTTTTTTTTAACTAAAATTTTTAAACTGTTATCCTCTTCAGAAAATATGACTTGTCTGCATAGTTGTTTAAAACATGTCTTACCCCAAAACGAAATCACCTAACAATTTAAAAAAAAAACAACAAACAAACAAAAGAGGGCTAGGGTTGATCAAATTTATGTGCTCGAAAGTCTCCATCCTCTAACTAATGTTCTACTTTAATTAGCTACAAATCTATATATATATAAAAGCCAAAGATGAAATCTACCATTACGACACGTGACAACATCATACGGTGACACATGACTAAATAATTTTTTTCAAAAAATAAAATTATATTTTATATATATATAAAAGCCAATGATAAAACCTACCATTACGACACATGGCAACATCATAGGATGATACGTGACTAAATGATTTTTTTTAAAAAAATAAAAATCTATCTATATATAAAAGTTAAAGATGAAACCTACTATTACGACACGTGGCAGTATCATACGGTGATATGTGGCTAAATGATATATATAAAAGCCAAAAATGAAATCCACCATTACGATACGTGGCAACATCATAAGGTGACACGTGACTAAATGATTTTTTTTAAAAAAATAAAAATTATATTTGAATTCATTTAAAATCTTAACTTTTATTTATTTGTTAAATAATTATTTTTATTAATTTTTTTAAAGTTAGGTAGACATGCATGTTAGGCCTACTTGTATAGGTTGTTTTTCCTTTGAACACCTTAATGAATTTGATAATTGGTAAAGACCTCTTTCAAACTTTCTCTTCCTTTTCAACTTCCAGGTGCAGTGGGTTGTTTGTGTCTTTGTCTCGTATCGGGATCAATCAAACCTTGTTTGATTAACTAACAAATTTATTTCAAGAAAAAACAGTTCTACCTTGTGAAAGTGAACATTATTATTCAGAATACGTTTACTTTGTCATTTCAAAATTAAGTAGTTTTTCATACGAAATTCAATTAATTTTCCACTAAACAAATGTATAAACATTTGAAATGGTTCAATTTTGCCATTTCCTTCGATTTTGACTGTCAATTTTAAATCAAACCATTTTAAAAAATTTATAAGTTTGAATGGCAATGCCTCTATATTTTCAATCACAAAGTGAATTTGTTCCTCATTTATATCAACAAAATTCATTTCTTAGGAAGGTAGATAGAAGCTTATTGACATTTTCCAAATGCAATGTACACATTTATTGTGTGCAGATAATGATAATAGACTTCAAACTGATATATCCTAGTGGAACTGCCACAGCACATCTAATTAATAGCTTCCACACTCCTGAAGGGGCCAAGCTAGCTAAGTAAGATGGTACCTATTTCTTTTGATGTTCACATTTGAATTAAGTATATGTCAGAGATTTCTTACTATTCAAATTTATTGCATTGTGATCTCCAGAAAACAAGTGAGGGAATTGGGAAAGTTCTTCTCCTTCAGCTTCTTGTGGGCTTTCTTTCAATGGTTCTTCACTGCTGGTGATGACTGTGGATTTGCAAGCTTCCCAACGTTTGGATTGCAAGCATACAAAAACAAGTAAACATTTTATCGGTTTTCCTCGTAGCAAAATTAGTCTATTTGCCTTTTTGTATTTGACCGAATATAGAGATACAAGAAAGCCCTTCAACTGTCAGACTCTCCGAGAAAAAAGAGGAATAGAAATTTAAAATTTGAGGTCAAAATAGCATGATAGCTCAACGTGATTGCGTATGGAACATAGATCAGAATCCCCAAAAGCAAGGGGGTAAAAATGAACCCCAAATGAAGGCTAAAGACAATTCCTGCTTCTTTCTATTCCCTTAAGATCATTCATCTTGGCTAAAGTCTTAATTTTGAAATTACAGGTTTTACTTCGATTTCTCTGCAACTTATGTTGGCGTCGGAATGATCTGCCCTCATATCGTAAATGTTTCTGTGCTAGTCGGAGGAATGCTTTCTTGGGGAATTATGTGGCCTTTAATAGCAACCAGAGAAGGTGATTGGTATCCTAAAAACCTCGACCATGCTAGTTTGAAGGGTCTTCAAGGCTATAAGGTTACAAGAAATACTTTGCTTGGCTATGCATTTCTAGTCTCTCTACTTGTCCTTTCACTAACGAATTAGCTCATCCTACAATTCTGTAGGTTTTCATTGGAATTGCTATCATTCTTGGAGATGGTCTTTACAACTTTTTGAAGGTGCTAAGTCGAACCATGGCCGGTCTGATAACTAAATTTCAGGAGAAAAATGCTAACATGCATCTTCCAACGTCGGCTAATCATGCTTCACCTACTAGCAAATCTCTCACCTTTGATGATCAACGCAGAACTCGGCTCTTTTTGAAAGATCAGATCCCAACATGGTATCTGAAGACCATAATGAAAATACTCACAAATAGTGCTCCTAGTAACTGGTATCATGATGCGTCATTCGCCAATCTAAGAAAAGTATAGCCAACAAAAGAAGACCAACAATTTTTTTTCGGAATTTAACCTACACTGCATATGCAGAGCAGACGTGACTTTTGACAAAACCGACTACTAAACTACCACCATTCCGGAAGGTGTTTTCGATGGTGAGATCTAAATAATTGTTAGACAAGATTTTGAAAAACGGACAGATTCTTTTATTCTGCTAGTCTGCTGAACAATACCAATAACCTTTGACAGAAAGACATTAGGCATGAATAACAGCATAGTATTCATTTAGTAAAAGGAAGTAAAAGAAAATGACCCAAAAGTAGAAGGTTCACAAAAAGACGAAAAATACCAGAAACTTCTATGTAATGGTGCAATTTTTGACATTATATGTTCCTATCTATGTCATGTCTTATTTGACCCACTATAAACTGGCCATGCTTCTACTTGCAAATATTCGTGACAGGCAGGAATGAATCTCTGTAACCAACTAAAAAGTCACTGGTATTTGAAATCTTACTTTAGTTGGATTCATGCAGCTAATCCTGTTACATGGAAAGTTTCTGCAGATTATGTCCATGTGCAGAACTGTGGAAGAAGAATCAATACAGAATTGTGGCCATCTCTAACAGGATCTATTATCAACCTCAATTTTTACTGCTGAAAAATGATGCCTTAACCAACCAACTATGGCACACGGCGTCATACAGCAGTTTTGACAGAGCGCCAAAGAAGATGTATTTGCAATTGCAATTTGAACTTATTAGTTGAATCAGTAGGACCAGATCGAGTTGAGTCACAAACTGGCTTGGCTTGCCTTTTCCTCTGATGCATCTTGAGAAAGAACTTTTGCCTGGTTTTTGTAAACTTTAACTGGATTTACCGAAATTAATATTTCTGGATGGATGTAGATTCATTACTTATCTGTAATAACACTGGCCAAATATTTCAGATTTTACGAGACTGTGACTCCTAGCACATAGGATCATTAATTGAAGAATGAATCAAATCAAAGGCAAGAAATACAAGATGGTGAAGATACATTAAGATTTCCATAGCAAAGAAAACAATGTTGTAGGTCACAACATTGAGAAAATGATTCTATTAATCTCCCTTTGATAGTAAAAACTGTCTATAACTTGTTCTTTTCATCAGCATGAACAAATTCTAAGTACTTGGATGACTATCTGCATCCTGGCCATGATAACAAAATTAACAATTAATTTCAATTTCTTGGATCCAACCAGGCCCTTGACTTATAAAAGAAAATGTCCCCAAGTATAACAACTTGGAGAAAAAGGATTCTGATAGCTATCCATAATGTGGGACTTGGCTCTATGCCTTCTGTGATTATTCCAATTACCCAACAAGGGTAATTGATGCATTCTTTCACATCTTATGATATCTGAGAACCAGGTGCAAGATCAGGAGTCAACAAATATCTCCTGATGAATGGTCATCCACTGCCATGGTAAAAGAATCAGGTGCATCAGAAGTGAACCAATACCTCCTGATTAATGGGCATTCCTTGTTGTGGAAAAAAATTTATAATTTTCAGGGCCATGAAATAGCAAGATGTTGTGATACATACACTTATAAGAGCCCTCATACCAACATGCCTTCTTAACAATGACAGGACTCTAACCTAGGAACCAAAGACCTAAACAATAGTAACAATCCCAGCTTTGCGAAAATAAAAACATTTTTGAGAAGCCACATTTGCATGGAATCCAGTCCTGTCCGTTGTATTTGTTTATATCCTATAGTACTTAGGTTGTTTCTTAAGTTGAGGTCACACCTTCTCACCTTCCATTTATTTTCCTCTTCTTATTTCTCCATATAAGTAATACCACCAACATAAAAGAAGGAAAAATAAGCTCCTCCAAAAGGTGATCATTTTGTGGACTACACAGTTTAGTTTGTTAACTAGAATTGTCATATTGTTGACTCTTGTATATTACTATCACATGCTAAAAGAATTAAGTCCGAAAGAATGAAATATGCTGTAAGCAATTCATCTTTGCAACCTACCATATGTGGTCCACTTGAGAAGTATTCTGGAGTCAAGTTACTTTTTGCCATTTGGAACACATGCTGCAGCATGATTACTTTTGTCCGTTGTTATAGTTCCATTTTGTCTATCCTTGGATGCAGTTCACATTTCACCACTCTGGGCACGTCTGTTTTTTTTTTTTTTAAATTAACTGGAGTATCAAAAATTTGTCTGTTCGTGCATGATATTTATAAAACAACTTTGTATCATTCAAAACTTGTGGCAACCTGGCCAATTTTTCTCATCAAGACAGGGCAAAGAAAGCATTTCATTTACTAATGCAAAGCCACTAAAGTTTTCTTCAATGCCTACAACTCTAATGAAGGAGAGTATATTCTTGCATATGACCTTCATAATTGTGTAAGCTGGATAGAAAGGCTTCTAGCAAGGAGAATTAACTCTGAAAATATATATATCTAGCTGACACAAAAATCTCCACTTCCACATGCACTGTTCTAACCCAAAATAATACCACAGACAAGTGAATCTAGAAAATATTTACAGGTATAATCTGCAGTGGTTAAATTTCTATGGCCAAGATAGAAAGCTTAACCTTGTTTTGTTTCTTCTGTACAGTAAGCTGAACCTTAGCATTTTTCTTCTGTGTTGTACTTTCTGTCCCTACATGTAGCCAAAGGCCAAAATAAACAAACTACAAGTCATTATAGGATTTGAATCATCCAATATAATATTTGCAAAATAGCAGTTAAGTATGAACTCAAACTCTCATATCCATCTAGAATTCTGGCAATCAATGTACGTAGCAAATGATGCCCCCCCCCCCAAAAAAAAAAAAGGATCTATTGCCAATTCAGAAAGAAGATCTAATGCGTGTAAAAAGCCATCCAAGTTTATTAAAGATTGTATTATCCATTCAATTGAGGACAAAGTTCTGGAGGCCAATTTGTCAAGAAAACTTCAAGTTCACTAGGCCTCAAGTTATTCTCACTTATAAGCCGGATTTGCCCCCACAAAGGTTTGAGGTAGAGTGAATTTGTAACACCCCACTACCTACGTACCTAAATAGGCGGAATGTCACCCCATCCAAAGAACCAGAGGTCTTTATAACGAGGTACAAAAAGAACGAAAATGACTACATAAATTTAGTGATAATCTTATTACAACCAAAATTAAAAGTTATACAAGTCTGAGAATCTAAAACTAACAATCATCTCTCGAAAGAAATACAAGGCAAAAATAAATAAACTGAAGGTCATCTCTTATCTCTTCAACCTTCTCAATAAGAGCACTCCCCTGAAAACATGATATAAAATAGTGTGAGATTGGCATCTCAGTAAGTCCCGTATGTGCGAATGTCATATATAAACATTTCGTGCATGCGGGTTTATCAAAACCACAAAATCATGTTTGCAAGACTTTTCATCAATAAACAATTATTCAAAGAAGCATTGCTCATCATATCCAAGCAGTTCTCAATAAATCATCGTCTCATCATAATCATAAGTTCATTATGTAGGGATTAGCAATGATTCAAACAATAGTATCACAATCGATATCATGATTACCATTATGATAACGTCCTAATGTAACCTTTCAACAATAAGCAGTGGGAGATCCTCTCACTAGGGTGAGATACTCCTCCATCTCTACACCCAACACACCAGTTGTCTAACCCGGATAAATAAAGTCCACATAGACCCATATGATAGCTCGGACCGGCCTAACTAAGTAGTACTGTCGCCTCTCCAAGTTGAGTTCATCTTCTGGAGGTAGTGTCATGCCAGAAGACTCACTCTAGCTCTTCAAGACTAGCACCGCTAGCCTACCCCTGCTGAGTACTCAACGCTCCCCATTTAGAGGCAGAATCATTTCCCTTGTTTTCACAATCGTTGATTACTTGTCTTTGTAAAACGTGGTTTTGCACAATAAGTTTTCTAAAACGTTTAGTAATAAAGAAAAAAAATCGTTTTCAGTTTAAAGTTGAGATTTGACAAACTCATTTAGAGAATAAAATGACCGTGTTCTCAAACCAAGTATTAAAATACCGCAGTACAATCCATCATATTCAATCAACGTTCCAATCATCATGTCAATTATCATATTGACACCATTTCAAATATCATTGTACAAAAATACTTGCAAACATGTAATATTTAACAAAACAGTTATGTAGGGACTTACTTGGATATTCTTAAAAATCAACCAAAGTAATGCTTGATCTCTTTTTCACTTTCTTCTTTATATGGAATCAATGTTTCTATGGTTAGAATCGAAATAGTGCTCATGGCCTAGCCACTATTCTTTCATGCAACATGAATCCCCATGATCCCATAGATCAACCATGGCATCTAAACAAATCAATTTAATAAACTATGCCCATAACCTTCTCTCGTTATGCTACTCATCATCAAGCATGCATATACTCCATTTAAATAATCAACATGATAACTCCCATACTCAACTATCATTAAATCCATATTGTAACTCCATATGAATCAAAAGATCTCATCTTTAACCAACCATAAGATGGATTTAGGTCCAACATAACATGATATCATAATATTTCACCTCATATTCACCAAGATCAACTATTGCTCCATCAAACTCAACCATCCCATCCATTCATGCTTTTCATGCTATACTAAAATCAGCCTCATTCAAATCAATAGGGATTGAGTCTCAAAATATCTCTTGGATAGACAAGACAATGAAGCAAAGGTGGCTCCTTGGTGATCGGTTGAGTTCACTTGAGAGGAAGAGATGATTGGGTCCCTTAATTCTTCTTGTTTGAAAATCACAAAAAAAATAGGGGGGGTGTAAATCAGTCCCTTTTTATCGGGATTTAGGAGAAGAAGATGAGAAGAATTGAGGTCGAGTTGATAAAGAGTTGAAGAGTTGCTTACCTTACTCTTAGGTTTCGATTTTAATGGTGATTAGAGTTGTGATGGCTGAAATCTTAGAGAGAAAGGCGGCTGTTTTTTTTTTTTTTTTTTTCGTGTAGAAGAGAGGTTTAGGATTTGATTGGTGGCTGTTTTGATAAAGAGTATAGGTTAGGTTTAGGTGTTTTGATGTTTGGAAGGACTACACCTTGTTTTGGACTCTTGAACAAATAAGGGAAAAATGACAGTTTTTGTTCTTTTTGGTTTGGCCGAAACTGCAGTGAATAGAAGGAGTTTATGACTGTGCTCTAGGATGCTAAAGTGGCCTAGATAATGAGAGGAAAAGGAAAAAAGTATAGGCTGATTTCTGGTTCAGCTTTGAGCAGAAATAGGGGAAGAAAACTTGGGGTCTTGTGCTGTGATTTTTGCTTAAAACCAGAGAGGAATTTAAGAGTAAGGGAACCTGGAATTTTCGTGAGTGTGTGTGTGACTGATTTTTATTTAGCTTAGGAGAACTTTGAGAAATAAGAATGGAGGAAAGGTTTGCAAGAGTTGGAATTTGAACTCAAGTCACTAAGTATTAAACACCACGCTTCAATCACTAAAACTCTAGCTTCAACCACTCCACTCAACCACAACAACTCTTGTTTCAACCACTAAACCACAACAACTCTTGTTTTAATCACTAAACCACAAGAACTCTTGTTTTAATCACTAAACCACAACAACTCTAGCTTCAACCACAACAACTCTTGTTTAAATATTCCTCTATCAAATTCCCTTAACTCCCACCCACTTACTCCATTTCCCTCCCACTCACTTACTCTATTTCCCTTCTAATAATACTCATAAAACAAAAGCTCAAATCCACCAAGAAACTAACAAATTCCCTCAACTCCCACTCACTTACTCCATTTCCCTTCTAACAATACTCATAAAACAAAAGCTCAAATCCATCAAGAAACTAACAAATTCCCTCAATTTCCACTCTTGTTTAAATAGTCCTTCAACAATTATATCAAAGTAAATAATTTCATGAACTAACCAACTCATAGATCACATATACCCATAAAAATGGTTTAAGTTATCAAATGTCATATAAAATGTCATGCAATGCATGACTTTCCCCATATAATAAAGGTGGTTTTAAACGGGGTATTACAGAATTGTTTTCCCAGCACCCCCATGCTCTTTATTTCTTAAATTACCTGTATGGAATTTATATAATATTCCTTTTGTCAGAAAGTAATAAATCGATTATTTGCCGCACTGAATTGTCTCTTTTTAAGTTTTACTTTTGACTAGAGCTAAAAATTGACATAACTTTTTTCATAATTTCCCTTTCTCTCCATATGCAATGTCCATTATATACAATCAACACAGTCAAATAACTCTTTTCTCATTAGTTTATTCATAATACTCACTCCATCCAACCAAAATTGATCCACTTGCTATTTAGTGATGTCCCAAAATATTTAACATTTTCTTTGAAAGGAAATATTTTAATATTAAATAAAATGAAAAAGTAAATATCCCTCGACCATATATTATTTTTATATATTGAAATTTGACATAAAGTGCTTACTTGCCCATACATTTCCAACATTTTATTATTTTATTTTATCATTCTGTTACAATTTTGAATTTTACATAAAATCTTGTGCCTAATCGAACACTATCAATTTTCTCTTGATTACTCATCAAAGAGATCTTGTTGGTAGTATCAAGGCAGGTACTTTCATTTGAGTTCCAACTTCAGCTCTTCCCATGTTACCTGTGTATTACCATCAAGTTGTAAATCATACTCCTTACCTGTCCACCAAATTTGAACTTGCCCGATAAGTTTCATTATGGCATATCTAACTTTCCTCTCATCAGACATATCATACCAATCAAAAAATCTTTCTAGTGTAGCAAGCCAATCACAAAAGGCCTAAGGGTCAATTCTTCCATCAAAATCTGGAACATCAATCCGCACTTTTTTGGTAATGTCCCCCGCTGCATAATAGATATCAGTTTTACTATATCTTCCACCCTCAAGAATGTCTTGAGCCATACCTAGAAGAGTTCCATGTGGCTTGGCCGTCAGTTGAGCAGCCCTAGGTTCAGTAATTTTAGGCTGTGAAGGACCTGAATTTTGAGAATCTACAACATCCGCAACATCTTTTCCATTGCTCTTAGCTCCACTGCTGGCTGCTTCAGAGCTTATGGCTGCAGCCCCCTTGGTTCCAACATGATAAGCCATTAGTTCTTTGACTTGGGCTTCCAAGGCATCAACTCTCTCCATGGTTAAATAGAGTAACTCCTCACGTTCCTTGCCTGTGTACCTTGGCTGGTAGTTTTTCCCACTCCTAGTCGCCATAGGATTGGGATTCTTGGGACAGCAGAAGGAAATTTTGGATCTTTGATGAAGAACTGATTTTTGTTTTTTTTCTCTTAACTACTAAGGATGAAAACTTCTACGAAGGAAAGAAAGTCGAGAACCTTCTCTGATACCAAACTGATGCAGGACAACCTTTAGGCAATCCAAGTAATTTCTGAAAACTAGAACAGCCAAGTTTAGTTGGTGGAAATTCAGTAGTCAGGCAAAGAAACTGATCACAAACACGTAGCAATGCACTAAGAGAAGAAGGAGAAACCCTAGGCGTCACGCCTTAAGGTTTGATTGCATCACACTACCAGAAATTACAGAAACTATCTGTGACTCCTATTAATTTGAATAAAGAAAGCATACATAGGTAATAGTGAACTTCTCTATTTATAGACCCAAAAAATTCTAAACTAACTAGGACTAGACTTCTTAGGAAAACAGCCAATTTAGGAATCCCACTAAACAGAAATTTAAACCCTAGGAAATCCTACTAAACAGAAATTTAAACTTTAGGAAGCTTCTCCAAACCCGCTAGTTACCAAAATACACTTCTTCTTAATTCTAAAACTCATGAAACAACAATCTAACTTGAGACAAGGAACCATGACCATAGTTGAATACATGAATAAGTTTGAAGAGCTGAAGATTCGTTGCAGGGGTAGGGAGGATCCTCGGCACACTTTGTCTCGATTTAAACAAGGATTGAGACCAGAAATTCGTAACCAAATGATGACCTATCATGTGAACACAGTAGATGAAGCATTCCAGTTTGCACAAAGGATTGAAAGAAGCTCAAAACAGACAGCTAGGATGTTCCCTTTTCAGACCGGGGAGACAGTTACAACCAGAAAATTCCCTTCCAATGCACGAGGCGCTAAATCAGCAGCTACGTCAGCCTATAACAAGCCTAATAATGCTAGGAGTAAGGTTCCTATGGCAGAAACTAGGAGGCAAGATGCCAGTCATGAATGTTTCAGTTGTGGACAAAGGGGGCATTATGCATGGGAATGCCCCAAGAAGAAAAATCTGCACATAGGGATAGAATCCACTGGGGATGAAGAAGCTGAGGATAAAGACGAAAAGGAATCTGATTACCTCAATGGAATAGTGGGCCTTGAAATTGATGATCTAAAAGAAGATGAGGAGGACACATCATTCGTTTCAGTTGTTAAGCGCATTCTTAGTGCACCTAAGCAGCAAAAGGAGGATTGGAGAAGAACTGCGATTTTTCAGACCTTAGTTAGTTGTGGAGATGTGACTCGGAAACTCATTATTGATGGAGGTAGTAGCATGAATGTGGTATCCGAAGCTACAGTTGAAAAACTTAAGCTACCTGTGGAACCACATCCTGACCCTTATAAGGTAGCATGGATAAATACCAGCTCTATTTCAGTGACCAAGCACAGTTTGGTAACTCATGGCCCTTACCGTGATTCCATCTGGTGTGACATCATTCCAATGACTATTACTCATATTTTATTAGGTTGCCCATGGCTATATGATCGGGAAGTGATGCATAATGGGAAGGAAAACACTTATTTCTTTGGCTTTAATGGAAAACAAAATTGTTTTAAACCTTTAAGTGCTGAAACTATGAGGGAGCATCAAGTAAAACGTCCTAGTAAACATGGAGAAGAGCCTCCCAAGGGAAAGGCTGTAACCAAGACGGAAGAACTGCAAAATGAAGAAGAGCATTCCAAGGTAAAGATTGGAACCAAGAAGAATCCACTACAAATCCTTAGCAAGAAGCCATTTGAAAAAGAAGCTAAGGAAACCGGGGTTATCTTTATGGTGGTGATAAAGGAGTTGAAGAATCCTGCTCCCCCAAATAACTCTCCTGAATTGTCTAAGCTTCTTGCTGATTTCGCAGATGTGGCACCTAAGGATTTGCCTAAAGGACTTCCACCAATGCGAAATATTCAACATGCTATAGATTTTGTGCCTGGTTCACAACTTCCTAACTTACCAGCCTATTGTATGAGTCCAGCAGAACATGCAGAACTCAAGAGACAAGTTGAGGAGTTGTTAGATAAGGAGTTGATTCGTGAAAGTTTGAGTCCATGTGCTATTCCGGCTTTACTTACACCTAAAAAGAATGGAACGTGGAGGATGTGTTGTGATTGTCGAGCAATCAACAAGATAACTGTCAAATACAGATTTCCAATACCACGACTTGAAGACATGTTGGACGTGATGGGAGGATCAACTATCTACACTAAGATTGATCTCACAAAGGGATACTACCAATTCAGAATTCGGCCTGGAGATGAGTGGAAAACAGCATTTAAGACAAAGGATGGCCTCTATGAGTGGTTAGTAATGCCATTCGGTCTTACTAATGCCCCAAGCACTTTCATGAGATTTATGACACAAGTACTTCAACCATTTATTGGGCATTTCCTTGTGGTTTACTTTGATGATATAATCATTTACAGCAAGTCTAAGGAAGAACACATAGTTCATCTTGAGCAAGTTATGAGAGTGCTTCGTTGTGAAGCTGTACATCAATTTGAAGAAGTTCAGTTTTATGTGTTCTAGTGTGATATTCCTGGGCTTTGTTGTTTCTGCTAGAGGGGTCGAAGTTGATCCAAGTAAGGTAAAGGCAATCCTAGATTGGCCATTACCCAAGACATTACATGAAGTGCGAAGTTCTCATGTACTTGCAACCTTCTATAGGAGATTTATTAGGAATTTCAGCACTATAATGGCTCCAACAACTGACTGTTTGAAGGCTGGACAATTTTCTTGGACCAGGGCAGCAACTAAAGCTTCTGAATTAATCAAGAAGCTTATGACTGAGACGCCTGTTTTACACTTACCAGATTTTTCCAAGTAATTTGAGGTGGCTTGTGATGCTTCAACCGTTGGAATTGGAGGAGTACTTAGTCAAGAGGGTCACCCTATTGCTTACTTCAGTGAAAAACTGAATGAAGTTAAACAGAAATATTCCACCTACGACAAAGAGTTTTATGCAGTGGTTCAATCCATTCGTCATTCGCACCATTACTTGGTTTTTAAGGAGTTTGTGTTGTATTCTGACCATGAAGCTCTCAAGTACATAAATTCCCAGAGAAAGTTAAGTTTCAGGCATGGGAAATGGGTCTCATTTTTGCAGCAGTACACTTTTGTCCTAAGGCATAAAGCTGGCACGGAAAATAAGGTAGCAGATGCCTTAAGTCGTGTGGAGCATGTTCTTACTTCAATGGCTGTTCAGGTTCCAGGTTTCAACTTAATTAAGCGAGACTATGCAGATTGTAAGACATAATGGCTGGACAGCAAGCTGATTATCTAGGTTTCATAGTGATTGACGGATATCTCTTCAAGAGAACACGACTTTGTTTGCCTAACACTTCCTTAAGGCAACAAATGATATGGGAATTGCATAGTGGAGGCGTTGCTGGTCACTTTGGCTGTGATAAGACAATTGCTATGATGGAAGATCATTTCTATTGGCCTAGTATAAAGAGGGATGTTGCAAAGACGGTTTCCCAATGTCGAGTTTTCCAACTAGGTAAAGGAAGAAAGCAAAACACTGGTCTCTATACACCTTTACCCATCCCACATGCACCATGGCAAGATCTAAGTATGGACTTTGTCCTAGGACTGCCAAAGACATTTCAAGGGCATGATTCAATTTTTGTGGTGGTTGATAGGTTTTCTAAGATGGCTCACTTCTTAGCATGTTCTAAGACCAATAACGCAGTTCATATTGCAAGGATATTCTTTAAAGAAGTGGTGAGACTACATGGACTACCACAAACTATTGTTTCTGATAGGGATGCAAAGTTTGTGAGTTACTTTTCGCGAACTTTGTGGGGTTTGCTGAATATAAGGCTGGAATTTTCGTCTAGTATGCATCCACCAACAGATGGCCAAACAGAAGTTGTTAACAGCAGTCTTGGAAAGCTGCTACGTTGTTTGGTTGGTGATCATCTCTCTAATTGGGAGCATGTGTTACCCATGGCAGAATTTGCTTACAACAATTCCATTAACAAGACTACTGGCCGTTGTCCTTTTGAGGTTGTGCTAGGAATGAATCCTCGAAAACCGATAGAATTAGTACCTCTACCTGTGCATGTTCGACCTAGTGTTGAAGCTGAAGCTTTCTCTAAGCATATTCTAGAGATTCATGATGAAGTGCGACGTCGAATTGCTATGAGTAATGAAATGTACAAGGCACATGTTGATTTAAAGAGAAGATTTGCTGAATTTCAAGGAGGAGACTTGGTAATGGTAAGAATTCGACCAGAACGTTATCCTAAGGGAGTTTACAAGAAACTTCATTGTAAAAGTGCAGGACCGTACAAGATTTTGAAGAAAATCAGCTCTAATGCTTATGTTCTTGAGCTGCCATCTGACATAGGTATCAATAATATCTTCAACATTGAAGATTTGACTGCATACGCTGGACATGATGACGATTCAGTTGCAGGAAAATCCACAGCAACTCTGCCACAAGTAACTACTGCAACAGAGGAAATTGAAGATGTGCTTGATGAACAGCTGGTATCAACTAGAAATGGAGGATATCAGAAATTCAGAAATATCTTATCAAATGGAAAGGGCGTCCAATGAGTGATTGTACTTGGGTAACTGATCGCGATTTTCAGCGCATTGATTGTGACCTCTATGAAAGGTATCATGCTTTTAACTTGCCGGGGACAAGTTCTTTCAAGCCGGGGAGAATTGATAGAGACAAGTGGCAGCATCCAGTTAAAGTTTATACGAGGAGGGGAAAAGGTGACTCTAAAGGCCAAACCTTAATTTGGCACACCTTAGATGATGGACAGCTCATATGGGAGTAATGAGTCTTTCTTTTTAGTAATAAGTCTTTCCTTTAGATTGTTGTTTTATGAGTTTTAGAATTAAGAGTATTTTGGTAACTAGTGGGTTTGGAGAAGTTTCCTAAAGTTTAAATTTCTGTTTAGTAGAATTTCCTAGGGTTTAAATTTCTGTTTAGTGGGATTCCTAAATTGGCTGTTTTCCTAAGAAGTCTAGTCCTAGTTAGTTTAGAATTTTTTGGGGTCTATAAATAGAGAAGTTCTCTATTACCTATGTTTGCTTTCTTTATTCAAATTAATAAGAGTCACAGAGAGTTTCTGTAATTTCTGGTTGTGTGATGCAATCAAACCCTAAACTGTGACGCCTTAAGGTCCTAGGTTTGACGCCTAGCGTTTCTCCTTCTTCTCTTAGTGTGTTGCTACGTGTTTGTGATTAGTTTCTTTGCCTGACTACTGAATTTCCAGCATCTATACTTGGCTGTTCTAGTTTTCAGAAATTACTTGGATTGCCTAAAGGCTGTCCTGCATCATCAGGCTCCATCACTGAATTGAATAATCAAACACAATAAATTAAGCAAGAATAATTGAGTCATTCTATTTGCACACAAGCCTACATTTCCTGATAAGATCACAAAAATGTATGGGACTGAGCAGAACATTATTCTAAAGATTCTTCATATTCATCCTCATAAAAGACAGGCAAAGGTGTTTTTCTTTTATCTATTTTATCTACCCATATAGATACATAATGAGGTGAGAAGATAGACATAAAACAACTTTTTTTTTTCTTACACCAAGTGAAATAAACATGTCCCACTTGCCTGAAATTCTTGTGTCCCTTGAAAGCATATCACTTTTTCTCCGCATTGATATTAAACTGGAGATATATATATATATATATATATATATATATATATATATATATATTAGCTGCGGAGGTGTGCTGTATCGACACTTGGCAAAAGTGAATTTTAGATTTTTTTTTTTTTAAAGAAAATAAAGAGGTGATATAAATTCATACAAATTCAGATGAGTGTAGATTTTAACATTCAATTTACAAGAATTTTAAAAAAAAGAAATTTGAAGGGTTTTTTAAACATTAAATTTAAAAGAATTTTTTAAAAAGAAATTTGAAGGTTTTTTTTTTAATATTAATGAGAGTTTTTTTTAATTTTTTAAAAAGAAATTTGAAGGGTTTTTAATTGTTCAAATGATCCATTCTGTTTCTATCCCTTTTCCTCTTCTTCTCCGGATACTTCTCAGACGCCTCCCCAGGCGGGTTCTTCTTCTGATTCAGATTCTAAGGAGGAGTCCAAGAGTGGTTTTGACCCAGAATCATTGGAAAGGGATGCTAAAGCTCTTAGGGAAATCAATAGCTCTTCTTATGCCAAACAAGTTGGTTTTGCAGAAAATATGGTTGAATATGTTTCTTAGGCAAGAAAATTTGAGATTTTTTTAATCCCTTAATTGTGCAATGAAGGTGTTTGAAGCGATAAGGAAGCAGGAGCAGACAAGGCAAGCGGAATTGGGTGCTGAGAAAGGGCATTTTGAGGCCATTCAGGCTCACCAAGATATTGTGAGCACTGGTGATCGATAGGGGTTTACCATTGTCTTATTATTTTCACTACATTATAGATGTTCAAGAAAAGAACTTTATTCGGTGGTCTGCTGATTGGAATTTGGTTCTATGTATTTGGATTTGTTTCTTCGAGTTAGAATTGTGGGGATTCATTAGGTTTTGAAAACCAAATTAGGTGCTATGGCTAAAAATTACAGATCGAGTATTATCATTATTTTCTAATGGGACAATTCTAAAATTTGTCGTAATTTGGTAACCAGCCTTTTATACAGGATTCTTATTATCATTATTTTCTACATGGGACAATTCTAAAATTTGTAGTAATTTGGGAACCAGCCTTTTATACTGGATTCTTATTTTTGCTCATCATATTGTTGCATTTGGTGGTTCCCAATGATTATTTATATATAAATTTGTTGTAGCAAATTCAAAACCCAACTGCAATAATGATCGCAGGGACTGCAGTTGCTCAAGATGATATAAGCGGTGATGGTACCACTTCAACTGTACTTTTTATTGGGGAACTCATGAAGCAATCTAAGCGGTACATTGATCAACCGCAAATATTTGTTTATGAAGGAGAAACAGCGGAAATGGGCAGAAGAACAGAGGAATCTATATCAGCAGCAAGCACAAAAAAAGAGAAAATAACCAAAGCCGGCACCTCAGACAATTAAATGTTTCCTATTTTATCTTTATTATACATAATCTGTTGTTCGTTACCTCTCTCTGTATGTCAGGGGCATTCTTCTATAGCAGAATACCTCTGGGTTGCAAACAAGCGTCAAAATTCTCAAAGATACCAAAAAAATTCATGGCAAATTGCAATTTACCTAAGCAAAGCATTAAGGTATTGTGTTCTTCAGTCATTCGTGGTTCTTTTTTCTGGAATTTCCAGCCCATAGATCTCAAATATTCATGCAGATTACCTGCATCTCTTTGTTCATATGATCAAAATTAAAAAAAGTACAAAGTATTCCATTTTTTATTTAATTTTAAAAAAATTTGTTTTGTGTTTTGTTGTTCATTTTATAGGAAACCCAATGCCTTCTCAGTGAATCAGGCGATTCCTTTCATTTCCCTCTTTATATATGTGGATTTATGTATATATAGGTATTTTTTTTCCAGTGCTTAATTTGTAATAGACTGACTTTTGAATTAGCTAACTGTGTCCATTTGAGCTCTCTGATTTAATCATTCGTAATAAATCAGTGTATTAATTACTTTTGATTTGATTTAAGGTATTTATCAGAAGGTTTGGTGATGTAATGTGAATGTTAAATTGTGTAGCTCCAAGATACTTGCCCTGGCACAATCTCCTAATGAAGGTAGTTAAATTAAATGTATTTTATTTTCTTGACAACAATTTATTGAAAAAATCGGTGATTTTTAGCATGAGCGGTGCTCTTAAAATGAAGATGTTATGTTTTGAGGTTATGAAACAAAGATTCTGCTTACAGCAGTAAGAAGGGTGCAAAATTTGCATTTTACTAGCTTCAATTGAGTTGATCAGAGAAAGTCGAATGTGTAAAAATTCTACCTTGGAATCTTTTGTACATGTAATATACTGAATGAAATTTTGTTACTGCAATGTGATTTTTTATGATTAATTCAGGAATAGAGTCCGTTTTTTTTTTTTTTTATGAAAATTACCTTGCAAATTGCATCCTATCATTGATATCTTTCCATTGCTTTAGAAATACTTTATATTATTTATAGTGTTTGTGGAGTTTTATTAGACAAAAAGAAATTTGAGAGAAACTTAAAAAGTAAATAAAATAGTTGCCGAGGTTGTAGTGAGAATATTGGTAAAGAAGTATATTGTTAGTATGAATTATATATTTTCTTCATATGTAAACAAATTCCAACAACTTATGTGATGCAAATCTCATAGTGCTCTAACAACTAGAGCTGAATGCTGCCTTTGTTTCCATATGTTGGATAACTAATATGAAGTTTATGTAATGTTTTGATCATTTTGATTTTTAAGGTACTTAGCATATATAGTTGCACATATTTAGGAACAATAGTTGCAATTATTTCCTATAATTGTTTCTATATTTGTAATGTATAGTTGGCTTACCTTAAATAGGTCTAGGTATCTTGTATAAATACCTTGAGATATATGGAATAAATATAAGAGTGTTTTTCAGCCAATTATTAATTTAGTATCAGAGCCAAAGAAAAGACTTCCGCTGCCTCCTTTTCCCAAACCCAGCCGTCATTGTCTCTTCCAAAACCAGCGCGGCACTGTGGTGACACTGTAGCGGCGGCGGCACTGTAGCGCGGGTACTGTAGCGAATCGCGCTGGTTATCATCTATCATGGCTACCAAAACCGACAATGAAGCAATCCCCAATAGCAAGAAACTCTCGACGGTGACCATTCATGAAACCTCTTCTCCAATCCATATTAAATTGGATGGTACTAATTATCGTATTTGGTCAAAAATTTTAGAGATGCATATTACTAGGAGAAAGAAGAAGAGTTATATTACTGGACGAAAGGCTGCACCTGCAGAAAATGATCCGGGTTATGATGAATGGGAAGCTGAAGATGCTGTTGTCAAGTCTTGGCTTATTAATTCCATGACTGATAATTTGATGTCACATTTGATGTCACACTTTGTTCAGTGTGGGACATTTAAAGAAGTTTGGGATGCGGTTAAGAGGAGCTATCTTGATGTGTCTGACTCTTCCCAAGTCTATGAACTGATGAAGAGGTCATTCCAATTGCGCCAGGGTGGTCGACCTCTGCTGGAATATTACAACGAGTTGAATTCAATTTTCATGGAACTTGATTATCGTAGGCCCAATGACATGACATGTGCTGCTGATATCGAGAAACAAAGAAAGCGTATTGCAAAGGATCGCATCTATATGTTTCTTGCAGGTCTTGATCACCATTTGGATCAAGTTAGTAGTCGTGTTTTGGCTACTTCCCCTCTACCAAGCTTGGAAGAAGCCTACTCTTTAGTTCGTCGTGAAGTGCGAGAGACGAGTCACTATGGGAGCAGAAAATCATTACGAAGCTTCAGCTCTAACGATTCAAAAGAGCACCTCTCGGTTGACTCCTTACATTCTGTGAATTCTGTCACTTCCAATTCTCAGCTCGCACTCATTGCAATAGTCCCAGGCATACCATAGAGGTTTGTTGGAAGAAGCATGGATATCCGAAGTGGTATAAACTTAAACAAGCTGAGAGGAAAAATAAGAAATCTGCTCAGATTGTTGTTATTGATACTTCTCCACCTTCTGCTTCTCATGTCTCTCAAGTGTCTGCTCACCAAGGTAATTCAAACACTTGGGTTATTGATTCAGGGGCCACTAATCATATGACTAGTAATTCTTCTATCCTTGCCTCTCTAATGTCTTCACCTGTCAAGTCTGTACAGGCTGCTAATGGGACCTCTATGCCCATTATAGGAGTCGGGAGTGTCTCAATTTCTCCTACATTCTCCATGTCATCTGTCTTACTTGCACCTGCTCTTTCTAAAAGTCTTCTTTCCATTAGTAAGATTACCAAAAGTCTTAATTGTTCTGCAATATTTGATTCCACTCATTGTATCTTTCGGGACAAACGTACGAAGAGGACGATTGGCATTGGTAGGGAAAGAGGCGGTCTTTATTACTTAGAGGGGGCTACGCAGTTTCAATCTGAACCTAACCATGGCCTTCAAGTAGAGAGCAAGTCATTTGATAGAGAGAAGATTCTTTTATGGCATTGTCGTCTAGGGCATCCATCTTTTCCTTATTTAGAGCGTTTATTTCCAAAATTGTTTCGCAATGTTGCTATCTCTAGTTTAAGATGTGAACAATGCATTTATGCTAAAAACCATCGTGTTCCTTTCAAAACTAGTTTCAATAAGAGTTCTATTCCTTTTCGTGTGTTTACATCGATGTATGGGGTCCTTTTTCTACTCCATACGCTTACGGCCATAAATACTTTGTGTCTTTTATTGATGATTTGCACTAGAGTGAAGTTGGGTATATTTGATGAAATCTAAAAGTGATGTTATACAAGTGATTCCTCAATTTTACAAAATGATTGTGACACAGTTTCATACTCAGGTCCAAGTTTTTCATTTTGATAATGGTCGTGAGTTTGTAAATCAATCTCTTACCCAGTTCTTCCTAGAACAGGGCATCCTCCACCAAACAACTTGTGCCTACACACCACAACAAAATAGGGTAGCAGAGCGTAAGAATCATCATATCCTTGACGTTGCTCAGGCTTTGAGCTTTACTATGCATGTTCCTAAACGTTTTTGAGTTGAAGTTTGTCATAGCTGCTTGTCTTTCTTATTAATCGCATGCCCGCTCGTATCCTTAATTTTCAAACCCCTTTACGGATGTTGTCACAATTTCACTCTATCCCTTCTGCTCTAAATATTTATCCTAAGGTCTTTGGTTGTGTATGCTATGTTCATGTCCACTCTATATATCGGGATAAGCTTGATCCACGTGCTCTCAAATGTGTTTTTCTTGGTTACTCTAATTCTCAAAAAGGCTATAAATGTTTTCATCCTCCTACCGGTAAATATTATGTTTCCATGGATGTTCAGTTTTGTGAACAAGAGTCGTATTTTTCTGGAGATGTTTCTATGATTCCTCTTTAGGGGGAGATTAGTAGTAAGGAAGAGGAACGGTTATGGTTAGAGGAGAAGAAGTTGTGGATGTCGAGTAAGGGGGAGAACTCAGCTATTGTGGAGAATAAGGAATCTTTAGATGATACTTGTTCAGCTGAGGTTGAGTTTGAATTTAAAGAGGGAAAGGATGAAAGACCAGCTAGGTTATTTCAAAAAGGCTACACAAGAAACAGAATACCACTGTTTTTCCTCCTCTTGATTCTAGTGCCCCTCTTGATGATGCTACCATGCCATTGGATGACTCTTCTACTATTAACCCTGAGGCATGTGTTCCTTCTCTTCCCACTTCAACTTCAGAGATAGATTCTACTACTTTGACTCTACCAGTTATGGATCACGATCATGGTAGAAGATATCCCCTTCGTGAGCGTAAAGAACCTAATAGGTTGGGTTTTTCCAAGTCATCTTTTAATGTCACTTATCCTATTTCTGATTTTATCTCTTATCACCGTTTGTCTAAGGCTCATATAGCTTTTGCTCTTCAGTTGTCTTTTGTGTCTATTCCTAGTCATTTTCAGGAAGCCCTTGGAGACCCTAAGTGGAAGATTGCTATGGAAGAGGAGATGAAGGCCCTTCAAAAAAATTCTACTTGGGAGATGGTTGAGTTGCCACGGGAGAAGAGGACAGTAGGATACAAGTGGGTGTTTACAGTGAAATACAAGTCAGATGGGACAGTTGAAAGGTATAAGGCTAGACTGGTGGCCAAGGGTTACACTCAAACCCATGGGATTGACTATCATGAGACTTTTGCTCCTGTGGCTAAGATGAACACCGTTCGAGTCATTCTATCTCTTGCAGTCAATCTAGACTGGCCATTACGCCAATTTGATGTAAAAAATGCTTCTCTCCATGGTGATTTGACCGAGGAAGTGTATATGGATCCTCCTCCAGGATTTACACTAGGGAAAGGTAAGGTGTGTAAGCTGAAAAAGGCATTGTATGGGTTGAAACAATCGCCAAGGGCATGGTTTGGCAAGTTGAGCTACTCGATGAAGGCGTATGGTTTTAAGCAAGCTTTAGCGGATCATACTTTGTTTTATAAGCGGGAGCATGATGATATTACCTTGCTTATTGTTTATGT
This sequence comes from Voacanga thouarsii, assembly GCA_026120185.1. Lineage (NCBI taxonomy): Eukaryota > Viridiplantae > Streptophyta > Magnoliopsida > Gentianales > Apocynaceae > Voacanga > Voacanga thouarsii. Next base: position 2,033,038 of record JANUWF010001093.1, on the reverse strand, counting down.
TGATGATATGATTGTTACGGGTAGTAATGCTTTGGTGAGATAGAGAAACTTGAAGCTATTTGGCCAAGGAATTTGAGATGAAGGACTTGGGGGTTCTAAAATACTTCTTGGGTGTTGAAGTATCTCGGTCCAAGCAAGGACTTTTCCTCTCTCAACGGAAGAATATTTTAGATCTCTTAGCTGAAGCCGGTAATTGCACTTGTGAACATGTAAATACTCCTATTGAGATGAATCGTGGCTCGACTATCTATCCCGATCGGGTTCCAACTAACAAGGAGAGATATCGAGAGACTAGTGGGGAAGTTGATTTATTTGACTCATACTAGGCACTGATCTATCATATGCAGTTAGTGTTGTCAGTCAGTTTATGCACAATCCAAGTGATAGACACATGAATGCAGTGAATCGTATTTTAGCTTATCTGAAGTCCTCTCCAGGTAAAGGTATTATATTCTCCAAACATGGGCACTTGGATATTGTTGGTTACACAGACTCTGACTTTGCTGGCTCTAAGTTAGATAGAAAGTCTACTTCAGGCTATGTGTCGTTTGTTGGAGGTAATTTGGTGACTTGGAGGAGTAAGAAACAGAATGTAGTGTCATTATCTAGTGCAGAAGCTGAATACAGGGCTCTTCATCATGCAACCACAGAGCTTACTTGGTTAAAAATTCTCTTAACAGAATTCGGGTTTGGTCCAAAGAAACCTATGGTACTGTATTGTGATAACCTGCAGCTATTGAGATAACAATCCAGTTCAACATGATCGAACTAAGCACATTGAACTTGACAGAAATTATATCAAGGATAGTCTGGATTCTTGGTATGATAGAGGTTCCGTACATTAAGAGTGCAGAGCAACTGGCTGACATAATGACTCATGCTGTTACTAGTGAACCATTTTATGCATCATTGTCCAAGTTGGGCATGTGTGATATCTATGCACCAACTTGAGGGGGAGACTTAGCATATATAGTTGCACATATTTAGGAACTATAGTTGTAATTATTTCCTGTAATTGTTTCTATATTTGTAATGTATAGTTGGCTTACCTTAAATAGGTCTAGGTATCTTGTATAAATACCTTGAGATATATAGAATAAACATAAGAGTGTTTTTCAGCCAATTATTAATTAAGGTGTTTGTGCGTATAAAAATGTGTTTGTTTGATTATTCTTGTGGTGCCTTTCAGATGATGTCGCGCCTCTGTGGACAGATCCATTGCATGGCCACTAATTGGCTGAATGACAAACACGGGTTTTAAATATTATCGCCAATATATATTTTAGGCACCCATTTTCGTCTCATTTTATTGTTAATTCTATCTTCTGTTTTTGTCAGTGAGAATGTGATAACTGTTATTATGTCTAGGCTTAAAGATTAATCAGAAAGGGAATATTTTTCTATTGATGATAAAGGAATTCAAGCGAATGTCTTTTGATCCAGAGGATATAAGGAGAATGAGAAACCACCCGTGTAATGGAAATGAATAGTACTTTGTACTATACTGGTGCAATATTGTAGAGATAGGAAACTGGTTGTGGAATGTAGTAGAACAAAGTTATGGACATAATTGTTTAGGCGGTGGCTATATGAACATCTAAATGTATATCCACCTACCCTAGCAATTTCCATTGCCGTTTCCACCCGTGTATTGTTAGATTATATACACTGTGATAATTGATGTATATAATTTTTTAATAAGAATTGTCTAAATGGTTATCAGAATACAAAATCAAGCAAGTGTGTTATCTCCTGAAAATTTGTTTTTAAATTTCAAATGAACAAATGAAAAAGCTAAACAAATGTAATAAAGTACAACTCTTTTCCAAGGAGTCTTAATAAAATAAATTGTTATCTCATTTCTTTTTCTTTTTTTTTTTCATAATTCAGTATCTTAATAAGCATATCTCTACCTTCGATTTTGGTAGTTATGGTTACAGAGATCCAGAAAAGATTTTCTTTGGATTGTAGTTGATATTTACATTTTATAATATTGAAACCAAAATCTCTCCATTTTCATATTATTAGGAATTTCTTTCTGCCTTTTGTTTGGTAGATGGACATTTTTTTTTAATGACATATCGATTTTCATGCAAATACATTCCATCCAAATAATTATTTAACATAAGTGATACTCCCGTGCAACGCACGGGCATCAACCTAGTTGAGGATGAATAGAAAGAAGATATCATATTTCTAGTCAAGGTTTTTCCCACACATGTTGTCTATTAGATAGTCTAAAATTTATTCAACTAAGAACTGAACCAGAATGATCTCCATGGTTCCAATTTGGAATGATTTTTAGTTCGTAACAATGATATATACCAACAAACTAGGTCTATAGAACCCATCCAGTTACACTACCCAAGAACCAACGTTTCTTAGATATACAACTTTTATGCAAAGCACTTGCTATTATTTCACCGCATCTTAGAGGTAAACTGTTGAAATTTAATGACCACTTACATACAAGGCACTCACATATATAAGCATGCCAAGAACTTTTTAAAGTAAGATGGAGAAAATTTTATTGAAATTGCCCCAATTTGGCTGGTTGAAACAAAGAGCAAATTCATTCTTTAGCATTCCATTGTTAGTTATATTGGTGCTTCAACCTTCTTTAGGGGAACAAATATTGAGACACATGCATTAGAAGCAAACCAACTTGCCTTTATTAACACAGATTCGTAAAGTTCCATATCTTTAACACAAGTCACAAATTAGATAGTTCCAATAAAAAAAACTAATATGAGCCAACTCAATCCATCACAACTCATTTATATGTACTTTACTTTCATGGATCAGTAGTTGGGCATATATTTGATAGCTGGGATGGGATAGGATATTTTAGCTTCCTTTCATCTGTTGCTGGGTCAGAACAAACATCTGTAGTACAGGTGGTGTTTATAGATCTAAACATTTTTGTCAAGGTTTCTTTAAGCAGTTACATATTCATACTACTTTTACTCCAAACGATTGTATATAGAGTGGATAAGTTTGACCATTATGCCTCCACAATCCACCTTATTTATGAGCCTAGCATAAAGATGCTACTCAATTTGACATTCTTGGTGAATTTACCTCTGCAACTTCTTTCAGCTTTTTTATTCCTTTGCAATTAAAATATGCAAAAATTCTCGGGTCAATTTTCCTTTGAATTCCAATCAACAATTATTTATTACTATTACTAAGCACCATTGCCCTTCAATTTAAGTGCAAATATCTCAACCGGTTCACCTAGCAATCCAGAGCAAATATCTCCAACGTACTACCTTGATTAAAACAAGGTAATAACATTCCACAAAGCTTCTTGAAACATGAAAGTAAATAACCAAACAGGCTACTCCACAGTAAAAAGTAAAAAATAGACAGCATTTAGAAATCATCTCCAATTTTCCACAGCAACAAACTCCTAACAAGTCTAATCGATAGGTGATGTATTTACTGACAACAATAATTTGGATTCTCTAACCTGAAAATGGCATTAGAAAATCAAAATCCCTGGTTGGGTGAAAGGGAGAGGAAGGACTAACCAGCTTTACTTTCTTCAATCACTTTCCCCTTCCTCTTGGACCCAGATACCTGCGAGGCAGCCAATGTTAGAACAATGTGACAGATTAAACAAGGAACAACTATAAAGAGCGAAGCTCTAATAATTGATTTCTTGCTAAAGAAAGCAAATTAGGAACTTTGTTCAAGTTATGCCAGGTAAAAAGAAACACAAAAGGGGGGAAAAACAAAAAAAAAAAATCCCACCTTGACATCGTCCTTCTTTTCTTTTACATCTGCATGCTCCCCCTGATAATGGAACCAAAGACATTAATACAGGACTTCTCTAAAAGTAGATAATATAGTTATGAGAAGCTACGAAATAATTGAGTCATTGGTCAAATGAAAAGGACAAATAAGCCCATGAAGGCAGTAATATGCACTTTTGTAGGGAAAGACATGGCATTCCTATATTGTTTCATTATATAAAAAAGAAACAACAAAAGCCAATATGGATTGCAATTGTTCTAACTGAAGGTTGACATCCATTTCTGTAGCAGATTTATCAATTTAGGCTATCATGTAAACATTATTATTGTTCGCTCTACAACATTCTTTCTGTCAAAAAAATAACGAAGAAGAAATAAGAGGATACCTTCACATTCACATTTCAATTCAGCTACAGAATATTTTTTTTCCTACATTTTTCTTTATTTAGGAAGATACTCTTCATCAAACAAAAAGATGTTGTCTTGTTTTAACTATGGCTTCACCTTCATATGAGAAATGGGCAAAAGTTTTGTTTTGTAGCTTACTTATGAGCTGTGGGGATGTGGAAAAATATTGACAAGACAAATCAAGGTACATATGCCTTGAAATAGGTACATTTCATATTCCATGGACATAAACAGCCGAAGGTTTTGAATGGAACCAAAATTCTAGAGCTCCAAAATCGCACCATCGCTATCTGAATATCCAAATAAGTTAAGATCATTGTTAAACATGGCTTGTAAAAATTTATACTTATCTCCAAAACAAAGCAATTGGTCTAGCATTAAGTTACCATTTGAAAATGCAAATGAGAAGACTCAACAAGTTTGTGTTTGCTGGTTATAAAACACCATAGAAATACAAATTAGAAAAACTTTTAGTTGGACAACATATACACTTCAGGTAATTTTCAGGTCGGACCTCCATATGGCCATCTAAGCAACTTAATTGCCAAGTTTTGCATTCACAGGTGACAAAGAGGACCATTACTGTAAGGAAATTGTCAAAAGTGCCCCCCAAAAAAAATCCCCTTGCAATGTGTATGTCTCATTGAATTGTACTTTAGCACCTCTCATGCCATAGACTTGCCCTTCATTTTGCGCTGGAACCTTACCTTTTCCCCAGCTTTCTTAAACAACGTGGATATAGTAGCTTGAACCAAAGGACCTTTATTACTCTGGTCATGCTCCTTAGTTTTTGAGGATGATTTGGCAGGTAGTTTTCTTTTTCCTGGGACTGGAGTACCTATTTGAGAATCTGGTTTATCCAAGTCAAGTACTACATGGTGGGGACTATTTGTCTGTCTATACCTTAAGGAAACCATGTGTCAGGTATAAAAAAATGGCTTGTGACAAAATAATAGAAATACACACATATATAAGCACGTTTGTTAGAACCTGATAGTCATAAGCAATAAGGTAATTATCCTTAATATAAAATACCAGTTTCATCCTCCTTTTTTTTTTTGGGCGGGGGGAGGGGGGTGGAGGAGGGGACTACTTTATTCCATAAACTTTTTCCAAAGCCCCAGAATGGTCCTACATTTTTTTTTTTTTTTTTAAATTTGTCTTTACAGTCATTCCCTCCAAAAACTGGAAAACCAAAAGGCAGACGATGGTAAAAATAGAGGGAATCAGCTATCTAGACAATTTTACCCTTTAGAAGTGTTGCAAAAATGGTTGGATTCTAAAAATATTAATGGATGAAAGCAGATTTTAAAGGAAAAAAAAGAGGGGGGTAGGGCCAATAATGGGATCAAAGCAACTAAGAACAACAAGGTTCATAAATTAATGAATATCAAATTTTAGAGGATATTTTTATAGCCATCACTTTTTGGCACATCTTCAGTGTCAATTTTCTCTTCCTCTTCATCAGAAGTTTCACCACCATTTTCAACAAAATCATCTCCAGAAGATGCTTCCGCAAACCTGAGGTAAGTGTTTCTTTAGCAGCCAGTAAAGCAAACTAAGCCCCATATCAATCAGGTATTAAAGAATTAAAGATGAAAATAATATTAGAGAGACAAACCAAACAAAAAAGGAAATTTTCTGAGGATTTTCTCGTTTCATACAATCATACAAAGGATCAAAATTAAAGGGATCATGTCATTGTTCCAATGTTACTAACTCCAAGGCAGCAAATTTGATCAATTAAACCAAAGCATAGGTAACAAGACTCCAAGATGGTAAAAAAATCAAAACATATGTGTTCCTTCGTTAGTTTCATGATGCTTTGTTGACAGAAATAAAACAGATTAAAACAAAAGAGTCCTCTGCCAATGATTGTGCATTTGGTCCTTTTGTTTCATAAATTAATAGAGATTACACAGTAAAAGGAATTGATTACAGTCTATGATGCCTGCTTCATTTCATCTTTCAGGATTATCAAAGAACCGAACAGCCAATCTGTATTCTATCATAAATCTACTTTATAGGCTCCAGGTGATCAAGATATAAAATCCATTAGTTGCCATCATTCTTGTCCACATTGTAGCTTAAAAGAGTCAGTTGGTATATAATCTCCACATGCTTGTTTACAATTTTCTTTATTTTTTTTCTTTTACTCATATAGAATTAGAACCAAAAGTGTCAAATTTTGTTTCTTGTTAAAATTTAATACTGACAGGAAACATATTAATGTAGGTAGAGTACAGAGATTTGAGCAGACAAAATTTACTTGAATGTTTTCCCCGCCATCCTAGCTGAATGCCGAGTTGGAGTTACATCAGCAAAGTCTTTAGATTTATTCTGACTGTCAGAGGAATCCTCTTCTAATTCATGTTTAGGAGATCGTTCTTCCCCAAGTTTTGCTCCAGGTTTGCTGACAACTGATTTCTTATCACATGTTGCACCTGCACCACCCTTAAAATCATATTCCACTTGTTCCTGTGAACAAGAAGATGCTTTCAACGGCTTAGCTCTAACCACCAAGATGTTTTCAAATTAGTATACCAATAAGAGGGCCAATGAAGCAACTTAACAACGGACTTACCACATTGAGTTCTGCAGGAAACTCAAGACGTGCTTCTTCAGGATTCTCATCTTTTCTGCCTATCCAGCATGCATCAGAAAAAACAATCTGAAAAAGCAACAGGACCATAATCATAATATACAGCAAGTCCCAACAAAACATGGATGAATAGTGCATCTTCATCACCACTAACTCTAGAGCATAAGAAGCAATATAACAAGAGCCACCAAAACAATTAAAGAGGAAGGTCGTATCGGGCCAGGAAAGGCACATCTTGGAGAATTATCTAGATCCGGAAAGAGCAGTAAGATGAGAACAAATTACGTATACATTATCAAGCAAAGAGATTATCCAATTGGCAACATGAGAACATAACAAACAATGCTTACAAATAGAAATTTAGACGACTAGGTTTCATTGCCTGTAGAATTTCTTTTCTTGCGGGAGGGGGACCATCATAAGTTGTAGACTCTGATTATCTGATGAGTCTGGTTTCTAGCTGATCAAAAATTGGCACAGACTAAAATATGAAGGAAAGACTTTCTGTAAACCATACCAATCAATAGGCATTCCCAAAAGGCCAAATAGATAAAAGCTCAATCATAGAATACATGGACCAAATGAACATACTGGAGGTACAGATGCAATTTTTCTTACCATCCCATTTTGATTGGCATTCTGCACCATTACACTCATTTACCATGAATATTGATTGTTAATTAACCTTACATAAAAATAACACTTGTAAAGGAATAATTGAACTGTTTAAGCTACTTTCTTTATTTAGTAGTATAATATAGTGGTGTACTATTAAGAAATGATATGCTTGTGGTGTACTATTAAGAAATGATATGCTTATAGTTCAATCAAAAATTCTATCACAATCAAACCTGCAATAAGAGATTTTTTTTTTTTTTTTTAAAAAAGGTACTTTCGGTAGAAACAAAATAAATTGTTGCGAACATACAAATTGCTACAAATTCCAGAACTTGATAAAGTAAAGCAAGATTAAAAAATCTAACCATATTATCAAAATAATCCTCACACATCACATTCTTTCCACTTCTGGAGAATTGAAGGGTAAGGTATCTGTTCTTTGGATAAATAATCGTCCCAAACAACTTCATTTGACCCTACACATTACAGAAATCAAATATGAGTTCAAATGTCAACCTTGGTCATTTTGGAAAAGAATAAAGAAAAATCAACAGAGACTAAAGAGTACAGGGGATTATTTTTTCCATAATTTGTTCACTTCCACTATCTTGAGTGAAACTAAAAACAATACCAAGGGGAGAAAAAAAACATTATGCATATCAAAAGAAAATAGAAAACCTACTATATAACAACTTTGCATAAATATTAGACATTATTCTTTTGTTTGATAGAATAGAATAAAAAACTTACACTATTTTTTTGTTTGATGGAATAGAAGCAAAAACTTTCCTTTTTATTTCGCTTCTCTTGACCTTCTCCCTGAAAATCCTCCGATTACTTAGATTTCCATGACACTCTGGTCCAGAGTAATCAATTCTTGTTGACAAAGAAATACAGTCCAGAGACATCCCTCTAATTGCACCAAGAATATACAAGTAAACTGATTGTAATCATGAGAAAACATACATCAATTTACTCTCTAACCCATTACTAAGCTCCCAATTTGCACATTTATTTGGAATTTTCCTCCAGCTTACTTAAGAGTACTTTCTCAAAACCAATGGTTTCACCCAAAAAATGGTAGAACTAATCTCAATCATTTGGTCTCTCACTTGTTCTTTTTAAGTACGTAATATGCATCAACGTATATGTATTCACATTCATATGTATCCTCGAAAAGAATTTAGGGAAAAACACAAATTACAGCGTAACATGCTTCTCAATAACAGAACAGGATAGAAAACTGAGAAAAATGATACCAGAATAAACACCTCCAAATGTAAAATTAACAAATTACAACTGTAATATGAAATAGAAGAAACGATTCTAGTCCACTAACCTGAGGGAAATCGAGGTACAATATAGGGTTTTTAGTGCCGAGATCTTTGAGTTCCCCAATCTTCCCACCAGAAATCGGTGCTAAAAGCCCCGGAAATGAGAAAAGGAATCTATTTTTGCCGCTGCGCTGTGACTTCCTCATGATGTCTTTGCCATGGTGTTTCATCACAATATTCGACGGGCTGAGCGCATGCGACCCACTCAGTGCCGCCTGCCGATCTGACAGGAGGTTGTTTTTCAGCGCCAACTTCTTTAACCTCTTCCTCTCCTCTGCCTCTGCATTCTCTTCCTTCTTGGCTCCGCCCCGAACCATCTCCCGGGTTTCCTTTCGATACTTATGCAGGGCGGGAACTGCGTCCCAAGTTTGTAGCTTCTTTGTATATATGCCGGTTTGACAGGACGTTGTTTGTAGCTTCTCTGTTTGGATTCAGGCTACGGAAATTGTACGGCCATTTCATGGCCAGGATTAGTTGTAAGCCAAATGTTCGCTAGAGAAGAAGCCACGCCGCAAGCCCAAGATCAAAATGACATGGTTTTGGTCCAAGTTTAACCGAGCAAACGGCTCAGTTATAAGCCAGTCGAGACACGCCCTCCAATGACGTGTAGTTTTCTCCACTTTTCAAAATTTTCAAATTTTTAAATACCTACCCAAATTCATACAAACAAAAACCGTCTGCTTATGCTTCCACCCTTTCATATCTCTGTAGTTTCTTCAAAAAAAAGAAAAAAAAAAAACTCTTCTCACAATGTCAGAAGTATTAAACTCCTGGGAAATATGAAGACTATAGTATTGTTAAAACAAAATGGATCATCCACATTATTGAAAATTTGAAACTTTCTTTGAAGAGTTGCAGGTAAGATTTTTTCTTTAAAATTTTCATGTTGTCTTTCAAGAGCAATACTTTCAATATAATCTTGGTTTTAGATTAATATTTATGTTCTTGCTTTTGGAAGAATGAGTTACGCAATGTATTGGACATGTTCATGAGATTGCTTTCTATGTTAATACATCTATAGGTCATGTTCATGGAATTGCTTTGGATATTAATACATTCGTAGGTCATGTTAGAGTTATGCTTTAGAATCAATCTATTTATATAATGTATTTTGTACATTAATTTAATAAAGGCATTCTTTATCATTCAATTTATTTGTTTTATATGTGTATGTGTATAAAACTGATAGATAAAGTCGCTAGAACAATGTACAGTGTTAAGAAAATCGTAATAAGATCACAACGTGAGATTCCTATTGTATTATATAGTGTTTGTGCTTAAACTATTCCTAATCATAGTATTAATGAGATAATACATTATTAATACATCAAGACTAGCATGCGTTAGACTTTTTGATTGGATAAAATGATAGTTCTCGCATCCATGGGTATTGTAATACTTAAAGTTAATACGCAGATACTTGTTATATGAACAAGTTAATTGGATTACCTAATTATAAGATAATCATATGGATAACTATTTAGTGTTAGTGATAAAATTCATTATAGCAAATATGCAAGTATTCTGAAACTTGAGATCTTCGATGTACTTTATTTGTTGAGCATTGTATTTTGATTATAATCTTTGGAGTCTTATTGAGACCCGATAGGATGAATATTAGGTATAACGCAAAGTAAACGAAAGTAATTAAGAGAATCAATAAAGAATTTATCACTCCTAATAGTAGGGACGTATATCTTACAACTACTTGTAGGGAGTCATTACTCAAGAAATCCTTAGTCAAGGCGAGTATGTGTTGGAAATAATTTCAAATGATACACACGTGAGTAATGGATTTTAGAAAAAATATACTAATAAATTCGAGTTAGAATTAATTATATTTTAGAGGAAATTGATCATAATTCCATACTATAAATCGGATAAGATCTAAAATGATAAAATGAGTTTATTGTATTGATATTTTACTATTAAAAAGTTCATATCAAATCACTTGACTTCTTGGCTTTTTGGTGGTCATGGTGCATTGCTAAATATCACTCATGGCCTTATGGGTCAAATCGCTCATGATCTGCTAAATATAAATTTATTAATTAGAGAATTGGTAAATTAATCATAATTAGAATTAATAAGTTAATTCTAATTATTAAGGATGGAGATTAAAATTAGTTCATATTTTGCTACAATTGACCAGAAAACCTAATATGACACACACAATAAAGGAATTGGTACTTAAGATATTATATGATAATATTATCAAATTAATTTGTAAGAAGAAATAATTATTATGAGTTAATTATAAAGTAGTTATAATTAATATAGCTTAATTGTAATTATTATGACCTTATGGGTCAAATTGCAAATAAGAATCCTAAGTCCACAATAATTGTAATTGTTGGGTATCTATATCCATATCCAATATGACGCAGTGGAAGAATAAAACGAGATAGCATCCCAAGACTCGCATATGTGTGGAAAACAAGACATAAAGATAACAAAAGTAACAGCTTTTTACCTTTGTTTGATCATCCGAAGAACAAAAGTTTTATGCTTCAATTCGAGGCGCGACCTAGCAATTCTCTTGATCAAACTTCACGAGAGTTGAACGTCCAACTACTATAATCACTGTGTGTGATTATCTCTAACAGTAATCTACACAGAGGAAACACTCAAGTACCAAAATTTCCTGTGCTAGCAGAAAAAGATGGCGGCTAGGGTTCTTCACGTTTTCAACAAAATGAGAGAGAGAGAGAGAGAGAGAGAGAGAGAGAGAGAGAGAGAGAGAGAGAGAGAGAGAGAGAGAGAGAGAGAGAGAGAGGAAGAAAAGGTTGCTAGGGTTGGAGTTTTTCGTGTCTTACACTTAGCTAGGGTTTCTTGTGTTATCCCTATATCACACGAAAAATTCTGCTCAAAATAGACTCCAATATCAGAATTCTAAAACAGTTAAAATTCCCTAATTGTAATTGGAAACATAAAGTTCTCACAATTACAATTTGGACCATTAATTATAACTAATTATAATTTAGCCAAAACAACTTCTCTTTCTCGCAATTAACCCCACTATGTTATCAAATAACATCTTGAGTATATAATCCTCTATTGTGTGTGACCTATTAGGTTTCCCAGTCAATTGGTAGAAAACATGAATTAATCCAAACGTCTTTAAGATTAATAATTCATAATTAATTAGAATTAATCCTATTAATTCTAATCAGGATTGGTTTATTAATTCATCAATTAATAAATCCATATTCTCAGATCATGAGCGGTATCTAGTAATACATCATGACCACCCAAGAGTCCAGGAAGTCAAGTGACTTGACATAAATCCTTTAATAACAAACTATAGTGTAATTAACTCATTTCACCATACAATATCTTATTCGGTTTAGAGTACGGAATTAGTGCCAACTCCCTTCAGAATTAATTTTGGCCCGAATACAATAGTACTTATACCAGGAACCCACTACTCTAGATGTGTATCAATTGGAACTATTTCCAATACACAATCTCCTTGGCCAAGGACTTCTCGAGTAGTAATTCCTACAAGTGACCGTGAAATATTAGCCCCTACTATTAGGAGTGGGAGTAAAATACATCTTGATGAGATTCAAGAGCCACAATTAGTGCCTGAACCAAATAATGAACCTCAATTAGATGGCTCACAAGTCCAAGATGAGCCTACTTCTATAGAACAAGGACCTCGAAGATATGATAGGGTTCGTCAGCAACCTGAGAGATATGGATTCCTCATCACTGACGATCACAATGTGGAGCTTATGGTTAATGATGAGCCCACTTCCTATCAAGAAGCCATTAAAAGTTCTGACTCTAGAAAATGGTTAGAGGCTATGAAGTCTGAGATGCAATCCATGTATGATAACCAAGTCTAGACTTTAGTTAATCCACCTAAAGGTTCAAAAACCATTGGGTGTAAGTGGGTTTTCAAAAAGAAAACAGACATAAAAGGAAATGTGCATACTTACAAAGCACGATTGGTAGCAAAAGGTTATAGACAAACTCATGATATAGACTATGGTGAAACATTTTCACCAGTTGCAATGCTTAAATCTATTAGAATTCTTCTTGACATAGCAGCATATTATGATTATGAGATTTGGAAGATGGATGTCAAAATCGCGTTTCTTAATGGAAACCTACTCGAGGATATGTACATGACACAACCTGAGGGTTTTGGTGATTCTTTGAATTCTAATAAAGCGTGCAAGCTTCAAAGATCCATTTATGGATTGAAGCAAGCATCTCGAAGCTGGAATCTTCGTTTTGATGAAGCAATTAAAGAATTTAACTTTATCAAAAATGAAGATGAGCCTTGTGTCTATATGAAAACAAGTGGGAATGCAATAGTTTTTTTGGTACTTTATGTTGATGACATCTTACTCATTGGAAATGACATCCCAACTCTACAAAGTGTAAAGACATGGTTGGGAAATTATTTTTCAATGAAAGACTTAGGTGAAGCTGCCTATATTCTAGGTGTAAGGATCTATAGAGATAGATCTAGAAAGCTAATTGGACTAAGTCAAAGTGCATACGTTGACAAAGTACTGAAAATGTTTAGTATGCAAGACTCTAAGAGAGGATTCTTGCCAATGTCACATGGCATTAAGCTCAGCAAAACTCAAAGTCCTTCTACGAAGGATGATGAAGAGCGCATGAACAAGATACCATACGCTTCCGCTATAGGGTCTATCATGTATGCCATGTTATGTACTCGACCCGATGTATCATATGCATTGAGCATGACGAGTAGGTTCCAGTTAAATCCTGGAGAGGCACACTGGACTGCTGTCAAGAACATACTAAAGTACTTAAGAAGAACTAAAGATATGTTCTTAGTTTATGGAGGACAAGAAGGCGAGCTAGTTGTAAATGGTTACACTGATGCTAGTTTTCAGTCTGACATAGATGATTACAGATCACAATCAGGTTTTCTATTTTGTTTGAACGGAGGTGCTGTAAGTTGAAAAAGTTCAAAGCAAAACACCGTGGCCGATTCTACTACAGAAGCTGAGTATGTAGCTGCCTCAGCTGCAGCTAAAGAAGCAATTTGGATTAAAAAGTTCATTACAGAACTATATGTAGTTCCTAGTATTGTGAACCCAGTGGCTCTCTATTGTGACAACAATAGAGCCATTGCACAAGCTAATGAACCAAGATCGCATCAGCGGTCCAAACATATACTTAGACGTTTTCATCTCATTCGAGAAATTGTTGATAGAGGAGATGTCAAAGTATGCAAGGTATCAACTGATGACAATGTTGCAGATCTACTGACAAAGCCTCTCCCATCATCTAAATATGATAATCATACTAGATCAATGGGATTACGGCTCATGCCAAATTAGTCTTAGTGCAAGTGGGAGACTGTTAGGGATATACCCTAGAGTTAATTTGTACTTATACTATTGTCGTTATATTTTATATAATAATATGAGGTTTTTCTTTCCATGAATAGTGCATTTTATTTTGTGGTCATCAAGTACGTGACTTGATAGTAAAACCCTACAACGAATACAATAACTATTCTAAAACTGTCCCTGATCAATTATTATTATTGGAACAATAATAAATTAAGATTAGTATGTTTATGACTTGATGGCTATGTTTTACTGGTCATGGATATTTGTGATATCGAGTCAAAACATAAATAAATGTTAGAGAACATTGTATTGACATGACCCACTGTGAGAGAACTTCATAAAACATGTCATAAGTACTTTCTAGCCATAATGATATTAAAAGTCCTTCGACCTAAATTCATCATAGTTTCCTACTTGATAAATTCTATATTTTGACGTTGTCTAAAGTTATCTTTAATCAGATAATAAATTAGACTACTGTTAGATATAGAATAAATCAATGAGAGGAATATGAATGATAATGAAGGAATTTGTCCCTCTCAATTATGGGAAAGATATCCATGGGCCCCTTGATAAGTTAGACTGTTAAAATGCATGGCCGTGCTCAAATATATCAATCTAAGATATTGATATCATTTGTTTGAATAGTCTACTATGAAATCAAGAAATAATTGATTAAGCTTAATAAGGATGACATGCTCCGTACCTTATACTTAATCTGGATATCGTATGACAAAAAAGACTAAATATAAAATTATGGTTTGGTTCAAAGAGATCATCGATCTTCATTTAACCTGGATAGTTATAATGTTTTGCTAGAAACCGCTTATAGCTTGTGCGCCATTTAAATATGATTTGGGCACACTGCCAATGTTAAATGAACCTATAGGGTCACACAATAAGTGAACTTGTTAGGTTATTTTTTTGGTAACCAGATTTGATGAATTTGGAAATATGTCTAAGTTAATCGAACTTAGAAAATTTACCAGATATAATGAATTTGGAAATATATCCATATTCGTTGTATCTGGATAATGTCCAGATTATAAGAATCTGACTCGATAAATTAATTGTTTAAATAACCGAGATAATGGCAGAATCTTATCATATCAGTTTTAATTTAATTTAAATTTAAATTAAAATATGATAATATATTATTATCTGATTAAAGATAACTTTAGACAACGTCAAAATATAGAATTTATCAAGTAGGAAACTATGATGAATTTAGGTCGAAGGACTTTTAATATCATTATGGCTAGAAAGTACTTATGACATGTTCCATGAAGTACTCTCATAGTGGGTCATGTCCAATACAATGTTCTCTAACATTTATTTATGTTTTGACTCGATATCACAAATATCCATGACCAGTAAAACATAGCCATCAAGTCACAAACATACTAATCTTAATTTATTATTGTTCTAATAATAATAATCGATCAGGGACAGTTTTAGAATAGTCATTGTATTCATTGTAGGGTTTTACTTTCAAGTCACGTACTTGATGACCATAAAATAAAATGCACTATTCATGAAAAGAAAAACCTCATATTATTATATAAAATATAACGACAATAGTATAAGTACAAATTGACTTTAGGGCATATCCCTAACATCAACTACTTTCGTTTACCTCACAATGGACCCAATATCCATCCCATAGGCGACCCTTGATCGAGCTCCAGAGATTGGAATTAAAGTACAATGCTCAGTAAACAAAGTACCTTGGAGATCTCAAGTCTAAGGATACTTGTATGTTTGCTATATTGAGATTATATCACTGGCACTAAATAGTTATCCATGTGACCATCTCATAGCTAGGTCATCAAATGAACTTGTTCCATTAATAAGCATCAATGTGTTAACTTTGAGTATCTCAATGCTCACAGATATGAGAACCACCGCCTAATCAAATCAGGAAGTCTAACACATGCTAGTCTTAACGCATTAATGATGTCCTATCTCATTAATACTATGGCTAGGGACTATTTAAGTACTAACACTATACAGTGTAGTAGGAATCTTATATCATGATCTCTATCATGATTTCCTTAACACAGTGTTGTATTAGGGACTTTATCGAATAGTTATATTACTTAAAAGTAAACAAAGAAACTATAAGATAAATAATGCATTTCACTAAAATAAAATGTGTCATATACAATGTACAAGTGATTGCCTCTCGGGCACAACACTAACAGTAATACCCTACTACCTACGTACCCAAAAAGGGTGGGGCGACACGGCATCCCACTTTGAATGCAAAACATGATTTTTGAGACAGTGGGGTAGATTGAACACCAACCTAATTTATGTATTTATTAACATAGTAGTATTGCGATAGGTCGTAGCAATGCACTAAGTTTTTCTTTCATGGGCACATACCAATAAGGCCCGCTCTATCACTATCTATCGACTTTTAGAACCAGTCTAGAAGGAAGAAAAAAAGCTTATGATGAGCATCTATTTAAGTCGATCACTTCCAAGATCTAATTCAAGTTTTTTCTTATATAGTGGAAACGCTTTACGATCTAAAGTGTTACGCTTAAGGAAAGAAATGTTTTTGGTAGATGCAGGACTTGGTACGATTTTCTATTCACTCATGATCTGGCCTGGTCGACCCAATCATGATATTTAAGGATGGGACCTTTTCTCGAAAAACTTCGGATCTCAATAAGAATTGAAGATAGTGCAACATCGAATCTTGTTTCCCCGTCCACATGACCAGGGATCTTTTTAATAAGGTATAAAAGAAAAATTGCTAGCAAAAGAGATTAACACAATCTTATTACAACTGAATTAAAACTTATACAAGTCTGAAAACCAATAACAAACATCCGTCTCTCAAAAGAAATACAAAAGTAGAATCAAACAAACTTCAGTTGGATACAAACAGTGTGAGATTAACATCTCAGTAAGTCTCGTATGTGCTCATGACACTTTAAATATTTCATGTATGTAAGTTTAAAATAGCCACAAAATATGTTTTCAAGTCTATTTCATTAATAACTAGTCACTAAGTGGAACAATATAAAGCACATCCAAAATAATTCTCAGAAACCATCCACTCATCAATATAACAAAATCATAAAGGGATTAAATGATTCAATAACAAGGATGTCCATATCATGACAGCTTCCCAGTGTAACCATTCACTATTGAGTAGTGGGAGATCTGCCCACTAGGGTGAGATACTGCTCTATCTCTATACCCAACACACCAATTGTTAAACCCAAAAAATAGTTCACATAGACCAAAGTACTAGCTCGGACCGGCCTAACTAACTAGTACTGATGCCTTTTTGAGTAGGATTTGTCTTCTGGAGGTGGCCTCCTGCCAAAAGAGTCACTCTAAACCTTCAAGACTTGTACTAATAGCTTACCCTTATTGAGTACTCAACGTTCACCATTAGGCTAAAAAATCAATCGCTTATTCACAAATTTTGAATACCTTGGCTTTGCAAAACATGGTTTTTCACATAGAGTGTTTTCAAAATATTTTTAGTAAATAAAAAAAGGAAAATAGCTTTCGATTAAAGTTGTAATTTGATAGAATCATTTAGAAAGCAAAATAATCACGTTCCTAACCCAAGTAATCACAATTCAACAATAGCATTTAAACAGCATTACAACATGTGACTTGCAAACAAGGGTTTCAAATCTCAAAACAGTTATGCAAGGACTTACTTGATATATCTTAGATAGCTATACCAAAAGTCAACTTGTGAACCCCCAGTTGAAACCAACCTTAGAGTAAGGGGGTTAGGATGCATATTATATTTTATTGTATTATTAAATATATTTTTATATGATTTTATGTGCTTTGGATTTGTGATTTGTAGCCTAGGAGGCTTAATTGTGGTTATTGAGTAAGAAGGGTAAAATGATAATTTTTGCTTGAGTTGAAAATAGGGAGATAGCTTGAGGATTAAATAGGAAAAATATTTTGGGGAGAAAATAAGAACAAGAGTTGTTGTGGTTTAGTGGTTAGAGCTTTGGAATAAGTTCTTGAGATCTTGAGTTCAAATTCCATCATTTGAGTTTTTGCATGATTGAATTTTATTTTTGTTTAGGAAGGCTATTTTCGGCCTTGTATGCTTTAGGGGAGAGTAGAGGTGTTGTCCTAGGGGAGACATGATAGGAGTATCCTAATCCTACTATTGTACCTTACAAAAGTTTCCAAGGAAATTCATACTCTTCTTGATCCTTATCTTTTCTTACTTCTCAAATCATTAGGTTGTTCAATTTGTTCAAGCCAATTTTATTCTAGAAAAATTCCAGTAAAGTGATGTGGCTTTGAAGGTTCAAAATGTCTAAGTGTAAGACATCTTATAGACCGAAAATGGGTAGGAGTTGGGAAAGGTTCCCAAGAGAATTAATCTTCATGGTTGAACCTTCAAAACTCCACTCTAGCTATGTTCATTTTCTTCATGAAGTGATCTGGAATTTTTCCAACTTTTTGTACATTTAAGGTGTCAAAATTTTCAGCCATCATTCCCTCCCAAATGCTTCTAGAAAAATAGCCCTCTTGACCAGCTTGAAGTCTGAAATTTTATGGCCAAAATCGGACTACACAAATGCTGTGCAAACCAGAAAATTTTCTGGGCAAATTCGCAGCTTAGGTGAGCTTAAACCAAGCTGTTTTCTTCCAATTTTCATCCAGCACCTTAGCCATGTTTTTCCTCCATTAAGAATGTTGGAAACCAGCCTTGAAAGACCTCTGAATGCCCCTTCAAAACCTCTGCAAACTGACTGAAAAATGGCAGCAAAAGCTGCCCAGAAAATTCTAGCAACTAGCGAAATTCTGTACAAGAATTTTTCCAGCTTTCTTCCTTCTTTAGCCCTGATTGAAACTCCCTTATTTTTTCTATACAAACCTACTTTGAACAGCCATGAACTGAGCTCCGTCATCTTCCCCAACCTTCTGCTCGAAAAATCAGTCATGGCTGCCCCTAAAATATCTCCCACAATTACTCCAATTAGGCCATTGATTGAAGACCAAAATTTCAGCAAATATGTTTAGTAAACTTCCATAAAACACCCCTTGAACAACCAGACATTCCTTCACCATTGTACTTCTCCTTTTCAGCCACCATTAAGCCTTTCAAACAGCTTTCATTCCAGCAGAATCCCTAGCTATTCAGTCGGCCATTAGAGCTTCCAAAAGCTCTTCTCCATTGAGGATCTTCTTACCATATTTTGTTTCCTAAATTGGTTCCCTAAAATATTCTTTTAGGATTTCAAATAACCAGCCTTTCCTTTTCCTCCCAAACCAGAAATTCAATTGCCAAAACCTCTCAAACAATTCGGCACTCCCTCTTACACAGAATTTCGGCCAGCCTCTCCCTATTTTCTCCATTCTCTTCAACCTTCAAGAACACCTACTCACCTCATCTCGCCTAAGGCCACCAAAACCACTTCAATCTTCTTCAAAAAAATTCCAAATTTCACCTACTCACTGCCGTGAACCTATTCATACCACTTTTAACATCAAACTCCAAAATCCAACTCTCTCTCTTGGATCGAAAATCAATATTTTTGGGAAGGCTCAAGAACACCTTCAAGGTAAGCTTGTTCAATTAACTTCATCTTCACTAATCTTCAACCTGTAATGAATATATATGTGTATAATCATACTAAAGGACTCTCTTCTTCTCTTTTCTCTCTCTCTCTCTCTCTCTCTCTCTCTCTCTCTCTTTCTTCTCTTTTTTGGCCGAATGCTCTCTCTCTCTTGGCCGAATGGTGGCTTCAACCATGGCCATGTCTTCTTCATCTCTCTTGGACGGATCTAGTCTCCTAAGAGTAAGATTCATTTGAAACTACTCCAAGGTACTCATCAATCAAGTAAGCCTCTTCAACCCTCTTTTTTTTTTTTTTTTTTTTAATTCTAGATTCATGTCTCTAGGGTGATATTGGAAGGAGATGGATTATGATTGAGGTTTGAGCAAGTGTTGTTGTGATGAGTTGAGATTGAAGCATGAATAAATGTGTGTATATGATGGAGATGGGATTGATGCATGAGTTGATTGTCTTGGTGGATTGTATGGCGTTTTTAAGGTCTAATGCATATCTTCATGTCGTGAGTGGTATGTGATCAAGCATGTTAGAAATTATGTCACCTTTGGTAAATAGGATTTATGTTCATGTATGATTGTTGAAGCCATGATTATGTTTATACTAGTAGAGGTTGGTTCATGTTTTGGTAAATTTAGATCTATGCCTTTATTCATGATTTGGATGATTTGATGAATTGAAGTGGAGTGTATGTTCATGATTGTGGTTAGCAATGGAAATATGATCATGATCTAGTTGTCTCTAAGCTAATTTTATTTCAACAATAAAATGTTTAATATTATAATTTTTGCTAGTAAATTTCAAAAACCCTAGGAAGGGTGGATTTGAATTATTATATGAAATAAGGATATTTTAGTCAAATAAATGATAGATTTTATTAAAGAAATAAAATATATAGATATTATATAAAATAATAATATCAAATAAAGCCTTTTATATAAATAATCATAATAGATAAAATGTTAATTTTGTAAGTCTTATATTCATAAATACTATTAAAATTTATTTATTATCTTTTAATCAAAACCTATTAAAATTTACTTGCAATTAATTTTAGTTATCAATTATTTTCTAACAATTAATTATTAATAAACCATTATTTTACATAATACCACTTAGGACCCTTCATAAATGAAACTCTAATTTATTTTTAGCAAGACTTAAACCTTCAACTTATTAGTACCTATTTCCTAAAACACTAATTATTTTAACTATCAAATTAGACTTAGCTTATAAACCCTTTATCTATTATTTAGCCTTAAAGCTTGGGACACTAGGATCATGATTGTAGTAAGTTGAGCTAATTTTATTTGTGAAAGTGAATTTTAGCTTGAGTTTAATTATGGCATATATTTACCCAGGCAGGGTTAGGTCAGCTATTGAAGACCTTTATTTTATCTCAAGCTAAGGATCATGTAAGCTCTTGCATAAAACCTGTTTGATGCAAAATGTTTATTATGGCAAGCCAAATGTAGAGTGCATGGACACTCACTTCCGTAAAGGCAATTGAGGATTGTCCTTTTTCCCATTTTAGTCAAATCAATTATTTGAAAATCGATGAACAGATTTACTCAAACCCTGAAACTCTTTCTAAAACTGATTTTAACAAAGACTTTGGAAATCTTTAATTGCCATTTTCAAGTGAAACTATGTTTTGTTCATTTTTCTCAAGTGGGATAAGTTACGTTGAGTACTTAATAAGGGTGGACCGCTAGAACTAGTCTTTGAAGGGTTAGAGTAAGTCTCTTAGTAGGTGGCCACCTCTGAGGGGTGAGTCCTTCCTGGATGAGATGCCAGTCCAGTAGGTCGTACCGGTCCGAGCTAGCAGTTTTCAGTTAAGTGACTGTGTATTGCTGGAATGGACAATCGGTTTTGTTTGGGTATAGAGAAGAAGGAGTATCTTACTCGGTAGGCCGATCACCTACCTTTTGTCAGTATGCACAAAGTGTGGCATTCTGACCGTTGTATGGTTGTGGGGCCCAATGTGTGGTAACCCATGCTCACCTTTTGAGTGGTTGATTTTATTGAATATGTATGGTTGAAAAAGTCAAAACACCACTCTTGATTTTGACTATCGATTATTGCTTGCCAGTATTTCTCTTATGAAGATTTTATACTTTGCATTCACGAACTGTTTTCATTGGACACTTAAAGCACACACGGATTTATTGAGATTTTTATCTCATCACTCTTATTACCATGATTTCAGATCGATCCTGCTATGGGGATGAGTAGCTAGTTGTTGCCTGCCTTGGAAATTTTTTCTGATATTTATTTTGTGTAATGCTTGGGAGTTGAGAGTGAACAGTTTTGATTTTGGATTTGATTTGAATTATTGGATTGTAATAAGTTTGAAGTTTAAAGTATTGTTTTTATTCTATTATTTTGATTGTGTGACCTAGTTATAAAGACCCATTATTCTTTGGATGGGATGACATCCCTGGTCCTGTCGGGCCTAGGTAGTGGAGTGTTACACAACTGCTTGCTTTCACTTCAAACTTCTTCCTTGTCTAAAGTTAATGATTCCATAATCAAAATCCAAATACTACACATTGTATAGCCACTATTGTTTCATGCAGACTTAAATTCCCCATGATCCTATTATATACATAAATCATTCATGGCACATAATCTGAACAAATCAATAAACCATAATCATAACCTCTCATAAAATGCTTAACATCACCAATCAATATTTATCTCAATTAAACTGCCAACTTTAGCAGATAAGATATTAAATGGTTATGTATTCATAAAAAATATGTTCAACTGAATCAAATGATCTCTACTTAGCCAATATAGTTTAGATCTATTTCCATCATGGCAAAATAGAACATTACTCTATTTCATACATGCTTTGATCAATAATTGCACCATCATATTCAACAATCTAATCTATTCATACTTATCATGCTAGAATCTCTATACAAGCATTCTTCTAACATCACCATAAAGATCAAACCCAATCATGCTATTAAAGATGGGTATTCTTAGCGAGGTAGATCAAAGAGAACAAGATGACTCCTTGAAGAAGAAGTAGTCGTCTTACTTAAATCTTCTTGATTGTGAGTCACAAAGAAAGGGAGAAATTAGTCCCTTCTAGCCATGAATTAGGAGAAGAAGAAGAGAAAAAAAAAATTGATAGAAAATTAAAGGATTGATTACCTTGAGTGGGTATTTTTTATTTTGGCTTGGTAAATATGTGTGTTGATCGAATGTGTTGAACGGGGTTTGATCTTGTTTGTTTTGTGTACTAGGGAGTAGAGAAGTTGATGTAGTGCTGATTTGATAGCAGAAATGGGATGGGTATGGGTGTTTGATGTATTAAAGAATTTCCTCTATCTTTGGTCACTTTAGTATGCCAAAGAGAAAATGGCAGCTTTGCCTCTTCCTATGTTGACTAAAAATGAGAGAAAATTGAGAGAAGAATGAAGGTTGGAATTTTGCTCTTGTTTTGGCCAAAAATCAGTGGAAAAAAGAGGACTTGTGCGTGTTGTGTTTTAGCTAAAACAAAGAAGAGTTTGAGTGCACTTGGGTTTAAGATTTTCTTGCATGTGTGTGTTGTGGCCGAAAACAATGAAGAAATGGAGAGAAAAATTCTGGTATTGTTTGCACCTAATAAAAATCTAATTTGCTAAAGGTTATTTTGGATAAGCTTATCTAATATTTGAAGAGTTTAAATTTAGCTAAAATAGCTCCTAAGGTGACGATACAAGCTAGAATTTTTTCAGAAATTAGAGCAACAAAGAAAATGAAATCATTATAGGATAATTTCTCATGAAGTAGATTTTATTAATTATATTAAACTATTTAAAACAAGTTCAAAATTACAAAATCTGATTGGATAAAAGCAAAGCTGAAATTTTATTCCATTTACAATGCATTTTCGAAAATATCAAAATTAAGGAGATAATTGATTAAAATAAAAATTAGCTTTATCCTTGCTTCAATTTCAAGCTTTTAAAAAAAATTGAAAATGTGGGAATTTAATCCCTAGATAAGTGGCTGCTGGAATTTAAACAAAGCTTCATTTTATTTAATAAAAGTCTAGAGAAATAATTGAAGAAGATTATTAGGGGTTTAGAAAATTAAAATCAGATTTTTTTTCCTATTTATCCTCCATCACATATCTATCCACAATATGTTTAAAAGAGTTTGAAAAGCCTTGAAATTCTCCTAGATGGTGGCTGCCCTAGGATTTTCGGCCAAAGCATTAGAGAAAAATATAGGGGAAAATTAAGATAAGGAAAAAGGAAGAAAAAGATTTGCAAGAGTTAGGAGTTGAATTCAAATCACCAAGTCTTAACTACTAGACTACAATAGCTCTTGTGTAAGTGTTTCTCTAGGAAATTTATGTCACCCTCACTCATAATATCTCTATCTCCTCTATTAAATTCTACTCAACAAAACAAAAGCCTAACCAATACACCCAACCCAATTATACCCAAATAAATAAATTCATGTAATAATAAACTCATAGATCACACATACTCATGAAAATGGTCCAAATTATTAAATTCAATATAGAATACTATGCCATGTATGACTTTCCCTATAAATTGAGGGTGGTTTTGGTCGGGGTATCATATCCTCTCCCTTTTAAAAGAATTTTGTCCTGAAATTCATAGTGTTGTATCTTTAGAGAAAATCAAGATATTTCTATTTCACCCATTCTTCAGTTTCCTACGTCGTATCCTGAGTACCGTGATGTTCCCACAAAATCTGCACCACAAGTATCTATTTGTTCTGGAATATTTTGACACTCCGACCCAAAATCTTAACTGGTTTCTCAACATAGTTTAGATCAGGCTGCAGTATTAACAGTTCTTTATTCAGAACATGATCTGGATCAGGATTGTATTTCTTCAATTGGGATACGTGGAACACATCCTGAATTCCCGTTAATTCTTCTGACAAGTCCAACTGGTATGATACGGGCCCAACCCTTTTGACCACCTGAAACAGTCCTAAGTACCCAGGACTTAACTTTCCCCCTTTTGGGTGTCTCAAAATCCCTCTACTAGGTAATATTTTTAAAAAGGTCCAATCTCCTACTTGAAATTCTAGTTCTCTTGTTCTGTTATCTGCATAGCTTTTCTATTGGCTCTGAGCTACTTTCAGCCTTTCCCTAATCAACCTCACTTTATCTGCCATTTCTTGAATATTCACCTTACCAGACTTGTTGATTTATCCATCTTCTGTCTAGCCCTAATACTATGGCACTTGACACTTCCGTCCGTATAATGCTTCATAGGGGGCCATACCAATTGATGCCTGATGGCTATTATTGTATGCCAACTCAATATAAGGTAGGCAATAGAACCACTTGTCACCAAAATCTAACACACAAGCTTTAAGCATATCTTCTAATATCTGTATGACTCTTTCGGATTGTCCATCAATCACGGATTAGTAGAAGTGCTAAGCTTCAGAGTCATTCCTATTGACTCCTAAAACTTGGTCTAAAACATTGAAGTGAATTTGGGATCCTTGTCGGACACGATGCTTGATGGTACCCCATGCAATCTAATGACTTTTTCGTATATAGGTTTGGCCAGCTTCTCCATTGAATCCTTAATATTTACTGGTATGAAATGTGTAATCTTGGTCAGCCTGTTAAGCACTACCCAAATGACATCTTTCAAAGTCTTTGACATTGGTAGTCCAGTAACAAAGTCCATAGTCACCTCTTATCACTTTCAATCAGGAATTGGCAATGGCTGTAGTAGCCCAGCTGCCTTCTTGTATTTCGCCTTCATTTTCTGGCATGTCAAGCAAGTTGAAACGTATTGTGCCATATCCCTCTTCATCCCTGGCTACCAGTATGCTTTTTTCAAGCCTTTATATATTTTCACCTCTCCAGGATGAATAGTATACTTGCTCTTGTATGCCTTGTCCGTTATCTTCTTCTTCAATTCCCGATCATCCAATACACATATCCATTCTTAGAAGTATAGCACTCCCACTTCATTGATTTGAAATTCTTCACTTCCTCTCTTGACTTCCTTTTCCTTAAAGGTTTGAAATTCTGGATTGTTCCTCTGCACTTCCCCGATCTCTTGCCTCAACTCAGGTTCCAACTTTAGGTTGCACAAGCTGATCTTCCTTCCTTTTACCTTCACCTCTCGCACTAGAAGCTCTTGCACTATCTGAATTTCCTGCATCCTCATACCGGCTAATTTCACCTTCTGACTCAGTGCATTGGCTACTACATTAGCTTTTCCTGGATGGTAGTTAATGGGACATTTGTATTCTTTCAAAAACTCTATCCACATACGTTACCTTAAGTTTAAATCCTTTTAAGTAAAGTTGTACTTCAAGCTCTTATGATCCGTGAAAACCTCATACTCCGCTCCATATAAGTAATGTCACCATTTCTTTATGGCAAACACTATCACAACTAACTCCAAGTTTGTGTTGGGTAGTTAACCTCATGTGGCTTCAATTTCCTTGAGGTATAAGCTATAACCTTTCTCTCTTGCATCAACACTGCCTTTAATCTTTTATTGGTGGCGTCTGTGTACAAAGCATAAGGTTTACTCTCCTCAAGTAGACTCAACACTGGTGCAGTCATTAACCTTCTTTTGAACTCTTGAAAACTCTTTTCACATTTATCGCTCTAGATATACGACACGTCATTTCTCAGCAACTGAGTCATCGGCATAGCCAGCGTAGAGAAGTTTTTGATAAATTGACAATAGTATCTAGCCAATCTAAGGAAACTCCAAACTTCAGTTACACTCTCCTATTGATCCTAATTTGAGATAGCTTCAACTTTTACTGGATCTACCTTAATACCATTTTTAGACACCACATTCCCAAGAAATGCCATTGAATCTAGTTACAACTCATATTTGCTAAATTTAGCAAAAAGTTTGTCCTATCTCAACTTCTCTAGTACTTACTTCAAGTACTCGACATGCTCCTCAGCACTTTTAGAATAAACCAGAGTATCGTTAATAAACACCACTACAAACTTATCTAGGTAAAGCTGGAAGATCCTGTACATAAGATCCATAAAGATGGTAGGTACATTGGTTACTCTGAACGGCATCACTACGAACTTATAGCAACCATACCTAGTGTGGAAAGCTGTTTTGGGTATGTCCTCCTTCTTAATCCGCACTTGATAGTAATCTTGCTAGAGATCTAACTTGAAATAACAGCAAGAACCTTGTAACTGATTGAACAACTCATCAATCAAAGGTAAGGGGTACTTATTCTTAATCGTGAGATTATTTAAGCTTCTATAATCTATGTACAACCTCAGTGTTCCATCCCTCTTCTTTACAAATAACACAGGTGCTCCCTAAGGTAAAGTACTTGGTCTTATATATCATTATCTTACTAATTCTTCTAACTGCTCCTTTAATTCCTTCAATTCCGTAGTCGCCATACGACAAGGAGTCTTCGATATAGGCTTAATTCCAAGAACTAAATCTATGGTGAACTCAACTTCCCATGGAGGTGGAAGGGAAGTGAGATCAGTCGGGAATACATCTGTGAAGTCTTTTACCACGTCGGTACTTTCTAAGGTACATTAATCCTTTGACTTATTGATTAGATAAACTAGGTACCCTACATAACCCTTCTTTAGCATCTTTCGTGACTTCATCCCTGCTATTAGGAATTTTAGTTCTTTCACCCTCTTTCTATTAAATTCTAGTACATCACATTTGGGTTTGTGCCGTCTTTATCTTGTAGTCTACTCTTGCTCCATGTTTCGCTAACTAAATTTATACCTAAAATTAGGTCGTAATCATCGATAGGCAAAATTATAAGATCCACCTTCAAAATCTTTTTTCCAACCACAATATCACACCCTTGCACCACCTTACTCATGTCTTTCTGCCTTCCCAAGGGAGTATTTACTAGCATTGTCTAAGGTAATTCCATCCCATCCCAACCTAAATGATATGCAGACCTCTCACTCATATACGAACGAGTCGATCCGAGTCTATCAATATAGTAATAGAATGACCTTGAATAGAAAGCGTATCTTCTACCACCATTGTATTAGATTCAACTTCTTCCCAATTTAGGGCAAAGACATTAGCCTTCACTTAAGGTTTTTGTCCTCCTATTCTAGTTGTCCTAATGGTACCACCCCTGTTGGCGCTAATTGGTTGAGTTGGGGCTCCTTGCCTAACTCTTAGGAGTTTGGGATAGTTGTTTATTAGGCGTGCAGGATCCCCACAGTTGAAGCATCTCCTAGGTGCTCCATTTGACTAGCAATCCTTTTCCATATGGCTCTATTTTCTATAGGGCCGGCAAGTGGGAGCATTATGCATAGGCCCTGTTGTAATTGTCTATGGCTACTTCCCTTAGCTTCCCTACTACCTCAGACCAGCAAGTCGCTTATTATTTTAAGGTCTCACCAGTTGGCAATTCGATTGGAAGGGACGGTTCATCAGTCGGTACCTATCTTTATTCTTGGTCTGAGTCGCAGCATCCACCACGACAGTGTAAGTTGCTAGCGAAGATGGTGCCAAAGCCTTACTTAGGTCTTGCCTTAAACTATTCATGAACTGCCAAGTTCACTTCTGTTCAGTATCAACCAAGCATTTACAATACTTGGACAATTGAGTAAATCGGGCTGCATATTGGGTCACTATCATTCTTCCTTGTTTCAGGGTTTGGAACTCATCCTCCATTTTCCCAGCTATTCACTGTGGAATATACTCTGCTCGGAAAGCTTCAACAAAATTATCCCACGTCTAATCATGATCCCCTTTTTCCCAGTCCTTTTGTACTTGTTGCCACCATGCACGAAAGGGTCCTTTCATCTTGAAGGCTGCGAACTTCACCCTTCTCTTCTCAGTGTACTGCAAAGTTGTGAAAATATCCTTCATTTGCTTGATCTACTGTTCAGCCTTCTCGTCTTTTTCCACCTCGCCATGGAATTTAGGAGGTTGGAACTTCAAGAATCGCTCCAAGGCCTCGTCCTCACCTTTCGGTGTCTTCTTCTCTATCTTATCCACTTTCTTAGTTAAGTTATAGAAAATGGCAGCTATCTTATCGAAAGCTTATCCCATTGTCACTTTTTTGGGCCCCTTAGAAGCTATCTTATGCTCCTGCTCATAGCCTTCCTCCACGTCAGGTGTTGACTGTCGCATTTGTCTAAAATCTGGAGTTGATGATTCACTCTCTTATGGTCCTGCTACGAACTGTAGCTCTACGTTTTAGTGCAATCTTTAATCACATCCACCCAACATCAATGGATTAGTAAAGGGGAAAAGATCATACTCAGGCAGATGATTAATCGATATAATAGTGATAATGCAAAATTATTCTAAAATTAAATCTAGTAAACAACACTCAGTATAAAATAGGTAATTGGATGGAAGTTATACTTTATACAAAATCATGCTCTTATAAAAGAAAGAGAGATATATCACAAGTCATCCTTTTATTTTAATAAAATAAATCAAAGTCTGTAGACAATATGTTATTTTTGAAATAAATAAATAAAAGAACTCATGTCTAAATCATGGAGAAATCGCAACAAATCCTCTATACTCTAATAATCACTAGAGTCGTTAGATCCTTAGAAGTATTGGAGGGAGGCTTTACAATCCACCATGCACTGCAATTGGGATGGTTTATCACATAGTCATTTGCGAAGCCAAAAGATTTAAACTTCTTCCTAGGTCAACCCAAACCTATCCCAGTAACTTCTTTACACTTCAGCTCTGCTCTCAAAGTTGCATCCCTAAACTTCTCCATAGCTATTGTGACTGCACTTTTATGTGCAGGTTTCTCAGCATTAGATTCATATGAGTCACTGCCCAAGAGAGTTGGAATACCCTCATCTAGAGAGGGAGTTGCAGGCGTAATGCGACCCTCGTGCACTACCTCACCACCCCATCCATCTCCTCACCAACCTCACCACCAAGCTCTCCTATCTCTCCTTCATCCCCAGGTTCTTCCACCCCATCCTCACCCTTACCGATAGGCTCCTCTACCTCTTACTTATCATCCTCATCATACTCACCCATGTCTCCCTCATTCTCAGGTTCAGGTAACTCTGGTATAGGGTCCTCAAGTTCCTCCTCTACTTCAAGGTCAACCATCATGGGTGGTTCGTGCTTTACTTCATCTTCGCTCAAAAACCATCCACCCTCTTGTTCTATCTCCGAGTCAGATAGAGGTGAGTCCGCTAAGGGAATTGGATCAAGTGCCTTACTACTCTTGGGACCACACATGGGAGGCCAGTCTCGGGTAACAGCTATGAATCTTCTAGCCATCTTATAAGCAGAACACAGAGAGGTCAGAACTGGATCTCAATACCTAGTGTGTAAATACTATACAATAGAATCATTTGCCTAAACTTAGGCTCTGATACCATTTGTAACACCCCACTATCTATGTACCCAAAAAGGGCCGGGATGTCGCCCCGACCAGAGGACCAAGGGTTTTTATAACGAGGTACAAAAGAAAAACTACTAGCAAAAGAAATTAAACAATCTTATTACAATAGAATTAAAACTTATACAAGCCTGAAAACCAATAAAAAAACATGTCTCTCAAAAGAAATACAAAAATAGAATTAAACAAGCTTCAGTCTCTAAGATATCCAATCTGCACAGAAATAGTTCTCTCCTGAAAACATGAAACAAACAGTGTGAGATTAACATCTCAATAAGTCTTGTGTGTGCGCATGACACGTTAAATATTTCATGTCTGCAGGTTTAATAATAGCTACAAAATATGTTTGTAAGTCAATTCAACAATAACCAATCACTGAGTGGAACAATATAAAGCACATCCAAAGTAATTCCCAAAAACCATTCGCTCATCAATATAACAAAATCATAAAAGGATTAAATGATTCAATAATAAGAATGTCCATATCATGAAGTCCATCATGACAGTTTCCCAGTGTAACTATTCACCATCGAGCAGTGGGAGATCTGTCCACTAAGGTGAGATACTCCTCTATCTCTACACCCAACATACCAATTGTCTAACTCAAAAAATAAAAATAGTCCACATGGACCAAAGTGCTAGCTCAAACTGGCCTGACAAACTAGTATTGGTGCTTCTTTGAGCAGGGCTTATCTTCTAGAGGTGGCTTCCTGCCAAAAGACTCACTTTAACCCTCAAAGACTAGTACTAATAGCTTACCCTTATTGAGTACTCAACGTTCACCATCAGGCTAAAAAATCGCTTATTCACAAACTTTGAATACCTTGGCTTTGCAAAATGTGGTTTTCACATAAAGTGTTTTCAAAGTGTTTTTAGTAAATTAAAAAAAAAGGAAAATAGCTTTTGGTTAAAGTTGTAATTTGACAGAATCATTTATAGAGAAAAATAACCACGTTCCTAACCCAAGTAATCACAATTCAACAATAGCATTTCAACAGCATTACAACATGTGACTTGCAAACAAGGGTTTCTTATATTAAAATAGTTACACGGGGACTTACTTGATATATCTCAGATAGCTATGCCAAAAGTCAACTTCTTGCTTTCACTTCAAACTCCTTCCTTATCTAAAGTCAATGATTCTATAATCAAAATCTAAATACTACACATTGCATAGCCACTATCATTTCATGTAGACTTAAATTCCCCATGATCCCATTATATACATAAATCATTCAGGGCATATAATCTGAACAAATCCATAAACTTTAATCATAACCTCTCATAAAATGCTTGACATCACCAATTAATATTTATCTCAATTAAACCACTAACTTTAGTAGATTAGATTATCAATGCTTATGTATTCATAAAAAATATGCTCCACCGAATCAAAAGATCTCTACTTAGCCAATATAGCTTAAATTTATTTCCATTTTGGCAAAACGTAACATTACTCTATTTCATACATGCCTTGATCAATACTTTCACCATCATATTCAACAATCGAATCTGTTCACGCTTATCATGCTAGAATCTCTATACAAGCATTCTTATACATATCACTATAAGGATCAAACCCAATCATGCTATTAAAGATAGGTGTCTCAAATACCTCTTAGCGAGGTAGATCAAAGAGAACAAGACAACACCTTCAAGAAGAAGTAGTTGTCTCACTTAAATCTTCTTGATTGTGAGTCACAAATAAAAGGGAGAAATTAGTCCCTTCTAGCCATGAATTAGGAGAAGAAGAAGAGAAAACAACTTGATAGAAAATTAAAGGATTGATTACCTTGAGTGGGTATTTTTGGTTTTGGCTTGGTGAATATGTGTACTGATCGAAAGTGTTGAATGGGGTTTGATCTTATTTATTTCGTGTACTAGGGAGTAGAGAAGTTGACGTAGTGCTGATTTGATAGCAAAAATGGAATGGGTTTGGATGTTTGATGTATCGAAGAATTTCCTCTAGCTTTGGTCAATTAAGTATGCCTAAGAGAAAATGGTAGCTTTGCCTCATCCTATGTTGGCCGAAAATGAGAAGAAATTGAGAGAAGAATGAAGGTTGGAATCTTGCTCTTGTTCTGGCTGAAAATCAGTGGAAAAAAGAGGACTCGTGCGTGTTGTGTTTTGGCTAAAACAAAGAAGAGTTTGAGTGCACTTGGGCTTAGGATTTTCATGCATGTGTGTGTGTTGTGGCCGAAAATAATGAAGAAAAATGGAGAGAGAAATTCTGGTATTGTTTTCACCTAATAAAAATCTAATTTGCTAAAGGTTATTTTGGATAAGCTTATCTAATATTTGAAGAGTTTAAATTGAATTGAAATAAAGTGGCAGCACAAGCTGGATTTTTTCCAGAAATTAGAGCAACAAAGCAAATAAAATCATTATAGGATAATTTCTCATGAAATAGATGTTATTAGTTATATCAAACTATTTAAAATAAGTTCAAAATTACAAAATCTGATTGGATAAAAGCAAAGCTAGAATTTTATTCCATCTACAATGCATTTTTGAATATCTTAAAATTAAGGAGATAATTGATTGAAATAAAAATCAACTTTATCCTTACTTCAATTTCAAGCTTTTAAAGAAAATTGAAAATGTGGGAATTTAATCCCTAGATAAGTGGCAACTGGAATTTAAACAAAGCCGCATTTTATTTAATAAAAGGATAGAGAAATACTTGAAGAAGATAGTTAGGGGTTTAGAAAATTAAAATCAAATTTCTTCCTATTTATCCTCCACCACATTTCTATCCGCAATATGTTTAAAAGAGTTTGAAAAGCCTTGAAATTCTCCTAGATGGCGGCTGTTCTAGGATTTTCGGCCAAAGCATTGGAGAAAAATATAGGGGAAAATTAAGATAAGGAAAAAGGAAGAAAAAGATTTGCAAGAGTTGAGAGTTGAACTTAAGTCACCAAGAGATAATCACCAAGTCTTAACCACTACAATAGCTCTTATGTAAATGTTTCTCTAGGAAATTCCTTTCGCTCTCACTCATAATACCTCTATCTCCTCTACTAAATTCTACTCAACAAAACAAAAGCCTAACCAATACACCCAACATAATTATATCTAAATAAATAAATTCATGAAATAATACACTCAGAGATCACAAATATTCATGAAGATGGTCCAAATTATCAAATGCAATATAGAATGCTATGCATGGCTTTTCCCATAAACTAAGAGTGGTTTTGGTCGGGATATCACAATAATTATTAAGGAAAATAGCTTTATTTGTTTCCTAAAAGGTTTAGGAAAACATATGTAAGGCTTTCTGATTTGATAAGGCAGTGGATAATATACATGTATAGAAAAACACAGTCTTTGTGTGATAGAAATCAACAAAAACTTTATCCTTTGTTCTTCCAAAATAAAATCCCTACAGCATCATTGTAATTTTGCTAGCATAGATTTGAGGCACTTTTTTTAGTATTAATCCTTATGTGGATATTATTAGAGAAATTCTTACACGTAGAATTTTGCTGACTCACATAGCTTGAACAATTTCCAGAGGAATTTCGTTGGGAGAAAAAATTTTAAAGTTGCTTTTTTCAGGTAATTTTTTTTTCTCCTCTCCCTTAACTCATTTAATTACATACAAATGATCATATTGCGTAGATTTTGTTTTAATTTCCATTGCTTGTAAATTAGTTTGCGTGATCGAAATTCAACAGTAGTATCAGAGCCATCTCATATGTATTTTGTGGGTTTTGTTTGCTCAGTGAAATTGTTTCGTAGATATTTTGATTGCTGGAAAATTAATTTCAGTGGGTTATGGTTGTCATAAAAATTTTTTTGACTATGTTTTGATTAAGGTGAATAGATTATTTATTCAAAGACAAATCATAAAGAATTTACGAAATCCTTTAAGAATATGGTTTTTGGTTTTGTTCACAAAATTTTGCTTTTGATAATGATCAAACATTAAAATTAATGCAATTAATTTGATAAAATGACTTTAATTGAATAAGAAAAATCAGTTTTCTGAAGCTGAAACCAAATTGGAGAATTGCAAAATTTGATTTTGGGAAAAACTAAAGCAAAATAGGAGCTCTTTCAGGTAAAAGCCGGCTTGAAATTGTTCAAGCTGGCAACCTGATTGCTGATGTGTGTTTTACATGCATTGAAAATAGTATAAATAATCCACAAAAATCAAAATTTAAAATTAAATTCTAAGCACTAAAACCATATATATGGTCAAGTATATCCATTGTATAGTATAGGGAATAGCAAGTATCGAATTCACAAAAACTTAGCAATTACCACTATTTTGCTCTTATCTTATGAGATGTGGACTGGATGTAAGTCTAATATGAATCATCTCAATGTATGGGGTTATCTAGCTTATGTACTAACTAAGGGAAGTAAACTAGATCTAAAATCAGAATTGTGCTATTCGTGGGATATCTAAAATGAATAAAAGAGATACTTTTACCTCCCCAAGAGCAAAAAATACTTATTAGTACTAATGCTAGATACTTGGAGGATGAACAAAGTATGTCCATTAAGGTTTCAAGTAAGATAGAATTGAAAAAGAAGTTGAATGACATTTCAAATTCTAGTACCCTAATTGAGGAGCCTAAAGAGGCATAGCCAGATATTCCTATACAAATTGAGTTATGTCGTAGTGGGATGATATCTAGGGTTCCTAAAAGATGGACTAGAGTAACCTTTAAGGCGGTTTCCAACCATTAGGAATAAGATTCTACTAGATATGATGAGGCCATTGTTAATGTCAGTGCAGACAAATGGCAAATGGCAATGGATGCCGAGATTGAGTCTATGTATCTAAATCAAGTTTGGGATCTTATCACTACACTTGAAGGGATTAAATCTATGAGGTGCAAGTGGGTATGTAAGAGAAAAAGATGTGCAGATGAAAATGTTGAAACCTATAAAGCAAGGTTAGTTGCAAAAAGTTATACTAAAAAAGAAATGATTGATTATGAGAATACCTTTTCACTTATTGCCATGCTTAAATCCATTCACATTCTCTTGGCCATCGCATGTTATTATAACTACGAGATATGACAGATGGATGTCAAGATAGTTTTTCTTAATTGCTATCTTAGTAAACACATCTATATGATCCAACCTCAAGGTTTTATTGTTAAAGGCCAAGAACATATGGTTTGTAAGCTTAAGAAGTCCATTTATGGACTTAAGCAAGCATCACGTGCATAGAACATACGATTTGATGAGACTGTAAAGTCTTATAGTTTTATACAAAACATGGATGAACTATGCATATATAGGAAGGCAGATGGGAACAACGTGTCTTTTATGGTACTTTATGTAGATGACATTCTAATAATTGAAAATGATGTAGGGACATTATCATTTATAAATGTTTGGCTATCAAGTTAATTTAGTATGAAGGATATGGGAGAAGTTAGTTACATTCTTGGTATAAAATTTTTTAGAGATAGGAAGTAAAGAATATTAGGTTTATCCCAATCTGCTTACATTAACAAGATATTAGCTAGGTTTAGCATAGATTAGTGTAAAGGGGCAATCATACCCTTTAGGCATAGTTGACCTTATCTTTTAAACAGTGTTCTAACACAAGAAGAAAAAAAAAGGATGAGAAGGATTCCCTATACCTCGACAGTGGGAAGTCTCATGTAAGCCATGCTTTGTACAAGACCAGATATCTGTTTTGCAGTGGTATGATTGTTAATGTTGTGCCCTAGAGGCAATAACTTGTACATTATATATGACACATTTTTTTTTAATAAAAGGCATTATTTATCTTATAGTTTCTTTCGTTTACTTTAAATAATATAACTATTTGATAAAATTCCTAGTACAACACTGTGTTAAGAAAATCATGATATGAGATTCCTACTACACTGGATGGTGTTGGTACTTAAATAGTCCCTAGTCATAGTATTAATGAGACAGGACATCATTAATGCGTTAAGACTAGCATGTGTTAGACTTCCTGATTTGATCAGGTGGTGGTTCTCATAACCGTGAGTATTGAGATACTCAAAGTTAACACATGGATGCTTGTTAATGGAACAAGTTTATTGGATGACTTAGCTTTGAGATAATCACATGGATAACTATTTAGTGCCAGTGATATAATCTCAATATAGCAAATATGCAAGTATCCTTAGACTTGAGATCTCCAAGGTACTTTGTTTGCTGAGCCTTGTACTTTGATTCCAATCTCTGGAGCTCGATCGAGAGCCGCCTATGGGATGGATATTGGGTACGTTGTGAGGTAAACGAAAGTAGTTGAGATGGTCAATAAAGGATTCACCACTCTAAATAGTAGGGGCGAATATCTCACGGCCACTTGTAGGAATTACTACTCGAAAAGTCCTTGGCCAAGGCAATTGTGTATTGGAAATAGTTCCAATTGATACACATCTAGAGTAGTGGATTCCTGGTATAAGTACTATTGTATTCGGGCCGGAATTATTTCTGGAGGGAGGTGGCACTAATTCCGTACTCTAAACTGAATGAGATATTGTATGGTGAAAGGAGTTAATTGTACTGAAGTTTGTTATTGAAGGGTTTATGTCAAGACACTTGACTTCCTGGACTCTTGGGTGCTCATGATGTGTCGCTAGATACCGCTCATGATATGGGAATATGGGTTTATTAATTGATGAATTAATAAACCAATCTTGATTAGAATTAATAGGATTAATTCTAATTAATTATAGATTATTAATCTCAAAGACGTTTGGATTAATTCATGTTCTCTACCAATTGACTGGAAAACCTAATAGGTCACACACAATGGAGGATTATATACGCAAGATGTTATTTGATAACATAGTGGGGTTAATTGAGAGAAAGAGAAGTTGTTGTGGATAAATTATAATTAGTTATAATTTGTGGCCCAAGTTGTAATTGTGAGAACTTGATGTTTCCAATTACAATTAGGGAATTCTAATAGGATTAGAATTAATAGTTTTGGGAAGGGAATTTCGTGTGATATATAGTAGATATAACACACGAAAACCCTAGCTGATGAGATACACGAAATCCCCAGCCAAGTCACACGTTTTTCCCTTCTTCTCTCTCCCTCTCGTTTTGCTGAAAATAAGAGAACCCTAGCCATCATTATTGTTTCTGCTAGCACAAGAAATTTTGGTGCTTGAGTGTATCCTTTGTGTGGATTACTGTTAGAGATAATCACACACTGTGATTATAGTGGTTAAACGTTCAACTCACGTGGAGGTTGATCACGAGGATTACTGGATCACGCCTCAACTCGAAGAAGAAAATTTTATTTTTCGGACGATCACCTAAAGGTAAAAAGCTGTTACCTTTAGTCTCTTTATATCTTGTTTTCCACACATAGACAGGTCTTGGGAGGGTATCTCATTTTATTTTCCGTTGCGCTGTATACGATACGAGCCTGAGATACCCAACAATAATTAGCAGGTATTAGTCAAACCCAGGGGAAGAGCAATGGCAAGTTAAAAAGCATATACTTGTTGGATTGTATGCCCTCTTAGACTAGGTTTCTGATGTAAAATTTAATATTTTAATAAAAGAATTTATTTTCAGAAATTATTTGTGAATTTACTTTTTGTTTGTGCACAATTTTCGTTTGGAACAGACCCATTGTGTTTAAATAAGTGGTCCATGTGAATGGTGGTCTTTCATAGTAAGATATGGATCACGGGTTATTTAACACATAAACATTTGTTCTTAACCTATTGATGAGACTGGGAATCTCATCATATTTAGGTTATTATGTTATGAATTCCAAATGGGGAATGGCTTAACTTTAGCCAGTAAGTAGTCCACTCACTTCATGACATAAGCGTATTTCGAATACGTAGGACAGGACCTGTAGTAGTGGTTTCTAAAAGTGCTATATGATAGAAGCCTAGACTACTACCGCTACAGCGTGGACTAGTACTCTACGACTTGAGTATAAGTTGGTGGTCTGACGAAGCTAGAAGCATATGCTTTGATATGCTATAGTTGAGGTTCTATAGTAGAACCAATATACTTGTGTATTGGGTATATGTAACTAGTTAGTTAAGACAGACTTGTACAAGATAATTTCTGCACTATATCGCCCCTTGTGGTTGTCCGAATGGTCTAAAATGTCCAGGGCCATGGGAAACATGACTTGGATGTTTGCTTTAGGGTAGCTCCCTTGGAAAGCGGAAACACTCCAGGAA
The DNA here is from genome assembly GCA_026120185.1 of Voacanga thouarsii. Taxonomy (NCBI): domain Eukaryota; kingdom Viridiplantae; phylum Streptophyta; class Magnoliopsida; order Gentianales; family Apocynaceae; genus Voacanga; species Voacanga thouarsii. Next base: position 1,994,870 of record JANUWF010001093.1, on the reverse strand, counting down.
GTCGTGGATCATTGGACTAGAAGCCTAACGATGGTAGATGTCATTTAGAGGGGTGTTAGTACACTTCTTCCTCTCTAAATATACGACGATGTGTAGAGGGGTATTTTAGTCATTTCACCTGTAGGTCGGAGACTTTGCTAATGCAACATTGTCCTTGGGGTCAATATTTCCTTATGGTGATATTAGGAAATATTTAAAATGCAAAATACAGCTATTTATATAGCAGGGGTATTTTGATCATTTTAGCAGCCAAGGCGATGTGTCTTTTTGGTCCTCGGAATAGCCCGTAAGTCCTAACTAATTTTGGGTTGAGGAATTGGTCTCAGTTCAAGAGGATTTTATTTTATTTGATTTTATTCAGGATGTCTAATTTATTATTAAACTGGAATAAAATAAATAAATAAAATAAAATAGGAGTTGAGAGAAATTAATTATCTAGTTTAATTGGGCAATTAATTATTCAGGGCCTAGGTCCAGTATAAATAATTAGGAAATTAACCTGGGCTTAAACTAGGGAAAATAATTAATGTTTAATTATTTATTGGGTTATTTATATAGCCCAAGAAATAAATAATTAAAGATTAGTTATTTTGGTTCATTTGGGCTCATTAATTATTTATTGGGTTATTTATATAAGCCCAGGAAATAAATAATTAATGTTTATTATTTTGGGCCTTTTGGGTCCAAGAGAAATAATAAATATTTTTTCGGCCCAATAGCTTGGACCTTAGGGTTTTTTCCAGATACGGTTAAGAAGAGTTTAGGGTTAAGCCAAACTTATTCTCAGGATAACATCCGGGTGTTTGAAATATGATATCCCGGGGATATGTTTATATGATAATAAGAGACCTAATTTTAGCTAACCAATAAACAAGTCTCTGGAAAAAGAAAACCCTGATCTCCTAACAAAAAATAAGCTCTCACATCTAGCTCTCTTTCTCTTAGACGCCTCCTCTTCTCTGTTGTTCTTCTTATTTCTTTGCTAATCAATAGCAAGAGAACTAAGGAGATTCGAGACTGTTCCTCTTCACCGTTGTGTTCATCGACTAGAGGTTGGGCTGTAGTATATTCCGAAAGCTGAAAGGCTTGGCGTTCATGCAAACCAGGCAAAGTAGGAGGCTAGCGGGTTTTCAACCGGAAGCTTCTTCAAGTGGGCAAAGCGAAGCGATTCCTGTCGTTCAATCCACTCCTACTCAACCTAGTAGGCTTAAGGAGCGCAAATGTATGATCTTCACGCTTCCGTGTGGCCTCTAAGGCTTGCGTTTTTTTCTCTCTGGTTCTTTTTCGGTTCAAGCATGCTTCCTCTATTTTCCCGTCCCTCAATGTGGTATCAGAGCCAATGGTCTTTGATCAATATAGGGAGCATGGTAGTTAATAAAAATGGAGAAGATGATTATACCGTGATCCTTCGTTGTTTTGGTATGGGATAGCATCACTGTGAGCTTCATCGTTGAAGTATAGGCATCTCTGTAATAAATTTTAGCTTTGAGGTTTGATCGTGTAAACCCAATTTTAATGGGTATAGGCGGTTGTGTTTTTTTTTGGAGTTTTTGTAAGTAAAAATGTCCAAAGAAGCCAAAGATATGAGCAAAATATGAAGCAGAATGGTCTCTGCAACTTTCGGGCGGAAGAAGAGAAAAAACGAAGAAGAAACACTATTCCTAAGTTGTGCAGTGGAGCCGAGCCTCCGAGCCGAGCCGCTGCGTTTCTGTGAGAGGAGCCGGTCACTAATGAGCCGTGTAAGCCGAGCCAATTCCATGAATTGAAGCCGATTGCAATTGGTGCGCGGGTCAGTGGGGCACCGGACGTGCGAAACGGGTGGAAGCGTGGGTCAACGCGCGAGTCGGCAGCAGAGGGCAAGCGAGCTGATCCACGGGCTGCAGCGAAGGCGATCCGATGCGGCGCGGTGGACCGCAGGCCATTCGGGCGCTGATTCGGTGCGGCCGGTGCAGTGGACCGCCCGCTATTTTTTTTGCAATTTTTTATTTTTTTATTTTCTTCCTTTTTTGTTTTGGGTCCCATACTAGGCGAAGTTAATATTTTTGCAATATTTATATTCTTGGAATATATTTGCATGAAAAATATTAGTAAGGGATTTTAGGATTAAACAAGATAATTAATTAATTAATTAATTAATGTGTTTAATTCTATTATTTGGGCACTTAGGTTTAAAAAATAAAAAAGTATGAAAACGTTTACTATTTTCGAGCATGCTATTTTTTTTTATGTACCTATGTGTGCCTTTTTCTCAAAGACCAAAGTTTTTGGGAACATTTTTTGACAAGAAAAATATTTTTCTTCAAAAATTAAATGATTATTTTAATTTGTACAAAAATTAATCCTTGTATATTTTCTCAAAGGATTTAATCCTTGACATAGAAAATATATTGGATTTAGATATTTTTGTAAATTAAAATGGAGAGCCATTTTGTTTTGTTTTAGACTAGAAAAAAATTGTTTTGTCAAATAAACTTGAGACAAAGTCTCTAGAAAGTTTTAATTGGAAAATTTTTGAAATCATTAAGTTTTAACTTAAATAAAATTAGTCCATGGAGAAATCTCTCAAAGGATATAAGCCTTGACATAGAGATTTTAATGGACTTAGATATTTTATTTTTGAGTTAAGAAAAACTTAATGGAAATTTCAAAAGGATATTTTTTAGAAAACCATTATTTTAAAAGACTAAGTGGGAGAGGGGTTCCAATGGCCCTATAGCTTCCATCACGGTTCTCATTAGAGATCATGGGTCCCCTCGCATTACTCTGAGAGTGAACCCATATAGGATGGGGATACCACAAGGATCTAGATCTAATGGAAGGATATAATTAATAACCCGGGGCACGTACTATGATCGGCCAGCCCACATTGGAGGTCATAGTGCGAGGTATGTCCATAGGAATGAGAGGAAACGGCCACCCCATGATGGAGTTATCCTCTAGATCATTACCTAGAAGGGAAATTAATTTGTGGTGGTTAATACACTTAGTTTAGGAAACTGTTAATCTTTCCAAGAAACTATGTCAGTTTTCCTAAGAGCCAAATTATTTTTAGTGCACAAATTTTATTTTGTTTTTACAAACTAAATTCTTTCTTTTATTTTTCGATTTTCAGAAATGGTGGGGGGTTCTTTTAGTCCATTGGCCGTTATTCTCAGTGAGAATAAGTTAACGGGTCCAAACTATGGGGACTGGAAAAGGAACCTGGACATAATACTCACAGCCGAAGAGTATAAGTATGTCCTTTACGAGACCTGCCCTGTTATCAGGGAAGGTTCCACCGCCGAAGAGCGAGAGGCTGAGAAGGCGTGGAGAAGGCTGACGAAATGGCACGCTGCTATATGTTAGCCTCCATGTCTAATGTGCTCCAGTCAAAACACGAGGACATGGCTTTTGCATATGACATCAGTCAATCATTGGCTACTATGTTTGCGGACGAGAGCCGACCCGCAAGGCAGGAGGCTCTTCAAACTATTGTAAACACTAAAATGGCTGAGGGAGCATCAGTTCGAGAGCATATGCTCAAGATGATTGCTGCTTTCGAGGAGGCAGAAATCTTAGGGGCTGTCATTGACCCCGAGAGCCAAGTGGACATGGTTCTCGAATCTCTACCGGGCTCCTTCACTCAGTTCAAGTTGAACTATAACATGAACAAACTGAATATGAGTTTGACTGAATTAATGAAGGAGCTCCAGATGGCGGAGAAGGTCATGAAGCCGCAGTTAAAGGCCATGATTGCTAAGGTTTCTTCCTCAAGAACTGGGCCTAAACCCAGAAAGTTCAAGAGGAAGAAGGGGAATGCAGCAGCCTAGCCCAAGGACAAACCAAAGGGCAAGTGCTTCAAATGTGGGAAGAAGGGACACTGGAAAAAGGAGTGTCCAGATCTTCAAACCAAGAAAAACCCCACATATAATGTTCTCTATCTAGAGTCCATATCAATAGTAGGATCAACTTCCACTTGGATTGTTGATTCAGGAGCCACTGATCATATCTGTAACTCCTTGCAGGGGTTTAGAAAGATAAGAAGACTCAAGAAGGGCGAACATGAGCTTCGAGTGGGTAATGGAGCACAAGTCTGGGCCCTTGCAGTGGGAGAGCTGGATCTTATTTTTTATTGTAATAAGATAGTGGTTTTAAAAGATATTTTATATGTACTTGGTTTTCGTCAGAATTTGATTTCAGTTGCAAAACTTATTAATTAAGGATATTCTGTATCTTTCCATTCTGGTATTTCTATCAATAGAGATGGAGAAATTTTATGTACTGGGCACATGTATGAAAATCTGTTCTTTTTAAACCCTATTAACAACTAATCAAATAATGCTCAGTCTGAACTTTTAACTAAGAAGAGAAAGACTAATATCAATGATTCATACCTTTTGCATCTAAGGTTGTGTCATATTAACTTAACCAAGATTCAGAGGCTAATCCATGATGGGCCTTTGGGCTTATTGAGATTGGAAAGTTGGCCTCAGTGTGAATCCTGCCTGATGGGAAAGATGACCAAAAGGTCATTTACACTAAAGGCGGATAGAGCCAAGAAGGTGTTGAGTCTTGTTCACACTGATGTGTGTGGTCCGTTGTCTATACCAACTAGAGGAGGTTTTGAGTACTTCATCATTTTCACGGATGATTGTACGAGATATGGTTACATTTACCTAATGAGATGCAAGTTTGACTCTTTTAACAAGTTCAAGGAGTTTAAGGTTGAAGTGGAGCGTCGGACAGGTAAGTTAATCAAAACCTTACGATCGGATCGTGGTGGAGAGTACCTCCTAGGTGAATTCAAGGACTACATGGTACATCATGGGATAGTATCCCAACTCTCTGCGCCGGGAACACCCCATCAGAACGGAGTAGCTGAGAGAAGGAACAGGACATTGGTGGAAATGGTCCGAAGTATGATGTCTCATGCTACTCTTCCAGTGTCCTTTTGGGGATATGCCCTAGAGACAGCGGCATATATTCTGAACTTGGTGCCTTCTAAGTTAATACCTAGGACTCCCTATGAGATGTGGATTGGGCGTAAGCTAAGTCTGAATCATCTTAGGATTTGGGGTTGTCCAGCTTATGTACTGGTCAAGGGAGACAAGTTGGAACCAAGATCAGAATTATGCTATTTTGTTGGCCATCCAAAAGGGATAAAAGGAGGTTACTTTTATCATCCTAAGGAGCAGAAGGTGCTAGTCAGTACCAATGCTAGATACTTGGAAGATGATCAAAGTACTTCCACTAAAGGTTCTACGAGGTTGGAGCTTGAAGAGAAGTTATCTATGGAATCAACTTCTTCTGACTCGATTGTGGAACAAGAAGAGGCATAGCCTCAAGAGCCTATGCAAGTGGAGCCTCGTCGTAGTGGGAGAGTGTCTAGGGTTCTGGATAGATGGACTGGAGAAGCCTTTGAGCTGGTCTCTGATCATCGGGAACAAGACCCCACTAGATACGAGGAGGCTATTGCTAATGCCGATGCAAATCTTTGGCATGAAGCAATGAAAACCGAGATTGAGTCTATGTGCCTCAATCAGGTTTGGGATCTTGTAGCTTCACTTAAAGGGATAAAACCCATTGGGTGCAAGTGGGTGTACAAGAGAAAGAGGGGAGCGGATGGGAAGATGGAAACCTTCAAAGCTAGGCTTGTGGCGAAAGGGTATACTCAGAAAGAAGGTATCGACGATGAGGAAACCTTTTCCCCGGTAGCCATGCTTAAATCCATCCGCATCCTCCTTGCCATCGCATGTCACTATGACTGGAGATATGGCAAATGGATGTCAAGACGGCATTCTTAAATGGCCATCTTAGCGAAGACATCTATATGTCCCAACCAGAAGGCTTCATTGCTGAAGGCCAGGAACATATGGTTTGCAAGCTTAAGAAGTCCATTTATGGACTTAAGCAGGCATCGAGAGCATGGAACATTCGTTTTGATGAGACGGTAAAGTCTTATGGTTTTATTCAAAATGAAGATGAACCATGCGTGTACAGGAAAATTGAAGGCATTAATGTGGTTTTTCTTGTCCTGTATATGGATGACATTCTACTCATTGGAAATGATGTAGGGACATTGTCATCTACAAAGGTTTGGCTGTCTAGTCAATTCAGTATGAAGGACTTGGGAGAAGCCAACTGCATTCTCGGGATTAGGCTTCTCAGAAATAGGAAGTAGAGAATGTTAGGGTTATCCCAAGCAATATACATTGACAAGTTGCTGGCCAAGTACAACATGGACTCATGCAAGGGAGCTCTAATCCCTTGCAGACATGGGTTGCCATTTTCTTCGAAGGACTGTTCTAAGTTTCAAGAAGAAAAGGACAGAATGAGTAGGATTCCTTACGCTTCGGCTATAGGAAGTCTCATGTACACCATGCTGTGTACTAGGCCAGATATCTGCTTTGCCGTGGGCTTAATTAGCAGATATCAGTCAAACCCAGAGAGGTTCATTGGCAAGTTGTAAAGCATATTCTCAAGTACCTCAAAGGAACGAGAGATTATATGTTGGTTTACAGGGTTGATGATTTGGTTCCTACAGTATACACAGACACAGACTTCCAGGCGGATAAGGATGAGAGAAAATTCACTAGTGGATATGTCTTCACCTTGTCTGGAGGAGCAATTTCATGGAGGAGTATTAAGCAGTCTTGTATTACTGACTCAACCATGGAAGCTGAGTATGTGGCAGCTTCGGAGGCATCCAAGGAAGCGGCTTGGCTCCGGAAGTTCCTTTAAGAACTTGGAGTCGTACCACATATGGACAGGCCGATTGTGATGTATTGCGACAACACTGGAGTAGTTTCACAATCTAAGGAACCTCGGAACCACAAGAAGGGAAAACATATCGAGAGGAAGTACCACCTAATCCGGAATTTCATCCAGAGACGGGAAGTCGTGGTGGAACATATTGCCTCAGAAAACAATCTAGCAGATCCATTCACCAAGTCTTTGGCTGAGAGAGTCTTCAAGAGATACTTAGACGCTATAGGGGTGGGCACCTATGGACTTACCTAGTCTTAGAGTGCAAGTGGGAGATTGTTGAATTATATGCCCTCTTAGACTAGGTTTCTGATGTAAAATTGAATATTTTAATAAAAGAATTTATTTTCAGAAATTGTTTGTGAATTTACTTTTTTTTTGTGCACAATTTTCATTTGGAACAGACCTATTGTGTTTAAATAAGTGGTCCATGTGAATGGTGGTCTTTCATAGTAAGGTATGGATCACGGGTTATTTAACACATAAACATTTGTTCTTAATATATTGATGAGATTGGGAATCTCATCATGTTTAGATTATTATGTTATGAATTCCAAATGAGGAATGGCTTACCTTTAGCCAGTGAGTAGTCCACTTACTTTATGACATAAGCGTATTTCGAATACGTAGGACAGGACCTGTAGTAGTGGTTTCTAAAAGTGCTATATGATAGAAGCCTAGACTACTACCGCTACAGCGTGGACTAGTACTCTACGACTTGAGTATAAGTTGGTGGTCTGACGAAGCTGGAAGCATATGCTTTGATATGCTATAGTTGAGGTTCTATAGTAGAACCAATATACTTGTGTATTGGGTATATGTAATTAGTTAGTTAAGACAGATTTGTACAAGATAGTTTTTGCACTATATCGCCCCTTGTAGTTGTCCGAATGGTCTAAAATGTCCAGGGCCCTGGGAAACATGACTTGGATGTTTGCTTTAGAGTAGCTCCCTTGGAAAGCGGAAACACTCCAGGAAGTCGTGGATCATTGGACTAGAAGCCTAACGATGGTAGATGTCATTTAGAGGGGTGTTAGTACACTTCTTCCTCTCTAAATGTACGGTGATGTGTAGAGGGGTATTTTAGTCATTTCACCTGTAGGTCGGAGACTTTGCTAATGCAACATTGTCCTTGGGGTCAATATTTCCTTATGGTGATATTACGAAATATTTAAAATGTAAAATACAGCTATTTATATAGTAGGGGTATTTTGATCATTTTAGCAGCCAATGCGATGTGTCTTTTTGGTCCTCGGAATAGCCCGTAAGTCCTAACTAATTTTGGGTTGAGGAATTGGTCTCAGTTCAAGAGGATTTTATTTTATTTGATTTTATTCAGGATGTCTAATTTATTATTAGACTGGAATAAAATAAATAAATAAAATAAATAGGAGTTGAGAGAAATTAATTATCTAGTTTAATTGGGCAATTAATTATTCAGGGCCTAGGTCCAGTATGAATAATTAGGAAATTAACCTGGGCTTAAACTAGGGGAAATAATTAATGTTTAATTATGTATTGGGTTATTTATATAGCCCACGAAATAAATAATTAAAAATTAATTATTTTGGTTCATTTGGGCTCATTAATTATTTATTGAGTTATTTATATAAGCCCAGGAAATAAATAATTAATGTTTATTATTTTGGGCCTTTTGGGTCCAAGAGAAATAATAAATATTTTTCCGGCCCAATAGCTTGGACCTTAGGGGTTTTTCCAGATACGGTTAAGAAGAGTTTAGGGTTAAGCCAAACTTATTCTCAGGATAACATCCGGGTGTTTGAAATATGATATCCCGGGGATATGTTTATATGATAATAAGAGACCTAATTTTAGCTAACCAATAAACAAGTCTCTGGAAAAAGAAAACCCTGATCTCCTAACCAAAAATAAGCTCTCACATCTAGCTCTCTTTCTCTTAGACGCCTCATTTCCTCTGTTGTTCTTCTTGTTTCTTTGCTAATCAATAGCAAGAGAACCAAGGAGATTCGAGACCGTTCCTCTTCACCGTTGTGTTCTCCGGCTAGAGGTTGGGCTGTGGTATATTCCGAGAGTTGAAAGGCTTGACGTTCATGCAAACCAAGCAAAGTAGGAGGCTAACGGGTTTTTAACCGAAAGCTTCTTCAAGTGGGCAAAGCGAAGCGATTCCTGTCGTTCAATCCATTCCTACTCAACCTAGTAGGCTTAAGGAGCGCAAATGTATGATCTTCACGCTTCCGTGTGGCCTCTAATGTGAAACCCCAATCAAAACCAACTTTAGAGTAAGGGGGTGGGATGCATAACATACTTTACTGCATGATTAAATATATTTTTATGTGATTTTATGTGCCTTGGATTTGAGTTTTAATGTCTTGGAGGCTTGTTGGTAAATATTGAGTGAGAAGGGCAAAATGGTAATTTTTGCCCGAGGTGAAAATAGGGAGATAGCTTGAGGATTGAATAGGAAATAAGTTGCTAGTGAAAATGACAACAAGAGTTGTTGTGGTTTAGTGGTTAGAGCTTTGGAATTAATTTTTGAGGTCTTGAGTTTAAATTCTATCATAGGAGCTTTAGCTTGGTTAAATTTTATTTTTGCTTGGGGAGGTAATAATTTCGGCCTTAGTGGTGTTTGGAGTAGGGTAGAGATGTTGTCCTATGGGAAGGAGGCATGATAGGAGTCTTCAAATCCTACTCATTTGTTCTACTCGAATTTTCTAAGAGGAATTCATTTTTCCTTGATCTTTGATTTTTCCTTAGTTCTCAACTCATGAGGTTGAGCAAGTTGTTCCAACCATTTTCTCTCCAGAAATTTTAGTGAAATGCTGTGGCTTTGTAAGATCAAAATGTCTTAGTGAATGACTTCTTATGGTCCGAAAATGTGAAAGAGTTGTGGGAGATTTCAAGAGGAAAATTCCTCTAGTGAGCTTGCTGAAAATTCACTCTAATTAGTTCATCTTCCTTCTTGGAATGAACTGAAAATTCTCCAGCTGATTGTGCCATCAAGGTATCGAAATTCTTAGCTAACTTTCCCTCCCAAATGCTGCCAGAAAGATGGTCTTTTGGATCAGCTTTCAACCTGAATTTTTAGCCATTTTCGGACTGCTTAAAGTTGGAGTAAAACCAGGAAAAATTCCTGTACAAATCTCAGCTTTGAGAGTCCAAAACCAAGCTGTTTTCTTCCAGAGTTTGTTCAGCACCTTAGCCATGTTTTTCCTCCATGAAGAAGGCTGGAAGCTAGCCTTGAAAGCCCCTGGAATTCCCCTTCAAACTCCTTGCAAACGGGCTGGAAAATGGCAGCTGAAAACTGCCCAGGAAAACTTCAGCTTGCGAAAATGCTGTGCAGAAAATTGTCTAGCTTTGTTTCCTAATCTTCCTCCAGCCAAAACACCATCATTGTTCTGCATGAACCTTTCTTAAACCTCCAGTAACTGAGCTCCATTATTCCTCTTAAGCTTTTGCACGAAATTCAGACATGGCTGCCCGAAAATCTCTCCAACAAATCCCTGCAATTATGCTTGATGGATTACCAAATTTCCAGCCACCATAGTTTAGCAACTTTTCATAATGTTCCCCTCAAATAACCAGACTTCTTCTTCACCATTATGCTCCCTATTTTCGGCCACCATAAGCTTCCTTAAGCCAGCATTAATCCCACCGAAATTCTGCTCAAAGCAGTCATCCATGGCAAACTTCCAAAGCTCTCCAACAATCAAGATATTCTAGGATATTTAGTTTCCAAATTTATTTTCTAAAAATATTCTTCAAGGATTTTAACAACTAACATTTCCTTTTCCCTTCCAAATTAGAGAATCATCTTCCTAAACCCTACAGAAATTCGGCTAGCCCTAGTTCTCACAGAATTTCGGCAGCTGCAAACTACAATTTCACAAATTCTTTTAACCTTCAAGAACACACACACACTACACCAAGAACACCTACTTCTTCCTTTAACCTAATACCCCTCCAAACCACTTCAAACATTCTCTAAAATCTCCAGATTTGACCTACTCACTGCCGTGAGTCCATCAACACCATTTTTAACATCAAACTTCACAAATCAACTCGCTACTTCAGATCAAAACCAGAAAATTCTGTGAAGATTCAAGAACACCTTCAAGGTAGGTTTGTTCTAACAACTTCATCTTCTCCAATCTTGATCTCTAGTGAGAATATATGTGAATAGACATGCTAATGGTCTCTCTCTCTCTCTCTCTCTCTCTCTCTCATGGCCGAAACTCCCTCTCTTAGCTGGATGGCTTCTTCCTCCATGGCCATGCTCCCTCCACCTTCCTTGGACGATTTTAGGCATCTAGGAGTTGAGATCCATTCTAAACTCCTTCAAGGCATCCCTCAACCAAGTAAGTCCCCTCAATCTTTCTTTTAAATTCTAGATTCATGTCTCTAGGATGATGTTGATAGTATGTGGATTGTGATAGGATTTGAGTATACATTGTAGAGATTGAAGCATGAATATATGTATGATTGTGAAGGAGATGGGATTTATGCATGGAAGGATTATATTGTTTGATTGAATGATGATTTGGGGTTTGATGCATGTTTCCATGTCATAGGTGTTGGGATTCGTGGACTCCTAAACGCGGAAAACATCTACGAATCCCTCCCGAGGACCCAAGTAAACGATTAAGAAGATCTAAGCTTTAAGAGTTACCTCTGGTTGCTGTAATCGAAATCCTTCGATTCTGGTTGCGCTGTTGTACGTTCAACCCGAACAATCACCAGACGCTGCAGTATGCGAACGTCCTCTATCGGATACACACCGCGAACTCACTCGATACCCGGGGAGTGCTAGCGCCTAGGGTTTGAGAGGTTTTTTTTTTCTCTGGTAGAGAATGGCACGAATGTTCTCAACCGAAAAAATTGGACTATTGAAAGACGGCTAGGGTTTTCTTAAAAAAACCCTCGAACCTCTTAGAGTCTAATCCTAATCATATCTTATCATATTCTAATTTAAATTTAAATTAAATTAAAACTGATATGATAAGATTCTGCCATTATCTCGGTAATTTAACTAATTATTTTACCGAGTCAGATTCTTATAATCTGGATATCATCCAGATTCATCGAACCTGGTCACCAGAAAAATAACCTAACAAGTTCGCTTATTGTGTGACCCTATAGGTTCATTTAACACTGGCAGCGTGCCTAAATCGTATTTAAATGGCCCACAAGTTATAAGTGGTTTCTAGCAAAACATTATAACTATCCAGGTTAAATGAAGATCGGTGATCTCTTTGAACCAAACCATAATTTTATATTTAGTCCTTTTGTCACACGATATCCAGATTAAGCATAAGGCACGGAGCATGTCATCCTTATTAAGCTTAATCAATTATTTCTTGATTTCATAGTAGACTGTTCAAATAAATGATATCAATATCTTAGATTGATATATTTGAGCACGGCCATGCATTTTTAACAATCTAACTTATCAAGGGGCCCATGGATATCTCTCCCATAACTGAGAGGGACAAATTCCTTCACAATCAATCATATTCCTCTCCTTGATTTATTCTATATCCAACAGTAGTCTAATTTATTATCTGGTTAAAGACAACTTTAGACAATGTCAAAATATAGAATTTATCAAGTAAGAAACAATGATGAATTTAGGTCGAAGGACTTTCAATATTATTATGGCTAGAAAGTACTTATGACATATTCCATGAAGTACTCTCACGAGTGGGTCATGTCCAATACAATGTTCTCTAACATTTATTTATGTCTTGACTCGATATCACAAATATCCATGGCCGATAAAACATAGCCATCAAGTCACAAACATACTAATCTTAATTTATTATTATTCCAATAATAATAATCGATCAGGGACAGTTTTAGAATAGTCATTGTATTCATTGTAGGGTTTTACTATCAAGTCACGTACTTGATGACTAACAAAACAAAACTCACTATTCATGGAAAGGAAAGCCTCATATTATTATATAAAACATAATGACAATTGTATAAGTACAAATTGACTCTAGGGCATATCCCCAACAGTCTCCCACTTGCACTAAGACCAATTTGGCATAAGCCGTAATCCCATTGTTACGGTATGACTATCATGTTTAGACAATGGGAGAGGCTTTGTCGATGGATCTGCAACATTGTCATCGGTTGGCACCTTGCATACATTGACATCTCCTCTATCAACAATTTCTCGAATGAGATGAAAACGTCTAAGTATATGTTTGGATCGCTGATGTGATCTTGGTTCCTTAGCTTGTGCAATGGCTCCATTGTTGTCACAATAGAGATCCACTGGGTTCACAATACTAGGAACTACATCTAGTTACGTAATGAACTTTTTAATCCAAACTCGCTTCTTTAGCTACGAGTGAGGCGACTACATACTCGACCTACGTAGTAGAATTGGCCACGGTGTCTTGCTTTGAACTTTTCCAGCTTACAGCACCTCCATTCAAACAAAATAGAAAACCTGATTGCGTTCTATAATCATCTATGTCGGACTGAAAACTAGCATAAGTGTAACCATTTACAACTAGCTCGCCTTCTTGTCCTCCATAAACTAAGAACATATCTTTAGTTCTTCTTAAGTACTTTAGTATGTTCTTGACAACAGTCCAGTGTGCCTCTCCAGGATTTGACTGGAACCTGCTTGTCATGCTCAATGCATATGATACATCGGGTCGAGTACATAACATGGCATACATGATAGACCCTATAGCGGAAGCGTATGGTATCTTGTTCATGCGCTCTTCTTCATCCTTCGTAGAAGGACTTTGAGTTTTGCTGAGCTTAATGCCATGTGACATTGGCAAGAATCCTCTCTTAGAGTCTTGCATACTGAACCTTTTCAGTACCTTGTCAATGTATGCACTTTGACTTAGTCCAATTAGCTTTCTAGATCTATCTCTATAGATCCTTATACCTAGAATATAAGCAGCTTCACCTAAGTCTTTCATTGAGAAACAATTTCCCAACCATGTCTTTACACTTTGTAGAGTTGGGATGTCATTTCCAATGAGTAAGATATCATCAACATAAAGTACCAAAAAGACTATTGCATTCCCACTTGTTTTCTTATAGACACAAGGCTCATCTTCATTTTTGATAAAGTTAAATTCTTTAATTGCTTCATCAAAACGAAGATTCCAGCTTCGAGATGCTTGCTTCAATCCATAAATGGATCTTTGAAGCTTGCACACCTTATTAGAATTCAAAGGATCATCAAAACCCTCAGGTTGTGTCATGTACACATCTTCGAGTAATTTTCCATTAAGAAACGCGGTTTTGACATCCATTTGCCAAATTTCATAGTCATAATATGCTGCTATGGCAAGAAGAATTCGATAGATTTAAGCATTACAAGCTGGTGAAAAGGTTTCATCATAGTCTATACCATGAGTTTGTCTATAACCTTTTGCTACCAGTCGTGCTTTGTAAGTATGCACATTTCCCTCCATGTCTGTTTTCTTTTTGAAAACCCACTTACACCCAATGGTTTTTGAACATTTAGGTGGGTTAACCAAAGTCCAAACTTGGTTATCATACATGGATTGCATCTCAGACTTCATAGCCTCTAACCATTTTCTAGAGTCAGAACTCTTAATGGCTTCTTGATAGGAAGTGGGCTCATCATTAACCATAAGCTCCACATTGTGATCGTCAGTGATGAGAAATCCATATCTCTCAGGTTGTTGACGAACCCTATCAGATCTTCGAGGTCCTTTTTCTATAGATGTAGGCTCATCTTGGACTTGTGAGCCATCTAATCGAGATTCATTATTTGGTTCAGGCACTAATTGTGGCTCTTGAATCTCATCTTGATGAGGTTCAGGCACTAACTATGGTCCTTGAATCTCATCAAGATGTATTTTACTCCCACTGATTCTTTTGGAAATAAATTCCTTTTCAAGAAAGAATCAATTTCGAGCAACAATTACTCTATTTTCTTTTGGGAGATAAAATTGATATCATTTAGTTTCTTTAGGATACCCCACAAATATGCATTTATCGGATTTAGGTGCAAGTTTATCGAGATAATAAACGCTTTACATAAACTTCACAACCCCAAATCTTCGGAAATAACAAACTAGGTTGTCTCCCGAGTCCATATCTCATATGGCATTTTACGAACCGATTTAGATGGAACTCGATTTAGTATGAATGCAGCGAGTCTCCAGGGCATAACCCCAAAAGGAGATTGGAAGATCAGTTTGACTCATCATTGATCGAACCATATCTAATAAAGTCCGATTTCTCCGTTCAGATACACCATTCCATTGAGGTGTTCCTGGTGGAGTTAATTGGGAAATAATTCCACAATTTTTAAGATGCTCGTCAAACTCGTGGCTTAAGTATTCACCACCTCGATCCGATCGAAGTGTTTTGATACTTTTGCCAAGTTGATTTTGTACTTCATTTTGAAATTCTTTGAATTTCTAGAACGATTCAGATTTGTGTTTCATCGGATACGGGTAGCCATATCTGCTTGAAATCATCTGTAAATGTAATGAAATACTTGAAATCCTCCTCTAGCGAGTGAATTCATTGGTCCACATACATCGGTATGTATTAGGCCCAATAAATCGAGTTGCCCTTTCATTTTGTCTCTTGAAAGGCGCTTTAGTCATTTTGCCTAATAAACAAGAATCACATGTACTTGTAAGATTCTAAATCAAACGATTTTAGAAGCCCATCATTATGAAGCTTTGTTATGCGTTTCTCATTTATATGGCCCAAACGACAATGCCGAAGTAAGTCCGATTTAAATCATTGGATTTCAATCTCTTAGTATTTATATTATAGATAGACATGTCCGAAGATCCACGAAGATTTAGAATATAAAGCCCATTCGATAATGAAGCATCTCCATAAAAAATGCCGTTTTTATTAATGGAGCAAATATTATTCCTAATAACAAATTCAAAACCTTCTAAATCCAAATAAGAAACTGAAATAATGTTCCTACTCATAGCAGGAACATAAAAACAATTGTTCGGTTCTAAAACAAGCCCATCTGGGCAAAATTAATTCAAAAGTTCCTACGACTCTCTGCAGCAACTTTTGCTCCATTCGCAACTCGTAGGTCCACCTCGCCTTTTGCCAAGGCTCTACTCCTTTTTAGACCACTGCACATTTACACAAATGTGAGATCCACAACCGGTATCCGATACCCATGAATCAGAAGTAGATAAATTAATTTCAATAACATAAATACCGAAGCGGCAGTCTCACTGCCCTTCTTTTTCTTTGCTTCCAAATAGAGCTTGCAATTTCTTAACCAATGTCCTTGTTCTCCACAATGGTGGCAAGCTCCCTCATTTGGTGTCTTGGCCTTAGGTTTGGGCTTGAACTTGGACTTTGCCTTGTCCTTACCCTTACTAGCCATGACCTTGCCATTTTGGTTGTTCTTTTTGCCTTTCCCTTTTTGAACCATTAGAACACTTGGAGTATTCTTCTTAATGTTCGGTTCAGCTTGTTTTAGCATCCCATGCAATTCGGTAATGCATTTCTCCATATTATGCATGTTAAAATTCATGACAAACTGGTCATACTCGGCGGGTAAAGAGCCCAAGATCAAATCCGTGGCCATGTCATGATTAACAGGAGCACCAAGCTTATCAAGATGATCTAGATAGCCCTTCATTTTAAGGACATGAGCACTTACCGAGGTGCCAGAAACCATCTTACATGCATTTAACGCCTTGTGAGTTTCAAATCTCTCTTGTCGTGCTTGCTCTTGGAACATTTCCTTGAGATGCACAATCATGTCATATGCCTCTGCTTCTTCAAAGCTGTTTTTGAAGTTCGAGTTCATGGTTGCTAGCATGAGGCAAGTAACATCGTTGGAGTCATCTTTGTGCTTACTATAAGCATCTTTTTTAGCTTTTGAGGCGTTATTTGCTGGAGCAGGGGGAATAGGATTTTCAAGAACATAGAGCCTTTTTTCTTGCTTAAGAACAATTCTTAAGTTTCGTGCCCAATCAAGAAAGTTAGTCCCACTAAGCTTGTCTTTCTCAAGCACAGATCGCAATGAATTATTCCAATTGTTTGTTGCCATTATCTACATACAAAAATATGCAAAGTAATTAATTTTTGAGACTTTAACGAAAAACTCCCACTAAAAGCATTTAAACTTTTTGAAACTTCAACACTTTGATGTTTCGCAGTGGGGAAAAATATTTTGTTTTAATCATAAGTAAGCTTTTGCTTTAATCTTATAATTAAATAAAATTCTAATTTTAAATGAGATAGACATCAAATGTCCCGGCTAAAATATCTCATAAAATGCCCTAGGCCCAAAACCATTTTGATAGCCCAGTTAAGTCAAACCATATCAAACATATGGAAAACTATTTTCCATCTTATCTCACTAAGATAATCAAAAGCATCCTACTTTGGTAGGAATGACCATATGATGATCCAAGTAATAACAAGTGTTTGATTTTTGGAAGGCATTTAACACTTAAATTTTTTTTTCTTAAAAAATTTGATTGGATTGTAGTAAGCAGGAAATAAACATATCAAATATGCATGCAAGACATAAATAAAAGTGACATAGCATGGCCCATAACCTATGTTGATCATCACGAGCAAAGTGAAGATCAAGGTGGTCAATCTAGGTATATGAACTCCTTAAGCATTCTCTAATGCCTTGAGCATACTCCTCCTTGGTTGTAAATGTCGGCTGCCGTCTTCTTTTACATTGGATAGTAAATTAAAATAATTCCTGTTCTAGGAAAACAATACAATTTTACAACAATGAAAAACGACACGCAGGCCGTATTTAAAAATTAAAACTTAAAACAACCATAATGTAACCAGCCAATCACATTGGGATAAAACGGGCCATGCTATGCACTATTCAAAGTAATCCACAACTACAATAAAAAACATTGACGAATAACACACAACAAACAGTTAGTTGGGGTTCCAAGGGACAACGCCCCTGGCGGGGTCAAGGGGCAGCGCCCCTGGCGGAGGTCCCACTGGCCGGTCAGCGGGCGGGAAAAACGATTTTTCCTACTCTTATTGAATGAGATTTTGCCTTCCGATTTTCGAAAATTAATCAAATTAACGTTCGGACCCCTTAATAACCATCGCCGTGAAAATTCATATTACAGACAATATGCGTTCTTTTGATCATATTTATACAGATAACATATTATCATGTCCGATTAATAAAAGAAATTCGCAAATATAGAACGACGGATAGCATGCTTACGATACCATATCATATTAAAACAAACCAATTTACAGACAATCTGCAACTAATGCAGTCCGATCGAGCGACTAAGATGCACACATTAAACCTAATTCAGGCAGTCTGCATGCTAAGTATTCTAAAATCATAATCATGCGAACATGCTGATACATACCCGTTAAATTTATATATACATATTATTCATGTATTCAACAATACGATTAATACAGATAAATCAACCTAATCGTTTAGCAAGTTGCTCTGATACCACTATTGGGATTCGTGGACTCCTAAACGCGGAAAACATCTATGAATCCCTCCCGAGGACCCAAGTAAACGATTAAGAAGATCTAAGCTTTAAGAGTTACCTCTGGTTGCTGTAATCGAAATCCTTCGATTACGGTTTGCGTTGTTGTACGTTCAACCCGAACAATCACCGAGACGCTGCGGTATGCGAACGTCCTCTATCGGATACACACCGCGAACTCACTCGATACCCGGGGAGTGCTAGCGCCTAGGGTTTGAGAGGTTTTTTTTTCTCTGGTAGAGAATGGCACGAATGTTCTCAACCGGAAAAATTGGACTATTGAAAGACGGCTAGGGTTTTCTTAAAAAAACCCTCGAACCTCTTAGAGTCCAATCCTAATCATATCTTATCATATTCTAATTTAAATTCAAATTAAATTAAAACTGATATGATAAGATTCTGCCATTATCTCGGTAATTTAGCTAATTATTTTACTGAGTCAGATTCTTATAATCTGGATATCATCCAGATTCATCGAACCTGGTCACCAGAAAAATAACCTAACAAGTTCGCTTATTGTGTGACCCTATAGGTTCATTTAACATCGGCGACGTGCCTAAATCGTATTTAAATGGCCCACAAGTTATAAGCGGTTTCTAGCAAAACATTATAACTATCCGGGTTAAATGAAGATCGGTGATCTCTTTGAACCAAACCATAATTTTATATTTAGTCCTTTTGTCACACGATATCCGGATTAAGCATAAGGCACGGAGCATGTCATCCTTATTAAGCTTAATCAATTATTTCTTGATTTCATAGTAGACTTGTTCAAACAAATGATATCAATATCTTAGATTGATATATTTGAGCACGGCCATGCATTTTTAACGAGTCTAACTTATCAAGGGGCCCATGGATATCTCTCCCATAATCGAGAGGGACAAATTCCTTCACAATCAATCATATTCCTCTCCTTGATTTATTCTATATCCAATAGTAGTCTAATTTATTATCTGGTTAAAGACAACTTTAGACAATGTCAAAATATAGAATTTATCAAGTAAGAAACAATGATGAATTTAGGTCGAAGGACTTTCAATATTATTATGGCTAGAAAGTACTTATGACATATTCCATGAAGTACTCTCACAGTGGGTCATGTCCAATACAATGTTCTCTAACATTTATTTATGTCTTGACTCGATATCACAAATATCCATGGCCAGTAAAACATAGCCATCAAGTCACAAACATACTAATCTTAATTTATTATTATTCCAATAATAATAATCGATCAGGGACAGTTTTAGAATAGTCATTGTATTCATTGTAGGGTTTTACTATCAAGTCACGTACTTGATGACCAACAAAACAAAACTCACTATTCATGGAAAGAAAAGCCTCATATTATTATATAAAACATAATGACAATTGTATAAATACAAATTGACTCTAGGGCATATCCCCAACAATAGGTAGTATTTGTGATGAAGTATGCTAGAGATTATGTCACCATTGGTGATTAGGACTTATATTCATGTTGGATTATTGAAGCCATGGCCATATCTATGCTAGTAGAGGTTAGATTATGTCTTGATAAATTGAGATCTATGCTTGTGAGCATGATTTGGATGAATTGATGAGTTGAATGGTTGAATATGTTCATGATTGTGAGTAACCTTGGAATTATGATCATGATCTAGTTGTCCCTAAGCAAATTTTTTTTCATGAATAAAATATGTAGTAATATAATTTTGCTAGTGATTTCGAAAAACCCTAGGAAGGGTAGATTTGGAATATTATATTTATATAAAGGAAAATTTAGTCAAATAAATAATAGTTTCAATAGAAAAATAAAATATATAGATATTTTATAAAATAATGAGATCAACTAAAGCCTTTTATGGAAATAATCATGATTAGTAAAATACTTATTTCTATAAATTTAATTATCATCTTTTAATCAAAACCTATTAAAACTTATTTATTATTTTTCAAGCAAGATTCATTAAAATTCATTTTCAACTAACTTTAGTTATCAATTATTTTCTAACAACTAAATTATTAATAAATCATTAACAAATAAACTCTAAATATTTCTTAGCAAGACTTATTAGTACCTATTTCCCAAAACATTAATTATTTTAAATATCAAATTATCCTTAGCCTATAAACCTATTTATTTATTGAGTGGCCTTAAAGCTTGGGACACTAGGATCATGATAGTAGTAAGTTAAGTTGTTTCAAAATTGAGGAAGTGGATTGTGGCTTGAAATTGATTGTGTTTTGTATTTGCCCATGTGGGGTTAGGTCAGCTGTTGGAGACCTTTTATTTGTGAGCAAGAGTCAGGTAAGCTCCTGCATAAAACCTGATTGATGTGAAATATTTTTCTTATGGCAAGCCAAATGTAGAGTGTATGGACACTCATTTATGTAAAGGCAATTGAGGGTTGAACTCTCTTTTATTTCAAACATTTGAATTATTTAAAAATCAAAGAGCAGATTTGCCAAACTCAAACTCTTTCTAAAGCTGATTTTTACAAGGACTTTGGAAACCCTTAAAATGCCATTTTCATGTGGAACAATGTTTTGTTCATTTTATCCTAAGTGGGAAACGTCGTTGAGTACTCAATAAGGGTGGACTACTAGGACTAATTCTAGAGGGGTTAGGGTGAGTCTCTCAGTAGGTGGCTATCTCTGAGAGGTGAGTCCTTCCCGGATAGGATGTTAGTCCAGTGGGTCGTGCCGGTTCGAGCTAGCAGTGTTCTTTTCAGTTAAGTGACTATGTTTTGCCGGAATGGACACCCGGTTGTTGTTTGGGTATAGAGAAGGAGGAGTATCTTGCCCAGTAGGCCGATCACCTACTTTTGTCAGTCTGCACAAAGTGTGGCATTCTAACCGACGGTATGCACAAAGTGTGGTATACTGACCATTCGGTTGTGGGGCCCAATGTGTGGTAACCCATAATCCTTTCTTATGAGTGGTTGATTTTGTTGATCATGTATGGCTGGAATAGCTAAAACGCCACTCTTGCTTTTGACTGATGTTTACTGCTTGCCACTATTTCTCTTATAAAGATTTCGCACTTTGCATCCATGAACTGCTTTCACTAAACACCCAAAGCACACACGGACTTACTGAGATTTCTGTCTCATCACCTTTTTACCATAATTTCAGGTCGATCCTACTGTGGGGATGAGTAGCTAGTGTAATCTGCCTGGAAAGAGATTGTTATCGTTTATTTCTATGTATTGCTTTGGAGAGTCAAGAGTGGATAATTTTATTTATGGTTTTATTTTGGGAATTCATGGATTTATTCTTGGAGTATTTTGGGATGTAAAAAATTTTTAAGTTAAAGTATTCTTTTATTCCGCTATTTTATTTGTGTGACCTACTTATAAAGACCCCTTGTCCTTTGGACGGGGCGACATCCCCGGCCCTGGCGGGTCTAGGTAGCGGGGTGTTACATCTAAGGCTTGCATTTTTTCCTCTCTGGTTTTTTTTCAGTTTAAGCATGCTTCATCTGTTTTCCCGTCCCTCAATACTTAAGTACCTGAAGGGAACAAGAGATTATATGCTTCTTTACAGAGTTGATGATTTAATTCCTACCAATTATACTAACTCAAACTTCTAGGTGGATAAAGATGAAAAGAAATTTACTAGTGGATACATTTTTACTTTATCTGGAGGAGCTATTTCATGGAGGAGTGTTAAACAATCTTGTATTGATGATTCCACCATATAAGCTGAATATTTAGCAGCTTCAAAAGCTTCAAAAGAAGCGGTTTGACTCTAAAAGTTCATCACAAAACTTGGAGTTGTGCCACAAATAGATATACCCATTATCATATATTGCGACAATTTTGGAGTTGTGTCATAATACAAGGAACTAAGGAATCATAGGAAGGGCAAGCACATTGAGAAGAAATATCACTTGATTCGGGAGTTCATAAAAGAGTGGGAGATAGCGATTGACCAGATTTCCTCTTCAAGCAATCTAGTAGACCCATTTACCAAGCCTCTGATGGAAAAGGTATTCTTAGACATTTGGATGTCATAGGGGTAGGTGCATATGGACTATCATTGCCCAAAATGGATAGTCTTTCTGTATTTTGACAATTAATAAAATGTTTTATTCACTAATGTTTGTTTATGTACATATTTTGCACATTAAAGTCTAAGTATGTTAGTAAATGATCTACGTGATTGAGTCGTGCTTTCACATAAAGGTGTAAATCATGGGCTACTAATACGCAGTTGGAATGTCCTCTTAGACTAGGTTTTTGATGTAATTTCTATTTTTATTAATAAAAGATTCATTCTCAAAATTTGTTTGTGAAATTACATTATTATTTGTGCATAATTCCATTGAAAAAGACCCATTGTATTTAAGTAAGTAATCCATGTGAATAAAAGTCTTTCACAGTAAGGTATAGATCACAGGTTACTTAACACATAAACTATTATTCTTAATCAGATGATGAAAATGTAAATCTCATCTTGATAAGGTTATTGTATTGTGAATTCAAAATGGGGAATGACTTACTTTTAGCTAGTGAAAAGTCCTTTCACTTCGTAACATAAGCGTATTCCGAATACATAGAACTGGACCTGTAGTAGTGGTTTCTAAAAGTACTATATGATAGAAACTTAGACTACTACTGTTACAACATGGACTTATATTCTACAACTTAAGTATGAGTTGGTGATCTGACGAAGCTGGAAATGTATGCTTTGATGTACTATAGTTGAGGTTCTATCGTAGAACCAATATACTTGTATGTTTGGTATATGTGACTAGTTAGTTAAGATAGACTTGTATAAGATAGCTTCTATGCTATATCGCCCCTTGTGACTGTTCAAATGATCTAAATATTTAGGGCCCTAGGGAACATAACTTGGATGTTTGCTTTAGGGTAGCTCCATTGGAAAGCATAAATATTCTAGGAAGTTGTGGATTATTGGACTAGAGGTCTAAGAATGGTAGATATCTTTTAGAGAGGTGTTAGTACACTTTTTCTTTCTAAATGTACGACGATGCATAGAGGGGTATTTTAGTCATAACTCCTGTAGGTTGGAGACTTTGCTCATACAATATTATTCTTGGGGTCAATATTTCCTTATGGTGATATTAGAAAATATTTAAAATCAAAATACAGATTTTTCTATAGCAGGGGTATTTTGGTCATTTTGGTAGCAAGACGGTGTGTCTTTTGGTCCTCGGAGTAGCCCATAAGTCTTGATGGATTTGGGTTGAGGAGTTAGTCTTTAATAAAATGGATTTTATTTTATTTGAGTAGCCTAGTTTATTTATTAGGTTAGAATAAAATAAAAGGTCCAAAGAAAGAATTATTTATTGTCCTGGTTCAGTTGGTCAATTAATTATTTAGGGCTTAAGCCTAGATTGAGTAATTAAGGTTGGCTTAGCTGAATTAGGTTTAAAGGCTTGAGAGAATGTTTTGGTCCATTTTTAGGTTAATTAATTCATTAATTGCTATTGGGTTTTAATTAATTTTGATCCAGTTAGTTAATTTAGGTTAGCCTAATGAGATGGACCGAAGGTCCATATTTTAATCCTAGTCTTATAAAGGGTTAAATGGATATGGGTCTTCTTGGTTAGATGGTTGGTTTCTAGGTATTTGAATATCTCCGGATATCTCTGATAGTACGATAGGAGGTTGTGCGATTGGGAATTCATATACCGAGGAAACACTCCTAACTGTGGTGTATAACATTCTCAGAGAAAAACTAGCTGTGTTTTTTCTTTGTTTCTCTATTTTCTCATTCATGTTCTCTAATAGAAAAGGTGAAAGCATCTTTGTTTGATTTTTACTTTTGAAGCAATTGATCAACAAGGCAAAAGATCTTATTCCTTGACCCTGCTACTTTCATTGGCTATTCAGGCAGTGGTGATATTCTAAAAGGCCAAAAGTTTAAGCGTGAGTTCATGCTTAGGAGGAGCAGACGACTTGTAGGGGTTGATCTGGAGTCTTTGGTTTAAAGCAGTCCAGAATCCGTTGAGAAAGGCAGAAGGCTTTTAGCACATATTGGAGTGACTACTTCAGTGCCTAAACAACCAGTTTTGAGAAAATGCAGAGGTTTGATTGCTTTCGCTATGCTGTTTTCATGTTTCTGTAAGCATGTTTATGTTAGTGTTATGCCCTAGAGGTAATCACTTGTACGTTGTATATTACACATTTTATTTTAATAAAAGACATTATTTATCTTACAGTTTCTTTTGTTTACTTTTATGTAAAATAACTGTTAGATAAAGTCCCTAGTACAACACTGTGTTAAAGAAATCATGATAGAGATCATGATATGAGATTCCTACTACACTGTACAGTGTTAGTACTTAAGTAATCCCTAGTTGTAGTATTAATGAGACAGGACATCATTAATGCGTTAAGACTAGCATGTGTTAAATTTTCTAATTTGATCAGGCTGTGGTTCTCATATCCGTGAGTATTGAGTTACTCAAAGTTAACACATGGATGCTTGTTAATGGAACAAGTACATTGGATGACCTAACTATAAGATAATCACATGGATAACTATTTAGTGCCAGTGATATAATCACAATATAGCAAACGTGCAAGCATCCTTAGACTTGAGGTCTCCAAGGTACTTTGTTTGTTGAGCATTGTGCTTTGATTCCAATCTCTGGAGCCAGATTGATGGCCGCCTATGGGATAGATATTAGGTACATTGTGAGGTAAACAAAAGTAGTTGAGAGGGTTAATAAAGGATTCACCACTCCTAATAGTAGGGGCGAATATCTCACGGCCACTTGTAGGAATTACTACTCAAGAAGTCCTTGGCCAAGGCGACTGTGTATTGGAAATAGTTCCAATTGATACACATCTAGAGTAGTGGGTTCCTGGTACAAGTACTATTATATTTGAGCCAGAATTCATATATATTCTGGAAGGAGTTGGCACTAATTCCGTACTCCAAATCAAATGAGATATTGTATGGTGAAAGGAGTTAATTGCACTATAGTTTGTTATTGAAGGGTTCATGTCAAGCCACTTGACTTCCTGGACTCTTGGGTGATCATGATGTGTTGCTAGATATCGCTCATGATATGGGAATATGGGTTTATTAATTGATGAATTAATAAACCAATCCTGATTAGAATCAATATGATTAATTTTAATTAATTATGAATTATTAATCTCAAAGACATTTGGATTAATTCATATTCGCTACCAATTGACTAGGAAACCTAATAGGTCACACACAATAGAGGATTATATATTCAAGATGTTATTTGATAATATAGCGGGGTTAATTGCGAGAAAGAGAAGTTGTTGTGACCAAATTATAATTAGTTATAATTTATGGTCCAAGTTGTAATTGTGAGAACTTGATGTTTCCAATTACAATTAGGGAATTCTAATTGTTTTAGAATCCTGAGATAGAGCAATTTCAGCAGGTTTTTCGTGATATGTGTGAGACACACATAAAACCCTAGTTTGAGAGGAATTAACGCCAAAAAACAATATCTCCAAACCTTCTCTTCTCTCTTGTTTTTCTTCAGCAAAGAGGAAACCAAAAAACCTTTCTCTTCTTCTTCTTCTCTCTCTCTCTCTTTTTTTTTTTTTGAAAAAGAAGAGGAACCCTAGCCTCCACTTCGTTTTTCTGCTAGCACAGAAAACTTCGTGCTTGAGTGTGATCCTCCGTATGGATTTCCGTTAGAGGTAATCACACATTGTGATTATAGTGATTGAACATTCAACTCCCATGATGTTTGATCAAGAGGATTGCTGGATTGTGCCTCGACTTGAAGAAAGAAAATTTTATTTTTCAGATGCTCAAAGAAAGGTAAAGTTGTTACCTTTGTTCTCTTTATATCTTGTTTTCCACACGTATGCAAGTCCAGGGATGGCATCTTATTCTTATATTTCCGTTATGCCATATATGATATGCGTGAGATACCTAACAGTTTATGCCGTTTATGCCTTCACATTTGAGTAAAATGTTCTTGATTGATTGATAAAGTTGGGCACTTTGTCAAGGTTTAGATCATTACATTATGGTTTCTAAATGGAGAATGGTTTATCTTAGACCAGTGAGTAGTTCACTCATGCCAACAGTACAAACGTATTTGGAATACGTAAAATTCGACTATGCAATAATAATATTTATAAAAGTACTAAAATAAATAAAGATTGGTTTATCGCTCTATTGCGTAGATGAATACTCTAAGACTTTAGTATAAGTTAGTAGTCTGGTGAAGTTGGAATTGTGCACTTTGATGTATGATAGGTAAAGTCTTAACACAAGGCCAATATATTGGGTGTATAACTTTAGTTAACTAATATAGATTTATACAATAGAGTTTCTATACTTCATTACCTAAAGATATCATCCCCTTGTGATTATCAGGGATAATCTAAATAATCCAGAGCCTTAGGAAACATAACTTAGTATGTATGCTTTTGGGCAGCTCCTAGGAAATAGTTGGTACATACAGGAAGTCATATATTATCGGACTAGTTATCAAAAGATGGTAGATGTCATTGAGGAAGGTATTAGTACATTTTTTCTATCTTAATGATGGAAGTTACGTAGAGGGGTATTTTCATTATTATACATGTAGGTCGAGGACATTATTCTTGGGGTTAATATTTCTATATGATGATAAATGAATATTTAAAATGATAAAATACTACTATTTGTTAGCAAGGGTATTCTGGTCATTTTAGTACCAAGAATAATATGTCTTTTAGTTCCCAGAATAGCTCAAATAATCTTAGTAAATTTATTTACTATATAAGCTTATTGGGTAAATTAATAATGGAAGAATTGTTCCAGGAGTCTGATTAATTTTTATTTGGGCTAAAATAATTTATTGGGTAATTTAATTAAATTAGTTTATTAATTAATGAACTTGGATAATTTTATATTGGGCCCAAGTGGATTAATTAATAAGGGAGCTATTTAATTAGCCTTCATCTAATTTAATTAAATTACTTTATTAATTATCTTGGGTAATTTTATATTGGGCCCAAGTTAGTTAATTAATTAATAAGAGAGTTATTTAATTAGTTTTGGACTAATTAGGAAAAAATCCTAGTCTACTACGGTTGTGAGTGACGGCTTTTGTTATTTTGGAAATAAAGGAGAGACGTCACAAGTAAAAGGAAATAAAGGAAAGAAAGAAAACAATGGAAAAGAAATAAAAAAACAAAATATATTGTTTTTCTTTTTTTGTTTGGAAGCTGCCGATTCTTGGTTTTTTCCTTTAGCCTTTTTCTTTTGAAAAAAATAATAACTCTCTTAATATTCTTCCAAGAAAATTATTTTTCACCTATTATTTTATTTTCATTGGTAGATAGCCTACAGGAGGTTCGAGAATACTTTGGAATATTGAAAGCTAGCAATTTTTAGTGTGCGTATTTGATGCGAAGGATTTAACATTTGACCGGTATTTCTGCGGAACAAGTAGTCATGACAAACCAAATCGTTCCATCAAATTCAAACCCTCCAGTTATTCAATTTAAGCAGCATAAAAGTAAGTATTCCTGGATTTTGACTTGAGAAAAAATTTAAATTGCTATTTTCTGCTATGTTTTTATTTTCTCGCGATATTTTCACATCAGACTCATACGAAAAAAGTTACAAGGATCACCAAAGAGTAAGAATACAGAAAATGCCATATACAAGAAGAAATTTCCCCAAAACATATCAAGTAAAGAGTAAACTGTTACGTTTATCAAATCCCAATTTGAGAATCAGTAAACGTTTTCAAGATTCCTTTCCTATGGCCTAATTAATTGGTATATCTACCTAATCAACATAACCCAAGGAAGTATTACATTTAATCATCACCCAAAAGGTACCCGAAAGCCCCAAATATCCCTATTTCTAGGCAATATTGAAAACCCATTGACTATCAAGTTCTAATCCTTTAACCTTTCTCTCGAATTAATCAAAGAAAAACAAACACTGGACCAATTAATTTGCTATTTAACACCTTAGCCCATCTCTCAAAACTATTAAGAGTGAATAAATCAATTAAATAAATCAATCAAGGCCAAACAATTAATCCAACAAAACAATGCCCAAGTAATCAAATGTAAGATTTGGAATTCAACAAAACATAGTAATACTTCAACACAAGAACATAGATTAGAGTTCATCCCTCAAATACAACTAAAATCATATAAATCTCACTTTGTTTAAGTATAATACAAAGAAAAATAATGAACTTCACTCATAGACAAGATCTTAAACTTCTTCTTCATTAGATTTCCTTGGACAATCCATTCTTCTTCTCCTTTCTTCTCCAAGATTCTCTTTTTCTTGGTGTTTCTTTGAGCTCCCTAAGGGATCTTTTGGTTGCTAGACAACTAAGGACGTGTTAGTTTATAATGGTATATATATAGTACAGTAAAAGAAAATTGGAAAAATTGCAGAAATGCGTGAATCTATGCAAGTGGGTGGCCTAGGAAAGTTTCCCTAGGCTGCCAGGTTTTCTAGAGACCCTTAGGCCACCTGGTACCTGCTTGGGCGTGCCTTTTTTCTTGATCCAGGCGGCCTAGGAAAGTTACACTTCCTTAGGCCACCATGCTTCTGTACAAGGAGTAGCTAGGCCGCCATCTTCACTTCTTGATGCGTGAGTCTTTGTTCTAGGTGGCCTAGGGAAGTTTCCCTAGGCTGCCATTCTTCTGGGCAATGTTTCCTTTTGTTGCACATAGGCAGCCTAGGGAAGTTGATCTTCTCTTGGCCACCATTCTTCATCTCCCTAGCCTTGCCTTCATGCTTTAAGTGGCTGCTACTTCCCTAGGCTACCAGTTTTATTTGCACTTCTTCAATTGTTCTTCATTTTTGTCTTATTTTCCTCTTTTTCCTTTTTATCATCTCGAAGTGGTATTTTTTTTATTTCCTACAAAAAGAAGATGAAAAGAGTGTGGTGAGTAGTGATTTCAACATGAATTTATCATAATTAAAGTACAAAAACACTCAAAAATATGTATATGATGAGCCCTCATCATACACCCCCACACTTAAAACCTCTGCTTGTCCTCATGCAAACCACACTTATTTACAAACAAAGAATTAACTAATATACAAATCAAGCATCCTACATTAATTCATATTAAGAGAAATACATTAATTCATATGGACAAAGAATGACTAATTTACAAGTACAATGAAAAATTTTCTACATAGCATTCTAGGTGAATAATCAAGAAAAACTTAGCATATATACAATAAGGTCAAAATGGTAAAAAGATTATTTCTTCCTCTACTTTAGAATTCATTTCAAAATCAATCTAAGTTAATCCCATGTATACCTTTATATTAAGCTAAACACATCCAAGAACCTCAAAGTGAAATTAAACCAGTTTATACCAAATAAATGTGATTCACTTAATATCTCCGATTAAGAATTCAAACAAAGTGATTTATATGAGACAGGATCAAATAATTCACTTAAGTCTCGTAGCTTTCCCCAAGTACATACATTACAAATGATACAATACAATACAACAATATCTTATACTTTGGTACAACAATATAATACATTTTATTTTGAATTGGCAAAATATGAGCCTCTCATTTTTCATCATTTTTTTTTCTACAAAGGGAATGTATTTATAGTGATTTTAACTTAAATGTTCTTTTGTATCCCTTGCATTTTTTTTTAATTTTTGCTTTTCTTTCTTTTTCTTTTTCTTGCCTGTTCTTTTCTTTTTCTTCACACGTTATTTTTTATCGTAGGACATGCATTTTGCCTTCCTAAAACCTTTTTTCTCCTCACTTCGGAAGGTGCATTTAGCAACCTACCTCTTGCTCAAATTTGCCTTTTTATTGAAAAATACTATAAATCATTGAAAATTTCTATAATACAACATGCAAAACAAATGAATGAATAAATGAATGAATGGCAAATTGCTACGAAACTAGAGATAAGCCAATGACCCACACTCTATATTTCATCACTAAGTTTTCACCCATTCTCAAAGAATCAAGCTTCACAAACATTGTCAAAATCATAAATAAGATTAACTCACGTATCCAAACTTAGTCTATGTCATATCCAATATAAAATTTATATAAAATTAACTTTCCTAGAAAAGTCTTAAGTAGAATTCATAAGCAAAAAGATAAATAATACTATATAACCAACAATTAACCTCAACACTAAAATCACTACTATATAAAAGATTATAAGAACTCAACAAAATTCCCAAACAAAAATCAATAGTTTGCGAAAATATAATATAAACTATATACACCAATCAACTCCTCAACTTATTCCCCACTATTACAATAAAAATTTCAACCTCGATAATAAATAGTACAATAATAACCAAAACTACAAACAATAATACTTTTATTCTAAAAACAACACTTAAAATTTCAAAACTCCAACACCATTACAAAATCAATGAAACCAATCCTATTATACAACAATCAACCCCAATAATTATCATCTAACAACAACTCCTCAACAACAACAATAATAGCCAATTACAACAACATTTTCATCCTAAAAAAACTAACACAACAACAAATACAAAATGCCCCAACAACAATAATAATAGTATACAACAACAAGGCCATATACAAAAGTAAAACTCAAATCTCAAGAATCCACTATACATGTACAATTTCCCAATATCATAACAATATAAAAAAAATTAGTAATATAGCAAACAAAATGATACAATACATTGGAGCCTAATACAATTTATTTATCTCAAAGACCAAAAATAAAAAATCAAAACAACATACAAACAAGGTATAAAAAGGAAAAGAAATCTATATACAAGTAATGGTTAGTAATATTTACAATGATACAAATGTATATTTACATAATATTTACAAATATATACATAGCTGAATCAACAAGACTCAAGTTTTTCATGATATTGCCTACCCCCAACAATGGCGCCAAAAACTTGATGTGTGTTTTACGTGCATTGGAAATAGTACAAACAATCCATAAAAATTAAGTTTTAAAATTAAATGCTAAGCACTAAAATCACATATATGGGCAAGTATACTTATCGTATAGTATAGGAAATAACAAGTATCGAATCCATAAGAACTTAGCAATTACTACTATTTTGCTTTCATCTTATTGTCTAGTCAAAATAAATAAAGAGACAACGTAAATAAAACTGTTAGCTCTAAGGGCATTCTCCTATATTTAGACTTATGACAAATATTGATGAGGACTAACTTGTGTGATCTATATGTGATAGGACATGTTTGACCTCAATTCTTTCAAGGCATGCAAATAAGACTGCTAAGCAGCTCTTAAGCAAATAGAATCCAAAGAAGTGATTAATCAAATACAACTTCAACTTAAGAGCTTACCAAAACCTATAGTCCTTGTGAAAGAACTTTAGATTATGAATTGTTGTTAAGGTATTATTTGTAAACTCCTATATCATTTTACCTTATGATTTAATTTATTTTTACCTTGAAGCACACAAATAAAATGATTTCAAAGAGTAGGTCTTCAGATGTTTGAATTGAGTAGTTTGGATAGACCTCTGCATCCAAAACTCTATCCAATGATCTGTAGCATTTTTCAAAATATTTATGCTTAAAATTTTGGACTCACATTTTGGATAGACAAACTTCCACTTTGTGAATCCAAAATCCTAAAAATCGTGACAAAAAGTAACTAGCCGTTATTGCCTTTTAGGACTTCAGGTTTGGCTCTTATAAAAGCTTTGAGAACTTGATTTTGAAGCAGATTTTTGTGCTATCTTTCTCAGAAATACTCTTATACTTTATAAAACCAAAATCTCCCTTTTCATTTGTGCTTTAAAGTGAAATAAAATTGTTTCAAATGTAAAAGGTATTGGTGCTTAGTTGTTTATATTCTGCTCAGTCTGTGAGCTATTTCTGTAATCTTAATAGGGGCTAAAATCATCATTATTTTTCTAGTTATTTGAAATTTTTTCGAGATACTTTTGTTATGGTAACTAGGTATATTCCCTCCTCTTTAACATTTTGCTTGTAGAAAGTGTTTTTGACAAAGTTGTGCAGATTTAAGTTAAATTTGAACAAAACTAGAGATTTTTCAGAGTACACCTGGCACCAGGTCTGGCAAGTGGACCAGACCTGGTGCCAGGTCCATTCTGGACGGCCAGAGAAAACAAATTAAAATTAAAAGGAGGAGCAGAGTGCACCTGGTGTTAGGTGGGTCGACAGGACTTGGGCCAGGCCCGTTCTGGGAAGCTAAAATTCTATGCATGAATTTAAGAATTTTCCAATGATTTTGGTATTTTTCAAATCTTACTCAGCCAAGACTTCCCAAATTATGAATTTAGCATCAAAGAAGCCTCTAAAAGCAAAAGAAAACACAAGAAATTTAGGAGTGAATCCAAGAGCAAATATTCTGAATACTCATTGAAGGAGGAATTCACCAAATCAAGGAGGGTTGTTAAAGAGAGTTTTCATGGGAGAAGAAAGAGGTTTATCTATGAGTGCTTTCTTTTACCTTTATTTTTTCTTTTCCTTAAACAATGATGTATTCAATGTTTTATTTGTAATTAGACATTATTTTGGAATTTGTGACTTTGTATTGAGTTTAGTTCTTTAATCAATTGATTATAATCTTTAGTGTTTAATTACTTGTTATCATTGGTTATTGATGCGAGTTTTTCTGACTGACTTAGAAAATGATGTTAGGACTTTCATTGCATTGATGTCGTATTTGTTAAATCTTAATGGACTTGGGCGACGGAGTTAATATTATAGGACTAAGTGATCGAAGATTAGTTGATTTCACCTCGAGCAAAGGGTCATTAGCTAATTTCATGTTTATGAGGAATTGAGCTTAATGCTTGTTTTGGTTATATTGCTTGATTAGGAAATCTGCTAATTTAATCAAAATATAGTGATTCCATAGATTGGGAAAAGAAGTGAAACTTATCTAAGCAGATTTATGACTTGGGAAACGATTGAATTTTACTTTATATTCTTTTATAATACCAGGATGATAATTAATTGAGAGAGTTGCTAGTTAGTTCATTATCATATTTTCTAGGATAATTGTCTAAATTATATATTCCTACATTCTTGAGTTGTATAAATTTCTCTATTTTTTTCTTTTTATTATTTTCTCACTTTATTTAGGTCGGTTAAACAATGAATGAAAAGTGATTAGTGTGTACTTATTCCTTTGAGGATCGATACTCATGAATTCTCTATGCTATGCTTGCAATGAGTATACTTGCTCGTATGTATATTTTGGGATTAATGTTTTAATTAAAACTTGACTAAGAGATGGATTTAAATTTAATGATTTTTATACACCTAAAATTTACACATCAATTTTTTAGCGCCGTTGCCGGGGAAAAATATCATGAAAGTTTGGATTTTATTGATTTAACTATATTTATATGTTTATATGTCTATATATAAATATATAAATATGTATATATGTTCCTTGTATGAATTGGTGCCATATTTTGTTATTTGTATACTTTTATTTTAATACCCTCTATATGTTGTAATTACTTTTAACTTAATTTGTAAACATACCCTAACTGTCTAACGTGTAAATTCTATAATCTCATTATCTTTTGTTTTATGTAGGCCTTGCTCTTAGTTTTTGACCCGATGATCCAAAGCTGACATAGTAGATCTTGATCCTGAGATTGAGAGAACCCTCACCAAAGTCCGAAAGGTTGTAAGCGAAAGGGTAAGGAAAGATATAGAGGTAAATCAACCTAGCAATGGTGGTAATAGTGGAATCAACAAGCGGACTATGGATGACTTTGTAAAACCCATAATCTCAGGTACGGGCTCAACCATTACAAGGTCTAGGATAGAGGTTAATAATTTTGAAATAAAGCCCAATATAATCTAAATGATCCAAAACATAGTACAATTTGATGGGTCACTTGAGGAGGATCCCAATGCCCACCTTGCGAGCTTTTTGAAAATTTGTGACACGTTTAAAATGAATTGTGTTTCTGAGGATGCCATCAAACTAAGACTTTTCCCCTTTTCCTTGAGAGATAGAGCAAAATCATGGTTAAAGTCTTTGCCCATCGAATCCATTACTACTTAGAATGTGTTAGCTGAAAAAGTTTTGGCCAAATATTTCCCACCAGCTAGAACATCCAAACTTCGAACTAATATTTTTGCCTTCCAACAATTAGAGTCTAAAAACCTTTACGAGTGTTGGGAGAGGTTATGGAAATTCTTAGAAAATGTCCTCACCATGGATATGAGTTGGGTATGCAAATGTAAATCTTTCACTATAGGTTGAGCTTTGCTCCTAGGCAATTAGTTAATGTATCTGCAGGAGGCTCTATTAATTCTAAGACCCCGGAAGAAGTATTTGATTTGATTAAAAATTTAGCTATGAATAACTATGCCTGGGGTAGTTCACTGCCTTGAGCTCATGTCCATGGAGTACATAAGGTGGATGCAATGGCTGTGTTAGAGGCAAAAGTGGAAGCACTTACGCAAAAGATGGATCAATTGGTAATGCCTTCTTCCTACGGGCAGGTAATGAGTTGCGATTTTTGTGAGAAAGGACATCCAAACCATGAGTGCCAAAATATGGGGTCCTCACAAGAATTATTAGAAAAAGCGGCGTTTGTTGGTAATGGTCGATAAGGTAACAATCCCTATAGCACCACTTATAACCCAAGTTGGAGAAATTATCCTAACTTTTTATGGAATAATAAAAACCAACCTTGACAAGCTTCTTCTAATTTTGGGATTCAAAGGATTCAACTGCCCCTGCCTCACAATGCTCCACCGGCTAAATCATCATTGGAGGAGTTGGTTAACCATTTGATAAATGGGACGGAGAGACGATTCCAAGGAGTAGATGCAACCACAAGAAATTTGGAGGCGTCCATGCACAACCTTAAAAATCCAATTGGACAACTAGCCAAACTCCTTGGCGATTGTCAAACGGGATCACTTCCAGACAACACGGAGACTAATCTATGTGACCAAGACTGTGAAAAATGCTGATTTTGATTGCTTTAGTTTTGATTGGACATCTCTTTAA
This sequence comes from Voacanga thouarsii, assembly GCA_026120185.1. Taxonomy (NCBI): domain Eukaryota; kingdom Viridiplantae; phylum Streptophyta; class Magnoliopsida; order Gentianales; family Apocynaceae; genus Voacanga; species Voacanga thouarsii. The sequence goes on along the minus strand of JANUWF010001093.1, from coordinate 1,959,698 downwards.
TTTTTGATCGTTTGGTTGTCTTTTAAATTTTTAGACTATATTATTTGCATGATTTGTGTTTTTTATTATTTGCCTCCATTAAATTCAGTTTTGTTTATAAAAAAATGATTTTTTGGGATTGGCCAAAGCTAACTTAGCTCCGGGCCTGAATTAAATTTAATGGAGGCCAGCACGGCTTGACAGGAACATGGGCCAGAACAGGCCCGACGCCAGGCCCGATTGGCCACAACACAAAATCGGCTATTCTTGGCTAATTTTTTTCAAAACACTTTCATCCCTCTCGATTTTTCTCTCTACCCACCGCCAAGTTCAACTTCGGAACACCACCGGGTCACTTTCTAAACCTCTAAAAAACCTTTCAAACACAAAATCTTCACTTTGTTCTTGAGAGTTTGGATCAAAACTAGGAAAAATCCAATCTTTTCTTCCAAAATCCATTTTTCAATCCTTTTGTTTGGTGCACGATTTCTTCAATCTTTTTGCATGAGATCATTGCCCATACATTAGAGATTATTGTGGTATGCTTTTTCCACACTTTCTATGGTTTAATTTTTTCTTATGAATTTTGGGTATTTTTCTATGCATTGTTGGGCAAAAATTCTTGAATATTCTTGGTTGAAGGATTTAACTGTCAATATTAATTTCTTTGAGATTTCATTAGCATGGGTATATACTTGACAATGCTATATGTTTGATGCCATTAATGATTTACAGTTTTTTGGAACCTCTTGAGCATGCTTTCTTTGGTGTAACTTTGAGTTTTCTTAGATGTTGGATAATTGTTCATGACTAACGAAACATTGGGATAATGTAGCTTTATATTGTTAATTGGTGGCTATTGAGCATTATCATTTGATCATGATTATTGATATTGTCTTTGGTATTGGACAATGGCTAGATTTCTTGTAGGTTAATTGGAGGAGATTGTGTTTTATTATGTTGACTATCTTGTGGTGTTGAGGTGTTGGTTGTGTTGAAGGTTGTGGTGAGAGTGAGACGGTTGGGAGTTGTGCTGATTTGAATTGTAAAAATTGAGTTTGAGGGAGTCTTATTTTTCATTTCTATTACTTTCCTTCATCATTCCATCATGTCTAGGAGACCTAGGGGGTTAGCACCAGGGGCTAAGAGAGCTCGAGATGCATCTTTGTCTGCACATTCTTTCAAGCCTCCACCTACACAGCCTACCCAATTCTATGACCCCACTTGTCAAATTTGGTATCACAATCACCAACACAAAAAAATCATAGTAGAAAAGCAGTATAATTAAGCCTTCTTTAGATAATTCTTTAGAGCTTTCTACTATGTTTAGACGATTGGGGTGGGAGCCTGTCATTAGAACAGAGGGTGCTTACTGTCCTGTGCGCATAAGAGCTTTTTATGCCAATATGAAGGACAAAAAGAAAAACAACCTCCACGTTATTTATACTATGGTCAAAGGGGTTTCCATTGAATTTGAAAGGACTAGAGTAGCCAGAATTTTGGGAGTACCTAATGAGGGGCAATGGATTGCTATAGACCATAATAACCAAAAGGTCATTTCTGAGCCTACAGGGGATGTGAGTGCTGTAAGGGCCAGTTTGAACATGTGGAGAAAAGGACAAATAGGTCAAAATCGTTATTACTCAAATAATGACCTTGAGGCTCAATTGCGTGCCATAGTCTATATTTTTGCTTTCAACGTTTACCCTAAGGCTAGTGGCTTCAATAAGTCTAGGGTCCTTGATCTTTACATTCTGGATAGGATGAGGAAGAGTAAGCCTATTGCCCTTGCTCCTATTATTATTCAATCTATGTGAGAGGTTGTTTACTTTGGTATATCTGCCAAAGCCCTCAAGTTCCCTTTGGTTATTATGTGCATTCTAAGAGATTTTGGAGTGAGATTAGATGGAGAGCTGAGTGAGCCTATTAGTGTCCGAGACCTAGTGATCGAGTATACTTTGGTTCGGTGTGGGTATCGCTATGATGAGAGGGCACGATGATGGAAGAAGCCTTTTGAAGTATAGCACCCCGGGATGGTGGAGCTTCCTCTTAAGGAGGAGGAGGAGGAAGAGAAGTAGCTTACTAGACCTTCCCCTCGTGTCACTAGTTCTCATTCTCGTACTGATTTTGAGGCATGAGTAGAGGTGCAATTGGAGAGCTAAATGACTATTCTTCTATAGTTTCAAGACTCCATTGAGGATATTAGTCAATGCAAGGATGTCCAAGATTAGAAGTTGGCCACTTTGATCCAACAATCTATTGGAGCATTTTCGAGTTGTGCAGTCGATAATTCTCATGATGATGAGAATTCTTGACTTACTCTCTGCAGTTGTAGTTTATTTTATTTTTTGTTTTTTTATGTTATTTCTTTTTCTTTTGAATTTTAATGTCCTTTCCTAGCTTTTAGGCTTGGTTTGGTTAGATTGTTTTTTGGAAGTAAATGAGGAGGGAAAGTAAATGTGGAGGTAAATGAGACATTTACCTCGTTTGGTTAGATGTAGATATCGAGGGGAAGTAAATCAGGAGGGGTACACTCCCCCTTCACATCAGCATTTCCTCCCCTCCTAATTTGGAGGGAATGGGAGAGAGAAAATAATGTGGAAGTAATAATGACACTATTGACTACATTTTTAGCTTTAAAAATTTTAATAAAATAGATAATGAGGGATAAAATAGTAAACTAAATTAATTATTCTCTCTTTTCTTCCCTTCTTATTTTCACTCAAACCAAATAGGATAGGAGTAAATACATTAGCTTCCCTTAGTGAAAGTAAAATATGCCACTCCTCCTTCTCTTTCTCCTCTCTCCTTTCCCTTCGCGAACCAAGCCAAGCCTTAGTTATCTTTTCTTTGATTTTATTTCTCTTTCTTTTCTAGATTTATGTTTTTTTGTGTCTTGTTTCTTTTGAGTTAGGTACTCTTATCACTTTTCTAATGACTTTTCCTTGTGGTGGACTCGAACATAGTGGACCTACTATGTAATGGAAGTATTTTCTTCTCTTTAATGATTTTGGTTTTCTTGGCAGTACTTTTATTATTATCTCTTTGGCCATTGATGACAATGTCCAGTTTCAGTGTGGGGGGGGGTGGGGGAGAATGAGATTGAAGAAATATTCATCCATATAAATTTTTGTGAAAAATTTCCATATTCTTTTTGTGAATTTTTTTTGAGTATTTTTCATTGTTTAAAGCAATGTTGTTGTTCTTTTTCTTACTTGGATATGATTTTTTGTCATTCATTAGATGGATTTTATAAAATTAGTTTATTGGATAGGATATTGTCAAGACTTGAGAATTTTGATTAATTTTGTTTATGCATTAGTGTTTGAATATTATTTGACTCATCTAGTTTGAATATGGAAGATATGATGAATGTAGGAAAAGTTTATTGGCTAACTCTTGTATTATGGGTTTAAACTTTGCTTAGCTTTGAGTTATGATGAGGAATGTGGGGAGATAAAAGATCATTGAGAGGAAAGATTGTGGTAAATTGTGGGAAATTTTTGTGAGTTAAAGAATTGAAAAAATGAGTTGATTGCTTCCTTTTTGAAGATGAGAAAAATTATTTTTGCTTGATATAGGGGCCAATATGGATAGTGAAGAGAAATACACCTTCTTGAGGCTATGAATTCCAAAAAGCAAACAAAAGGAAATATATTGAAAAAAAAAATAATTAGTGATAACTAAAAGGGGGCCAATACGGTGTGTGAAGAGAAATCCATGCACTTGAGGCTATCAAATCCCTAAATTATTAGAAAAAAATGGAGAGGAAAAAAATTGGAGTGCTTTCCTTACATCAAGACTTGAGTTGTGCAATTTTTGAATTTATAATGCTTGAGTTAGTAGATGGCTTGACTTATGTGATTCATGTTATATATAATATGTGAAACCCTGCCTAAAGCCAACCCTAGAGTAAGGGGGATGGGATGCATATCATATTTTCTTGCATGAATGATCTTATGTGCTTTAGAATTACGATTTACAGTTTAGAAGGCTTAGTTATGCTTAATGAGTCGGAAAGGTAAAATGGTAATTTTTGCTTGAGGTCAAAATAGGAAGATAGCTTGGGGATTAAATAGGAAGAATATTTGGGAGAGAAAATAAGAACAAGAGTTGTTATGGTTTAGTGGTTAGAGCCTTAGAATTAATCTCTAAGGTCTTGAGTTCAAATCCCATCATTTAAGTTTTTGTCATGATTATTTTAATTTAAGGTGGAATTTTCGTCCCTTGCATTCCATAAGTAAAAATAGGAGAGTTGTCCTAAGGGAGTCATGAAAAGAATGTCCTAATCCTATTCTTATGTTCTAAAAAGTATTCTTAAGGGATTCATGTCCTTTTATTTCCTAGCTTACCCTAAATTCCTTACCAATTAAATTTGTTCAATTTATCCAAATCTATGTTTTGATTCCAAAAAATTCAGCAAGGTTATTGGCCTTTAACTTCGAAAGTAATTCTTAGAGGTTGGAGATTGGACTAAAAATAGGGAAGGGGTTAAGAAAGGTTCCCAAGAGAAATTAATCTTCATGGTTGGACCTTCAAACTCCACTCCATAGTGTTCATCTTTTCCATGGAAGAAATTTGAATTTTTTCCAGATTCTTGGGCAGCCTAGCTTTCGAAAACCTTAGCCATCTTCCTCACTCAATTGCTGCCAGAAAAATGGCCAACTCACTCAGCTTGAAGACTGAAATTCTTTGCCAAAAACCGGACTGCACAAAGCTGTGTAAACCAGAAAAAAAATTCTGGACAGCTTCAATGCATAGCAGACAAAAAATAAGCTGTTTCTTCTACCCTTCAAACCAGTAAATTACCTCTGCTTTTCCTCCATATAGAAGGCTGGAAACCAGCCTTAAAGGACCCTCAAATAGCTCTCCAAACCCTCTGCAAATCGGCTGGAACCTTGCAGAAAAACTACACAGCAAATTTCAGCAAACAATTCGAATCTCAACCAGAAAATTCCAGCCTTGCTCCCTCTTCAAGCCTTGTCCGAAAATCACCTCAAACTTCTATGAGTTTATCTTTGTTCAGCCATGAACTGAACTCCATTTCCTTCTCCACTGACCTTACACGATTAGACTCCATAGCCACTCCTCAAATTTCTCCTACAATCACTCCAATCAAACTTTCATTTGAAGTTAAAAAATTCCAGCAATTGTTCCATAAAAACACGCTTGGATTAAGCTTCCAAAAACCAGAAATTCTCCCACCATTGAATTCAGAATTTTGGCCAGCCTTATAGCTCCTTCAACCCTCATTCATTTCAGCAAACCAGCCGGCTCCATTGTAGCTCCAAGGAACCTCCATCAATCAAACATCATTACCATATCTTTTACCTTAAAACACTCTATAAATTTCTCCATTTGAATTTCAAACAACCAGATTTCTCTCTTCCCTCTAATCTAAAAATCAAAATCCCAGAACCTCCTCAATCATTCGGCTAACCCCTTCAACAATTTGGTCCAGCACTTCTCTCCAATTCTCTCCATTTTCACCAAGAACACCAAAAACACCAAGAACACACACTACATTTCTTCAAGCCTAAGACCACTCTAAACACCTCCAATCCCTTCCAAAAATTCCAGAACATGCCTACATACTCCCTAGAGTCCATTTTTGGATTTTATAACATCAAATCTTGAAAAAAAAAATTTGCAATCGGATAAAAAACCAGAATTTTCCTTGAAGTCTCAAGAACATCATCAAGGTAACCAAGAACAACTTTTGTTCATCTTTTTTCCTTCAATCTTTAACATGTCATACTAATATTCTCTCTCTCTCTCTCTCTTTCTCTCACTCTCTCTCTTGACCGAAATGGTTGCTGCAACCATGGCCGTTTTCCTTCTCCTCTCTTGGACGGTTCAAGCCTCTCAAGCTTGTGGATCTCCTTAAATCTTCATCGAGATAGTCATCAACCAAGTATTTCTCTTTAATCTTCTCTTCAATTCTAAAGTCATGTCTCTTAGATGTTGATAGAAAGGGATAGAATATGATTTGGGATTGAGTATATGCTTATGTATGAAGGAGTTGAGATTAGAGCATGAGAATGTTTGGCTATGGTTAAGCTTTATGAAATTCCTTGTGGATCAATGCATGTTCTTCATGTCTTAAGTGAGTATGAATGTTTAAGCATGCTAGATATTATGTCACCTTTGGTGAATAGGGTATTATGTTCTTATTTTCATTGAAGCCATGCGTATGATTATGCTTAGTAGAGATTTGGCCATGTGATAGTAAGTATGGATTTAAACCTTTATTCATGAATAGAATAGTTTGTTGATTGATGTTGGGGTATATGTTCATGATTCTTGTTAGGAATAGGAAAATTATGATCTTGACCTTGTTGATCCTAAGTTATTTTAATTAGCTAATTTTATTACGATAATTAAAAGTAATACTATATTTTCATCCAAAGATTTCGAAAACCCTAGGAAGTTTTGGAATTGGAATATTAAATGAAATAGTGATATTTTAGCCAAATAAATGATATCTTTTGTAATATATAAATATTTATATATGATAATAACAATAAATAAAACCTTTTATATAAATAATAATAATAGGTAAAATATTAATCTTGTAGGCCATATATTCATAAATATCATATTTATTTGCTAATCAAGATTTAATAAAATTTATTTATTATTAATTTTACTTATTTTCTTTCTATTAATTATTAATTAAGAGATTAGTAATAATTTAATATTTACTTAAAAATTATTATTTAAGAATGACCATTTATTAATATCACCTAGAACTTAGGATTCTTCACCAATGAAACCTTAGTTTATTTATTAACAACAATACTCAAGATTTATTATTTGAGCCTATAACTTCTTAGTAATCATTTTACAACCCCTAGTTATTTTAAAGCTAGTCTTATTTTATAAAAGCTTTTATCATCTAGCCTTAAAGCTTAGGACATTAGGGTCATGATTGTAATAAGTTGAACTAGGATTATTTGTGGAATCGAATATAGCTGGAGTATAATCACATGACTTATGTTTACCCCAGGCGGTGTTAGGTTAGCTTTGGAAGATTCTTGATTTTGATCAAGCAAAGGATCAGGTAAGCTCCTGCATAAACTCATTTGATGACAAAAGGTTATCATGGCAAGCCAAACGCGAAGTGTATGGATACTCATTTTGTAAAGGCAAATTAAGGACTGTTTCCTTTCTTGTTCAGTCAAACAAATTATTTGAAAATCAAACAAGCAGTTTTGCACAAACACTAAACCCTTTCTAAAAACCAACTTTGACACGAATTTTAAATATCCTTAATTGCCATTTCCAAATAAAGCAATGTTTTATCAGTTTTCTCCCAGGTGGGTCAATCATCGTTGAGTACTCAATAAGGGTAGACTACTAGGACTAATCTTTGAAGGGTTAGGGTAAGTCTCTCAATAGGTGGCCACCTCTGAGGGGTGAGTCCTTCTTGGATAGGATGTCAGTCCAATAGGTCATGCCGGTCCGAGCTAGCAAGTTTCAGTCATGTGGACTGTGTGTTTCCAGAGTGGACAACCGGTAAGTTTGGGTGTTAAGAAAGAGGAGTATCTCGCCCGGTAGGCCGATAACTTACCTTTTGTCAGTCTGCATAAAGTGTGACATTCTGACCGTTATATAGTCATGGGTCCTAATGTGTGGTAACCCATGGCCACCCATTTGAGTGGTTGTATTTATTGTGCACATGTATGGTTTGGAAAGTAAAACGCCACTCTTTATTTTTAACCTTATTTAATGCTTGCCAGTACTTTCTCTTATACAATTTTTACAACCTGCATACATGAATTGTTTTACCTAAAACACTCAAAGCACACACGGGCTTACTGAGATTTTTATATCATCACCTTTTATGCTATGTTTTCAGGTCAATCCTGCTGTGGAGATGAATAGCAAGATTTGTTGCCTGCTTTGAAGACTTTATGTTATTTATTTTATGTGTTACTTTGAGAGATGATAGCAATCAATTTATTTTGGATTTGTCCTTGAATTTTTGGGTTGTAATAAGTTCAATTTTAAAGTATTATTTTATTTTCGTTTGTGTGACCTAGTTATAAAGACCCTTTGTCATTTAGACGGGGTGACATCCCCGGCCTTGTTGGGCCTAGGTAGTAGGGTATTACATAATATTACTTGAAGGGTGAAATAATTTTCTTAGATTAATATATACACTTAATTAATTTGACTTCAAGAGTTTCATGATATCTTGTCAAAAGTTTCAAAGTTTGCATTACTTTCAAAGTTTTATCTAAAGTTTGAAGGAAAGTTATAGTCTTTGCTATGGTCAAGAAATTTTTGTTGGAATAAGAGAAAAAAATTATGTTTTCTTGATAAATTTCTTGGTATAAAGTGTTTTGCTTGAGGGCAAGCAAAAGTTCAAATGTGGGGGGTATGTAATAGGGGCTAAAATCATCATTATTTTTCTAGTTATTTGAGATTTTTTCGAGATATTTTTGGTATGATAACTAGGCATATTCCTTCCTATTTGAAAATTTTCTTGTAGAAAATATTTTTGATGAAGTTGTGCAGATTTGAGTTAAATTCAAGCAAAATTGGAGATTTTTCAGAGTACAACTGGTGCCAGGTCTGGCAAGTGGACTAGGCACCAGGTCCATTCTAGATAGCCAAAGGAAAATAGAGTAAAATTTAGAGGAGGAGCAGAGTGCACTTGGTGCCGGATGGGTCGATGGGACTTGGCGCCAGGCCCGTTCTCGAAAGCCAAAACCTTATGAACGAATTTAGGAATTTTTCAATGATTTTAGTATTTTCCGAATCCTACTAGGCCAAGACTTCCCAAACTATGAATTTAGTATCAAAGAGGCGTATAAAAGCAAGAGAAAACACAAGAAATTGGGGAGTGAATCCAAGAGCAAAAATTCCAATCACTCATTGAAGGAGGAATTCACCAAATCAAGGACGGTTGTTCAAGAGAATCTTCAAGGGAGAAGAAAGAGGCTTATCTATGAGTGCTTTCTTTTACCTTTGTTTTCTTTTCCTTAAACAATGAAGCATTCAATGTTTTATTTGTAATTTGACATTATTTTGGAATTCATGACTTTGTATTAATTTTAGTTCTTTGATCAATTGATTATTATATTTAGTGTTTGATTACTTGTTATCATTGGTTATTGATGTGAGTTCTTCTAATTGACTTGGGAAATGATATTAGGAGTTTCATTACATTGATTTCGTTTTTCTTAAATCTTAATGGACTTAGGTGACGAAGTTAAGATTATAGGACTAAGTGATCGAAGATTAGTTAATTTCACCTTAAGCAAAGGGTCATTAGCTAATTTCATATTTATGAGAAATTGAGTTTAATGCATGTTTTGGTTATGTTGTCTTGATTGAAAAATCTACTAATTTAATCAAAAGATAGTGATTCCATAGATTGAGAAAAGAAGTGAAATTTATCTAAGTAGATTTATGACTTGGGAAATGATTAAATTTTACTTTATATTCCTTCATGATGCTAGGATGATAATTAATTGAGAGAATTGCTAGTTAGTTCATTATCATGTTTTCTAGGATAATTGTCTAAATTGCATATTCATATATCCTTGAGTTGTATATATTTCTTTATTTTTTAAATTATTTTCTCACTTTATTTGGGTTGGTTAAACAATGAATGAAAAGTGGTTAGTGTGTACTTGTTCCTTTGAGGATCGATACTCGTTAATTCCCTATGCTATACTTGCGATGAGTATACTTACTTGTATTTGTATTTTGGGATTAATGTTTTAATTAAAACTTAACTAAGTGATGGATTTAAATTTGTTGATTTTTATACACCCAAAATTTATTCATCAAATCTGTCTTATGTCAAGGTTAAGGAGGTAAAACCCAATTGGGGTGAGCCTTGATTGTTATGATTAAAAAGGTTAGGTGTAAGTCAAGTGTAGTGATCCTCTTATGTAAAAGTAGTGTCACCTACCACCATTGTGTTGGAAAAAGGTTTTTAGTGAGTGATGTTGAAATCCTTAAATGAGAATTTAAGGTAGTCGATATAGATCATTTGATGATCGAACCACTATAAATCCTTGAGTCTTTTTTTGTGCCATTTGCCTAAATCTCTTCACTGCATTTTCACGGTCTTCTAACCTTAAATGCTATATCTTTTTCGCTAAAATCAATGGCCTATTTATGACCCTTGCATTCTGATTTAAACTTGTCTTTGGCATCACAACTACCCATTTTTATTTCATAATATTCTCTTATCATTCTGTGCTAATTTAAAAGACCCTTGCCTGCACTTTTGAAATCTCAAAGCACTCTCGAAGCCGCAAAGCATTTCTGCTATTCAGTTTGAATTTTTTTAAAGGGGCCAAATTTTTAATCTACATTTGTTTGCTAAAAATCTTATTCATCCCCCTCTAAGGTTTTTGAATTTGTATCTGAGCGTTGGTCTACCTATCTTCAGTTTAACAGCCGTGTAGAAAAAATCCATATGGCAAATACATTTGCTCTGCCTTGTGTTGAAGGGTCTTCAACAAATAGACCTCCTTTGTTCAATAGAAGCAATTATACATTTTGGAAAAATAGAATAAAGATTTATGTCAGCTCAATCAATTTTGAGATGTGAAATCTGATTGAAAATGGACCATTTATCCCATCAAAATTTGTTAAAGGTAGAAAAGTGCTTAAATAGAGTGATGAATATAATAATGAGGATATTTCAAAAATGACTCTAAATTTTCAGGCAATGAATATATTGTGCTGTGCTCTTGATGCAAATGAATACAATGGGGTTAGTGGTTGTGATTCAACTTACAAAATATAGAGACTACTTGAGGTCACCCATGAGAGGACTAATCAAGTAAAGGAATCGAAGATAGGACTTTTAGCCTGAGATTATGAATTATTCACTATGAAGCCAAGTGAGAACATAACTGATATGTTCACTCGATTCACAAATATTATGAATGGACTAAAGGCGTATGAGAAAACTTATTGCTTCGGTGAGCAAAACAAAAAACTGCTTGATGGTTTACCTAAAAAGTAGTAGCAAAAAACCTTGGCTATAGAGGAATCTAAAAACCTGAATAGCTTACCTATTGAAAAGCTAATAAGCTCTCTCTTGACCCATGAAATGAAATTTAAAAGGTTTCAAGAGTATGAGGATGATGACAAAGGCAAACGGGAAACTACTTTAAAAGCAATTGATGAAGAAGCTAACAGTGATCAAACTGATTATGATGATTGTACTGATTTGGACACGGAAGAATTGTCTATAGTTGCAAAAACATTTAGAAAAATGTTCAGAAAGGGCCATTTCAAAAAGGGAAAGAAGCTTGTAAAAAGGAAAGGACAGACTTTCTCCTTCAAAGCCTAATGTTTTGAATGTAAAAGCACGAAGCATTTCATTGCTGACTGTCCAGTAGTGAAAGAAAAGGAGGCTAAGCAATTTAAAAAGAAGTATAGGAAATCAATAGATACATGACCTAGCCTTCTATGCCAAAGATAGCTATCATCATTATTCACAAAGAGGTAACTAATATCATGAGCCACAAGATCATCAAGATACAATACAAACACATTTCCAACACGGTTAACAAAACTATCCATGATAATGCAAGAATCTTTTTCAAACACAACATTACAACCATTATCACATAGTTGGCTGATGCTAAGTCGATTATACTTCGATTCATCAATTAATAGCACTTGTTTGATGATAGTTCGAGATCCCTTACCAATATTACCTATGCCAAGTATTTTTTCTTTCTTTTTGTCTCCAAATGTGACAAATCCATCGCTTGTAACTTGAATATTTTCCAGCAGTCTAGCATTTCCAGTCATGTGTCTTGTACATCCACTGTCCAAAAACCATTTTGTGGCGCTCATCTTATCTGATAAATGTTCCTATACATCAATCCTTTTTCTGTCTTCAACTTGTGTATAGAAAAGGAGCTTAAATACCTTGGACCTTCTTCATCTCATCATCACCATTTCAATATTATCCTAATCTCACTCTCTCTCTTTCTCTCTATTTCTCTCTTTTGGCCGAACCTTGGATGGCCATTCTTAGACAAACTTCAACCAAGGAAGGACTCTCAAGCACTCAAAGACCTTCATTGAGTGAGGCGATATCTTCAACTAACTTTCATCAAAACAAGTATTTCTTTCTTGATTTTTTCTTTAAATTCTCAAACTCAAGGCTCTTAGATGATGGACTTGATAGGTTGATTGAATAATATGGGGTTGGAGATATGTATGTGGGTGAAGGGAATAGATTTAAGGCATGAAGATTGGAATGAATATTGTGACTTACGGATTATGCTTTAAGATAATTATATGTTCATTATGATTAAGGGTTTTATGGATGTTTTGATGTATGATAGTTATTATGCCACCATTGTTGATTATGCCCTCATGATGTTATTTTTCAATAAATCCCTAGATAATATTATGCCTAGTAGAATATCATCCTTATTGTGATGTATGCTAATACAAGTCTATCTTTGGATAAATCGACATGTTATTTGTTGGATCCATGTGGGTGTGAATATGTATATAGATTTTCTCTAGTAATAAAATTATTATTGTTACTGTTAGGCCCTAGAGGCAATCACTTATATGTTGTATATGACACATTTTATTTTAATAAAATGCATTATTTATCTTACAGTTTCTTTTGTTTACTTTTGTGTAAAATAACTGTTCGATAAAGTCCCTAGTACAACACTGTGTTATGGAAATCATGATAGAGATCATGATATGAGATTCCTACTACACTGTATAGTGTTAGTACTTAAATAGTCCCTAGTTGTAGTATTAATGAGACAGGACATCAATAATGTGTTAAGACTAGCATGTGTTAGACTTCCTGATTTGATTAAGTAGTGGTTTACATATCCGTGAGTATTGAGATATTCAAAGTTAACACATGGATGCTTGTTAATGGAACAAGTTCATTGACTGACCTAGCTATTAGATAATAACATGGATAACTATTTAGTGCCAGTGATATAATCTTAATATAGCAAACGTGTAAGTATTCTTAGACTTGAGATCTCCAATGTACTTTGTTTGCTGAGCTTTGTGCTTTGATTCCAATCTCTGGAGCCAGATCGAGGGTTGCCTATGAGATGGATATTGGATACATTGTGAGGTAAACGAAAGTAGTTGAGATGGTCAATAAAGGATTCACCACTCCTAATAGTTGGGGCGAATATCTCACGGCCACTTGTTGGAATTACTATTCGAGAAGTCCTTGGCCAAGGCGATTGTGTATTGGAAATAGTTTCAATTGATACACATTTAGAGTAGTGGATCCTGGTATAAGTACTATTATATTCAGGCCAGAATTAATATATATTCTGGAGGGAGTTGACACTAATTCCATACTTCAAATCGAAGGAGATATTTTATGGTGAAAAGTTAATTGCACTGTAATTTGTTATTGAAGGGTTCATGTCAAGCCACTTGACTTCCTGGACTCTTGGGTGATCATGATGTGTTGCTAGATACCGTTCATGATATGGGAATATGGGTTTATTAATTGATGAATTAATAAACCAATCATGATTAGAATCAATATGATTAATTCTAATTAATTATGAATTATTAATCTCAAAGATGTTTGGATTAATTCATGTTCGCTACCAATTGACTGGGAAACCTAAGGTCACACACAATAGAGGATTATATACTCAAGATGTTATTTGATTACATAGCAGGGTTAATTAAGAGAAAGAGAAGTTGTTGTGGACAAATTATAATTAGTTATAATTTATGGTCAAAATTGTAATTGTGAGAACTTAATATTTCCAATTACAATCAAGGAATTCTAATAGGATTAGAATTCTTAGTTTTAGTAGGGTTTTTTTTTGGTTTTATGTATAAGATGCCTGAGACCTAATCTAAGATGATTCATGGAAACCCTAGAGAACATACACGACATTATCTCTTCTCTCTTTCTCGTGGGTCTTGCAACCTAACCCTAGCCGCCACTTAGTTTTTCTGCTAGCACAGAAAACTTCGTGCTTGAGTGTATTCTCTGTGTGGATTTCTATTAGAGATAATCACACACTGTGATTATAGTGGTTGGACGTTCAACTCTCGTGGTGGTTGATTAAGAGAATTGCTGAATCGTGCCTCGACTTGAAGAAGATAAAATTTTATTCTTCAGACGATCAAAGAAAGGTAAAAGCTGTTACTTTTGATCTCTTTATGTCTTGTTTTCCACACATATGCGAACCTGGGTTGGTAACTCGTTTAATTTTTTTCGTTGCGCCATATACGATATGTGTGTGAGATACCCAACAGTGGTATCAGAGACATGCTATGTGTGGTTTACATATATTGTTTTTGGCATGAAAAGCTATTTTCATGTATTCGTGTTTGTCTTCGTTCATTGAAAAATTGTTTTCACTCGAGTCAAAATCGTTTCGAGCATTATGGGTTGGGTCCATAGCATAATATGATTGTGTAAAAGTTACAACATATTTCGAAAGATGTTTTCTTTATGTGCTGAAAGTTTTCTGCAGAAAAACGTTTTCTTGAACATGGTTGTTGCCTTCCATTTCATCCTAATTTTCTTTTTTTGGTTTTGTTTACACTAACAAATTAGTTGTTATTTTGAGCTTCAAAACAAAAAATACTGTTGAGAATTGTTCTCACTAAAAATCTGCAGAAGAAGAAGGCACTAGATACTCTTTCTGAAAAATTTTCAAAAATCACCGCCTTGTTCACGACTACGTGCTAGATGCTCCTATTCTGCCACCACCAGCTCAAGATGCTCATGCTGATGAGCATGCTGTCCACAAAAGGCACAAGGAGGATAGTGAAACAACATCATGTATTATGCTGGCATCCAGACTCCCGAGTTACAAAAACAGTACGAGCATATGGATGCTGATTGATTATACATCTTCAAGAGCTGTTTGATGCCCAAGCCAGAATTGAGAGATACGAGATCTCGAAGCAACTATTCCGTTGCAAAATGGCAGAGGGTTCTTTAATGGCCACTCAAAGGCTGAAGATGCTGGGCTTAATAGAGAATCTTGGATCTCTCGGGTTTGCAATGGATTATGATTTGAGTGTTGACTTAATTCTACAGTCTTTGCCTAATAGTTTCTCACAATTTGTGATTAACTATCAGATGAACAAGAATGAGTCCACCATTCTTGAGTTGATCAATCTTCTCAAAACTGCGGAGTCCTCTATTAAGAAGGATTCCAATGCAGTTTTAATGGTAGAATCTTCTTCTAAGAAGAAAGTTCAAAAGAAGAAGAAGGCTCCCATGAAGCCCAAAGGTGGTGTGAAGAAGAAGGACACAACTACCAAGGGCCCTTGCCATCATTGTGGGAAGATGGGCCATTGGAGGCATAACTGCAAGGCCTACTTGGAGACCGTTAAGGATAAGAAGCAGAAGGAGAAGCTTACAAGCACTTCTATTTTTATTTTGGGTATATTTATGATTGAAATAAATACTGCATTCAGAAATGAGATATGGATATTAAATTCTGGATGTGGATCTCATTTGTACAATAACTTGTAGGGATTAAAGAGTCGTAGAAGGCTAAAGAAAGGTGACGTGGACCTACCTACTGCAAATGGGGCAAAAGTTACTGCACTTGCTGTAGGGACGTACGAGTTGAACCTACCTTCGAGATTAATTCTAGAATTGCAAAACTGTTATTATGTACAAGTTTTAATGAAAAACATTATCTCAATTATGTGTTTAGACTTACATAGATTTCATTTGATATTTAAGAATAAATGTTGTTCTCTTTTAATGAATGATATTCATTATGGTTCAGCAACTCTGGTTAATGGTTTATATGTTTTAGACTTGGATAATCCAATTCTCAATATAAACAATAAGAAACCTAAAATGGATAACTCTAACATCTCTTACTTATGGCATTGTCATTTGGGCCATGTAAACGAAAATCGTGCTTCTAAGTTACACAAGCTTGGTGACTTAGGGTCATTTGATTATGAAATATATAGCACATACAAGTCTTGTTTACTAGGTAAAATGGCTAAAACTCCTTTTTCAGGAAAAGGAGAACGGGCCAAGGAGTTATTAGAACTCATACATTCTGATATATGTGGCCCAATGTCAATACAAGTAAGACCTTTATTGATGATTTCTCACGATACGGGTATTTGTATTTAATGAAATACAAGTCTGAGGCCTTTGAAAAGTTCAAAGACTTCAAGAATGAAATAGAGAAACAACTTGCAAAAGTATTAAGATTCTAAGATCTGATCGAGGAGCAGAATACTTGAGCCAAGAGTTTCTGAGTTATCTTAGAGATAATGGGATATTATTTCAATGACCTCCACCACATACACCTCAACATAATGGTGTATCTGAGAGAAGGAATTGAACCCTTCTAGACATGGTATGGACCATGATGGCTTCAACAAACCTACCAAAATCATTTTAGGGGTATGCACTAGAGACATTTGTTTATATAATAAACAAAATTTCGACAAAATCGGTTGATACTATCCCATTTGAGATGTTTTTTTTTTGTAAGAAACTAAAGTTATTTCACTTGCGAGTATGGAGTTGTCCTGCCTTTGTCAAAAGGCCACAATCAGACAAACTTGATAGTAAGTCTGACAAGTGCTTGTTTGTGGGATATCCGAAAGAATCTTTTGGATATTACTTCTACCTACCATTTGAAAACAAAGTATTTGTTTCGAAGCATGCTATCTTCTTAGAGAAGGAGCACATGCTCAAAGGGGATAGTGGGAGTAAAATTGAACTTAGTGAAGTTTAAGAAGATCAAACAAACAATGATCAACCGACTGATCCCACATCTATTGAGAGAATAGATAAACCTTCTACTACATAAGAACCTCGTAGGTCTGATAGGATACGTATGGCACCTTAGAGACATGGATTTCTCATTAGTGACCACAATGGCGTATTGCTTATAGATGAAGATGAGCCTACTACCTACAAGGATGTTCTGAACGGTTCAAAATTTGGCAAATGGCTTGAAGCCATGAAATCAGAGATGGATTCCATGTACGACAACTAAGTATGGACTTTAGTTGATCCACCTAAGGGGATTAAATCTATTGGGTGGAAATGGGTTTTTAAGAAGAAAAACGAACATGGATGCTAACTTAGTTACCTATAAAGCACGTCTAGTAGCGAAGGGTTATCGTCAATAATATGGTATTGACTATGATGAAACCTTCTCGCCAGTAGCCATGTTAAAATCTATCAGGATACTCATAGCCATTGCTGCTCATTATGATTATGAGATTTGGTAAATGGATGTGAAAATAGCTTTCCTAAGCGGAAATATGACTGAGGAAGTGTATATGACACAACTTGAGGGTTTCACATCCAGTGATGGCATAAAGGTATGTAAGCTATAAAGGTCCATTTATGGACTTAAGCAAGCTTCTAGGAGTTGGAATATCCATTTTGATGAAATAATCAAAGAGTTTGGTTTCATTCAAAACATGGATGAGCCTTGTGTATACAAGAAGGTTAGTGGGAGTACAATCGTTTTCTTATTACTGTATGTAAATGACATATAGCAAATAGGAAATGATATACCTACCTTGCAAACGGTTAAAGTTTGGTTGTCCAAACAATTCTCCATGAAAGACCTTGGAAAAGTAACCTATATTCTTGAAATAAGAATTTATAGAGATAGATCCAAAAGGTTATTAGGTCTTTCGCAATCTACATACATAGATAAAGTGCTAAAGAGGTTTAGCATGGATCAATCCAAAAAGGGATTCTTACCTATATCACATAGTGTAAACATTTCAAAGTCGATGTCTCCCAAGACACAAGTTGAAAGGGATTACATGAGTAAGATTCCATATGCCTCGGCAGTTGGATCTATCATATATGATATGATATGTACTAGGCCCGATGTATCTTGTACTCTCAGTTTAACGAGAAGATACCAATCTGACCTTGGTGAGGGTCATTGGAAAAGAATATCCTTAAGTACTTATGAGGGACTAAGGATGTGTTCTTAGTATATGGAGAAGGTGATTTGAAAATAAATGGGTATACTGATGCCAGTTTTCATTCTGAAAAAGATGATTTCAAATCACAATCCGATTACATGTTTACGTTGTGCAGAGGGGCAATAAGTTGGAAGAGTTCCAAACAAGAGACTATTGCCGACTTTACGATAGAAGCTGAGTACATAGCAGCTTCTGGAGCAGCTAAGGAGGCTATTTAGATCAAGAAGTTCATGATGGAATTGGGTGTGGTTCCTAGCGTTATTGGACCAATAACTTTGTATTGTGACAACAACGGAGCCATTACACAAGCAAAGGAGCCACGGTCTCACCAACGATCCAAACACGTACTGCGATGCTATCATCTGATCCGGGAGATCATAGATAGGAATGATGTAAAAATAGAGAGAGTTCCCACGGATGAGAACATAGCTGACCCGCTTACAAAAGCACTATCCCAAAAGAAATATGATTGACATGTTAAGTCATTTGGTATTAGATACATGAATGATTGGCTCTAGTGCATGTGGGAGTTTGTTAGTGTTATGCCTTAGAGAAAATCACTTGTATATTGTATATGACACATTTTATTTTAATAAAAGACATTATTTATCTTACAGTTTCTTTTGTTTACTTTTATGTAAAATAACTGTTCGACAAAGTCCCTAATACAACATTGTGTTAAGTAAATTATGATAGAGATCATGATATAAGATTCCTACTACACTGTATAGTGTTGTACTTAAATAGTCCCTGGTCGTAGTATTAATGAGATAGGACATCATTAATGCGTTAAGACTAGCATATGTTAGACTTCCTGATTTGAACAGGTGGTGGTTCTTATATCCGTGAGTATTGAGATACTCAAAGTTAACACCTGGATACTTGTTAATGGAATAAGTACATTGGATAACCTAGCTATGAGATAATCATATAGATAACTATTTAGTGTCAGTGATATAATCTCAATATAGTAAACGTGCAAGTATTCTTAGATTTGAGATCTCCAAGGTACTTTGTTTGCTGAGCTTTGTGCTTTGATTCCAATCTCTGGAGCCAGATCGAGGGCCGCCTATGGGATGGATATTGGTACATTGTGAGGTAAACGAAAGTAGTTGAGAGGGTCAATAAAGGATTCACCACAAAAAAATAGTAGGGGTGAATATCTCACAGCCACTTGTAGGAATTATTACTCGAGAAGTCCTTAGCCATGGCGATTGTGTATTAGAAATAGTTTCAATTGATACATATCTAGAGTAGTGGGTTCTTGGTATGATAGGGCCTAAATTAGTCATATTTTTTCTAGTTATTTGAGGCTCTTTTATGATACATTCTGTTCAATAATTAGTCAAATTTCTTCATATTTGAAAATTTACCATTGGAAAAGTATTTTGTGCATTATTTCAGATTTTAGGGGTAAAACAAAGAAAAAACGTTGCAAAACAGAATAGAGGCGGCGCTGGCCAGGCTAGAGGAATTGGCACTAGCCATGTGCTGTTGGCACGCACTTCAAGACGACAGAAAATTGTTGAAACATGACCGAAGTAGAACTGAACTGGTGCTGGCTCTAGTAGCTAAGGCAGCACTGGTGTACTCTGGACAACATTGCATGGAAATCAAGAAAAAATCGGCGAACTACAGAAGAAACAGAACACAACCAGCGCCGGCTCCAGCAGATAAGGCGGCGCCGGCTGTGCCCTGAGGATAAGACGGACTTTGATTTTTTTCACGCAGTTTTTGGTAATCTGCAGAATTTTAGTATCTTGCTACTTCTACTCGGCTAAGAACCTTACACCAATGAGTTTAGGCACTTCCTAAGCCTATAAATAGATTGAAAACACAAAAGAAAGAGAGAGAATTCATAGATCATCATAGAAAATCACTCAAATCAAAGAAGGAAATTTTCAATTAAGGAGGGTTGTGCAAGGTCTTCAAATGAAGAAGAAGGAGACTTGTCTATCAGTGCTTTCTTTTATTTTGTTTTCTTTTTCTTGAATAATGATGTATTAATTATTTTATTGTAATTTGACATTGTTTTAGGTATTCATGATTTTTAGAGTTATTTGATCTTTTGATTAATTGATTATTCTTCTTGGTATTTAATTACTTGTACTTATTATGAGATTAATTGGTTGTTTCTTTCCATTAACTTGCTTGGACAAAGAGGTTGGTGGTGGTCTCAATTCATTAATTTCATATTTGTTGTCTCTTAACTTGCTTGGACAAAGGGGTTAATTGTTAGGAACAAAGTAGTTAAAGGTTAATTGATGTATGCCAGGATATAGATTTATTGGTTAATTTCATGTGTAAATTTGCTAGGAATGGAAATTTAATCAATGGATTGTGTTTAATGCATCTTTTAGATGAATTAGTTGAGGCAGGATATGCGATGCTAGTTTGTCTAAAAGATAGGGATTTCATGGATTGGAAAATGAAGTGAATCTATATTATCCTTTATGATGCCAAGAGAATAATTAGTTATGATAAAGATTGGGTACTTTAAGATTATGTTTGTCAAAATAATGGTTTGGGTTACATAATTCTCCATCATTGACATGTATGTATTTTTATTTTATTTTAATTTTATTGAGTTGGTTGAACAATGAAAGAGGAGGGATTAATGCATACTTGTTCCTTGACGATCAACACTCGTTCGAACCTTATGCTATGTTAATGATGAGTACGCTTGCTCATATATGTAATTTGTGATTAACGTTTTAATTTAAACTTGATTTGGATTGTGCTTATTTTTATATGATTTTTATACCCAAATCCAAACACATCATGGTACAAGTACTATTATATTCGGGCCAGAATTAATATATATTCTAGAGGGAGTTGGCACTAATTCCGTACTCCAAACCGAATGAGATATTGTATGATGAAAGGAGTTAATTGCATTGTAGTTTGTTATTAAAGGGTTCATGTCAAGCCACTTGACTTCCTGGACTCTTGGGTGGTCCTGATGTGTTGCTAGATACTGCTCATGATTTGGGAATATGAGTTTATTAATTGATGAATTAATAAACCAATCATGATTATAATCAATATGATTAATTCTAATTAATTATGGATTATTAATCTCAAAGACGTTTGGATTAATTTATGTTCATTACCAATTGACTGGAAAACCTAATAGGTCACACACAATAGAGGATTATATACTCAAGATGTTATTTGATAACATAGTGGGGTTAATTGAGAGAAAGAGAAGTTGTTGTGGACAAATTATAATTAGTTATAATTTATGGTCAAAATTGTAATTGTGAGAATTTGGTGTTTCCAATTACAATTAGGGAATTCTAATAGGATTAGAATTCTCAGCTTTAGTAGGGTTTTTCAGTTTTATGTATTAGATGCACGAAACCTAACCTAAGTTGATTCATGGAAACCCTAGAGAACACACACGACATTCTCTCTTCTCCTTCTCTAGTGGTTCTTGCAACCTAACCCTAGCCGCCACTTAGTTTTTTTGCTAGCACAGAAAACTTCGTGCTTGAGTGTATCCTTTGTGTGGATTTCTGTTAGAGATAATCGCACACTGTGAATATAGTGGTTGGATGTTCAACTCTTGTGGTGGTTGATTAAGAGAATTGTTGGATCGCGCATTGACTTGAAGAAGAAAAACTTTTGCTCTTCAGACGATCAAAGAAAAGTAAAAGCTGTTACCTTTAATCTCTTTATGTCTTGTTTTCCATACATATGCGGATCCTTGGTTGGTATCTCGTTTAATTTTTTCCGCTGCGCCATATACGATATGCGTGTGAGATACCCAACAATTGTAAGAACTACTTTTGTTATTTTTATTAATATAATTAATATAATTAGTTAATTTAATTTGCTAATTTCAGTAACCACTAAGTAGCTTCGAAATTAATAATTATTTAAAATAATTTATTAGATAAATAAATAGTAATATTTTTATTAAATATAAATAATATATTGGAATTAATTAATATCAAATGTCTTTTATATTCATATTATTATTAGTTAGCCTTACTAAAACTTTTATTTATGGTTATAGATATTATTTATATTAGAATAATTTATTTATTAATAATAATATTTATTTATTATTTATAATCTATTATTAATATTACTTATTATTTGCAATAATATTATTTATTATCTATTACCACTATTATTTAGGATTTATTATTAATAGTACTCATTATTTATTACTAATTTTATTTATTATCAATATTACGCATTATTTATTATTTGTTAATAAATAGTTATAATTATAATTTATAATTTATTATTTATTTATAACATTTAATTCAACTTATTAAATTAAACTTATTTTATAAAACATATTATCAACTAGTGTTAAATCTTAAGGAATTGTTGTCATTAATAGATGTTGTTGTAGCTGGTTGAGCCTAAAAGTTATTTATTTAATGCAAGTATTGTCTAGATGTTGGACTTATATCCTGTATTTACCTCAGGCGGCGTTAGGTTGCCTTGAATTATCTTGAAAGACAATTGTACCCAGGAAAAGCAAGAGATTAGATAAGCTCTTGGATAAAGCTATTTGAAGATCAAAGTTACCTTGGTAAGTTAAACATGATGTATACGAGGAATTGTACTATGAATGCAATTATTGACAATTTTCTTTTTTCTTTTTAGTCAAACAAACCATTTTAAGATGAACAAGCAATTTTATACAAAATGCTACACTTTTCCTTAAAATTAACTTTGAGAAGAATTTTGGAAACTATAATTGTTATTTCAAAGACAATCATTGTATGATCTTTCTTTTCCCAAGTGGGTCAAACATAACGTTGAGTGCTCAATAATGGTAGACTACTAGGACTAGTCTTTGAAGGGCTAGGGTAAGTCTTTTAGTAGATGGCCACCTATGAGGGGTGAGTCCTTCCTGGATAGGATGCCGGTTTTGTAGGTTGTACTGGTCTAAGCTAGCAAGTACAGTCAAGTGGACTGTTTGGTTTCGGAATGGACAACCGGTAAGTTTGGGAGTAAAGATTGGAGAGGATCTCATCTAGTAGGCCGTACACCTACCTTGTGTTAGTATACATAAAGTGTGGCATTCTGAACATTCTTTTTTCATGGTGCACACAGTGTGGTGCCATGGTTACCTCTTTTGAGTGGTTGTATTTATTATATACATGTATGGTTTGAAAGGAAAACACCACTCTTTATTTGTGAAATTTATTTGAGGCTTGCTAGCACTTTCTTTTTTGAAAATTTCTCAACTTGCATACATAAACTATTTTACCTGAAGCACTCAAAGTACATACTGGCTTACTGAGATTTATGTCTCACCACCTTTTATACTATACTTTCAGGTCGGTCCTGCTGTGAAAGTTATTGATTAGAGATTGTCTTTGTTTTGAAGACTTATTTTTTTTTCCAATGTATTTCATTTGAGAGACTTTAGTAGACACTTATTTATTTTTAAGAATTGTTCATATATTATTTGAGTTGTAATAAGTTTTGATTTGGATTATTTCTTTCCTTTTCCTTTGTGAGTCCTAGTTATAAAGATCCCTTATCCTGTGGATGGGGCAACATCTCCAGCCCTAATAGGGTACGTAGGTAGAAGGGTGTTACAAGTCGTAACAGAGACAAGGTTTAGACAATTATTGATAGGACTTACTTTATTTCATTAAGATTAAAATCTTTTAACTAATCTGGATTGTTTATGTTATAGGATGGTTAGAACGTATATAACTACGAGGAAGGGGCAGTAATGGCATCCACCAATCCCTATCTACCTGGAAGACTTACCAGTGCCACAACCTACACCACAACCCGCACCTCAACCAGTCATACCTTTGGAAGAAAGCAGTGATGATGAGGTTCGGATTATTGAACCATCCCCTATATCTGTAATAGACTTGATTACTGATAGTGAGGATGAGGATATTGATACGGAGTATGTTCCAAACCCACCTAGCCCCATGATTGATTTAACTGCTGATAGTGATAATCCGGAAGAGATAGACTATAAATCTTTACCTAGACCTTCTTTTGTACTCCCACCTAACCATGGTGAAATTGGGGGGAGTTTTAGAAGAATTGGGAAGGAACCAATGGACTATGAATTTGTGGATGGTACAAGGATAGACCTTTCTAAGAATACTGGAGGTTGGTTGTATGATGCTAACATTGAGGATTTTGATGAGAATTAGGGGCGAAGTTTTCCTATGATTAGGAAGTTATTATTTACTGCTTTCAATAAACTCCTGTGCAAGGGGTTCATTTATGTTTAATAGTTTATTTCAAAAAACTTGACTTGTGAGCTCCACGGGCTTTGTATGCGATGTTCATTGTTGGTCTTAAGCTCAGATAAAGGAGAAGAGTTGCGGTAAGGCTTGTGACGGCCAATGTAAAATATAGTCACATCCATAACATGAACCAATTGATTGATTTTGTGGGGCCGTTTGTTAGTGTTATGTCCTAGAGGCAATCATTTGTACGTTGTATATGACATATTTTATTTTAATAAAAGGCATTATTTATCTTATAGTTTCTTTTGTTTACTTTTGTGTAATATAACTGTTAGATAAAGTCCCTAGTACAATATTGTGTTAAGGAAATCATGATAGAGATCATGATATGAGATTCCTACTACACTGTATAGTGTTAGTACTTAAATAGTTCTTGGTCGTAGTATTAATGAGACAAGACATCATTAATGAGTTAAGACTAGCATGTGTTAGATTTCTTGATTTGATCAGTCGGTGGTTCTTATATCCAAGAGTATTAAGATACTCAAAGTTAACACATGGATGCTTGTTAATGGAAAAGTATATTGGATGACCTAGCTATGAGATAATCGCATGGATAACTATTTAGTGCCAGTGATATAATCTCAATATAGCAAACGTACAAGTATCCTTAGACTTGAGATCTCCAAGGTACTTTATTTGCTGAGCATTGTGCTTTGATTCCAATCTCTGGAGCCAGATCAAGGGCCACCTACGGGATGGATATTGGGTACATTGTAAGGTAAACGAAAGTAGTTGAAAGGGTCAATAAAGGATTCACCACTCCTAATAGTAGGGGCGAATATCTCACGGCCACTTGTAGGAATTACTACTCAAGATGTTCTTGGCCAAGGCGCTGTGTTTTGGAAATAGTTCCAATTGATATACATCTAGAGTAGTGGGTTCCTGGTATAAGTACTATTATATTCGGGCCAGAATTAATATATATTCTAGAGGGAGTTGGCACTAATTCTGTACTCTAGACCGAATGAGATATTATATTGTAATACCCTACCCAAAATCACCTTTGACTATGGGGAAAAGTCATGCATTGCATAGCATTTTGCATTTTATGTGGTAGCTTAGAATTATTTTATTTGCATGGATGCATGTGAATTTTTTCGTTGCTCTTGCATTTGAATTAATTGATATGAAATAGTTGTGTTGTTAAAGATTTGGATAAGGGAGGTTTGGTCGAAGATTTGGAAGGATGAGTATTGGGGGGGTGGTGAGAACTGATTGTAGAAAAAAAAATTAGTATTGGAGTTGTTTTGGAATAGCGGGGAGGTTGGTGATTTCCTTTGGTGACCCGAGTTCGAATCCTTCCTTTTGTGAAGTTAGTTTCTCTTCTTGAAAATTCCTTTCCTTAGAGTTTCCATGTCTTGGCCGAAAAAGATCTAGCAAACCTAGAGAAATTTTAGTGTCATTATTCCAAGGAAATATGTCTCTATATTTATTTCCTAAATTTAAGGACCTTGATGTGAATAAAGTTCACTTTTAATTTTCAGCTTTTATTCCTTAGGATTTTCGAAAAACCCCTAGCTAATAATTAAAATTTCAGCTTGAATTGAGCTAGATAGATCTTGCCATGGATATTTGGAATTAATGAATCATTTTTCTAGTAGGAAACCTTGTTGATTTTAACCCTAGAACCTAAGCTAAAAATCTGGAAAAAATTTCGAGCAAGTGCCGCCACTTCTTAGAGGAACTTTAGCTCAACTTAAACTCTTCCAAAGCTAGGAAATCTTATCATAAATCCCTTAGCAAATCAGACTTTTATTTCAATCCTAATTCAACTAGGATTTTCTTCCTTATCCTAGCAGAATTTCGGCAGCTTTGTGTCAACACAAGCTGTCCGAAATTCCAGCACTCCTTAAGTGCAATCCAACTCTCCAAACCCTAGCTCAAAACACCTAAATACTCCTCATCAATTCAGATTACCTTAGCTGCACAAAACCAGAATTTTATCTTCACAAAACTATAGAAATTGGATTATATTTGATATTATTTGATAACATAGTGGGATTATATACTCAAGATATTATTTGATAACATAGTGGGATTACTTGCCAGAAAGAGAAGTTGTTGTGGCCAAATTATAATTAGTTATAATTTATGGTCTAAATTATAATT
Organism: Voacanga thouarsii; assembly: GCA_026120185.1. Taxonomy (NCBI): domain Eukaryota; kingdom Viridiplantae; phylum Streptophyta; class Magnoliopsida; order Gentianales; family Apocynaceae; genus Voacanga; species Voacanga thouarsii. The sequence goes on along the minus strand of JANUWF010001093.1, from coordinate 1,933,404 downwards.
GTGAGAACTTGATGTTTTTAATTACAATTAGGGAATTTTAATTGTTTTATAATTCTCAGTTTTTGGTAGGGCTTTCTTGTGTTATATGAATATATACACGAAACCCTAGTGGAGTAGGATTGATGCCAAAACAACAACTCAAAACTTTCTTTTTTCTCTCTCTCGTGTTTTCTTCAGCAAAAAGGAAATGAGAAACCCTAACCCTAGCCGCCACTTTGGTTTATTCCAGCATATAAACATCTTGGTGCTTGAGTATGATCCTCCGTGTGGATTTCTGTTAGAGATAATCACACACTATGATTATAGTGGTTGGACGTTCAACTCTCGTGGTGTTTGATCAAGAGGATTGCTGGATTGCGCCACGACTTGAAGAAGGAAAAATTTTATTTTTTAGACGCTCAAAGAATGGTAAAGCTGTTTTCTTTGTTCTCTTTATGTCTTGTTTTCCACACTTATGTGAGTCTTGGGTTGGTATCTCGTTCTTATATTTTTGCTGCGCCATATATAATATACGTGAGATACCCAACAGTGGTATCAGAGCCTTGCTATGTGTGGTTTGCAGACATTGTTTGTTGCGTGAAAGCTGTTTCATGTAATCGTGTATGTCTTTGTTCACTGTGAAAATTGTTTTCACTCGAGTTGAAATTGTTTCGAGCATTATGGGTTGGGTCCGTAGCACAATATGCTTGTGTAATAGTTACAGCATATTTTGAAAAATGTTTTCTTAATGTGCTGAAAGGTTTTTACAGAAAAACGTTTTCTTGAACATGTGTTGTTGCCTTCAATTTCATCCTAATTTTCGATTTTATTTTGTTTAAACTAACAAATTGGTTGTTCTTTTGAGCTTCAAAATAGAAAATTCTCCTGAGAATTGTTCTCACTAAACTATTGCAGAAGATAAGGGCTCCAGAAATTGTTTCTAGAAAATTTTTTGAAAACTGCTGCCTTTTCTCAACTACAGCAGGTGTCGGCTTTGGCTCCTAGCCGGCACTGGTTTCGTGCTGTTTCGCGACGTCCAGAAATCGTTTCTGGAAAAATTTTCTTAAAACCAGACTCGAGCTGACGTTGCCTCGGGCTTCTAACCAGTGCTGGTTCTGCACTGTATCACTACGTTCCAGCAATTAAAAAAAAAAAAATTGGAAATAGAATTTTCAAAGGGAAAATCTCATTTGATGAGAGACGGGACCCAAAAGTATTTTCTCAAAATTAGTTTTGAGACAAACAATTTTATTTTTTAAAATAATGATTTTAAAAAATTTAAAATTAATGCATTTTTCTAAAATATTGATTTTAGAATTTGTTTTATTTTTCTAAAATAGTGATTTTGGAATAATAAAAATTATATGTTTATTTTGTTTAAGCATAATTAATGGCATGTTGGATGGTTATGGATTAAAACCAATTATATCTGTTCATGCATTTTACAGTTTTGATTTTTTATGAAATAGGGCCTGCGTGTCCTGCCTTCTCTGGAATTCTTGTGTAATTCTCTTCTTATCTAAATCCCCTCAAATGTAACTCGAGATTTTCTCACTTTAGAAAATTATGTAATTAGTTTACATAGGTTAGATAGGAGTAGAATTGTTCTATTTTGGAGATGGCAACCAAAACAAGGCGAGAAGGTAAGACCTTCTACTTAAATCATGCATGAACACATATGGTTAACTATATTAATTTCTTTTATGGCTCAAAGAAATTAATTTAGGATAAAATCCATAACCATACCACGCAATCGCTTTATTACCATGATTATTAATTATGTGATTTATTGATTTTTATGTATGTCATTCAATGAAATAACTAAAAGGAACAAATCTCTCAATTAATATTAAACCAAATTTCTTCCATTAATATAGTAAGAATGAGAGTCCTTTTTCGATATCAGGTTGTTGGGCAAACCCAAGCCTACTCGACATCGGGCATGTTCAAGCTATGGAATTAAATTCCTGATTAATGGGCCGGGTTTAACTAAATTCTTTATCCCGGTTGGACAAACTTAAGCATAAAGAAATTTAGAGGAAAAGTTGGGGAAGCCTAAAAGGCTTTAAGATTAAAAACTGTTAATCACCAAATGATTTGGTAGTTACATACGATATAATTGGTATTTGATACGTATCAATGAACTCAAGGGTGGCTTGTTGGGCAAATCTAAGGTTATTCTTGAGGAATTTGGATACTGGTCCACTAGGAAAGCTTCCAATGGGCTTTCCCGAATTAGCACTAGGGGCTATTGGTTTGAGTAAAATAGTGGAGTAAAAATGTGTTTAATTAAAGTCCTAATTATTTGCATTTCATGTGCATATATAGTAGCTAATCTTTTCTATCTTTACATCTAGGACACTTGCATCATGTCAACAGACCTAAACCTACGTAGCATCTTGGAAACCAATAAGTTAAACGAATCAAACTACCTCAACTGATATAGAAATTTGAGAATTTTTCTCAAATTGAAAATGTTACTCTACGTTTTAGATGCTCATATTCCGCCACCACCAGCTCAAGATGCTCATGCTGATGAGCATGCTGTCCACAAAAGGCACAAGGAGGATAGTGATACAACATCATGAATTATGCTGGCATCCATGACTCCCAAGCTACAAAAACAGCACGAGAATATGGATGCTCAATCGATTATACTACATCTTTGAGAGCTGTTTGACGCCCAAGCTAGAATTGAGAGATACGAGATTTTGAAGAAACTATTTCGTTGCAAAATGGCAGAGGGTTCTTCAGTGGCCACTCATGGGCTGAAGATGTTGGGCTTAATAGAGAAACTTAGATCTCTCGGGTTTGCAATGGACCATGACTTAAGTATTGACTTAATTCTGCAATCTCTGCCAAATAGTTTCTCATAATTTATGATTAACTATCAGATGAACAAGATTGAGTTCACCATTCCTAAGTTGATCAATCTTTTCAAAACTGTGGAGTTTTCCATAAAGAAGGATTCCAATGCAATTTTAATAGTAGAATCCTCTTCTTTTAAGAAGAAAGTTCAAAAGCAGAAGAAGGCTCCCATGAAGCCCAAAGGTGGTGTGAGGAAGAAGGACGCTGCCACCAAGGGCCTATGCCATCATTGTGGCAAGATGGGCCACTAGAGGCGCAACTGCAAGGCCTACTTGGAGACCGTTAAGGATAAGAAGTAGAAGGAGAAGCTTGCAAGCACTTCTATTTCTACTCCGGGTATGTTTATGATTGAGATAAATATTGCTTTTGGAAATGAGATATGGGTATTAGATACCGGATGTGGATCTCATTTGTGCAATAACTTGCAGGGACTAAAGAGCAGTAGAAGGCTAGAGAAAGGCGACATGGACCTACGTACCGCAAATGGGACAAAGGTTGCTGCAGTTGCTGTAGGGACATACGAGCTGAACCTGCCTTCAGGATTAGTTCTAGAATTACAAAACTGTTATTATGTACCAGTTTTAATGAAAAAACATTATCTCAATTGCGTGTTTAGACTTAAATGAATTTTATTTGATATTTAAGAATAAATGTTGTTCTTTTTTAATGAATGATATTCATTATGGTTCAGCAACTCTGGTTAATGGTTTATATGTTGTAGACTTGGATAATCCAATTCTTAATATAAACAATAAGAAACCTAATTATCATTTGAGCTATGTAAACGAAAATTGTGTTTCTAAGTTACATAAGCTGGGTGACTTAGGGTCATTTGATTATGAATCATATGGCACATGCGAGTCTTGTTTACTGGGTAACATGGCTAAAACTCATTTTTCAAGAAAAGGAAAACAGGCCAAGGAGTTGTTAGAACTTATACATTCTGATGTATGTGGCCCAATGTCAATACAAGCAAGAGGAGGGTATAACTATTTCATAACCTTTATTGATGATTTCTCATAATATGGGTATTTGTATTTAATGAAATACAAATCTGAGGCATTTGATAAGTTCAAATACTTCAAAAATGAAATAGAGAAACAACTTGGCAAAAGTATTAAGACTCTAAATTCTGATCGAGGAGGAGAATATTTGAGCCAAGAGTTTTTGAATTATCTTAGAGATAATGGGATATTATCTCAATGGACTCTACCACATACACGTCAACATAATGGTGTATTTGAGAGAATGAATCGAACTCTTGTAGACATGGAACGTACCATGATGACTTCTGCAGACTTACCAAAATTATTTTGGCGGTATGCTCTAGAGACTTCTGTTTATATAGTAAACACAGTTCAGACAAAATCGGTTGGTTCTACCCCATTTGAGATATTCTTTGGTAAGAAACCAAAGTTATCTCACTTGCGAGTATGGGGTTGTCCTGCCTTTGTCAAAAGGCCACAGTCAGACAAACTTGATAATAAGTCTGACAAGTGTTTGTTTATGGGATGTCTGAAAGAATCTTTCGGATATTACTTCTACCTACCCTCTGAAAATAATGTGTTTGTTTCAAAGCATGCCGTTTTCTTAGAGAAGGAGAACATGCTCAAAGAAGACAGTGTGAGTAAAATTGAACTTAGTGAAGTTCAAGAAGTTCAAACAAATAAGGATCAACCGTCTAATCCTACATCTATTGAGAGAATAAATAAACCTTCTACTACACAAAAACCTCGTAGGTTTGCTAGGAATCGTGTAACACCTGAGAGATATATATTTCTCATTAGTGACCATAATAACGTATTACTTATAGATAAAGATGAGCCTACTACCTAGAAGGATGTTCTGAATAGTTCAGAATCTGGCAAATGGGTTGAGGCCATGAAATCAGAGATGGATTCCATGTACAACAACCAAGTATGGACTTTGGTTGATCCAACCAAACGAATTAAACCTATTGGGTGTAAATGGGTTTTTAAGAAGAAAACGGACATGGATGGTAACATAGTTACCTATAAAGTATGACTAGTGGCGAAGGGTTATTGTCAACAACATGGTATTGATTATGATGAAACCTTCGCGCCAGTAGCCATGTTAAAATCCATCAGGATACTTTTGGCCATTGCTGCTTATTATGATTATGAGATTTGGTAAATGGATGTGAAAATAGCTTTCCTAAATAGAAATCTGACTGAGGAAGTGTATATGCCACAATATGAGGGTTTCACATCCAATGATAGCACAAAGGTGTGCACGCTGTAAATGTCCATTTATGGACTTAAGCAAGCTTCTAGGAGTTGGAACATCCATTTTGATGAAACAATCAAAGAGTTTAGTTTCATTCAAAACATGGATGAACCTTGTGTATACAAGAAAGTTAGTGGGGGTGCAATCGTTTTCTTATTGCTTTATGTAAATGACATATTGCTAATAGGAAATAATATACCTGTCTTGTAAACGGTTAAAGTTTGGTTGTTCAAACAATTCTCCATGAAAGACCTTGGAGAAGTAACCTATATTCTTGGAATAAGGATTTACAGAGATAAATCCAAAAGGTTGTTAGGTTTTTCGCAGTCTACATACATAGATAAAGTGCTAAAGAGGTTTAGCATGGATCAATCCAAAAAGGGATTCTTACCCATGTCACATGGTGTAAGCCTTTCAAAGTTGATGTCTCCCAAGACACAAGTTGAAAGGGATCATATGAGTAAGATTCCATATGCTTCGGCAGTTGGATCTATCATGTGCGCTATGATATGTACAAAGCTCGATGTACTTGTGCTCTCAGTTTGACGAGTAAATACCAATCTAACCTTGGTGAGGGTCATTACGCGGCTGTAAAGAACATCCTTAAGTACTTACGAAGGACTAAGGATGTATTCTTAATATATAGAGAAGGTGATTTGAAAATAAACGGGTATACTGATGCCAATTTTCAATTTGACAAAGATGATTTCAAATCACAATCTAGCTATGTGTTTACGTTGTGCGGAGGGGCAATAAGTTGGAAGAGTTCCAAGCAAGAGACTATTGCTGACTTTACGACAGAAGTTGAGTACATGATGTATTTAGATTTGGGCATAAAAATCATACAAAACTAAGCACATTCCCAATCAAGTTTAAATTAAAACGTTGGACCCAAATCACACATATGAGCAAGCGTACTCATCATTACTGAGCATAGGGTTCAAACGAGTGTCGATCCTCAAGGAATAAGTAAACATTAATTACCCCTCTTTCATTGTTTAATCGACTCAACAAAGTGAAAATCAAATAAAAAGGAAAACTAAAAAGAAAATAAAATAAAAATATGTACATGTTAAGGATGGAGAAGTATGTAACTCAAACCATTGATTAGACAACCATGATCTTCAAGAACTTAACCATTATCATAATCAATCATTCTCTCAGCACCATGAAGGATTAAGGTAAATTAGCATCACTTGGTCTGTCTCAACTAATTCATCCAAAAGATGCATTAAACGCAGTCTTTAATTAAATTTTTGTGGTCTGGCAAATTTAAAACATGAAATTAATCAATGAATCCTTGGTCTGGAAAATATCAATTAACCTTTAATTACTCAATTCTCAGCAATTAACCTCTTTGGTCTAGCAAGTTAACAGCCAATGAATGCAAAAATTAATCATTTGCAACCATCATCAACCTCTTTGGTCTAGCAAGTTAACAATAGAAACAACCAACAAATCTCGGAATATGCCCAAGTAATTAAATACCAAGAAGAACAGTCAATTAATCAAAAGATCAAATAACTCCAAGAATCACGATTATCTAAAACAATGTCAAATTACAATAGAACAATTAAAACATCATTGTCAAGAAAAATAAAACAAAGTAAAAGAAAGAACTCATAGAGAAGCCTCATTCTTCTTCTTTTGAAAACCTTCTTGTACAACCCTCCTTGAACTTGAAGAATTTCTCCTTAGACTGAGTGATTTTCTATGATGATAAATGAATTCTCCCCCTTTTCCTTGTGTTTTTCATCTATTTATAGGCTTAAGAAGTGCCTAAATTCGTACGTATAAAGTTTTTAGCCGAGTAGAAGTTAGAAGATGCTAAAACTCCCCAGATTTCTAAAAACGCGTCAAAAGATCGCAGCACCGCCTCAGGAACAGACCACAGCTGGTGCCGTCTTGGTCATTCGGAGCTGGCGCCGCCTATGTTCTGTTTCTCTACTCGTTTGCCGAATTTTGCGCATACGTTTAGACTGCAGCCGGCGCCGTCTCCAGCCTTACAGCCGGTGCCGGTTAGGCTCTGTTCTACTCTGCTTCTCCAATTTTTCCATCGCTTTGAAGTCCGTGCATCCAGTGTACAGTCGGCGCCGGTTCTAGGCTTCCAGCCGGCACCGCCTCTGCTCTATTTCGTTACGATTTTGCTTTGTTGTACCCAAAAACCTGAAATAATGACCAAAGTATCTTTCTAAGGGTAAAATCTCAAATATGAAAGAATATGACTAGTTATTACACAAAATGTGTTACAAAAGAGCCTCAAATAACTACTCAAAATATAACCAAATTAGCCCCTATCAGTACATAACCACTTCTGAAGTAGCTAAGGAGGTTGTTTGGATCAAGAAGTTCGTGATGGAATTGGGTGTGGTTTCTAGCGTTGTTGGTCTAATTACTTTGTATTATGGCAATAACGGAGCCATTGCATAAGCAAATGAGCCACGGTTTCACCAACGATCCAAATACGTACTGCGACGCTATAGGAATGATGTAAAGATAGAGAGTGTTCCCATAAATGAGAACATAGCTAACCTACTTACATAAGCACTATCCCAAAAGAAACATAATGGCATGTTGAGTCATTCGGTATTAGATACATGAATGATTGGCTCTAGTGCAAGTGGGAGTTTGTTAGTGTTATACCTTAGAGAAAATCACTTGTATGGTGTATATGACACATTTTATTTTAATAAAAGGCATTATTTATCTTACAGTTTCTTTTGTTTACTTTTGGGTAATATAACTGTTCGACAAAGTCCCTAGTACAACACTGTGTTAAGAAAATCATGATAGAGATCATGGTATGAGTTCCTACTACATTATATAATGTTAGTTCTTAAATAATCCCTGGTCGTAGTATTAATGAGACAGGACATTATTAATGCATTAAAACTAGCATGTGTTAGACTTTCTAAGTTGATCAGGCGGTGGTTCTCATATCCGTGAGTATTAAGATACTCAAAGTTAACACATGAGTACTTGTTAATGGAACAAGTATAATAGATGACCTAACTATGAGATAATCACATAGATAACTATTTAGTGCCAGTGATATAATCTCAATATAGTAAACGTGCAAGTATCCTTAGACTTGAGATCTCAAAGGTACTTTGTTTGCTAAGTATTGTGCTTTGATTCCAATCTCTGTAGCCAGATCGAGGGCCGCCTATGGAATGGATATCGGGTACATTGTGAGGTAAGTGAAAGTAGTTGAGAAGGTTAATAAATGATTTACCACTCCAAATAGTAAGGGCGAATATTTCACGGCCACTTGTAGGAATTATTACTCGAGAAGTCCTTGGCCAAGGCGTCTGTGTATTGGAAATAGTTCCAATTGATACACATCTAGAGTAGTAGGTTCTTAGTACAAGTACTTTTATATTCGGGCCAGAATTAATATATATTTTGGAAGGAGTTGACACTAATTCTGTACTCTAGACCGAATGAGATATTATATGGTGATAGGAGTTAATTGCACTGTAGTTTGTTATTGAAGGGTTCAAGTCAAGCCACTTGACTTCTTGGACTTTTGGGTGGTCATAATGTGTTGCTAAATACCGCTCATGATATGGGAATATGGGTTTAGTAATTGATGAATTGATAAACCAATCCTGATTAGAATTAATAGGATTAATTCTAATTAATTATGGATTATTAATCTCAGAGACGTTTGGATAAATTCATGTTCGCTACCAATTGATTGGGAAACCTAATAGGTCACACACAATAGAGAATTATATACTCAAGATGTTATTTGATAATATAGTGGGGTTAATTGCGTGAAAGAGAAGTTGTTGTGGCCAAATTTTAATTAGTTATAATTTTTGGTCCAAATTATAATTGCGAGAACTTGATGTTTCCACTTATAATTAGGAGATTTTAATTATTTTAGAATTCTCAGTTTTTGGTAGGGGTTTCTCGTGTTATATGATGATATAAACGAATCCCTAGTGGAGTAGGATTAACGCCAAAATAACAACTCAAAACTTTCTCTTCTCTCTTTCTCGTTTTTTCTTCAGCAAAAAGGAAACGAGAAACCCTAACCCTAGCAACCACTTTGGTTTATGCTAGCACATAAACATCTTGGTGCTTGAGTATGATCCTCCATGTGGATTTCTGTTAGAGATAATCACACACTATGATTAGAGTGGTTGGACGTTCAACTCTCGTGGTGTTTGATCAAAAGGATTGTTGGATCGCGCCTCGACATGAAGAAGGAAAAATTTTATTTTTCAGACGCTCAAAGAAAGGTAAAGCTGTTACCTTTTTTCTCTTTATGTCTTATTTTCCATACGTATGCAAGTCCTGGGTTGGTATCTCGTTCTTACATTTCTGCTGCGCCATATTGATATGCATGAGATACCTAACAACATTCTCTACTTAGTGACATGCTGCACTTACTAGACCCAGGTATAGTGATAAATATGTGAGGGTTGTGAGGTCATTGCCTGGAAGCGACGTGTCGTGTTGGTCCTCGGATACGGTGTTAAATTTGCAAGGGTGCAGGGTAAAAAAGTCAGTCTATTATGATAGGATCTATCTTGCTATATGGAATATAGGATATTTGATCGATAGATTGACATAATTAGTTGAGGTTATGCAGAGGAGATAGATTAGCATTTTGTGTCTTTAGGAAACCAAATAGGTAGGTGAGAAGGCTAGAGTAGTAGTGCATTGGGGTTATAAGCTTTGGTATTCAGGTAGAATTAGGAATAGAAATGGAGTTAGGATTATTATTGACGACCGTAAGTTTATTGATGATGTGGTTGAAGTAAAAAGGAAGAATGATAGGATTTTGAGCATCAATATCATGATTAATGGCGAGATTACTACTGTTATTAGTGCGTATGCGCCACAAGCGGGACTCGAGGATTCGGTTAGGCAACAGTTTTGGGATGATTTAGATGAGATTGAACAGAGTGTACCGCATGTAGAAAAGCTTTTTATTGGTAGTGATCTAAATGGACATGTGGGTACTGATCAGAGCGGGTTTAAGAGTGTTCATGGAGGTAATGGTTTTAGAGTTAGAAATAAAGCAGGAACTACTATTCTTGAATTTGCCTTGGCCTATGATTTGACCATAGCAAACACCTGGTTTAAGAAGAGAGATTCTTACTTAGTGACCTTTAGAAGCAGGTTAAATGCCAATCAGATAGATTTCTTTATTATGAGGCATTGGTTTCGTAGTGGTTGTACAGAATGTAAAATTATTCCAGTCGAGAGTGTAGTTACGCAACATAGGCTGTTGGTTCTCGATTTTAATTTTAGGAAAAAGTGTAAGCAGCGTAATTATTGGGTTGACCCTAGGATCAAGTGATGGAAGCTACAGGGGGATGAAAGAATAGCCTTTGTCGATAAGGTAGTTGAGGTAGATGACTAGTCTTCTGATAGGGATGCCGATCCAGATACTATATGGAGAAAGATGGCTCAATGTATTAGGACAGTAGCGAAGGAAGTGCTTGGTGAATCTAAAGGAAGAGTTATTGGAGAACATTGTATTGGACATAACCTACTGTGAGAGTTCTTCATGGTGTTGGATTGTATGCCCTCTTAGACTAGGTTTCTGATGTAAAATCGAATATTTTAATAAAAGAATTTATTTTTAGAAATTATTTGTGAATTTACTTTTTGTTTGTGCACAATTTTCGTTCGGAACAGACCCATTGTGTTTAAATAAGTGGTCCATGTGAATGGTGGTCTTTCACAGTAAGGTATGGATCACGGGTTATTTAACACATAAACTTTTGTTCTTAACCTATTGATGAGACTGGGAATCTCATCATGTTTAGGTTATTATGTTATGAATTCCAAATATGGAATGACTTACCTTTAGCCAGTGAGTAGTCCACTCACTTCATGACATAAGCGTATTTTGAATACGTAGGACAGGACCTGTAGTAGTGGTTTCTAAAAGTACTATATGATAGAAACCTAGACTACTACTGCTACAGCATGGACTAGTACTCTACGACTTGAGTATGAGTTGGTGGTCTGGCGAAGCTGGTAGCATATACTTTGTTTGCTATAGTTGAGGTTCTATCGTAGGGCCAATATACTTGCATGTTGGGTATGTGTGACTAGTTAGTTAAGACAGACTTATACAAGATAGTTTCTGCACTATATCGCCCCTTGTGGTTGTCCGAATGGTCTAAAATGTCCAGGGCTCTAGGAAACATGACTTGGATGTTTGCTTTAGGGTAACTCCCTTGGAAAGTGGAAACACTCCAGGAAGTCATGGATCATTGGACTAGAAGCCTAAGGATGATAGATGTCATTTAGAGGGGTGTTAGTACACTTCTTTCTCTCTAAATGTACGATGATGTGTAGAGGGGTATTTTAGTCATTTCACTGTAGGTCAGAGACTTTGTAATGCAGCATTGTCCTTGGGGTCAATATTTCCTTATGGTGATATTAGGAAATATTTAAAATGCAAAATACAGCTATTTTTATGGCAATGGTATTTTGGTCATTTTAGTAGCCAAGGCGATGTGTCTTTTGGTCCCCAGTATAGACCGTGAGTCCTAATTAAATACTGGCTAAAGAATTGATTTTAAATTAAATAGAATTTATTTTATTTAAGTAGCCTGATTTAATTATTAGGCTAGAATAAAATAAAGGTCCATGGAGAGAGAGAATTAATTAAATTAGTTTGGTGGGTTAATTAATTATTCAGGGCTTTGGCCCAGTTTGAATAATTAAAGATTAACCTGGGACTAAACTAATATAGGCTTAATTAATTGGACTGGTTTATTTGGGCTGAAAAATTAATTATTTATTAATTGGGCCATTTATTTGGTTTTAGTTAGAATAATTAATTATGCCCAAAAAGGTTAAACTAAGAGTCCAATGGCCCAATGCAGTTTAACCTAGGGTTTTATTTAGGTTAAACAGGAGAAAAAAAAACAACGTTGTTTTTCCAGTGTTTCCTCTTTGTGGAAAAATACCAGACGTTTTTTTTCTCTCCCTCTCCAGAAAATATTCTCTGGCCCCCAGGTTGTTTCACCAAAACGATATTAGGCAGGCCATATACTGGAAGATCGAAAGCTAGGCATTCATCTACATGCAAAGACGAAGTAGAAGGCTTGCAGGAATTGCACCAGAAGTTTCCACGAGCGTGCCTACCCCAGTTCCGCATATTCCAGTTCAGCCGATTTTAAGAACAAGAAGAAGAGGTAATGAGAAAATATTCCCCCCCCCCTTTTTCTTCTTCACGCAGGAGTGCTGCGTTTTTTGTTGTTCCTTGGCTGTCTTTTTGGCTATGTTTCGCTTGCAATTTTATCTTCACATGGAACATGTCATAAGTACTTTCTAGCCATAATGATATTAAAAGTTCTTCGACCTAAATTCATTATAGTTTCCTACTTGATAAATTCTATATTTTGACGTTGTCTTTAACCAGATAATAAATTAGACTACTGTTGGATATAGAATAAATCAAGGAGAGGAATATGATTGATAGTGAAGGAATTTGTCCCTCTCAATTATGGGAGAGATGTCTATGGGCCCATTGATAAGTTAGACTGTTAAAATGCATGGCGGTACTCAAATATATCAATCTAAGATATTAATATCATTTTTTTGAATAGTCTACTATAAAATCAAGAAATAATTGATTAAGCTTAATAAGGATGACATGCTCCGTGCCTTATGCTTAATCTAGATATCGTGTGACAAAAGGACTAAATATAAAATTGTAGTTCGGTTCAAAGAGACCACTGATCTTCATTTAACCTGGATAGTTATAATATTTTGTTAGAAACCGCTTATAACTTGTGGGCCATTTAAATATAATTTAGGCACACTGCCTGTATTAAATGAACCTATAGGGTCACACAATAAGCGAACTTGTTAGGTTATTTTTCTAGTAACTAGATTTGATGAATCTGGAAATATATCTACATTTAATGTATTTGGATGATGTCCAAATTATAAGAATCTAACTCAGTAAATTAATTAGTTAAATTATCGAGATAATGGCAGAATCTTATCATATCAGTTTTAATTTAATTTAAATTAAAATTAAAATATGATAAGATATAATCAGAGTTGGACTCTAAGAGGTTCGGGGGTTTTTAAGAAAACCCTAGCCGTCTTCTCAAGAGCCCCGTTCTGTTGAGAATATTTGTGCCTCTATTCACCAGAAAAAAACTCTCTCAAACCCTAGGCGCTAGCACTCTTGGGGTAACGAGTCAGTTCGCCGGGTGTATTCGATAGAGGATGTTCGCACACTGCAGCGTCTGGTGATCGTTCAGGTTGCACGTACGACAGCACAATCAAAATTGAAGGATCTCGATTACGCCGAACAGAGGTAATTCTGTAAATCTTAGATCTTCTTAATCGTTTACTTGGGTCCTCAGAAGGGATTCGTAAATGTTTTCCGCGTTTAGGAGTCTATGAATACTAACAAGAGTATCTCTAAACAAGGATATGTCTTGGTGGAACAACGAAGTGAAAGAAACTGTAAAGAGTAAAAGCGAGTGCTATAGAAACTTAGGGAAGTGCAGGAGTGATGTTAGAAAAGTAAGATCTATAGTTTACAAGGATTTATATGAAAAGTTGGATACCAAAGACGGGGAGAAGAATATATATAGACTGGCGCATTACAGGGAGAAGAAGATGAGAGATATCGGTGTGGTGAAATGTGTAAAGGACGACAATCACAGAGTTTTGGTTAAAGACGAAGAAATAAAGGAGAGATGGAGGTCTTATTTTGATAAGTTATTTAACAAAAGTCAATTCCAAGTTCTAAGTATGGGTAGCTTGGCGATTTTGAATGAAGAGATTAACTGTGCGTGTATTCATCGTATTCAGAAGCATGAAGTCCAAGATGCCCTTAAAAGGATGAGACCAAAAAAAGCAGTGGGACCGGATGGTATACCGATCGAGGTTTGGAAGTGTTTAGGAGAGATAGGTATTACGTGGCTGATAAGTCTGTTTAATAAGATATATAAAGTTAATAAGATGCCTACAGAGTGGAGAAAGAGTACTCTGATTCTTCTGTAATAAATGGGATGTTAAGATTGTGCCAATTACCGTGGGATTAAACTCATAAGTCATACTGTGAAGCTTTGGGGAGAGTGATTAAATAGAGGTTAAGGGGCACTATACAAATTTTAGATAATCAGTTTGGTTTTATGCTTGGGCGTTCCACTACAGAAGCAATTCATTTATTACAGCAGATGATAGAGTATTATAGGGAAAGAAAGAAAGATTTACATATGGTATTTATTGACTTGGAGAAAGCTTATGATAAGGTGCCTAGAAAAGTAGTTTGGTGGATGTTGGCCAAGAAAGGTGTATCGTTAAAGTATATTACTCTTATTAAAGATATGTATGAGGGAGTATGTACAAGTGTAAGGACTTGTGCTGGAGAGATTGCAAAGTTCCCTATTACTATCGGGGTGCATTAAGGATTAACGCTTAGTCATTTTCTCTTTGCGGCTATTATAGATGAGTTAACTTGCACTATATAGGAGGCTGTGCCATGGTGTATGTTGTTTGCGATGATATTATATTGATTGATGAGACTAAAGTCGGTGTAAATACTAAATTAGAGTTGTGGCGATAGACATTGGAATCCAGGGGCTTCAGAATTAGTAAGAGTAAAATAGAGTATATGGAATGCAAGTTCAGTGGTAGTAGGAATATAGCCTATAGTGTAACTTTGAATAGTAGAGATATATTGATAGCTGATTGCTTCCGATATCTAGGATCTATTAGTCAGAAAGACGGAGAGCTCGATAGCGACGTTGCACATTGAGTTAAGGCGGGTTGGTTGAAATGGAGAAGTGCTATTGGTATTCTATGCGATCGTAATATACCATTGAATCTAAAGGGAAAGTTCTATAGAATAGCCATAAGTCTTGCTTTGTTATATGCCACGGAATGTTGGGTAGTTAAAAGGTGTCATATTCAAAAAATAAAAGTAGTTAAGATACGTATGTTACGGTGGATGTATGGATATACTAGAGAAAGGCTAGAGCCAGAAATGATACTATTAGAGAAAATGTGGGAGTGACATCTATTGAGAAAAAAATAAGAGAAAGTCGCATGCTTTGGTTTGGACATGTGCAGAGAGGACTGAAGGATGCTCTTGCTAGGACATTGAGGGAGAGAGGCAAGATAGGTTAGACAAAGATAAAGGCAGGCCTAAAATGATATGGATAGAGGTGATTATGAGAGATATATCTTTGTTAGATTTGGATGAGAGTATGACGGTCGATAGAAGGAAGTGGCGAGAGAGGATCCATGTGTTACCTGACGTTGGTTTATGTAGCCGACCCTAAGTTTCTTGGGATTAAGGTTTAGTTTGTTATTGTTGTTGTGTTTTATTTCAAAATTTTTGCAAATAAGAGTACCTTGGTGTACTCCAATCTTGAAAAAAAAAAAAAGGCAATTATTTATACAAAGCTTGCATCCGATTTACTTTTAATTAAGTATGAATGTGAAGGCATGGTAGATTTATTTTTTTTGAACTTTGATGCATAACTCATTATTTGGGGGTGATGCTTTAGAATAGCACCAAAGCGTCGTGCAACAACATCCAATAGAAGGGTTCCTGAAGCAGAACTCGTGACTCCGGAGTATGATGCAACTCAATTTTCATCTCCAAATCAGGGGAATGAGAATGAACTAGAGTAGAAAATGGGGTCTGAACAGCCTGCCAGTGTGACCATGGGGTAAGCCTTTTACAAGACGATGAAGATACTGCAAACTTTATTAGAACGAAGGAACCCGAAGGGGGAAGATGAAGCTTTGGAGAGGTTTCTGAAGTTTCAACCTCTCACCTTTTTGGGAGAAGATGAACAAAACCAGAAAGCGGAGCAGTGGGTAGAGCAGATGGAGAACATCTTTGCCATACTTTAATACACTGGAAAGCGGATGGTAAAATTTACTGCATTTAGATTGAGAGGCCTAGCTCAGGCATAGTGGCAGTGAGTCCAAGAAGACTAGGAATTAATGGATCAAGACTAGACATGGGCCAATTTTGTAGAGGCATTTAGAGCGGAATATATCCCTCAGTAGATAGTGAAGAAAAGGGAGGACAAGTTCTAGAATTTGAAGTAAGGGAGCATGACTGTGGCTCAGTGTGTTGCTCGTTTTACCTAGTTGTCAAAGTATTGCAAGAAGCTGGTAGATACTGAGAAGAATTGAACTAGGCAGTTTGGCAAGGGATTGAGGCAGGAGTTGAGAAGGGCTTTGGCACTTTCTCCACTGACGACTTACTCTGGGGTAATAGATGTAGTGACCCGAATAGAAAATGAGGACCGAAGCAGGATGGTACCAAAATCGTTCTTGCCACCAAGGCAACCGTTGAGACCCTTTCAAAGGTAGTAAGCTAATAAGTGATCTGCCCACCAGCAATGGTAGAACCAAGAAAAGCAAGGACGAACGACACTGATTGGTCCTACTTAGAATCTCCTGATGTGCTGACATTGCAGGAAGAAGGTTCATGTAGAGAAGAACTGTTGGTCTAAGGGAGCTGAACAGAAATGCTACAATTGTAGAGATCTGATGCATCTACGAAGCACCTGCCCAAAATTCCTTCGAATCGGGCAAGGAAACCTAGCTAAGACCGTGGGAGCCAATTGAGCCAATATTGCGGGAGCCTCTGAAAATGGAACTTAGAAGCCGCAAGTGAAAGCAAAGGTTTTCGCTCTTAACTGGGAGGAAGTTGGAGTAGATACAGTGGTGGTGGAAGGTACGTTTACTATCCAAGGTCGTTCAGTTAATGGATTGATAGACCCTGGATCTAACCATCCTATTTAAACAAGAATTTTGCATATAATTTGGGTTAGGTTGGTATGGAGTAGAACTATCTTTTACCTTGTTGGTAAGTATGCTTTTGGGAAAAATAGTGTAAGCAGATCGGTATGTGCAGAGTTGTAAGATTGAAGTAGGAAAAGAGAGCTTGGAGGGAGACTTGATAGTCTTACCTATTGATGACTATGACCTAATTTTGGGTATGGATTGGCTAGCTAAGCATGAAGCTAAAGTAGACTGTAAGAATAAGTCTGTCCAGTTCATTAGACCTTGATGTGAAATGCTGAAATTCAATAGTAAGCGAGTAAAAGATTTAAAGTGTTTGATAGCTGGAGCAAAAGCCCCGAAAGTTGTTGAAGTAAGGATGCCAAGGATATTTGGCTTACGTGATAAATAAGCCAAAGAATTGATGCACCCTAGAAAATACTAAAGTGGTAAAAGACTTTCCCGATGTGTTTCTCGCAGAACTTACTTCTCTTTCTCCCACCCGAGAAGTTGAGTTCATCATAGATCTAATTCCAGGAGCAGAACCTATATCTCGAACCCTATATCGGATGGCACTAGCGGAGTTGAAGGAACTAAAGATGCAGCTAGAAGAATTGGTGAAGCAGGGTTACATAAGACCTAGCACGTCACCTTGGGAAGTTCCAGTGCTATTTGCGAAGAAGAAGGACGGGACCTTAAGGTTGTGCATCAACTATCGGGGGTTGTATAATTTGACCATCAAGAATAAATATCCCCTACCATTAATTGATGAGCTATTTGACTAGTTGCAAGGCTCTAGTTGTTATTCCAAACTAGATTTGAGGTATGGACATTACTAAGTGCGGATAAAGGAGGAGGATATTCCCAAGATAACCTTCAACACGAGATATAGTTACTATGAGTTCGTAGTGATGCCTTTTGGAGTGATTAATGCACCAGCGGTATTTATAGATTTGATGCATCGCATTTTCCAACTATACTTAGATAAGTTTGTGGTGGTATTCATCGATGATATACTTATATACTTTAAGAGTCTAGAGGATCATGCAGAGCATCTAAAGCTGGTATTGAAAAAGCTAAGAGAGCACAAGCTTTATGCCAAATTTAGTAAGTGCGAATTTTGGCTGGATAATATGTCGTTTCTTGGCCATGTGGTGATTAAGGATAGAATCAAGGTGAACCCAGCAAAAGTTGAAGTAGTTTCGGACTGAAAAAAATCGGAGAACATCACTGAGATTAGAAGCTTCTTGGGATTGGCCGGCTATTATAGGCAGTTTATTAAAGGGTTCTCAATGCTAGCATCACCTATGACCCGATTGTTGAGAAATGATGTACCATTTGTCTGGAGTGAGAAAGGCAAGAAGAGTTTTCATGAGCTAAAGCGGAGGTTAATGACGGCTCCAGTGCTGAGTTTGCTAGAGAAATAAACCCTACGCTTTATATATTGGTGCTTCGAAGGAAGGTTTAGGAGCGGTATTGATGTAGGATAGAAAGGTAATAGCTTGTGCCTCTCAGAAGTTGAAGCCTCACGAAATCACTTATCCAATGCATGATTTGGACCTGGTTGCTATTGTATTTACTTTGAAGAAATGGCGGCATTTCTTGTATAGTGCCGAGTATGAGGTGTTCACAGACCATAAGAGTTTGAAATATATTTTTATCTAGAAGGACTTGAATTTGAGGCAGTGAAGATAGATGGAATTTCTAGAGGAATATCGTTGTCCTATCAACTATCACACCCGGAAAGGCCAACGTTGTTGCTGATGCCCTGAGTCGTAAAGTCAAAATGGCCAAACTGAGAGTGTAAGAGATTTGAGCAGTCCAAGAGGTGTTGGATAGAAGGACTGAAGTGCAAGAAGAAAGAATTATCATCAGTAATATGAGATTGATACCATATCTAAGGCAAGAAATTATCAAAGCACAGCAAAGTAATGCAGAGTTTCAACTTTTCAAGGACAAAGAACTTAAACGGGAAGACAGTGATTTCTGGCAGGACGAGACAGGAGTGATGTGTTTCCGAGATCGTTTGTGTGTGCCTGATCAGCAACAACTGAAGGATAAGATTTGAGAAAAGGCGCATAGAAGCAAGTACGCTATTTATCCAGGAGAGGTAAAAATGCATCATGATCTAAAGAAAGCTTATTGGTGGCCCAGAATGAAGAAAGACGTGGTAAAGTATGTCTCTACATGCTTGACCTGTTAGAAGATTAAAGCAGAGCACAAAAATTTGGCAGGATTGTTACAACCTTTATCAATACCGGAGTGGAAATGGGAAGAGGTGACTATGGAATTCGTTACCGGATTGCCTATGGCAAGGATCCAAAAGGATGCCATATGGGTAGTGATAGACAGATTGACTAAGTCAGCGCATTTTATATCGGTGAACGTAAGGGATTTAATGGAGAAGTTAGCTCAAACATATGTGTGGGAGATAGTTAGATTGCATGGAGTACTTTTGAGTATCGTGTCCGACCAAGACTCGAGGTTTACATCTTGATTTTGGGGTAAGTTCTAAGAATCAATGGGTTCTAATCTAAAATTCAGTACGACAACACACTCGTAAACTGATGGTCAGTCAGAAAAGGTTATTTAGATATTGGAAGATATGTTAAGAGCTTGCGAATTGGATTTCGGGGATAAGTGGATTGATTGTGTACCATATGCAAAATTGACTTACAATAATAGCTACCAATCTTCGATTGAAATGGCCCCATATGAAGCGTTGTATGGACGTAAGTGTCAAGTACCTCTGTACTGGAGTTGGTCGGAATACGGCCATATAAGTAAGTCTGAGAAGTCTGCATTAAGAAAATGTCAGATAAGGTGAAGCTGATCAGAGAAAGGTTGAAAGCGACTCAAAGCCAACCGAAAAGTTATGCGGATAATAGGCGAAGAGAGTTGGAATTTCAAGTAGGAGATAGTGTGTTTTTGAGGTTGATTCCAAGTAGAGGAATTTTGAAGCATCTAAAAGGTGAAAAGCTAAATCTGAGATATTTGGGACCGTTTTCAATAACGGAAAGAATTGGACTAGTGGCGTATCAACTAGATTTGCCAGATGGTTTGACAGGAATACACTCTTATTCCATGTGTGTCAGTTGAAGAAGTACAATACCGACCCTGGACATGTTTTGAATGACGAACCACTGGTATTACAACCTGACTTGAGCTATGTGGAGAAACCCATCAAAATTTTAGACTGAAGTATTAAGCAAATTCCTATAATGAAGGTATAGTGGGAGCATCATGGCACTCATGATACTATGTGGGAAACGGAAGAATGAGTGAAGCGAAAATACCTTGACTTGAGATAAAGGTACACGCTGAATTTCAGGGCAAAATTCTTTAAAGGAAAGGAGGATGTAAAACTCCACCTAAACCTACCCTAGAGTAAGAGGGATGTGGTGCATATCATATCATCTTACATAAAATATATTCCTTGAATAATTTTGAGTGCCTTAGAATGGTGGTTTATGGGTTATATGATTTATTTTTGCTTGTTGAGTAAAAAAGGTAAAAAGGGAATTTTACTTGAGGTTGAAAAAGGAAGATGGCTTGAGGCTTAGATAAGAAGAGGATTTGGTTGAGAAAATAAGAACAAGAGTTAGTGTGGTTACGTGGTTAGAGCTTTGAGATTTAATCTCTAAGGTCTTGAGTTCAAAACCCATCACCTAAGTTTTATTCATATTTATCTTAGCTAATATTTGAATTTTCTTCTTTCTTACATTCCTTAAAGCTAGGAATGTTGTCTTAGGAATGACACAATAGTAATGTCTTAACCATGTAATCTTGTCCTAAAAAGAATTCCAGAAGAATTTTTGTCTCCATTATTTTTGCAAGCTTTGTCCTAATCTCTTTGAATTTAAACTACTACTAATTCTTTAATTCAATTTTATATCTATAAAAGTCTTGGTTAATTCCTTGCTTGGAATTTTGAAAAAATTCAGCGCTTGTGGGATAGGAGGTTGGCCGAAATTGTGAAGGAGAAATAGGAAGAGGTTCTCAGTTAAATCACCATAGTAATTCCTTCAAGATCTTTATTGCCTTCTTGTTCTTATTTTGGTTAAAATCTGAAAAATTTTCCAGATTTTCTTCATGGTTAGTTTTCAAAATTTACAGCCATCTTTCTCTACCTAATTCTTGCAAAGAACTAACCATCTTGTATGAAGATGACAGCTGAAACACTTTGGAATTTTGCAGCCTTACAAACTACACCAAACCAGAATTTTTTCCAGAAAACAAGCAATCTTTGAACATGAACATGGAGCCATTCGTTAGTGCTCAAGAACACCTAAAACTTTCTCTTTTCTTCTTCAATATGGTGGCTGGAAAACCACCATTAATGGACCTTCAAATACTCCTAAATTCTAGCTGCAAAACCGTTACAAAGAGGACAAAAAATTCTGCACAAACCCACTTTAAATACTAAGAGTTCTTTAGCTAAAATTCTAGAAAATTTTCCACCTTTGCCTATCTTATGTTAAGTCCGATTTTCTTCATCAAACTTCTTCATGTTTCGGCCATAATGTAGCCATGGATAGAACTCCTTGGCTTCTCTAGCTACCTTGATCATTAGGACTACATTAACATACCTCAAAACACTCCTATCTTCACTCATTTCAAAATTATTCAAACTTCAAATTAAATTACAAATTTTTGTTCCACTCACCTAGCTAGATAATAAAACTAGAAATTTCTTTGCTATATCATAGCTATTTTCGGCTAGCCCAAAGCTGAAATAACTCTACATTCCATGATCAAATCATAGCTAGTTCAGCCATGCACCAGTGAAGGACAAGAAACCTTCAAAGAGCAAATACCATTACCCAATCCTCAACCTCAAACATCTCCACTTTTCTCTCAATTTGAAATTTGAAAAAGCTAAAACTCTTTCTCTCCTTCTTGGATAACCGAAAACCTTTCTCTAAGCTAGGCCATTCGGCCATCATTCACACACACACACACACACACACAACCACTCACTCTCTCAATTTCTCTCAATAACACCAAGAATACCAAGAACACCAAGAACACACACTAAGCTTCTTCAATCTTCAATCACCTCTATTCATCCCAAATCACTCCAAGAACCTTCAAACCAACTAGGATTTGGTCCATACTTTCTCATAGGTCACTCCATAACTTCAAAAACACCAAAATTGATCTTCTATTTAGATCAAACACATATTTTTCGGTCAAGAACAAGAAGAAAATCAAGAAGGTAACTTTAAACACCTTAGACCTTCTTCATCTCGTCATCATCATTTCAATATCATCCTAATCTCACTCTCACTCACTCTCTCTCTCTCTCTCTCTTGGACGAACCTTGGATGGCCATTCTTGGACAAATTTCAACTAAGAAAGGACTCTCAAGCACTCAAGGACCTTCATTAAGCAAGGCGATATCTTCAACTAACGTTTATCAAAACAAGTATTTCTTTCTTGATCTTATTTTTAAATTCTCAAAACTCAAGGCTCCTAGATGATGGACTTGATAGGTTGATTGAATAATGTGGGGTTGGAGATATGTATGTGGGTGAAGGGAATAGATTTAAGGCATGAAGATTGGAATGAATGTTGTGACTTATGGATTATGCTTTAAGATCATTATATGTTCATTATGATTAAGGGTTTTATGGATGTTTTGATGTATGATAGTCATTATGCCACCATTGTTGATTATGCTCTCATGATGTTATGTTTCAATAAATCCCTAAATAATATTATGCCTAGTAGAATATCAACCTTGTTGTGATGTATGCTAATACAAGTCTATCTTTGGATAAATCGACATGTTATTTGTTGGATCCATGTGGGTATGAATATGTATATAGATTTTCTCTAGTAATAAAATTATTGTAAGAACTACTTTTGTTATTTTTAGTATTATTATTATTATTATCATTATTTTTATTAATACAATTAATATAATTAGTTAGTTTAATTTGCTAATTTCGGTAACCACTAAGTAGCTTCGAAATTAATAGTTATTTAAAATAATTTATTAGATTAATAAATAGTAACATTTTTATTAAATATAAACAATATATTAGAATTAATTAATATCAAATGTCTTTTATATTCATATTATTATTAGTTAGTCTTACTAAAACTTTTATTTATAGTTATACATATTATTTATATTAGAATAATTTATTTATTATTTATAATCTGTTATTAATATTACTTATTATTTGTAATAATATTATTTATTATCTATTGCCAATATTATTTATGATTTATTATTAATAGTACTCATTATTTATTACTAATTTTAGTTATTATCAATATTACTCATTATTTATTATTTGTTAATAAATATTTAATATTATAATTTATTATTTATTTATAACACCTATTTATTTCAACTTATTAAATTAAACTTATTCCATAAAATATTTTCTCAACTAGTGTTAAAGCTTAAGGTATTGTTGTCATAGCTAGATGTTGTTGTAGCTGGTTGAGCCTAAGAGTTATTTATTTAAGGCAAGTATTGTCTGGATATTGGACTTATACCCTGTATTTACCCCAGACGGGGTTAGGTTGCCTTGAATTATCTTGGAAGACAATTGTACCCAAGAAAAGAAAGAGATTAGGTAAGTTCCTGCATAAAGCTGTTTGAAGATCAAAGTTACATTGGCAAGTTAAACACGATGTATACGAAGAATTGTACTATGAATACAATTATGGACAAATTTTCTTTTTCTTTTCAGTCAAACAAACCATTTTAAGATGAACAAGTAATTTTATACAAAATGCTAAACTTTTCCTAAAAATCAACTTTGAAAAGAATTTTGGAAACTAAAATTGCTATTTCAAAGAGAATTATTGTATGATCTTTCTTTTCCCAAATGGGATGAACATAACATTGAGTACTCAATAAGGGTAAACTACTAGGACTAGTCTTTGAAGGGTTAGGGTAAGTCTCCCAGTAGGTGGCCACCTCTGAGGAGTGAATCCTTCCCAGATAGGATGCCAGTCCTGTAGGTCGTATCGGTCTGAGCTAGCAAGTATAGTCAAGTGGACTGTGTAGTTCTGGAATGGACAACCAGTAAGTTTGGGTGTAGAGATGGAAGTGTATCTCACCCGGTAGGCCGTACACCTACCTTGTGTTAGTATGCACAAAGTGTGGCATCCTGAACGTTCTTTTGCCATTGTGCACAAAGTGTGGTGCCATGGCTACTTCTTTTGAGTGGTTATATTTATTGTTTATGTGTATGATTTAAAAGGAAAACACTACTCTTCATTTGTGAAATTTATTTGAGGCTTGCCAGTACTTTCTTTTATGAAAATTTCTCAACTTGCATACATGAACTTTTTTATCTGAAGCACTTAAAGCACATGCAGGCTTATTGAGATTTGTGTCTCACCACTTTTTATACCATGCTTTCAGGTCGGTCATGCTGTGAAGGTTATTGATTAGAGATTGCTTTTGTTTTGAAAACTAATTTCTTTTCCTATATATTTCATTTGAGAGACTTTAGCAAATATTTATTTATTTTTGGGAATTGTTCATGTATTATTTGAGTTGTAATAAGTTTTGATTTGGATTATTTCTTTCTTTTTCTTTGTGAGTCTTAGTTATAAAGACACCTTGTCCTGTGAACGGGGCGACATCCCCAGCTCTAATAGGGTACGTAGGTAAAGGGGTGTTACACTTTAAGTTATGATGAACAATATGAGTGGATAAAAGATCTTTGAGAGGTAAAATTGTGGAGAATTCTGAAAAAAATTAATTTGAGTTGAAAAACTACAATGAGTAGAAACAACACTATTGTTGGTGTGAATTGAAAAAAAAAAAAAAAGCTCCTATTGATTATCGTTGAAGACCTTTAGTTGAAAAGGGGGTCAATATGGGGAGAAGTAGCAAGTGAATTCGGTGCACTCTTTTGAGGCTATCCCAAAGGCAAAAAGGCAAAAAAGAGCATAGAAATAAAGAATTGTTGGAAAAAAAAATGAGGAGTGATGACTGTAAAGGGGGCCAATATGGTGTGTGAAGAGGAATCCATATACTTGAGGCTATCAATTACCTAAGTCATTGAAAAATTTTGAGAGGAAAAAATTGGAGTGCTTTCCTCATATTATAACTTGAGTGTGTAATTTTTGAATTTATAATACTTGAGTTGGTAGATGGCTTGACCTATGTGATTCATATTATCTATAGATTTACTTGAAGAGTGAAATAATTTTCTTAGACTAATGTATACACTTAATTATTTTGACTTCAAGAGTTTTGAGATGTCTTGTCAAATGTTTCAAAGTTTGTATTATTTTCAAAGGGTATGAATGACAAGAACTGTATCTAAAGTTTGAAAGGAAGACATAATCTTTGCCATGGTGAAGAAATTTTTGAATGAGTAAGAACTTGTGTTTTCTTAATAATTTTTCTTGGACTAAAGTGTTTTGCTTAAGCATAAGAAAATGTTCAAGTGTGGGAGAATTGATAGGGGTTAAAATCACAATTCTTTTTCTTGTTATTTGAGGTTGTTTTAAGATACATTTATTGTAATAACTAGACATATTCATTCCTATTTGACATTTTGCTTGTAAAAGGTGTTTTTGACAAATATGTGCAGATTTAAGTTAAAATAGAGTAGAAAATGCACACAATGAGAATAGACGTGGTGCAAGGACCAATCAATAGACCAGGCACCAGGTCCATTCTGCTCCAGCAAAAGAAATTGAGCAAGCTTTAGGGGAATTCCAGAACAGACGTGGTGCCAGGTCTGGTAAGTGCACCTGGCTTCAGGTCTAGTCTATCTGCCAAGGAGAAATAACTAAAAATAGAGGGAAAATGGGGAAAGAACAGAGTATACCTAGAGCCAGGTGAGTTGAAGGTACTCGGCACCAGGTATGCTCTAGAGGCGAATATTCTGTACACTGAATTAAGGCTTATCTAATGATTTTGGTATTTCCCTACTCCTACTCGGCCAAGACTTCCTCAGCCATGAAATTGGCATCTAAGAGGCCTATAAAAGCACAAGTAAACACAAGGGTTCGAGATATACAAGAGAGAGAAGTGAGTTAAAGACCAGAAATTCTGAATCTCTCATTGAATGAGGAATTCACCCAAATCAAGGAGAATTGTTCAATGGAGTCTTCAAGGAAGAAGAAAGAGCATTGTTTATAAGTGCTTTCTTTTCTCTTTGTCTTTTTTCCCTTTAACAATGATGTATTCAATAGTTTGATTGTAATTTAACATTATTTTAGGATTCATGATTTTGTGTTAATTTAGTTCTTTGATCAATTTGTTGTTATCTTTGGTATTTGATTACTTGATTTCATTGGTTATTGATGCAAGTTCTTCTAATTAAATCAACAAAATAATGTTAGGAGTTTCATTGCATTGACTTCATATTTGTTGAATCTTAATGGATTTGGATGATGAAGTTAGGATTTTAGAACTAAGTGATCAAAGGTTAAGTTGATTTCGCCTTGACATGGGGTCATTAGCTAATTTCATGATTTTAAGGAATTGAGATTCATGCATGTTTTGGTTAGGATGGCTTGATTGACAAATCTGCTAATTGAATTAAGATATGAATGATAAGATTAATGTATGTTTTGGTTATGTTAGCTTGATTGGCAAATCTGTTAATATGAATCAAAATATAGGGTTCCATGGATTGACAAACGAAGTGGAATTTACCTAACTAAATTCATGATTTGACAAACAATTAAATTTTACTTTATGTTTCTTCATGATGCTAAGATAATAATTAATTAAGAGAATTGCTAGTTGGTTCATTATCATGTTTTCTAGGATAATTGTTTAAATTGCATATTCTTACCTCCTTGAGTTGTATATATTTCTTTATTTTTCTATTTATTATTTTCTCACTTTATTTGGGGTCAGTTAAATAATGAATGAAAAGTGATTATTGTGTACTTATTCCTTTAATGATCGATACTCATTCATTCTCTATACTATGCTTGCGATTAGTATAGTTGCTCATATATGTATTTTAGGATTAGTGTTTTAATTAAAACTTGACTAAGGGATGAATTTAAAATTGATAATTTTATACACCCAAAATTTACGCATCAGCGGGTATGTGATGCTTGACAATTTGAAAAACAAACTAAAACCTCTTTTAAACCCAAGAAAATGGTTTCAATATCAAAACCTCTTGAACTCATACACATGGATTTGTTTGGACCAATGAGGACCACTGGTTTTGGTGGTAAGAAGTATGCTTATGTAATTGTGGATGACTTTTCAAGATTCACTTGGACTTTATTTCTTGCTCAAAAAGATGAAGCCTTCTCTGAATTTTGAAAACTACTTAAACGCATTGAAAATTTTTTTGGTTGCAAATTGATTTCAATTAGAAGTGATAATGGTAAAGAATTTTGCAACTATGTTTTTATAAAATTCTGTGATGAAAGTGGTTTTTCATACACCTTTTTAGCTGCAAAAACTCCTCAACAAAATGGTGTAGTTGAGAGGAAAAATAGAACCGTGCAAGAAATGGCAAGATCAATGCTGTGTGAAAACTCTTTTCCAAAATTTTTTTGGGTTGAAGGTATGAATACAGCTTGCTACATCATCAACTGTGTTATGCTAAGACCCTTTTTAAGAAAAACTCCTTTTGAACTCATATTTGATAAAGTTCTATCTATTTCTTATTTCAAAGTTTTTTGATGCAAATGCTCCTCAATACTCGAGACAATCTTGAAAATTTTGATAGAAAATCTGATGAAGCTATATTTCTTAGATATTCTTCCAATAAAAAGGCATATAGAGTGTATAATAAAAGAACTCTATGTGTGGAAGAATTCATACATGTTGTGTTTGATGAATCGAATATATATTCTTCTAGAAATGATATATATTCTTCTAGAAATGATGATGATGATGTTGGAACCACAAAAGAAAAGGGCAGTGAGCAGCACAAGGCTCTATCATTTGACATTCATGCTAAAGAAGAAGAGTTAAAAGAACAATAAGCTGAAGTAAACAAACAAAGGACTGAAGAGGCCACAAATCAAGATTTACCAAAAGATTGAAAGCACAAAACTGTCCATCTAAAAGAATAAATTATTGGTGATCTTAGCTGTGAAGTTAAAACTAGACAGTATTTTGTTGATAACTTTGCCTTACTTTCAAGCATTAAACCTAATTGCATCGATGTGTCATTTCATAATGATTTTTGGATTATGGCCATGCAAAAAGAATTAAATCAATTTGAAAAAAATCGAGTTTGGAAACTTGTTTCTAGACCACTTAATTATCTCGTAATTGGTACTAAATAGGTTTTTAGAAATAAACTTGAAGAGCATTGTGTTGTTATTAGAAATAAGGCCAACTTACTTGCCTAAGGATTCAATAGAAGAGAGCATTGATTATGATGAAACCTTTACACCAGTTGCTTGAGTAGAGTCCATAAGAATGCTGCTTGTGTTTGCTTCATTCAAAGGTTTTATGTTTTACCAAATGGATGTCAAAAGTGTCGTCTTAAATGGTTTTATTGAAGAAGAAGTTTATGTTAAGCAGCCACTTAGTTTTATTCATGAATGCTTTCCAAATCATGTTTTTAAACACTTCAAAACCCCTTATGGTTTAAAATAAGCTCCAAGAGCATAGTATGAAAGACTTAGTGGTTTTCTTCTCTCAAAGGTTTATCAAAAGGCTTAATTGATACCACATTATTTATCAAAACTGAAAATTCTGATGAAATCTTAATTGTGTAAATTTATGTTGATGATATTATTTTTGGAGCTACTAATGATTCCTTATGTAAGAAATTTTCCAAGACAATGTAGCAAGAGTTTGAGATGAGCATGATGAGAAAACTTAATTTCTTCTTCAGTCTACAAATCAAACAAACAAAAGATAGGATATTTTTAAATTAAGCCAAGTATGCTAAGGAATTGCTCAAAAGGTTTGGAATGAATAAAGCAAAAGAAATAAGTACACCTATGAGCACATAACTAAAGCTTGATACAAATGAAAAAGTTAAGAAAGTGGATGAATCGAAATATCGAGGTATGATCAGAAGTCTCCTTTATCTTGCTGCCAGCCAACCAGATATTATGTTTTTAGTATGCCTTTGTGCTAGATTTCAATCATGTCCAAAGGAACCTCATCTATGTACTCTAAAAAGGATCTTTAGATACTTAATCAGAACACGTGATTATGGCTTATGGTATCCATGAACTAATTCATTTAATCTTGTAGGATATACGGATGCCGACAATGTCAGTTGCAAGGTTAAAAGAAAAAGTACGAGTGGACACTGTCAATTTCTTAGAAACTCCCTAGTCTATTGGTATAGCAAAAAGCAAGCTTATGTCTTTCTTTCAACAACCAAAGATGGTTACATAGAAGAGGGTAGTTGTTGCGCACAAATTTTGTGGATGAAAAACAACTTGCTTGACTTTGGTTTAAATTTTAATTGCGTGCCTATCCTATGTGATAATACTAATGCTATCAATCTGACCAAGAATCCTGTCCAGCATTTTAGAACTAAGAACATTGAAGTTAAACATCATTTCATTAGAGATCTTGTGCTTAAGGGTGATGTGTGTGTTGAATATATTCCAATTGATGAACAGCTTGCAGACATCTTCACTAAATCTCTAGCCAAAGATAAATTTATTCATCTGAGAAGAAGTTTGAGAATTACCAAAATTATGAAATTAACAATTCTGCCAATGATTTGTTTGTTTATTTTTACATAACTTCTGAAGATACAGCTTTTGGATGAAGCTTTTGGACGCAATATCTGAGAAATCTGAATCCAAAATCCCCTTGACAAAGTATCTCACATTCAGATTTTTGGACAAACAAATTTGGACTTAGTCTGAGTCCAAAATAGCTGCAACCCTAAATTGTGAAGAGCCTAATTTTTTTATTCGGATGAAAAAGCGCATGATTCTAGAACCCACTTTTTAAATTTTTAAATATCCGTGCGTTTCAAAAAGGATGATCCTATCTCTGTACTGATTAAGGGTACTTGATTGTACTTATCTACTCATAAACCTAGGAAATCACTAAAAGTTACTTTTCTCTCCCCTTGAAATCTGAAAACCACCATTGATCTCTCTACTTCTCTCTCACTTCGTATCTTCACTTTCTCCACTAAAACAAAAACCTCTAATCTTCCTCTCACTACTACCATGGCAAAACTACCAAAATTAGATAAAGGAACTGAACAAAAGACGAAGAAGGGCAAGAAAAGCAAAGCAGTGGCTAATACGAAAGTTGTTGCCGCTGCACAACCAGCTACCAAACAGAAAGGGAAGGAAATCGCTGCTGAAGAAACAACTTTTTATTCTGGCTCATCAATAGAGCTTTCTGTATAAGAAAGCTTTGAGACATAGGTAACTTGATTCCTTAACCTGAAATGTGAGTCTGAATTTAATGATTGGGTGATTAGAAATAGAACTGTAATATCTGGATATCGGGTTAATGCTGAGGCTTTTCTAAGCTTTTATGACATCTTAAATATGTTTGGGAATGTTAGATAGGGAGCTTTGCTATCAGTAAAGGAAAAACTGTACACCCCTTTGATTTGGGAATTTTATGCGAACTTGAGAAAATGAAGACTTGAGGAAATTGGTGGAGGCTTTATGGTTCACTGGTACACTTCTAGAGTAGGCGGTGTTAACATGGAATTTGATTATAGGATGTTGAATCGAATTTTTGGAGTTAGAGATAGAGGAATTCAATTCTTTAAAATGAACAAATTTCTAGAAGAATTGGACCAATTTTACTTGGGAAGGTTTGAGGCAAGATTTACTGGAGGGAAAAGTTTTAAAAAATCAAATGACAAAAATTTAAAGTAGATGAATGGTTTTGGAAGGATTCTGTAGCATATGGTGTCAACTATGGTTGCACTAAGCTTTGGGCATAAAACATCCGTGAGTATCATGCAAATGATACTAATATTAGCTCTGTCTAAAGGAAGACAAATCAGTTTTAGTTTTCTAGCAGTGAAACTGATGCTTTAATTAAGGAATACGTCTCATAAGGCGTTACCCTATGGCAATCTCTTGACCAAAGTCTTTAGACATTTCAATGTGAACGAATGTGTACATCATGGAATCCTTTGAGAAAATGGGATTTGTACAAGTGAAATATAAATGGGTCTTGCTTAGGGATGTGTCGATGAGGAAAGGGAGAAGTTGGTAAAAATCAAGGTCGAAGGAAAGAAAACTGCACCTGCTGCCCAAACAGGAACAAAATGGAAGTCAGACATAGGAGAAGAGTCCAAAGACTGAGAAGAGTGAACTGACTCAGAGAATCCTAAATGCTTTAAGCAGTTTGGCTGAAAAATTTGATGGATTTCGGATAGAAGTTACAACTGAGTTATAGAATTTTGGAACTAGATTGAGCAATGTAGAGGGAGAGAAATTGGAAAAGACTACTAAGAAAGTCCCAATGAACAAGTTCTTTCTCAAGAACAAATGGCTAGAAAAGAAAGTGCCTCTCCTCAAGTTGAAGAGGTGGCTGATAAACAGACTGAACAAGAAGTGCAAAAGGAACATGAAAAAGAAACAGAGGAAGCAGAAGAAAGTGAGAAGGATAAAGGGGAGGACAGTGAAGTTCTCACAACTGCTACCCCTAGAGTTGTATTAGAAGCTATAACTGGAAGCTCCTCTGGAAAATGCCAGAAGCATGTGGTCGTTAAGAGATAGTCTAGCAGAATTGGTGGTCAACATTCCAAGAAGGGTCCCAGCACTAAGCCTACAACCATCCATATTTCCTAACTTGCATATCTTGACTATTTCCTGCTATCCTTCTATGCAAATATTTCCTTTGATGAACAATTTTATGCTTTCTTCTCTAGTATTCGAACAATTTTTTTTTTTTTTTACCTAAACACTCTTACTTTTGCACTAATCTCTTGTTGATCTTTTTGATTATATGCTTACTATCTCGATCAGGGATTGATAATATGCACTCTATCTCTATTTTCTCTCTAATTAATCTTTGCACTATTTCTCTCGATTAGGGATTGGCAATATGCATATTATCTCTTTTGCAATGTTTTTTGATTGATTACAAAAGGGGAGAAAGTATATTGGTTTGGTTTATGAGGATTGAGAATTGTGAATTGGTTTTGAATTGTAAATTGCGAATATATTGTGGTTATGGAGAATATATTGTTGTGACTATTGTGAATTATGAATTTATGGATTGTGATTGTGACCGTTTATGGTTATGATTTGAAAATACGAACTGTGAATAATTGGGTGACTTGATGGAGACTATATTGAGACGTTGTTGTTGTTATGGACTAAGGAGATTGAAGTGTGGGTATAAGTTCATCGTGCATTTTGACAGATTGAGAATTGGTTAGATGATTTGTTTCTTGACTATAGTTGTGATATGCACTTTGCTAAATATTAGGATAATGAGGATACTTAAGTAGACATTTATGAAATATGTGTTGTTTCTTTTTGGTTGCATAGTAAAATCCTTGTGTTATATTTCCTTGAGAAAAATAAGTTCGATAAATTCCAAGAAAATCACTGATCTTTATTCTTGGGAATTTTTTTACCCTGCACACACACAGGGAGAGTTTTGGACCCGCATTTTTTCAATCCAAAATACCAGTCAAAAAATGACTCTTTAAAAGGCTAGCTTCTTCCTCATTTTACCTTATTTTGAATGCACATTTTGGAAGTTCAAAATCTTGAAATCCAGTCTCATTTTCAAACGCACTTCATAGCTAGCATCTCATTATCCTTTGTTCAAATATGCACATATATAGGGGGAGTATTACATCTTATGATCTATTTTTTACACTCTTTTATGTACATAAATATACATTCTTTTTTTTGTGACCTTTATGTGGCTATTCCCTATATAATAGTCCTTATTATGGAAGGAAGGAGGATATGGAGGTTGGTTGGGGCCATAAGCTTATTGAGCCATGTTTATGAGTACATGCTTAAATTTTCTTATTTTAATCTCATAAGCACTCTTTGAGTCTTATAATGAGAGAATGCATTTCAGTTAAAAATATTCTTATTTCTCTTGGTCTAATATGCCTGTACTATATATATTATTATTTTCATGTCACAATCCCATCAAGTTTGTCATCACTTAAAAAGGAGGGAGATTGTTAGCTCTAAGGGCGTTCTCCAATGTTTTGACTTATGACAAATATTGATGAGGACTAACTTGTGTGATCTATATATAATAGGACATGCTTGACCTTAGTTCTTTCAAGACATGCAAATAAGACTGCTAAGCAGCTCTTAAGAAAATGGAATCCAAAGAAGTGATTGATCAAGTACAACTTCAACTTAAAAGCTTGCAAATTGTGAAGTCCTTATGAAAGAACTTTAGAATAGAAATCATTGTTAAGGTATTATTTGTAAATTCATATGTCTCTTTACCTTATGATTCAATTTGTTTTTACCTTGAAGCACACAAATAAAATGATTTCAAAGAGTAGGTCTTCAGATGTTTAGATTCAGTAGTTTGGATGGACCTCTACATCCAAAACTCCATCCAATGATCTGTAGTATTTTTTAAAATGTTTCTGCTTAAAAAAAAATGTTGTTTTAGACTCACATTTTGGATGGACAACCTTCAACTTTGTGAATCCAAAATCCTGACAGAAAGTAACTAGCCGTTACTACCTGTTGGAACTTCAGGTTTGGCTTTTATAAAAGCTTTCAGAACTTGATTGTGAAGTATATTTTTGTGCTATCTTTCTCAAAAACACTCTTACACTTTAGAATACAAAAATCTCTTTTTTCATTTGTGCTTCAAAGTAAAATAAAATTATTCCAAAGGTTAAAGGTATTGGTGTTTAGTTGTTTATATTCTGCTCAATATGTGAGCTATATTTGTAATCTCTCTTTCAATCTATTTTGTATCAAGGTTAAGGAGGTAAAACCCAGTTAGGGTGAGGCTTGATTGTTGTGATTAAAGAGGTTGGGTGTAAAACCAAGTATGGTGATCCTCTTGTGTAAAATTGGTGTCACCTACCACCATTGAGTTGGGAAAAAGTTTTTAGTGAGTGGCGTTGAAATCCTTAAGTGAGAACTTAAGATAGTGGATGTAGATTACTTGAGGATCGAACCACTATAAATTCTTGAGTCTTTTCTTGTGCAATTTGGCTAAATCTCTTCACAACATTTTCACTGTCTTATAACCTTAAATGCTTTATCTTTTCCACTAAAATTAGTGGCCTATTTATAACCTTTACATTCGGATTTAAACTTGTCTTTGACATCTTAACTACCCATCTTTATTTTGTAACATTCTCTTATCATGTTGTGTTGATTTAAAAGACCCCTGCCTGCACTTTCGAATTCGTAAAGCACTCTTGAAGCCGCAAAGCATTTTTGCTATTCAGTTCGAATTGTTTTAAAAGGACCAGATTTTTAATCTACATTTGTTTGTTAGAAATCTTATTCACCCCTTCTAAGGTTTTTCAAAAACTAACTACGCTAAACTACTACAATAGAGAGTACATTAGACCCACACGAAAGAAGTCACAAGGATCATTAAGGAGTAAGAATACGGGAAATGACATGTACAAGAAGAAATCCCCACAAAACATGTTAAGTAAAGAGTAAACCACTATATTAATCAAATCCCAATTCGAGCACCGATATGAGTTTTCAAGAATAAACCTCACACTCTCTCGAGTTATGAGATTCCTTTTCTAAGTCCTAATTATTTAGTATCTCTACCTAATCAACCTAATCTAAGGAAGCATTACATTCACTCATCAACCAAAAGGTACCTGAAAGCCCTAAATATTCTTATCTCTAAGTAATATTGAAAACCCAATAACTACTAAGTTCTAATCTTTGAACCTCTCCCTCGAGTTAATCAAAAGAAAACAAACATTGGACTAATTAATTTAGTGTTCAACTCCTAACCCCATTAAGAGTGAAGCAATCAATTGAATAAATCAATCAGGCTTAAACTATCAATCTAACACAATAATACCGAAGTAATTAAATATAAGATTTGGAATTCAACAAAATATAGTAATAATTCAATACAAGAACATAGATTAGGGTTCATCCCTCAAATTCAACTAAAATAATATAAATTTCAATATTTTTTAAGTTCAATACAAAGAAAAAGAAACAACTTCACTCAAAGACAAGATATTAAACTTCTTCTTCTTTGGATTTCCTTGAAGAACCCCTTTTCTTTCTCCTTTCTTCTCTAAGATCCTCCTTTTCTTAGTGTTTCTTTGAGCTCCTTAAGAGATCTCATTGGTTCCTAGCCAACTAATAATGTGTTTCTAATGTTTATAATATTTTGTGTATGTGTGTGTGTGTGTATAGTATACAACGAAAGAAAATAAAAAAAATTACAGAAATGTGCAAATCTCTGCTATTGGGTGACTAGGGATTTTCCTAGGTCTCTAGGTTTTCTAGAGATGAGGCAGCCCAGGGAAATTGCCATCTTCACTTCTTGATGCGTAGTCTTTGTTCCTAGGTGACCTAGGGAGGTTGATCTTCCCTAGGCCACCATTCTTCTGGATAATGTTTCCTTCTATTGCACATACGCAGCCCAGGGAAATTGATCTTCACTTGGCCGCCATTCTTCATCTCCCTGGCCTTGCCTTATGCTTTAGGCGGCCTAGGGTACTTCCCTAGATTGCCTAGTTTTATTTGCACTTTTTAAATTATTCTTCATTTTTTGCTCTATTTTCCTCCTTTTTATCTTTATCATCTCAAAGTGGTATTTTCTTTGTTTCTTACAAAAAGAAGATAAAAAGGGTGTGATGAATAGTGATTTAAACACGAATTTATTATAATTAAAGCACAAAACACTCTAAAATATGCATATGATAAGCCATCATCAATTGCAGTATAGCTACAAATAGGCTATTCATAGCCAGAGGCTGGTTTAAACAGGGTTCAAGCCGACGGCCAACTTAGCATAGCCATATACTGGTTATGCTAAAAGAAAGGATAGCCACTGGCTGGATATGCATAGCTAATGACTGGCTATTCCTATTAAAAACCCAATTCCTATTTAAAAAAAAAAAAGATTTTTTGTTTTTTCTTTACAACACCAATTTTGTGATTTCCAAAAATAGTCCACTAAAATTTCTTTTCCCCAAAACTAGTCCTAAGGGTTTCCAAAATTTGATTTTGGACCTACTATTTTATTTTTTCCAAAATAGTTTTTTTTTTTGGAATTTAATATTTCATGTTATTAATTATGCTTGGAGTATTTTGGCATGTTGGCTTGGTTATGGACTTAGACCAATTAATTTTTCTTAATTATTTTTTTTTTGTTTCATGCATATTTATCACTTTGTTTTTTAATAATAGGGTCCGCGAGTACTGTATTTCTCTATAATTCTTGCGTAATTTCTCTTCTCTTCTAATTTTCCTCGAATTTAACTTGAGATTTCTTTATTAAGAATTTATGTAATTAGATTACATAGGTTAGATAGAAATATAAATTATTTTTCAGGTTTATGGAGATTATAACACCTCGCTACCTACGTACTCCAAAAGGGACGGGGATGTCTCCCCATCCAAATGACAAGGAGTCTTTGTAACAAGGTAAATAAATAACTCATCCAAAGTAATACCTCAAATAAAACTTAAACGTATTACAACTCAAGTAAAACTTATACATAGTCTTAAAATAAAGAATGACAAAACATTGTCGCTAAGCAAAACAACTAAAATGTAAAGTACTAGATCTTGAACTGTGAAACCCCATCCAAAACCAACCCTAGAGTAAGGGGGTCGGGATGTATATCATATTTTATTGTATGCATAAATATATTTTTGAATGATTTTATGTGCTTTGGATTCGTGATTTATAGTCTAGAAGGCTCAATTGTGCTTATTGAGTAGGAAGGGCAAAATGGTAATTTTACTTGAAGTGAAAATAGGGAGATAGCTTGAGGGTTAAATAGAAAAAATATTTAGAAGAGAAAATAAGAACAAGAGTTGTTGTGGTTTAGTGGTTAGAGCTTTGGAATAAATCCTTTAGGCCTTGAGGTCAACTTCCATCTTTTATGTTTTAGCATGATTAATTTTTATTTTAGATAAGTAGGCTATTTTCGACCCTTGCTTGCCATAGGGAGGAGTAGGAGTGTTGTCCTAGGGGAGGCATGAAAGGAATGTCCTAATCATACTCTTGTGCCCTACAAAAATTCTTAAGGGATTCATATCCTTTTTGCTCTCTAGCTTACCCTAATTCTTTATCAATTAAGTTGCTCAATTTATCCAAGCTATTTTATTTCCAGAAAATTCCAACAAGCTTCCTTGATCTTGGAGTTTCGAAAATGTCTATGTGAGGATAGCATATTGACTGAAAATGGGGAAGGGGTTATGGAAGGATCCCAAGAGAATTAATCTCTATGGTTGAACCTTCAAACTCCACCCTATAAGTGATCATCTTCTTCATGTAGCAAATCTGGAAAATTTTTCCAGGTTCTTGGTCAGTCCAACTTTCAAAATTTTCAGCCATTTTTCCCACTCAAATACTGCCAGAAAAATAGCCATCTTGATCAGCTTGAAGACTGAAAACTTTAGCCAAAATTCGGACTGCACAAAGCTGTGCAAACCAGAGAAAAATTCTGGGCAGAATTCACAGTATAACAGTCCAAAAACCAAGCTGTTTCTTCTAGCCTTCAAACCAGTAATTCATCTCTGTCTTTCCTCCATAAAGAAGTTTGGAAACTAGCCTTACAGTACCCTCCAATACCCCTTCAAACCTGCTGCAAGTCGACTGGAACATGGCGGAAGAAACAGCACGAAATTCCAGCAAATCCTGCAAGTGATCAACCAGAAATTCCAGCTTTGTTTCCTCTTCACCATTGTCCGAAACTCACTCCAATTTTCTGTAAACCAACCCTAGTCAGCCATGAACTCAACTTCATCATCTCCTCCATTGGTCTGCACGAATGAAGCTCCATGGCTACCCCTTAAATTACTCTATCAATCACTACAATCAAGCCTTCCATTGGAATTCAAAATTCCAGCAAATTACTCCATGAAAACCTCATGGTTTAAGCTTCAAACAACTAGAAAATCTTCCACCCTTACACTCTGAATTTTGGCCATTCTATAACCCATTCAAACATCATTCATCTCAGCAAAATCCCAGCCAAACCAGTCGGCCATTGAAGCTCTCAAAGGCCTCCATCAACCAAGCTATTCTTACCATATTTGCTACCTTAATTCACTCCCTAAATTATTCCTTTTGAATTTCAAACAACCAGCTTTCCTTCTTCTCCCTAATCTAAAAATTCAATCACCAGAATTTCCATACCATTCGGCCAACCCTTTCCAAGCAATTTTCATCCAGCTTCTCTCCATTCTCTCTATTCTCTCCATTTCTCCAAGAACACACACCACCATTCTCTAAGCCTAAGACCACTTTAAACACCTTCAATCTTCTCCAAAAAACTCCAAATCACATTTACTCATCCTCTAGAATCCATTTCTACAATTTATAACATCAAACGCTGAAATCAAGGTTCTACTTTCGGATCAAAAAACCAGAATTTTCTTGAAGACTCAAGAACACTCTCAAGGTAAACATGAATGATTATCTCCATCTTCTTTTCTCTTCGACCTTTAATGAAATATACTAATAATCTCTCTCTTCTCTTCTCTCTCTCTTTCTCTCGGCCGAAATGGTTACTCCAACGATGGCCATTTTCTCTTCTTCCTTCTTGGTTGGATCAAGTCTTCCAAGCATGTGGACTCTCTTGAGACTTCATTAAGGTAGTCATCATTTGAGTATGTCTCTTTAACCCTCTCCTTAATTCTAAAATCACGCCTTTTAGATATTGTTGGGAAAAGGATGGAATATAATTGGAGATTGAGTATGTGTTTATATGATGGAGTTGGGATTAAAGCATGAGGATGATTTGTCTTGGTTGAGTTTTATGATGTTTTAGGGTTTGTTGCATGCTCTTCATGTCATGAGTTAGTGTGGATGATTAAGCATGATAGATATTATGTTACCTTTGGTGAATAGGGTTTTATGTTCTTGTATTCTTGTTGAAGCCATGAATATGACTATGTTTAGTGGAGTTGGGATCATATGTTGGTAGATATGGATCTATGCTTTTATTCATGATTTGGATGGTTTGTTGATTGGTGTAGAGTTTATGTTTATGATTATGGTTAGCAATAGGAAAATTATGATCATGACCTTATTGATCCTAAACTATTTAAGTTAGCCAATTTTATTACATTAATAAAAATTAATACTATATTTTCTTCTAATGATTTCGAAACCCTAGGAAGATTTGGAATTGGGCTGATATATAAAATAATGATATTTTAGCCAAATACATGATGTCTTTTATTAAAAATAAAATATATAAATATTATATATAATAATATTAAATAAAGCCTTTTATATAAATAATCATAATAGGTAAAATATTAATCTTATAAGTCATATATTCATAAATACTAATATAATTTATTTATTAGCCTTTTAATCAGAATATATTAACATTTACTTATTATTAATTTTATTTACCGATTATTTTCTAACTAATAATTATTAATAGATTATTATTTTAAATAATATCATCTAAGACCTAGGACCCTTCATCAAATAAATCCTAATTTATTTATAACAAGATTTAAATTTACAACTTATTAGTAACTATTTTACAAACCCTAGTTATTTTATTATCAAGCTAGATTTATTTTATGAAATCCTTTTTGATTATTTAACCTTAAAGTTTGGAACACTAGGGTCATGATTATAGTAAGTTGAACTAGGATTATTTATGGAAGCAAATTTGGCTTGAGTTTAATTATGGCTTGTGTTTACCCTTGGCGGGGTTAGGTCAGCTTTGGAAGATCTTTGATTTAGCTCAAGCAAAGGATTAGGTAAGCTCCTGCATAAAACATATTTGATGTAAAAAGGTCGCTATGGCAAGCCAAATGTGAAGTGTGTGAACACTAATTTTTGTAAAGGCAATTGAGGACTATTCCCTTCTTATTTCAGACACATAAATTATTTGAAAACAAACAAGCAGTTTTTCCCAAACACTAAACTCTTTCTAAAACCAATTTTGACACAAACTTTGGAAACCCTTGATTGCCATTTTCAAGTAAAGCAATGTTTTATCAATTTTCTCCCAAGTGGGATAACCAACATTAAGTACTCAATAAGGGTAGGCTAGTGGTACTAGTTTTGAAGAGCAAGAGCGAGTCTTTTGGTAGGAGGCCACCTCTAGAAGATGAACTCAACTTGGAAAAACGACAGTACTACTTGGTCATGCCGGTCCGAGCTAGCTTGTTTTAGTCATGTGGACTGTGTGTTGCCAGAATGGACAACCGGTTTTGTTTGGGTGTAGAGAAGGAGGAGTATCTTACCCGGTAGGCCGTATACCTACCTTTTTTCAGCAAAGTGTGGCATTTTGACCGTTGTATGGTTATAGGGCCTAACGTTTGGTAACCCATGGCCGCCCTTTTGAAGTTCTACAACTTGCATTCATGAACTGTTTTATCTGGACACTCAAAGCACACACGGACTTATTGAGATTTTTATCTCATCACCTTTTTTATCATGATTTCAGGTCCATCCTACTATGGGGATGAGTAGCTAGTTGTTGCTTGCTTGGAAGATATTATGTTATTTATTTTATGTAATACTTTGAGAGATGATAGTAAACAATTTATTTTTGGATTTGTTCTTAAAGTTTTTGGGTTGTAATAAGTTTTTAATTTCAATGTATTGTTTTATTTTTGTTGTGTGGCCTCATTATAAAGTCCCTTTGTCCTTTGGACGGGACGACATCCCCGGTCCTGTTGGGCCTAGGTAGTGGGGTGTTACATGAACTCTAACCCTGACCCTGTCAGTAGTGCTTATGAGCTAAAAACATGCACAAATAATGTTACAAATAAATTTCCCAATAAGTCCTATGTGTGAGAGTGTTTATTTGAAACAATTTCGTGATATGCATTTTGAAATTCCAAAAGCACAATTACAATCATAATTAATAGTTTTAAACACATGAGTGATATTTTCTATTTGCATTCTCAATAAATAATTTTATTTTAAGGAAATTAACTACTTAATAATAAAGTGGACTATAAAATTCGGCATTAGAGCCCTGAGTTATGAAACCCTGCATTATGACCCTATATTGTGAAACCTTGCATCATAGTACGGTGGGTGATCAGCCCATAGGGTGGGGATACTCCTCATTCTCTCAAACCCCTCTAACTTACTGGTTGTCTATTTCAAAGAAATACATTCCCACCTGGAACTGGTTGCGAGCTCAAACTGGCCTGACTCTATAGCACTCTCACCTAATAAAAAATGAGTTCACCTCCTGGAGGTAGCCGTCTAATGGAAAGCTTGCTCGCTCCTTCTTAGGCCAGTGCTAGTAGCCTACCCTTATGGAGTACTCAACATTTTGCATCAAGAAAACTCATTAGCATCAAGTAGTAATTAACAAGAAAATATCCATCATGACTTGGTAAGACTTGATAAACCTTGATTAAATCATTTAGTGCAAAAGTCAAGTGAATTATTCAGAAATCCTTTTTGTTTAAGATATTAGTGCGTGAGTTGCAATAGAGTAAGAAAAGTAACCATGCTGAACATTTTAATACAAAACCCATGTTTCCAATAGCAAAATGTAATGTTTGACAATATTATAGTTGCTATATTTTAAAAATAGTTTTAATGTAAGAACTTACCTTGGTATAGCAAATTAATTTCTTAATCCCAATGAGTGGATCCTTACCCTTGATAACCTTCCAAGTCTAAAAGCAATAAAATAAATAAGCCACAACTTACACCTAATACTTTAGGAAATCATATTCCTTGTATAATTAATTCCTCATTCACATACCACAAGCAAAAGTTCAAATAAATCATTATCTAAACCTTTACTACATCCCTAAGTGTCAATTCTTGTAATTCTTACACATGCGGAATTATATAAATTAATAATAGAGCATTTCCTTAAAACTCCTAGGATGATCCCAAATTCTATCATTTGTCTCACTTTTCTTAAGATTATAGTTTACATGCAAATACCTCGAATTAATTTCAATTTTTATAGAGACATACGTAGACTTATATATAATAGAACATAAGTGGCCTTGCATAAAAAATGAACTTTATTTGCACTTAGAAAATTATTTTTTGCTATAGGATTATTCTGCCTAGCACAAACCAGCATGAAAGAAAATTTCGTAATTTTTAATTCCCAAATCAAAAAATTCAAAATTTTACAATTAGCATCTAAACACATAAAGCTACATTTTATATGTTTTGACCTTCTTCAAATTCAGAATTTATCACACTAAAATAATGTTATCAAACTGACTGTACAATAGAAACAAGGCTCCCTATCCCTTTAGTTTTTTAAAAAATTGCTAGGTTTTGTCCTAGGGTTTTTTTGCTTGATTTCTAATATCAAACATACTTTAATTATGTCTAGATTACAATATCAAAAGGCCCTACCATAATAAATCACTTTCCAATTTTATTTTGCCTTACATCCTATAACTAGCATACCATCACAAAAATTCCAGCTTTAATGGGTATAGGGTAAAAGTGCTTTCTTTTATAAAAATCTTTTGAAAAGTGTTTTCTTTTTTAATGTCTAAGTATGTTTAGATGATAATCATAAATTTTCAATCAAGGAATACATGTTACAAGTTTTTTAAAACCCTAAAATCCTAATTTCCCCTCTATAATAGCGATAACAAGTAAATCAAGGAAAAGAAACTACTCTAGTCATTACCTCTTGTTATGCCTAATTCGAATGACCTTAGAGGGATGAGTAGGTGTCTCATAGTTTCCATTGCCACCAAGATCGTCAAGGAATCGATCCAAGAATGGTGCTCCAAAGTTGTGATTTTGTGCAGAAATTCTCTGTAAGTAACAAAATAATTAAACTTTGGTAAAAGAGGAGAGGATTTCATGTACTAGGGGGGAGAGAGAGTGGGATGGCTGCTAGGGATTTTTAGGGCTCAAAAATCTGATTTAGATAGGCTTTTATAAGTGAATTATTTTATGTTTTGGAAATAGAAGAAAATGGAGAAGAATTAAGGAAAATCCTATTTTTCTGTAGGTTTTAACTAATAAAAAGCTTTCTTTAATTAATTAGTCAAAATTTTAGAGGGTTTGGAGAGCTAAGTGGCAGCCAAAGGAGTGGAAATAGGAAAAGAATATTCTCCATTTTTTTTCTAAGCATTAAAAGATTAAAATAATGAATCCCTTTCAAGTTATTTTTCCAAATATACAGTAATTGGGTTTCCCCCCTTTGTCCTCCCTCCCCCTAAGTGGCAGCTACTAGGCTTCTAGAAGACTAATGATTTCCTCAAGATATTCTCCTAACTAGAATAAATATTTAAATTTAGAAAATTAAATTTATCTCCGCATAAAATAAAATAAAGTAAGAGGAAAGGCTGGCTAGTCTAATATGGAGTATTTAAATATTTCCTAACATTAATACATAAGAAAATAAATAAAACAAACACATAATGAGTATTTAATAAATATATTGCGAATATACAAATATATTATAGATATATATACCTATGCAATTATTTAACAACTAGTAAATAGTTACCTAAATTATTTTAATTAACCACCACCCAATAATTAAACACACAACTTAGAGTTAGCTACATTTTCTCAAACATCCCAAAGCTCAACAATTCCTCCACAATCATACTCAAACAAATTCACTAATGCCTTGCCAAATATGTCTATATGCAAAAATGTTCATGTTATATGATCCATATATTCTCCCATTTCTAGGGGCATTTAGGGTGGGATGTCACATTCTCCCCCTCTAAAGAGAATTTCGCCCCCGAAGTTCCTACTATGTCATACCTGAAAGTATTTCTAGATATTTTCGCCTCACCTATTCCGTAGTCTTTCAAGTAGCATCTTGTGTTCCATGATGATCCCATGAAACCTTCACTATTGGAATTTGTTTATTTCAAAGTGTTTTAATATTTCTATCTAAAATCTTTACTGAATTCTCGACATAACCCAGGTCAGGCTGTAGAACTATTGGTTCTTCATTCCGCACACGGTCTGGATCATGTTTATACT
Organism: Voacanga thouarsii; assembly: GCA_026120185.1. NCBI lineage: Eukaryota > Viridiplantae > Streptophyta > Magnoliopsida > Gentianales > Apocynaceae > Voacanga > Voacanga thouarsii. Next base: position 1,889,552 of record JANUWF010001093.1, on the reverse strand, counting down.
TCTACAACTAAGGTACATGGAACATGTCATGCATTCCAATTAAATTATCCGGCAGAACAAAACACAAACCTAACTAAGGGATGCCATAATCCCAAAACACAAGCCCTAACGGATATAGTACTATACTGATTCCAGAGTACAAAGATAACTAAATCAGTAGATAATAATCTCCATCACTTGTAATCAACACCTTGCGATAGTTTTTCTGCATTGTTTTCCTTAGTGGTTTGAATAACTGGCGACTTTGTAGTAATATGAATTATCTTGATGAGATGTTTTGCTATTGTCTAGACTTTTATTCCTTTGATTTCTGCTCATTGGCAAACAAGTAATCATATCCTTCATGCCATATTCCTACTTCTATTGGGTTATAGATAAGGGTTGGAGTATTCTAGTGAGTGTCTTATGCTCTGCTCTGACTTTCCTATGAGTCAAGTCGATATATAGTGTGCAATTTTTCATTCTTCACTCTTGGCCAACAACTCATCTTCTTCTCGTAGTTGTATATTTTTGTTTCTTTTGGAACCATAGTGCAATGGCTTCAAATGGGCTCCCTTCAAAATGTTTCTTCTTCAAATCTTCTTTATCATGTATGTTCAATTGATCTCGAGAATGCGTCACTTCATTGTCGTCTACTTTGAAGTCTTGATTTCTTCCCTTCACTTCATTCGTGTTGAAGGCTTGAAATTCTAAATTATTTTGTTGAGCGTTAATGATTCCTCATTCTAGCTCAGTGCGATACTCACATTCTTATGACGAATCTCTACCGCTTCAAATACAAATATTGTTAAGTAAAGTCAAGCTTTAGTTTTTTATGATCCGCAATATCTCATATGTCTTCTTTTATTCAATGTAGATATGACTATTACTAGCTTCACCTGATAAGTAGAATAGTCGATGTTGTGTGACTACAGATTTTCTGTGACACATAAGCTACAGTCTTAATCTCTTGCACATGCATTTTTAAAGACAAATTTGTGAGTTCGAAGGGAATAATGTGAGTTTGAAAAAAAAATATAAGAATGAAGAGTAGGCCAAATTTAATGCCATGAGATGTTTACTAATTTAAGGAAACATAAATGGGTAAAATAATCAAATTGAGATAATTGACTATTAAAGAATTTTACTGCAGTTGGCGAGAATTGAATACTTCCGATAATTGAGTAAGAAAATTTCTTGGATATTCAAGTCTTAATATAAAACGTAAATTTAAAAAAGATATTGAGCACATAAATGAGCACATGAATGAGCACATGAAAGAAATATTACTTGAAGAAGAAAGAAGGAAAATTTTGTGCAATAATTAGAACTACAAGAAATTAAAAAATGAAATGATTGTAACATTGATTGTTGATAAAAGTATTATAGTTGAGAAGAATCAAACACTTCTGTTGAGTGATAAGGAAGAGTTCCTTGAATGCCCAACCATTAATAGAAAATTTACCAGAATTAACTGGAGACATTGGGTAGAAAGATAAACATTTCAAATCAATATCCCTAGGAAAAGAAAAGAGAGTTTTGAGTATCAAAGGGAACTATAAAAATAAAAGAGTGAAAGATTTGTAGAAATGATGAAATTAATATTTCAAAAATAAGAGGAGTTAACTAGAGAGGACATAAGCAACGTGTGCTAACTTAGAAGAATGAAATAAATCATGAAATAAATGGAGCAAATCCAATGAAGCAAAAATAGAAAGTCATTATAAAGGCAACATGTAAAGCATTTAGCAGAAGATTGAAAAGTTCGATGCATAATAGTCACAAAGGTTGCTTTAATCAACCAAGTCTTTAGAAGAAAATTCTTAACAAATAAAGAAGAGAAGAGTTAGTAAGAAATAGCTTGAAAAAGAAAGTGCATGACAAAGTATGTAAATCAAAAGTGTGAAGAAGAATAAGAAATAGATGAAATAAGTCTAACGAGATCAGGAATAGGTAGTCAACATGTAAATGGTATAAAAAAATTGATTACAATGTTGATGCATTTGTTATGGAGCAATTTTCTAACAATGAGTGAGGTAGCTAAGGTGGCTTTCTATAATCAAATCTTGGAGGAAAGCTCTTAACATCAACAATAAGTGAGAGGATATATTTTGTATGAGGAAACCTAGAAGAAAAAGTAAGGAAGTTAGATTGAATCACCACTATAGGAATTCACTGACGCGGCTCTCATTTCTTAATTTGATGTATCCACGTATAACGCCTAAAGTTCGACAGGTGAAAACTTTGATCTTCTCTTATGCTGTTGGAAATTCTTCTCTTTCTTTCTCTTTTACAATTGCAATATACATCTCCATTGTAGCCGCATCAGAGATGATGTAAAGGTTGCAATTCCTTTAACAAAAGACGATAGTAATACTCCAATCCTTAGGGTCATCTAAGCTTTATGATGTTTCGTGTCACATAAGCTCCTAAGTTTTTTTTTTTTGTTCCAAAGCGAGCACTTAAGTATTTTTTTATAGTATTGGGTTGTTGTCTCCATCAACTCTAGTTGTGTTTCTTTAATTAGTCAGCTGTGATGGTGGAATGAGATTTAAGCCAAAGTAGTCTCGAACAACTCTTTCTTGGATGTGTAATATCTCCACATTTGAAGTTTCTCTAGTTCGACTCCTTGAACTAATAATCAATTTCCATGTGTTTCTTCTTCCTACAGTGATGACAAATTGTCGAATTTGGAGCTACTTCCATTGAAGCAATCCTTATGTGTTTTCCCTCATTCTTCTATTGTTGCTCTATTAGCCTTTTAGTATGAAAATTTCACATCTTTTGAATCACTCTTGAAGTGGTCCTATCTAGGCCTTCCTCATTCGTTGGTGTAGTTGCGTCCATTATAGTAGTACAACTATAAACAATATCTATTTCCCATAATTATAGCTTCTCTAAATTCTACTCACATGTAATATCCAAATACCTCTCGAGTTAATATTCTTCAACCTAATTATTCTAGCCTAAAATTAAGGTACAAACATGCTATGTACTAAAAATAAATAAATTCATATAGCATGCTCAGTCAGATAGAAAACATATAAAGATATTGCATAGATATTTCACATAATATACACCACATGTAATCATAGGGCACTCCAGATAATGTCCTACTATTCACACATAATTAGCAGGCATAACGAAAAAATCACAAATCTCCAAAGTACAGATGTCAAAATTCCAAATTCTAGCGATAATCACCATTCCATAATATGACCCTAACTAATAAATCAGAACTAGGATAGTCAAATCAGAAGAATAAAATAAGTATTAAGATCGTATACCTCTTCATCATATATAGTCCTACCCAAAAAATCTCACATAAGCATACCTATCACATTCCCCAAAATATCTAAGTGCTCTTCTCAACATAGACTTTCTCTCAACCTTACCAAAGTTATCATCAATATAATACCCTGGGATAAAATTTCCTCTCACATCAACTTATCAATACGTAGCAAGATTTTTAAGTTCAAATTACCATCAAAAGAGCTCAAACACATATAACCGTAGTCATTCTTAAATTCTAAATTCTTGATTGTAAAGGTAATACTTAATTCTAGGCTCCACTCAAACTAGACTTAACTAACAATTGCAGATTTCACAATCTAGAATCTATTCCAATAATCAAAATATACATCTAACCATGCTCTTAGCTTCAATCTTACACTCATTGAAATTCAACTATTCAGGATCAATATCCTAGGCTATAGATTTAACTTCCGAGTTACTACTACGATATAATTCATACATATTAACAAATACCCGAGTTATGATAAGTGCAAGGCTTGACAAGGTCCATGCCTGTCCTGGTAGTCTTATACGTTCTAACAATCTAATTCGTACAGAATAGCTTAGTTTAGCAAAAATCATAAAACTTAAAATTCTAAATCAATTAAATCAAGATGACTGCCTAAACTAGGCTCTAATACCACTTGTAATACCCTTCTGCCACGTACCCCAAAAGGGGAAGGAGTGCCACCCCCATCCAAAGGACAAGGGGCCTTTATAACGAAGTAAATAAATAACTCATCCAAAGTAATGCCTCAAATAAAACATAAATGTATTACAACTCAAGTAAAACTTATACAAAGTCTCAAAACAAAGAATGACATTTCATTCTCAAATCCGTGCGGGGAAAGGACAATTATTCAACAAAATCTAGTGGATGGGGTTCCAGATTCATGAAAAACTAGGTTTGAACCATGTTATGAAACCAAGACAAGAATTCTTACTAATAATAAGAAAGGGCGTTAAGCATAATAAGAAAAAAAGGGCTAACTACGCATGAGGTAATTGTATGATTTTCTAAGGTAAAAGAGCTCCTGCCTAATTAGAAACAAAAATAAATAGAAACATAGTTCCAATAAAAGGAACCCAAGGACCGTATCCCTAATCTATGCAGAGTGTGTGCTCTATTCAACAATACAGGATGTCCCTCCATAACTTCCTAAAGCATTTCCCATGCAATGGGCTCTTTCTCCCTAATTTTACTTTTAGAAACTCCTATGTTCGAAGCAAGATGAAATATTATGACAAGGAAATGTTTGATTCAGTGGGAGAAGAAGAGGTAAAAATTGGATAAGTACAAGATCTTGAACTCTAGCCCCAACCCTATCAGTAATGCTCACGACCTAAAAACATGCACAAATAAGGTGATAAATAATTTTTTCAATAAGTCCTTTGTGTGTGAGAGTGTTCATTTGAAACAATTTTGTGATCTGCATTTTAAAATCTCAAAAGCGTAATTGCAATCATAATCAACAATTTTAAATACAAGAGTGACGTTTTCCATTAGCATTCTCAATAAATAATTTTATTTCAAGGAAATCAACCACTCAATAATAAAGTAGACATTGAAACCTTGCATTATAGCCCTGAGTCATGAAATCCTGCATCATGACCATGTACTATAGAACCTTGCATCATAGTACAACAGGTGATCTGTGAAACCCCAGTCAAAACTAACCTTAGAGTAAGGGGGTTGGGATGCATATCATATTTTATTTCATGATTAAATATATTTCTATATGATTTTTATGTGCTTTGAATTTGAGTTTTATTGTCTTGAACTCTTGTTGATGAGTATTGTGTGAGAAGGGCAAAATGGTAATTTTTGCCCGAGGTGAAAATAGGGAAATAGCTTGTGGATTGAATAGAAAATAATTTTTCTAGGGAAAATATCAACAAGAGCTGTTGTGGTTTAGTGGTTAGAGACTTAGAATTAATTCTTGAGGTCTTGGGTTCAAATTGCATCATGGAAGTTTTAGCTTGATTTAATTTTATTTTTGCTTGGGGAAGAGTAATTTCGGCCTTATAAGCTTGGAGTAAGGTAGGGATGATGTCCTAAGAGAGACATGTTAGGAGTAACCTCATTCTACACGCTTACCTACTCGAATTTCCCAAAGGGAATTCATTTTTCCTTGATCTTTAATTTTTCCTTAATTCTCAACTCATTAGTTTGATCAAGTGATTCTAGCCATTTTCTTTCCAGAAATTTCAGTAAAGTGTTGTGATCTTGTAGGATCAAAATGTCTTGGTAAAAGACTTCTTATGGTCTGAAAAATGTGGAAGAGTTGTGGGAAGTTCCAAGAGGAAAAATCCCTCTAGTGAGTTGGCTGAAAATTCCCTCTAGCTAGTTCATCTTCTTTCTTGGAATGAGCTGAAATTTTCCAGCTTGTTGTGCCTTCAAAATGTCGACTTTCTTAGCTGACATTCCCTTCCAAATGCTGCCAGAAAAATTTTCTTTAGGATCAGTTTACAATCTTAATTTCTTGGCCATTTTCGGACTGCTCAAAGCTGGAGCAACAACAAGAAAAATTCCTGTACAAATCGGCACTTTGAGAGTCCAAAACCAAGCTGTTTTCTTCCAGATTTTGTGCAGCACCTTGGCCATGTTTTTTCTCCATGAAGAAGGCTAGAAACCAGCCTTGAAAACCCCTAAAGTCCCCCTTCAAACCCTCTGCAAGTCGGCTGGAAATGGCAGCTGAAAATCTGCCCAGCGAAAATTCTGGGCAGTCCAAGTTCCAGTTTTGTTTTCTATTTTTCTCCCAGCCGAAACACCAACCTTATTCTGCAAAAACCTTTCTTAAACCTCCAGTAGTAGAGCTCCATTGTCCCCCTTAATCTTCTGCATGAAATTCAACAATGGCTATCCAAAAATCTCTCCAACAAATCCCTGCAATTTAGCTTGATTGATTTCCAAAATTCCAGTCACCTTTGTTTAGCAACTTCCCATAATGCATTCCCCCAAATAACCAGACTTCTTCTTCACCATTAAGCACCCTACTTTCGGCCACCATAAGCTCCCATAGACCAACATTAATCCCACCGAAATTCTGCTCAAATAGTCAGCCATGGCAGACTTCCAAAACTCTCCAACAATTAAGATATTCTTGAAATATTTAGTTTCCAAATTCACTTCCTAAAAATATTCTTCAAGGATTGTGACAACTAACCTTCCCTTTTTCCTTCCAAATCAGAGAAACAACTCCCTAAACCCTACAGAAATTCGGCCAGCCTAATTCCCTCAGAATTTTCGGCAGCTACACTACAATCTCTCAATTCCCTTCAATCTCCAAGAACACACTCACTACACCAAGAATACCTACTACTTTCTTTCACCTAATACCCCTCCAAATCACTTCAAACCTTCACTAAAATCTCCAGATTTGATCTACTTATTGCTGTGAGTCCATCGACACCATTCTTAACATCAAACTCCTCAAATCATATTGCTACTTCGGATTAAAACCAGAAAATTTCTGTGAAGGACAAGAACATCTTCAAGGTAAATTTACTCTATCAACTTCACCTTCTCCAAACTTGATCTCTAGTGAAAACCTATGTGAATAAACATACTAATGATCTCTTCTTCTTCTTCTTCTTCTTCTTCTTCTTCTTCTTCTTCTTCTTCTTCTTCTTCTTCTTCTTCTTCTTCTTCTTCTTCTTCTTCTTCTTCTTCTTCTTCTTCTTCTTCTTCTTCTTCTCTCTCTCTCTCTCTCTCTCTCTCTCTCTCTCTCTCTCTCTCTCTCTCTCTCTCTCGCGGCCGAAATCCCTCTCCCTTGGCTGGATGACTTCTTTTTCCATAATCATGCTCTCGCCATCTCCCTTAGACAAAGTTAGACATCTAGGAGTTGAGATATACTCTAAACTCCTTCCAGGCATTCATCAATCAAGTAAGTACCTTCAATCTTCCTTTTTAAACTCTAGAATCATGTCTCTAGGATGATGTTGTTAGAAGGTAGATGGCGATGGGATTTGAGTATGTGTTGTTGTGCTTGAAGCATGAGTATATGTATGATTGTGAAGGAGATGGGATTTATGCATGGATGGATTATCTTGGTTGATTGTATGATAATTTGAGGTTTAATGCATGTCTCCATGTCATAGGTAGTATTTGTGATGAAGTATGCTAGAGATTATGTCACCTTTGGTGAATAGGATTTATATTCATGTTGGATTGTTGAAGCCATGATCATATTTATACTAGTAGGGGTTAGATCACGTCTTGATAAATTTAGATCTATGCTTATATGCATGATTTGGATGATTTGATGAATTGAAGGGTTGTAACTGTTCATGATTGTGGTTAGCAATAGAACTATGGTCATGATCTAGTTGTCCCTAAGCTAATTTTATTTCTTCAATAAAATATTTAATATTATGATTTTTGGCTAGTAATTTCGAAAACCCTAAGAGGGGTAGATTTGGAATATTATATATATAATAAGGATATTTTAGTCAAATAAATAATAGCTTTTGCTAGAAAAATAAAATATAAGATATTATATATATAATGATAATATCAAATAAAGTCTTTTATGAAAATAATCATAATAAGTAAAATATTTACTATTAAAATTTAATTATTATCTTTTAGCCAAAACCTACTAAAATTTATTTAGTATCTTTCAATCAAGACTCATTAAAATTTATTTTCAACTAATTTTAATTATCAATTATTTTCTAGAAATTAATTATTAATAAATAATTATTTTACCTAGTACCACCTAGGACTTTTCATCAAATAAACTCTAAATTATTTTAGCAAGATTTAAACCTTCAACTTAATAGTACCTATTTCCTAAAACTCTAATTATTTTAAATATCAAAATTAGTCTTGGCTTATAAACCTTTTTATTTATGATTTGGCCTTAAAGCTTGGAACACTAGGATCATGGTTGTAGTAGTGAGTTGAGTTAGTTTATTTGTGAAAGTGGATTTTGGCTTGAGTTTGATTGTGGTTTGTATTTACCCCATGCAGGGTTAGGTCAGCTGTTGAAGACCTTTGTTGGGAGTAAGGATCAAGTAAGCTCTTGCATAAAACCTATTCGATGAAAAATAATTTTTTTTTATGGCAAGCCAAATATAGAGTGCATGGTCACTCATTTATGTAAAGGCAATTGAGGATTATTTCCATTCTCATTTCAGACAAATAAATTATTTGTAAATCAAGGGGCGGTTTTACTCAAAACCTAAAATTTTTTCTATAACCAGTTTTGCCCCAAACTTTGGAAAACCTTAATTGCCATTTTCAAGTGGAACTATATTTTGTTCATTTTTCCCAAGTGGGATACGTTACGTTGAGTACTCAATAAGGGTAGGCTAGTAGTACTAGTTTTGAAGAGCAAGAGTGAGTTTTCTGGCAGGAGGCCACCTCCAGAAGATAAGCTCAACTTAGAGAAACGTCAGTACTACTTAGTCATGCCGGTCCGAGCTAGCAGCGTTTTGTTCAGTCAAGTGGCTGTGTTTTGCCAGAATGGACACCCGGTTGTTGTTTGGGTATAGAGAAGGAGAAGTATCTTGTCCGGTAGGTCGATCACCTACCTTTTGTCAGTCTGCACAAAGTGTGGCATTCTGACTGGCAGTATGCACAAAGTGTGGCATACTGACCATATAGACATGGGGCCTAACGTGTGGTAACCCATGACCACCCTTTTTGAGTGGTTGATTTTATTGTACCTGTATGGTTTGAAAGCCAAAATGTCACTCTTGTTTTTGAACATCATTCATTGCTTGCCAGTATTTCTTTTGTCAGTCTGCACAAAGTGTGGCATTCTGATCGTTGTATAGTTATGAGGCCCAACGTGTGGTAACCCATGACCACCTTTATGAGTGGTTGATTTTATTGTGTACTTGTATAGTTTCAAAAAGAGGAAAACACCACTCTTGCTTTTGACTAATGTTTATTGCTTGCTAATATTTCTCTTATAAAGATTTCACACTTTACATCCACGAACTGTTTTCACTGAACACCCAAAGCACACACGGACTTACTGAGATTTCTGTCTCATCACCTTTTTACCATGATTTCAGGTCAATCCTGCTATGGGGATGAGTAGCTAGTGTTATCTGCCTTGGAAGAGAATGTTGTCTTTTATTTTTATGTATTGCTTTGGGGAGTTGAGAGTGGATGATTTTATTTATGGATTTGTTTTTCTTTTGGGAATTCATGGATTCATTCTGGGTTTTAATAAATTTTAAATTAAAGTATTATTTTTATTCCGCTATTTTATTTGTGTGACCTAGTTATAAAGACCACTTGTCCTTTGGACAGGGCGACATCCCCGGCCCTGGCGGGCTTAGGTAGTGGGGTGTTACATGATCAACCCACTAGGTAGGGATACTCTTCTTTCTCCCAAACCTCTTTAACTTACCGGTTGTTTATTTTGAAGAAATACAGTCTTACTTGAAACTGGTTGCTAGCTCAGACTGGCCTGACTCCATACCACTGTTGCTTAATAAAAAACGAGTTCACCTCTTGAACTTAGTCGCCTACCAAAAAGCTTGCTCACTTATTCTTAGGCTAGTGCTAGTAGTCTATACTTATTAGTACTTAACGTTTTTGCATCAAGGAAATTCATTAGCATCAAGTAGTAATCAACAAGAAAATATCCAGCCTTGGAAAACCTTGATTAAATCATTTAGTGCAAAAGTCAAGTGAATTATTTTGAAATTCCTTTTGTTTAAGATATCAGTGCGTGAGTTGCAATAGAGTAAAAAAACACTAGCCATACAAAATATTTTAATACAAAACCCATGTTTCCAATGACAAACCGTAACATTTGACAAAATTACAATTGCTATATTTTAAAAACAGTTTTAATGCAAGAACTTACCTTGGTATAACAAATTAATTTCTTTATCCTAATGAGTGGATCCTTGCCCTTGATAACCTTCCAAGTCTAAAAGCTAGAAAATAAATAAGTCACAACCTACTCTTAATATTTTAGGAAATCAGATTCCTTATATAATTAATCATTCACATATCACAAGCAAAACTTCAAATAAATCCTTGTATAAACCTTTACTACATCCCTAATGAAGGCATAGGAAGCGGGAAAACAAAAGGCACGCAGTGGAAGCGAACATAAAAAAAACTGAAAAAACATAGCAGGGGATTCCAGGACAGGGTCGGTGCTAGTTGCGCCCTGTCCGAATCCCAAGGTTTTAAAATTTATACCTCTCATTCTGGTTCACAAATGTGGCTGGACTGGAACGTGCGCAACCGGGGTAGGTGTGCTGGTGGAAGTCTCTAGTGCGATTCCTGCAAATCTCCTACTCCGCCTTTCCATATATGTGAATGCCGAACTCTCGGTCTTCCAGTATATGGCTTGCCTAACTACCGTTTGGTGAACAACTAACAGGCTAGGGAATTTTTCTGGAGAGAGAGAGAGAGAGAGAGACGCCTGGCCTTTCACAGAGAAGAAGCCGTCTCTTAGAATGTGTGTTCTATAACAACGACGTTGTTTCCAATCCTCTTGTTTAACCTAAATAAAATCATAGTTTAAACTGGACTGGGCCATTGGACTCTTAGTTTAACCTTTTGGGCTTAATTAAGTAATCTGATTAGAACCAACCTAATGGCCCAATTAATAATTAATTTTCTAGCCCAAATAAACTAGTCCAATTAATAGGCCTATATTAGTTTTGTCCCAGGTTAATCTTTAATTATTCAAACTGGCCCAAAGCCCTGAATAATTAATTAACCCACTAAACTAATTTAATTAATTCTCTCTCTCTCCATGGACCTTTATTTTATTCTAGCCCAATAATTAATCAGGCTACTTAAATAAAATAAATTCCATTTAATTTAAGAACAATTATTTAGCCCGTATTTAATTAGGACTCACGGTTTATACTGGGGACCAAAAGACACACTGTATTGGCTACTAAAATGACCAAAATACCCTTTTCATATAAATAGTTGTATTTTGCATTTTAAATATTTCATGATATCACCATAAGGAAATATTGACCCTAAGGACAGTGCTGCGTTAGCAAAGTCTCCGACCTACAGGTGTAATGACTAAAATACCCCTCTATACATCGCCGTACATTCAGAGAGGAAGAAGTGTACTAACACCTCTCTAAATGACATCTACCATCCTTAGGTCTCTAGTCCAATGATCCACGACTTCCTGGATTGTTTCTGCTTTCCAAGAGAGCTACCGTAATGCAAACATCAAAGTTATGTTTCGCAGGGCCTTAGATATTTAGATCATTCAGACAACCACAAGGGGCGATATAGTATAGAAACTATCTTATACAAGTTTGTCTTAACTAACTAGTCTTATATACCTAACATGCAAGTATATTAGCTCTACGATAGAACCTCAACTATAGCATATCAAAGCATATGCTTCCAGCTTCGTCAGACCACCAACTCATACTCAAGTCGTGGAGTACTATTTCATGCTGTAGTGGTAGTAGTCTAGGTTTCTACTATATAGTATTTTTAGAAACCACTACTACAGGTCCTGTTCTATGTATTCGAAATACACTTATGTCATGAAATGAGTGGACTACTCACTGGCTAAAGGTAAGCTATTCCCTATTTAGAATTCACAATATAATAGCCTAGACATGATGAGATTTCCATTCTCATCAATCGGTTAAGAACAAAAGTTTATGTGTTAAGTAATCCGTGATTTATACCTTACTGCGAAAGACCTCCATTCACACGGACCACTTATCTAAACACAATGGGTCTTTTTCCAAACGTAATTGGGCACAAATAAAATTGTAAATTCACAAAAAATTTTGAAAATAAATTCTTTTATTAAAACATTCGTTTTTTTTACATCAGAAACCTAGTCTAAGAGGGCATACATCCTAACAATCTCCCATTTGCACTCTAAAACTAAGTAAGTCCGTAGGTGCCCACCTCTATGGCGTTTAAGTGTCTCTTGAAGACTCTCTCAGCCAAAAGCTTGGTGAATGGATCTGCTAGATTGTTCTCGGAGGCAATTTGTTCTACCACGACTTCCCGTCTCTGGATGAAATCCCGGACAGGCGGAACTTCCTCTCGATATGCTTCCCCTTCTTATGGTTCCGAGGTTCTTTGGATGGCGATACTGCTCTAGTGTTATCACAATACATCACAATCGGCCTGTCCATGTATGGCACGACTCCAAGTTCTGAAAGGAACTTCCGGAGCCAGACTGTTTTCTTGGATGCCTTCGAAGCTGCCATATACTCAGCTTCCATGGCTGAGTCAGTAATGCAAGATTGCTTGATACTCCTCCATGAAATAGCTTCTGCAGACAAGGTGAAGATATATCAACTAGTGAATTTTCTCTCATCCTTATCCACCTAGAATTCTAAGTCTGTGTATCCTGCAGGAACCAAGTTATCAGCCCTGTAAACCAGCATATAATCTCTCGTCTCCTAGAGGTACTTGAGTATATGCTTTACAGCTTGCCAATGAACCTCCCCAGGGTTTGACTGATATTTGCCAATCAAGCCACGACAAAGCATATATCTGGCCTAGTACACAGCATGGCATACATGAGACATCCCATAACCGAAGCGTAGGGAATCCTACTCATTTTGTCATTTTCTTCTTTAGACTTAGGACAGTCCCTTGAAGAAAGTGACAACCCATGTCTGCAAGGAATTAGAGCTCCCTTCCATGAGTCTATGTTGTACCTGGCCAGTATCTTGTCAATGTATGCCGCTTGGGATAATCCTAACATTCTCTGCTTCCTATTTCTAAGAAGTCTAATCCCAAGAATGTAGCTGGCTTCTCCGAAGTCCTTCATACTAAATTGACTAGATAGCCAAACCTTTGTAGATGACAATAACCCTACAACATTTCCAAAGAGTAGAATGTCATCCACATACAAGACAAGAAAAATCACATTAATGCCTTCAAGTTTCCTGTACATGCATGGTTCATCCTCATCTTGAACAAAACCTTAAGACTTTACAGTCATATCAAAAAGAATGTTCCATGCCCTTGATGCTTGCTTAAGTCCATAAATAGACTTCTTAAGCTTGCAAACTATATGCTCTTGGCCTTTAATAATAAAGCCTTCCAGTTGGAATATATAGATGTCTTCACTAAGATGACCATTTAAAAATGCCGTCTTGACATCCATTTGCCATATCTCGTAGTCATAATAACATGCGATGGCAAGGAGGATACGGATGGACTTAAGCATGGCTACCGGGGAAAAAGTTTCCTCATAGTCGATTCCCTCTTTCTGAGTATACCCTTTCTCTATAAGCCTACATTTGAAGGTTTCTACCTTCCCATCTACTCCCCTCTTTCTCTTGTATACCTACTTACACCTTATGGGTTTTATCCCTTCAGGTGAAGCTACAAGATCCTAAACCTGATTGAGATACATAGACTCAATCTTGGCTTTCATTGCTTCATGCCATAGGTTTGCATCGACATTAGTAATAGTCTTCTCATATCTAGTGGGGTCTTGTTCCTGATGGTCAGAGACTAGCTCAAAAGCTTCTCCAGTCTACCTTTCTGGAACCCTAGACATTCTCCCACTACGATAAGGCTCTATTTGTACAGTCACTTGAGGCTGTGCCACTTCTTGTTCCACAATCGGGTCAAAATTTCCTGTGCTAATAGAAAAAAGATAGTAGCTAGGGCTATTTTGGTTTTCAGCAAAACGAGAGAGAGAGAGAGAGAGAGAAGACGTTTATTTTTTGTGGCTCCTATTTTCGTGTGAATCACCATTGGATTAGGGTTTTGAGAAATCTAATATATGTTCCAAAATCCACTAAAAATCTAAAATTCTAAAACAATTAGAATTTTCTAATTGTAATTGGAAACATCAAGTTCCCACAATTACAACTTGGACCACAAATTATAACTAATTATAATTTATCCACAACAACTTCTCTTTCTCGCAATTAACCCCTCTATGTTATCAAATAACATCTTGAGTATATAATCCTCTATTATGTGTGACTTATTAGGTTTCCCAGTCAATTGGTAGCAAGAATGAATTAATCCAAACGTCTTTGAGATTAATAATCCATAATTAATTAGAATTAATCCTATTAATTCTAATCAGGATTGGTTTATTAATTTATCAGTTAATAAACCCATATTCCCATATCATGAGCGGTATCTAACAACACATCATGACCACCCAAGAGTCTAGGAAGTCAAGTGGCTTGACATGAACCCTTCAATAACAAACTTCAGTGTAATTAACTCCTTTCACCATACAATATCTCATTCGGTTTGGAGTACGGAATTAGTGCCAACTCCCTCCAGAATTAATTCTGGCTCGAATATAATAGTACTTGTACCAGGAACCCACTACTCTAGATGTGTATCAATTGGAACTGTTTCCAATACACAATCGCCTTGGCCAAGGACTTTCCGAGTAGTAATTCCTACAAGTGGTCGTGAGATATTCGCCCTTACTATTAGGAGTGGTAAATCTTTTATTGACCCTCTCAATTACTTTTGTTTACCTCACAATGTACCTAATATCCATTCCATAGATGGCCCTCGATCGAGCTCCGGAGATTGGAATCAAAGTACAAAGCTCAGCAAACAATGTACCTTGGAGATCTCAAGTCTAAGGATACTTGCACGTTTGCTATATTGAGATTATATCACTGCTACTAAATAGTTATCCATGTGATTATCTCAAAGTTAGGTTATCCAATGAACTTGTTCTATTAACAAGCATCCATGTGTTAACTTTGAGTATTTCAATACTCATAGTTATGAGAACTATCGCTTGATCAAATCAGGAAGTCTAACACATACTAGTCTTAACGCATTAATGATGTCCTATCTCATTAATACTATGACTAGGGACTATTTAAGTACTAACACTATCCAGTGTAGTAGGAATCTCATATCATGATCTTTATCATGATTTCCTTAACACAGTGTTGTACTAGAGACTTTATCGAATTGTTATATTACTTAAAGTAAACAAAAGAAACTGTAAGATCAATAATGCCTTTTTATTAAAATAAAATGTGTTATATACAATGTACAAGTGATTGCCTCTAGGGCACAACACTAACAAACTCCCACTTGCACTAGAGCCAATCATTCATGTATCTAATACCGAATAACTCAACATGACAATCCTGTTTCTTTTGGGATAGTGCTTTCGTAAGCGGGTCAGCTATGTTCTTATTCGTGGAAACTCTCTTTATCTTTATTTCCTTAGCTGCTTCAAAAATATCCATGTACTCAACTTCTATCTTAGAGTCGGTAATAGTCTCTTGTTTGGAACCTTTCCAACTTATTGCCCCTCTGCACAACGTAAACACGTAGCCGGATTTTGATTTGAAATCATCTTTGTCAGATTGAAAACTGGCATCACTATACCCGTTTATTTTCAAAGCACATTCTCCATATACTAAGAACATATCCTTAGTCCATCGTAAGTACTTAAGAATGTTCTTTACAGTTGCCCAATGACCCTCAGTAGGGTCAGATTGGTATCCACTTGTTAAACTGAGAGCACAAGATATATCATAGCGTACATGATAGATCCAACTGCCGAAGCATATGGAATCTTACTCATGGAATCTTGAAAACCCACTTGCATCCAATAGGTTTAATTCCTTTGGGTGGATTAACCAAAGTCCATACTTGGTTGTCATACATGGAATCCATCTCTGACTTTATGGCCTCAAGCCATTTACTAGATTCTAAACTGTTTAGAACATCCTTGTAGGTAGTAGGCTTATCTTTATCTATGAGCAATACGTCATTGTGGTCACTGATGAGAAATCCATATCTCTCAGGTGCCACACGTATCCTACTAGATCTATGAGGTTCTTGTGTATTAGAAGGTTCATCTATTCTCCTAATAGATGTGGGGTTAGATGGTTGATCATCGTTTGTTTGATCTTCATGAACTTCACTAAGTTCAATCTTACTCCCACTGTCCCCTTTGAGCATGTGCTCATTCTCTAAGAAAATGGCATGCTTCGGAATAAACAATTTATTTTCGGAGGGTAGGTAGAAGTATTATCCGAAAGTTTCTTTTGGATATCCAACAAACAAACATTTGTCAGACTTACTATCAAGTTTGTCTGACTGTGGCCTTTTGACAAAGGCAGGACAACCTCATACTCGCAAGTGAGATATCTTTGGTCTCTTACCAAAGAAAATCTCAAATGGGGTAGTATCAACCAATTTTGTTGGAACTCTGTTCAGTATATAAACAGAAGTCTCTAGTGCATACCCCCAAAATGATTTTAGAAGGTCTACAGAAGCTATCATGGTTCGTACCATATCTAGAAGGGTTCGATTCATTCTCTCAGATACACCGTTATGTTGAGGTGTATGTGGTGGAGTCCATTGAGATAATATCCCATTATCTCTAAGATAACTCAAAAACTCTTGGCTCAAGTATTCTCCTCCTCGACCAGATCTTAAAATCTTAATACTTTTGCCAAGTTGTTTCTCTATTTCATTCTTGAAGTCTTTGAATCTTTCAAAGGCCTCAGATTTGTATTTCATTACATACAAATATAGATATCGTGAGAAATCATCGATAAAAGTTATGAAATAGTTATAACCTCCCCTTGCTTGTATTGACATTAGACCATATACATCAGAATGTATGAGTTCTAATAACTCCTTAGCCCATTCTCTTTTTCCTGGAAAAAGAGTTTTAGTTATTTTACCTAGTAAACAAGACTTGCATGTGCCATATGATTCATAATCAAATGATCCTAAGTCACTAAGCTTGTGTAACTTAGAAACACGATTCTCGTTTACATAGCCTAAACGACATTACCATAAGCAAGATGTGTTAGAGTTATCCATTTTAGGTTTCTTATTGTTTATATTGAGAATTGGATTATCCAAGTCTAGAACATATAAACCGTTAACCAAAGTTGCTGAACCATAATGAATATCATTCAATGAAAAAGAACAACATTTATTCTTAAATATTAAATAAAATCCATGTAAGTCTAAACACGCAACTGAGATAATATTTTTCATTAAAACTGGTACATAATAACAATTTTCCAATTTTAGAATTAATCCTGAAGGTAGGTTAAGCTCGTATGTCCTCACAGCAAGTACATCAACTTTTGCCCCATTTACAGTACGTAGGTCCACGTCGCCTTTTTCTAGCCTTCTACTGCTCTTTAGTCCTTGCAAGTTATTGCACAAATGAGATCCACATCCGGTATCTAATACCCATATCTCATTTCTAAAGGCAATATTTATCTCAATCATAAACATACCCGGAGTAGAAGTAGAAGTGCTTGTAAGCTTCTCCTTCTACTTCTTGTCCTTAATATTCTCCAAGTAAGATTTGCAGTTGCACCTCCAATAGCCCATTTTACCACAATGATGGCATGGGCACTTGGTAGCTGCGTACTTCTTGTTCACACCACCTTTGGGCTTTATGTGAGCCTTCTTCTTCTTCTTTTGAACTTTCTTCTTAGAAGATGAAGATTCTACCATTAAAACTGTATTGGAATTCTTCTTCGTGGAGGACTCCGCAGTTTTGAGGAGATTGATCAACTCAAGAATAGTGGACTCAATCTTATTCATCTGATAGTTAGTCACAAATTGTGAGAAACTATTAGGCAAAGACTGTAGAATTAAGTCAACACTTAAGTCATGATCCATTGCAAACCCGAGAGATCCAAGCTTCTCTATTAAGCCCATCATCTTCAGCCCATGAGTGGCCACAGAAGAACCCTCTGCCATTTTGCAATGGAATAGTTGCTTCGATATCTCGTATCTCTCAGTTCTGGCTTGGGCATCAAATAGCTCTCGACGATGTAAAATGATCGATTGAGCATCCATATGCTCGTGTTGTTTTTGCAACTTGGGAGTCATGGATACCAGCATAATACATGATGCTGTATCACTATCCTCCTTGTGCCTCTTGTGGATAGCATGCTCATCAGCATGAGCATCTTGAGCTGGTGGTGGCGGACTTGGAGCATCTAGCACGTAGAACAACTTTTTCGATTTGAGAACGATTCTCAAATTTCTATACCAGTCGAGATAGTTTGATTCAGTTAACTTGTTGATTTCCAAGATGCTACGTAAGTTCAGGCTTGTTGACATAATGCAAGTGACCTAGATGTAAAGATAGAGGACATTAGCTACTTGTATATGCACATGATATGCAAATAATTAGGACTTTAATTAAACGTATTTTTACTCCACTATTTTACTCAAACCAATAGTCCCCACTATTGATTCGGGAAAGCCTGTTGGAAGCTTTGCTAGTGGACCGGCGGTATCCAAATTCCTCAAGAATAACTTTGGGTTTGCCCAACAAGCTACCATTGAGTTCATTAGTAGGTATCCAATACAAATTACATCGTATGTAACTACCGGATCATTGGGTGATTAACAGGTTTTAATCTTAAAGCCTTTAGGGCTACTCCAACTTTTCCTCTAAATTTCTTTATACTTGAGTTTGCCCAACTGGGATAAAGAATTTAGTTAAATCCGACCCATTAATCAGGAATTTAATTCCAAAGGAATTTAATTCCATAGCTTGAACATTCTCGATGTCAAGTAGGCTTGGGTTTGCCCAACAATCTAATCTCAAAAAAGGACTCTCATTCTTACTATATTAAGAATGGATAGTGCAAAATAGAATGGAACCGGCACCGGTTTGGAAGCCAGAGCCGGCGCCGGCTCTGTTTTGGTTTCCAAAAATTTTTCTCTTCCAAAAACGATTTCTAGACATCATGAACAGAATGGAACCGGCACCGGTTTGGAGGCCAGAGCCGTCGTCGGCTGTAGTTGGGTAGTGGCGGCGATTTTCAGAAAAATTTTTCAGAAATAATTTTTGGTGCTCTAATCTTCTGCAGAATTTTAGTGAGAACAATTCTCAATAGAATTTTCTATTTTGAAACTCAAAACAACAACCAATTTGTTAGTTTAGACAAAAAAAAATAGAAAATCAAATTCACGAGATGAAACAGAGGGCAACTACCATGTTTAAGAAAACGTTTTTCTATAGAAAATTTTTAGCACATAAAGAAAGCACCTTTCGAAATATGCTATAACTTTTACACAATCATATTGTGCTACAGACCCAATCCACAAAGCTCAAAATGATTTCGACTTGAGTGAAAACGATTTTCACAGCGAACAAAGACAAACACGAATATATGAAAATAGTTTTTCATGCCAAAATAATGTCGGTAGACCACACATAGCATGGCTCTGATACCACTATTGAGTATCTCAGGCATGTATCCTATAAGACGCAGTGAAAAATAAAACGAGATACCATCCCAGGACCCGCCTATGTGTGAAAAATAAGACATGAAACTAATAAAGGTAGCCGTTTTTTACCTTTGTTTGATTGTCTAAAGAACAAAATTTCTTCTTCAAGTCGAGGCGCGATCCATCAATCCTCTTGTACAAACTCCATGTGGGTTGAACGTCTAACCACTATAATAATAGCATGTGATTATCTCTAACAGTAATCCACATAGAGGAATACTCAAGCACCAAAATTTCCTATGCTAGCAGAAAAAAGATGGCGGCTAGGACTGTTTTCGTTTTTAGCAAAATGAGAGAGAGAGAGAAGAAGAAGACGTTTGTTTTTTGTGGCTCCTATTTTCGTGTGAATCACCCTTGGATTAGGGTTTCGAGTATATCCAATATATGTTGTAAGGAATTAGAGCTCCCTTGCATGAGTTTATGTTGTACCTGGCCAGCATCTTGTCAATGTATGCCGCTTGGGATAATCCTAACATTCCCTGCTTCCTATTTCTAAGAAGTCTAATCCCAAGAATGTAGCTGGCTTCTCCCAAGTCCTTCATACTGAATTGACTAAACAACCAAACCTTTGTAGATGATAATGACCTTACTTCATTTCCAATGAGTAGAATGTCATCCACATACAAGACAAGAAAAATCACGTTAATGCCTTCAAGTTTCATGTACACGTATTGTTCATCCTCGTTTTGAACAAAATCATAAGACTTTACAGTCTCATTAAAATGAATATTCCATGCCCTTGATGCTTTCTTAAGTCCATAAATAGACTTCTTAAACTTGCAAACTATATGCTCTTGGCCTTTAATAATAAAGCCTTCCAGTTGGGATATATAGATGTCTTCACTAAGATGGCTAATTAAAAATGCCGTCTTGACATCTATTTGCCATATCTTGTAGTCATAATAACATGCGATAGCAAGGAGGATACGGATGGACTTAAGCATGGCTATCGGGGAAAAGGTTTCCTCATAGTCGATTCCCTCTTTCTGAGTATACCCTTTCGCCATAAGCCTAACTTTGAAGGTTTCTACCTTCCCATCTACTCCCCTCTTTCTCTTGTATACCGACTCAATCTTGGCTTTCATTGCTTCATTCCACAGGTTTGCATCGGCATAGCAACAGCCTCCTCGTATCTAGTGGGGTCTTATTCCTAATGGTCAGAGACTAGCTCGAAAGCTTCTCCAGTCTACCTTTCTGGAACCCTAGACATTCTCCCACTATGATAAGGCTCTATTTGTACAGGCACTTGAGGCTGTGCCACTTCTTGTTCCACAATCGGGTCAAAATTTCCTGTGCTAATAGAAAAAAGATAGTGGCTAGGGCTATTTTCGTTTTCAGCAAAACGAGTGAGAGAGACATAGAAGAAGATGTTTATTTTTTGTGGCTCCTATTTTCGTGTGAATCACCCTTAGATTAAGGTTTTGAGCAATCTAATATATGTTCCAAAATCTACTGAAAATCTGAAATTCTAAAACAATTAGAATTTCCTAATTGTAAATGAAAACATCAAGTTTTCACAATTACAACTTAGACCACAATTTATAACTAATTATAATTTATCCACAACAACTTCTCCTTCTCTCAATTAACCCCTCTATATTATCAAATAACATCTTGAGTATATAACCCTCTATTGTGTGTGACTTATTAGGTTTCCCAGTCAATTGGTAGCGAACATGAATTAACCCAAACACCTTTGAGATTAATAATCCATAATTAATTAGAATTAATCATATTAATTCTAATCAGGATTGGTTTATTAATTTATCAGTTAATAAACCCATATTCTCAGATCATGAGCGGTATCTAACAACACATCATGACCACCCAAGAGTCTAGGAAGTCAAGTGGCTTGACATGAACCCTTCAATAACAAACTTCAGTGTAATTAACTACTTTCACCATACAATATCTCATTCGGTTTGGAGTACGGAATTAGTGTCAACTCCCTCCAGAATTAATTCTGGCTCAAATATAATAGTACTTGTACCAGGAACCCACTACTCTAGATGTGTATCAATTGGAACTGTTTCCAATACACAATCGCCTTGGCCAAGGACTTTCCGAGTAGTAATTCCTACAAGTGGTCGTGAGATATTCGCCTTTACTATTAGGAGTGGTAAATCCTTTATTGACCCTCTCAATTACTTTTGTTTACCTCACAATGTACCTAATATCCATTCCATAGATGGCCCTCGATCGAGCTCCGGAGATTGGAATCAAAGTACAAAGCTCAGCAAACAATGTACCTTGGAGATCTCAAGTCTAAGGATACTTGCAGGTTTGCTATATTGAGATTATATCACTGGTACTAAATAATTATCCATGTGATTATCTCAAAGCTAGGTTATCCAATGAACTTGTTCTATTAACAAGCATCTATGTGTTAACTTTGAATATCTCAATACTCACAGTTATGAGAACCACGGCCTGATCAAATCAGGAAGTCTAACACATGCTAGTCTTAACGCATTAATGATGTCTTGTCTCATTAATACTATGACTAGGGACTATTTAAGTATTAACACCATCCAGTGTAGTAGGAATCTCATATCATGATCTTTATCATGATTTCCTTAACACAGTGTTGTACTAGGGACTTTATCGAATTGTTATATTACTTAAAGTAAACAAAAGAAACTGTAAGATAAATAATGCCTTTTATTAAAATAAAATGTGTCATATATAATGTACAAGTGATTGCCTCTAGGGCACAACACTAACAACTATCCCATGATGTACTATGTGGTCCTTGAATTCACCAAGGAGGTACTCTCCACCACGATCCGATCGTAAGGTCTTGATCAATTTACCTGTCCAAAGCTCCACTACAGCCTTAAACTCTTTGAACTTGTCAAAAGAGTCAGACTTACGTCTCATCAGGTAAATATAACCTAACCTTGTACAATCATCCGTGAAAGTGATGAAGTAGTACTCAAAACCTCTTCTAGCTGGTGTAGATAGGGGACCACACACATCAGTGTGAACAAGACTCAATACCTCATTGTCTCTATCCGCCTTATGGGCAAATGACCTTTTGGTCATATTTCCCATCAGGCAGAACTCACACTGCGGCCAATTTTTCAATCTCAATGAGCCCAAGGGCCCATCATAGATCAACCCCTGAATCCTAGTTGAGTTGATATGCCCTAACCTTAGATGCCAAAGATAAGAGTCATTGACATTGGTCTTTCTCTTCCTTGTTAAAGTTTTAGATCGAGTGTTATTTAATTGATTGTTAATAGGGTTTAAGAAAAATAGATTCTCATACATGTGCCCAGTACATAAAATTTCTCCATCTCTATTGATATAAATACCAGAATGGAAAGATACAAAATATCCTTGATTTATTAGTTTCACAACCGAAATCAAATTCTGTCTAAATCCAGATACATATAAAATATCTTTCAAAACCATTATTTTATTACAATCAAATACAAGATCCAACTCTCCCACTGCAAGGGCCTAAACTTGTGCTCCATTTCCCACACGTAATCCATGTTCGCCCTTCTAGAGTCTTTTAATCTTTCTAAACCCCTGCAAGAAGTTACAGATGTGATCAGTGGCTCCTGAATTAACAATCCAAATGAAAGTTGATCAAACCATTGATATAGACTCTAGATAGAAAATATTACTTATGGGTTTTTTCTTGGCTTGAAGATTTGGAAACTCCTTTTTCTAGTGTCCCTTCAGTCCACACTTGAAGCACTTACCATTGGGTTTGTCTTTGGGTTGGATCTTGGGCTAGACCGTTGTGTTCCCCTTCTTCTTCTTGAACTTTCTGGGCTTGGGCCCAGTTTTAGAAGATGAAACCTTAGTAATCATAGCCTTAGATTGTGGCTTCATGACCTTCTCCGCTATTTGGAGCTCCTTCATCAACTCAGTCAAATCCATGCTCAACTTGTTCATGTTATAGTTCAATTTGAACTGAGTAAAGGAACCCGGTTGAGATTCAAGAACTATGTCCACTTAACTCTTGGGGTCAATAACAGCCCCTAATATTTTTGCTTCCTCGAAAGTAGCAATCATCATGAGCATATGCTCTCTGACTGATGCTCCCTCAGCCATCTTAGTGTTAATGATGGTTCGAAGAGCCTCCTGCCTTGCGGGCCAGCTCTTATCTGCGAACATCATGGCTAATGATTGGGTTATGTCATACGCAGTGGTCATGTGCTCATGTTTGGATTTGAGCACATTAGACATGGAGGCTAACATGTAACAACGAGCCATCTTGTCGGCCTTCTTCCATGCCTTCTTAGCCTCATGCTCCTCGACGGTGGAACCCTCCCCGATAACAGGGCAGGTTTCGTAAATGACATACTTATACTTTTCCACTATGAGTATTATGTCCAAGTTCTTTTTCCAGTCCACATGGTTTGGTCCCGTTAGCTTATTCTCTCAGAGAATAACGGCCAATGGACTAAAAGAACCTCTCACTATTTCTAAAAAATCAAAAAATAAAAGAAAAAAGATTCAGTTTGTGAAAACAAAATAAATATGTGCACTTTATCCTTATTATAAAAAATGAAAATAATCAATTTGGCTCTTTGGAAAACTGATATAGCTTCTTGGGAAGATTAACAGTTTTCTAAGCTAAGTGTGTTAACCACCACAAATTAATTTCCCTTCTAGGTAATGATCTAGAAGATAACTCCATCGAGGGGATCGGATGGCCTTTTCCTCTCGTTTCCTATGGACATACCTCGTACTATGTCCTCCAACGAGGGGCTGACCGATTATAGTACGTGCCTCGGGTTATTAATTACATCCCTCCATTAGATCTAGATCCTTATGGTATCCCCATCTTATACGGGTTCACTCCTAGGGTGACGCGAGAGGACCCACGATCTCTAATGAGGATTGTGATGGAAGCCGTGGGGCCATTGGAACCCCTCTCCCACTTAGTCTTTTAAAACAAGGGTTTTCTGAAAAATATCCTTTTGAAAATTTCCATTAAGTTGTCCCTTAACTCAAAAATAAAATGTCTAAGTCCATAAAAATCTCTATGTCAAGGTTTATATCTTTCGAGAGTTTTTCTCATGGACTAATTTTATTTAAGTTAAAAACTTAATGATTTCAAAAATTTTCCAATTAAAACTTCCTAGAGACTTTGGTCTCAAATTTATTTGATAAAACAATTTTTCTTGTGCCAAACTAAAACAAAATGGCTTTCTATTTTAACCTTACAAAAATATCTAAATCCAATATATTTTCTATGTCAATGATTAAATCCTTTGAGAAAATATCTAAGGATTAATTTTTGTTCAAGCTAAAATAACCATTTAATTTGTAGAAAAATGTTTTCCTTATCAAAAACATTCCCAAAGACTTTGGTCTTTGAGAAAACGTGCACATAGGTACCAAAAATAAATAGCATACTAGAAAACAGTAGACGCTTTCATGCTCTTCTATTTTTAAACCTGAGTGCCCAGATAATAGAATTAAACACATTAATTAATTAATTAATAGTTTTGTTTAATTCTAAAATCCCTAACTACTATTTTTCATGCAAAAAGATTCCTTGAATATTAACTATTGCAAAATATTAACTTCGCTTGGTATGGACCCTAAAACCAAAAGAAATTGCAAGAAAAATTACAAGGAAAAATTTTAAAAAAATTCTTGGTCCACTGCACCCACCGCACTGGATCAGCCACCCCATTTGAATTGTGGTCCACTGCACTCGCCGCACACAACCAGGACGCTCGAGAAAACAATGCAGACCAGCCTTCCAGACCCCAGCTGGCGCCGGTTAGGTTCTGGACGACTCCTTCCTGCAGTTTTTTTTTTCCTTGCGAATTTTCGCTGCGAATTTCCCCTGTTTTTCTGCACGGTTTTTGGTGCCATTGGCTCTCTGATTTCAATCTTAATGCAATGAAATCAACCAAAACCAACAACCATCTATACCCATAAATATTGGGCTTACACGATTTACTAAGAAAAATAGTAAATTATAGATTCCTATACCTCCACCCACGAGGTTTAACAGAGAATCTATCAATACCATAAATAGCGAAGGATCACAGTTTTAGTCACACATATGTGTTCAGTTTTATTCATCTAGATACATGCTCCCTATATTTTCACAAAATCTTCATGCTCTGATACCAATTGAAGGCATAGGAAGCGGGAAAACACAGGGCACGCAGCGGAAGCGAATATAAAAAAAAACTAGAAAAACACAACAAGGGATTCAAGGACAGGGCCGGCGCCAACTCTGGCTGCCCTAGCTGGCGCCAGTTGTGCCCTGTCCAAATCTCGAGGTTTTAAAATTTTTACCTTTTCTTCTGGTTCTCAAAGGTGGCTGGACCGGAACATGCGCAACCGGGGTAGGTGTGCTGGTGGAAGCCTCTGGTGCGATTCCTGCAAGCCTCTTACTCCGCCTTTGCATGTATATGAACGCTGAACTTTCGGTCTTCCAGTATATGGCTTGTCTAACTACCGTTTGGTGAACAACTAATAGGCTAGGGAATTTTTCTAGAGAGAGAGATGCCTGGCCGTTCACAGAGAAGAAGCCGTCTCTTAGAGTGTGTGTTCTGTAACAACCACGTTGTTTCCAATCCTCCTATTTAACCTAAATAAAGCCCTAGGTTAAACTAGACTGGGCCGTTGGACTCTTAGTTTAACCTTTTAGGCTTAATTAAGTATTCTAATTAGAACCAACCTAATGGCCCAATTAATAATTAATTTTCCAGCCCAAATAAACTAGTTCAATTAATAAGCCTATATTAGTTTAGTCCCAGGTTAATATTTAATTATTTAAACTCAGCCAAAACCCTGAATAATTAATTAACCCACTAAACTAATTTAATTAATTATCTCTCTCCATGGACCTTTATTTTATTGTAGCCCAATAATTAAATCAGGCTACTTAAATAAAATAAATTCTATTTAATTTAAGATCAATTCTTTAGCCCGTATTTAATTAGGACTCACGGTCTATACTGGGGACTAAAAGACACACCGCCTTGTCTACTAAAATGACCAAAATACCCTTGCCATATAAATAGCTATGTTTTGCAATTTAAATATTTTGTGATATCACCATAAGGAAATATTGACCCCAAGGACAGTGCTGCGTTAACAAAGTCTCCGACCTATAGATGTAATGACTAAAATATCCCTCTATACATCGCCGTACATTCAGAGAGGAAGAAGTGTACTAATACCTCTCTAAATGATATCTACCATCCTTTAGCCTCTAGTCCAATGATCCACGACTTCCTGGATTGTTTCCACTTTCCAAGGGAGCTACCTTAAAGCAAACATCCAAGTCAAGTTTCCCAGGGCTCTGGATATTTAGATCATTCAGACAACCACAAAGGGCGATATAGTATAGAAACTATCTTGTATAAGTTTGTCTTAACTAACTAGTCACACATACCCAACACGCAAGTATATTGGCTCTACGATAGAACCTCAACTATAGCATATCAAAGCATATGCTTCCAGCTTCGTCAGACCACCAACTCATACTCAAGTTGTAGAGTACTAGTCCACGCGTAGCGGTAGTAGTTTAGGTTTCTACCATACAGTATTTTTAGAAACCACCACTACAAGTCCTGTTCTACGCATTCAAAATACCCTTATGTCATGAAGTGAGTGGACTACTCACTGGCTAAAGGTAAGCCATTCCCTATGTAGAATTCACAACATAACAGCCTAGACATGATGAGATTCTCATTCTCATCAATCGGTTAAGAATAAAAGTTTATGTGTTAAGTAACCCGTGATCCATACCTTACTATGAAAGACCTCCATTCACATGGACCACTTACCTAAACATAATGGGTCTTTTCCAAACGTAATTGGGCACAAATAAAATTGTAAATTCACAAACAATTTCTGAAAATAAATTCTTTTATTAAAACATTCGATTTTTTTACATCAGAAATCTAGTCTAAGAGGGCATACATCCCAACACCTAAGTGTCAATACTTGTAATTCTTACACATATAGAAGTATACAAATAATAGAGAGTTTCCCTAAAAATTCTTAGGCTGACCCCAAATTCCAGCATTTGTCTCACTTTTCTTAAGAGTACAATTTTCATGCAAACACCTTAAATGAACTTCAATTTTTACAGAGACAGACCTAAACTCATATGGAATAGAATATAAGTGGCCTTGCACAAAAAACATACTTTATTTGCACTTGGAAAATTATTTTTCGCTATAGGAGTATTCTGCCCAACACAGACTAGCATGAAAGAAAAATTCATAACTTTAAATTCCCTCATTAGAAAATTTGGAAATTTTACAGTTAGCATAAAAACACATAAATATATATTTTCTCAGTTTTAACCTTCTTGAAATTCGGAATTTATCACACCAAAATATTGGTGTCAATCTAACTGTATAACAGATAAAAAGTACTCTATCCCTTCAATTTTTTCGAAAATTGTTAGGTTTTGTCTCAGGGTTTTCTTGCATAATGTCTAATATAAAAAATACTATAATCATGTTTAGATTACAATATCAAAAGGCCCTACCATAATAAATCACTTTGATATTTTATTTTGCATTAAATCCTACAACTAGCACATCATCACAAAAATTCTAGCTTTCAAGGGTATAGGGTAAATATGCTTTATTTTATAAAAAATCTTTTAAAACATGTTTTCTTTTTCAATGTATAAGCATTTTTAGATGATAATCATAAATTTTCAATTAAGGAATACATGTTACATTTTTTTAAAACCCTAAAATCCTAATTTTGCCTCTATAATGGTGATGACAAGAAAATCAAGGAAACAAAACTACTTTAGTCATTACCTCTTGTTACGCATAATTCAAACAACCTTAAAGGGACAAGTGGGCATCTCCTAGCGTCCGTTACTACCACGATCGTCAAGGAGTTGATCCAAGAATGCTGCTCCAAAGTTGTGATTTTGTGCAGAAATTCATTGTATGCAACAAAATAATTAAACTTTGGCAAAAGAGGAGAGGATTTCGTGTACTTGGGGGGGAAGGGGGGGGGGGGAGTGGGACGGCTACTAGGGATTTTTAGGACTCAAAAATCTGATTTAGATAGACTTTTATAGGTGAATTATATTATATTTAGAAAATAGAAGAAAAAAGAGAAGAATTAAGGAAAATCCTATTTTCTCTAGGTTTTAACTAATAAAAAGGTTCCTTTACTTCATTAGTCAAAATCTTAGATGTTTTGGAGAGCTAAGTGGTGGCAAAAAAGAGAGAAAATAGGAAAAGAATATTCTCTAATTTTTTCCTGAGCATTAAATGATTAGAAATCATAAATCCCTTTCAAGATAATTTCCCAAATACACAAAAATTGTGTTTTCCCCTTCTTCCAACCCCTAAGTGGTGGCTACTAGGCTTCTAGAAGCCTAATGATTTGTACAAAATATTTTCCTAGTCGGAATAAATATTTAAATTAATGAAATTCAATTTTTCTCTAAATAAAAGAAAATAAAATAAGAGGAAAGTCTTGATAGTCTAATATTTAAATATTTCCTAAAATTAATACATAAACAAATAAATAAAATAAACATATAATAAGTATTTAATAAATATATAAAAAATACACAATATACTGTAGATATATATACACATGTAATTATTTAACAACTAGTAAATAGTTACCTAAATTATTTTAATTAGCCGCTACCCAATAATTAAACACACAATTTCGTGTTAGTTATATTTTCTTATTCCTACACACACACACACATACACACACACACACACACACATTTATATATATTTCTTTCTCCAATTAATAATTTTTATGTTAGAATATTCTATTAATCATTATTTCATATAGCAATTTCTCAAACATCTAAAAGCACAACAATTCTTCCACAATCATACTCAAATAAATTCATTCATGCCATGCCAAATATGTCTATATGCAAAAATGTTCATGCTATATGGTCCATATATTCCCCTATTTCTAGGGGCATTAGGGTGGGGTGTCATAGAGATGGTGACTAGGGACAAAGTAAGAGGATGGTAAGACTTTTTTGTCAAACATGCATAAACACATAGTTAGATCAAAATTAATTTCCTGCTTCGCTTAAGCAAATTGATCCAGTAAAGTCTATTACAATTTTGTCAATTTGTTGATATTATGTATGCCAAACGATGAGACTACTAATAAATAATTAAATCTATCAAATAATATTAAATAAAATCCTTTCATTAATATAGTAAGAATGAGAGTTCTTTTTCGATATTAGGTTATTGGGCACACCCAAACCTATTCGACATTGAGCATGTTCAAGCTATGGAATTTGATTCTTGGATAATAGGTTGGATTTAATTGATATCTTTATCCCAATTGGGTACACCCAAGCATAAAGAATATTAGAGGCAAGGTTGGGTTAGCACTAAATGCGTTAAGGTAAAAATATGTTAATCACCTAATGATTTGGTAGTTGCATTTGGTATAATTGGTATTGGATACCTACTATTGATCTTAAGAATGTTTTGTTGAGCACAGCCAATGTTATTCTTAAGAAATTTAGATACTGGCCCACTAGGAAAGCTTCTAACAAGCTTTCCTGAATCAATAGTGGGGGCTATTGATTTAAGTAAAATAGTGGATTAAATACGTGTTTAATTAAAGACCTAATTAAATGCATCTTATGTGCATATACTTGGCCTAATGTCTTTTATCTTTCATCTAGGTCATTTGCATCATGACAACAAACTTGAACCCACGTAGCATTTTGGAATCAAATAAGCTAAACCAATCCAATTTCTTGGACTGGTATAGGAATTTAAGAATTGTTCTCAAATTTGAAAAGTTGCTATATGTGCCAGATACTCCTATTCCACTAGCTCCAACTATTGATTCTCCTATTGATGAGCATGATGTCCATAAGAAATATAAAGAGGATAGCGACACAGCATCTTGAATCATACTGGCGTCAATGAACTCTGAGCTACAAAAACAATATGAGCAAAATGGATGCTTATACTATTATCTTCCTATCTTATGGAATTGTTTGATAAGTAAGCCCAAATGGAGAAATATGAGATCTCTAAACAATTATTCCATTGTAAGATGGCAGAAGGTACTTCAATGGCAACTCATGGACTAAAAATGTTGGGGATGATTGAGCAGCTTGGGTCACTT
The DNA here is from genome assembly GCA_026120185.1 of Voacanga thouarsii. Taxonomy (NCBI): domain Eukaryota; kingdom Viridiplantae; phylum Streptophyta; class Magnoliopsida; order Gentianales; family Apocynaceae; genus Voacanga; species Voacanga thouarsii. Next base: position 1,858,963 of record JANUWF010001093.1, on the reverse strand, counting down.
GGGTTTATAATACATCATAAACTAAGTATAGACTCAATTCTTCAATCTTTGCCAGCTAGTTTTTTGCAATTTTTAACGACCTACCAGATGAACAAGATTAAATCTACATTACTTAAATTGATCAACCTTCTCAAGACTGTAGAGAGTACTATGAAGAAGGAAAATAATGCAGTTATGTTGGTTGATTCTTCAACTTTTAAAAAGAAAAATGTTTCTAAGAAGAAGAAGAAATAGAAGCAGAATCCAACCAAGTCAAAAAGTAGAATTTAGAAGAATGAGACATCTACCAAGGGACTATGTCACTATTGTGACAAGATAGGCCATTGGAGGCGTAACTGCAAGGACTAACTAGAGTCACTACAAGAAAAGAAGGAGAAAGAGAAGTTTGATGGTACTTCTATTTCTACTCATGGTATGTTTATGATTGAGATTAATACTATCTTTAATAATAAGATATATGTATTTGATACTAGATGTGGATTTCATTTGTACAATAATTTGTAGGGACTAAAGAGTAGTAAGCAGCTAGAGAAATATGATATGGATCTACGTGTTGTAAATAGAGCAAAGGTTGTTGCATTTGTTGTGGAGACTTATCATCTACACTTCCCTTCTGAATTGATTCCAAAACTTACAAATTGTTATTATGTTCTAATATTGTTAAAGGACATTATCTCAGTTGCTTGTTTAAACATGAATGGTTTTTATTTAATTTTAAAAATAAAAGTTGTTCGCTTTCTCTAAATAATATCAATTATAGTACTGCAACTTTGATGAATGGTTTGTAAGTTCTATACATGGAAAATTAAGTTCTCAACATAAATAGCAAGAAACAAAGAAAAGATAACACAAACCTATCTTACTTATAAGATTGTTGTTTAGGCCATATAAATAAAAATTGTGTTCATTTGATTATGAATCATATGATATATTTGAATTATGTTTACTTGGTAAAATGACCAAACCAATTTTTTTTTTCTAAGAAAGGAGAAGAGGTAAGTAATTATTAGAACTAATACATACCGATGTGTGTAGGCCAATGTCATTGTGAGCAAGAAACGGTTATTAATACTTCACAACCTTTATTAATGATTATTCTCAATTTGGGCATTTTGTATTTATTAAAATACAAATCTAAAACTTTTAACGAGTTCAAAAAATGCAGAAATGAAGTAGAAAAAGAACCTAGTAAAAGTATTAAAACTCTAAGATCTAATTGAGGAGGTGAATATTTGAGCTAAAAGTTTCAAAGTTATCTTAGAGATAATGAGATATTATCTTAGTGAACTTATTTGCATACACCTTAGCGTAATGGTGTATTTGAAAGAAGGAATAGAACCCTATTAGATATGGTTCAAACCATGATGGCTTTTGTAGATTTACTCAAATCATTTTGGGGATTTGCACTGGAAACTGCTATTTATATTTTAAACAGAGCTCTATTAAAAATGGTTAATACTATCTCCAATTAAGTTATTCTTTGACAAGAGACAAAAATTAGCTCACTTAAGCATTTAGAGATGTCCTACTTATGTTTAGAGGACAAAATCAGACAAATTTGAAAATAAGTTTGATAAGTGTTTGTTTCTTGGATATCCAAAAGAGTAACATGGATATTTTTTCTATCTCTCTTTAGAGAATAAAGTGTTTGTTTCAATGCATACGGTTTTCTTAAAGAAGGAATTTATACTTAAGGGAGATTGTGGGAGTAAAATTGAACTTAATGAAGTTTAAAAAAACAAACAAACAATGATCAGCTAGTTGATCCCGAGTCTATTGATAAAATAAATGCACCATCTAATATACAAGAACTTCATAGGTTAAGTAGGATACATGTGACATTTGAGAGATGTGGATTTCTCATTAGTGATTACAATGACGTATTGCTCATAGAAGAAGATTAGCCTACCACTTACAAGGAAGTTCTAAAAAGTTCAGAATCTGATAGATAGATTAAAAGCATGAAGTCAAAAATGGATTTCATGGATGACAACTAAGTTTGGACTTTGGTTAATCCATTGAAGGTAAAACCAATAGAGTGCAAATGGGTTTTCAAGAAGAAAACTAACATAGATAGTGAAGTTATTACCTATATAGCAAGATTGATTGCAAAAAGTTATCGTCAACAATAAGGTATTGACTATAACGAAACATTTTCTCCAGTAGTAATACCAAAATCTATAAGAATACTCCTAGCATTTACCACTCATTACAATTATGAGATTTGGTAAATGGATGTAAAAACTATTTTCCTTAAGGAAAATTTGATTGAAAAAGTATATATAACACAACTTGAGGGTTATACACCCAAAGATCACACAAAAATATGTAAGCTACAAAGGTCTATTTATGGACTAAAGCAAACTTCTAGGAATTGGAACATTTGTTTTGATAAAACAATTAAGAATTTAGTTTTATACAAATTATGGATAAGCCTTGTGTGTACAAGAAAGTTAGTCGGAGTGCAATTATTTTCCTATTGCTGTATGTAGATGATATATTGCTAATAGGAAATAATGTCTATACTCTTCAATCAGTCAAGATTTGATTATCAATGAAATTCTCATGAAAGACATTGGAGAAGCAATCTATATTCTTGGAATACGGATCTATAGATATAGATCAAAGAGGTTACTTGGTCTTTCATAGTCTATATGCATAGATAAAGTGTTAAAGAGGTTTAACATGGATCAATCTAAAAGATGATTCTTACTTAAGACCTATGGAGTAAGCTTTTTAAAATCTATGTGTCCTAAAATATAAGACGAAAGGGATAACATGAGTAGGATACCAAATGCTCTAACAATTAGTTCTATCATATATACTATAATATGTATTAGGCCTGATATATCTTGTGCTCTTAGCTTGATAAGCATATACTTATTTGATCCTGGAGAAAGTTATTGGGTGGCTGTCAAGAATATCCTTAAGTACTTAAGAAGAACTTAGTATGTATTCTTGGTATATGGAGAATAGGACTTATAAGTCAAAAGGTATTCTGATGCCAATTTCTAATATGATAAGTATGATTACAAATACTAATTTGGCTACGTGTTCAGTTTTGGCAGTGGGGCAATTAGTTGGAAAAGTTTCAAACAAGACACAACTGCCAACTCAACCACTGAAGTTGAGTACATAACGGCTTTTGAAGTAGCTAAGGAGGCAGTTTGGATCAAGAAATTCATTACAGAACTAGGAGTGATACCTAGCATTGTTGATCCAATACCCTTGTATTGTAATAACAATGGAGCCATTGCACAAGCAAAGGAATTACGGTCTCATCAATGATCTAAGCATGTACTTAGGTGCTATGATATGATTCGTGAAATTATTAATAGGAAAAATGTAAAGATAGAGAGAATTTCCACTGATCAGTACATGGCTGATCCACTTACTAAAGCACTACCCTAAAAGAAACATGAAAGTCACATTCAATTTTTTGGTATTCGATACATGAATGATAGGGTTCTGTGCAAGTGGAGGATTGTTAGAGTTATGCCCTAGAACCAATCCATTTATTCAATATATTTTACACTATTTAATAAAGAATGTCTTTATCTTTTAGTTTATTTGTTCATATATGTATATGTGTAAAATTGATAGATAACGTCCCTAGCATAATGTACAATGTTAAGGAAATCGTGATAGAGATTATAATGTGAAATTCCTACTACACTATGTGGTGCTTGTGCTTAAACTATCCCATAGACATAGTATTAATGAAATAGGACATCACTAATACACCAAGACTAGCACGTGCTAGACTTGTTGATTAGATCAAGTGGTGATTCTTACATTCGTGCGTATTGTGATGCTCAAAGTTAATATGTGGATACTTGTTACATGAACAATTTTATTGGATGACCTGGTTATGAGATAATCACACAGATAACTATTTAGTGCTAGTGATAGAATCTCTTTATAGAAAACATAAAAATATCCTTAGAATTGAGATCTCTAAGATACTTTGTTTGCTGAGCGTTGTGCTTTGATTTTAATCTTTCGAGTATCATTGAGACCGCCTATACGATGGATATTGGGTACAATGTAAAGTAAACGAATGTAGTTGAGAGGGTCAGTACAAGATTCATCATTCCTATTCTAGATGAAGTGAGTGCTAATTTCATACTCTAAATTGAATAAGATATAGAATGATGAAAGGAGTTTATTGCACTGATATTTTGCTATTGAAGGTTTCATGTCAAGTTACTTGACTTCTTGAATTTTTAAAAGGTCATGATGAATTGCTAATGTCTCTCATGATCTGCTAAATATGAATTTATTAATTAATAGTAATTAGAATTAATAAGTTAATTCTAATTATTAAAAATTGCTAATTCTATAGAGATTAGAATTAATTTATATTTTGCTACAAATTAACTAGAAAACCTAATAGGTTACACACGATAGAGAAATTGGTACTCAATATATTATATGATAATATTATGGGATTACTATATAAGAAGAAATAATTATTATGAGCTAATTATATAGTGGTTATAATTAGTAGGGCTTAATTGCAATTATTATGACCTTATGGGTCAAATTGCAAATAAGAATCCTAGGCCCACAATAATTATCAAGGAAAAGGGCTTTATTTGTTTCCTAAAAGGTTTTGGAAAACACACATAAGGCTTTTTTGTTTGATGAGGCGGTGGATTATATACATGTATAGAAAAACACCGTCTTTGTGTGATAGAAATCAACAAAAACTTTTTCCTTTGTTCTTTCGAAATAAAATCCCTACAGTGGTGTCGTAATTTTGCTAGCATAGATTTGAGATGCTTTCTTCAGTATTGATCATTGTGTGGATATTATTAAAGAAATTCATACACTTGGAATTTTGGTGGCTCACATAACTTCAATGATTTTTGGAGGAATTTCGTAGGGATAAAAATTTTAAAAGTTTCATTTTTCAGGTAATGTTTTTCCCCCCTCTTTCTTGACCTATTTAATGACATATGAGTGATCCCATTGCATGATTTTTTTTTTAATTTTCACTATATTTAAACTGGTTTGCATAATCAAAATCTAAAATGTCATATTCATGGGATCGCTTTTTATGTTAACACATGTGTAGGTCATGTTCATGGGATTGCTTTCCATGTTAATACATTTGTGGTCATGTTCATGAGATTACTTTTCATGTTAATACATTTGTAAGTCATATTTATGAGATTGATTTCTATGTTAATATATTCATAAGTCATATTCATGGGATTTCTTTCGATGTCAATACAGTCCTAGGTCATGTTAATATGAACCTGTTACAATGTATGTATGATTGAGGCTTTTTTTTTGTAAATTCATTTACAAGATATTCAATATTTTTATTTTTCTTATCCTTGTAATTCTTTAAACCGGACCAAGATAGCAACATTTCTTGTTCTCCTATAAATAGCTCTTCTTGGTTGGAATTATTGAACTATATAGGCCTATATTACAAAATTTAAATTATTTGCTTATTCGTAGCATTGCTGAGGTATTTTAATTTCTTTCTTTATTTCTTTTTTTGGTTAAAGTGTGTAGGTTCCTCTTAATGGAGGATAGAACAAATGCAAATGTTTATTTGGTACCTATAGTTGATAGTTATTTGATTTTGAAAAAGATGTGTACAATTTCTACAATTATTATGGCGTAGGGATGGGCTTCAGTATACGTGAAGAGTATGGAAATAAGAACAGTACTGGTGTATTAACGTCCACAAGGTTTATATGTTGCCAAGAAGGGTTCAGAAGGATCAGTAAACGTGAAAGAGAAATTAAGCGTCCTCATGTAGAAATAAAGATGGGTTGTTCTACTCAGATAGTGATTGTACTAGATGGGGAGAAAGAAAAATACAAGGTTACAGAGTTTAAATCTAGCCACAACCATAACTTTCATATTTCTACTTGTGTTCACCTTATGCCATCACAGAGAAAGGTGAGCAATGCTTAGGGCATTGATGCCACCTTAGCCGAAGCTATAGGGTTATCTCTAAAGCAATCCCATAAGTTGATGTCAGCACAAGCAGGTGGCAAAAAACATTTGGGCTATACTAAGGAAGACCTGAAGCGTTATCTCTATAATAAAAGACAAAGAAACCTATAGTATGGGGAGGCTGGGGTAATATTGAGATATTTTGAGAAGCAAGTCTCTGTGAATCCTTATTTCTTCCATGCAGTGCAGCTCGATTGTGATGAGCTAATCACAAATATTTTTTGGGCTGATGCATGCTTGATTATGGAGTACTCCTCCTTCGAGGATGTAATCATATTTGACACCACATACAAGATGAACAAATAGTACTAACCCCTTGGAGTATTTGTTGGGTTCAATAAATATAGATAGTAGGTAGTTTTTGGAGTTGCTCTATTATACGATGAAACTAGTGATTCTTTTAATTGGTTTTTCACGATGTTCATCGAAACTATGGTTAAAACTACTTTTACTGATCAAAACCCTACAATGGTTGTAGTGATTTCTATAGTTCTCTCCTAAACCTTTCATGGCCTCTATACTTTTCATATTTAGAGAAATTTCATCAAGCACTTGGGGCATCTTTGTAGGAAAGGATTGTTGCTCTCGGACATATTTCCAAGTTGTATATTCCATATTAAAGATGAAGTAGAGTTTTGTGAGACCTGGTATGAACTCGTACTAGTCCATGAGTTGGAAACAAATGAATAGACCAAAAGCATATTTGTAGTCTGAGTAAAGTGGGCATGATGCTACTTGAGGGTATCTCGACAGCTGGCATGCATAACATACAAGTGAGAAAGAGCCTTATTGCAGACTTAAAGAACCATCTAAAGCTAGATCATGATATTTTACAATTAGTCACTCATTTTAGTCATGTTGTTGCCTCGAAGCAATACAAATAGGTGATCTCTAGTACGAAAGTAGACAAAAATTACAATTGATGGCACTGAGAAACTCACCAATGCTAAATTGCATAGCGAAGGTGTACACACCCCTATTTTTCAACAAGTTTCATGCCCAATTCAATGAATCCTTAGAGCTAGTTATACAGAGAACGAGCATTGTACCTTGTTCTCTATTTGAGTGCATGGTTAGACAGCATGACGGATCGTCGAAGGAGTACATCGTTACCTTTGATACACTAATGAAAATAATAACATGCAGTTGTTTGATGTTCCAGAGTGTTAGGATGTTATGTTCACATTCTTTGAAAGTGTTAGATCACTTTAATGTAAAAATAATTCCAAATCAATATATCACTAGGCGATGAACACGGAAAGCTATGGATGTCTCGGTTATGAAGATTAATAGAGGTACTATATTTCTCGACCCGAACCTTTGCGTTGTAGATAGGTACAAGATAATGGGTTCATTGTTGATATGCATAGGTGCCTGAGCTTCTAAGGCTCAAAGTGTAGCTAAAGCTATCATTTCTATGGTTGTTGAGATGAATCGCAAGATTGCAGACAAATATGGTATAGAAATAGGGAATGGGAAGTCGTCAGGAACAAAGCTGGGGCAAGATGATGTGGTAACCATGGAACCTTCCTCCTAAGCCGTAGAATTATAGTTCCCATTTGCAAAAAGTATAAAGAAGCATGATACATGCAAAATGAGAAAACATCTAAAGAGTTTTATTGACAAATGGAGACCACTTAGAGCCTACAAAATGAAAGGCACGACAATGCATTAGGTATGTGTTATACAGTAATCTTATTGTAACGTTGTTGAATCCTTTCTTTTGGATGCAATATGTTTACATTTATACTTTAGCATGAAAAAGTTTACATCCTGTGAAACTGAGGAGAGCAGCAGGGCCAACAATGCACTGGACACATTGACAAAATAAGTGAGGAAAATAATTACCACGCAACTGAAACCTCTCATGTATTGCAACAATTGATGGGTAACATCCTTGTGTATATCTCTTGAATACTATATAAATTTGGATTCATATTTGCATATATTCTTAGGTGATTTTTTTTTTTAAAATTTGTGTAGCAAATATTGTCAAGCAATATGACATATGTACCCCTATAGTGTAGCATGACTAACCTTCTATTAGCTAGTCTATCAGATTTTCCGCTCATGGAAATGGTTAGTTTTGTAGCTTGAATTTCTTCTTTAATTTTGTTTATTCCCTCAGGGTCAATGTTACGAGATACCCTAAACGATGGTGGTCTCATGGACAGACACCTTTTCTATTCCCCATTTGTATAGCAAAGTGGTCATCTTTTGACAAATGGAGTCGAAGAGTTACAGCTATAGATAACAAACGATTGTATGTCAGGTCTAATTGTGCTCACCAGGACTTTACATAGCATCACAATAGTATTTACTCAGTTGTTTTCACCAATTCTATGGCAATTTGCATATTATCCATACAATGTTAATATTCTTGTGACTCCAATACATATCACCTGAAAAGATAACAAATGTGCAACTTCCAGCCTTATATATTCATTTATTATTTGTAGCAAATTAATTTTCTGTTGATAAAGCAATTCCTTCAATGCATATTATTCTATTTGTTGTTACGAAGTCAACCTTCCTGATTTCAATTCAGCAATATATCCATATACTATTTTATTGTGTTAATGGGTTCATTTACAATGTATAAATGTCGTTGTGTGTGGAGTGCATTGCATTGTATTTTGGAGTTGTAATGCTTAGTGTGATGCTTGTAATACTTGCCTAGTGAAAAATATGAGTGAAGCAGGTCCAATTGACTTAGTGAAAATTAAGAAGGAATTATATTAGGAAAGGTTAGTTGAGAGTTGTTTTATGAGTCCATAAATATTCTTTGATTGTAATTATTCTCCTTGTTAAGTTAATTTGCATATATAAATGCCCTCATATGTTTGTGATATATGCTTTCTTGTTTAGAAATAATAAATTGTATGATTTATTTAATTAGAATATATTTATTTTGTTAATATATATATATATATATATATATCATACTATATTATGACCTACTTATTAATTACTATATACAGGTGGCCTAATCATATCTTTACTACTTATACTAAGGGTGGCCCACATAAATTATTAAAGACCTTACATATTTTAATTATTATATTATTTGTTATTATTTTATTTTTGTGGTGGCCCACATTTCTTAATGATTTTAGGCGTGTCATCCATATGGTGGCCCACCTTAATTGAGGATTTTGATGATTAATCTATGTGGTGGCCCACCTCAATCATTTTAGTATAACGTACTAAAATATTGTATTATATTATATTTTATAATATTAAATATTTTTATACTATTATATTATTATAATATATTATTATATAATTTCATATTCTATAAACTTCCAATATACTCCATAATATTCTATGTTATACTATGATATTCTATAATGTTCTAATAGTTTTCCTAAGTCTCTAGACCTTGATGACTAAGCTAGGCATCTCATCACTTTCTATAAACTTCTGCACATTTTCGTTGATGACTAAGCTAGACAACTCACCACTAGTTGATTAAGGAGCACTATAAATAGAGCTAAGGGGGTGGCGGACAAGGAAGAAAGAGAATAGCTGGGAAAAAGAAGAAAGAAAAGGGAATAGAGGGAGAGAAAGCAGTTGGAAAAGGAAGAAAAGGAAAGAAAGAGGGGAGAGAAGAAAGAGAAAGGGAGGAGAACGGAAAAGGAAAACTGAGAGAAAGAGAGAAGAGAAGGGAGAGGGAAAAAAAAGAAATATAGAGAGAAAGAAATAACAAGAAGAAGAGAAAAGTTAGTAATTTAGTTGGTTTACTTAGGAAGGTACAATCTTGTTCTTCTTGAATTAAATTTATTCTATGCATAGTAGAGATTATTACGAGAGATTATCATGATGCATGTTTAATAGTGAAATATTTATGTGTTGAGAAGTGGTAATCTTAAAGAGAGATGTGGTGAATGATGTATTATGTGTTGGGAAATAGAGATTATATAATACCCACGAATGAGGGGGACATCCCAAAAACGGACTTCAACACAAGATACGGACACTATGAATTTGTAGTGATGCCATTCGAAGTGATGAACGCCCCCGCTTTGTTCATGGATTTAATGCATCGGGTGGTTTAATCTTACTTGGACAAGTTTGTCGTGATATTTATAGACGACATATTAATCTATTCGAAAAGCTTGGAGGAGCATGCAAAACATTTAAGACTGGTATTGGAGAAGTTGAAGGAGCATACATTGCACATCATGTAACACCCCGCTACCTATGCCCGCCAGGGCCGGGGATGTCGCCCCGTCCAAAAGACATGGGGTCTTTATAACTAGGTCACACAAATGAAATAGCGGAATATAAATGATACTTGAACTTAAATTTTATTACATCCCAAAATAAATATCAATCCAAGAATAAATCCCAAAATACAAAAAATAAATCCGTAATAAAATTTATCCACTCTCATCTCTCCAAAATATTACACAAAAATAAATCATCAGAAAATCTTCCGAAGCAGGTATAATCTAGCTACTCATCCCTACAGCAGAATCGACCTGAAATCATGGTAAAATGGTGGTGAGACGAAAATCTCAGTAAGTCCGTGTGTCCTTTGGGTGTTCAGTGAAAACAGTTCGTGAATGTAAAGTATAAAATTCTTTATAAGAGATCACTGGCAAGCAATAAACATCAGTAAAAAACAAGAGTGGTGTTTTGGCTTTTCTAGCAATACATAATTTATAAAATCAACCACTCGAAAGAAAGGATTACGGGTTACCACACATTAGGCCCCATAACCGGATGGTCAGCATGCCACACTTTGTGTAGACTGACAAAAGTAGGTGATCGGCCTACTGGGCAAGATACTCCTCATTCTCTAAATCCAAACAACAACCGGGTGTCCATTCCGACAAAACACAGTCACTTGACTGAAAAAGAACACTGCTAGCTCGGACCGGCACGACTTACTGGATTGTCGTCTTATCCGGGAAGGACTCAACCCTCAGAGGTAGTCACCTACTGAGAGACTTACTCTAACCCCTCAAAGACTAGCCCAGTAGTCCACCCTTATTGAGTACTCAACGTAACTTGTCCCACTTGGGAAAAAGAGAACAAAAAACAGTTCCACTTGAACATGGCAATTAGAGGTTTCCAAAGCCTTTATCAAAATCAGTTTTAGAAAGAGCTTTGAGTTTGAGTAAATCTTCTTATTGATTTCCAAATAGTTTGTTTGACTGAAATAAGAAAGGAATCAACCCTCAATTGCCTTTACAAAAGTGAGTGTCCATGCACTCTACATTTGGCTTGCCAAAAAAACATTCTCAACAATCAGGTTTTATGCAGGAGCTTACTTGATTTTTGCTCACAATAAAAGGTCTCCAACAGCTGACCTAGCCCCGCATGGGCAAATACAAATCACAATCAATTTCAAGCCACAATCCACTTCCGCAATTTTAAATCAACTCAACTTTCTACTACCATGATCCTAGTGTCCCAAGCTTTAAGGCCAAACAATAAATAAATAGGTTTATAAGTTGAGCCTAATTTTCATATTTAAAATAATTAATGGTTTGGGAAATAAATTCTAATAAGTTGAAAGTTTAAATCTTGCTAAGAAAAATTTAGAGTTTATTTGATCAAGAGTCCTAGGTAGTATTAAGTAAAATAATGATTTATTAATAATTTAGTTGTTAGAAAATATTTGATAGCTAAAATTAGTTGAAAATAAATTTAATGAGTCTTGCTTGAACAATAATAAATAAATTCGTAATGAGTTTTGATTAAAAGATAATAATTAAATTTTTAGTAATAAATATTTTACTAATTATAATTATTTTCATAAAAGGCTTTAATTGATTTCAATATTTTAAATGTCTATATATTTTATTTTTCTAGCAAAAATTATTATTTACTAGACTAAAATATCCTTTATATATATAATAATCCAAATCTACCATTGCTAGGGTTTTTTTTCGAAATTACTAGCAAAATTATATTATTAAATATTTTATTCATAAAATAAAAATTAGCTTAGGGACCACTAGATCATGATCAAATTTCTATGGCTAACCACAATCAAGAACATATACAATCCTTCAATTCATCAAATCATCCAAATCATGCATATAAGCATAGATCTGAATTTATCAAGGCATGATCTAACCTCTACTAGCATAAATATGATCACGGCTTCAATAATCCAACATGAATATAAATCCTATTCACCAAAGGTGACATAATCTCTAGCATACTTCATCACAAATACTACCTATGACATGGAGACATGCATCAAACCTCAAATCATCATACAATCAACCAAGATAATCTTTCCATGCATAAATCCCATCTCTTTCACAATCATACATATATTCATGCTTCAATCTCAACAATACATACTCAAATCCTATCACAATCCACCTACTATCAACATCATCCTAAAGACATGAATCTAGAATTTAAAAGAAAGATTGAAGGGACTTACTTGGTTGAGGAATACCTTGAAGGAGTTTAGAATGGATCTCAACTCCTAGATGCCTAAATTCGTCCAAAGAAGATGGAGAAAGCATGGCCATGGGAGAAGAAGCCATCCGGCCAAGAGAAGAGAGTTTCGGCCATGAGAGAGAGAGAGAGAGAGAGAGAGAGAGAGAGAGAGAGAGAGACCATTAGTATCTTTATTTATATATATTTTCACTAGAGATCAAGATTGGAGAAGATGAAGTTGTCAGAACAAACCTACCTTGAAGGTGTTCTTGAGCCTTCACAGAATTTTCTGGTTTTTGATCCAAACTAGCTAGTTGGTTTGTGGAGTTTGATGTTAAGAATGGTGTTGATGGACTCACAGCAGTGAGTAGGTTAAATCTGGAAATTTTAGAGAAGGTTTGAAGTGGTTTGGAGGGGTATTAAGTGAAAGGAAGGAGTAGGTGTTCTTGGTGTGTTGTGTGTGTTCTTGAAGGTTGAAGGGAGTTGAGAGGTTTTTGTTTGGCAGCTACCGAAATTCTGTAAGAATTAGGGCTGGCCAAATTTTCTGTAGGGTTTAGGAAGGTGATTCTTTGGTTTGGAAGGAAAAAGGAAAGGCTAGTTGTTGAAATCCTTGAAGAATATTTTTAGGAAGGAAATTTGGAAACTAAATATTTAAGAATATCTTGATTATTAGAGAGCTTTGGAAGTCTGCCATGGCCGACTGTTTTGAGCAGTATTTTAGTTGATTGAAAGCTGGTTTAAGGAGGCTTACGGTGGCCAAAAACAAGGAGCATATTGGTGAAGAAAAATTCTGGTTATTTAAGGGATACTTTATGGAAGGTTGCTAAACTATGGTGGCTGGAATTTTGGTAATTAATCAAGCATGATTGCAGGGATTTGTTGGAGAGATTTTCGGGCAGCCATGTCTGAATTTCGTGCAGAAGCTTAAGGGAGATAATGGAGCTCAGTTACTGAAGGTTTAAGGGTGGTTTATGCAGAACAAGGATGGGGTTTTGGATAGGAGAGAATTAGGAAACAAAGCTGGACAAAATCCTGCACAGCATTTTCGCAGGCTAGAATTTTTCCTGGGCAGTTTTCGGCTGCCATTTTCCAGCCAGCATGCAGAGAGTTTGAAGGGGAATTTTAGGGGCTTTCAAAGCTGGTTTCCAGCCTTCTTCATGGAAGAAAAATATGGCTAAGGTGTTGAACAAAATCTGAAAGAAAACAACTTGGTTTTGGACTCCCAAAGGTGCGAATTTGCCCAGGAATTTTCCTGGTTTTGCACCATCTTTGTACAGTCCGAAAATGGCTAGAGAAATTCAGGTTGCAAGCTGATCCAAAGACCATTTTTCTTGCAGCATTTGGGAGGGAATATTAGCTAAGAATCTCAACACCTTGAAGGCACAAGAAGCTGGAAAATTTCAGTTCATTCCAAGAAGGAAGATGAACTTAGCTAGAGTGAATTTTTAGCTAGTTCACTAGAGGGATTTATCCTCTTGGGATCTCTCACAACTCTTCGACATTTTCAAACTATAAGATGTCTTTCACTAAGACATTTTGATCCTACAAAGCCACAACACTTTACTGAAATTTTTGAAAAGAAAATGGCTAGAACAACTTGATCAAACTAATGAGTTGAGAAATAAGGAAAATTGAAGATCAAGGGGAAATGAATTCCCCTTAGGAATTTTGTGTAGGGCAAAGGAGTAGAATGAGGATATTCCTAACATGTCTCTTTTAGGACAACATTTCTACCTTACTCCAAGCATATAAGGCCGAAATTATTACTTCCCAAGCAAAAATAAAATTTAACCAAGCAACACTAAACCACAACAACTCTTGTTCTTATTTTCCTTCTATAAATTATTTTCTTATTCAATCCTCAAGCTATCTCCATTTTTCCACCTCAACAAAAAATTACTATTTTTCTCTTCTCAAGCAATACTCACAACCAAGCCTTCGAGACAATAAAATTCAAATCCAAAGCACAGAAAATCATTTAAAAATATATTTAAACATGTAATAAATTATGATATGCATCCCAACCCCCTTACTCTAAGGTTGGTTTTGACTAGGGTTTCACATCCTCCCCTCTTTAGAAGAATTTCGTCCCGAAATTCAAGCATACCTCTATTACAACTCGGGATACTTCCGTTTAACCCACTCTTCCGACTCCTATGTGGCATCCTGCGTGCCATGGTGCTCCCACTGAATCTTAACCATCGGTATCTGTTTGTTCCGGAGAGTCTTGATACTGCGGTCTAATATTCGCACAGGCTTCTCCACATAGCTCAGGTCTGGCTGCAACACTAACGGTTCGTTATTCAATACATGACCGGGATCAGCATTGTACTTCTTCAATTGTGACACATGAAACACATCATGGATTCCCGTTAACCCATCTGGCAGGTCCAATCGGTAAGCTACCGGCCCAATCCTTTCCTTAATCAGAAACGACCCCAAATATCTCGGATTTAATTTCTGCCCTTCGGATGTTTCAAAATTCCTCTATTCGGCGTCAACTTCAAAAATACACTGTCCCCGACTTGAAATTCTAATTCTTTTCGCCGGTTGTCTGCATAGCTCTTCTGTCGACTCTGTGCCATCTTTAACCTTTCCCTGATCAATTTCACTTTATTCAGCATTTCTTGGACACATACTTCTCCGGTTTTGCTCACATGACCATCTTCGGACCAACTCCAATACAACGGTACCTGACATTTTGCCCATACAAAGCCTCATACGGTGCCATCCCGATCGAAGCTTAATAGCTGTTGTTATATGATAATTTTACATATGGTACACACTCTATCCACTTATCTTCGAAGTCCAAAACACAGACTCTCAACATATCCTCCAATATTTGTATCACCTTCTTTGACTGCTTATTGGTCTGTGGATGCGCCGTCGTACTGAACTTCAGATTCGATCCCATTGCTTTTTGAAACATTCCCCAAAATCGAAATGTAAACCTCGGGTCTTGGTCTGACACTATGCTTGAAGGCACTCCATGCAGTTGGATTATCTCTCGAACATAAGTCTGAGCCAGCTTTTCCATCGAGTCCCTCACATTCACCAGTATGAAATGGGCCGACGTGGTAAGTTGATCCACCACTACCCATATGGCGTCCTTTTGAGTCCTTGACATGGGAAGCCCAGTGACAAAATCCATAGTCACCTCTTCCCACTTTCATTCCAGTACTGAGAAAAGCTGCAATAGTCCCGCTGACTTTTTGTGCTCCGCTTTGACTTTCTGGCAAGTGAGACAGGTCGAGACATACTTGACCACATCTCTCTTCAGTCCAGGCCACCAATAGGCTCTCTTCAAATCCTGATACATCTTGACTTCCCTCGGATGAATGGCGTACTTGCTCTTGTGCGCCTCTTCCAAAATTTGGTCCTTTAATTGCTGCTCTCTAGGTACACACAGTCGATATCTGAAATGTAGTACTCCCGTCTCGTCCTGACGGAATTCACTGCTCGGCTGCTTAAACTCCTTGTCCTTGAATAGTTGAAACTCGGCATTGCTTTGCTGAGCCTCCACGATTTCCTTCTTCAAATCAGGCACCAACTTCAAATTACTGATGATAATTCCTTTGTCTTGCACTTCCACCCTTCTGTCCAACACATCCTGAACCACTTGCATTTCCTATACCCTTAGCCTGGCCATCCCAACTTTCCTGCTTAGGGCGTCCGCCACAACATTAGCCTTCCCGGGATGGTAGTTGATTGGGCAACTGTATTCCTCCAAGAATTCCATCCACCTTCGCTGCCTCAAGTTCAGATCCTTTTGGGTGAAGATATACTTCAAACTCTTATGGTTGGTGAACACCTCATATTCGGCTCCATACAGGTAGTGTCGCCATTTGTTTAGGGCGAACACTATAGCTGTCAGCTCTAAATCATGAGTGGTGTAGTTGACTTCATGAAGTCTCAGCTTCCGAGAAGCATAAGCAATCACCTTCCGGTCCTGCATCAACACTGCTCCCAATCATTCTTTCGAAGCGTAGGTATATAGCGCGTAAGGTTTCCCTTCCTCCGGTGGACTCAATACCGGTGCTGTCATCAGTCTGCGCTTCAGTTCTTGAAAACTTTTCTCGCATTTCTCGTTCCACACAAATGGAACATCCTTTCGCAATAATCGGGTCATTGGCGATGCAAGTGTTAAAAATCCCTTGATAAACCTTCGATAGTAACCAGCCAGTCCTAAGAAACTCCAGATCTCGGTGATACTCTCCTGCTGCTTCTAGTCTGATACTGCTTCAACCTTTGTCGGGTCCATCTTGATTCCCTCCTTGGTCACCACATGGCCAAGGAATGCCACACTGTCCATCCAGAATTCGCACTTGCTGAACTTGGCGTACAGCTTGTGCTCCTAAAGCTTTTCCAATATGAGCTTCAAATACTCCACATGCTCCTCCGGACTCTTGGAGTAGATCAAGATATCGTCGATGAAGACCATTACGAACTTGTCCACATACTCGGTGCATCAGGTCTATGAATACTGCTGGAGCGTTAGTCACCCTGAACGGAATCACTACGAACTCGTAGTGTCTATATCTGGTGTTGAAGGCTGTCTTGGAAATATCATCCTCTCTTATCCGCACCTGGTAGTACCCTTGCCTCAGATCCAACTTAGAGTAGCAACTGGACCCTTGCAACTGATCGAATAGCTCATCATCAACTCTCTTATTTCGTGTGAAGGTAAAACTTTTAGCTTTGAATCGTCATCAACTCTCATATTTTCTCTCTTCTCAACCCAAGCTCCCAATCTCATTTTGCTTCCACTCATTTTCTTTTTCTCAGCTTCTTGTTTGGCTCTTTTTTGCACCATATTACTTTGTGTTTGCCTTTTTCCATGTTTCTTTACTCTTCTCTCTTCTTCTTTTACCTCAAACTTTTTTATCTCATCCCCCTTCTCATTTACCTCTCTATCTTTTCTTTCCTCTTCTCTTCTCACACTCTTCTTTTCCTCATTTTTCTCTCTCATTTCCTTTTTCTTTTCCTCATAAGGTTTTGATCTTTTGTAACCTCTATAGGGGACATTAGGAGAAAAGTAAACTTCCTTCCTTCTTTACTCAATGCATAAGTGTTTTTTCTACCATTATGCATCGTATCTCTATCAAACATCTAAGGCCTTCCCAACAACAACTCTCCAACATACATGGGCATCACATCACAAAGTACCTCATCTTCATAATTCCCCATATTAAATGTAATATTGACTTGTTTGTTCACCTTCACCTCACCACAATCATTGACCCATTGAAGCTTGTATGGCTTTGGATACTTCATGGTCTCTATACCTATCTCTTTCACCAATGTAGTACTTATCACTTTTACACAACTTGCACAATCTATCATCAAACTACATGGCCTTTGATTGATTTTACATCTTGAGCAGAAAATGTTTTCCTTTTGGGAATCATTCATATCCTCAACAACATAAGTACCTAAGACTTCACAAGCAAAACCAACTAATGAATTTCTTTGCTCAACCACTTTTCCCCTTTCACCATCTGCTCCCTCTTTAGATTTTGTGGTCTCCCAAGAAAATGGTGTTAGTATTTCACTCTTCACAACCTTATATTCCCCCTCTTTCTTTTGTTGATGTGAGCTCTCTCCTAATTCATAGTTACTTGAAGCTTTTTTGGGACCTTCATCTTTAGCACATATTTGCTCCTCATCAATCACATCATTATCATGCTCAACTCCTTCTTTGTTATCCCCAAGTTGGTCTTCACTCCCTTGTATTAATGGCCTTTCCCCAACTTCTTCATGTTTTTCCTCACCCCTTTAGTTTTGCAATTCTCTTTCTTCGGCTTCTCTTTCTATCTTCTCTTCTTTCTTAATTTCTTGTAACTCATCCTTACTTCCTTGAATTTTCCATTCTGGGTAATCACATGTGCCATAGCCATAATCCCAACAAGTAGAACAAACATAATCTTGCTCTCTTCTCAAACCCCTCTTGGAAGAATTTTGTGAGCACTCATTTCCCTCAGCTTGGATCCTTTCGGACATTCATAAGAAGTGTGTGTATAGCTTGAACATGTATAGCACCCATACTCCCTCTCTTTTTGCATATCATTCTTTGAATATTTTTGTGGTCCTTTAGCATAAACTTCATCATTTCAATAATTTATATCCAAATATTCATCTCTATCATATCTCCAATCGTATTCATCATTCTTACCATATCTACTTCTAGTTGAACAAAGCTCTTCATAACAATCACATCCTCCACTTTCATTCTAACTAGCCATTGTGAACTTTTCTTTCAAGAGAAGTACCCACAAAATTTAAGTAGAAAACATAAAAGGAATTTCTCACTTTACTCTCTGACGTGTTTATACTCTTTCAATGACACACTTCTCTCATGTATACTTTCTTTTGGTTTTTATCAAAATGAACTCACCCTGTTGCCTTTTCCACACTCTCAATTTCACACTTAAGTTCTTCCCAAAGTTGCACCAATTTAAAGGATTTAGTTCCACTAGATAAAGCCAACTAAATTCCAACAGTTCAAGAAAAAGGATGTTCCTAAGAAGAAATAATCTATCACTAGATGGATAACTCAAATGAGACTCAATCAATCAAGAATTTCAAGCAATGAGTTGTCACACAAACTCTAGGATTTCTTAAGAAGATGTGTAGTGAGAACATTAGTCAAGTACTACAAGGATTCAAATAAATGAGGATACTAAGGAATAGGATTGAAGGTTAGCAATATTTAATTCAATCCCAAGTATCTCAAGAAGATGTCAATCTAGATAGTTAACCCATAAAAAATAAGAAGTATATCAATTGAGTTCAATGGAAGTGATAAATGTAAGCTAAGAACCCTTACAAGACTTTGTAAAGAAACTTAAGTATTTCATCAAAGACTTGGTAGGCAACTAGTTTAACTGAGGATTTTCAAATGTTAGGATGCTTTCACAAACCACAAGAGTTCAATTTAATAATCAATCAACTCACTTAAAACAATTATAACACAAGGAGTTCAATAGCTTAAGGAGTTGAATTGATATAAACCAAGATGCACCAATTTGTTTTCTAAGCTATTAGACAATTCACAAGAAAATTTTCTACTAGCAATTAGAAAGTTTAATTCCACAAAAATTAAGTTAACAAGCAAGAAAATTTATAGGGATTTAATAAACAAAGCTTTGGTTGTCATATAAGCACAATCCTAAGTCATGAAACCACACATCAAACACTTGGAGTGCAACCTCAGAACTAAAGGTATTTCAAAATTTTCAACCATATAACCATTCCAATACTCAAAATTCACAAGCAAATTTCATTCCCAATAATAGATATAACATCCGATGATACCTGTCAGGACCGGGTTCAAAATATTAGTGCACCCTTCAAAACAAAATAACAAGATTTCTTTGGGGGAAAAAAAGGGAGCAATTCACAGCAAATAGAAGCCAAAAACTAGAATTTAATAACTCACAAAATCAGCTCAAAGTTGAGTTATGAGATTTTCTGTGTTCAAACCTTTGCAGCAAAAACACTCAAGAAACGTCAAAATTTCTGCAATTTTGAACTTCAAGTAGCTACCTAAACATCAACAAAAAATGTAGGTTAAATTTCACAACAAACTCATGGCATAATTTGAAGTTTTCAACTGTCAAAAATCTCAAGAAAATGAGTTACAGGATTCAAATTTGTAGCAATGATTTAGATGAGATATCCACCTTGTTTGAGCACAAAATCAACAAACATTAATGCCAAATGATTACTTAAACATTATACCAACATATAAGATCAATTTAACATCAAGTTTATGGCATAATTTAGTTTCAAGCATTCAAACATAGCACAAAAATAGGTGATGAAAATTGAAAAAGTTCAACAAGCTCTGGAAGAAGGTTGTACCTTTTGCCCAAGAAAGTTTGTTCATAAGAATTAACACAACATTGCTCTGATACCAATTTTGATACGAACTCTAGAGCACCAAATTTTGAAAGTTAGATCAAGAACAAAAACCCAAGAATTGGCTACCGAATTCTATACCAAAATGCCTATAAAGTAAGAACCCTAGGCGAATGAACAACTAGAACTCAAATTCTAATAGGATTTAGTCAACTACTTCAATACCCAAACACCATTGAATCTGCAAAGAATTGAAAAACAAGTGGGATGGAGAAAAGTAGGTATCTTTCTAGGTTTCCTAATAAGAACACTAAGTAAGAATAAATCTACCCAATACCTAAGATGAAGAAACAAGTTGGATTAACCTAAGGATTTTAAAGACTCTAAACAAAAGTAGGTCTAATTCCTTTGCTTGGTCTTGAAAGGAAGAACTAAGGAGGAATTCTCTTCTCCAAGAGTTCAACACTCTATTCAATCTTTTAAATTTGAAATCCGAATTCTATTATAGAAGAGGCTATAGTGTGGGCATTTATAGGCCCTAAGTTGCCCTAACTAATTAGTAGACAAAGTATAGAAATTAGATGGCCTTAATACAAGTTTTTAGGCTCTATTACATGTCTTAAAATAAGTAAAAAATAATAAAAGTCTGGGGATCAACATTAAAATGTAAAAAGCTGAAACAAAGTAAAATAGAAAAATTTCAAGTTGGATCTGACTTGGACCAGTGCCGGGTCTAGGTACATGCACCTGGCGCCGGGCCAGTTCTATCCAAAATAGAATTGGGTCGACTTTTGGCCAAAGCTGGGTCCAAAATTCTCACTCAGGGCTTGGTAGGCTCTGTTCACCATCCATTGTTTTGTTGCACTCCAAAACTTGCTCCTTGGACTTCCATTACATTTCTCTAGATTTCCATAATCCTCCAAATGAAATGTTGGTCCTATTTAGCTCTTCTTGATACTTCTTTGGCCATCAATCCTTGTTTAAAGATTGGCTTGATCCTCCACATGGATTGTTGCTTGTGTTGTGCATCCTTTGGCCTTTCCTTTACTATCTGTTTCTTCACAATCTTCTTAGACTTGGGTTTGCTAAATTTTTTGCCTTGAAAGTTCTCTTGAATCATCTTGAATATTATTCTTACCCATGGAACCATGAAGTGTGATTTTGAACTTATTTTTCTTTCTTGAAAATGATCTTCATGCCTAATTTGATTCTTATCACTTAAGGTTGGTAGGCTACTATTATCATTTTATCAAGGGCATCTTAGCTTCTGTAATGACTCATTTGTTAAGAAAGAAAGTGCCATTTATTTGGATCGAGAAGTGTAAGAAGAGTTTCCAAGAACTTAAGAAGAGATTGATGACAACACCGGTGCTAAACTTGTCAGAGGAGAATAAAGCCTATGCCCTCTACACTGATGCATCAAACGAAGGATTGGGAGCTATTTTGATTCTAGAATGCAAGGTTATAGCATATGCATCAAGGAAATTAAAACTGTATGAAGTTAACTATCTAACATATGATTTGGAATTAGTCGCTATTGTGTTCGCCCTAAAAAAATACAGACACTGCCAATATGGAACAGAGTATGAAATCTTTGCAGATCATAAGAGCCTAAAACACTACAAGAAATCTGCCAATTTGTAAAACACTACAAGAAATCTGCCAATTTGCCACGGACAAATCCGTGGCTAAATTGGAATTTGCCATGGATTTGCGACGGAATTGGTCCGTGGTAAATACTTTCATCGCTAAGTATTTTTTGCAAGGGAGTTTTTTTTCCGTGGTAATTTGCCACGGATTATTCAAGTTGGTAGCACCTTTTAGGGAGAAATATTGTGAGGGAACCGTGGCAAATTCGTGGCAATCTGCCACTGATTTGCCATGGAAGTAATGTTAAACAAGCTATCTGTGGCAAATCCATGGCAGATTGCCATGGATTTGCTGCGAAAAGTTTATTTTTTCGGTGACAAATTGTCACACATTATTAAAAATTAAAATTTTTTGAATTGTCCATGGCAAATCCATGGCAATTTTGCCATGGAAAAGTTTTTTTTTTTTTTTCGTGGCAAATTTCCATGGATTTGCCACAGATTATTAAAAATTAAAACTGTTTGATTTGTGGACCACAACCCACTTCATGGACCAGTCACACGGATCATGGACCATTCGGTGGACAATCTTCCTCAAGCACCAGCCACACCAGATCACAAACTATTTGGTGCACATCCATCTCCATGGACCAGCCGCACTGGATCACAACCTTAAATTGTTCAAGAATTGCACAATGCAAGACTCGAACCCATGACCTCCGAAATGTATATGTTGTGTTTAGCCACTGAGCTATGGCAATTGTCATGCTATCCTTTTTTCTTTTTTCTTTTTATTTAAACTACTTTGAACAATCTTTGTGTGTTTTTTTAAATAAAAGTATTATAACAAAATATAATTAATCATATTAAATTCAATATAAAAAATATTTTTTATATTTATATAATCTTAAAATATTATATACTATCAATTATACTATCTTTTTTATTAAATGATTCACACACACACACACACACACACATATAAATTCATACACAATATAACCACCCCTCCCCTCCCCACACATATATATATACACACATAATCACATATATATATGCATATTCATGCACACACACACACACACACACACTCACGCACACACGCACATATATTCATTTACATACATACATACAAATATATATATATATATATATATATATACATATTCATATATTCACACACACACACACACACACACACATACGCACGCACACACGCACATATATTCATTTACATACATACAAACAAATATATATATATATATATATATATATATATATACATATTCATATATTCATACACACACACACACATACACACATACACAATAGAGAATCTCGTACATGAAAATTTTTCATTCAATATCAGTAATAAGGTACATTATCAATAGGGGAACGTCCGGACCTAAACTGTTGTCACTGTGGTATCATCCTTCTATCTGTAGGTCCACTCAACTCCAAATCCTATAAAAGGGTAAGATAAAATACATGTGTAAGTAAAAAATCATCCCGTGAGTCCCGTGGGTGCTAGTGCTATAGTAAGAAATAGAGTACATAAAACTTTTATGGGGAAAGCATTTCGTCTGTTCATTGGAAACAATTCCAAAACTCTCTCAAAAAAAGTTTATTCAGAACTTAGTCATTTTTGGAAAACTGTATTTCAATTTCAAATCATTGCTCCAATTTCCAAATCACAGGCAATTCTCCAACAGAAGGTCGGCTTGTATGCAAAGCCCACAGCCGTTACCTTCAACGCCATGTATCATTGTACTGAGATCGTAGCCTACAGTACTCAATCCATGTGTCAGCCGAAAAGTACATCAACTTGCATGTATCATTGCACTTAAACTACAGCCTACAGTACTCAATCCGTGCGTCGCTGGAAAATAAGTACACTGCAGCATACTATAATCAACAAGTGCACGCAGCACACTAAATCTTTTACTTGCAACCGTAAGCCAGGGGTTCCAATCCTGACGTCAATCACCATCGAGGTAGTAAGGGGTTGAACAACGCTAAGTGTCTAGCCTAGCCTGTGAACAACCCAAATCACAAAGTGCACACAAGGCACGGCAATTGCCAGGCACTAGACGGCTAGCCAAGACGACTCATCTTGATGTTTTTTCACTCTATTTGGAGTAAGACAATCCCCAGAACTGATTGGGTTGTTTGGGGTCATTTATCTCTAACATGAGCTAGTACAAAGATCAAAGTCTTTGCTGAGTACTCAACGTCACCAATACCAACCCCTTCTGACTGATTAGGCCAGAAGGTTATCTGATCTTGTAGGATTTTCAAAACAAACATCTTTGGGGTAATATAACATTTTTCAGAATTTGATCCCACTGACTCACAAGTCAGATCATAATTTTCATAGGCTCCGCAAGGATAATCAATTCATTCCATAGGTATACCAGGCTAATAAACAATTTTTGGGATCAAAATTTTATTTTCCAAAAGTTAATCTCATCACGAGAGATCATTTTGCAAAACCATGTCAAAATAGGGTAAAGAGTTCTTTTCACATGTCAAAATAAGTTTCCAGGAGTACTCAGATCATTTTACTCGTACTTCATCACAAAAGCCATTTTCAAGGGTATTTGGGTCATTTTACCAATCCGATTCCAAAAGACTTTTCGAGGGTATTCGGTTCATTTTATCCTTACCCAATTTGAAAATTATTCACAAGAGTTCCAATACGAATATTTCGGTCATTTGTCGAATACCCGATTCTAAAAAGTTTTCATAAAACATTCTAATAAGGATGTTTGGATCACTTGTCCAAATACCTGATTCTAAACAGAACTCATTTCAAGAATTCAAAATTCTAATCCCAAAAGAGGATTAAATTCAAAGTTTCCAAATACATTTCCATAAAATGTTTAATAAGGGCATTCTAGTCAATTTATGATTTTCCAATTCCAAGAATTACTATTTTTTAAAAATTCCAAGTATTTAATCCAAAAAGGACTAAATTTAAAAAATTCATGTTTTAATCATCCATTAAGATTTCCAAGCCAAATATGGAGTTTATTTAAGCCCAAAGTGGCATAAGAGTAATTCCTGCTCAAATAAACCTTAAACATATTTAGGGATTTTCAAAACGGTATAAAACATAGCAATTCATGGAAATAAAGCACACTAGCTTTCAAAAGTTTTTAGATTTCTAAGGGACTCACCTCGTGTCCTAATTAACTCTTTCCGTTTACGGCTGTTCGACCACCGTTTTTGTCGTTTTCAACAAACCGTTGGCCGTTTCATGATAAACCTACACCAAACATCATTTTTAGGTCAAGTCGTGTTTGGCCGAAAATAGCCAATGGTTAGCCGATGTGCCCGACGTGTAGCCGCGTCCAACCGGCATTTAGCTGACAAGGCCGACGGTTAGTTGACAGTTAAAAAAACGTTCAATTTTCGTTCACGTTGTTTTTCGTCCTTTATTTGATTCTTTTGTTTTTCTTTTTCTACATCCTTTCTCCCTTTATATACAAGGGATTCACTTCATATTTCGCATTTATTTCATTCAAAATCACACAATTAGTCATCCTTAAGTTTATGCATTTTTGGACTCGTTTTTCTAAAATTTCACTGCTTGACACATAATTTTGTTTTGCATATAACTTTCAATCCATAACTCTGATTTGGCTCTATGGTATACCAAAACGATGGTAAGACACATAACTTTAATTCTGTATAAGCCCTTTTTAGAGTCCTAGTTCTCGTGAAATACTACAGGGCAAAAACTGCCCCAGTAGTTTTGCTTCAATTCTACTATTCATGTTTTCCTTTGTTTTCCTTCAGCCTTTAACACCTTGGGAACATTAATTCATTCAATTTTCCTTTAAATCATCTTTGATTCTGTAATTTCTAGATTCCAATAGCTCACAAGAGTCACACTTTTTCAACACAAATTCACATTTTCTAATCAAAAGCTAGTATAAATCATTTTTCCAACCAAGTAACTTCCATTTTCATTCTACTTTGGTCATCATATTCTCAACCGAAAACAATCCTTCAAACTACCATAAATATTCAGTTCTTCTTCACAAAAAAAATATCCATATAGCTTCTAGGTAGCCGACACAAATAGACACATGGAGAGTTCAACAATAAAGTTTATAAATCCTAGCTTTTGATCTAAAATCAAAACATGAAAATCATGTTTTCCTATTAAAATTGATATCATAATGATCATCATTCACCTAAAACAACTTTAATTCAATTAAGGTAGGGTTTTACCTTATATTTTGAGCTCTTTGGTGTGATTTTCTCCAAGAACATCTCAAGAACACACACACGACACCAAGAACATACACTGGCTACCTTTTTCTTTCTTTTTGCTATTTTCTCTTGATTTCTTTTCCTTTATTTCTCTCCCCTTGAGGTTATCAAAATTTTGGGCTGTATAACAGCCTTCCCACCACCATTCTCATCAAAGTTTTGGCCAAGAATATTTTAAATCAATTAAGTATATGGTAGAATTCATGTAGGTGTGTTCCAATCACAATTTTACACACCAACCACTTAATTTCTTCATCAAAAATTTCTCTTCATTTCTCTTGTATGGCTGCCAGTTTTCTTGGCAAATTTCCATCTATTCAATCATCTTCTCATGGTCTAAGTATTGGCCAATCACATTTCACATGACCTTAATTAAAGGGCCCACAAATAATGTGTTCTAATCACAAATTTACACATCATTCTTTATTTATTTTGTAATCCTTTAATTTCATGTGTCTTGTATGCTTCATGCAACATCTTTTAAATTGTCACATGTTCATGGGCTTCCAATCACAAAATGCCACGTGCACCATTTTTAACCGCGATTTTCTATTTGCTTTAGAAATAACCAAAAACCGAGTCTAAAACAAAAAAATATTTTACTTCACCAATCAACTCCAAATGTTCCACTGAATCCATTAGTGATAATTAAAATTCTTCAATTCCTTCTCAATTTGGTCAAATTTGCGGTCAAAGTCGCGGGCACGGTCAAAATAATAAAAATTTCCCCGATAACCTAGATAGCATAGTTCATACCAAAACGTGCATTTCATTGCACTGATCAATTTCTCTTCTCAACGTATCCTTAAATTCTTATTTTATTAATAATAGTAGCCTTTCAAAGATTTAGGGTATGGGTAGAACAAATCCAATAATTACATCCAAGTCCCGACAAAATATTATTATACCAAAATATTCGTCTCATTACACTAATCATCTTTTGTTCTGGCCATTGATATAAATTCTCATCCTATTACAAGTAGTGGTCAATCGAAGGTAAAACTGCGAGGTATTATTCTCCTCTCCTTACAAAAATTTCTTCCTCGAAATTGGCTTATACCTAGAATAATTCTGGATACTTTTCAACATCTTTGCTTTCGTTTCCTAAGTTGCATCTTGCACTGAATGATGATTCCAAAATAATTTTACAAGTTAAATTTTCTTTATTCCACACACCCTTTTCAGTATACTCAAGGATCTTAATAGGTTTTTCCTTATACTTCAAGCTTGGGGTTATTTCAATAGGCTCTTCATTCAAAATGTGTGTGAGATCAGCTATGTATTTCTAAAGTTGGGCAACATGGAACACATCGGGAATACTTTGAAGCTCTATTGGTAACTATAATCAATAAGTCATCTTCCCAATCCTCTCGACAATAGGGAATGGTCTAATGTACCTAAGTGCCAGCTTCTTTCTTGGTCCTTTAATTCCCAATTGTCATTGTGGAATCAACTTAAAAAATACACGATCTCCTTCTACAAATTCTAAATCTCTCTTATATCGATCCATATAACTACTCTGTCTACTCTGAAATGCTTCCAACTTGATTTTAATTATCTCCACATCTTGTCGAACTTTTCAGGATCGAAGGCATTTTATTCACCCGTCCTTCGTCCTAGACTAAATTTCCTTTCATATAGTGCTTCAAATAGGGCCATTCCAATTGTTGATTGGTAACTATTGGTGTATGCAAATTCTGCATACACTAAATTATCAATCCACTTAGTTCCAAAATCCAAAACACAGGCCCTCAACATGACTTCCAAAACTCTATTCACTCGTTCTGTTTGTCCATCTACCTGTGGATGCGCTACTATGCTGAACTTTATTGTGGTCCCATATTTCTACGGTAGCTTAGTCTAGCTCTGAGGTAAGTCTAAGATCTCGATCTAACACAATACTAGAGGATACTATGGTAGTCTGATTACTTCCTCCATATAGGTTTCACTTAACTTCTCTAGGGAATTCCATTAGTTAATAGGAATGAAATGAGCAGACTTAGTTAGTCAATCCACTATTACCTAAATAGTATCTTGCTGTCCTACTGCCATGGGTAATCTGGTAATAAAATCCATAGTAATTTCATCACATTTCCATGATTGAGTAGGCAATGGCTATAGTAACCCTCCAGGCCATTGATGATCGGCTTTCACTTGCTGATAAGTTAAACATCATGCTACAAAGTCTGAAATACCCTTTTTCATACCAATCCACCAATAATGTCGTTTTAAGTCCTGATACATCTTTACGGCTCTTGGATGATGGAATACTTACTCCAGGGTACCCCCGTTAAAATATTCTGTCTCATTGTAGATTGTTTTGGAATACAAAACTGACCCCGGTAACAAATAATTCCATTATTGTCTTTTCGGAACCCATCTCCTCCTTTATTCACTTCTTTTTGCACTAGCTTTTACAACTCTTCATCTTTATCTTACTTTACTTTTTACTGTTGTAGGGAAACAGGCTGAATGGAGATATTACTCATCCTTATTTCTCCATCTATCACAATTGCTTCCAGTTCTGGAATTCACAATATCCAGAGAGCTGATAAATTTGCCTCCCTACTAAGGGTATCTGATACTGTGTTTGCTTTTCCAGGATGATATTTAATTAGATACCGGAATTCTTCCAAAAATTCCGTCTACTGACATTGTCTCATATTCAAATCCTTCCGGGTAAAACATATTTCAAGCTTTTGTGGTCAGTGAAGAGTTTAAACTCAGCCCCATGTAAATAATGTCTCCACGTCTTAAGGGTAGACACAATAGCGACTAACTCCAAATCATGTGTAGAGTAACTTTTCTCGTGGGGTTTCAATTTCCTAGAGATATAAGTTATCACATTTCTCTCCTGCATCAATACTCCTTCCAATCCTTTCTTCAACACATCTGTATACACTTCATATGGTTTGTTCATTATCGGTAATACCAAAATAGGAGCAAAACTTAACCTTTTCTTCATCTCCTGGAAATTTATCTCACATTTCTTGGTCTAAATATAAGGATCTTTCTTTTGGTTGGGTTGAGTCAAAGGTGAAGCTATCCAAAAAAAAAAAAAAAAAAAAATCTCTCAATAAACCTCCGATAATATCATTTCGTATTTCAGAAGGAGTCTCGGGACGTTTCTAATTTATCACCGCTTCAACTTTCACAGAATCTATTGTAATCTCATCTTTGGACATTACATGTCCTAAGAATGCTACTTCTTGTAGCCAAAACTCATACTTACTGAATTTTGCATATAATTTGGCCTCCTTTAACTTTCCTAATACTTTCCGAAAATGTTATTCATTCTTTTGAGGAGCTTTTAGAATACACCAAGATATCATTTATGAATATAACAACAAAGCTATCTAGGTAAGGCCGGAAACGTCCAGTGTATTAGACCCATGAAGATAGCAGGGCATTAGTAACACCAAAGGACATCACTACAAACTTAAAAGGTCCATATCGTGTGTTAAATGCAGTTTTCAGTATATTTTTTTTTTCCTGAATCCAAACTTAGTAATATCCCTACCTCAAGTCTAACTTTGAGAATCATTTTGCTCCTTGTAACTGATTAAAAAATTCAACCATGGGCAATGGGTAGTTATTCTTTACTATTACTGCATTCAATTCGTGATAATCTCTACACATCTATAGTAACTCATCTTTCTTTCTGACAAGCAATACAGGTACTCTCCAAAGTAAAGTATTAGGCCCAATAAATTCTTGCTCCATTAATTCCTGTACTTATTTTTTAAGCTCTTGTAATTCTGTAAGTGCCATTTTATTAGGAGTTCTTGAAATTGATTATTCCAATAGCACTAAATCAATGAAACGTCTACTTCTGTCCCTGATGGTAACTCTTTCAATTTTGCTGGAAAAATATCTAAATGCTCATTCACCATAGAGGTATCTTCGGGTTTCTTAACCTCTCATGACTTATTAATTACATAAGCTAAGTATCCAGTTCATCATTCACTACTAGGAAAATGCAATATACCAATTAACTATTACCAACTGACCATGTCGGTTGGTACTTACCAACCGATTACCGACCGATTACTAACCGAAATGAAAATTGAGAAAATTTAAAACTTTTCCAACCACTTACCAACAAACATAATCGGTTGGTAATTTGGCGGGAAAATATATACCAACCGAATACCAGCTGATAACACTAAGTCGGTACATTATCAGTTGGTAACTGATTGGTAATTTAACGGAAAAAATTTTACCAACTGGTAACCAACCAAAATATATCGATTGGAAATATATTCAGTTGGTAATCAATTGGTAATTTGGCGAGAAAATATTTACCAACTGATTACCAACTGATAACAATTGGTTGGTAATATATTCAATTGGTAATCAGTTGATATTTTAATTTAAAAATTTTACCAACGATTACTAACCGAAATGTATCAGTTGGTAATATATTCAATTGATAATCAGTTGGTATTTTAATTTAAAAAGTTTACCGACTGATTACTAACTGAAATATATCGGTTAATAATATATTTAGTTGGTAATCAGTTGAAATTTTAATTTTAAAATTTTACCAACCGATTATTAACCGAAATGTATCGGTTGGTAATATATTCAGTTGGTAATCTGTTAGTATTTTTTTTGCTAATATAATTTAAAAATTTTATTGATCTATTACTAACCGAAATGTATCAGTTGGTACTATATTCAGTTGGTAATTAGTTAATGTTTTAATTTAAAAATTTTACTAACCGACTACTAACCAAAATGTTTCAGTTGGTAAACCTAATTAGTTGGTAATTGGTTGGTATTTTAATTTAAAAATTTTACGGATCAATTACTAACCGAAATGTATCAGTTGGTAATATATTCAGTTGATATTTTAATTTTAATTTTTTTAAAAAAATTTGAAATATGCCATGTGGCAATTGGTTCACCACATGGCGCCATATCGCTGCACACATGGCACCACGCTGGAAAATCTAGCCTTCTTGCGAACACTAGAAGTCGAACCCGTGTCTCCATTGTGGAGGCGCAGTGTTCCAACCACTGTGATATGTCATTGTTTGTTCAAATTGACAGCACGTGTTATATTTATTTGCTTTTTGCAAAATATTACAATTTTATGAAATACACTTTTAAAACTTGTAAATTTTGATTTAAATAAATAAATGAAGTAAAATTTTTTATCACTTTTGTTTTTTTTTAATTTGCTTCTATTTATCAGAGTATATAATTATTCTGTACATATATTCCTAAATGATAAAAATTTTATTTTTGAATTAATAAAAAAAAGTAAGCAATTTTTTCATGCCTTTAGTTATACAACAAATTTCTTAGTTATAAATTTTTTTAATATAATAAATACTTTTGAATTTAGAAGACTCAGTTCATATTTTTTTTTTAATTATGTAAATATTCATAACTAAATAGACATTAAACAATTTATCAATTAGGTGTTTTAAATTTAACAATCAAAAAATTATATTATATTTGTACACATAATTTTATTAATAGATATAATTATTATTCTTTTTATCATAATGTAAAAGTTATTACTTTTATTTGTATGACAATATAAATATGCAGGCATCATGTATATGTGTAGGATGTGTTTCCATCATATTTATATTTTTCTATATACATGCACATATATAAATAATAATTACTGTAAATCATACAAAATTAAATAAGAATTATCTTTATTAATGCATATAAATTGTCAATATATTCGTAATTTGATTTTTTTTAATTTTATATTCAAATTGATAAAATTTTAAATTTATATCATATACTACAAATATTATAAAAATAAAAAGTTTTCAATATAAAAAGTAGAAATACTAAGTAAAGTTAAAATTTTTATCCCATACTTTTAATTACTATATCATATTTTGTCTTTCTGTATACATGCACATATATAAATTATAATTACTATAGATAAAATTTAAAAATTTTCAAGTTATATGTGAATGTATATTGAGACTTAAGGTCATATATTAGTTAATTATTAATGCATTGAGTTATTACTTGAATTCCTATATTTTTTAACTTAGTTCATTTGGATAATTATATTTAAGTCCTTAAAGTTTCTAAAAAAGAAACCCTTACAACCATAATTTTTTTTAAGCACAACCTATTTTAAATATCTTTTGAAAAATAACAAGCCAAGTGTAAAAATAAATATATAAACTTTTAAAATAATTATTTCAATCTTTATATTGTGTTAACTTAGTTTATTTAGATAATTATATCTAAGTCCCTAAAGTTTTTTTTTTTTAAAAAACCCCTTAGGACCACAAGTTTTCACTCAAGAAGATTTCCTCCTGCCCCCAATACCAACGTGTCAACGATATTCCTCTCTTCTCACTCTCCCCTTGCTCAAACCCATCCCTTTCATCAATCACCCTTCTTCCTCTTCTGCTATTTCCCACGCCACCGCCGCCTTCTTCCTTCTCCTCTTCTGGTAGACTGTTACCACACCACTGCCGCCCTCAAGCTCTGAGCCCAGACTTAGCTGATCTCAGTCGGCTTCTCTGTTTGCTTACTGTGATGCTTGACTCTTGGTAGCGGAAGATTTAATAGGTGACATTTTTACAACTTTCTGTGACTTGTGTTTTTCTTCATTTGCTTGGTTCTTATGTGTCTTCTTGTGCTTTATTGTCATTGTCGTTGGGAGGGTGCAGTAGAGTGTTGAAGGGAGAGGTTTACTTTAAGTCATGAATTGGTACAATGCTGATCAAGAAAGGTGTTTCATTATTTAAAAAGTTCCATTTTTTGAAAGGGATTTTTCTTATTATTTGTGATTTCAGTGTTTTTGCCAAGGGTTTTAGCTTCATGGTGATTTTAAAGGCCTTTTTTTGTACTAATTTTGGTAACCGTAGTTAGGTTTCAAGCAGTAGTGCGCATTGATATGGAACTCTAGAGATCTGGTGAATTTTTGAATAAAGATCTGGTAATGTTGGTCGATCTGGGGTATTTGGACTGGTATTTCTAGGGAGCTTGGTTCTGTTTGCAGTTTTAGAGGAGGTCCAGGTACTGTAGGCAGTGCAAGGATTCTAAAATCCTATATAGAAAGTTATATAGAAAGAAAAGACAGTTAAGAAAACAGAAGATATGGATTTGGAAATTCTCTTCTTTGTTTTAGGATTCTGAGTTACTGAGTATTGAATAAATATATATTCAAAAGACTCCAAAGGCTTCAAATAGTAAAACTTAAAAAGCAATAAACTTCTATATGCATAATTCAACACTTCAGCTTTTAGTTCCTCATAGCAAATCATAGTGAAGCATGCTGATTTATGAGGAGAAATAGTTGAATGATTACAATTAGAAAATTAAAAAGATAATAATGATTCTAACTAATAGACCATCATTTTGGACTCTCTCATTTGGTAGGATGAGTATTGAGCATTTAAATTTCAAGATGGTGCTTCTAAAACTATGCGAGAGAGAGAGAGAGAGAGAGAGAGAGAGAGAGAGAGAGAGAGAGAGATCACACCCAAGAAAGCACTGAGAGCAGCATCTAGTTCAGTCTCCACAATTAGGCAAACATCTATTCCTTCATCTGCTGTCCTGATGGCTTCCCATACTCGTTCTAATGTTTGTACATTGATTCAATTACCTTAATACTGATTACATTGATTTACTCCATGATCATGGGTGGTTGTGTTTGAATTGGATGATAAAGTCATTATTTTTATTTATTTATTATTATTATTTTTTTGGTGTTACATTTGATACTCCATTTATCTGCTTCATCTTCTATTCATTGATTTGATGTCACATTTTATACTCCAACTGTCCACAATTCTCCGAGTTTATTTGATCATTTTGCTATCAACTGATAGGTGCTTCGTTCGAACCATTGAAGAATCATTTCTGGGCCGTGAAAGGATTTCTCAAGGCTGAAAAATTCAATTCAAATGAAGAGGTTTGTTCTCTCATTTGGGTTTCCATTTAGCTTTTGTTTGTTTCTTCCATGGTTATCTTGTTCCTCTTCTTTTGATTTCTTTGAGGGTTTAGCTGAGATTTACTGATTATTTCCCTATGTGTTCACTGTTTTAGACTGAAATGTATGTTTCTACACTAGTTTGACATAATTTTGTAGTTCCGTTCAGTAATGTAGGCATTTGATTTGAGAATTAAGCTGTTTGGAAGCTTTTTCATGTTTCTGTAAATTTTTTCTATGCGTTATTGTAAAAACCATTTGGCTAAAGTTTTGGTTATATAGATTTATTTGAGTACCCTTGTATATTTACCTAATAAGGTTATAAACTTGAATAACCTTATCTATTATTGGAGTTTGCTAATTAATTCAGACAAAGCTTGCTTTCTCTTAATTAATGACCAATCTGGAAACTAGTTCTTCTAGTTATGTCATTGCTTAGATAATTTGTTGTTTGTGTTGACTTGACTTGGTGGTAAAATGGCTGGACACAAAAATTTTCACTTGTATTCGTGTGAACACAAATGACTTTGATGTTTATTTTATTATATTATGGACTTATTTGTTTGGATAAGTGGCGATTGTACTTATACTTGACAATGCATACATGTTCAATCTAGTAAAATGAATATTTTATTTCTTGATTTTATTGAATATATATTGTGTAAACAAGAAATCTATGATAAATAACTGTAGGGAAAAAATGAATATTTAAAATTCAAGATCTTTTGTGTATATCTATTTCAATATTTTTGATTTAGGATATCTATTTCATTATTTGCATTTTTAGCTTGTCCGACACAAGTGCTCTCAATGAGGCCTAATCGAGTGCGGATGTACAATAGGCTCCTACCTAGTAAAAAGGGGATAATAAGAGAGTTTGTGAACGGTATTAATGGATTTGTCCAATTTGCAAGCACACAATTGGACTTTACTAGGGGGGGGGGGGGGGAATTAGATGTCAATGTTCAAAGTATAGGAATCGAAAATTCTTAAGTGTTGATGATGTGAAGCTTCATCTATGTAAGAAAGGATTTCTTCCAATTTATTATCAATAATATTCCCGTAGAGAGCCATATATCTTCCCTACAGAGCAAAGTCCTACCACTGAGGTTTATAATGTTTGTGAAATGGCCCTTGAGCCAAGCAATCCATTTAGGGATATGCTTTTTGATGCAGTTGGATGGGATAGAACATTGGATGAACATATGCAAATAGATGAGTTGCCTAATATAAGTGCACAAAAGTTTTATGATTTACTAGAAGCAACAGATGAACCATTGTGGTACGAGTGTAATAATCAATCCCAATTGTCCACAGTTGCTTGACTTTTGATGATCAAGTCAGATTACAACTTGCCTGAAGCTTGTTTTGATGCTATAGCACAACTCATCAAAGATGCTACACCTGAAGGAGATAAAATGCCAAAAAAAATTTATGAGACAAAAAAACTTGTCTCAGTTTTGGGGCTTCCATATGAAAAAATTAATTGTTGTATCGATGGGTGTATACTTGTTCAAAAAGAGTATGAGCAGTTTATAAAATGCAAGTTTTGTAGTCATCCTAGATGGAAACCAAAAAAAGGGAATTTGGGTGTAGAGAAAAATGTGCCATATGTAAGAATGCATTATCTGCCATTAACACCA
Organism: Voacanga thouarsii; assembly: GCA_026120185.1. NCBI lineage: Eukaryota > Viridiplantae > Streptophyta > Magnoliopsida > Gentianales > Apocynaceae > Voacanga > Voacanga thouarsii. The sequence continues at coordinate 1,823,279 of JANUWF010001093.1, read as the reverse complement.
AGATTACAACGATTATATGCATTAAAAGCTATTGTCCAGCATATGAAATGGCATGCAGGGCATAAACCTCTTCCTGGGACTATTAGTCATCCTTCTGAAGTAAAGGCTCGTAAGTCTTTCAATCATGCACACTCTTCATTCTCTGCCGAGTCTTGCAAAGTAAGACTTAGACTTTGTACTGATGGTTTCACTCCATTTGGCCAATCTGGTAAATAGTATTCCTGTTGGCCTATGATAGTAACTCCCTACAATCTGCCACCTGGGATGTGTATGAAATCACCGTATATGTTTCTGAGTGTCATAATTCCTGGTCCTAAAATTCCTAAGAAACAATTAGATGTATATTTGCAACCTCTAGTGGATGAGTTAATACAGTTATGGGAAGTAGGAGTTCCAACTTTTGATATTTCACAGAAGTAAAATTTTCAAATGAGGGCTGCTTTGATGTGGACAATAAGTGACTTTCCATCTTATGGCATGCTATCTGGATATAGCACGACTGGTAGATTATCTTGTCCATATTGTATGGAGAAATCAAAGGCATTTAGACTTCAACATTCTCAAAAGAATTATTTTTTTTTTATTGTCATCGAGAATTTTTGCCTCTTGATCACCTTTTTCGAAAGAATAAAAACTCATTTATGAAGAATCGAACCGAGGACTGACCACCTCCACGGAGACTAAGTGGGGATGAAATATGGGCTCGAGTGAAAGATTTGCCTACTGTGCTTGAAAATGGTGGAAATGCCATACTGGAAGGCTATGGGGAGTCTCATAATTGGGGCAAGAAAAGTATTTTTTGGAGTTTGCCATATTGGAGAACAAATCTCATTAGACATAATCTTGGTGTTATGCATATCATAAAAAATTCTTTTAACAATATATTTAATACTGTATTTGATGTTAAGGGAAAAACCAAGGATGGTGAAAATGCAAAGAGAGATTTAAGTGAGATTTGTTGACGAAAGGATTTGGAGCTTTCTAAAGGAGGTACAAATAAGCCAAAGGTATGCTATTGTTCGGAAAAAAAGAAACTCAAAAAATCTTGTGTGAATGGATCAAATCGTTAAAATTTCCTGATGGTTATGTTTCCAATTTGTCAAGATGTGTGGATATGAAGGAATGCAAATTGTTTGGCCTCAAATCTCATGATTGTCATGTATTCATGCTCCGACTGATTCCCATAGCATTTCAGCATTTGCTCCCAGAAGCTGTTAGCAATGCACTAACCGAATTGAGCTTATTTTTCAAGGATTTGACTTCTAGGATGTTGCATGATGACCAAGTACTAATGTTGGAAGAAAACATTGCTGTGGTCATATGCAAGTTAGAGAGAATTTTTCCTCTAAGCTTTTTTGATTCAATGGAGCGCTTGCCAATTCACTTACCGTATGAATCTCCAGTTGGGGGACTTGTGTAATATAGATGGATGTATCCCTTTGAGAGGTCAGTCAAATAATTCTTACCTTATTTTATGGCATGCCATTAATACTTCTTATTTTTAGCTTCTTATACACTTTGAAAAGATGGTGAAAAATAAGGCAAAGGTTAAGGCTTCAATATGTAATGCATACATAGTTGAAGAAGTGTTAAGTTTTTGCACGCATTACTTTGAACCCCATGTCAAAACAAAGAGTAGAAGAGTTGATAGAAATGATGATGGTGGTAGTTCAGAGTTATTTGGTTCAAGAATTTCAAGTTTAGCTATCTTGGGCGGGCATTAAATGCTTCAAAAACTAGATTTCGATCAGACAAAGAACATGATGCAGCTGCATTGTACATGTTGTTGAACACCGAAGAGGTCTAGCCCTATGTAGAGTGAGTACTTATTTTTCTTAGTGATTACAAATAATGGGGGACACATAACTTACGCATTATTTCTTTATATAATATTTAGATTGTTCAAGGTTGAAAAACGTCTTCATTCCTCAAGAATTTCTGACTCTGACATCAAATTAGCACTGGAAAGAGAGTTTGTTCATTGGTTTAATAGATATGTAAGCATAATTCAACTTCTTAGGTAATCTTTTTTCAAGTTTAATTTAAATAATTAATAAGTGTTCCATGTTTTATGTCATGTAGGCAAATGATCCAACTAACAATGTTTCAAGTGAGGAAATAAAACACATTGATTGGGGCCCAAAGAGATGTGTTCGCACATACTCACAATTTTTTGTGAATGGGTGCAAATTCCACACTATTGCCCATAGTAAAAGAAAATCCACAACCAATAGTGGTGTGTGCATAAAAGGTTCAAATAGCATTGATGAAGACACAATATGTGAAACCCCAGTTGAAACCAACTGTAAAGTAAGGGGGTTGGGATGCATATCATATTTTATTGCATGTTTAAATATGTTTTTATACGATTTTATGTGCTTTGGATTTGCGTTTTATTGTCTCGAAGGCTTGATTGTGAGTATTGAGTGAGAATGGCAAAATGGTAATTTTTGCTTGAGGTGAAAATAGGGAGATAGCTTGAGGATTAAATAGGAAAATATTTTTAGAGGGAAAATAAGAATAAGAGTTGTTGTAATTTAGTGGTTAGAGCTTTGGAATTAATTCTTGAGGTCTTGGGTTCAAATTCCATCATTAGAGCTATAGCATGATTAAATTTTATTTTTGCTTAGGAAGTATCATTGTCGGCCTTAGTGGTATTTGGAGTAGGGTAGAGATGTTGTCCTATGAGAGACTTGATAGGAGTCTTCAAATCCTACTCTTTTGCTCTACACAAAATTCCTAAGAGGAATTCATTTCCTCTTGATCCTTAATTTTTCCTATTTCTCAATTCATTAGTTTGTTTATTTTGTTCAAGCCAATTTTATTCTAGAAAAATTTTAGCAATATGCTGTGGCTTTGAAGGTTCAAAATGTCTTCGTAAAAGACATCTTATGGACCAAAACAATGGAAGGATTTCAAGTGAATTAAATTCCTTAGTGAACTTTCTAAAAATTCACTCTAGCTAGGTTCATTTCCCTTTATGTATTGAATTTAAATTTTCCAACTTCTTGTGCCTTCAAGGTGTCGAAATTCTTAGCCATTATTCCCTCCCAAATGCTGCCAGAAAATGGCCCTTTTGATCAGTTTGAAATCTGAATTTTCCTTGCCATTTTCGGACTGCACAAATACTGTGCAAAACCAGAAAAATTTCTGGACAGATTCGCAGCTTTGGAGGTCCGAAACCAAGCTGTTTTCTTCCAATTTTTCCTCAGCATCTTAGCCACGTTTTCCTCCATAAAGTAGGCTGGAAACCAACCATGGAAGACTCCAGAAATCTCCTTCAAACTCCTTGCAAGCTAGCTGGAAGTGGCAGCTGAAACTGCCCAGGGAAAATTACAGCAAGGGCGAAAATCCTGTGCAGGATTTATTTCCAGCTTTGTTCCTAGTTCTATCCTAGCCAAAACTCCATCATTTTCTACAAAAACCACCCTTAAACCTTCATTAACTGAGCTCCATTATCCTCCCTAAGTTCTGCACTAAAAATCCAGTCATGGCTGCCTAAAAGATTTCTAAAAAAATTCTGCAATCATGATCTGATTTGGATACCAAAATTCCAGCCACCATGATTTAACAACTTTCCATAAAATATACCTCAACCAACCAGACCTTCCCTTCACCATTATACTCCATAATTTCGGCCACCCTTAGCCTCCTTCAACCAGCTTTCGTTCAGTAAAAACACTGCTCAGAAATTCGTCCATGGCAGACTTCCAAAAGCTCTCCAATAATCAAAGATCTCCTTGAATATTTAGTTTCCAAAATTGCTTCCCAAAAATATTTTTCAAGGATTTCAACAACTAGCCATTCCTTTTCCCTTCCAAACCAGAAAATCATCTCCCTAAACCCTACAGAAATTCGGCCAGCCTTAATCTCTTCAGAATTTCAGCATCCTCCATCCAAAAGCTCTCTATTCTCTTCAACCTTCAAGAACACATAGTACACCAAGAACACCTACTCCTTCCTTTCACCTAATACCACTCCAAATCACTTCAAACCACCTCTAAAAATTCCAGATTTCATCTATTCATTGCTGTGAGTCCATCCGTGCCATTTTTAACGTCAAACTACAAAATCCAACTTGCTCTTTTGGAAAAAAAAACTAGAAATTTTGTGAAAGCTCAAGAACACCTTCAATGTAGGATTATTCAATCAACTTCATCTTCGCTAATCTTCAATCTCTAATGAACATATATGTGTTTAAGCATGCTAATGAGTTTTCTTCTTCTCTTTTCTCTTCTCTCTCTCTCTCTCTCTCTCTCTCTCTCTCTTGGCCGAATTACTCACTTTCTTAGCCGAATGGTTCCTTCTCCATGGCCATATTTCCTTCACCTTCCTTGGACAGATTTAGGCATCTAGGGGTTGACATCCATTTGAAACTCCTTCAACGTATTCATCAATCAAGTAAGCCTTTTAACCCTTCTTTTAAATTCTAGATCCATGTCTCTAGGACGTTATTGGTAGGAGATGGATTATGAATAGGATTTGAGCATGTATTGTTGTGTTGAGTAGAGATTGAAGTATGAATATATGTATGAACGTGATGGAGATGGGATTGATGCATGCGATGATCTATCTTGGATGATATTATGATGTTTTAGGGTTTAATGGATGTCTCCATGTTGTGAGTGATGTATGTGATCAAGCATGCTAGAGATTATGTCATCTATGATAAATAGGATTTATATTCATGTTGGATTATTGAAGCCATGATCATATTTATGCTAGAAAAGGTTAGAACATGTCTTGATATCGTTAGATCTATGCTTATATGCATGATTTGGATGATTTGATGAATTGAAGGGTTGTATATGTTCATGATTGTGGTTAGCAATAGAACTATGGTCATGATCTAGTTGTCCCTAAGCTAATTTTATTTCTTTAATAAAATATTTAATATTATGATTTTTTGCTAGTAATTTCGAAAACCGTAGGAGGGGTAGATTTGGAATATTATATATATATATATATATATATATATATATTAAGGTTATTTTAGTCAAATAAATAATAGCTTTTGCTAGAAAATTAAAATATATAGATATTATATAAAATGATAATATCAAATAAAGCCTTTTATGAAAATAATCATAATAGGTAAAATATTTATTATTAAAATTTAATTATTATCTTTTAATCAAACCTATTAAAATTTATTTATTATTTTTCAAGCAAGACTCATTAAAATTTATTTTCATCTAGTTTTAATTATCGATTATTTTCTAGCAATTAATTATTAATAAATTATTATTTTACCTAGTGCCACCTAGGACTTTTCATCAAATAAACTCTAAATTATTTTAGTAAGATTTAAACTTTCAACTTATTAGTACCTATTTCCCAAAACACTAATTATTTTAAATATCAAATTAGACTTAGCTTATAAACCCTTTTTATTTATTATTTGGCCTTAAAGCTTGGGACACTAGGATCATGGTATTAGTGAGTTGAGTTTGTTTTATTTGTGAAAGTGGATTTTGGACTTGATTTTCTTTTGGGATGATCTAGAAAGTGCTGTAATTAATTTATATGAATTCTTTGCTAGATTTAGAAGATTGTCAAGGGTAGGGACCAATTTACTAGAGTTCATACACTAAGCTTATGGATAAGGTAAGTTCCCTTGCATTCATGAAATTGATTTTATTTTATTATCTTGGTTTGAAAGTAACGTTGGTGAGTATCTCTTACAAATACGAAATTTTAGCACGGTAGCTAATTTTGAAAACCTCTATATTTGGAACCTTCAAATTTTGGAAACTTTCTACATTTGGAAAACTTCTAATTTTAGAAACTTCTAGATTTATAAATTTTTAAAATGTGTCAGGCATGACTTAGGAGCCAAGCATCAAACATTTTGATTTGTTTTGAATATGCAAGAGATAAATTTTTGGGCATGCATTTAATTTTTGAAAATGATAGCATGACTTATTTGAGCATGTGGCTTCTCCACTATGAATTTGTGGAATAAATTATTGACTTAAAACCATGTCTTCTAAAATTTTTGTACGAGTTGAAAAATGTTGTTTGGAACTGTATTGAGCTAATTTTGTAGGTTCCACTTTGGAGCCTTATGAATTGTGAAGATTGAATAACGTTGAGTACTCAATGGGGGCTAGGCCTTTATACTAGCCTTTGGTTGGTCTGGGGATATCTCTTGGCAAGTGGCCACCTCCGAGAGGTTGATTCTTTTCGATTAGGGTGTCAGTATAGAAGGTTGAGCTGTCCTCAGCTAGTGACGGGGTTCTGGTAGAATCGACGGCCGGAAGTAGGACAACCGGTTTGGATTGAGTGAGAGAGGGAGGAGTATCTCACTCGGTAGGATGTACACCTACCAAGTGTTGGGGGTTAAGTGCTTCACAGAAGTGAGAGCCACCTATGTGCCCTTTCACCAGGTGTTGGGGGTCAAGTGCTTCAGAGGAGTGAGAGCCACCTCTGTGCCGTTTCACCACCTGTTGGGGGTCAAGTGCTTCACCTGGTGTGAGAACCACCGCTGTACCCTATCAGATTAACTTGGTTGGTTTAATTGTTGAGCTATTTTCGGGGAACTGTTCTAAAGTGTCATTGGAATTTTATTCGAAGCTCGAAATCTGTTAATTATTCATATCTTTCCAAATAGAATAATTTAAGAGCATTTTTCTTCATGACTTCTCACTACTATCTTTCAAGAAGTGAGAGTTAAATTTGTAAAGAAGGCATGACAAAGCTTTTGATATACTGTTAGTGCATGCATCATGAAAAGTGTTTTGTCTCTTTAGCCCAACTCACACATGAGGCTTACTAAGATTTCTGTCTCATCACCCCTTTTTACCATGATTTCAGGTAGATCCTGCTGTGCGGATGAGTAGCTAGTGTAATCTGCCTTGGAAGAGAATGTTGTCATTTATTTTTATGTATTACTCTGGGGAGTTGAGAGTGGATAATTTTTATTTATGGATTTGTGTTTGGGAATTCATGGATTTATTCTTGGGATGTAATAAATTTTTGAGTTAAAGTATTATTTTAATCCGCTATTTTATTTGGGTGACCTAGTTATAAAGGCCCCTTGTCCTTTAGACGGGGTGACATCCTCGGCCTTGGTGGGCCTAGGTAGCGGGGTGTTACACAATGAATTATTATGGTGTGCCAAAGGAAGTTGTTGAATTGGAATACCCAGGGTTGCCAATAAAACGAGATTACTTGTTTCAATGTGATTGGTATGATCCAGTGCAAAATGTTGGCATGAGAATCCATCCAAAGTATAAAATGGTTGATATTAATCACAAGCGTAGTTTGAGAAAATACGAGCCATTTGCACTTGCACATCAAGCAAGCCAAGTGTATTACATACCTTATCCAAGCCAAAGGAAAGACTCAGCTGATTAGGTGTATGTTTGTCATGTGGCTGCAAGAAGAAACTTGGAGATGGGGACAATAGATAGTGCACTTCAAGAGGATGAAGTCCAAGTTGAAGATTTTGATATTTTGGATGATGAAATAGATGGTCTCAGAGATCCTAATGGTATTTTTGATGAAGTGGATACTATTGGCAATGTTGATCTAGTAGAGAGTGAATGAGAGTTTATAAGTAGTTCTGATGAAGAAGAGTTAGAGGAATCAACAGATGACTCTGAGAAAGAACTAAGCAGCGACTCCAATAGCCTTAGTGACTAGCATGGTAGGGTTAGATTAGCTATAGTTATTTTATCTTATTCTTTCATTATTTTTTATTTGTTTATCTGTAATTAATATTTTCATTTATTTGTATTCTTTTAATTAAGTGTTTAATTTATAATTTTAATTACTTATTATATTTTTCAGAAATGGTGCATGGAAAGAAATCACCTTTGACGAGGAGAGGACGAGCGGCTCTTAGTGGCCCTTCAGTTGGTGAACGATCATTAGCGTCTGCTCGAAAGGATTTGACGCCTTTGCTACAATCTAGCACTTCAGTCACTATAGCTAATGAACAGCAACTGCCACTTGTTTTGGATGAGAATGAGGAAAACTAAATTGCTATTGATGAATGTGCTTAGAATACTCCTTCTGACAATATATATCAGACTCCCCAAAGTGTTATTGCAACTGTTGATGTAGATGATCATACTCCTCTTGATGGCAGCGCTAATGCCATACTATCTGATGGTCAACCAGATGGTACACCTTCTGGTAATCATGCCCAAGCATCTTCTACTCCTATTGCGGTGCAGCCAGTTGCCTCATCTTCTGCAATTAATACTCTATCTGAGGGCAAGATCTATTGTTTTATCGAGGGAGATGAGTAAGTGGTTTCTCTATTCTTTTACTGCATATTTTTTGCTACTAGATTATGAATTTGCTTCAGGGGTTCAAGCTTAATGGTTTAAAATGGACAATATCCTTATGATCTTTTGATATAAATTTTGTTAGTGAAACTTGCAAAAATAAAACTGAAGCATATCAATCTGTTTATATCTCTATTATGTACTGGAATATTATGTTAGATGTGCTAAAAACTTACTAGATCTGATTGTATGCTAAGTATATTGGGCGTCTATATAAACATGATTGGGCAACCATTTAGTGTTTTGCGACGATGGTTTACCATCAGAAGCTCGTGTATAATGCACAATATCATGAACGGATTAATAGATTTGTACATAATCCAAAGTGAAAAAACATAAGGAATGTGCTAAATCAATAAAAAAAGACTAAAATCAGATGTATATCCATCTATTTTCTATCTCTATTATGTAATAGATTGTCTATTAGAGATGAGAAATATTCAAGTTTGCATATATTTTTTCATTGAATTCTTTTGATATGAATTTTGTTAGAGAAACTTGCAAAAAAAAAGCTGATTTTCGTACCAATCTGTTTTGTATCTTTAATATGTAATAGAACCGTTTAGCTTATCATTTTGTGATTTTCATAACTACTAAGCTAAAAATAAGTACATTGTGCTGAAATATTTTGTTGGATATGCTATTGTGTTGGATATGGTATAAGTTGATGCTTTGATATATATTGTAAGACTTCACTTGACTTTATTTGTGATGCTAATCTTTGCTTTTTTCCTTTTCTTGTAATATATTTAAAAAAAATACAGCAAAGAAAAAAAAGTTAGAATCATAGAAAGCAGGATCCTTCTACTTGGTTCTCATCCAGAAGTTAAAAAAAAAATGTTCAATGCACTGGAATATTGTGTTAGATGTGCTAAAAGCTTACTGGATCTGATTGTGTGCTAAGTATATTGGGCGTCTATATAAACATGATTGGGCAACCATTCGGTGTTTTGTGATGATTGTTTACCATTAGAAGCCCACGTATGATGCACAATGTCATGAAAGTATTAACAGATTTGTACAGAATCCAAAGAGAAAAAACATAAGGAAGGTGCTAAATCAATAAAAAAGACTGAAATCAGATGCATATCCATCTGTTTTCTATCTCTATTATGTAATAGAACTTTTTATTAAAGATGAGGAATTTTCAAGTTTGCAGATATTTTTTCACTGAATTCTTTTGATATGAATTTTGTTAGAGAAACTTGTAAAAACAAAACTAATTTTCATACCAATCTGTTTTCTGCTTGCTGGCTATTTGTTGTTGTTGTTGGAACCAATTGCTAGCTATTTATTTAGGATGTTTAGATTTTATTTACAGGGACTTCACTGCCATTTAGTACCGTAGCTCTCTTACTAAATGGCACTTAGATAAGAGAATGAATATATCATGACTACATAAGGAACAGAGTGGACTTCACTGAGGATTTTGCAAGTCACAAAATGCTAAACTGTACCCTTAATTTTTTATCCTCAGGCCAAAGTACCCAAAACAACTCTGCTTTTGTGCTTCCTCATGCGTGTTTTCTAACATAACAAATGTGCTAATAGTTTGGTCCTTTTTCGAGAAATATCTGCTATGATCTGTGAGAAAAATTGCAAAAAAATACATTAGCAAAACACTTGAGTAGAAGAAGCTAGCTAAATGCACTAGTCTACTGAATGTTTACTTATTTTCACTCAAAATAGGATGATTTCTTTTCCCTATTGTTTATCTTTTACAAGCCCTTGTATCTGACCATGATAAGATATGCCATGATGGTCATTCACACTAAGGAGCTAGCTGCCCAGTATTTCTGCATTTTCCCATAGTACTTTTTCATTGTTCTAAAGAAGCAAGCTGAAAGCATATTTGATTTATTTTCTTTGTCTAGCTATCAATGTTATGGTTGTGCGGGCTATTTCCGTTGTGGTTCTGTGTTTTTTAGCTTGAGGAATATGGTATGGAAGCACTTTAACACTTACTGAAAATGCATAAAGAATTTTACTAGGCTCTAGATTTTTGTTATGTCTCCTGTCCAGAATTTATCAATATTTTGTTGTGGATTAGGTCACAACATTTGACTAGTTATTTCTCTTGGTGATGAAATTAGTATGGAAGGTGGTTCATGGTTGTGATTGAAGTAAGATTCCATTGAGCAACTTTCACACTTTTTAAGTAAATGATCATCATTCTTGGAATCATGCAGCATCATTTGCTGAAGGTGGATCAAACCCTTTCTTTTTTATTTTTGAATGATTGGTACTTTTCTTTTATCTCAGTACTGATGTTGTGAGGACTTTTGGCAGTTATTTCCGAGTGATGAATTTGATTTGGAAGGTTGTTCATATTTATGATTGAAACCACTTTCTAGCAAATGATTTTTAGACTCTTTCAAGTAAAATTCCCCAAAAACTGGTACTATGCCATTGACTTTTGCTGGCATAATCACTTGCCCAAACAACTTCTCTGTCGGTAGCCACTTTAGAATTCTCTTCAGTTTTTTTAGCATCATCAATTAACCCAGCAACAACTGCTTCCACACTTTTTTTGGTAAGAAAAGGAGTTGATGTAACACCCCACTACCTAGGCCCAACAGGGCCGGGAATGTTGCCCCGTCCAAAGGACAATGGGGCTTTATAACTAGGTTACATGAAAATAAAATAAAACAAAAGACTTTAAAATTAAATTTATTACAACCCAAAAGATAAATACTGGCACAAATCCAAAATAAATTGTTTGCAACAATCTCTCAAACAACACATAAAGTAAATAGCATGAGTCTTCAAGCATAGGCAACATTCTAGCTAATGATCTCCACAGCAGAATCTTCCTGAAAATATGGCAGAAAAGGGTGGTGAGACGAAAATCTCAGTAAGCCCGTGTGTGCTTTGAGTGTCTCAGGTAAAATAATTCATGTATGCAAGTTGTAAAAGTTTCATAAGAAAAGGTGCTGACAAGCAATAAATAAGTGTTGAAAATAAAGAGTGGTGTTTCGCTTTTCAAACCAGACATGAGCACAATAAATACAACCACTCAAATGGGTAGCCATAAGTTACCACACGTTAGGCCCCAAGGCCAAATAACAGTCAGAATGCCACACTTTGTGCAAGCTAACAAAAGGTAGGTGTACAGCCTACCGGGTGAGATACTCCTCCATCTCTACACCCAAACTTACCGGTTGTCCACTCCGGAACACACAGTCCACATGACTGAAACTTACTAGCTCGGACCGGTATGACCTACCGGACTGGCATCCTATCCAGGAAGGACTCACCCCTCAGAGGTGGCCACCTACTGAGACACTTACCCTAACCCTTCAAAGACTAGTCCTGGTGGTCTACCCTTATTGAGTACTCAACGTTGATTGTTCCCCTTGGGAGAAAATTGATCAAACTTTGCTTTATTTGAAAATAGCAATTAAGGGTTTCCAAAAGTCTAGTCAAGTTGGGTTTTAGAAAAAGTTTAGATTTGTGTACAACCGCTTGTTCAATTTTCAAATGATTTGCTTGACTGAAATAAAAAGGAAAAACAGTCCTTAATTGCATTTACAAATAAATGTCCATATACATTGCATTTGCTTGCCACAATAACTTTTGGTCTTCACAAAACTCCACGCAGGAGCTTACCTGCTTCTTTACTTGCTCACACTCAAAAGTCTTCCAAGGCTGACCTAACCCCGCCTGGGGTAAACACAAAACATAAGGTCACATTCAAGCTATACCTGCCTTACATAAATAATTCTAAGCTCGACTAGTTACAACCATGATTAACCATGACCTCAATGTCCTAAGTTTTAAGGCTAGATGCTAAGGAATTTTATAAAATAAGTCTAGTTTGATAAGTTAAAATAACTAGGGGTTCTAAAATAATTGCTAATAAATTATAGACTCAAATAATAATTCTTGAGTGTCATTAATAATAAATAAACTAAGGTTTGAATTTTAAATAATATTAAGTCCTAAATAATTTTAATAAATGATAATTTAAAAATAGCTTTATTATAAATAACTAATAAATTAAATAATTTTTAATTAATTAAATTTTTTAATAGATAATATTTAATTAGTAATAAATGAATTTTATTAAATTTTTTTTAATAAAAATATTAGTAGTCTAATTAAATATTCCAATCCAAATCCCCTAGTGTTTCGAACTTTGAAGGAAACTATAGTAGTAATTCTAATTTTTTTTGTAATAAATTTTGTTAATGAATATAACCTAGATTTAATAAGAAAATAATCTCTTATCATGATTTTGCTAGCTAGAAAAGATTCATGATCACATTCTCTATCATCAAACAATAAACCATTCCATTCATGAACATACACTTGAACTATCGCTTACCATCACATGGCCAAAATCCTATTAAGCATAATCATCAATCATGGTTTCCATGGAAAAATAAGAACATAAAAGCCTAATCACCTTTGGTGTCATAATATCTAATCATGCTTCAAATATCCATAAAATTCATTAAGCATGAAGAACATACATTGATTCGAAAGGAAAATACCTATATCCTAGTTATATACAACAATCATCATGTCCTAACCCCAATCCCTTTATGCATATACTCAATCTCCCAATCATATTCCATCTCCCTATCAACACCTAAGAGACATGATTTTAGAATTTAATAAGAGAGATTTAAGAATGAATACTTGATTGTCGTGTACTTCGAAGAAGACAAAAGAAGGTCCACGCGCGATGGAGTGTCTTGAATGGTCCAACGAAACAAACGATCATGGTTGATGTTTGATCAACCATTTCGGTTAGAAGAGAGGGAGAGAGAGAGAGATCATTAGAATGATATAATCGAATGGAAGAAGATGAATAAGAAAGTTGTTCTTGACTTACCTTGTTAATGTTCTTGTGACCTTCAAGAAAAAGGTTGATTTCGATCCGCTTGAAAATTTTTGTTTGCGAGGTCTTGTGTTATAAATACCAGAAATGCAAGAGTGGTTTTAATGGAGTAAAATGCTGAAATTATTTGAAGTTCAAAAGAGTTTGAATGGAGTGATCTTAGGAGTGTTTTGTGGTGCAGCTATGGAGTCGTTATGCTCAAGGTAAGAGTGGGGTTTATGGTGTTCAGTCTACAGCTGGGCAAGCTAAATTTTTACAGAGGTTGAAGATGATTTTCGGCCTTAGGCTAGAAGGAAGCAAGGCTGGAAAATTCTGGTTTCAAGTTGTTCATAATTTTCGAAGATTGTAGAATTGTCGGTGCATAATTTTGCACACTCTTAGCTCGATTTTCAGAGGTTCTTCTGGGGTGTTTGAGGGTCTTCCAAGGTTGGTTTTTCAGCCTTATTTCTGGACAAATATAGAAGAGATTTGCTGGCTTGAAGGTGAATTAAAAACAGCTCCATTTCCTTGATTGCAAGCTGCGAAATGCCCAGTTTTTTTCTGGTTTGGTGCTGTTTTGTGCAGTCCGAAATTTGCACAGTTTTTCCTGCTTCCAAGCCACATAAAATGACCATTTTCTTAGCAGCAAATGAATGGGATTATGGCCTAAATTTTTGAAGAAAGGGTCTTCAACAATTCTAGAAAATTTCCAGATTTCTTTCCACTAAAGTATGAACAACATGAAGGTAGATTTGAAGGTTCTTTCATGGTGATTGATTTTCTCTTGGAACCCTTCCTATTTACCCTCCTATTTTCGGCCTACTACCCAACCACCATATCTGATTTTCGAATTTCATGGTGGAGGAGTTATCCCAGAATTTTTTTGGAATTTAAAAGAAATGATTTAATGGTTTTGAATTATAAAGATGTTAGGACAAGCTAGAGGTAATAAATAGGACAAGAATTCCTCTAGAATTCTTTTTAGGACATGAGGATAAGATTAGGACATTTTCTTAATGTCTCCCTTAAGACAACATTCCTATTTTTATGGAATGCAAGAAAACAAAAATTCAAACTTAATGAAAATAATCATGATAAAACTTAAATAATGGGATTTGAACTCATGACCTTAGAAATTAATTCACCAAGCTCTAACTACTAAACCACACTAACTCTTGTTCTTATTTTCTCACCCACATATTTTTCTTATCTACTCCTCAAGTTATCTCCCTATTCTGACCTCAAGCAAAATTACCATTTTACCCCTCCTACTCAACAAGCATAACTAAGCATTTAAACCTATAATCCACGATTCTAAAGCACATAAAATCATTCAAAAACATATATTTCATGCAAAATAATATGATATGCATTCCCGACTCCCTTACTCTAGGGTTGGTTTTAGGTGGGGTTTCACATTCTCCCCTCCTTAGGAGAATTTTGCCTCGAAATTCAGATGCCCCTTTACCTCAGACCGGGATACTTTTGCTTTACCCATTCTTCTGTTTCCCATGTGGCATCTCGCGTGCCATGATGCTCCCACTGCACTTTTACCATCGGAATCTGCTTGTTCCGGAGAGTCTTGATACTTCGGTCTAATATCTTCAGGTCGGGTTGTAGCACTAACGGCTCATCATTCAACACATGTCCGGGATCGGCGTTGTACTTCTTCAACTGTGATACATGGAATACGTCGCGAATTCCCGTTAGCCCATCTGGCAAATCCAATCGATACGCCACCGGCCCAATTCTCTCTTTTATTGGAAACGGACCCAAATATCTCGGATTCAGCTTTCCCCTTTTCGGATGTTTCAGGATTCCCCTATTTGGTGTCAGTTTCAGAAACACACTGTCTCCCACCTGAAAATCTAACATTCTCCACCTATTGTCTGCATAACTCTTTTGTCAACTCTGGGCCGCTTTCAACCTTTCCCTAATTAACTTAATCTTGTCCGACATTTCCTGAACATAGACTTCTCCCAATTTGCTTATATGTCCATCCTCTGACCAACTCCAGTATAGCGGTACTTGACACTTTCGTCCATATAGAGCTTCATATGGAGCTATTCCAATCGAAGCCTGATAACTGTTATTGTATGATAACTCGGCATACGGCACACTTTCAATCCACTTATCCCCGAAATCCAACACACAGGCTCTCAGCATATCCTCCAATATTTGAATAACTCTTTCTGACTGTCCATCGGTTTGTGGGTGCGCTGTCATACTGAACTTCAGACTAGAACCCATCGATTCTTGAAACTTGCCCCAAAATCGGGATGTAAATCTCGGATCACAGTCAGACACAATGCTTGAAGGTACTCCGTACAATCTGACTATTTCCCGCACGTAGGTCTGAGCCAACTTTTCCATAGAATCCCTTACATTCACGGGAATGAAATGCGCCGACTTGGTCAGTCGATCCACCACTACCCATATGGCGTCCTTTTGGCTCCTGGCTATAGAGAGTCCGGTAACGAAGTCCATAGTTACCTCTTCCCATTTCCATTCCGGTACTGGCAACGGTTGTAATAATCCTACCACATTTCTGTGCTCTGCTTTGACCTTCTGACAGGTCAAGCACGTTGAGACATACTTAACCACGTTCCGCTTCATCCCGGGCCACCAATAAGACTTTTTCAGATCTTGATACATCTTGACCTCTCCTGGATGAATGGCGTACTTGCTCTTATGCGCTTCTTCTAAAATTCTGTCCCTCAACTGGTGCTCCTCGGGGTACACACAAACGATCTCGAAAGTTCAACACTCCCGCTCCGTCCTGTCGAAATTCACTGCCTTGCCGTTCAAGCTCCTTATCCTTGAAAAGCTGAAATTCCGCATTACTCTGCTGGGCTTCAACAATTTCCCGCCTTAGATCTGGTGTCAACTTCAGGTTGCTAATAATGATCCTCTCTTCTTGCACTTCTGCTCTTCTGTCCAACACGTCCTGAACCATTTTAACCTCTTGTACTCTTAGCCTGGCCATTCTGACTTTCCGGCTCAGGGCATCAACAATGATGTTGGCTTTTCCGGGGTGGTAGTTGATAGGACACCGATACTCCTCCAGAAATTCCATCCATCTTCGCTGCCTCAAATTCAAGTCCTTCTGGGTGAAGATGTACTTCAGGCTTTTGTGATCAGTGAACACCTCATATTCCGCCCCATACAAATAGTGTCGCCATTTCTTTAATGCGAACACAATGGCAGCCAGCTCTAGATCATGCGTGGGATAATTGACTTCGTGCGGCTTCAGTTTTTGGGAAGCATAGGCGATCACCTTCCTATCTTGCATCAAAACTGCTCCCAAGCCTTCCTTTGAGGCATCAGTATATAGGGTGTAAGGTTTATCTGCCTCCGGCAGACTCAGCACAGGCGCTGTCATTAACCTCCGCTTCAACTCTTGGAAACTCTTTTCGCATTTTTCGTTCCAAACAAAGGGCACATCCTTTCTCAACAGCCGGGTCATAGGAGATGCTAACGTTGAAAATCCCTTAATAAACCTCCGGTAGTAGCCAGCCAAACCCAAGAAGCTTTGAATCTCGGTGATGTTCTTTGGTTGCTTCCAGTCTGATATGGCTTCAACCTTCGCTGGGTCTACTTTGATTCCCTCCTTAGTCACCACGTGACCAAGAAACACCACACTATCCAACCAAAACTCGCACTTGCTAAACTTGGCGTAAAGCTTGTGCTCACTTAGCTTTTCTAGTACCAACATCAAATGTTCTGCATGGTCCTCCGGGCTCTTGGAGTATATAAGTATGTCATCGATGAAGACCACCACGAACTTGTCCAAGTAAGGCTGGAACACTCGTGCATTAGATCCATAAATACCGCAGGTGCGTTGGTTACCCCGAAAGGCATCACCACAAACTCGTAATGACCATATCTTGTATTGAAGGCCGTCTTAGGAATATCCTCCTCTTTTATCCTCACTTGATAGTAGCCTTGCCTCAAATCCAGTTTAGAGTAACAACTGGATCCTTGCAACTGGTCGAACAGCTCGTCAATTAACGACATAGGATATTTATTTTTGATGGTTAGGTTGTTCAAGCCTCGGTAGTCAATACACAACCTTAGAGTCCCGTCCTTTTTCTTTACAAATAGCACAAGTGCTCCCCAGGGTGACGTGCTAGGTTTGATATAGCCTTGCCTCACCAACTCCTCTAGCTGCTCCTTTAATTCCTTCAACTCCGCCGGTGCCATCCGATACGGAGTTCGAGACACCGGTTCCGCTCCTGGGACTAGATCAATGGTGAACTCAACTTCTCGCTTGGGAGGTAGAGAAGTGAGTTCTGCAAGGAACACGTCGGGGAAATCCTTTACCACCTCAGTATCCTCCAGAGTGCACTGGTCCTTCGACTTGTTTATCACATAAGCCAAATATCCTTGACATCCTTGCCTCAATAATTTCTAGGCTTTAGCCCCAGCTATCAAGAACTTCAATTCTTTTACTTTCCCACCATTGAACTCCAACACATCACATCCCGGTCTAATGATCTGAACTGACTTATTCTTACAATCTACTCTAGCACCATGCTTCGCTAACCAATCCATCCCCAATATTAAATCATAATCATCAATAGCTAAAACTATTAGGTCTCCCTCCAAGCTTTCTCTCCCTACTTCAACTTTACAAGTCTGCACATACCGATCCGCTTGCACCATTTTCCCCAAAGGCGTACTTACTATCAAGGTAAAAGGTAGTTCTACTCCATCCCAACCTAATTGATATGCACAATTCTTATTTAAATAGGAATGGGTAGATCCAGGGTCTATCAATGCATTAACGGAACGACCTTGGATAGTAAACGTACCTTCCACTACTGCTGCATCAGCTCCAACCTCCTCCCGGTTGAGAGCGAAAACTTTTGCTTTCACCTGCGACTTCTGCGTTCCGCTCCCGGAAGCTCTCGAGGTGTTGGCTCGACTCGGTCCCGGGTTCTGAGCTGGGATCCCCTGCCCGATCCGGAGAAGTTTAGGGCAGGCGTTCCGCAGATGATTCGGGTCTCCGCAGTGGTAGCACTTCCGCTCAACTCCTTTGGACCAGCAATTTTTCTCAATGTGGCCCCTTTTTCCACAGTGCCGGCATAATGGAAGATTTTGCGCCGGACCAACCGGTACTGTTCGGGCTTGCTTTCCCCGATTCTGCCATTGCTGGTTGGCAGGACGCTTGTTAGGTGGCTGCCTCTGAAAAGGTCTTGGCGGCGGTCTTGTCGGTACGAACGGTCATGAAGCCAACTGGTTGCGATCTTCATTCTCAGTACGGGTGGTTGCGTCCACAGCCCCCGAATAAGTCACCGGTGGAGAGGGTGCTAACGCCCTTCTTAACTTCTGCCTTAATCCCTTAACGAATTGCCTTGTTCTGTTTTGTTCAGTATCCACCAGCCTCTTGCAGTACTTTGACAGCTGCGTGAACCGTGCTGCGTATTGGGCTACCGTCATGCCTCATTGCTTTAGATTCTGGAACTCATCTTCCCGTTTCTCCACTATCCACTGAGGGATATATTCTGCCCAGAATGCCTCCACAAAATTAGCCCATGTCCAGTCTTGGTCTATCATCTCCCAGTCGTCCTGAACCCTTTGCCACCACGGCCGAGCTGGACCCTTCAGCCGGAACGCAGCGAACTTCACCATTCATTTCTCGGTGTACTGGAGCGTAGCAAAGATGTCCTCCAGCTGTTCTACCTATTGTTCCGCTTTCTGGTCTTGTTCGGCCTCTCCCAAGAAGATAGGAGGTTGAAACTTCAGAAACCGCTCCAATGCCTCGTCTTCCCCTTTTGGATTCCTCCGCTCAGTTAAATTTTGCAGAATCTCGGTCAGCTTGTGGAATGCTTGCGTCATAGTCGCGCTAACCGGTTCTTCCGATCCCATCTCCGGCCCCATTTCGTTCTCATCCCCTTGATTTGGAGATGACATTTGAGTTGCATCAACCTCTGGTGTCATGGGCTCTGCCTCAGGAACCCTTCTGCTGGATGTGGCTGCGTGACGTCTGGGTGCCATTCTAAACCATTCCCCAGATAATGAGTTTATGCATCAAAGTTAAAAATATCCAAATTGAGCATGCATTCACATTCAACTTTAAGCAGAAGAAAATTAGATGCAAATTTTGTAGGAAGAATTGCATATAAATTTTTCTCAAAACTTAGAGTACCCGAGGTACTCTTATTTGCATAAATTTTGAAATAAAGCAATAAAGGTGCATGGACTCCTAGCATAGGAGTTTATGAAAAATTGCAAATAGAACGCCCTAAACATAGCAGAACTTGGCCTCCCTAATCCTCATTAGAATTTTCAATGTCTGCATCATATAACCACCCCCCAGAATTCCTAGTGAAGTCCATCCCTACCCCACTTGCGAACCCATCTATGGGCTCCTTCTCGGGTCTCCTAGAACTCTCCCCGGTCTCAACTTGATTGGGTGGGGTTACAAAGGAAGGTCTAGGTGGAGATTCATAATCTATCTCCCCTGGGTCATCACTGTCAGCAGTCAAGTCCACTATGGGGCTAGGAGGATGGGGAACATATTCCATGTCTATCTCCTCGTCCTCACTGTCGGTAACCAAGTCGATCACGGGTATTGGAGGTGGCTCGATGATCTGGACCTCATCGTCACTACTATCATCCAGGGCAATGATTGGCTGGGGTGCAGGCTGAGGCACTGGTAAGTCCTCCGGGTAGATAGGAATGGGAGGGTGCCATTGCTGCCCTTTTCTTGCGGTTCTAATCATCCTAACCATCCTACAGCATAAACAGGACAGGTCAGATAAAAGATTTGAACTTAATAAATCAAAACATATAATATCAATACTTGCCTAAACCTAGTCTCTGATACCACTTGTAACACCCCACTACCTAGGCCCAACAGGGCCGGAGATGTCACCCCGTCCAAAGGACAAGGGGGCTTTATAACTAGGTTACATGAAAATAAAATAAAACAAAAGACTTTAAAATTAAATTTATTACAACCCAAAAGATAAATACTGGCACAAATCCAAAATAAATTGTTTGCAACAATCTCTCAAACAACACTTAAAGTAAATAGCATGAGTTTTCAAGCACAGGTAACATTCTAGCTAATGATCTCCACAACAGGATCTTCCTGAAAATATGGCATAAAAGGGTGGTGAGATGAAAATCTCAGTAAGCCCATGTGTGCTTTGAGTGTCTCAGGTAAAATAATTCATGTATGCAAGTTGTAAAAGTTTCATAAGAAAAGGTGCTGGCAAGCAATAAATAAGTGTTGAAAATAAAGAGTGGTGTTTCGCTTTTGAAACCATACATGTGCACAATAAATACAACCACTCAAATGGATAGCCATGGGTTACCACACGTTGGGCCCCAAGACTAAATAACGGTCAGAATGCCATACTTTGTGCAAGCTGACAAAAGGTAGGTGTACAGCCTACCGGGTGAGATACTCCTCCATCTCTACACCCAAACTTACCGGTTGTCCACTCCGGAACACACAGTCCACATGACTGAAACTTGCTAGCTCGGACCGGTATGACCTACCGGACTGGCATCCTATCCAGGAAGGACTCACCCCTTAGAGGTGGCCACCTACTAAGAGACTTACCCTAACCATTCAAAGACTAGTCCTGGTGGTCTACCCTTATTGAGTACTCAACGTTGATTGTTCCCCTTGGGAGAAAATTGATCAAACTTTGCTTTATTTGAAAATAGAAATTATGGGTTTCCAAAAGTCTAGTCAAGTTGGGTTTTAGAAAAAGTTTAGATTTGTGTACAACCGCTTGTTCAATTTTCAAATGATTTGCTTGACTGAAATAAAAAGGAAAAACAGTCCTTAATTGCATTTACAAATAAATGTCCATATACATTGCATTTGCTTGCCACAATAACTTTTGGTCTTCACAAAACTCCATGCAGGAGCTTACCTGCTTATTTGCTTGCTCACACTCAAAAGTCTTCCAAGGCTTACCTAACCCCGCCTGGGGTAAACACAAAATATAAGGTCACATTCAAGCTATACATGTCTTACATAAATAATTCTTAGCTCGACTAGTTACAACCATGATTAACCATGACCTCAATGTCCTAAGTTTTAAGGCTAGATGCTAAGGAATTTTATAAAATAAGTCTAGTTTGATAAGTTAAAATAACTAGAGGTTCTAAAATAATTGCTAATAAATTATAGACTCAAATAATAATTCTTGAGTGTCATTAATAATAAATAAACTAAGGTTTGAATTTTAAATAATATTAAGTCCTAAATAATTTTAATAAATGATAATTTAAAAATAGCTTTATTATAAATAACTAATAAATTAAATAATTTTTAATTAATTAAATTTTTTAATAGATAATATTAATTAGTAATAAATAAAATTAGTAATAAATGAATTTTATTAATTTTTTTAATAAAAATATTAGTAGTCTAATTAAATATTCTAATCCAAATCCCCTAGTGTTTCGAACTTTGAAGGAAACTATAGTAGTAATTCTAATTTTTTTGTAATAAATTTTGTTAATGAATATAACCTAGAATTAATAAGAAAATAATCTCTTATCATGATTTTCCTAGCTAGAAAAGATTCATGATCACATTCTCCATCATCAAACAATAAACCATTCCATTCATGAACATACACTTGAACTATCGCTTACCATCACATGGCCAAAATCCTACTAAGCATAATCATCAATCATGGTTTCCATGGAAAAATAAGAACATAAAAGCCTAATCACCTTTGGTGTCATAATATCTAATCATGCTTCAAATATCCATAAAATTCATTAAGCATGAAGAACATACATTGATTCGAAAGGAAAATACCTATATCCTAGTTATATACAACAATCATCATGTCCTAACCCCAATCCCTTTATGCATATACTCAATCTCCCAATCATATTCCATCTCCCTATCAACACCTAAGAGACATGATTTTAGAATTTAATAAGAGAGATTTAAGAATGAATACTTGATTGTCGTGTACTTCGAAGAAGACAAAAGAAGGTCCACGCGCGATGGAGTGTCTTCAATGGTCCAACAAAACAAACGATCATGGTTGATGTTTGATCAACCATTTCGGTTAGAAGAGAGAGAGAGAGAGAGAGAGATCATTAGAATGATATAATCGAATGGAAGAAGATGAATAAGAAAGTTGTTCTTGACTTACCTTGTTAATGTTCTTGTGACCTTCAAGAAAAAGGTTGATTTCGATCCGCTTGAAAATTTTTGTTTGCGAGGTCTTGTGTTATAAATACCAGAAATGAGGTTTAAGGATTAAATGGAAGTGATTTGGAGTGTTTGAGAGTGATTGGAGGTTTTTAGAGTAGGGTTAGGCTTGATGAAGGTTAGTGTGTGCTCTTGGTGAAAATGGAGAGAATTTGGAAGAATGCTGCACGAATTTTGGTAGAAGGCTGGCTGAGTGGTATGGAATGAATGAGGGTTTCGGTTTTCAGCTAGAAAGAGAGGGGATGATCAGTTTTTTTTGAAATTTAAACGGAGGAAATAGTGGAGAGTTTTAAGGTAAGAGGTTAGCTATGGTGTTTTGATCAAGAGAGGTTTCTATGTCTTTCAATGGTGCCGGCTGAACATGGAGTTTTTCCTGAAATGATTGAAGGTTAATGTTGCTCAAGGCTGGCCAAAATTCAGTCCATGAAGGCAGAGAAAATTCTGGTTAATTAGCCTAATGCAAGAGTGGTTTTAATGGAGTAAAATGCTGAAATTATTTGAAGTTTAAAAGAGTTTGAATGGAGTGATCTTAGGAGTGTTTTGTGGTGCAGCTATGGAGTCGTTATGCTCAAGGTAAGAGTGGGGTTTATGGTGTTCAGTCTACAGCTGGGCAAGCTAAATTTTTACAGAGGTTGAAGATGATTTTCGGCCTTAGGCTAGAAGGAAGTAAGGCTGGAAAATTCTGGTTTCAAGTTGTTCAGAATTTTCGAAGATTGCAGAATTGTTGGTGTAGAATTTTGCACACTCTTAGCTCGATTTTCAGAGGTTCTTCTGGGGTGTTTGAGGGTCTTCCAAGGTTGGTTTTTCAGCCTTATTTCTGGACAAATACAGGAGAGATTTGCTGGCTTGAAGGTGAACTAAAAACAGCTCCATTTCATTGATTGCAAGCTGCGAAATGCCCAGTTTTTTTCTGGTTTGGTGCTGTTTTGTGCAGTCCGAAATTTGCACAGTTTTTCCAGCTTCCAAGCCACATAAAATGACCATTTTCTTGGCAACAAATGATGGGATTATGGCCTGAATTTTCAAAGAAAGAGTCTGCAACAATTCTAGAAAATTTCCAGATTTCTTTCCACTAAAGTATGAACAACATGAAGGTAGATTTGAAGGTTCTTTCATGGTGATTGATTTTCTCTTGGAACCCTTCCTATTTACCCTCCTATTTTCGGCCAACTACCCAACCACCATAGCTGATTTTCGAATTTCATGGTGGAGGAGTTATCCCAGAATTTTTTTGGAATTTAAAAGAAATGATTTAATGGTTTTGAATTATAAAGATGTTAGGACAAGCTAGAGGTAATAAATAGGACAAGAATTCCTCTAGAATTCTTTTTAGGACATGAGGATAAGATTAGGACATTCTCTTCATGTCTCCCTTAAGACAACATTCCTATTTTTATGGAATGCAAGAAAACAAAAATTCAAACTTAATGAAAATAATCATAATAAAACTTAAATAATGGGATTTGAATTCATGACCTTAGAAATTAATTCACCAAGCTCTAACCACTAAACCACACTAACTCTTGTTCTTATTTTCTCACCCACATATTTTTCTTATCTACTCCTCAAGTTATCTCCCTATTCTGACCTCAAGCAAAATTACCATTTTACCCCTCCTACTCAACAAGCATAACTAAGCATTTAAACCTATAATCCACGATTCTAAAGCACATAAAATCATTCAAAAACATATATTTCATGCAAAATAATATGATATGCATTCCCGACCCCCTTACTCTAGGGTTGGTTTTAGGTGGGGTTTCACAGTTGATGCGTTCAGACTTAGGTACAAAAATCATACAAAACTAAGCACATTCCCAATCAAGTTTAAATTAAAATGTTAAACCCAAATCACACATATGAGCAAGCGTACTCATCATTAACTGAGGATAAGGTTAAAACAAGTGTCGATCCTCAAGGATCAAGTAGACATTAATTACCCTTCTTTTATTGTTTAACTGACTCGATAAAGTGAAAAATATATAAAAATAAAAAAATTAAAAATAAAATAAAAATAAAAATAAAAATATGTATATGTCAAGGATGTAGATTTATGCAACTCAAGCCATTGTTTAGACAAACATGATCTTAAAGAACTTAACCATTATTATAACCAATCATTCTCTTAGCACCATGAAGGATGAATGTAGACTCACTTTGATGGTCAATCCATGAAATTACTATCTTCTAGATAAATTAGAATCACTTGGTCCGTCTCAACTAATTCATCCAAAAGACGCATTAAACATAATCCTTAATTAAATTCCCTTGGTCTCGGCGAATTTAGAACATGAAATTAATCAATGAACCCTTGGTCTCGGAAGACATCAATTAATCTCCAATTACCAGTTCTTAAACAATCAACCCCCTTTGGTCCAGCAAGTCAATTGCCAACAGAATATGAAATTAATAAATCGAAACACCCATCAACTCCCTTTGGTCCAGCAAGTCAATAGATATAATCAACTAACTAATCTCGTAATAAGCATAAGTAATTGAAAACCAAGAATAATAACCAATTAATCAAAAGATCAAATAACTCTAGAAATCATGAATGTCTAAAACAATGTTGAATTACAATAAAATAATTAACATATCAGTGTCAAGAAAAAGAAAACAAAGTAAAAGAAAGAACTCATAGACAAGCCTCCTTCTTCTTTCTTTGAAAACCTTCTTGTACAACCCTCCTTGAACTTTAAAGAATTCTTCTTGGACCGAGTGATTTTCTATAATGAATAATGAATTCTCTCATTTTTCCTTGTGTTTTCCATCTATTTATAGGCTTAAGAGGTGCCTAAACTCGTAGGTACAAAGTTCTTGGCCGAGTAGAAGTTGGAAGCTGCTAAAACTTTTCAGATTTCTAAAAACGCGTAGAAAGATCGCAGCACCGCCTCAGGGATAAACCACAGCTGGCGTCGCCTTGGTCCTTCGGAGCCGGCGCCACCTTGGTTTTGTTTCTCCACTCGTCCGCCGATTTTTCTCCGAATTGTGCGCATATATTCCAGAGTGCAGCTGGCGCCAGTTCCAGCATTGCAACCAGCGCCGCCACTGCTCTGCTTCGTGACGGTTTTGTTTTGTTTTACCCAAAATCCTGAAGTAATGACCAAAATACCTTTCTAAGGGTAAAATCTCAAATATGAAAGAATATGACTAGTTATTTCACAAAATGTATTACAAAAGAGCCTTAAATAACTAAGCAAAGTATAACCAATTTAGCTCCTATCAAGAGTGAAACATTTTTCTTTTAATTCTATGAATAAGTCTGCTCTCTTTCTATTGCTGACAATGATTGTGCCTTCCACAACACCTAGGATAAACCTGACCTTGTTTTCAAGTTTCAGTAGTTCCATTTGAAGATTATCCAGCAAAACTTTCTGCATTGGATCATGAGTTCTGATCGGCAGCCATATCTTGCAAATAAATTGTTCAAAAACTTCCAAAATGCTATCAATCATCTAGTTAACCAACTTACATTTCTTTTCTCATAAATTTCAAACCTTACATGGACGAAATCCTCTAGAATTGCAAAATAATCATGTACAGAAAGCAAAGTGAATACATCTCTAACAATAATGAAAATTAAATCATCATTGCAGTGCATACTTTGTTCTGGAGTGTCAAATTTCTTGATAACACCTTTTGGGTCAAATAGGTGCATGTTACTTGTGCTAATTGTAGTGGTTAACTTGAATTTCTTTGGCAAACCCTCTTGCTTGGCCGTTAGTAAATTCTCCTTGGATAAGATTATTTCTAAGTAAACAGTAGTGTCATCAGTATGGTCCCTAAATTCTAGGAGAAGGAAACTCCTATCAGATTGCGACTTACATACATTCAAGCTGTAATAACATAAAATGGATGATACCTACCTTAATGAATAGATCTTTGACTTTTTCATATCTCAGTACTGAAGTAAGATCCTTGACTTTTGCTGCCAAATACTCCATTGTTATGCCATTGTAGGAAGTGTTCACTTCCCAAAACACCAATGGGAATTTTATTTTATCTAGAAAAGAAACAAAGGAATTAATTGAGTTTTTTTTTTAATATTTGAAAGTGCCCAAAGGATACATTTTAAGTAAAGAAGATATGGCTGGGCTCTATCTTTGTTATCCCTATACACTTGAATTGTTCTCTGGTTTCCTTTGAGCGGTTCAGGTTTGCATTTTAGTATTTTATTTGATTACCAATTTTCTAGACAACACTGCTGATGATTTAGTTGTCAATTTTTACTTCTTGAAGCCTGGTTATGTGCTTGTTTAGGAATTGAAAATGGGTTGAACTTGGTCACCAAAGTCACCAATTTAAGTGGCAATGTAGTTGCCTAGGATAAAAGGTTGCATGTTTGAAAAGAAAAACTAATGCCCATTAGGACTTGATTGTTATGATCCAGTGATCTCCTATGGCAGAAAAACAGAAGGGATCTTTTGTGGTGCTGGGTCTGATTGGTTCAGTCACTTTTGAATTAGAAATGGCAATTAGTTTGCTGTTCACAATTTGGTATCATAGAAGGAATTAACATCCACGTATATTGTTGTAGATTGTCCAAATATCATCTGAATCCATGTTTACCACCTGTTATAAAAAGCTCGCTCTAGGCCTGATTTCTTTTTCCCTTGCAGGTTTTAGAACTAGGTATAGTATCTCCCTTGCTAATGTATTGTCCAGTTTTATTTTAAATCTAAATATTTAACAAAATAATATAATTGGAGTGACATTTTAAATATCTTTGAGAGCTAAAACTTGTTTTAGTCTTAGTATTCGCCACCATGTGAGAACACTTTATGCTTGGAGATGAGATGGTACCCATAAGGAAAGGTCGATGAACTCTACACTTTTGACAGACAAAATCCTTCTGATTATAGGAGAGGGGATTGGAATATATATTGCAGCTTTCTTTGTTTGATCACAGGTCCATCTTTTGTGAAGTTGTGGTTGTAATGCCATTTTTGGTTTCTTGTTTTCTTTAATCTTTTCAACAGCAGCTATTGCTTTTATTCATAAAATAGTTTTGACTATTTAGTTGCAGTACCATAAGTCTTTACCTTTTGTCTTTGTTTCTCTTAATTCTGTTACTATTGAATGGAAAGAAACTTCCTTTGCATGATTTTAAGGGTGAGAAAAGAATTCAGTATATAAGCCGAAAGGTTGGCTGCTTCTCCTTTGAAACAAGGAGCGATTGTGTATTAAGTTCAGGTAATATCCAGGAAGTGTAGACAATATGGGGGCATTGAACGACTGCATGAAACACTTTAATAAGCTATATGATGTAGGGATATACAGGGCATCATGAAAACTTTAATAAACTTCTATAAACCAATTGCTCTGTTGTCTAATCACAATAAGTACAAGCCATCTGGAAAGGCCAGGATAATGAAAATTGGAAGAAGAATACTTTGGTTTCTTATATGAGAAATGTTTTTGCAACCCACTGTATATCTAAATACACTATAGGAATTTCCAGTCCTATAGTTGGGGTTTTACTATTAAATTTGGTATAGTGAATCTAGGATTTCAAATTTTCTTGTAGACTAGATAAAGAAACCTAATAAATATCATCAGCCTAGTTAACCTTATTGTAGAAGCTGAAGGAACTTGGCTCTAGTTCAAGATGAAAACAAGAAAGTACAATGGGGTTAATGCACTCATAATTTTTATGGAAGTAGAAACTTCAACGCCAAGCCTAACTGTTGCTGGGGAGGTTAATAAGTCTTTACTTTGCATTTAATTTCCTATGACTGAGTCCCTGCTATGTATATATCTGGCCTAAATCATGTCATCACAAGGAGAGGGGTGGTTGGTGTAGCTTTTCCCCTTGAGTTTCTGTATAGGAACCTTTCCCCACTTTGCATTAGGACAGTATTCTAATTATACTTGAAAGTCGTTAATATTATCATTGCATGCTTATACCTTGACTGGTTGGTGTTTAGTAGATCTAGCTTATTCACTTCAGTTTTTTCACTATTATTTTTTCACTATTATTTTTACTTCAGTTTTTTCACTATTGTTCCATCTGTTGTGTTGGATTTGCTCTTCCTAAGAAAAGAAGAAAAAGAATGAAAAGGGAATTGAAGGAAGAAATACATTCTTCTTCTGCTCAAGTGTTTTCTCTTCTAGTGCAAAGTGAGCGCACACATTATTAGATTTACCTAAATCTATTACATTATCACATTATCATATTATCATTTTTTGTTGTTATTCCTTTATATTCATTTTCATAAGGTTCTCCATTGCTTACTCTTTTTGAAACCACAGTGAACTAAAGCCATTCATGAAAAAATGCTGTTTTGCCATGTTTCATTTTATGACTTGTTTTAGCATTTTTTTTTTTGAAAGTTGAATTTAAAAGATGATTCAATCACACATATCTAAGTAGTGATTGAATCAAACAAAATTTGCTGGAGTTGTGATTGCTCACCTATTTTGCTGAAGTTGTGATTGGTTGAAGCATTTTTGTTGGAGAAACTTGCAAAAAAAAAAAAAAAGCTGAAGTTCATAAGACAATGATGATGGTGGTTGCTGGCTGTTTGTTGTTGTTCACTGAACTAATTGTTTAGAGTTTATTTTAGATGTTTTTAGCTCTATTTTGGTTTGTATTCCTATGAAGAAAATGCAGGACAGAGGGCTAAAACATGTTGTGTTCAGGAGGTGTGAAAATGAGAACTTAAGCTGGTTAAATGTTAATGAATGCATGCTGGGCAGATTTATAGCTATTTATTTGGTGTGTCTACGTATATTATGAACATGACAACAAAAATCAGAAGAACACAAAAGCCTTCATTTCTTGTTGAAAGCCTTCATTTTTTTTTCTTTTTTTGTGAAATGAAATGAATTATTATAGAATTTAATTTAAGTTCTTCAATTTTTGTGTCTTTAATTTCAATTTTTGGATCACCTCCAAATTTAGAATAATCACTACTATTGCCTAAAAGAAAACAGTACTGCTGCAATCAATGAGCATAGGAAACAAAGATGAAACTAATTTTTTTTTTTTTTAAATAAAAGAATCTGCCACTTTTCTATATAACCTAAGGGTTGTTTTTGTTAATTTTTCTTGCATTGTAGAATCCTTTGTGAAGAAGATAAAGCTAAGAGGTTACCAGGTAACAAGCCTGCATATTCCATTTGACCAATCATACAATCAATGTTTCTTGGACCATATGATTCTCGGTCAAAGGTCCCAAATATAATTAAGGATGTTTGGTTTGCTGAGTGGACGGTAATTGTTTCTTTTCTTTCTTTTATTTTAAGTGTTTTATATTAATCATCTATATAATGTTTTGACAATTCTTATGGCTAATATGTAGAAATAGTTCTAGTAGGATAGGATGTATGATGGAGTCATTAGATCAAAATGGGACAAGAAAGGCGGCAAGATCTACACTTATTTGATGGACCAAGTTCGCAAAGGGAAAGTCTCACATGACTTTATGAAGGATGAGGACTACAACAAGCTGCGAGCAATTTGGGATGGTGACAAATTCAAGAAGATTTCAGAGATAATGAAGGCAAATAGAAATAGTAATTGTGGAGGTTTTGGAGGCTCACGTCACTCCAGTGGTTCTATACCAGCGACAATGCACAAGAGAAAACTAGAAACTTTTCTTATTTTTAGTACTTAAATTCAAATTTATGAAAATAACTTGTTCTAAAAATACTTAGAATTAATATATATATATATATATATATATATATCTAATGTGTTTTAATACTATTTTATGATTAAACCAAATATAGGAGGGGAAATATCATAAGGACTACTCACACTCTCAAATATATGTCTTCCCACACACAACAAACACTGAAGATGAAGTTGAACAAGTACTTAAGAAGGAACACCGAATGTTGGAGGGTGAAGACGTGGAGCTTGGAGGCCCAGAACTTATCTTTGTTGACAAGTGGTCTGAGGAAACATATGTAAGTTTCATAAGTTAATAATGGTCTTTAGTATTTTTTTTATTCCAATACTACTATATCCATTATATTTAGCTCAAGTGAAGGCAGCTTTACCACTTCCATTATTCCCATCCAAAATGGAAGACTTTGACATGCCTATTTATTGGTTCCCATATGTATAGCCATTTTGTGGCAGTTTTAGGAAGAGGGAGGGGGGGGGGAGAGGGGATGGGGGAGCTTGGTTAAAATGTATTTGTTATGCATGAACTATGAAAGGGGGGGTGGGGGCGGGTGCATTGTGGACCAAGTTAAATAAAGAAGGGGGGTGTTTGGTTAAAATGTGTTTGTTATGCATTAACTATGAAAGATGGGGGTTTGGGGGATGCATTGTGGACCAAGTCAAATAAACTTTTCTAATTGGAAATATGGCAAAATATTCAAATGATGGTGATACTTTTTGACTTTTTATGTTACAACTAGATGATTCTAATTCTGATGGATGTTCTTTGTTTTATGCTTCACAATCACTAATATAGTTGAGATTTTCATGGTGTTTATTCTAAAATTCTTATCCATTGTTTATTTTGATATTTTTGAATTTGTTTGTGTTAGCGTCACTACCAAGAAGAATTGAAGAAAGAGATGGCATCACTTGTTAGCCAGACA
Organism: Voacanga thouarsii; assembly: GCA_026120185.1. Taxonomy (NCBI): domain Eukaryota; kingdom Viridiplantae; phylum Streptophyta; class Magnoliopsida; order Gentianales; family Apocynaceae; genus Voacanga; species Voacanga thouarsii. Next base: position 1,792,399 of record JANUWF010001093.1, on the reverse strand, counting down.
GTTGAAGGGGAGCAGTCTCCACCAATAAACAAGGCTAATATTTCGTTGCGAGTTGTAGGCCATCCTAAGAAAGGGAATGCGGTTTATGGCATGGGATCCCTAAGCTCCAGTCATCTACAGAAATCTACTTCACACATGTCATCGTCTTCTTCATCCATTGCATCGGTGCTTCCTTCGCATTTTGTGGAGACAACTGACTTTCAAAATGCTATAAATGAGTTAGTGCAAAAGGCTGTTGACACACAGATTTCAGAAGTGTTGAGGACAAATGAGCAATTAACAGCAGAAGTTTCTTTGCTAACACAGAAGATTAAGGACTTAAGTGGATCAAATCAACCAGAAAATTAATATTCCTTCACTGTGTTTCTTAATTGTATTAATATTCCTTCACTATTGTTAAACCATGGACCTACAATTCATCTCACTTTCATATTATGATAATCTTTTATGTTTAGTTAAAGATGATGTTTGGTTAGGATTTGTGGTATTTTGTGAGGGAATTATATTTGCTTTGAATTTGTGAAAGGATGATGTTTGTGTTGGATTTGATGATGTTTATGTTGGGTTTGTGGATGTGTTTTGGCTTTGTTATTTTATGAATTTGTCAAATGCAGGTGTTTGGTTATATGTTCAGATGAGCTAGAATTCTGCCAAATTAAAGAAAAATTACCAACTAAACAATCAGTTGGTAATTAAATAGAATTCGATTGGTATTTCAATTAGTAATTGAAAATAATTTGGTTGGTAATATATTAAATAGTAGTTAGTAATTTTCAAACCAACTATCTCCCAACAAAAAACTTAGTTGGTAATTTACTAACAAAAAATTACCAACAGATTTTAAATCACTAAAATGGTTAGAAAATTACCAAGTGAATATTTGGTTGGTAAAGAAAGAAAACTACCAACGGGGGGAAAAAAAAATAGCAATTGAACAAAACTCAGTTAGTAATTTACCACCAAAAAAAAAAAAAAAAAAAATACCAACCGAAAGTCAATTGGTAATTACCTACACATATATCGGTTGGTAGAACATGTCTCAGTTGATAAATTAGTAAATTACAATCTTATATTCAATACAAATTTATCAACAAAAAATTACAAATTTACAAACTACATTTTCGGTTGATAATTACCAACTGCAACAATCAGTTGGTAACATAAATGTTTGTTGGTAATTACCAACCGAAAGAGTCAACTTATATGCCAAACTTAATGCCAAATTTCCAACTGAAGATTTTACATTACCAACTGAGTTTCGGTTGGTAATTACCAACTGAAATAGTCAACTCAAATGCCAAACTTAATACCAAATTTTCAACTGACGATTTTACAGTACCAACCGAAATGCGGTTAGTAATTACCAACTGACTCCAAAAAATTCAAAATTTACAAGCTAAAGTTTTTTCATGCGATGCCATTCGGTTGGTAATCGGTTGGTAAATCATGATTACCAACCGAATTTAGCTAATTACTAACAGATTTTGTCAGTTGGTAAATCACTTTTTTCTAGTACTGATTTCCTAATCATTTTTTGGGCCTTGAGTCCCGATATGAAAGCATTACTTTTCCTTCCAGCCTCACCTACCAATTTTAATATAGGTTCCCTAGGCCGACAGAATCGTACTACTTTATGTCTATAGTTATGATGCTGGAATAGTGAGTCCATGCCCCAGATAGTACCGTAACCCTCTATGGGCCGATTTATCAAATCTCCTCCCAAAATTTCATTTTCCACCGAAGTCTTACATTTCTTATGTATTTTCTTACTATTCATTCACTGTCCCAATGGGGTACTAACAATCATTTCATAATGAAATTTCTTCTCCTTTTATCTCTATAGCATCAAGAGATGAATTGGCAACAAAAGAATGTATAGAACTGGGATCTACTAATATTTTAGCATTATGATTCAAGATAAGGAGCATACCTTCCACTACTGTGGCATGATTATCTATCTTTTCCAATATACCCACCCGAACATTCACTTATGGTTTAGCAGGTCTAGGTCTAAAGATAGAAGCGTGTCCTAGGTTCTCTCTTTCTAGTCCTAACCTCTGCCCCTGATTATTTCTTTCCCGGTCGACTCCATCCTCCATATCCTTCAAGGGTGAAGACAATTGAATCTCTTATGCCCTATATTCCCATAACTAAAGTATTTAAAAGAGGGTTGCCCTCTAATTGGACCTCCCCTCTTTTACATCTTTCTTTTCTTTTGCCATTGGGGTCCTCTAAATCCTTTCTAACTCGTAACCCGAAGTCCACTTCAATTTCTCCTACCCATAGTTTTGTTTATTCCAGCATTCTCATTGGCTCTAGTAATAGTCTCAGCCATCTGTCGAATGGTATCAACCATTTTCTAGAAGGTTTAGAACATAAAATAATCCAAATTCACAAGGTGGGAACCTTTCACATACGATTCCTCCACCATTGGCTCAAGGTTATGTTGAGTAGTTCTCGATTATCATCTAAAAGTTCATTTAGGAGACATCTTTATAGTTCATACGATTTTGCTGGTAAAATGATATAATATAACTTAAGGGTAGGCACAAAAGAGCTATAGTGCTCATAACAAGTTCATAACATACATTTATTCTTATCAAACACAAAGCCAGTACAAATTTGTATGTCGAGCACACAGTCATATTCACTGGCAGGACTATACATAACCTACTACACATCCATGTCTCATCTTCCTAGTAACGTCTTAGCCATTTTGGGATTCATATAGTTGGTGTCGGCCCCAGTTTCGATGAAGGCCATTAAGTCGTGTCCCACAATAAAAACAGTCACGTACAGTCAGCCCCTTCATCGGTCCATAACAGCCTCGAGATACCTCATGCTCCCGACCCTCATTTGTTCCTCCATTTGGCAAAGTCCTTGGGCTAAAGCTGCAATCTTCTCTCAACTTGGGCAATCTTATACGAAATGTAGCCCTTGGTATAACAAGCACTCCATCATCTATTTTATTTGGTCGTTATTGGAGGGGTTACCTTTGCTCCCGCCAAAACTCATCGTTTTGGGGAACAACTTAGGCTTGTCTCCCTCATTTTTGCCATGAGCCGGCTTCTTTCCCTTATCCTTCCCGATGTCTTACTTTTGAAACTTGAACAAAGACTCAGCAGTGACCATGGCTTCGGTGATAGCTTGAACACCCCGTCGCTGAAGCTCGAGTTTGGCCCAATCGCTTAGGCCATCCATAAACGTTAATAAGGCCTCTTTAGGGTCCATGTAAGGTATCCCAAGTATAAGCCCGAAGAATTCCGGCACATATTCCCTAATGTGGCCATTCTTGTGTTGTAGACAACGAAGCTTTGCGCTGGCTTTGTCTTCGGCATTCGCGGGTTGGAATTATTTCCTTACTTCAGCTTTAAATTCTTCCGAAATTGTGATGGTGTCAGAACGTTATCACATATTTGACTCCACTATATGAGAGCGGTGTCCTTAAGGTAGAGCGGAGTGGTGCGCAGCTTTGTGGTATCATCGAATACGCCAAGGGCGTCGAAGTATCATTTGACCCCATAGAGGAAGTTCTTAATATCCCATGCCTTTCTCACCCTACCATAAGCCTCTGGCCTCAGCACTTCTAGCCTTAGTACAACCACAATGGTACCCAGTACCGTTTGAGACTTGTAAGTGTTAAGCTTAGCCCTTAAATGGTGGATCTCATCTTGGGCATATGATGGCTCCCTGGTTTGCATGGTAGCTCCCCTAGCTAGTTATGCTTTGCATTCTTCAAGATCACCCATGAGCTTGATAACTTCATTTTGAAGAGCCTCAATCATCAAACGAATAGCATCATCCACCTTGAGAAGTCCGTCCACAACTTCGTTTAATGCACCGTGCATGCTTTTTCTCAACTCATCCTCATTGAGTTGTGCCATGCCTTGGTCTATATCCTCTAAATGATCGTTGTGGTCGACCACAGCAAGCTCCACCGGAGCAAGCCTCTCCTCGAACAACGCTAATGGTTCTTAGGCTGCCGACTTATCCTTATAAGTCTGCTCCCATAGATTCCGTTCTACCCTGCGCCCAATATGTTCTTCTTCAAGGCAACCAGTTTGGAAATGGAAGCTATTGTCCGTCACTTCATAATGTAACCTTAGCTTAGCTCTAATACCACTTGTCACAGGTTGGCTACTTTAACCATTATAGCTCGTGCGACTTTAGCTACTTCTAAAGACTAACATAGGAAATGTTAGCTAGATTAGCCTAAAGGGAACGAAAGATATAAAATAATATGGAAATAAAGTGGTTAAGTATTTAAACAAAAACTAAGTGGGAAAACGGTGAGATAGCAAAAGAGATAGCAAAAGAGCTCTTAAGAGAACTTTGCTTGTATTCTCCAAACTTGGATGGTTACAAATGGGAGGGCTTGACCCTATTTATAGGTAAGCCTTGGAGGTCTAGCACCTTCTTGCAACATGCACAAGTACGTTGGCAACTTGTAAAAATATCTAGATATTTTACAAGGTTCTAGATGTTCTAGAAAATTCTATAGTATTCTAGGTTTCTCTATACTATATAAGAGTTCTCTAGAGTGTCCTAGAATATTCTAGAAACTTCTACAAACCTCCACAAAGTTTGATCGGTCAAAATTGCCCAACAGCCAGGAACGACCTGTTGGCCCCATTTCAGTGTTATGTTGTTCTGTGTACCCGTCCCGTTCTCAGCTCGATTTGCCATAGTGCTGTCCTGGGTGCCCAACATGCATCAGCCTATTGTGTGCTTGTCAGTCTCATTTCGTGCCATTTTTGTCTCGTTCTACTTTTGGCTTCGAGACGGTTATGTCACAAGAAAGGTGGCTGTGGCTTCAGGCCAAACATGGCCTCAGCTGCGGCTGGGTTTGTGGAAGCTGGCTGTGGCTTTAGGCCAAACTTAGCCAAAACTACAGCTTGCAACTGCGGCTTGCTTTATTTTTGGAGTGGGCCGAAGGCCAGATCTGGTGTAGGCCTACGTGTCATTGTAATACCCCCACCTTTTTATCTTTGGCTTGCTACTATTTGTAATAGGATGAGAATTTGTATCAATGGTCAGAACAAAAGTTAATTGGTATAATAAGACGAATATTTTGGTATGATAATATTTGTTCAGGACCTGGATGTAATTATTAGATTTGTTCTACCTGTACCTTAAATCTTTGAAAGGCTACTATTATTAATAAAATAAGAATTTGAGGGTATGCTAAAAAGAGAAATTACGCACGTTGGTGTGAATTATGCTATCCGGGTCACCGGGGGCATTTTCGTCATTTTGACCGCACTCGTGATTTTGACCATAAATTTGACCAAATAGAAAGGAAATTGAAGAATTTAAGTGTTACTGGTGGATTTCGTAGAATTTTTTGAGTTGAATGGTGAAATAAAATATTTTTCCATCTCGGACTCGATTTTGGGTATTTTTGAAAAAAATAGGAAAATCGCCGTTTAAAATGGCGTGTGTGGCATTTTATGAGTGGTAGCCCATGGAAATGTGTCAATTTAAGAGAGGTTGCATGAAGAGTTCATGCAAGACACTTGGAATTAAAGGATTTCAAAAATAAATGAAGAAAGATGTGTAATTTTGTGATTGGAACACATTATGTTGTGGGCCATTTAATTTAGGCCTTGGGTATTGTGATTGGATACTGTTTAGACCAAAAGAAGATAAATGAATGGTTGGAAATTGGCCAAGAAATTCGTTGGCCTTGCAAGAAGAAATAAGTAAATTTTTGTGGAGGAAATAAAAATGGTTGGTGTGTAAATTTTTCATTAGAACACACCTATACATTAGCCACCGTACAATTAATTGATTTAAAAATTTCTTGGCCAAATTTTTGATGAGAATGGCGGTGGGAAGGCTATTATAACAGCCAGAATTTTGGCCAGCCTTGAAAAAGGAAAAACAAGAGAAAATAAGGAAAGAAAATCTAGAGAAAAATAGGGAGAAAAAGAAAAATGAGAGAGAAAGAAAGAAGTGTGTGTGTTCTTGGAGCAAAATCACTTCAAATAGCCTCAAACACAAGGTAAAATCCTATGCTTCAAGAATTAAAGTTGTAGATTTCATTATGGTGATCATTATGATATCAATTTTAACATGAAAACATTATTTTCATGTCTTGATTTTGGATTAAAGCTAGGGTTCGTAAACTTTTTGTGTGAACCTTGTATATACCTATGTGTTCTATGTATGTTGGCTTCCTAGAAGCCCTATGGATATTGTTTTGTGTAAGGAAAATATTTATGGTAGTTTGAAGGATTGCTTTTAGTTGATGAGATGATGACCAAAGTAGAATAAAAATGGAAGTTACTTGGTTGGAACAATGAATTATACTAGCTTTTGTTTTGAAGAAGTGAATTTGTGTTGAATAAGTGCAACTGTTGTGAGCTATTGGAATTTGGAAAACATGGAATTAAAGATGATTAGAAGGAAAATTGAGTGAATTAATGGTTCCAAGGTGTTAAAGGCTAAAGGAAAACATGAATAATAGTTTCGAGGTAAAACTTCTGGGGCTGTTTTTGCCCAATATCATGTTACAGAAACGAGAACACTGAATAAGTCCTATATAGAATTAAATTTAAGAGTCTTACGGTCGATTTGGTATATCATAGAGCCAAATCGGAGTTGTGGATTGAAAGTTATGTTCAAAACAAAATGATGTGTCAAACCAGTGAAATTTCAGAAAAGTAGTCCGAAAATGGATGAATTTAAGGATGATTAATTGTGTGATTTTGGATGAAATTAAGGGAAAATATAAAGTGAATCCTTTGTATATGAAGGGAGAAAGGTTGTAGAAAAAGGAAAATGAAAGAATTGATCAAACGACAAAAAAAAAAAAAAAAAAAGATGATGTGAACAAAAGTTAAGCATGTTCCTTAACCGTCCACTACCTGTCGGCCCTGTCGACTAACCGTCGGCCTCGACGGCTACCGTCGGTTGAATGTCGGCTAAACATCAGGCACGTCGACTAGACATCGGCTAACCGTTGGTTGTTTTTCGGCTAAACACAAATTGACCCGAAAATGATGGTTGGTGTAGGTTTAATAGTAAATAGCTAATGGGACGATGAAAACGATAGAAACAGTGGTCAAACGGTCGTGAACGGAAAGAGTTACTTAGGAGACGAGGTGAATCCCTTTGATTTCTAAAACCTTTTGAAAGCTAGTGTGCGTCACTTTTTCATGAAATGCTATGTTTTATACCATTTTGGAACTCTCTGAATATATTTAAGGTTTATCTGAGCAAGAATTATTTATGCTATTTTGGGCTCGATTGAACATCATAATTGCCTTGGAAACCTTACTAGATGATTAAAGCATGAATTTTATGAATTTAGTCCTTTTTGGATTAAATATTTGGGATTTTTAGAAAATGGTAAATTTTGAAATCGGGTATTCATAAATTGACTGGAGTGCCCTTATTAGAACATTTTGTGGAAATATGTTTGAAAGCTTTGAATTTAATCATTTTTTAGGATTAGAATTCTAGATTTCTTGAAATGAGTTCCTTTTGGAATTAGGTATACGATAAATGACTGAAATACCTATTGGGAAATATGCCTTCTTAGACTAGGTTTCTGATGTAAACATCAAATGTTTTAATAAAAGAATTTATTTTCAGAGATTGTTTGTGAATTTATATTTTTATTTGTGCACAATTACGTTTGGAAAAGACCCGTTGTGTTTAAGTAAGTGGTCCATGTGAATGGTGGTCTTTCACAGTAAGGTATAGATCACGGGTTACTTAACACATAAACATTTGTTCTTAACCGATTGATAAGAATGGGAATCTCATCATGTCTAGGTTATTATGTTGTGAATTCCAATTGAGGAATGGCTTACCTTTATCTAGTGAGTAGTCCATTCACTTCATGACATAAACGTATTTCGAATATGTAGAATAGGACCTGTAGTGGTGGTTTCTAAAAAGTATTATATGGTAGAAACCTCGACTACAACTTGTGAAACCCCAATCGAAACCAACCTTAGAGTAAGGGAGTTGGGATGCATATCATGTTTTATTGCATGTTTAAATATATTTTTATATGATTTTATGTGCTTTGGATTTGTGTTTTATAGTCTAGAGGGCTTGGTTATGATTATTGAGAAAGAAGGGCAAAATGGTAATTTTTACCTGAGGAGAAAATAGGGAGATAGATTGAGGATTAAATAGGAGAAATATTTAGAGAGAAAATAAGAATAAGAGTTTTTGTGGTTTAGTTGTTAGAGATTTGGAATTAATTCTTGAGGTCTTGGATTCAAATTCCATCATTAGAGCTTTAGCATGATTAAATTTTATTTTTGCTTGGGAAGTGGTACTTTTGGCTTTAAGAGCTTTAGGGTAGAGTAGAGATGTTGTTCTAGGGGAGATATGATAGGAGTACTCTAATTCTATTCTTTTACCCTACACAAAAATTCCTAAGGGAATTCATTTCTTCTTGATCTTTAATTTCTCCTAATTCTCAATTCATTAGGTTGGTCAAATTTGTTCTAACCAATTTCATTCCAGAAAATTCAATGAAGTGCTGAGGCTTGAAGGTTCAAAATGTCCTAGTGAAAGACATCTTATGGACCGAAAATGTGGAAGGGATGGGAAAGGTTCCAAGAGAATTAATTCCTCTAGTGAACCTTCTAAAACTTCACTCTAGCTAGGTTCATTTTCCTTCATGTCATGAACTGAAATTTTTACAGCTTCTTGTGCCTTCAAAGTGTCGAAATTCTCATCCATTATTCCCTCTTAAATTCTGCCAGAAAATGGCCCTTTTGAACAGCTTGTAACCTGGAATTTTCTAGCCATTTTCGGACTGTACAAATGCTGTGCAAATCCTGAAAAATTTCTGGGCAAAATCGCAGCATAGGTGCCCCTAAACCAAGCAGATTTCTTCGAGTTTTCTTCCAGATCCTTAGCCATGTTTTTCCTCCATGAAGAAGGCTGGAAACCAGCCATGAAAGACCCCTAGAATCCCCTTCAAACTCTCTGCAAGATGACTGGAAAATGGCAGCCGAAACTGCCCAGAAAAATTCTAGCAGGATTTCTGTCCAGCTTTGGTTCCTAATTCAGCCCTGATCGAAACTCCATCCTTTTCCTGCACAAACCACTCTTAAACAGCCCTGAACTAAACTTCATTGTCCTCTCCAAGCTCCTGCACGAAAATTAGACATGGCTGCCCGAAAATATCTCCAGCAAATCACTGCAATCCTGCCTTGATTGGATACCAAAATTCTATCCATATTAATTTAGCAACCCTCCATAAAATGTCCCTCAAACAACTAGACCTTTCCTTCACCATTGTACCCCCTCTTTTCAGCTACCATCAACCTCCTTCAACCAGCTTTCATCCAGCAAAAACTCAGAGCAATCAGTTGGCCATAGTAGTTCCAAAAACTACTCTATTGATCAAAATATTCTTGCTATATTTTGTTTCCAAATTTGATTTCCAAAAATATTCTTTTAGGATTTCAACAACCAGCCATTCCATTTTCATTTCAAAGCAGAAAATCATCTACCTAAAACACTCTAGCAATTCGGTCACTCTCTCCCTCAAGCACACATAGAACACCAAGAACACCTACTCATTTCTTTTGCCTAATACCCCTTCAATTCACTTCAAACTTCTTTCAAAAATTCCAGATTTCATCTACTCACTACCGTGAGTCCATCCATACCATTATTAACATCAAACTCCAAAATCCTACTTACTCTTTTGGATAAAAAAATTAGAAATTTTGTGAAGGCTCAAGAACACCTTCAAGGTAGGTTTGTTCAAACAACTTCATCTTCTCTAATCTTTGATCTCTAATGAAAATATATAGGAATAATCATGCTAATGGACTCTCTTCTTCTTTCTCTCTCTCTCTCTCTCTCTCTTGGCCGAACCTCTCTCCTTCTTGGCCGAATGGTTCTTCACCAATGGCCATGCTTTCTTCATCTCTCTTGGACGAAACTAGTCATCTGGGAGTTGACATCCATTCGAAACTCCTTCAAGGTACTCACCAATCAAGTAAGACCCCTCAACCCTCTTTTTTTTAGACTTTAGATTCTTGTCTCTAGAGTGATATTAGAAGGAGATGGGCTATGATTGTGGTTTAAGCATGTGTTGTTGTGATGAGTTGAATTCGAAGCATGAATGGATGTGTGTATATGATGGAGTTGGGGTTGATGCATGTGATGATTTATCTTAGATGATATTATGGTGTTTTTAGGGTTTAATGCATGTCTCCATATCTTTGTGATCAAGTATGCTAGAGATTATGTCACCTATGGTGAATAGGATTTACATTCGTGTATGATCATTAAAGCTATGATTATGTTTTTACTAGTAGAGGTTGGATCATGCCTTAGTAAATTTAGATCTATGCCTATATGCATGATTTGAGTGATTTGATGAATTAAAGGGGTGTATATGTTCATGATTGTGGTTAGCAATAGAATTATGGTCATGGCCTAGTTGTCCCTAAGCTAAATTTTATTTCTTCAATAAAATGTTTAATATTATGAATTTTGCTAATAGTTTTGAAAAAACCCCTAAGAAGGGTAGATTTGGATTATTATATATATAATAAGGATATTTTAGTCAAATAAATAATAGCTTTACTAGAAAATAAAAAAATATATAAATATTATATAAAATGATAATATCAAATAAAGCCTTTTATGAAAATAATCGTAATAAGTAAAATATTTATTTATTATCTTTTAGCCAAAACCTATTAAAATTTATTTATTATCTTTCAATCAAGATTCATTAAAATTTATTTTCAACTAATTTTAATTATTTTCTAGCAATTAATTATTAATAAATTATTATTTTACCTAATACCACCTAGGACCCTTTTATCAAATAAACTCTAAATTATTCTTAGCAAGAATTAAACCTTCAACTTATTAATATCTATTTCCCAAAACTCTAATTATTTTAAATATGAAATTAGACTTAGCTTATAAACCATTTTATTCATTATTTGGCCTTAAAGCTTGGGACACTAGGATCATGGTAGTAGTGAGTTGAGCTAGTTTTATTTGTGAATGTAGATCTTGGCTTGAGATTGATTGTGATTTATATTTACCCCAGGCGGGGTTGGGTCAGCGATTGAAGATCTTTATTTTATCTTGAGCTAAGGATCAGGTAAGCTCTTGCATAAAACCTATTTGATGCAAAATGTTTACAATGGCAAGCCAAATGTAGAGTGCATGGACATTCATTTCTATAAAGGCAATTGGGGATTGACTTCTTTCTTATTTCAGTTAAATGAATTATTTGAAAATCAAATAACCAGATTTACTCAAACTCAAAATTCTTTCTAAAACTGATTTTGACAAAGACTTTGGAAACCCTTAGTTGCCATTTTCATGTGAAACTGTGTTTTGTTCATTCTTCCCAAGTAGGATACATTCGTTGAGTACTCAATAAAGGTGGACTACTAGGACTAATCTTTGAAGGGTTAGGGTGAGTCTCTCAGTAGGTGGCCACCTCTGAGGGGTGATTCTTTCCCGGATAAAATGTCAGTCCAATAGGTCGTGTTGGTCTAAGCTAGCAATTTTTATTTCAATCAAGTGACTGTGTTTTGCCGAACTGGAAGCCCGGTTGTTGTTTGGATTTAGAGAAGGAGGAGTATCTTGCCCAGTAGGCCGATCACCTACCCCCTTTTTTGTCAGTCTACACAAAGTGTCGGCATTCTGACCCGTTATGGGGCCCAACATGTGGTAACCCATGATCCTTTATTTTAAGTGGTTGATTTTAATAATTATGTATGGATAGAAGCCAAAACGCCACTCTTGATTTTAACTAATGTTTATTGCTAGCCAGTAATTATCTTATAAAGATTTTATACTTTGTATTCACGAACTGTTTTCACTCAACACTCAAAGCACACACGGACTTATTGAGATTTTTGTCCCATCACCATTTTTACCATGATTTCAAGTCGATCTTTCTGTGGGGATAAGTAGCTAGATATTGTCTGCCTTGGAAGATTTTTGCTCATAATTTATTTTGTGTAATGCTTTAGGGAGATGAGAGTGGATAAATTTTATTATGGATTTATTTTTGGTATTTATGAATTTATTCTTGGGATGTAATAAATTTTAAGTTAAAGTATTATTTTTATTCCGCAATTTTATTTGTGTGACCTAGTTATAACGACCCCTTATGCTTTGGACGGGGCGACATCCCGACCTTGGTGGGCCTAGGTAGTAGGGTGTTACAAGTGGTATCAAAGACCCGGGTTATAGGCAATTATTGATACTATATATGCTATTTATTTAAGTTTAAATCTTTATCTAACCTACCTTGTTGATGCTGTAGGATGGTTAGGATGCTTAGGACCGCGAGGAAAGGGCAATAGTGGCACCCGCCTATTCCCATTTACTTGAAAGACCTTCCAGTTCCCCAGCCTGCCCCTCAGCCAGTTATCCTTATGGAGGATAGTAGTGATGATGAGGTCCAGATTCCTGAGCCACCCCCAATCCCGGTGATAGACATAAGCTTTGACAGTGATGATGAGGTGATAGCAGTGGATCATGTACCCCACCCTCCTAGTCCCGTAGTGGGCTTAGCAGTAGATAGTGATGACTCGGGGGAGATAGACTATAAGTCTCCACCTAGGCCTTCTTTTATTCCTTCTTCTAGCCCAGTTGAGCCTGGGGAGAGTTCTAGGCTCCCGGGGAAGGAGCCAATGGAGGGGTTTGCCAGTGGGGTTGGGGTAGATTTTTCCAGGAATTTTGGGGGTTGGTTGTATGAGGCTGATGATGAGGGTTTTGATGAGGACTAGAGGACTAGGAGTTACTTTGAATTGGATGTTTATTTATTTGTTATTTTTTGAGAACTTTTATGTCAAGGATTTTCAATTCTGGTTTTTGTCAAAATTTTGGATTTATGCAAATCAATTTTGAAGGAGAATTTATTGGTAAATCTTTGGAACAAATTTGCATTTGATTTCTTTTTAACTTATATCTGTCTGTGAATGCATGCGCACCTAAAATGACTTGATTCTTGAATGCATACACTTATCATTTGGGGTGTGGTTTTGAATGGCACCAAAGCATCGTGCAGCTTCATCAGGCAGGAGGGTTCCGAAAGCTGATCATGAGGCACCGGAAGTCGAGACAATTCAGATGCAATCACCTAAAGTATTCGCCCTTAACAGAGAGGAAGTTAGGACTGATGCAACGATTGTGGAAGGTACGTTTACTATCCAAAGACGACCCGTTAATGCATTAATAGATCCTAGCTCTAGTCAATCCTATTTAAACAAGATTTGTGCATGTCATTTGGGATGGGATGGAGTACAGCTACCCTTTACTTTAGTGGTAAGCACACCTTTGGAGAAAATGGTGCAAGCAGACCGATATGTGAAAAATTGAAAAATTGATGTGGGGAGAGAAAGTCTGGAGGGAGACCTGATAGTATTGGACATTAAGGACTATAATTTGATATTTGGGATAGACTGGTTAGCCAAGCATGGAGCTAGGGTAGATTGTAAGAGCAAGCCGGTCCAGTTCGTGAGGTTGGGTTGTAATGTGTTGGAGTTTGATGGCAAGAGAGTGAAAGAATTAAAGTATTTGATAGCGGGGGCAAAGTCCCAGAAATTGCTGAAGTAAGGATGTCAAGGGTACCTGGCTTACGTGATAAACAAGCCGAATGACCAGTGCTCTCTGGAGGACACTGAAGTAGTGAAGGATTTTCCTGAAGTGTTCCCAGCGGAGCTTGATTCTTTACCTCTCAGCCGAGAGGTGGAATTCACCATCGACTTAGTTCTGGGAGCGAAACCAGTATCGTGGACCCCGTACCGGATGGTGCCAGCATAATTGAAAGAGTTGAAGGAACAGTTGGATGAGTTAGTGAGTTAAGGTTATATTAGACCAAGAACGTCGCCTTGGGGAGCGCCTGTGCTATTTGTAAAGAAGAAGGACGGAACTCTGAGACTATGCATCGACTATCAGGGTTTGAACAACTTGACGATCAAGAACAAATATCCTCTATCATTGATTAAGGAGCTGTTCGATCAGTTGCAAGGATCCAGTTGCTACTCCAAGTTGGATCTGAGGCAAGGGTACTACCAAGTGCAGATAAAAAAGGAGGATATCCCCAAGACTACTTTCAACACTAGATATGGACATTATAAGTTCGTGGTAATGCTGTTCGGGGTGACCAATGCTCCAGCAGTATTTATGGACCTGATGCACCGAGTGTTCCGACCCTATTTGGACAAGTTTGTGGTGTTCCGACCCTATTCGGATAAGTTCGTGGTGGTCTTCATCGACGACATTTTGATTTACTCCTTGAGTCCGGAGGAGCATGTAGAGCATCTGAAGCTCGTATTGGAGTAGCTTCGAGAACACAAGCTGTACGCTAAGTTTAGCAAGTGCGAATTCTGGTTGGACAGTGTGGCATTTCTTGGCCATGTGGTGACCAAGGAGGGAATTAATATAGACCCGGCAAAGGTCGAAGCGGTGATAGACTAGAAGCAGCAAGAGAATACCACTGATATCCGAAGTTTCTTGGGACTGGATGGTTACTACTGAAGATTCATCAAGGGATTCTCAACGCTCGTATTGCCAATGATCCGACTGTTGATAAAGGATGTTCCATTTGTGTGGAACGAGAAATGCGAGAAAAGCTTTCAAGAATTGAAGCGAAGACTGTTGACAGTGCTAGTATTGAGTCTGCCAGAGGAAGGGAAGCCATACACGCTATATACTGACGCCTCGAAGGATGGACTGGAAGCAGTATTGATGCAAGATAGGAAGGTGATCACCTACGCTTCTCGGAAGCTGAGAGCTTATGAAGTCAACTATCCCACTCATGATCTGGAGCTGGCAGCTATCGTGTTTGTTCTGAAGAAATGGCGACACTACTTGTACGGAGCCGAATATGAGGTGTTCACAGATCACAAGAGTCTGAAGTATATATTCACTTAGAAGGATCTGAACTTGAGGCAGCGAAGGTGGATGGAATTTCTGGAAGAATATCGTTGCCCAATCAACTACCATCCCGAGAAGGCTAACGTCGTGGCAGACGCCCTGAGCAAAAAAGTTGGAATGGCCAAACTAAGAGTGTAAGAAATTCAAGTGGTTTAGGATGTGTTGGACAAAAGGAAGGAAGTGCAAGACCAAAGAATAGTTGTCAGCAATTTGAAGTTTGTACCGGATTTGAAGCAGGAAATCGTGGAAGCTCAGCAAAGCTACGCCAAGTTTCAGCTTTTCAAGTATAAGGAGCTCAAGTGCCAGACAGTGAATTCCATCAGGACGAGGTGGGCGTTTCGCATTTCAGGGATCGGTTGTGTGTACCCGGGGAGCCGCAATTGAAGGATAGAATCTTGTTGGAGGCACATAAGAGCAAGTATGCTATTTATCTGGGGGAAGTCAAGATGTACTAGGACCTGAAGAAAGCCTATTGGTGGCCCGGACTGAAGCGGTATGTGGTCAAGTATGTTTCGACCTGTCTCACCTGCCAAAAAGTCAAAGTGGAGCACAAGAAGTCAGCGGGACTATTGCAACCATTGCCAGTACCGAAGTGGAAGAGGGAGGAGGTGACTGTGGATTTTGTCACCGGAATACCCATGTCAAAGACGCAGAAGGACACCATATGGGTAGTGGTGGATCGACTGACTAAATCAACCCATTTTATATCGGTGAATGTAAGGGACTCATTGGAGAAGTTGGCTCAGCTTTATATTCAAGAAATAGTTCGACTGTATGGAGTGCCTTTGAGTATTGTGTTAGACTGAGACCCGAGATTTACGTCTCATTTTTGGGGCAAATTTCAAGAATCGATGGGGTCGAGTCTAATGTTGAGAATGACGGCACATCCGCATACCGATGGGCAGTCAGAAAGAGTTATACAAATATTGGAAGATATGCTGAGAGTCGGTGTTCTGGATTTCAGGGACAAGTGGATAGAGTGTGTATTGTACACAGAGATGTCATACAACAACAGCTATCAAGCTTCAATTAGGATGGCACCGTATGAGGCTTTGTATGGACACAAGTGTCAAGTACCATTGTATTGGAGTTGGTCAAAAGATGGTCACGTGAGCAGAACTGGGGAAGTCTGTGTCTAAGAAATGTTGGATAAGGTGAAATTGATCAGGGAAAGGTTAAAGGCAGCTCAGAGCCGGCAGAAGAGCTATGCGAACAACCGGCGGTGAGAACTAGAGTTTCAAGTCAGGAACCGTGTATTTTTGAGATTGATGCTAAATAGGGGAATCTTGAAGCATCTGAAGGGTGGAAAGTTGAATCCGAGGTATTTGAGGCCGTTTCCGATTAAGGAAAGGATTGGACCAGTAGCTTATTGATTGGACCTGCCAGATGGGTTGACAGGAATTCATGATGTATTTCATGTGTCTCAATTGAAGAAGTACAACGCTGATCCCGATTACGTTCTGAATGATAAGCCGTTGGTATTGCAACTTGACCTGAGCTATGTGGAGAAGCCCGTGAAAATATTGTACCGCAGTATCAAGAGTCTTCGAAAAAAGCATATACTGATGGTAAAGGTTCAGTGGAAGCACCATGGCATGCAGGATGCCACATGGGAATCTGAAGAATGGGTAAATCGGAAGTATCCTGATCTGAAATAGAGGTATGCTTGAATTTCGTGACGAAATTCTCTTAAGGAGGGGAGGATGTGAAACCCTAGTCGAAACCAATCTTAGAGTAAGGGGGTTGGGATGCATATCATGTTTTATTGCATGTGTTAAATATATTTTAATATGATTTTATGTACTTTGGATTTGTGTTTTATAGTCTAGAGGGCTTAGTTATGGTTATTGAGAAAGTCTGGAGGGAGACCTGATAGTATTGGACATTGAGGACTGTGATTTGATATTGGGGATGGACTAGTTAGCCAAGTATGGGGCTAGGGTAGATTGTAAGAACAAGTCGGTCCAGTTCGTGAGGCTGGGTTGTATTATGTTGGAGTTTGATGGCAAGAGAGTGAAATAATTAAAGTATTTGATAGCGGGGGCTAATGCCCAAAAATTGCAAAAGCAAGGATGTCAAGGGTACCTGGCTTACGTGATAAACAAGCTGAAGGACCAGTGCTCTCTGGAGGACACTGAAGTAGTGAAGGATTTTCCTGAAGTGTTCCCTGCGGAGCTTGATTCTTTACCTCTCAGCCGAGAGGTGGAATTCACCATCGACTTAGTTCCGGAGCGAAACCAGTATCACGGACCCTGTACCGGATGGCGCCAGCATAACTAAAAAAGTTGAATGAACAGTTGGAAGAGATAGTGAGTCAAGGTTATATCAGACCGAGCACGTCACCTTGGGGAGCACCTGTGCTATTTCTAAAGAAGAAGGACGGAACTCTAAGACTATGCATCGACTATCGGGGTTTGAACAACATGACAATCAAGAACAAATATCCTCAATCGCTGATTTATGAGCTGTTCGATCAGTTGCAAGGATCTAGTTGCTACTCCAAGTTGGATCTGAGGCAAGGGTACTACCAAGTGCGGATAAAAAATGAGGATATCCCCAAGACTAATTTCAACACCAGATATTGGCATTATGAGTTCGTGGTAATGCAGTTCGGGGTGACGAATGCTCCCGCAGTATTTATGGACCTGATGCACCAAGTGTTCCGACCTTATTTGGACAAGTTCGTGGTGGGGGTCTTCATCGATGACATTTTGATTTACTCCAAGAGTCCGAAGGAGCATGCGGAGCATCTGAAGCTCGTATTGGAGAAGCTTCGAGAACACAAGCTGTACGCCAAGTTTAGCAAGTGCGAATTCTGTTTGGACAGTGTGGCATTCCTTGGCCATGCGGTGACCAAGGAGGGAATTAATGTAGATCCGGCAAAGGTCGAAGTAGTGACAGACTGGAAGCAGCAAGAGAATACCACTGAGATCCGAAGTTTCTTGGGACTAGATGGTTACTACTGAAGATTCATCAAGGGATTCTCAACGCTCGCATCGCCAATGACCCGACTATTGAGAAAGGATGTTCCATTTGTGTGGAACAAGAAATGCCAGAAAAGATTTCAAGAATTGAAGCGAAGACTGATGACAGCGCTAGTATTGAGTCTGCCAGAGGATGGGAAGCCGTACGCGCTATATACTGATGCCACGAAGAAAGGACTGGGAGCACTATTGATGAAAGATAGGAAGGTGATCGCCTACGTTTCTCGGAAGCTGAGACCTTATGAAGTCAACTATCCTACTCATGATCTGGAACTGGCAGCTATCGTTTTCGCCCTGAAGAAATGGCGACACTACCTGTACGAAGCCGAATATGAGGTGTTCACAGATCACAAGAGTATGAAGTATATCTTCACTTAGAAGGATCTGAACTTGAGGCAGCGAAGGTGGATGGAATTTCTGGAAGAATATCGTTGCCCAATCAACTACCATCCCGGGAAGGCCAACGTCGTGGCAGACGCCCTGAGCAAAAAAGTTGGAATGGCCAAACTAATAGTGTAAGAAATTCAAGTGGTTCAGGATGTGCTGGACAAAAGGAAGGAGGTGCAAGACCAAAGAATAGTCGTCAGCAATTTGAAGTTGGTACCGGATTTGAAGCAGGAAATCGTGGATGCTCAGCAAAGTAATGCCGAGTTTCAGCTTTTCAAGGATAAGGAGCTTCAGCGGCCAGACAGTGAATTCCATCAAGATGAGGTGGGAGTTTTGCATTTCAGCAATCGGTTGTGTGTACCCGGGGAGCTGCAATTGAAGGATAGAATCTTGGAGAAGGCACATAAGAGCAAGTATGCTATTCATCTGGGGGAAGTCAAGATGTACTAGGACCTGAAGAGAGCCTATTGGTGGCCCGGACTGAAGCGGGATGTGGTCAAGTATGTTTCGACCTGTCTCACCTGCCAAAAAGTCAAAACAAGAAGTTAGCGGGACTACTGTAGCCATTGCCAGTATCGGAGTGGAAGTGGGAGGAGGTGACTGTGGATTTTGTCATCGGAATCCCCATGTCGAAGACACAGAAGGACGCCATATGGGTACTAGTGGATCGACTGACTATGTCAGCCTATTTTATACCGGTGAATGTAATGGACTCAGTGGAGAAGCTGGCTCAGCTTTGTATTCAAGAAATAGTTAGACTATATAGAGTGCCTTTGAGTATTGTGTCAGACCGAGACCCGAGGTTTACGTCTAGTTTTTGGGGCAAATTTCAAGAATCGGTGGGGTCGAGTCTAAAGTTGAGTACAACGGCGCATCCGCAGATGGATGGGCAGTCAAAAAGGGTTATACAAATATTGGAAGATATTCAGAGAGCCTGTAACTCCGCATGTGAGCTCCACGGGTTTTGTCTGCGATGTTCATTGTCGGTCTCAAGCCCGGATAAAGGAGGAGAGTTGCGGTAGGCTTGTGTCGGCCAACGTAAAACATAGTCACATCTATGCCATGAACCAATCGATTGACTTCGTGGAGGCATTCCCTACTCAGCGACGCGCTGCACTTCCTAGACCCGGGTGTAGTGATAAATATGCGAGGGTTGCTAGGTCGTTGCCCGGAAGCAACGCGCCGTGTCGGTCCCCGGATACGGTATCAAATATGCAAGGGTGTAGGGTAAAAAAGACAGTCTATAGGGATAGGATTCGTCTAGCTACATAGAATATAGGATCTTTGACCGGTAGATTGACAGAGCTAGTTGAGGTAATGCGGAGGAGAAAGATTAGCATTTTGTATCTTCAGGAAACTAAGTGGGTTGGTGAGAAGGCGAGAGTAGTCGCGCCATGGGGTTATAAGCTTTGGTATTCAGGTAGAGTTAGAAATAGAAATGAAGTCGGGATTATTATTGATCGTAAGTTTATTGATGATGTGGTTGAAGTACAGAGGAAGAGTGATAGGATTTTGCGCATCAAGATCATGATTGGCGGCGAGATTACTACTGTTATTAGTGCGTATGCGCCGAAAATAGGACTTGATGATTCAGTTAGGCAACAGTTCTGGGATGATTTAGATGAGATTGTCCAGGGTGTACCGTGTGTAGAAAAGCTTTTCATTGGTGGTGATCTAAATGGACATGTAGGTACTGATAAGAGCGGGTTTGAGAGTGTTCATGGAGGTCAGGGTTTCGGAGCTAAAAACGAAGCAGGAACTGCTATTCTTGATTTTGCCTTGGCCTATGATTTGACCATAGCAAATACTTGGTTTAAGAAGAGAGATTCTCACTTAGTGACCTTTAGAAGTGGGTTAAATGCCAGTCAGATAGACTTCTTTATTATGAGACGTAGGTTTCGTAGTGGGTGTACGGATTGTAAAGTTATTCCAGGTGAGAGTGTAGTTACGCAACACAGGCTGTTGGTCCTTGATTTTAATTTTAGGAAAAAGAGTAAGCATCAGAATTTTTGAGTTGACCCTAGGATTAGGTGGTGGAGGCTTCAGGGGGATAAAAGAATAGCCTTTGTTAATAAGGTAGTTGAGGCGGATAATTGGTCTTCTGATATTGATTCGGATCCAGATACTATGTGGAGAAAGATGGCTCAATGTATTAGGACAGTAGCTAAGGAAGTGCTTGGGGAATCTAAAGGAAAAATACCTCTTAACAAGGATGTGTCGTGGTGGAACAACGAAGTGAAAGAAGCCATAAGGAGTAAAAGAGAGTGCTATAGAAACTTAGGAAGGTGTAGGAGTGATGAAAATTTTGAGAAATATAAGGTCGCGAGAAGAAAAGCTAAAGAAGCTGTCAGAAACGCAAGAGCTATAGTTTACAATGATTTATATGAAAAGTTAGATACTAAAGACGGAGAGAAGAATACATATAGACTGGCGCGTTATAAGGAGAAGAAGACGAGGGATATAGGTGAAGTGAAATGTGTAACGGACGAAAACCACAATGTTTTAGTTAAGGATGAAGAAATAAATGAGAGATGGAGATCATATTTTGATAAGTTATTCAACGGGAGTCAAGTCTAAGTTCCGAGTGTAGGTAGCCTGGCGCTTTCGAACGAAGAGGTTAACCATGCATGGATTCGTCGTATTCAGAAGCATGAAGTCCGTGATGCCCTTAAAAGGATGAGTCTAAAAAAAGCTGTAGGACCGGATGGTATACCGATCGAGGTTTGGAACTGTTTAGGAGATATAGGTATTACGTGGCTGACAAGTCTGTTCAATAAGATATATAAAGTTAATAGGATGCCTACAGAGTGGAGGAAGAGTACTCGAATTCCTCTGTACAAGAATAAAGGAGATCTCCAGGATTGTGCCAATTACCGTGGGATTAAACTCACGAGTCATACTATGAAGCTTTGGGAGAGAATGATTGAACAGAGGTTACGGGGCATTATACAAATTTTAGATAATCAGTTTGGTTTTATGCCTGGGCATTCCACTACGGAGGCAATTCATTTATTACGGCAGATGATTGAATATCATAGGGAAAGAAAGAAAGATTTACATATGGTATTTATTGACCTGGAAAAAGCCTATGACAGGGTTCCTAGAGAAGTAGTTTGGTGGGTGTTGGCCAAGAAAGGTGTATCAATAAAGTATATTACTCTCATTAAAGATATGTATGAGGGAGCATGTACAAGTGTAAGGACTGGCACCATAGTGACTGCAGAATTGCCTATTAATATCGGGGTGCATCAAGGATCAGCGCTTAGCCCTTTCCTCTTTGCAGCTGTTATGGATGAGTTGACCTGTACTATAAAGGAGGTTGTGCTATGGTGTATGTTGTTTGCGGATGATATTGTATTAATTGATGAGACTAGAGCCGGTGTAAATGCTAAATTGGAGTTATGGCGGCAAACATTGGAATCCAAGGGTTTTAGAATTAGTAGGAGTAAAACAGAGTATATGGGATGCAAGTTTAGTGGTAGCAGAAACATAGCCCAGAGTGTAACTTTGGAAGGTAGAGATATCCCGTTAGCTGATTGTTTTCGCTATCTAGGATCTATTATTCAGAAAGACGGAGAGCTCGATAGCGATGTTGCACATCGAGTTAAGGTGGGTTGGTTGAAATGGAGGAGTGCGACTGGCATTCTTTGTGATCGTAATGCACCGTTGAATTTAAAGGGAAAGTTTTACAAGGCAGTCGTACGACCTGCTTTGTTATATGGTACGGAATGTTGGGCAGCGAAAAGGTATTATATTCAAAAAATGAAAGTAGCTGAGATGCGTATGTTACGGTGGATGTGTGGATATACTAGGAAGGATGGAGTTAGAAATGAGATCATTAGGGAAAAGGTGGGTGTGGCATCTATTGAGGAAAAGATGAGAGAAAGTCGTCTGCGTTGGTTTGGACACGTTCAGAGAAGACCGAGGGATGCTCCTGTTAGGGCGATGGAGAGAGTGAGGTAGGATAGGTTAGACAGAGGTAGAGGTAGAGGTAGGTCTAAAACGACATGGATAGAGGTAATTAAGAGAGATATGTCTTTGTCAGATTTGGATGAAAATATGACGTTCGATAGAAGAAAGTGGCGAGAGAGGATTCATATGGATGACCACACGTTGCCTGATGTTGGTTCATGTAGCCGACCCCAAGTTACTTGGGATTAAGGCTTAGTTTGTTGTTGTTGTTGTATTCTGAGAGCCTGTGTTGTGGATTTCGGGGACAAGTGGATAGAGTGCGTATTGTACACGGAGCTGTCATACAACAACAGCTATTAAGATTCAATTAGGATGGCACCGTATGAGGTTTTGGATGGACATAAGTGTCAAGTACCGTTGTATTGAAGTTGGTCAGAAGATGGTCATGTGAGTAGAACCAGGGAAGTCTGTGTCCAAGAAATGTTGGATAAGGTGAAATTGATCAGGGAAAGGTTGAAGGCGGCTCAAAGTCGGCAGAAAAGCTATGCGGACAACCGGCGGCGAGAACTGGAGTTTCAAGTCGAGGACAACATATTTTTTAGATTGATGCCAAATAGGGGAATCTTGAAGCATCTGAAGGGTGGAAAGTTGAATTCGAGATATTTTGGGCCATTTTCGATTAAGAAAAGGAATGGACCGGTAGCTTACCGATTGGACCTGCCAGATGGGTTGACAGGAATTCACGATGTGTTTCACGTGTCTTAATTGAAGAAGTACAAAGCTGATCCCGATCACGTTCTGAATGACGAGCCGTTGGTGTTGCAACCCGACCTGAGCTATGTGGAGAAGCTCGTGAAAATATTGAACTGCAGTATCAAGAGTCTTCAAAACAAGCAGATACCGATGGACAAGGTTCAGTAGGAGCACCATGGCATGCAGGATGCCACATGGGAATCAGAAGAGTGGGTAAAGCGGAAGTATCCTGATCTGAAATAGAGGAATGCTTGAATTTCGGGACGAAATTCTCCTAAGGAAGGATGTGAAACCCCAGTCGAAACCAACCTTAGAGTAAGGGGGTTGGGATGCATATCATGTGTTTATTGCATATTTAAATATATTTTAATATGATTTTATGTGCTTTGGATTTGTGTTTTATAGTCTAGAGGGCTTAGTTATAATTATTGAGAAAGAATGGAAAATGGTAATTTTTACCTGAGGAGAAAATAGGGAGATAGCTTGAGGATTAAATAGGAAAAATATTTTAGAGAGAAAATAAGAACAAGAGTTGTTTTGGTTTAGTTGTTAGAGCTTTGGAATTAATTCTTGAGGTCTTGGCGTTCAAATTTCATCATTAGAGCTTTAGCATGATTAAATTTTATTTTTGCTTGGGAAGTGGTACTTTCATCCTTAAGAGCTTTAGGGTAGAGTAGAGATGTTGTCCTAGGGGAGATATGATATGAGTACTATAATTCTATTCTTTTACCCTACACAAAAATTCCTAAGGGAATTCATTTCTTCTTGATCTTTTATTTCTCCTAATTCTCAATTCATTATGTTGGTCCATTTTGTTCTAGCCAATTTCATTCCATAAAATTCAGTGAAATGCTGTGGCTTGAAGGTTCAAAATGTCCTTGTGAAAGACATCTTATGGACTGAAAATGTGGAAGGGATGGGGAAGGTTTCAAGAGAATTAATTTCCCTAGTGAACCTTCTAAAACTTCACTCTGGCTAGGTTCATTTTCCTTCATGTCATAAACTGAAATTTTTACAGCTTCTTATGCCTTCAAAGTGTCAAAATTCTCAGCCAATATTCCCTCCCAAATGCTGCTAGAAAATGGCCCTTTTGAACAGCTTGAAACCTGGAATTTTTTGGCCATTTTCAGACTGCACAAATGCTATGCAAATCCTGAAAAATTTCTGGGCAAAATCGCAGCATAGGTGCCCCTAAACCAAGCAGATTTCTTCCAATTTTCTCCCAGCGCCTTAGCCATATTTTTCCTCCATGTAGAAGGATGGAAACTAGCCATGAAAGACCCCTGGAATCCCCTTCAAACTCTCTGCAAGATGGCTAGAAAATGGCAGCCGAAACTGCCCAGAAAAATTCCAGCAGTAGTGAAAATTCTATGCAGGATTTCTGTCCAGCTTTGGTTCCTAATTCAGCCCTGACCGAAACTCCATCCCTTTCCTGCACATACCACTCTTAAACAGCCCTGACCTGAACTCCATTGTCCTCTCCAAGCTCCTGCACGAAAATCAAACATGGCTGCTAGAAAACATCTCTAGCAAATCACTGCAATCCTGCCTTGATTGGATACCAAAATTCTAGCTATATTGATTTAGTAACCTTCCATAAAATGTCCGTCAAACAACCAGACCTTTTCTTTACCATTGTACCCCTTCTTTTTGGTCACCATTAACCTTCTTCAACTAGCTTTCATCCAGCAAAAAATCAAAGCAATCAGTCGGCCATAGCAATTCCAAAAACCTCTCCATTGATCAAAATATTCTTGCTATATTTTGTTTTCAAATTTGATTTCCAAAAATATTCTTTTAGGATTTCAACAACCAGCCATTCCTTTTTCATTTCATACCAGAAAATCATCTACCTAAAACACTCTAGCAATTCGGTTACTCTCTCCCTTAGAATTTCGGCCAGCATTAACCAGAATTCCTCCATTCTTTTCAACCTTCATGCACTAATAGAACACCAAGAACACCTACACCTTTCTTTCACCTAATACCCCTCCAAATCACTTCAAACTTTTTCCAAAAATTCTAGATTTCATCTAATCATTGCCGTGAGTCATCCATACCATTTTTAACATCAAACTCCAAAATCCAACTTGCTCTTTTGGATAAAAAATCAGAAATTTTGTGAAGGCTCAAGAACACCTTCAAGGTGGGTTTTTTCAAACAACTTCATCTTCTCTAATCTTTGATCTGTAATGAAAATATGTAGGAATAATCATGCTAATGGACTCTCTTCTTCTTTTCTCTCTCTCTCTCTCTCTCTCTCTCTCTCTCTCTTGGCCGAACCTCTCTCCTTCTTGGCCGAATGGTTCTTCACCAATGGTCATGCTTTCTTCATCTCCCTTGGACGAAACTAGTCATTTGGGAGTTGAGATCCATTTGAAACTCCTTCAAGTTACTCACGAATCAAGTAAGTCTCCTCAACCCTCTTTTTTTTAGACTTTAGATTCATGTCTCTAAAGCGATATTAGAAGGAGATGGGCTATGATTGTGGTTTAAGCATGTGTTGTTGTGATGAGTTGAATTCGAAGCATGAATGGATGTGTGTATATGATGGAGTTGGGGTTGATGCATGTGATGATTTATCTTAGATGATATTATGGTGTTTTTAGGGTTTAATGCATGTCTCCATGTCTTTGGGATCAAGTATGCTAGAGATTATGTCACATATGGTGAATAGGATTTATATTCGTGTATGATCATTAAAGCCATGATTATGTTTATGCTAGTGGAGGTCGGATCATGCCTTAGTAAATTTAGATCTATGCCTATATGCATGATTTGGATGACTTGATGAATTAAAGGGGTATATATGTTCATGATTGTGGTTAGCAATAGAATTATGATCATAGCCTAGTTGTCCCTAAGCTAAATTTTATTTCTTCAATAAAATGTTTAATATTATGAATTTTGCTAGTAATTTCGAAAAAACCCTGAGAATGGTAGATTTGGATTATTATATATATAATAAAGATATTTTAGTCAAATAAATAATAACTTTACTAGAAAATAAAATTATATAAATATTATATAAAATGATAATATCAAATAAAGCCTTTTATGAAAATAATCATAATAAGTAAAATATTTATTTATTATCTTTTAGCCAAAACCTATTAAAATTTATTTATTATCTTTCAATCAAGATTCATTAAAATTTGTTTCCAACTAATTTCAAATTTCAATTATTTTCTAGCATTTAATTATTAATAAATTATTATTTTATCTAGTACCACCTAGGACCCTTTTATCAAATAAACTCTAAATTATTCTTAGCAAGAATTAAACCTTCAACTTATTAGTACATATTTCCCAAAACTCTAATTATTTTAAATATCAAATTAGACTTAGCTTATAAACCATTTTATTCATTATTTAGCCTTAAGGCTTGGGACACTAGGATCATGGTAGTAGTGAGTTGAGCTAGTTTTATTTGTGAATGTAGATCTTGGCTTGAGATTGATTGTGATTTATATTTACCCTAGGCGGGGTTGGGTCAGCGATTGAAGATCTTTATTTTATCTCGAGCTAAGGATCAGGTAAGCTGCTGCATAAAACCTGTTTGATGCGAAATGTTTACAATGGTAAGCTAAATATAGAATGCATAGACACTCATTTCTATAAAGGCAACTGAGGATTGACTTCTTTTTTATTTCAGTCAAATGAATTATTTGAAAATCAAATAAGTAGATTTATTCAAACTCAAAATTCTTTCTAAAACTGATTTTGACAAAGACTTTGGAAACCCTTAGTTGCCATTTTTCATGTGAAACAGTGTTTTGTTCATTTTTCCCAAGTGGGATACGTCCGTTGAGTACTCAATAAGGGTGGACTACAAGGACTAGTCTTTGAAGGGTTAGGGTGAGTCTCTCAGTAGGTGGCTACCTCTGAGGTGTGAGTCTTTCCCAGATAAGATGTCAGTCCAGTAGGTCGTGTCGGTCTGAGCTAGCAGTTTTTATTTCAGTCAAGTGACTGTGTTTTACTGGACTGGATACCCAGTTGTTGTTTGGGTATAGAGAAGGAGGAGTATCTTGCCCGGTAGGCCGATCACCTACCACTTTTTTGTCAGTCTGCACAAAGTGTCGGCATTCTGACTGGTTATGGGGCCCAACGTGTGGTAACCCATGATCCTTTCTTTTGAGTGGTTGATTTTGATAATTATGTATGGCTAGAAGCCAAAATGCCACTCTTGATTTTAACTAATGTTTATTGCTTGCCAGTAATTTTCTTATAAAGATTTTATACTTTGTATTCACGAACTGTTTTCACTCAACACTCAAAGCACACACAGACTTACTGAGATTTTTGTCTCATTACCATTTTTACCATGATTTCAGGTCAATCCTGTTGTGGGGATAAGTAGCTAGATATTATCTGCCTTGGAAGATTTTTGCTGATAATTTATTTTGTGTAATGCTTTGGGGAGATAAGAGTGGATAAATTTTATTATGGATTTGTTTTTGGTATTTATGGATTTATTCTTGGGATGTAATAAATTTCAAGTTAAAGTATTATTTTTATTCTGTAATTTTATTCGTGTGACCTAGTTATAAAGATCCCTTATCCTTTGGATGGGGCGACATCCCCGGCCCTAGTAGGCCTAGGTAGTGGGGTGTTACACAACTGTTATAGCGTGGACTAGTACTCTACGACTTGAGTATGAGTTGGTGGTCTGACGAAGCTGGAAGTATGTACTTTGATATGCTATAGTTGAGGTTCTATCGTAAGGCCAATATACTTGCATGTTGGGTATGTGTGACTAGTTAGTTAAGACAGATTTGTACAACATAGTTTCTATACTATATCGCCTCTTGTGGTTGTCTGAATGATCTCTATATCCAGGGCCCTGGGAAATATGACTTAGATGTTTGCTTTAGGGTAGCTCTCTTGGAAAGCAGAAACAATCCAGGAAGTTATGGATTATTGGACTAGAAGCCTAATAATGGTAGATGTCATTTAGAGAGGAGTTAGTACATTTATTCCTCTTTAATGTATAGTGATGTATAGAGGGTTATTTTAGTCATTTCACCTGCAGGTCAGAGATTTTGCTAACGTAGCATTGTCCTTGGGGTCAATATTTCCTTATGGTGATATTAGGAAATATTTAAAATGCAAAATACAGCTATTTATATGGCAAGGGTATTTTGGTCATTTTAGTAGCCAAGGCAGTGTGTCTTTTGGTCCCCAATATAGATCGTGAGTTCTAATTTTATACAAGCTAAGGAATTAGTCCTAAATTAAATTAAATAGAATTTATTTTATTTAAGTAGTCTGATTTAATTATTGGGCTAGAATAAAATAAAGGTCCATGGAGAGAGAGAGTTAATTAAATTAGTTTGGTGGGTTAATTAATTGTTCAGGGCTTTGGCCTAGTTCGAATAATTAAAGATTGACCTAGTACTAAACTAATATAGGCTTGTTAATTAGATTAGTTTATTTGGGTTGGAAATTTAATTATTTATTAGGACATTTATTTGGTTCTAATTAGAATAATTAATTTAGTCCAAAAGGCTAAACTAAGAGTCCAATGGGCCAATCCAGTTTAACCTAGGTTTTATTTAGGTTAAACATGAGGATAAAGAAGGACGCAGTTTTTACTCTTCTCAGAGTGAAGAAAACAAGTTGTTTTTTTTTCTTTTGGCGTGAGGAAAAGCACAGCCTCTTTCTCTCTCTCGAAAATATTCCTTAGCCCTGTGAGTTGTTCATCAAACGGGATTAGGCAGGTCATATATTAGAAGATCGAGAGGTTGACCTTCACATACATGCATAGACGGAGTAGGAGGCTTGCAGGAATCACACCAAAGGTTTTCACCAGCACACTGACCCCAGTTCCACACATTTCGGTCCTGCCAATTCTAAGAACGAGAAAAGAGGTAAAAAAAATTTTCCCTCGGAGTCCTGCCAGGCTGTGACCGGCGCCAGCTAAGGCCACCAAAACTGGCACCGGCTCCGGTTTGCAGTTTTCAGTTTTCAGTTTTTTTTTTTGCTTCTATTGTGTGGTTTGCTTCCCCGTTTAAACCTTCAATAACCTTATTGGAACTTTTGTGAATACTTTTCAAATCGGGTGAGGGTAAATGACCCGAATGCCCTCGGAAAGCCTTTTTGGAATCGAGCACGGGGAAAATGACCTGAATGCCCTTGAAAAATGATTTTTGTGATCAAGTACGGGAAAAATGACCTGAATACTCTTGGAAACATGTTTTGATGTGTGAACAAAACTCTTTATCCTATTCCAACACGATTTTGAAAAATAATCTCTCGTGATGAGATTGGTTTTTGGAAAACACCCTTTTGATCCGTGAAATTGTTTTATTGGCCTGATGTGCCTATGGAATAAATTGATTAGCTCTACAGAGCCTATGGAAACTATTAACTGACTTGCGAGTCAGTGGGATCAAATTTTGGAAAATAAAGTTTTGCCCCAAAAATGCTTTTCTTGATATGGAACATGGTTTCCTGATGTGCTCAAGTACTGGCCTTTTTCTTGAATTCATGGTGTATGCAGTAATTTGAATTCTTGGTATAAGCACTAACTTGAATTCTTGGCATATGCACTAACTTAAATTCTTGGCGTAAGCACTAACTTTAATACATGGTATAAGCACTAACTTGAATTCTTAGCGTATGCACTAACTTAAATTCCTGGCATAAGCACTAACTTAAATTCCTGGCATAAGCACTAAGTTGAATACCAGGCATATGCACTAACTTAATTACCTAGAGTAAGCACTAACTTGATTTTTGGTAGTACACTGCGGTGTACTTACTTATCCGGCGATGCACAGTTAAGTGCTGTAGGCTGCGGTCTAAGTATAATGATACATGGCGTCGAAGGCAAAGCCTTGAGAGCTTTGCATACAGGTCGACCTTCAGTTGAAGGAATGCATGTGATGTGGAAATTGGGGCAATGATTTGGAATTGAAACACAGTTTTTCAAAAATGATTGAGTTCTGAATAAACTCTTTTTTGAGAGTTTTGGAATTGTTT
This sequence comes from Voacanga thouarsii, assembly GCA_026120185.1. Classification (NCBI taxonomy): domain Eukaryota; kingdom Viridiplantae; phylum Streptophyta; class Magnoliopsida; order Gentianales; family Apocynaceae; genus Voacanga; species Voacanga thouarsii. The sequence continues at coordinate 1,762,478 of JANUWF010001093.1, read as the reverse complement.
CCAGTAAACAAATGAAATGTTTTCCCCACAAGGGTTTTATGTACTTTGTCTCCTTACTAAAGCACTAGCACACACGAGACTCACTAAGTGATTTTCTCTCACACCCGTGTTATTTTCCTTGAAGAATTCAGGATTAGAGGCGCAACGGAAGAGCGAGGAACTCCTAGAGGCTCATGCTAATCTTGGACCTGTTGTATTCGCGAGTGTATGTATCAAAAGCCAAATTCTTGTACTTTTCCTATGTTAAAAAAAAAAATCCATTGCCTTCTGAATAAAGTTTGTTATAAAGACCCCTTCTCTGAGCAATCAGACGAGGCGATATCCTACTAAGTTACAGGTCACTACATTATAGAAATATGGGGTGTTACAGTCATCCAGTTAAAGGGCATCAATTTGGTGTGGCGGGTGCATAAAAACCAAGAAAGTATTCTTTTATTTTTCCTTGTAATTTCAAGAAATTTTCTTTTTCGTTTTGGGTTCCAAACCTGTCGAAGTTATTATTTTTTGCATAGTTAATATTCTTGGAATATTTTGCATGATAAATAATAGTAAGGGATTTAGGATTCAACAAGACTATTAATTAATTAATTAATATATTTAATTCTATTTTTTGGACACCAACGTTAAAAGAATAGAAAAGCATGTAAATGTTTACAGTTTTCTGGCATGCTATTTTCATTTATGAACCTAACTGCATGTTCTCTCAAAGACCAAAGTCTTTGATAATTTTTAGAAGAAAAAATATATTTCATTAATTAAATGGTTATTTTAGCTGAAAATAAAAAAATTAATCCCTGATTATTCTCTTAAAGGATTTTATCCTTGATATAGAGAATATTTTGGATTTAGATATTTTTGTAAAGATAAAAGGATAAACCATTTTAATTTAGTTTACAAGAAAATTTGTTTTTGTCAAATAAAACTTGAGACTAAAGTCTCTAAGTAGTTTTAAAAGGGAAATTTTGAAATCATTAAGTTCTTAACTAGGTAAAATTAATCCATATAAAATGTCTTAAAAGATTTTCACATGACATAGAGATTTATGGGTTTAAATATTTTAAAAGAGCTAAAGGATACTCAATGGGATATTTTCAAAAGATATTTTCTTGAAAACCCTTGTTTTAAAAGACTAAGTAGGAGAGGAGTTCCAATGGACCTACGGCTTCTATCGCGGTTCTCATTAGAGATCGTGGTTCCTCTCGTGTCACCCTAGGAGTGAACCCATATAAGATGGGGGTGTCACAAGGATCTAAATCTAATGTATGGACATAATTGATGCTCAAGACACGTACTGTGATCAGCCAGCCACGTTGGAGGTCATAGTGTAAGAATTGTCCATAAGAAATGGGAAGAAATGACCATCCTCTCGATGGAGTTATCCTCTGAACCATTACCTAGAAGGGTAGTCGATTTGTGGTGGTCAACACACTTAACTTAAGAAACTATTAATCTTCCCAAGAAGCTACTTCAGTTTTCCTAAGAGCCAAATTGATTGTATTAAAGATAATAGTGATAAGGTTAACTATTACCAGTTTTAATATGAGGATAAAGTGCACAAATAATTTGTTTTCCACAAATTATAAATTTTCTTTTATATTTTATTTTCAAAAATGGATGCTGGAGGTTCTTTCAGTCCTTTGGCCATTATTCTCTGTAATAATAAGCTAAGGGGACCAAACTACATAGACTGGAGAAAAAACTTGGACATAATACTCACAGTTGAGGAGTATGAATATGTCCTTTATGAAACTTGCCCTATTATTGGGGAAGGTTCCACTAAAGAGGAGCGTGAGGCTAAAAATAATAAAAGAAGACCAACAATATAGCTTGGTGCTACATGTTGGACTCTATGTCCAAGTGCTCCAGTCAAAACACGAGCACATGGCCACTGCTTATAACATTAGCACGTCTTAGCTACAATCTTCACAGATAAGAGCCGGCCCACAAGGCGGGAGGCTCTTAGAATAATCATTAACACCAAGATGGCTGAGGGAGCATCAGTCAGGGCAAATATCCTCCAAATGATTGCCACTTTTTAGGAGGTAAAAGTTTTGGGGGCTGTGATTAACCCCGAGAGCTAAGCGGATATTGTTTTTGAATCTCTATCGGGCTTTTTTACTCAAATTAAGTTGAATTACTACATGAACAAGTTAAACATGAGTTTAACATAGTTAATAAAAGAGCTCCAGGTGGTAGAGAAGGTCATGAAGCCACAGTCTAGGACTATGATTGCTAAGGCTTCTTCTTCAAGAATTGGGCCATGCCCATAAAGTTCAAGAAGAAGAAATTGAATATAATGGCCCAACCTATGTCACAGCCCAATAAGCTTAGGGGCAAGTGCTTCAAATATGGGAAAAAGGAACACTAGAAAAAGAAATGTCCAAATCTTCAAGTCAAGAAAAACCCTGCAGGTATTATTTACTATTTAGAGTCTATATTAATGGTTAGATCAACTTTCATTTGGATTTTTGATTTTGGAGCCACTAATCATATTTGTAACTCCTTGTAGGGGTTTACAAAGATAAGAAGACTTTTTAATGGTGAACATGGACTATGCATGGGAAATGGAGCACATGTATGGGCCCAAGTAATGGAAGAGCTGAAACAACTTTTTTATTATAATAAGATAGTTATTTTGAAGGATATTTTATATGCACCTATTTTAGACATAATTTGATTTCAGTTATGAAACTAATAAATTATGGTTATTCTGTTTCTTTCCATTCTGCTATTACTATTAGTAGAAATGAAGAAATTTTATGTACTGGGCATATGTATGAAAACTTACTCTTCATAAATACTATTAATAATTAATTAAACAACACTCAAAGTGAACATTTAAGTAAGAAGAAAAATACCAATGCCAAGGTATGGTTACGTTTACCTGATGAGGCATAAGTCTGACTTATTTGACAAGTTCAAAGAGTTTAAGGCTGAAGTAGAGCATCGAACAGGTAAACTGATCAAAACCTTATGATCAGATTATGGTAGAGGGTACCTTCTCGGTAAATTCAAGGATCACATCACAAGATAGTATCCCAACTCTCTATACCAGGGACACCCCAGTAGAATATAGTAGTTGAGAGAAGGAATAGAACATTGATGGAAATGGTTCGGAGTATGATATCTCATGCTACTCTTCCAATTTCTTTTTTGGGGATATACCTAGAAACAGCAGCATACATTCTAAACTTAGTACCTTCCAAGTCAGTACATAAGATACCCTATGAGATGTGGACTGGGCATAAGCCAAGTCTGAACTATCTCAGAATATGGGACTGTCCAACTAATGTACTGATCAAGGGAGACAAACTAGAACCAAGGTCCGAATTATGCTACTTTGTTGGGTATCCAAAAAAAACAAAGGATGGTTGCTTCTATCATCCCTAGGAGCAAAAAGTACTAGTAAGTACTAATACTAGATACTTGAAAAATTATCAAAGTACATCCACGAAAAGTTCAACTAGGATGGAACTCGAGCAGAAGTTATATTTTGAATCAACTTCTTCTGACTTGATTATGAAATAAGAAGAGTCACAACCTTAGGAACCTATACAGAGGGAACCTCGTTATAGTGGGAGGATATTTAAGGTTCTAAAAAGATGGACTGTGAGGTTTTTTACTTAGTCTCCAACTACTAGGAACAAGATCCTACTAAATACGAGGAGGCTATTGCTGATGCCGATGTAGACCTATGGCATAAAGTAATGAAAGTCGAGATTGAGTCTATGTACTTCAATCAGATTTGGGATCTTGTAGCTTCACTTGAAGGAATAAAACCTATTAGGTGTAAATGGGTATACAAGAAGAATAGAGGTGTAGATGGGAAGGTGGAAACCTTCAAAACTAGGCTTGTAGCGAAAGAGTATACTCAGAAAGATGGTATCGACTATGAGAAAATCTTTTCCCTGGTAGCCATGCTTAAATCTATCTGTATCCTCTTTGTTATCGCATGATATTGTGACTATGAGATATAGAAAATAGATATCAAGACGGCTTTTCTTAATGGCCATCTTAGCAAAGATATCTCTATGTCCCAATCGGAGGGCCAAGAACATATAGGTTATAAGCTTAAGAAGTCCATTTATGGACTTAAGCAGGTATTAAGAGTATGGAACATTCGTTTTGATGAGACGGTAAAGTTTTATCGTTTCACTCAAAATGAGGATGAACCACGTGTGTATATGGATGACATTCTTTTCATTATGTGGATGACACACAAAACTAGCAGGCATTAATGTGGTTTTTCTTGTGTTGTATATGGATGACATTCTTCTCATTAGGAATGACGTAGGGATATTATCATCTACTAAGGTTTGATTGTCTAGTCAATTTAGTAGAAGGGACTTGGGAGAAGGTAGTTACATTCTCAGAATTAAGCTTCTAAGAAATAGGAAGCAGAGAATGTTAGGTTTATCCCAAGCTATTGGGAATATGCCTTCTTAGACTAGTTTTCTGATGAAAATATTGAATATGTTAATAAAAGAATTTATTTGTCGAAAATCGTCTGTGAAATAATTTTCTTTATTTGTGTATATTTTCATTTGGAACAGAACCATTGTGTATAAATAAGTGATCCATTTGAATGGAGGTCTTTCACAGTAAGGTATGGATCATGGGTTATTTAAACACATAAACAGTTGTTCTTAACCGATTGATGAGAATGGGAATCTCGTCATGTTTAGGTTATTACGTTATGAATTCCAAGTGTGGAATGGCTTACCTTTAGCCAGTGAGTAGTCCACTCACTTCATGACATAAGCATATTTCGAATACGTAGAACCAGACCTGTAGTAGTGGTTTCTAAAAAGTACTATATGGTAGAAACCTAGACTACTACTGCTACAGCATGGACTAGTACTCTATGACTTGAGTATGGGTTGGTGGTCTGGCGAAGCTGGAAGCATATGCTTTGATATACTATAGTTGAGGTTCTATCGAAGGGCCAATATACTTATATGTTGGGTATGTGCGACTAGTTAGTTAAGACAGACTTGTACAAGATAGTTTCTACACTATATCGCCCCTTGTGGTTGTCCGAATGATCTAAATATCCAAGCCCTTGGGAAACATGATTTGGATGTTTGCTTTAGGGTAGCTCCCTTGGAAAGCGGAAACACTCCAGGAAGTCGTGGATTAGTGGACTAGAGGCCTAAGGATGGTAGATATTTTTTAGAGAGGTGTTAGTACACTTCTTCCTTTCTAAATGTACGACGATGTGTAGAGGGGTATTTTAGTCATTTCACTTGTAGGTCGAAGACTCTGCTAAAGCAGCATTGTCCTTGGGGTCAATATTTCCTTATGGTGATATTAGGAAATATTTAAAATGCAAAATGAATCTATTTATATAATAGGGGTATTTTGGTCATTTTAGTAGCCAATGCGATGTGTCTTTTTGGTCCTCGGAATAGCCCGTAAGTCCTAATTAATTTTTGGGTTGAGAAAATGATCTCAATTGAGAGAGTTTTATTTTATTCAGGAAGTCTAATTTATTATTAGACTGAAATAAAATAAATAGAGAGAAATTTATTATCTGGTTTAATTGGTTAATTAATTATTCAGGACCTAGGTCTAGTTTGAATAATTAGAAAATTAACCGGGACTTAAACTAGAGGAAAATAATTATTACTTAATTATTTATTGGGTTATTTATTTAATTAAAGAAATAAATAATTAATATTTAATTTTTTTTGTTCATTTGGGTTTATTAATTATTTATTGGTTTATTTATTTAATCCCAAGAAAAATAATTAATGTTTATTATTTTGGGCTTTTCGGGTCCAAGAAAAATAATAAATATTATTTTGGTCCAATAGCCTGGATCATAGGATTTTTTCAAACACAGTTTAGAAGAGTTTAGAGTGAAGCTAAAATTTATTTTGCATATAATATTCGGGTATAAAATCCTGGGAATATTATTTTTATCAAAATAATTATTTTTGGTTTCATGACTCTTGGCTTTCTGTGTGGAAAAATAAAATAAAAGGAAAAAGAAAAAAATAAAAATATTTTCTTTCTCCCCGGTGACTCTTGGCTCTCTTTCTCTCGTACTGTCTTTTCTCCTCACTGGCTTTTGGTTTTGAAGCCAACCGAGAGTGTGTCCCTTGATTTTCTGGCTTCTGGATTTGGTCATATCAAGGGTCATCGGTTCACCGGGTTTGCTGCTTCTGGGTTGTCTATAAATAGCTAAGACAATGAAACCAAAGGAGGTGTGCAAAGGAAAAACTAGTGAAAGACATGGAGAAAAAAACTGAGTGATCATTTCTTCTTCCTAAATTGTGTGCTCACCGACTGGATTTAGGCAGTGGTCATATTCTGTGAACTGGAAAGCAAGCATTCCACCGGAAGAGAAGAAAGAATCGGAGATGGACAGTGGAAGCTTCACTGGTGTTCATGGATGCAGTGCATTGGACGTTGAAGGAAGAAGCTGTTCTTGAGTTTCAAATCATTCAACCATGTTCTTCAAGTTTTAAAGGCTCCAAGAGGTATGTTTTCATCCCACCATGATGCTGCCATACTCTGTTATTCATGTTCTTGTTCTTCCATTTTCATACCCGTTTGTATGCTATGTGAATGTCAATCCTTCACAAGCTACATACACTAACAAGAAGTTGGCGAAGTTCAGTATGGACTTATGCAAGGGAGCACTAACTCCTTGCAGACATGAGTTGTCTCTTTCTTCAAAGGACTGCCCTAAGTCTCAAGAAGAAAAAGACAGGATGTAACACCCCACCTTTTTACTTTCAATTGACTACTATTGGTAATAGGATGAGTATTTTTATCAATGTCCAGAAAAAAAGTTGATTGGTGTAATGAGACGAATATTTTAGTGGAATAATATTTTGTCGGGACCTGGACGTAATTATTGGATTTGGTCTACCCATACCATAAATTTTTTGAAGGTTATTATTATTAACAAAATAAAATTTTAAGGGTACTCTAAAAAGAGAAATTGGTCGGTGCGATGAAATGAACGTTTTGGTGTGAATTAGGCTACTAGGGGTATCGGGGGCATTTTCGTTATTTTAACCGTGCCCATGACTTTGACAGCAAATTTGACCAAATAGAGAAGGAATTGAATGGTGAAATAGATTCAGTGGAATTTTTGGAGTTGAATGGTGAAATAAAATATTTTTTCGTTACAAACTTGATTTTGGTCATTTCTGAAGAAAATAGGAAATCGCGGTAAAAAAATGGTGTGTGTTGCATTTTGTGAGTGGTAGCCCAAGGACATGTGTCAATTTAAGAGAGGTTGCATGAAAAGTTCATGCAAGACACAAGGATTAAAGGATTGCAAAATAAATGAAGAATGATGTGTAATTTTGTGATTGGAACACATCACTCGTGGGGACCATTTGCTTAAGGTCTTGAGCAATATAATTGGCTAATATTTGGACCAAGAGAATATGAATGAATGGCTGGAAATTGGCCAAGATTTTTGGCAGCCATGCAAGAAGATATAAGGGAATTTTTGTGGTGGAAATAAAAATGTTGGTGTGTAAGAATTTCATTGGAACACACCTAAGTATATCCACCATTCAATTAAACCACAACAAGAAATGGAGGGCTAAGATTGGAGGCTAAATGGTGGTCAATAAAGGCTTTTAAACAGCAAAAAATTCATGTGCGAAGAGGGAGAAAAAAAAATGAGAGAGAAAGAAAGAAGTGTGTGTGTTCTTGGTGTTGTTGGAATAAAATCACACCAAATAGCCTCCAATACAAGGTAAAACCCTACCTTGCTTGAATTAAAGTTATTGTTGGGTGAATGATGAATATGATGATGTGAATTTTAACATAAAAATATGACTTTCATGTATTGATTTCGAATCAATGCCAAGGTTTTCTGAGTTTTTGTGTATGAACTTTATATATGCTTGTATGTGTGTCGGCTACTTAACGGCCTTTGAATGATGTTTTGTGTGAGAAAGAACTAAATAATTATGGTAGTTTCAAGACTTATTTTTGGTTGAAGAAGTGATGATCAAAGTAGAGTTGAAATGGAATTTACTTGGTTTGAAAATAGATTATATTAGCTTTTGATTAGAAAAGATGAATTTGTGTTGAATAAGTGTGGCTTTTGTGAGCTATTGGAAATCTAGAAATTCAGAATTAAAGATGACTTGAAGGATAATTGAATGAATTAATGGTTCTAAGGTGTTAAAGATTAATGGAGGACAAAGGAAAGCATGAAGAGTAAAAGAGAGGTAAAACTATTGGGGCTGTTTTTGCCCAGTACCGTGCCTTGGGAACCAAAATTCTAGAAAAGGGCTTATAAAGAATTAACTTTAAGAGTATTACGGTTGTTTTGGTATATTATAGAGCCAAAATGGAGTTGTGGAATGAAAGTTATGTCCAAAACAAAATCTTGTGTCAAAACTGCAAAATTTCAAAATTTTGTTTAGAACATGGACGAATTTAAGGATGATTAACTGTGTGATTTTGGATGATATAATTGGGAAATTATGAGGTGAATCCCTTGTTTATGAAGGTAGAAAGGATTTGGAAAAAGTAAAACGAAGGAATCGAACAAACAATGGAAAATGACGTTAATGAAAGTTACACGTTTTCCTTAACCGTCGGCCTCGTCGACTAATCGTCGGCCCCCATTGGCGAAACATCAATTGGACGTCGGCTACCCGTCGGGCACATCCGCTAGACGTCGACCAACCATCGGCTATTTTTTGGCCGAACACGAATTGATCCAAAAATGATATTTGGTATAGGTTTAGTGATAAACGGCCAATGGAACGTCGAAAATGGTAGAGACGGTGATTAAACGACTGTGAACGGAAAGGGTTACTTAGGACACGAGATGAGTCAATTGGATTTCTAAAACCCTTTTGGAAGCTAGTGTACTTTGTTTATCCATGAAATCCTACATTTTATACCGTTTTAGAAATCCCTGAATATGTTTAAGGTTTATCTGAGCAAGATTTGTTTTATACCATTTTGTGTTTGAATGAACTTCATAATTGGCTTGAAAATCTTATTGGACGATTAAAGCATGAATATGTGAATTTAGTTTTTTTGGATTAAATACTTGGGATATTTGAAAAATGGTAAATTTTGGAAAGAGATATTCATAAATTGACTAAAATGCCCTTATTGAAATATTTCATGGATACGCATTTGAAAACTTTGAATTTAATCCTCTGTTGGGATTAGAATTTTGGATTTCTTAAAATAAGTTCCTTTTAGAATTGAGTATTTGGAAAATGATCCAAATGTCCTTATTGGAATATTTTATGGAAACCTTTGGAATAGAGTGTTCGGTAAATAATCGAAATACCCTTATTGGAACTTTTGTGAATACTTTTCAAATCGGGTAATGGTAAAATGAACCGAATACCCCTCGAAAAGTCTTTTGAAAATCGGGTATAGGTAAAATGACCCGAATACCATTGGAAATGACTTTTGTAATGAAGTAAGGGAAAAATGGCCCTAAAATTGCTAGAAACTTATTTTGATGTATGAAAAGAACTCTTTAACCTGTTTTAACATGGTTTTGGAAAATGATCCCTCATGATAACATTAACTTTTGTAAAATGACTTTTGATCCCTGAAATTATTTTATTGGCCTAATATGTCTATGGAATGAATTGATTGGTTCTGTGAAGTCTACGTGAAAGATGATCTGACTTGCGAGTCATTGGGATCAAGTTCTAGAAAAGTATTATTTTGTCCCAAAAATGTTTTGATTTGAAAATCCTGCGAGATCAGAAAACCCTCCAGCCTGATCAGTCAGATGGGGTTGGTATTGTAAATGTTAAGTACTCAGCAAGGACTTTAATCTTTGTACTAGCTCGCGTTAGAGATAGACGACCCCAAGTAACCCGATCAATTTTAGGGATTGTTTTACTCTAAATAAGGCGATAGGACATTGAGATGAGTCATTCTGGCTTGCTACCTAGAGCCTGGAAATTATTGTGCCTTGTGTGCACTTTGTGATTTGGATTGTTCACGAGCTGGGCTGGATAACTTACATTGTTCTAACCCCTTGCTGTCACGATGGTGATTGATGTCAGGATTGGGACCCCTGACTTACGGTAGCAAGTAAAAGATTTCCTAGTGATGCACGAATTATGTACTGGAGGCTGCGGTCTCAGTACGATGACACGTGAAAGTTGGTGTGCTTATCCAGCGATGCACGGATCGAGTACTGGAGACTGTGGTCTTGGTATGATGATACGTACAAGTTGGTGTACTTATTCGGTAATACACGGTTGAGTGTTGTAAGGCTTAGTCCCTGGCACAATAAGATTGTGATGCCAAAGCGAAGCCTTGTGATTTGCAAATTAGCAACAATGTTTTGAAAATAAAATACAATTTTCAAAAAATGGTTGAGTTCTAGATAAACTCTTCTTTATAGAGTTTTTGAATGGTTTCCAGTGAATAAATGATATACTATTCCATAAAAGTTTTATGTACCCTATTCTTTCATAAAGCACTAGTATACATAGGACTCACTAGATGATTCGTCACTCACACATGTCTTTTATCTTACCTTTTGTAGGACCCAAAACTGAGCGGACCTATAGATAGAAGGACAATACAACAGAGTCGGCAGTTTAGGTCTGGACAGCTTTCCTTTTGATCATATACTGTATTTTGTTATAGATAGAGATGACATGTATAAAATTGTCTTATGTATGTATATGTGTGGCCATCAGTGTGGGATATTGTTGATTCTGGACCTTATACATGTATTTACTTGGTTGTTACTATTATAAAGACCCCTTGTCCAGGAAACTAGACGAGGTGACACCTGGTGTTAATATGCTTCCACTGTTGTCTTTAGTAGGGGTGTTACAATTGGTATCGGAGCTTATTTTATAGAACAGTGGTATCGCCATAGGAATTGATAGAACCCTTTTATTGCGTAGGTATGGTGGATAGGAGCAATAAGGGCAAGCACCCAATAGTTGAGCGTAGTAATGAAGGGAAGAAAAAGATAGGTGAGAGCTTGGGTATGGAGAGGAAACCTACCCTCGAGAGGATACCATTGCCATATAAGGAGGTAGTGTTGGGTATCTCACGCGTGTCGTATACAACGCAGTGGAAGAATTAAAATGAGATACCATCCCAGGATCCGCATATGTGTGGAAAACAAGACATATACATGGAAAACAAAAGAATAAAGATAACAGTTTTTACCTTTCTTTGTTTGTGTGGAAAACAAAAGCTTCCTTCTTCAAGTATGATAATTATGGCATGATCCAGCAATCCAATTGAAGAGTCACCACGAGAGTTGTATGTCCAACCACTATAATCACACTGTGTGATTATCTCTAATAGAAATCCACACCGAGGATCACACTCAAGCACCAAGATTTTTCTGTGCTAGCAGAAAACAACAACGGTGGTTGGGTTTTTTTCTTCTTGTTCAACAAAAACCAAAGAAAGAAGAAGAAGAAGAGTCTTGGTGTTTTCTTGGAGAGACTCACATGAAAGAGAGAGAGTGAAGAGAACAAAAGATCATATATATCTCTCTTATCTGCCCCTTGGTTTTGTAGAGTTGTTTTCATGTGACTTCTTCCACTAGGGTTATATCCCATATAACTAAAACGCCTCTACAAAACATATCTGAGAATTCCAAACAAACAATTGCAATTCTCCATTTGCAATTAGAACCCATCAAGTTCTCATAATTATAAATTGGCCCATCAATTATAACTAATTATAATTTGACCACAACAACTTTTCTTTCTCACAATAAACCCCACTATATTATCAAATAGCATCTTGAGTATAGAATCCTCTATTGTGTGTGACCTATTAGGTTTCCCAGTCAATTGGTAGCGAACATGAATTAATCTAAATGTCTTTGAGATTAATAATCCTTAATTAATTAGAATTAATCCTATTAATTCTAATCAGGATTGGTTTATTAATTTATCAATTAATAAACCCATATTCTCATATCATGAACGGTATCTAGAAACACATCATGACCACCCAAGAGTCCAGGAAAGTCAAGTGGCTTGACATGAACCCTTCAATAACAAATTACAGTGCAATTAACTCCTTTCACTATACAATATCTCATTTGGTTTGGAGTACAGAATTAGTGCCAACTCCCTCTAGAATATATATTAAGTATGGTCTGAATACAATTATACTTGTACCAAGAACCCACTACTCTAGATGTGCATCAATTGGATCTGTTGCAATACACATAGCCTTAGCAAAGGACTTCTTGAGTAGTTATTCCTACAGGTGGCCGTGAGATATTCGCCCCTACTATTAGGAGTGGTGAATCTTTTATTGACCCTCTCAACTACTTTTGTTTACCTCATAATATACCCAATATCCATCCCATAGGTGGCCCTCAATCGAGCTCCAGAGATTGGAATCAAAGTACATAGCTCAACAAATAAAGTACCCTGAAGATCTCAAGTCTAAGGATACTTGCACGTTTGCTATATTGAAATTATATCACTGGTACTAAATAGTTATCCATGTGATTATCTCATAGTTAGGTCATCCAATGAACTTGTTCCACTAACAAGCATCCACATGTTAACTTTGAGTATCTCAATACTCACGGATATGAGAACCACCGCCTAATCAAATCAGGAAGTCTTAACGCATGCTAGTCTTAATGCATTAATGACATCCTGTCTCATTAATACTATGACTAGGGACTATTTAAGTACTAACACTATACAGTGTAGTAGGAATCTCATATCATGATCTCTATCATGATTTTCTTAACACAGTGTTGTACTAGGGACTTTATCTAACAGTTATATTACTCAAAAGTAATAAAAAAAAACTGTAAGATAAATAATGCTTTTTATGAAATAAAATGTGTCATATACAATGTAGAAGTGATTGCCTTTAGGGCATAACACTAACAAGTAGGTGGTGACTCGGATGAGATTGATGGTGATATTGAGTCGCGCTATCAAGATGATGATGATGAGGAGGAAGAGGATAGCATCCACTATGGTGCAGTACTGTCTGAGGATAATGAGAAGATGTTTGGTGGGGATGTACCCGGGGTACGTGAGGAGGAGATACTGGATTTTCAGGCTATTGATACGGGAGAAGACCAGGAGGTATGTGAGGTGGAGATACATGTAGTTGAGGAGCCTGAGAAAGATTTAGAGATAGATCCAGAGCTACTGGTTGGTTGTAGCCATTTGCGGACGGAGATGAGGAGGTTGATACAGTGGAGTCTTATACAATCTTGACTGATTTAGGACCTCCTATATTAGACAGTGAGGATGACGAGTAGAAGGATGAGATGTAGATATATATATAGTATAATATGTACAGTTTGGCCAGTGTATATGACTGTATGCTTGGCACACAAATTTTGTACTCACTTTGTGATAAATGTGAATGAACACATGTTATGTTTTGCTAATTGCACTGTGCTTATTTTATGCCTACTTTTGGGCTATGTTACATTTGTTATACCAGTGAAATCTTATGATCTATACAGATGCCTCCTAAATGGACCTTTAGACGATCATCGCGAGCTACTTGAAATAACCATGAACTAGTGGTGGAGGAACCACAGGTGAAAGGTCCCCACCTCACAACCTTGGACCACCCCATGTTTCGGACTTTCCAAAAGATGGCTAGCTTGATCCAACAATTGACTGAGAATGCTAGGGTAAATGATGGTACGAGTAGAGAAAGTCAGCAAAGTGAAGTCGAATCGGATTGAGCCCTTGAGGGCTTTTTGAAATTTCACCCTTCACAATTTCAAGGGTGATCTGATTCAGAATAGGAGGCTGAAAATTTGATTGAACAGATGGAAAAGATTTTTGTAGCCCTAAATTATTTGGAGCAAAGAATGGTACAACTTGCTACATTCTAGTTGAAAGGACCTGCCAAGATTGGTGGGCAAGAAAGATGAATCAATGAGAATAGGAGTGGATAGATTTTAAGGCTAGTTTTAAGAAGAAATTTATTTCCATTTGGGTGGTAGAGAAGAAGGAGGATGAATTCCAAGTTGTTTGGCTAGAAGACCGTACGGTGGGGTAATATGCTACTAAATTCACTAGACTATCAAAATATTACCCACTTTTAGTCCACTCAGAAGCAGATAGAGTTAGATGTTTTGTGAAGGGTTTACTGTAATACCCCGCCCAAAACCACCTTTGACTATGGGGAAAAGTCATGCATTGCATAGCATCTTGCATTTTATGTGGTAGCTAGAATAATTTTTATTTGCATGGAAGCATGTGAATTTTTCCGTTGTTCTTGCATTTGAATTAATTGATGTGAAATAGTTGTGGTGTTAAAGATTTAGATAAGGGAGGTTTGGTCAAAGATTTGGAAGAATGAGTATTGGGGTGGTAAGAACTTCTTGTAGAAAAAAATTAGTATTGGAATTGTTTTGGAATAGCGGGGAGGTTGGTGATTACCTTTGGTGACCCGAGTTCGAATCCTACCTTTTGTGAAGTTAGTTTCTCTTCTTGAAATTCTTTTCCTTCAACCATTTCTTGTCTTGGCCGAAAAAGAATCTAGCTATCCTAGAGAAAATTTTAATAGCTTTACTCCAAGGAAATAAGTCGCTATATTTATTTCCTAAATTCAAGGACTTTGATGTGAATAAAGTTCACCTTTAATTTTCAGCTTGTGTTCCTTAGGATTTTCGAAAAAACCCTAGCTAGTAATTAAAATATTAGCTTGATTTTTAGCTAGATAGATGTTGCCATGGATAGGTGGAATTAATGAGTCCTTTTACTAGTAGGAAATCTTGTTGATTTTAATCCTAGAATATTAGCTAAAAATCTGGAAAAAAATTCCAGCAAGTGCCGCCACTTCTTGGAGGACTTTTAGCTCAATCCAAACTCTTTTAGGACTAGAGGAAATCCTATCCAAATCCTTGATAAAATCAGATTTTATTTCAACCCAAATTCAACTAGGATTTTCTTCTTTTTCCTTGCTGAATTTTGGCAACTTTGTATGAACATAAGCTGTCCGAAATTCTAGCCATCTTTAGCTACAATCCAACTCTGTAAATCCTAGCTCAAAACACCTAAATACTCCTCATCAATTCAGGGTACCTTAGCTGCACAAAACCAGAATTTTAGTCACACAAAAACACTGAAATTCGTCCAGCTTATGCACAGGAATTTCGGCAGTTTGGTGCAGGAATTTCGGCCAGCTATTGTGTTCCTAATCCAACCGAAATTCTGCACACAAAACATACCAAAAAACCCCAGCTGATCAAGCTATTTTCAGCACCTAAACCCCTCGCCTTTTCTCTGGAAATTTTGGTAGAATTACAGCAGCCTAAACAGCCCAGAATTTCTTCTCCTTTTGCTCAGCAATTTCGCACAGCTTGCACAGGATTTTTCAGTCATCAAAACTCACTCAAACTCTTCCTTGTTTGGCCCAAAATTCTGAACACATTCAGCCTTCCTTTGAGCAGTATTTCGGCCAGCATAAAGGAGCAAATTGCAGAATATTTTCCTCCATTAAACTCACCTAAAATCGGCAGCAAGGAGACACGCAACAAGCTGAAATTTTACCTTTGCTGTTCAAGAAACTTAAAGCCATTAGGAGTCTTTCTAAACATCACCATCTAACCCTAAACCAATATTCTCCAACTCTAAATCATAGCAACCGTCTACCATCTCCATTGTACACAAAAATTTCAGCAACATCTCTCTGCAAATTTTCGAAAACTCAAGACTATTCTAAGCAAAAGTTGAGCACACCTTAAGGTAAGCACAAATCCTTTCAACCTCTTGATGCTGTTTTCTCTAACGATTCTTTTCTCTTTATTCTACCCTTAAATCACGCCCCATAGAGACTGATTTCATCTTCTACCTTAATTTTCGGTCAAGAGAAGCAAATGAGGTAGCTTCTCTCTTCTTCTCAAGCGAACTCGGGATGATCACCATAGGAGCATCGAGACCTCATTACCCGATAGTCGCAAGGTAAGGGAATACCCTCCCTTGATGTCGAAAGTAAAGTTTAATGGTGTTTATTAGCGAGATGAACATGTGGTCGTAGTATATGATCTTTGGGGATTGAATTGTTTACTTGGAATTAAATAGGGGATTGTGAATAGTTGTAAAAATAAATGGGATTAGAGCATGTTTGAATTAATTGAGACCCTGATCATGATATTATATGGTTTGGATCAAGAGGATAATTGAGGAAAGCCAGCTGTGAATTTATCATGTTTATCTGAGGCATATCAAGTAAGTCCTTGCATAAACTCTTTTATGAAATGTTGTGATGGTAAGTCCTTTTATAAATTGTTTCGTTAAAGGTTGTGATGGCAAGTCCATGTTGTGAAGCTTTGTAAAGCTATTGTTAAACTATGTTTGCTTGGGTTGTAAACGTGGATATTTATTCCTTAAACGGTTTTGTCAAACTAATGATTTCATCAAGAAAACTATTCTTTCTTCTAAATTTTTTTAGAAAACCTTTTTAAGAAAACCACGTTGTACAAGGCCATGGTATGAAAGTGTTTTGAATCAGGAATTGACGGATATGTTCGTTGAGTACTCAATAAGGGTAGGCTAACAATACTAGTCTTGGAGGGCTAGTGTACGCCTTCTGGCTGGAGGCTACCTCCAGAAGATAAACACTGCTTGAAAAGGCGACAGTGTTAGTTGGTCAGGCCAGTCCGAGTTAGCATTATACCTGAAAGGTATTATTTATTTTCCCGGCATGGACACCCGGATGGTTTTGTGGATGTAGAGATGGAGGAGTGTCTCACCCGGTGGGCTGTACACTCACCTTGATCAGAACGCCCAACGTGTGGTAATCTGGTCCAGACAAGGTGCACAAAGTGTGGTGCCTTGGCCAATTTGTTCTCATGGAGCCCAACATGTGGTGACATGACTTTTATCCGAGTGGAGGATTTGTTTTGTACAAAGTGTGACAATGAAAAAACCCACTCCTTGCGAAAAGAGATTGTTTATGTCTTGCCAAAGTATTTTTACAAATGTTTTACAGTTTGCATACTCGAATTATTCAAAACACCATGTGCACACACAGGACTTACTGAGATTTATTCTCACACCGTTTTACATCATGTTTTCAGGGGATAGACTGTACTGAGTCAGCGGGGTATGTAACAGTTGAAGCTTTTGCTATTTTCTCTATCCGTTCTAGGAGACATTTGTTGCTTATGCTTCTAAACAATATTTTTATTCTGATTTGCTCCAAGTTAAGCCAGATATAATAAGAGTATCCCTTTATTTATCTAAGTTGATCCTTTTGGAGATTGCCTTTATATTTTATACCTCATTCTAAAGACCCCTTGTCCTACGGGACGGGGCGACATCCCCGTTCTTTTAGGGTACGTAGTCGTGGGGTGTTACAAGTGGTATCAGAGATATGGTTTAGGCAATTACTTGATTTATGGGGTTCTATTTTCTTAAGTATTCTGATTTGGTGCTAATTTTTATCTTTTGTTTATAGGATGGTCAAAAGAGTCGTTGTGGTGTAGTGGTTAGAGCCTTAGGATTAGTTCTTGAGGTCTAGGGTTCAAATTCCATCATAGGGAGACCTGATAGTTCCGTGGGGTGGCTGGTGGAACCGGCCTCTGACGACTCCAATACATCTGTTGAAACTAGGGAGAGTCGAACATAGAAGACCAGCAGCTTTTATTCTTTCTTTCTTTCTTTGGGATTTGCATACTTTTGTTTGTTTATCTTTTTCTTAAGGGAGCATGTGGCTCATAGGGCCTATTAATCATTTTGAATAAAAAGGGTATCGTATGAGATGACCCCTTCTTTTCTGCAAAGAATGGTTTATATGACAAGCATGAGTTTCGTTTATTACTTGATTTATCTCTGCACGTTATCATCACTTTCTCTTTTAGATGAGTACATTGCTATCAACTGATCATGCATCTAACCATATTCTTTTCCCCCTTGATGACTAACTGACCCTGAGTGAATGTGATTAAGATGGCACCAAGACGTCGAACAGTTGTGCATAGCAGAACGGTGCAGGAGAGTGCATCCTCCACCCCAGAATTTGAGCAGGTGCATCGTTCCACCCCCGATGTGGAGGAGCACCTGCCACGCAAGCAGGAATTGGCTTCGGAGAGGTCACGGGATGTGACCATGGGTCAAGCTTTCGACAAGATGGCCTCGATCCTACAGAACTTGACCGAAAGTGTGGACAAGGTGGCTAGGAAACCACCGCGGGGAGAGGATGAGGCTTTGGAGCGTTTGCTGAAGTTCCAGCTTCCCACATTCCAGGGGGAGGTGGAACAGGATGAGAAAGCCGAGCAATGGATTGAGCAGATGGAAGACATTTTTGCTACTCTGCAGTATGCGGAAGAGAGGATGGTGAAGTTAGCTACTTTTCGGCTGAGAGGACCGTCCCGAGCTTGGTGGCAGCGGGTACAAGGTGTTTCGGACAAGGAGGAGCAGGAGTGGACCTGGGCCGATTTTACGGAGGCTTTCCAGGCCGAGTACATTCCTCGATGGGTGGCTGAGAAGAGGGAGGACGAATTCCAGAACCTCAGGCAGGGAGGCATGACCGTGGCCCAATATGCAGCCCGATTCATGCAGTTGTCCAAGTACTGCAAGTGCTTGGTAGACACGGAGCAGAAGCGCACCCAGCAATTCGTGAAAGGGCTAAGGCCAGATTTGAGGAAGGCGTTGGCTCCATCACCGCCAACGTCGTACACCGCCGCAGTGGACGCAGCTTCCAAGACGAAGAACGAAGATCGGCACCGACCGGTAAACCGACCCTTCCAACCAAGTCGTCCACCTATGAGGCCTTCAGGCAATAAGCGACCTGCGACCTTTATGCCGTGGGGAAATCAGGGTAAGCAGCCTCGTGTGCCTATAGCCGGATCAATGCAAGGCAGCTTAAACTGCCGACTGTATGGGAAGCGAGGCCACACCGAGAGAAATTGCTAGAGTAGCGGGGGTGTGAGAAGTTGTTTCAACTGCGGAGACCCAGGACATCTGAGGAACGTCTGCCCCAAACCCTTAAGGACTGAGCAGACCGTGCCGACCTAGCCAATGGGAGGCAATAGAGGTGCCGCTGCTGGACCAGCCAGAGTGGGAGGCTTGAAGCCCCAAGTGAAGGCCAAAGTTTTGCCCTGAACCGAGAGGAAGTCGGAGCGGACGCCGCCGTGATCGAAGGTAACCTTTCTATCCAAGGTTGTCTAGTTAATGTTCTGATAGATCCAGCATCTACACACTCTTATGTAAGTAAAGTATGTGCTTCACGTCTGGGCTGGTAAGGAAGTGAGCTACCTTATACCCTAGTAGTCAGTTCCCCCTTGGGAAAGGTGGTGGAAGCAGGCAAGAAAATGGGAAGTTGTGGAGTTGAGGTTGGGAAGGAGATTCTGGAGGCCGACCTTATAATCCTGGCCATGGACGGTTATGACTTGATCTTGGGCATGGACTGGTTGTCGAAGTACAGAGCTCTTGTGGACTGCAAGATTAAGATGGTGCAGTTTGCGAGACCTGGACGGGATGTAATTGAATTCAACAGCAAGCGAACGAAGGAACTGAAATTTCTTATTGTCGGAGCTGAAGCCCAGAAGTTGCTCAAGAAAGGTTGTGCGGGATATATGGCGTATCTCCTAAACAAACCAAAAGACCAGTGTACCTTGGAAAGTACGGAGGTAGTGAAAGACTTTTCGGATGTGTTCCCTACGGAGCTCACTTCCCTACCCACTGAACGGGAAGTTGAGTTCACCGTGGATCTGATTCTTGGAGCAGAACCGGTATCCAGAACCCCCTACCGGATGGCACCGATAGAGTTGAAGGAGTTAAATGAGCAATTGGAGGAATTGCTAAGGCAAGGCTACATTCGGCCGAGTACGTCACCGTGGGGAGCCCCGGTGTTGTTTGTCAAGAAGAAAGATAGTACCTTGAGGCTATGTATCGACTATCGGGGACTGAACAATCTAACGATCAAGAATAAATACCCTCTACCCTTGATTGATGAGTTGTTTGATCAACTGCAAGGTGCTGCTTATTTTTCGAAATTGGACCTACGACAAGGATACTATTAGGTGAGGATCAAAGAAGAAGACATTCCTAATACTGCATTCAACACGCGGTATGGCCACTACGAATTTGTAGTAATGCCGTTCGGTGTAACCAACGCACCGGCAGTATTCATGGATTTGATGCATCGTATTTTCCAACCATACTTGGACAAGTTTGTGGTTATATTCATCGATAACATTTTGATCTACTCCAAAAATTTGGAGGACCACGTGGAGCACTTAAGATTGGTCCTAGAGAAGCTGAGGAAATTCAGGCTTTACGCTAAGTTCAGTAAGTGTGAGTTTTGGCTGAGCTCAGTGTCTTTCCTTGGCCACGTGATATCCAAGGAGGGGATCAAAGTGGACCTTCCTAAGGTAGAAGCCGTAGCTAATTGGAAACAACCGGAGAACATTATTGAGATACGAAGTTTTCTTGGGCTAGCCGGGTACTATCGGCATTTCATTATATACTTCTCTACTTTAGCTTCACCGATGACACGGCTGTTGAAGAAGGATGTCGTTTTTGCTTGGAGTGAGAAGTGCGAGAAGAGCTTCCAAGAACTTAAGAGGAGGTTCATTTCAGCACCTGTATTGAGTCTACCCGAGGCTGATACGCCCTATGCACTCTATACAGATGCATCTACGGAAGGACTAGGAGCTGTGCTGATGCAGGAAGAGAAAGTCATAGCTTACGCATCTTGGAAGCTAAAGCTGCACGAAATTAATTATCCCACGCCTGACCTAGAGCTAGCAGCTATAGTGTTCACCTTGAAGAAATGGCGACATTACTTGTATGGTGCGCAATACGAGGTTTTTACGGACTATAAGAGTTTGAAGTACATCTTCACGCAAAAGGACTTAAATCTCCGGCAGCGTAGGTGGATGGAGTTCCTGGAAGAATATAAGTTCCCTATTAACTATCATCCGGGTAAAGCGAATGTTGTAGCAGACTCTCTAAGTCGAAAGGTGAAAATTGCACACTTGAGAATACAGGAGGTGTCGGCAGTCCAGGATATCCTGGAGAAAGAGGCGCAAGTGCAAGAGAGGAAGATCTGCGTGAGCAACTTGACCCTGAAACCCGATCTGGACTAGGAAATTGTATCAGGTCAACAGGGCAGCACAGGATTTCAAACTTTCAGGGAGAAAGAGACCGCGAGAGGAGGAAGCGATTTCCGGACCGACGAGAAGGGGGTATTGTACTTTCGGGGCTGGATTTGTGTACCGGACATCCAAGACTTAAGGAGGAGGATACTGGACGCAGCGCACAAGAGCAAATACACCATACACCCTGGGGAGGTAAAGATGTACCAAGACTTGAGGAGGAAATATTGGTGGGCTGGAATGAAGAGGGATGTAGTTCAGCATGTGTCAACCTGCCTGACATGCCAGAAGGTTAAAATGGAACATAAGAAGTCTGCAGGGTTACTACAACCGTTACCGATTCCCGAATGGAAATAGGAAGAGGTGACCATGGACTTTGTGACTGGCCTTCCGATGACTAAGTCACACAAAGATGCGATCTGGGTGGTAGTGGATCGATTGACCAAGACAGCGCACTTCATACCGGTAAACGTAAGGGACTCGATGGAAAAGTTGGCTCAGACATATACCCGAGAAATTGTAAGGTTGCATGGTGTACCGTCAAGCATTGTGTCAGATAGGGACCCTAGCTTCACTTCAAGGTTCTGGGGTAAGTTCCAGGAGTCCTTGGGCACGACCCTGAAATTCAGCACCTCTGCTCATCCGCAAACTGATGGTCAATCCAAAAGAGTCATTCAGATACTGGAAGACATTCTCCGAGCATGTATTTTGGACTTTGGAGATAAGTGGATTGAGTCTTTACCGCATGTGGAGTTAGCATATAACAACAGCTATCAGGCGTCGATCGGAATGGCGCCGTTTGAAGTACTGTATGGGCTAAAATGCCAAGTACCGATATACTGGGGATGGACAGAAGAAGGGAATGTTAAAAAGACTGGTGAAGTATGCATTCAGGAGATGACGGACAAGATTAAGTTAATTCGGGTAAGTCTTAGGGCAGCGCAAAGTAGACAGAAGAGTTATGCAGACACTAGGAGGAGGGAATTGGAGTTCCAAGTAGGTGACCGTGAATTCTTGAAGTTGACTCCTAGTAGAGGAATCCTGAAACATCCAAGGGGAGGGAAGTTGAGTCCTGGGTATTTGGGACCATTCCCGAAATTGGAGAAAATTGGACCGGATGCCTACCGATTGGATCTACCTGATGGTCTAACTGGGATGCATGATGTATTTCATGTCTCTCAGTTGAAAAGGTACATTCCCGATCCGAGTCATGTACTCAATGAGGAACCGTTGGAGTTGCAACCCAATTTGAGTTATGTGGAAAGACCCGTCAAGATTTTGGAGCAGAGTATTAAGACGCTCCGAAACAAGCAGATACCCATGGTGAAGATACTTTGGGATCATCGTGGGGCACAGGATGCAACGTAGGAAACAGAGGAATGGTTAAGATGAAAGTATCCGGGTATGCTTGAACGGTATGAAATCTGAATTTCGGGACGAAATTCTCTTAAGGGGGAGGGGATGTAATACCCCGCCCAAAACCACCTTTGACTATGGGGAAAAGTCATGCATTGCATAGCATCTTGCATTTTATGTGGTAGCTAGAATAATTTTTATTTGCACGGATGCATGTGAATTTTTCCGTTGCTCTTGCATTTGAATTAATTGATGTGAAATAGTTGTGGTGTTAAAGATTTAGATAAGGGAGGTCTGGTCGAAGATTTGGAAGAATGAGTATTGGGGTGTTAAGATATTCTTGTAGAAAAAAATTAGTATTGGAATAGAGGGGAGGTTGGTGATTACCTTTGGTGACCCGAGTTCGAATCCTACCTTTTGTGAAGTTAGTTTCTCTTCTTGAAATTCGTTTCCTTAAACCATTTCTTGTCTTGGTCGAAAAAGAATCTAGCTATCCTAGAGAAAATTTTAATAGCTTTACTCTAAGGAAATAAGTCGCTATATTTATTTCCTAAATTCAAGGACTTTGATGTGAATAAAGTTCACCTTTAATTTTCAGCTTGTGTTCCTTAGGATTTCGAAAAAACCCTAGCTCGTAATTAAAATATTAGCTTGATTTTTAGCTAGATAGATGTTGCCATGGATAGGTGGAATTAATGAGTCCTTTTCCTAGTAGGAAATCTTGTTGATTTTAATCCTAGAATATTAGCTAAAAATCTGGAAAAAAATTCCAGCAAGTGCCGCCACTTCTTGGAGGACTTTTAGCTCAATCCAAACTCTTCTAGGACTAGAGGAAATCCTATCGAAATCCTTGATAAAATCAGATTTTATTTCAACCCAAATGCAACTAGGATTTTATTCCTTTTCCTAACTGAATTTCGGCAGCTTTGTATCAACATAAGCTGTCCGAAATTCCAACCATCTTTAGCTACAATCCAACTCTATAAATCCTAACTCAAAACACCTAAATACTCCTCATCAATTCAGGGTACCTTAGGTGCACAAAACCAGAATTTTAGTTACACTAAAATACTGAAATTCGTCCAGCTTATGCGTAGGAATTTCGGCAGTTTGGTGCAGGAATTTCGGTCAGCTGTTGTGTTCCTAATCCAACCGAAATTCTGCACACAAAACACACCAAAAAACCCCAGCTGATCAAGCTATTTTCAGCACCTAAACCCCTCGCCTTTTCTCTGGAAATTTTGGTAGAATTACAGCAGCCTAAACAGCACAGAATTTCTTCTCCTTTTGCTCAGCAATTTCGCACAGCTTGCACAGGATTTTTCAGTCATAAAAACTCACTCAAACTCTTCCTTGTTTGGCTTAAAATTCTAAACACATTCATCCCTTCTTTTGAGCAGTGTTTCGGCCAGCTTAGAGGAGCAAATTGCAGAATTTTTTGCTCCATAAAAGTCCCCTAAAATCGGCAGCAAAGAGGCACGCGCAAGCTGGAAATTTCGCCTTTGCTGTCCAAGAAACCTAAAGCCATTAGGAGTCTATCTAAACATCACCATCTAACCCTAAACCAATCTTCTCCAACTCTAAATCATAGCAACCGTCTACCCTCTCCATTCTACATGAAAATTTCAGCAACATCTCTCTGCAAATTTTCGAAAACTCAAGACTATTCTAAGCAAAAGTCGAGCACACCTTAAGGTAAGCACAAATCCTTTCAACCTCTTGAAGCCGTTTTCTCTAATGATTCTTTTCTCTTCCTTCTACCCTTAAATCACGCCCCATAGAGGCTGATTTCATCTTCTTCCTTAATTTTCGGTCAGAGAAGCAAAGGAGATAGCTTCTCTCTTCTTCTCAAGTGAACTCGGGACGATCACCATAGGAGCATCGGGACCTCATTACCCGGTTGTCGCAAGGTAAGAGAATACCCTCCCTTGATGCTGAAAGTAAATTTTAATGGTGTTTATTAGCGAGATGAACATGTGGTCGTAGTATATGATCTTTGGGGATTGAATAGTTTACTTGGAATTAAATAGGGGATTGCGAATTGTTGTGAAAATAAATAGGACTAGAGTATGTTTGAATTAATTGAGACCCTGATCATGATATTATATGGTTTAGATCCGGAGGATAATTGAGGAAAGCCAGCTGCGAATTTATCACGTTTATCTGAGGCATGCCAAGTAAGTCCTTGCATAAACTCTTTTATTAAATGTTGTGATGGTAAGTCCTTTTATAAACAGTTCTGTTAAAGGTTGTGATGGCAAGTCCATGTTGTGAAGCTTTGTAAAGCTATTGTTAAAATATGTTTGCTTGGGTTGTAAACGCGGATATTTATTCTTTAAATGGTTTTGTCAAACTAATGATTTTATCAAGAAAACTATTCTTTTTTCTAAATTTTTTAGAAAACCATTTTAAGAAAACCACGTTGTACAAGGCCATGGTGTAATACCCCACCCAAAACCACCTTTGACTATGGGGAAAAAGTCATGCATTGCATAGCATCTTGCATTTTATGTGGTAGCTAGAATAATTTTATTTGCATGGATGCATGTGAATTTTTCCGTTACTCTTGCATTTGAATTAATTGATGTGAAATAGTTGTGTCGTCAAAGATTTGTTTAAGGGAGGTTTGGTCGAAGATTTTGAAGGATGAGTATTGGGGTGGTAAGAACTTCTTGTAGAAAAATTGGCATTGGAGTTGTTTTGGAATAGTGGGGAGGTTGGTGAATCCCTTTGGTGACCCGAGTTCGAATCCTATCTTTTGTGAAGTTAGTTTCTCTTCTTGAAATTCTTTTCTTTAGACCGTCTCTTATCTTGGCCGAAAAAGAATCTAGCTATCCTAGAGAACTTTTAGTATTTTTACTCCAAGGAAATAAGTCTCTATATTTATTTCCTAAATTCAACGACTTTGATGTGAATAAAGTTCACCCTTAATTTTTAGCTTGTGTTCCTTAGGATTTTCGAAAAAACACCTAGCTAGAAGCCACTTTGAAGAATTTCAAGTGGTATAAAACTCTTCTTGATGAATATTAGAGTTAGGGAATATATTAGGGAAAAATCTTATTTCACCTCTTCAAGAATTCTAGCCATAATCCTTTTATTTATTTAATTATTTTAGAGAAATATTTTAACTAAAGTCTTAGATATTTTCTTTGGGTTTAAACGCCAGTTCCATAGGAGTAAGACTCTATATTTAACTCCTAAGTTCAAGGATTTTAGCTAAGGATGAAATTTGTTTTATTTTCAGCTTTTGTTCCCTTGAATTTTCGGAAACCATAAGCTGGAAATATTCTGGAAATTTTTCCAGATTTTGACCGTCACCTTGGAGCACATTTAGCTCAATCCAAACTCTTCTAGGACTAGAGGAAATCTTATCCAAATCCTTGATAAAACTAGATTTTATTTCAATCCAAATTCATCTAGGATTTCTTCCTTTTCCAAGCTGAATTTCGGCAGCTTTGAATCTACATAAGCTGTCCGAAATTCCAGCCATCTTTAGCTACAATCCAACTCTGAAAATCCTAGCTCAAAACACTTAGAACACTCCTTAATAATTCAACTACCTTAGCTGTACAAAACCAAAATTTCTATCACCAAAAATTACTGATTTTCGGCAGCTTGGAAACCAGAAAAATTCGATCAGCTTGCACAGAATTTTCGTCTAGCTGTGCACTCCAAAACACACGAAATTTTGCACTCCAAAACCTACCGAAACTCCTTGTTGATTAAGCCAATATCAGCACCCAAAACCCTAACCTTTTCCCTAGAGATTTCTGCAGAAGTACAGCCTGAACAATCCAGAATTTCTTCTCCTTTTGTTCAGCGATTCCACACAGCTTGCACAGGATTTTTCAGTCATCAACATCCCCTCAAAGTCTTCCTTGTTTGGCCCAAAATTCTGAACACATTCAGCCCTTCTTTTGAGCAGTGTTTTGGCCAGCTTAGAGGAGCAAATTGCAGAATTTTTTCCTCCATAAAACTCCCCTAAAATCGGCAGCAAAGAGGCGCGCGCAAGCTGGAAATTTCGCCTTTGCTGTCCAAGAAACCTAAAGCCATTAGGAGTCTATCTAAACATCACCATCTAACCCTAAAGCAATCTTCTCCAACTTTAAATCATAACCACGGTTTACCATCTCCATTCTACACAAAAATTTCAGCAACTTCTCTCTGCAAAATTTCCGAAAACACAAAAGTTATTCCAAGCAAAAATCGCACACCCCTTAAGGTAAGTACAAATCCTTTCAACCTCTTGATGCCGTTTTCTCTAATGATTCTTTTCTCTTTATTCTACCCTTAAATCACGCCCTATAGAGGCTGATTTCCTCTTCTCCCGTAATTTTCGGTCAACTGAAGCAAAGGAGGTAGCTTCTCCCTTCTTCTCAAGCGAACTCGGGACGATCACCATAGGAGCATCGAAACCTCATTACCCGGTAGTTGCAAGGTAAAGGAATATCCTCCCTTGATGTCGAATGTAAAGTGTAATGGTGTTTATTAGCGAGATAAACATGTGGTCGTAGTATATGATCTTTGGGGATTGAATAGTTTACTTGGAATTAAATAGGAGATTGCGAATTGTTATGAAATTAAATGGGATTAGAGCATGTTTGAATTAACTGAGACCCTGATCATGATATTATATGGTTTAGATCAGGAGGATAATTGAGGAAAGCCAGCTGTGAATTTATCGCATTTATCTGAGGCATATCAAGTAAATCCTTGCATAAACTCTTTTATTAAATGCTGTGATTGTAAGCCCTTTTATAAACTGTTTTGTTAAAGGTTGTGATGGCCAGTCAATGTTGTGGAGCTTTGTAAAGCTATTGTTAAACTGTGTTTGCTTGGGTTGTAAATGTGGATATTTATTCTTTACACGGTTTTGTCAAACTAACGATTTTAGCAAGAAAACTTTTCTTTTCCTTAAATTTTTAGAAATCTCTTTTAATGAAAACTACGTTTTACAAAGACAAGGTTTGGAAATATTTTGAATCAGGAATTGACGGATATGCTCGTTGAGTACTCAATAAGGGTAGGCTAACAATACTAGTCTTGCAGGGCTAGCGTAAGTCTTCTGGCAGGAGGCCACCTCCAGAAGATGAACTCTACTTGAAAAGGCGATAGTGTTGGTTGGTCAGGCCAGTCCGAGCTAGCATTATTCCTGAAAGGTATTATTTATATTCCCGGCATGGACACCCGGATGGTTTTGTTGGGTGTAGAGATGGAGGAGTATCTCACCCGGTGGGTTGTACACTCACCTTGATCAGAACGCCCAACGTGTGGTAATCTGGTCCGGACAAGGTGCACAAAGTGTGGTGCCTTGGCCAATTTGTTCTCATGGAGCCCAACATGTGGTGACATGACTTTTATCCGAGTGGAGGATTTGTTTTGTACAAAGTGTGACAATGAGAAAAACCCACTCCTTGCGAAAAAAGATTATTTATGACTTGCCAAATTATTTTTACCAATGTTTTACACTTTGCATACTCGAATTATTCAAAACACTATGTGCACACACAGGACTTACTGAGATTTATTCTCACACCGTTTTACATCATGTTTTCAGGAGATAGACTGTGCTGAGTCAGCGGGGCATGTAATAGTTGAAGCTTTTGCTATTTTCTCTATCCGTTCTAGGAGACATTTAGTGCTTATGCTTCTAAATAATATTTTATTTTATTCCGTTTTGCTCCAAGTTGATTCTGATGTAATAAGAATATTTCTTTATTTATCTAAGTTGATCCTTTTGGAGATTGCCTTTATATTTCATACCTCGTGCTAAAGACCCCTTGTCCTACGGGACGGGGCGACATCCCCACCCTTTTAGGGTACGTAATCGTGGGGTGTTACAAGTGATATCAGAGCCATGGTTTAGGCAATTACTTAACTTATGGGGTTCTATTTTCTCAAGTATTTTGATCTGGTTCTAATTTCTGTCTTTTGTTTATAGGATTGTCAAAAAAGTTGTACTGGCTGTCCGTGACTGGCCCGCTGGTTGCGGGAATCCACCTGCCCCGCTACCCGTAGTCGACCCACCCGCGTCTGATTCAGAGAGAGAGCGTGAGCCGTCAGTGTTAGACGACCTGGTGGCTGAGATGAAGATAGAGGTCGAGGATAGCCTAGGGGAAGATGAGGGAGAGGTACATGAGCTAGGGAATGAGGGAGACGATGAGAATGAGGGAGAGATGGTTGGGGTAGAAAGAGAGGATGAGGAGGTAATGGAGGTTGTCCCGGGAGAGAGAGACAATAGGAAGTCAGCTCTTGGAGGAGTAGATAAGGGAAAGAGGAAGCTAGAAGGGAGTCCTAAGGGGTGTGGACTCCAATATGGACTGGGTGTAAATGCCATGCTAAGGAGAAAGGGGTTGGTTGATCCATCTGACTTGGGGAGTGAGAGGCCTGCGCCTAAGGGTATAGTTAGATTAGCATTGGATGAGTTCTATGAGACGGCCATGAGAGCCAAGAGATGCCAAGTGGGTGAGTCAGGGCAGCCAAGTGGGAGCGTTAGTTTCACGAGGAACTACATAGGGAGACCCGATAGTTCTGTGGGGTGGCTGGTGGAACCGGCCTTTGACGACTCCGATACTTCTGTTGAAACTAGGGAGAGTCGAACATAGAAGACCAGCAGCTTTTACTCTTTCTTTCTTTGGAATTTGCATACTTTTGTTTGTTTATCTTTTCCTTAAGGGAGCATGTGGCTCATAGGCCCTATTAATCATTTTAAATAAAAAGGGTATCGTATGAGATGACCCCTTCTTTTCTGCAAAGAATGGTTTATATGACAAGCATGAGTTTCGTTTATTACTTTATTTATCTCTGCACGTTATCATCACATTCTCTTATAGATGAGTACATTACTATCAACTGATCATGCACCTAAGCTTATTCTCTTTCCCCTTGATAACTATCTGACCCTGAGTGAATGTGATTAAGATGGCACCAAGACGCCGAATAGTTGTGCATAGCAGAACGGTGCAGGAGAGTGCATCATCCACCCCAGAATTTGAGCAGGTGCATCGTTCCACCCCCGACGTGGAGGAGCACCTGCCACGCGAGTAGGAATTGGCTTCGGAGAGGTCACAGGATGTGACCATGGGTCAGACTTTCGACAAGATGGCCTCAATCCTATAGAACTTGACTAAAAGGGTGGATAAAGTGGCTTGGAAACCGTCGCGGGGAGAGGATGAGGCCCTGGAGGGTTTCCTGAAGTTCCAACCTCCCACATTCCAGGGGGAGGTGGAACAGGATTGGAAAATCGAGCAATGGATTGAGCAGATGGAGGACATTTTCGCTACTCTGCAATACTCGGAAGAGAGGATGGTGAAGTTTGCCGCTTTTCGGCTAAGGAGACCGTCTCGGGCATGGTGGCAGTGAGTACGGGGTGATTGGGACAAGGAGGAGCAGGAGTGGACCTGCTACGATTTTACAAAGGCTTTTCGGGCCGAGTACATTCCTCGATGGGTGGATGAGAAGAGGGAGGATGAATTCCAGACCCTCAGGAAGGGAGGCATGACCATGGCCCAATATGTAGCCCGATTCATGCAGTTGTCCAAGCACTGCAAGTGCTTGGTAGACACGGAACAGAAGCGCACCCGGCAATTCGTGAAAGGGCTAAGGCCAGATTTGAGGAAGGGGTTGGCTCCATCATCGCCAATGTCGTACAAAGCCACAGTGGACGCAGCTTCCTGGATGGAGAACGAAAATCGGCACCGACTGGTGAACCGACCCTTCCAACCAAGTCGTCCACCTATGAGGCCTTCAGGCAATAAGCGACCTGCGGGTTCTATGCCGTGGGGAAATCGGGGTAAGCAGCCCCGAGTGCCTGTAGTCGGATCAATACAAGGCAGCCTGAGCTGCCGACTATGTGGGAAGCGAGGCCACACTGAGAAAAACTACTGGGGTAGCGGGGGTGTGAGAAGGTGTTTGAACTGCGGAGACCCAGGACATCTGAGGAACGTTTGCCCTATACCCTTAAGGACTAAGCAGACCATGCCGACCCAGCCAATGGGAGGCAACAGAGGTGCCGCTACTGGACCAACCGGAGCAGGGGGCCTGAAGCCCCAGGTGAAGGCCAAAGTTTTTGCCCTGAGCCGAGAGGAGGTCGGAGTGGACGCCGCCGTAATCGAAGGTAACCTTTCTATCCAAGGTTGTCTTGTTAATGTTCTGATAGATCCAGGATCTACACACTCTTATGTAAGTAAAGTATGTGCTTCGCGTCTGGGCTGGGAAGGAAATGAGCTACCTTATACTCTAGTAGTTAGTTCCCCCTTGGGAAAGGTGGTGGAAGCAGGCAAGAAATTGGGAAGTTGTGGAGTTGAGGTTAGGTAGGAGATTCTGGAGGCCGACCTTATAATCCTGGCCATGGACGGTTATGACGAGATCTTGGGCATGGACTGGTTGTCGAAGCACGGAGCTCGTATGGACAGCAAGACTAAGACGGTGCAGTTTGTGAGACCTGGACGAGATGTAATTGAATTCAATGGCAAGAGAACGAAGGAACTGAAATTTCTTATTGCTGGAGATAAAGCCCGGAAGTTGCTCAAGAAAAGATGTGCGGGATACTTGGCGTATCTCCTAAACAAACCAAAGGACCAGTGTACCTTGGAAAGTACGGAGGTGGTGAAAGACTTTTCGGATGTGTTCCCTACGGAGCTCACTTCCCTACCCCCTGAACGGGAAGTTGAGTTCACCATGGATTTGATTCCTGGAGTAGAACCGTTATCCAAAACTCCCTACCGGATAGCACCGACAGAGTTGAAGGAGTTGAAGGAGCAATTGGAGGAATTGCTAAGGTAAGGCTACATTCGGCCGAGTACGTCACCGTGGGGAGCCCCGGTGTTGTTTGTCAAGAAAAAATATGGTACCTTGAGGCTATGTATAGACTATCGGGGACTGAACAATCTAACGATCAAGAATAAATACCCTCTACCCTTGATCGATGAGTTGTTTGATCAACTGCAAGGCGCTGCTTACTTTTCAAAATTGGACCTACAGCAAGGATACTATCAGGTGAGGATAAAAGAAGAAGACATTCCTAAGACTGCATTCAACACACGGTATGGCCATTACGAATTTGTAGTAATGCCGTTCGGTGTAACCAACGCACCGACAGTATTCATGGATTTAATGCATCGCATTTTCCAACCCTACTTAGACAAGTTCGTGGTTATATTCATTGATGACATTTTGATCTACTCCAGAAATCCGGAGGACCATGCGGAGCACTTAAGGTTGGTCCTAGAGAAGCTGATGGATTTCAAGCTTTACGCTAAGTTCAGTAAGTGTGAGTTTTGGCTGAGCTCAGTATCTTTCCTCGGTCACGTGATATCCAATGAGGGGATCGAAGTGGACCCTGCTAAGGTAGAAGCCGTTGCTAATTGGAAACAACCGGAGAACATTACAGAGATACGAAGTTTCCTTGGGTTAGCCGGGTACTATCGGCGTTTCATTAAAAACTTCTCCGCTTTAGCTTCACCGATGACACGGCTGTTGAAGAAAGATGTCATTTTTGCTTGGAGTGAGACGTGCGAGAAGAGCTTCCAAGAACTTAAGAGGAGGTTGATTACAGCACCCGTGATGAGTCTGCCTGAGGCTGATAAGCCCTATGCACTCTATACAGATGCATCCAAGGAAGGACTAGGAGCTGTGCTGATGCAGGAAGGGAAAGTCATAGCCTATGCATCTAGAAAGCCAAAGCCGCACGAAGTTAATTATACCACGCATGACCTGGAGCTAGTAGCTGTAGTGTTCGCCTTGAAGAAATGGCGACATTACTTGTATGGTGCACAATACGTGGTTTTCACGGACCATAAGAGTTTGAAAAATATCTTTACGCAAAAGGACTTGAATCTCCGGCAGCGTAGGTGGATGGAGTTCCTGAAAGAATATAAGTGCCCCATTAACTATCACCCGGGTAAAGCAAATGTGGTAGCAGACGCTCTAAGTCGGAAGGTGAGAATGGCACACTTGAGAATACAGGAGGTGTTGGCAGTCCAGGATATCCTGGAAAAAGAGGCGCAAGTGCAATAGGGGAAGATCTACGTGAGCAACCTGACCCTGAAACCCGATCTAGACCGGGAAATTGTATCAGGTCAACATGGCACTATAGAATTTCAAACTTTCAGGGAGAAAGAGATCGCGAGAGAAGGAGGCGATTTCCAAACCGATGAGAAAGAGGTATTGTACTTTCTGGACCGAATTTGTGTACTGGACATCCAAGACTTAAGGAAGAGGATACTGGACGCAGCGCACAAGAGCAAATACACCATACACCTTGGGGAGGTAAAGATGTACCAAGACTTGAAGAGAAAATATTGGTGGGCTGGTATGAAGAGGGATGTAGTTCGGCTTGTGTCAACCTGCCTGACATGCCAGAAGGTTAGGATGGAGCATAAGAAGTCTGCAGGTTTACTGCAACTGTTACCGATTCCCGAATGGAAATGGGAAGAGGTGACAATGGACTTTGCGACTGGCCTTCCGATGACCAAGTCACACAAAGATGTGATCTGGGTGGTAGTGGACCGATTGACCATGACAGCGCATTTCATACCGGCAAACGTAAGGGACTCAATGAAAAAGTTGGCTCAGATATATACCCGAGAAATTGTAAGGTTGCATGGTGTACCGTCGTGCATCATGTCGGATAGGGACCCTAGATTCACTTCAAGGTTCTGGGGTAAGTTCCAGGAGTCCTTTGGCACGACCCTGAAATTCAGCACCTCTACTCATCCATAAATAGACGGTCAATCCGAAAGAGTCATTCAGATACTGGAAGACATGCTCCGAGTATTTATCTTGGACTTTGGAGACAAGTGGATTGAGTTTTTACTGCCTGCGGTGTTAGCATATAACAACAGTTATTAGGCATCGATCGGAATGGCGTCGTATGAAGCACTGTATAGGCGAAAATGCTAGGTACCGATATACTGGGGATGGACAGAAGAAGGGAACGTTAAAAAGACTGGTGAAGTATGCATTCAGGAGATGACCGACAAGATTAAGTTAATTCGGGAAAGGCTAAGGGCAGCACAAAGCAGACAGAAAAGTTATGCAGACACTAGGAGGAGGGAATTGGAGTTCCAAGTAGGTGACCGTGCACTTTTGAAGTTAACTCCTAGTAGAGGAATCCTGAAACATCCGAAGGGAGGGAAGTTGTGTCCTAGGTATTTGGGACCATTCCCGATATTGGAGAAAATTGGACCGGTTGCCTACCGATTGGATCTACCTGATGGCCTAACCGGGATGCATGACGTATTCCATATCTCTCAGTTGAAAAGGTACAATCCCGATCCGAGTCCTGTACTCAATGAGGAACCGTTGGAGTTGCAACCCAATTTGAGTTATGTGGAGAGACTCGTCACGATCTTGGAGTAGAGTATCAAGACACTCCGGAATAAGCAGATACCCATGGTGAAGATACTTTGGGATCATCATGGAGCCCAAGATGCAACGTGGGAAACGGAGGAATGGTTAAGATGAAAGTATCCGGGTATACTCGATGGGTATGAAATCTGAATTTCGGGACGAAATTCTCTTAAGGGGGAGGGGATGTAAAACCCCGCCTAAAACCACCTTTGACTATGGGGGAAAAAGTCATGCATTGCATTGCATCTTACATTTTATGTGGTTGCTAGAATAATTTTATTTGCATGGATGCATGTGAAATTTTCCGTTACTCTTGCATTTGAATTAATTGATGTGAAATAGTCGTGTCCTCAAAGATTTGTTTAAGGGAGGTTTGGTCGAAGATTTTGAAGGATGAGTATTGGGGTGGTAAGAACTTCTTGTAGAAAAATTGGCATTGGAGTTGTTTTGGAATAGCGGGGAGGTTGGTGATTCCCGTTGGTGACCCGAGTTCGAATCCTACCTTTTTTGAAGTTAGTTTCTCTTCTTGAAATTCTTTTCTTTAGACCGTCTCTTATCTTGGCCGAAAAAGAATCTTGCTATCCTAGAGAACTTTTAGTATTTTTACTCCAAGGAAGTAATTCTCTATATTTATTTCCTAAATTCAACGACTTTGATGTGAATAAAGTTCACCCTTTATTTTCAGCTTGTGTTCCTTAGGATTTTCAAAAAAAACCCCTAGCTAGGAGCCACTTTGAAGAATTTCAAGTGGTATAAAACTCTTCTTGATGAATATTAGAGTTAGGGAATATATTAGGGAAAAATCTTATTTCACCTCTTCAAGAATTCTAGCCATATTCCTTTGATTTATTTAATTGTTTTAGAGAAATATTTTAACTAAAGTCTTAGATATTTTTTTTGGGTTTAAACACCAGTTCCATAGGAGTAAGACTCTATATTTAACTCCGAAGTTCAAGGATTTTAGCTAAGGATGAAATTTGTTTTATTTTTAGCTTTTGTTCTCTTGAATTTTCGGAAACCATAATCTGGAAATTTTTCCAGATTTTGACCGTCACCTTGGAGCACCTTTAGCTCAATCAAAACTCTTCTATGACTAGAGGAAATCTTATCCAAATCCTTGATAAAACCACATTTTATTTCAATCCAAATTCAACTAGGATTTCTTCCTTTTCCAAGCTGAATTTCGGCAGCTTTGAATCTACATAAGCTGTCCGAAATTCCAGCCATCTTTAGCTACAATCCAACTCTAAAAATCCTAGCTCAAAACACCTAGAACACTTCTTAATAATTCAACTACCTTAGCTACACAAAACCAGAATTTCTATCACCAAAAATTACTGATTTTCGGCAGCTTGGAAACCAGAAAAATTCGGTCAGCTTGCACAGAATTTTCGTCCAGCTGTGCACTCCAAAACTCAAGAAATTTGGCATTCCAAAACCTACCAAAACTCCTTGTTGATTAAGCCAATTTCAGCGCAAAAAACCCTCACCTTTTCATTGGAAATTTCGGCAGAAGTACAGCCTGAACAATCCAGAATTTCTTCTCCTTTTGTTCAGCGATTCCGCACAGCTTGCACAGGATTTTTCAATCATCAACATCCACTCAAACTCTTCCTTATTTGGCCCAAAATTCTGAACACATTCATCCCTTCCTTTGAATGTGTTTTGAATCAGGAATTGACGGATATGTTCGTTGAGTACTCAATAAGGGTAGGCTAACAATACTAGTCTTGGAGGGCTAGCGTACGTCTTCTGGCAGGAGGCCACCTCCAGAGGATAAACTCTGCTCGAAAAGGCGACAGTGTTGGTTGGTCAGGCCAGTCCGAGCTAGCATTATACCTGGAAGGTATTATTTATTTTCCCGGCATTGACACCCGGATGGTTTTGTTGGGTGTAGAGATGGAGGAGTATCTCACCCAGTGGGCTGTACACTCACCTTGATCAGAATGCCTAACGTGTGGTAATCTGGTCCGAACAAGGTGCACAAAATGCGGTGCCTTGGCCAATTTATTCTCATGGAGCCCAACGTGTGGTGACATGACTTTTATCTGCGTGGAGGATTTGTTTTGTACAAAGTGTGACAATGAAATAACCCACTCCTTGTGAAAAGAGATTGTTTATGACTTGACAAATTATTTTTATAAATGTTTTACACTTTGCATACACGAACTATTTAAAACACAATGTGCACACACAGGACTTACTGAGATTTATTCTCACTCCGTTTTACATCATGTTTTCAGGAGATAGACTGTGCTGAGTCAGCGGGGCATGTAATAGTTGAAGCTTTTGCTATTTTCTCTCCGTTCTAGGAGACATTTGTTGCTTATGCTTCTAAACAATATTTTTATTCCGCTTTGCTCCAAGTTGAGCCTGATGTAATAAGAGTATCTCTTTATTTATCTAAGTTGATCCTTTTGGAGATTGCCTTTATATTTTATACCTCGTTCTAAAGACCCCTTATCCTAGGGACGGGGCGACATCCCCGCCCTTTTAGGGTACGTAGTCGTGGGGTGTTACAAGTGGTATCAGAGACATGGTTTAGGCAATTACTTGATTTATGGGGTTCTATTTTCTTAAGTATTCTGATCTGCTGCTAATTTTTATCTTTTGTTTATAGGATGGTCAAAAGAGTCGTTGTGGTGTAGTGGTTAGAGCCTTAGGATTAGTTCTTGAGGTCTTGGGTTCAAATTCCATCATAGGGAGACCTGATAGTTTCGTGGGGTGGCTGGTGGAACCGGCCTCTGACGATTTCGATACCTCTGTTGAAACTAGGGAGAGTCGAACATAGAAGACCAGCAGCTTTTACTCTTTCTTTCTTTGGGATTTGCATACTTTTGTTTGTTTATCTTTTTCTTAAGGGCGCATGTGGCTCATAGGGCCTATTAATCATTTTGAATAAAAAGGGTATCATATGAGATGACCCCTTCTTTTCTGCAAAGAATGGTTTATATAACAAGCATGAGTTTCGTTTATTACTTGATTTATCTCTGCATGTTATCATCACTTTCTCTTTTAGATGAGTACATTGCTATCAATAGATCATGCATCTAAGCATATTCTTTTCCCCCTTGATGACTAACTGACCCTGAGTGAATGTGATTAAGATGGCACCAAGATGCCGAACAGTTGTGCCTAGCAGAACGGTGCAGGAGAGTGCATCCTCCACCCCGAAATTTGAGCAGGTGCATCGTTCCACCCCCGGCGTGGAGGAACACCTGCCACGCGAGCAGGAATTGGCTTCGGAGAGGTCACGAGTTGTGACCATGGGTCAGGCTTTCGACAAGATGGCCTCGATCCTAAAGAATTTGACCGAAAGAGTGGACAAGGTGGCCAGGAAACCATCGCAGGAAGAGGATGAGGCTTTGGAGGGTTTCCTGAAGTTCCAGCCTCCCACATTCCAGGAGGAGGTGGAACAGGATGAGAAAGCCGAGCAATAGATTGAGCAGATGGAGGACATTTTCGCTACTCTGCAGTACCCGGAAGAGAGGATGGTGAAGTTCGCTGCTTTTCGACTGAGAAGACTGTCCCGAGTATGGTGGCAGCGGGTACGGGGTGATTGGGATAAGGAGGAGCAGGAGTGGACCTGGGACGATTTTACGGAGGCTTTCCAGGCCGAGTACATTCCTCGATGGGTGGCTAAGAAGAGGGAGGACGAATTCCAGACCCTCAGGCAGGGAGGCACGACCGTGGCCCAATATCCAGCCCGATTCATGCAGTTGTCCAAGTACTGCAAGTGCCTGGTAGACACGGAGCAGAAGCGTACCCGGCAATTCGTGAAAAGGCTAAGGCCAGATTTGAGGAAGGCGTTAACTCCATCACCGCTACCGTCATACACCGCCGCAGTGGACGCAGCTTCCTGGATGGAGAACGAAGATCGGCACCGACTGGTGAATCGACCCTTCCAACCAAGTCGTCCACCTATGAGGCCTTCAGGCAATAAGCGACCTGCGGCCTTTATGCCGTGGGGAAATCGGGGTAAGCTGCCTCGAGTGCCTATAGCCGGATCAATGTAAGTCAGCCTAAACTACCGACTGTATGGGAAGCGAGGCCACACCGAGAGAAATTGCTGGGGTAGCGGGGGTGTGAGAAGGTGTTTCAACTACGGAGACCCAAGACATCTGAGGAATGTCTGCCCCAAACCCTTAAGAACTGAGCAGACCACGCCGACCCAGCCAATGGGAGGTAATAGAGGTGCCGCTGCTGAACCAGCCGGAGCGGGAGGCCTGAAGCCCCAGGTGAAGGCCAAAGTTTTGCCCTGAACCGAGAGGAAGTCGGAGCAGACGCCACCGTGATCGAACGTAACTTTTCTATCCAAGGTTGTCTTTTTAATGTTCTGATAGATCCAGGATCTACACACTCTTATGTAAGTAAAGTATGTGCTTCACGTCTGGGCTGGTAAGGAAGTGAGCTACCTTATACCTTAGTAGTCAGTTCCCCCTTGGGAATGGTGGTGGAAGCAGGCAAGAAAATGGGAAGTTGTGGAGTTGAGGTTGGGAAGGAGATTCTGGAGGCCGACCTTATAATCCTGGCCATGGACGGTTATGACTTGATCTTGGGCATGGATTGGTTGTTGAAGCACGGAGCTCGTGTGGACTGCAAGATTAAGACGGTGCAGTTCGTGAGACCTGGACGGGATGTAATTGAATTCAATGGCAAGCGAACGAAGGAACTTATATTTCTTATTGCCAGAGCTAAGGCCCGGAAGTTGCTCAAGAAAGGATGTGCAGGATACTTGGCGTATCTCCTAAACAAACCAAAGGACCAGTGTACCTTGGAAAGTACAGAGGTAGTGAAAGTCTTTTCGGATGTGTTCCATACGGAGCTCACTTCGCTACCCCCTGAACCGGAAGTTGAGTTCACCGTTGATTTGATTCCCGGAGCAGAACCGGTATCCAGAACCCCCTACCGGATGGCACCGACAGAGTTGAAGGAGTTAAAGGAGCAATTGGAGGAATTGCTAAGGCAAGGCTACATTCGGCCGAGTACGTCACCGTGGGGAGCCCCGCTGTTGTTTGTCAAGAAGAAAGATGGTACCTTGAGGCTATGTATCAACTATCGGGGACAGAACAATCTAACGATCAAGAATAATTACGCTCTACCCTTGATCGATGAGTTGTTTGATTAACTGCAAGGTGCTG
The DNA here is from genome assembly GCA_026120185.1 of Voacanga thouarsii. NCBI lineage: Eukaryota > Viridiplantae > Streptophyta > Magnoliopsida > Gentianales > Apocynaceae > Voacanga > Voacanga thouarsii. The sequence goes on along the minus strand of JANUWF010001093.1, from coordinate 1,723,583 downwards.
CTTATTTTTCGAAATTGGACCTACGGCAAGGATACTATCAGGTGAGGATCAAAGAAGAAGATATTCCTAAGACTGCATTTAACACGCGGTATGGCCACTACGAATTTGTAGTAATGCCGTTCGGTGTAACCAACGCACCGGCAGTATTCATGAATTTGATGCATCGTATTTTCCAACCATACTTGGACAAGTTCGTGGTTATATTCATCGATGACATTTTGATCTACTCCAAAAATCCGGAGGACCACGCGAAGCACTTAAGGTTGGTCCTAGAGAAGCTGAGGGAATTCAGGCTTTACGCTAAGTTCAGTAAATGTGAGTTTTGGCTGAGCTCAGTGTCTTCCCTTGGCCACGTGATATCCAATGAGGGGATCAAAGTGGACCTTGCTAAGGTAGAAGCCGTAGCTAATTGGAAACAACCGGAGAACATTACTGAGATACGAAGTTTCCTTGGGCTAGCCGGTTACTATCGACGTTTCATTAAAAACTTCTCTACTTTAGCTTCACCGATGACATGACTGTTGAAGAAGGATGTCGTTTTTGCTTGGAGTGAGAAGTGCGAGAAGAGCTTCCAAGAACTTAAGAGGAGGTTCATTTCAGCACCCGTATTGAGTCTACCCGAGGCTGATAAGCCCTATGAACTCTATACAGATGCATCTAAGGAAGGACTAGGAGCTGTGCTGATGCAGGAAGGGAAAGTCATAGCTTATGCATCTAGGAAGCTAAAGCCGCACGAAGTTAATTATCCCATGCATGACCTAGAGATAGCAGCTATAGTGTTCGCCTTGAAGAAATGGCGACATTACTTGTATGGTGCGCAATACGAGGTTTACGGACCGTAAGAGTTTGAAGTACATCTTCACGCAAAAGGACTTGAATCTCCGGCAGCATAGGTGGATGGAGTTTCTGGAAGAATATAAGTGCCCTATTAACTATCATCCGGGTAAAGCGAATGTTGTAGCAGACGCTATAAGTCGAAAGGTGAAAATGGCACACTTGAGAATACAGGAGGTGTCGGCAGTCAAGGATATCCTGGAGAAAGAGGCGCAAGTGCAAGAGAAGAAGATCTGCATGAGCAACTTGACCCTAAAACCCGATCTGGACCAGGAAATTGTATCAGGTCAATAGGGCAGCACAGGATTTCAAACATTCAGGGAGAAAGAGACCGCGAGAGGAGGAAGCGATTTTCGGACCGACGAGAAGGGGGTATAGTACTTTTGGGGCCGAATTTGTGTACCGGACATCCAAGACTTAAGGAGGAGGATACTGGACGAAGGGCATAAGAGCAAAAACACCGTACACCCTGGGGAGGTAAAGATGTACCAAGACTTGAGAAGGAAGTATTTGTGGGCTAGAATGAAGAGGGATGTAGTTCAGCATGTGTCAACCTTCCTGACATGCCAGAAGGTTAAAATGGAACATAAGAAGTCTGCAGGGTTACTGCAACCATTACCAATCCCGAATGGAAATGGGAAGAGGTGACCATGGACTTTGTGACTGGCCTTCCGATGACCAAGTCACACAAAGATGCGATCTGGGTAGTAGTGGATCGATTAGCCAAGACAGCGCACTTCATACCGGTAAACGTAAGGGACTCGATGGAAAAGTTGGCTCAGACATATACCCGAGAAATTGTAAGGTCGCATGGTGTACCGTCAAGCATCGTGTCGGATAGGGACCCTAGATTCACTTCAAGATTCTGGGGTAAGTTCCAGGAGTCCTTTGGCACGACCCTGAAATTTAGCACCTCTGCTCATCCGCAAATAGACGGTCAATCCGAAAGAGTTATTCAGATACTGGAAGCCATGCTCCCAGCATGTATCTTGGACTTTAGAGACAAATGGACTGAGTCTTTATCGCATGCGGAGTTAGCATATAACAACAGCTATCAAGCATCGATCGGAATGGCGCCGTACGAAGCACTGTATGGGCTAAAATGCCAAGTACCGATATACTGGGGATAGACAGAAGAAGGGAACGTTAAAAAGACTGGTGAATTATGCATTCAGGAGATGACGGACAATATTAAGTTAATTCGGGAAAGGCTAAGGGCAGCGCAAAGCAGACAGAAGAGTTATGCAGACAATAGGAGGAGGGAATTGGAGTTCCAAGTAGGTGACCGTGCATTCTTGAAGTTGACTCCTACTAGAGGAATCCTGAAACATCCGAGGGGAGGGAAGTTGAGTCCTGGGTATTTGGGACCATTCCCGATATTGGAGAAAATTGGACCGGTTGCCTACCGATTGGATCTACCTGATGGTCTAACCGGGATGCATAATGTATTTCATGTCTCTCAGTTGAAGAGGTACAATCCCGATCCGAGTCATGTACTCAATAAGGAACCGTTGGAGTTGCAACCCAATCTGAGTTATGTGGAGAGACCCGTCAAGATCTTGGAGCGGAGTATTAAGACGCTCCGAAACAAGCAGATACCCATGGTGAAGATACTTTGGGATCATCATGGGGAACAGGATGCAACGTGGGAAATGGAGGAATGGTTAAGACGGAAGTATCCGGGTATGCTCGAATGGAATGAAATCTGAATTTCGGGACGAAATTCTCTTAAGGGGGAGGGGATGTAATACCCCGCTCAAAACCACCTTTGACTATGGGGAAAAGTCATGCATTGCATAGCATCTTGCATTTTATGTGGTAGCTAGAATAATTTTTATTTGCACGGATGCATGTGAATTTTTCCGTTGCTCTTGCATTTGAATTAATTGATGTGAAATAGTTGTGGTGTTAAAGATTTAGACAAGGGAGGTTTCGTCGAAGATTTGGAAGAATGTGTATTGGGGTGGTAAGAAATTCTTGTAGAAAAAAATTAGTATTGGAATAGCGGGGAGGTTGGTGATTACCTTTGGTGACCCGAGTTCGAATCCTACCTTTTGTGAAGTTAGTTTCTCTTCTTGAAATTCTTTTCCTTAAACCATTTCTTGTCTTGGCCGAAAAAGAATCTAGCTATCCTAGAGAAAATTTTAATAGCTTTACTCCAAGGAAATAAGTCTCTATATTTATTTCCTAAATTCAAGGACTTTGATGTGAATAAAGTTCACCATTAATTTTCAGCTTGTGTTCCTTAGGATTTTCGAAAAACCCCTAGCTAGTAATTAAAATATTAGCTTGATTTTTAGCTAGATAGATGTTGCCACGGATAGGTGGAATTAATGAGTCCTTTTCCTAGTAGGAAATCTTGTTGATTTTAATCCTAGAATGTTAGCTAAAAATCTGGAAAAAAATTCCAGCAAGTGCCGCCACTTCTTGGACGACTTTTAGCACAATCCAAACTCTTTTAGGACTAGAGGAAATCCTATCCAAATCCTTGACAAAATCAAATTTTATTTCAACCCAAATTCAACTAGGATTTTCTTCCATTTCCTAGCTGAATTTCGGCAGCTTTGTATCAACATAAGCCGTCCGAAATTCCAGCCATCTTTACCTACAATCCAACTCTGTAAATCCTAGCTCAAAACACCTAAATACTCCTCATCAATTTTGGGTACCTTAGCTGCACAAAACTAGTATTTTAGTTACACAAAAACACTGAAATTCATCCAGCTTATGCATAGGAATTTCGGCAGTTTGGTGCTGGAATTTCGGTCAGCTGTTATGTTCCAAATCCAACCGAAATTCTGCACACAAAACACACCAAAAAACCCCAGCTGATCAAGCTATTTTCAGTACGCAAACCCCTCATCTTTTCTCTGGAAATTTCGGTAGAATTACAGCAGCTTAAACAGCCCAGGATTTCTTCTCCTTTTGCTCTGCAATTTCGCACAGCTTGCACAGGATTTTTCAGTCATCAAAACTCACTCAAACTCTTCCTTGTTTGGCCCAAAATTCTGAACACATTCAGCCTTCCTTTGAGCAGTATTTCGGCCAGCATAAAGGAGAAAATTGCAGAATATTTTCCTCCGTTAAACTCACCTAAAATCGGCAGCAAGGAGACACGCAACAAGCTGAAATTTTGCCTTTGCTGTCCAAGAAACTTAAAGCCATTAGGAGTCTTTCTAAACATCACCATCTAACCCTAAACCAATCTTCTCCAACTCTAAATCATAGCAACCATCTACCCTCTCCATTCTACACGAAAATTTCAGCAACATCTCCCTGCAAATTTTCGAAAACTCAAGACTATTCTAAGCAAAAGTCGAGCACACCTTATGGTAAGCACAAATCCTTTCAACCTCTTGATGCCGTTTTCTCTAATGATTCTTTTCAATTTATTCTACCCTTAAATCACGCCCCATAGAGGCTGATTTCGTCTTCTTCCTTAATTTTCGGTCAAGAGAAGCAAAGGAGGTAGCTTCTCTCTTCTTCGGAATCGAACTCGGGACGATCACCATAGGAGCATCGAGACCTCATTACCTGGTAGTCGCAAGGTAAGGGAATACACTCCCTTGATGCCAAAAGAAAAGTTTAATGGTGTTTATTAGCGAGATGAACATGTGGTCGTAGTATATGATCTTTGGGGACTGAATAGTTTACTTGGAATTAAATAGGGGATTGCGAATTGTTGTGAAAATAAATGGGATTAGAGCATGTTTGAATTAATTGAGACCCTGATCATGATATTATATGGTTTAGATCAGGAGGATAATTGAGGAAAGCCAGCTGTGAATTTATCAAGTTTATCTGAGGCATATCAAGTAAGTCCTTGCATAATCTCTTTTTTTAAATGTTGTGATGGTAAGTCCTTTTATAAACTGTTTTGTTAAAGGTTGTGATGGCAAGTTCATGTTGTGAAGCTTTGTAAAGCTATTGTTAAACTATGTTTGCTTGGGTTGTAAACGTGGATATTTATTCTTTAAACGGTTTTGTCAAACTAACGATTTTATCAAGAAAACTATTCTTTCATCTAAATTTTTTTAGAAAACCTTTTTAAGAAAACCACGTTGTACAAGGCCATGGTATGAAAGTGTTTTGAATCAGGAATTGACGGATATGTTCGTTGAGTACTCAATAAGGGTAGGCTAACAATACTAGTCTTGGAGGGCTAGCGTACGTCTTCTGGCAGGATGCCACCTCCAGAAGAAAAAATCTGCTTGAAAAGGCGACAGTATAGGTTGGTCAGGCCAGTCCGAGCTAGCATTATACCTGAAAGGTATAATTTATTTTCCCGACAAGGACACCCGGATGGTTTTGTTGGGTATAGAGATGGACGAGTATCTCACCTGGTGGGCTGTACACTTACCTTGATCAGAATGCCCAACGTGTGGTAATCTGGTCCGAACAAGGTGCACAAAGTGTGGTGCCTTCGCCAATTTGTTCTCATGGAGCACAACGTGTGGTGACATGACTTTTATCCGAGTGGAGGATTTGTTTTGTACAAAGTGTGACAATGAAAAAACCCACTCCTTGCGAAAAGAGATTATTTATGACTTGCCAAATTATTTTTATAAATGTTTTACACTTTGCATACACGAACTATTTAAAACAAAATGTGAACACACAGGACTTACTGAGATTTATTCTCACTCCGTTTTACATCATGTTTTCAGGAGATTGACTGTGCTGAGTCAGTGGGGCATGTAATAGTTGAAGCTTTTGCTATTTTCTCTATCCGTTCTAGGAGACATTTGTTGCTTATGCTTCTAAACAATATTTTTATTCCGCTTTGCTCCAAGTTGAGCCTGATGTAATAAGAGTATCTCTTTATTTATCTAAGTTGATTCTTTTGGAGATTGCCTTTATATTTTATACCTCGTTCTAAAGACCCCCTGTCCTAGGGACGGGGCGACATCCCCGCCCTTTTAGGGTACGTAGTCGTGGGGTGTTACAAGTTGTATCAGAGACATGGTTTAGGTAATTACTTGATTTATGGGGTTCTATTTTCTTAAGTATTCTGATCTGCTGCTAATTTTTATCTTTTGTTTATAGGATGGTCTAAAGAGTCGTTGTGGTGTAGTGGTTTGAGCCTTAGGATTAGTTCTTGAGGTCTTGGGTTCAAATTCCATCATAGGGAGACCTGATAGTTTCGTGGGGTGGCTGGTGGAACCGGCCTCTGACGACTCCGATACCTCTGTTGAAACTAGGGAGAGTCGAACATAGAAGACCAGCAGCTTTTACTCTTTCTTTCTTTGGGATTTGCATACTTTTGTTTGTTTATCTTTTTCTTAAGGGAGCATGTGGCTCATAGGGCCTATTAATCATTTTGAATAAAAAGGGTATCATATGAGATGACCCATTCTTTTCTGCAAAGAATGGTTTATATGGCAAGCATGAGTTTCGTTTATTACTTGATTTATCTCTGTACGTTATCATCACTTTCTCTTTTAGATGAGTACATTGCTATCAATAGATCATGCATCTAAGCATATTCTTTTCCCCCTTGATGACTAACTGACCCAGAGTGAATGTGATTAAGATGGCACCAAGACGCCGAACAATTGTGCATAGCAGAACGGTGCAGGAGAGTGCATCCTCCACCCCGGAATTTGAGCGGGTGCATCGTTCCACTCCCGGCGTGGAGGAACACCTGCCACGCGAGCAGGAATTGGCTTCGGAGAGGTCACGGGATGTGACCATGGGTCAGGCTTTCGACAAGATGGCCTCGTTCCTAAAGAATTTGACCGAAAGAGTGGACAAGGTGGCCAGGAAACCACCGCAGGGAAAGGATGAGGCCTTGGAGGGTTTCCTGAAGTTCCAGCCTCCCACATTCCAGGGGGAGGTGGAACATGATGAGAAAGCCGAGCAATGGATCGAGTAGATAGAGGACATTTTCGCTACTCTGCAGTACCCGAAAGAGAGAATGGTGAAGTTCGCTGCTTTTCGGCTGAGAGGACTGTCCCGAGCATTGTGGCAGCGGGTACGGGGTGATTGGGATAAGGAGGAGCAGGAGTGGACGTGGGACGATTTTACGGAGGCTTTCCTCGCCGAGTACATTCCTCGATGGGTGGCTGAGAAGAGGGAGGACGAATTCCAGACCCTCAGGCAGGGAGGCATGACCGTGGCCAAATATGTAGCCCAATTCATGCAGTTGTCCAAGTCTGCAAGTTCTTGGTAGACACGGAGCAGAAGCGTACCCGGCAATTCGTGAAAGGGCTAAGGCCAGATTTGAGGAAGGCGTTGGCTCCATCACCGCTAACATCGTACACCGCCGCAGTGGACGCCGCTTCCCGGATGGAGAACGAAGATCGGCAACGACCGGTGAACCGACCCTTCCAACCAAGTCGTCCACCTATGAGGCCTTCAAGAAATAAGCGACCTACGGCCTTTATGCCGTTGGGAAATCGGGGTAAGCAGCCTTGAGTGCCTATAGCCGGATTAATGCAAGGCAGCCTAAACTACCGACTGTATGGGAAGCGAGGCCACACCGAGAGAAATTGCTGGGGTAGCAGGCGTGTGAGAAGGTGTTTCAACTGCGGAGACCCAGGACATCTGAGGAATGTCTGCCCCAAACCCTTAAGCACAGAGCAGACCGCGCCGACCCAGCCAATGGGAGGCAATAGAGGTGCCGCTGCTGGACCAGCCGGAGCGGGAGGCCTGAAGGCCCAGGTGAAGGCCAAAGTTTTGCCCTGAACCGAGAGGAAGTCGAAGCGGACCCCGCCATGGTCGAAGGTAACCTTTCTATCCAAGGTTGTCTTGTTAATGTTCTGATAGATCTAGGATCTACACACTCTTATGTAAGTAAAGTATGTGCTTCACGTCTGGGCTGGGAAGGAAGTGAGCTACCTTATACCCTAGTAGTCAGTTCCACCATGGGAAAGGTGGTGGAAGCAGGCAAGAAAATAGGAAGTTGTGGAGTTGAGGTTGGGAAGGAGATTCTGGAGGCCGACCTTATAATCCTGGCCATGGACGGTTATGACTTGATCTTGGGCATGGACTGGTTGTCGAAGCACGGAGCTCATGTGGACAGCAAGATTAAGACGGTGCAGTTTGTGAGACCTGGACGGGATGTAATTGAATTCAATGGCAAGCGAACGAAGGAACTGAAATTTCTTTTTGCCGGAGCTAAAGCCCAGAAGTTGCTCAAGAAAAGATGTGCGGGATACTTGGCGTATCTCCTAAACAAACCAAAGGACCAGTGTACCTTGGAAAGTACGGAGGTAGTGAAAGTCTTTTCGGATGTGTTCCCAACGGAGCTCACTTCCCTACCCCCAGACCGGGATGTTGAGTTCACTGTGGATCTGATTCCCGGAGCAGAACCGGTATCCAGAACTCCCTACCGGATGGCACCGACAGAGTTGACCGACAGAGTTGAATGAGTTAAATGAGCAATTGGAGGAATTGCTAGGGCAAGGCTACATTCGGCCGAGTACGTCACCGTGGGGAGCCCCGGTGTTGTTTGTCAAGATGAAAGATGGTACCTCGAGGCTATGTATCGACTATTGAGGATTGAACAATCTAACGATCAAGAATAAATACCCTCTACCCTTGATCAACTGCAAGGTGCTGCTTATTTTTCAAAATTGGACCTTCAGCAAGGATACTATCAGGTGAGGATCAAAGAAGAAGACATTCCTAAGACTGCATTCAACACGCGGTATGGCCACTACGAATTTGTAGTAATGCCGTTCGGTGTAACCAACGCACCGGCAGTATTCATGAATTTGATGCATCGTATTTTCTAACCGTACTTGGACAAGTTCGTGGTTATATTCATCAATGACATTTTGATCTACTCCAAAAATCTGGAGGACCACGCGAAGCACTTAAAGTTGGTCCTAGAGAAGTTGAGGGAATTCAGGCTTTACGCTAAGTTCAATAAGTGTGAGTTTTGGCTGAGCTCAGTGTCTTTCCTTGGCCACGTGATATCCAATGAGGGGATCAAAGTGGACCCTACTAACGTAGAAGCCGTAGCTAATTGGAAACAACCGGAGAACATTACTGAGATACGAAGTTTCCTTGGGCTAGCCGGGTACTATCGGCGTTTCATTAAAAACTTCTCTACTTTAGCTTCACCGATGACATGACTGTTGAAGAAGGATGTCGTTTTTGCTTGGAGTGAGAAGTGCGAGAAGAGCTTCCAAGAACTTAAGAGGAGGTTCATTTCAGCACCCGTATTGAGTCTACCCGAGGCTGATAAGCGCTATGCACTCTATACAGATGCATCTAAGGAAGGACTAGGAGTTGTGCTGATGCAGGAAGGGAAAGTCATAGCTTATGCATCTAGGAAGCTAAAGTCACACGAAGTTAATTATCCCACGCATGACCTAGAGCTAGCAGCTATAGTGTTCGCCTTGAAGAAATGGCGACATTACTTGTATGGTGCGCAATACGTGGTTTTTATGGACCATAAGAGTGTGAAGTACATCTTCACGCAAAAGGACTTGAATCTCCGGCAGCGTAGGTGGATGGAGTTCCTGGAAGAATATAAGTGCCCTATTAACTAACATCCGGGTAAAGCGAATGTTGTAGCAGACGCTCTAAGTCGAAAGGTGAAAATGGCACACTTGAGAATACAGGAGGTGTCAGCAGTCCAGGATATCCTGGAGAAAGAGGCGCAAGTGCAAGAGAGGAAGATCTGCGTGAGCAACCAGACCCTGAAACCTGATCTGGACTAGGAAATTATATCAGGTCAATAAGGCAGCACAGGATTTCAAACTTTCAGGGTGAATGAGACCGCGAGAGGAGGAAGCGATTTTCGGACCGACGAGAAAGGGGTATAGTACTTTCGGGGCTGGATTTGTGTACCGGACATCCAAGACTTAAGGAGGAGGATACTGGACGAAGGGCACAAGAGCAAATACACCATACACCCTGGGGAGGTAAAGATGTATCAAGACTTGAGGAGGCTAATATTGGTGGGATGGAATGAAGAGGGATGTAGTTCAGTATGTGTCAACCTGCCTGACATGCCAGAAGGTTAAAATAGAACATAAGAAGTCTGCAGGGTTACTGCAACCATTACCAATTCCCGAATGGAAATGGGAAGAGGTGACCATGGACTTTGTGACTGGCCTTCCGATGACAAAGTCACACAAAGATGCGATCTGGGTGGTAGTGGATCGATTGACCAAGACAGCGCACTTCATACCGGTAAACGTAAGGGACTCGATGGAAAACTTGGCTCAAACATATACCCGAGAAATTGTAAGGTCGCATGGTGTACCGTCCAGCATCGTGTCGGATAGGGACCCAAGATTCACTTCAAGGTTCTGGGGTAAGTTCCAGGAGTCCTTTGGCACGACCCTGAAATTCAGCACCTCTGCTCATCCGCAAATAGACGGTCAATCTGAAAGAGTCATTCAGATACTGGAAGACATGCTCCGAGCATGTATCTTGGACTTTGGAGACAAGTGGATTGAGTCTTTACCGCATGCGGAGTTAGCATATAACAACAGCTATCAGGCGTCGATCGGAATGGCGCCGTACGAAGCACTGTATGGGCTAAAATGCCAAGTACCGATATACTGGGGATGGACAGAAGAAGGGAACGTTAAAAAGACTGGTGAAGTATGCATTCAGGAGATGACGGACGAGATTAAGTTAATTCGGGAAAGGCTAAGGGCAGCGCAAAGCAGACAGAAGAGTTATGCAGACACTAGGAGGAGGGAATTGGAGTTCCAAGTAGGTGACCGTGCATTCTTGAAGCTAACTCCTAGTAGAGGAATCCTGAAACATCTGAGGGGAGGGAAGTTGAGTCCTGGGTATTTGGGACCATTCCCGATATTGGAGAAAATTGGACCGGTTGCCTACCGATTGGATCTACCTGATGGTCTAACCGGGATGCATAATGTATTTCATGTCTCTCAGTTGAAAAGGTACAATCCCGATCCGAGTCATGTACTCAATAAGGAACCGTTGGAGTTGCAACCCAATCTGAGTTATGTGGAGAGACCCTTTAAGATCTTGGAGCAGAGTATTAAGATGCTCCGAAACAAGCAGATACCGATGGTGAAGATACTTTGGGATCATCATGGGGCACAGGATGCAACGTGGGAAATGGAGGAATGGTTAAGACGGAAGTATCCGGGTATGCTCGAATGGAATGAAATCTGAATTTCGGGACGAAATTCTCTTAAGGGGGAGGGGATGTAATACCCCGCTCAAAACCACCTTTGACTATGGGGAAAAGTCATGCATTGCATAGCATCTTGCATTTTATGTGGTAGCTAGAATAATTTTTATTTGCACGGATGCATGTGAATTTTTCCGTTGCTCTTGCATTTGAATTAATTGATGTGAAATAGTTGTGGTGTTAAAGATTTAGATAAGGGAGGTTTGGTCGAAGATTTGGAAGAATGTGTATTGGGGTGGTAAGAACTTCTTGTAGAAAAAAATTAGTATTGGAATAGCGGGGAGGTTGGTGATTACCTTTGGTGACCCGAGTTCGAATCCTACCTTTTGTGAAGTTAGTTTCTCTTCTTGAAATTCTTTTCCTTAAACCATTTCTTGTCTTGGCCGAAAAAGAATCTAGCTATCCTAGAGAAAATTTTAATAGCTTTACTCCAAGGAAATAAGTCTCTATATTTATTTCCTAAATTCAAGGACTTTGATGTGAATAAAGTTCACATTTAATTTTTAGCTTGTGTTCCTTAGGATTTTCGAAAAACCCCTAGCTAGTAATTAAAATATTAGCTTGATTTTTAGCTAGATAGATGTTGCTATGGATAGGTGGAATTAATGAGTCCTTTTCCTAGTAGGAAATCTTGTTGATTTTAATCCTAGAATGTTAGCTAAAAATCTGGAAAAAAATTCCAGCAAGTGCCGCCACTTCTTGGAGGACTTTTAGCTCAATCCAAACTCGTTTAGGACTAGAGGAAATCCTATCCAAATCCTTGATAAAATCAGATTTTATTTTAACCCAAATTCAACTAGGATTTTCTTCCTTTTCGTAGATGAATTTCGGCAGCTTTGTATCAACATAAGCTCTCCGAAATTCCAGCCATGTTTAGCTACAATCCAACTCTGTAAATCCTAGCTCAAAACACCTAAATACTCCTCATCAATTCAGGGTACCTTAGCTGCACAAAACCAGAATTTTAGTCACACAAAAACACTGAAATTCGTCCAGCTTATGCACGGGAATTTCGGCAGTTTGCTGCAGGAATTTCGGTCCGCTGTTGTATTCCTAATCCAACCGAAATTCTGCACACAAAACACACCAAAAAACCCCAGCTGATCAAGCTATTTTCAGCACCCAAACCCCTCATCTTTTCTCTGGAAATTTCGATAGAATTACAGCAGCCTAAACAGCCCAGAATTTCTTCTCCTTTTGCTCAGCAATTTCGCACAGCTTGCACAGGATTTTTCAATCATCAAAACTCACTCAAACTCTTCCTTGTTTGGCCCAAAATTCTGAACACATTCAGCCTTCCTTTGAGCTGTATTTCGGCCAGCATAAAGGAGCAAATTACAAAATATTTTCCTCGATTAAACTCACCTAAAATCGGCTGTAAGGAGACACGCAACAAGCTGAAATTTTGCCTTTGCTGTCCAAGAAACTTAAAGCCATTAGGAGTCTTTCTAAACATCACCATCTAACCCTAAACCAATCTTCTCCAACTCTAAATCAAAGCAACCGTCTACCCTCTCCATTCTACACGAAAATTTCAGCAACATCTCTCTGCAAATTTTCGAAAACTCAAGACTATTCTAAGCAAAAGTCGAGCACACCTTAAGGTAAGCACAAATCCTTTCAACCTCTTGATACCGTTTTCTCTAATGATTCTTTTCTATTTATTCTACCCTTAAATCACGCCCCATAGAGATTGATTTCATCTTCTTCCTTAATTTTCGGTCAAGAGAAGCAAAGGAGGTAGTTTCTCTCTTCTTCTGAAGCGAACTCGGGACGATCACCATAGGAGCATCGAGACCTCATTACCCGGTAGTCGCAAGGTAAGGGAATACCCTCCCTTGATGCCGAAAGTAAAGTTTAATGGTGTTTATTAGCGAGATGAGCATGTGGTCGTAGTATATGATCTCTGGGGATTGAATAGTTTACTTGGAATTAAATATGGGATTGAGAATTATTGTGAAAATAAATGGGATTAGAGCATGTTTGAATTAATTGAGACCCTGATCATGATATTATATGGTTTAGATCTGGAGGATAATTGAGGAAAGCCAACTGTGAATTTATCACGTTTATCTGAGGCATACCAAGTAAGTCCTTGCATAAACTCTTTTATTAAATGTTGTGATGGTAAGTCCTTTTATAAACTGTTTTATTAAAGGTTGTGATGGCAAGCCCATGTTGTGAAGCTTTGTAAAGCTATTGTTAAACAATGTTTGCTTGGGTTGTAAACGTGGGTATTTATTCTTTAAACGGTTTTGTCAAACTAATGATTTTATCAAGAAAACTATTCTTTCGTCTAAATTTTTTTAGAAAACCTTTTTAAGAAAACCACGTTGTACAAGGCCATGGTATGAAAGTGTTTTGAATCAGGAATTGACGGATATGTTCGTTGAGTACACAATAAGGGTATGCTAACAATACTAGTCTTGGAGAGCAAGCGTACGTCTTCTGGCAGGAGGCCACCTCCAGAAGATAAACTCTGCTTGAAAAGGCGACAGTGTTGGTTGGTCAGGTCAGTCTGAGCTAGCATTATACCTGAAAGGTATTATTTTATTTTCCCGACATGGACACCCGGATGGTTTTGTTGGGTGTAGAGATGGAGGAGTATCTCACCTGGTGGGCTGTACACTCACATTGATCAGAACGCCCAACGTGTGGTAATCTGGTCTGGACAAGGTGCACAAAGTGTGGTGCCTTTGCCAATTTGTTCTCATGGAGCACAACGTGTGGTGACATGACTTTTATCCGAGTGGAGGATTTGTTTTGTACAAAGTGTGACAACGAAAAAACCCACTCCTTGCGAAAAGAGATTGTTTATGACTTGCCAAATTATTTTTATAAATGTTTTACACTTTGCATACACGAACTATTTAAAACACAATGTGCACATACAGGACTTACTGAGATTTATTCTCACTCCGTTTTACATCATGTTTTCAGGAGATAGACTGTGCTGAGTCAACGGGGCATGTAATAGTTGAAGCTTTTGCTATTTTCTCTATCCGTTCTAGGAGACATTTATTGCTTATGCTTCTAAACAATATTTTTATTCTGCTTTGCTCCAAGTTGAGTCTGATGTAATAAGAGTATCTCTTTATTTATCTAAGTTGATCCTTTTGGAGATTGCCTTTATATTTTTTACCTCGTTCTAAAGACCCCTTGTCCTAGGGATGGGGCGACATCCCCGCCCTATTAGGGTACATAGTCGTGGGGTGTTACAAGTGGTATCAGAGACATGGTTTAGGCAATTACTTGATTTATGGGGTTCTATTTTCTTAAGTATTCTGATCTGGTGCTAATTTTTTTCTTTTGTTTATAGGATGGTCAAAAGAGTCGTTGTGGTGTAGTGGTTAGAGCCTTAGGATTAGTTCTTGAGGTCTTGGGTTCAAATTCCATCATAGGGAGACCTGATAGTTCCATGGGGTGGATGGTGGAACTGGCCTCTGACGACTCTGATACCTCTGTTGAAACAAGGGAGAGACGAACATAGAAGACCAGCAGTTTTTACTCTTTCTTTCTTTGGGAATTGCATACTTTTGTTTGTTTATCTTTTTCTTAAGGGAGCATGTGGCTCATAGGGCCTATTAATCATTTTGAATAAAAAGGGTATCGTATGAGATGACCCTTTCTTTTCTGCAAAGAATGGTTTATATGACAAACATTAGTTTCGTTTAGTACTTGATTTATCTCTGCACGTTATCATCACTTTCTCTTTTAATGAGTACATTGCTATCAACTGATCATGCATCTAAGCATATTCTTTTCTCCTTTGATGAGTATCTGACCCTGAGTGAATGTGATTAAGATGGCACCAAGACGCCGAACAGTTGTGCATAGAAAAATGGTGCAGGAGAGTGCATTTTCCACCCCGGAATTTGAGCAGGTGCATCGTTCCACCCCCGGCGTGGAGGAACACCTGCCACGTGAGCAGGAATTGGCTTTGGAGAGGTCACGGGATGTGACCATGGGTTAGGCTTTTGACAAGATGGCCTCGATCCTACAGAACTTGACCAAAAGAGTGGACAAGGTGTCCAAGAAACCACCGCGGGGAGAGGATGAGGCTTTGGAGCGTTTCTTGAAGTTCCAGCCTCCCACATTCCAGGGGGAGGTGGAACAGGAAGAGAAAGCCGAGCAATGGATTGAGCAGATGGAGGACATTTTCGCTACTCTGTAGTACCCGGAAGAGAGGATGGTGAAATTCGCTGCTTTTCGGCTGAGAGGACCATCCCGAGCATGGTGGTAGCGGGTACGGTGTGATTGGGATAAGGAGGAGCAGGAGTGGACCTGGGACGATTTTACGGAGGCTTTCCGGGCCGAGTACATTCCTCGATGGGTGGCTGAGAAGAGGGAGGACGAATTCCAGACCCTCAGGAAGGGAGGCATGACCGTGGCCCAATATGCAGCCCGATTAATGTAGTTGTCCAAGTACTGCAAGTGCTTGGTAGACATGGAGCAGAAGCGTACCCGTTAATTCGTGAAAGGGCTAAGGCCAGATTTGAGGAAGGCATTGGCTCTATCACCGCCAACGTCGAACACCGCCGCAGTGGACGCAGCTTCCCGGATGGAGAACGAAGATCGGCACCGACTGGTGAACCGTCCCTTCCAACCAAGTCCTCCACCTATGAGGCCTTCAGGCAATAAGCGACCTGCGGCCTTTATGCCGTGGGGAAATCGGGGTAAGCAGCCTCGAGTGCCTATAGCCGGATTAATGCAAGGCAGCCTAAACTACCGACTGTGTGGGAAGCGAGGCCACACCGAGAGAAATTGCTGGGGTAGTGGGGGTGTGAGAAGGTGTTTCAACTGCGGAGACCCAGGACATATGAGGAACGTCTGCCCCAAATCCTTAAGGACTGAGCAGACCACGCCGACCCAGCCAATAGGAGGCAATAGAGGTGCCGCTGCGGGACCAACCAGAGCGGGAGGCCTGAAGCCCCAGGTGAAGGCCAAAGTTTTGCCTTGAACCGAGAGGAAGTCGGAGCGGACGCCGCCGTAATGGAAGGTAACCTTTCTATCCAAGGTTGTCTTGTTAATGTTCTGATAGATCCAGGATCTACACACTCTTATGTAAGTAAAGTATGTGCTTCACGTCTGGGCTGGGAAGGAAGTGAGCTACCTTATACCCTCGTAGTCAGTTCCCCCTTAGGAAAGGTGGTGGAAGCAGGCAAGAAAATGGGAAGTTGTGGAGTTGAGGTTGGGAAGGAGATTCTGGAGGCCGACCTTATAATCCTGGCCATGGACGGTTATGACTTGATCTTGGGCATGGACTGGTTGTCGAAGCACGGAGCTCGTGTGGATTGCAAGATTAAGACAGTGCAGTTTGTGAGACCTGGACGGGATGTAATTGAATTCAATGGTGAGCGAACAAAGGAACTGAAATTTCTTATTACCAGAGCTAAAGCCCGGAAGTTGCTCAAGAAAGGATGTGCTGGATACTTGGCGTATCTCCTAAACAAACCAAAGGACCAGTGTACCTTGGAAAGTACGGAGGTAGTAAAAGTCTTTACGGATGTGTTCCCTACGGAGCTCACTTCCCTACCCCCTGAACGGGAAGTTGAGTTCACCGTGGATCTGATTCCCAGAGCAGAACCGGTATCCAGAACCCCCTACCGGATGGCACCGACAGAGTTGAAGGAGTTAAAGGAGCAATTGGAGGAATTGCTAAGGCAAGGCTACATTCGGCCGAGTACGTCACCGTGGGGAGCCCAACTGTTGTTTGTCAAGAAGAAAGATGGTACCTTGAGGCTATGTATCGACTATCGGGGACTGAACAATCTAACGATCAAGAATAAATACCCTCTACCCTTGATCGATGAGTTGTTTGATCAACTGCAAGGTGCTGCTTATTTTTCGAAATTGGACCTACGACAATGATACTATCAGGTGAGGATCAAAGAAGAAGATATTCCTAAGACTGCATTCAACACATGGTATGGCCACTACGAATTTGTAGTAATGTCGTTCGGTGTAACCAACGCACCGGCAGTATTCATGAATTTGATGCATCGTATTTTCCAACCATACTTGGACAAGTTCGTGGTTATATTCATCGATGACATTTTGATCTACTCCAAAAATCTGGAGGACCACGCGAAGCACTTAAGGTTGGTCCTAGAGAAGCTGAGGGAATTCAGGCTTTACACTAAGTTCAGTAAGTGTGAGTTTTGGCTGAGCTCAGTGTCTTTCCTTGGCGACGTGATATCCAAGAAGGGGATCAAAGTGGACCCTGCTAAGGTAGAAGCTGTAGCTAATTGGAAACAATTGGAGAACATTACTGAGATACGGAGTTTCCTTGGGCTAGCCGGGTACTATCGGCGTTTCATTAAAAACTTCTCTACTTTAGCTTCACCGATGACATGACTGTTGAAGAAGGATGTCATTTTTGCTTGGAGTGAGAATTGTGAGAAGAGCTTCCAAGAACTTAAGAGGAGGTTGATTTAAGCTCGCGTATTGAGTCTACCCGAGGCTGATAAGCCCTATGCACTCTATACAGATGCATCTAAGGAAGGACTAGGAGCTGTGCTAATGCAGGAAGGGAAAGTCATAGCTTATGCATCTAGGAAGCTAAAGCCGCACGAAGTTAATTATCCCACGCATGACCTAGAGCTAGCAGCTATAGTGTTCGCCTTGAAGAAATGGCGACATTACTTATATGGTGCGCAATACGAGGTTTTTACGGACCATAAGAGTTTGAAGTACATCTTCACGCAAAAGGACTTGAATCTCCGGCAGCGTAGGTGGATGGAGTTCCTGGAAGAATATAAGTGCCCTATTAACTATCATCCGGGTAAAGCGAATGTTGTAGCAGACGCTCTAAGTCGAAAGGTGAAAATTAGAAGTAGAGATGATCGAATGCTTTTCATCTTGACAAGGTCTGATAAGCTGTAGAGATGATCAAAGCCAATTAGAAGTAGCGCAGAGTAGACAAAAAAGTTATACGGATCGACGTATGAGAGATTTGGTATGTACTGAAGGGGATCATGTATTCTTGATGTTGGCTCCACGACAATTGGGAATCAAAGAACTAGAAAACAAATTTGGCATTTAGGTACGCGGGACCATTTCCTATTGTCAAGAGGATCAGGAAAGTAGCCTATCAATTGGAGTTACCAATAGAACTTTAAGTTATTCATGGCATGTTTTATATATCCCAACTTCGAAAATATGTAGTTGATCTTGCCAACGTTTTGAATAAAGAACCCATTGAGATGACTCTAAGCTTGATGACTAAGGAAAAGTCTATTAAGATCTTGGAGTATACTGAAAAGGAATTGCGGATGAGAAAATTCCATTTGTACAAGTATCGTGGAATCATCATCTTGATGTAGCTTGGGAAACAAAAGTGAAGATGTTGAAAATGTATCTAGATTTATTCCAAGTGTAAGCTAATTTCGAGGACGAAATTTTTGTAAGGAGGGGAGAATGCAACACCCCACCTTTTAACTTTTGATTGGAGACTATTGGTAATAGGATGAGAATTTGTATCAATGTCCAGAACAAAAGTTAGTCGGTGTAATGAGACGAATATTTTGGTGGAATAATATTTTATCGGGACTTGGATGTAATTAGTAGATTTGTTCTATCCGAACCCTAAATTTTTAGAAGGCTATTATTATTAACAAAATAAGAATTTAAGGGTACTCTGAAAAGAGAAATTGGTCAGTGCGATGAAATACACGTTTTGGTGTGAATTATGCTACCTGGGGTATCGGGGGCATTTTTGTTATTTTGACCATGCCGCTACTTTGATTGCCAATTTGACCAAATAGAGAAATAATTGAAGAGTTTAAGTGTAACCAATGGATTCAGTGGAATTTTTGTAGTTGAATGGTGAAATAAAATATTTTTCCGTTACAGACCCGATTTTGGTTATTTCTAAAGAGAATAGGAAATCGCTATTAAAAATGGTATGTGTGGCATTTTATGAGTGGTAGTCCATGGACATGTGGCAATTTAAGAGAGGTTGCATGAGGAGTTCATGCAAGACACATGAAATTAAAGGATTGCAAAATAAATGAAGAATGATGTGTAATTTTGTGATTGGAACACATCACTCGTGGGCTAATTTGCTTAAGGTCTTGAGCAATATAATTAGCTAATATTTGGACCAAGATAAGATAAATAAATGGCTATAAATTAGCTAAGAATTTCGATAGCCATGGAAGAAGAAATAAGGGAATTTTTGTGGAGAAAATAAAAATGTTGGTGTGTAAGAATTTCATTGGAACACATCTAAGTATATCCACCATTCAATTAAACCACAACAAGAAATGGAGGGCCAAGATGGAGGCTAAATGGTGGTTAAGAAAGGATTTTAAATAGCCAGAAATTTTAAGCCAAGAGGCAGAAAAACCAAGAGAAAAAGAAAAATGAGAGAGAAAGAAAGAAGTGTGTGTGTGTTGTTGGTGAGCTCTTGGTATTGTTGCAGTAAAATCACACCAAATAGCATCCAATACAAGGTAAAACCCAACCTTACTTGAATTAAAGTTGTTGTTGGGTGAATGATGAATATGATGATGTGAATTTTAATATAAAATCATGACTTTCATGTATTGATTTCAAATCACAGCTAAGGTTTGTGAGCTTTTGTGTATGAACTTATATATACTAGTATAAGTGTCGGCTGCCTAAGGGCCTTTGATTGATGTTTTATGTGAGGAAGAACTGAATAATTATGGTAGTTTCAAGGCTTATTTTTGGTTGAAGAGGTGATGATCAAAGTAGAGTAAAAATGGAATTTACTTGGTTGGAAAATTGACTATATTAGCTTTTGATTAGAAGAGATGAATTTGTGTTGAATAAGTGTGGCTTTTATGAGCTATTAGAAATCTTGAAATGCAGAATTAAAGATAATTTGAAGGAGAATTGAATGAATTAATGGTTCTAAGGTGTTAAAGATTAAATGAGGATAAACGAAAGCATGAATAGTAAAAGTGAGGTAAAATTACTGGGGCTATTTTTGCCCCGTATAGTGCCTCGGGAACTAGAATTCTATAAAAGTCTAGTACAAAATTAAATTTAAGAGTCTTACGGTCGTTTTGGTATATTATAGACCAAAACTAGAGTTGTGGAGTGAAAGTTATGTCCGAAACAAAATAATGTGTCAAAACAGCAAATTTTTAGAATTTTTCTTAGAACATGGACGAATTTAAGGATGATTAACTGTGTGAAATTGGATGAAATAATTGGGGAATTATGAAGTGAATCCCTTCTTTATGAAGGGAGAAGGATGTGGAAAATGGAAAACGAAAGAATCAATGAAATGACAAAAAAAATGACGTGAACAAAAGTTGAATGTTTTCCTTAATTGTTGGCCCTGTCAGCTAACTGTAGACTCCATTCCACTAACTGTCAGCTAAGGGTCAGTTGG
Organism: Voacanga thouarsii; assembly: GCA_026120185.1. Classification (NCBI taxonomy): domain Eukaryota; kingdom Viridiplantae; phylum Streptophyta; class Magnoliopsida; order Gentianales; family Apocynaceae; genus Voacanga; species Voacanga thouarsii. Next base: position 1,703,253 of record JANUWF010001093.1, on the reverse strand, counting down.
ACGTTAGCTTCCCGTCGGGCACGTTGGCCAACTGTTGGCTATTTTTTGGTCGAACACAAATTAACCTGAAAACGATGTTTGGTGTAGGTTGAGCGATAAACGACCAACGGAACTTTGAAAACGGTAGAGAGGGTGATTGAACGGCTGTGTACAGAAAGGGTTACTTAGGACATGAGATGAGTTCATTGGATTTCTAAAACCCTTTTGGAAGCTAGTGTACTTTGTTTATCCATGAAATGCTACATTTTATACCGTTTTGGAAATTCCTGAATATGTTTAAGGTTTATTTGAGCAAGATTTGTTTTATGCCATTTCGGGCTTGAATGAACTTCATAATTGGTTTGAAAATCTTCTTGGACAATTAAAGCATGAATCTGTGAATTTAGTTCTTGTTGGATTAAATACTTGGGATTTTTGAAAAATGGTAAATTTTGGAATCAAGTATTCATAAATTGACTGAAATGCCCTAATTGAAATATGTTATGGAAATGTGTTTGGATACTTTGAATTTAATCCTCTCTTGGGATTAGAATTCTGGATTTCTTAAAATAAGTTCCTTTTGAAATCGAGTATTTGGAAAATGATCCAAATGTTCTTATTGGAATGTTTTATGGAAACCTTTAGAAACGGGTGTTTGGTAAATGACCGAAATACCCTTATTCGAACTTTAATGAATACTTTTCAAATAGGTAAGGGTTAAATGACTTGAATACCCTTGGAAATTACTTTTGTAATCAAGTACAAGAAAATGACCCAAAAACTACTAGAAACTTATTTTGGTGTATGAAAAGAACTCTTTAACCAATTTTGGCATGGTTTTAGAAAATGATCTCTCATGATGAGATTGACTTTCAAAAAATGACTTTTGTTCCTTGAAATTATTTTCTTAGCCTAATGTGCCTACGGAATGAATTGATTAGCTCTACAGAGTCTATGTGAATGATGATTTGACTTGCGAGTCAATGTGATCAAATTCTAGAAAAGTGTTGTTTTGCCCTAAAAATATTTTGATTTGAAAATCTTGTAGGATCAGATAACTTTCTGGCCTGATCAGTTAGACAGGGTTGGTACTATTAACATTAAGTACTCAGTGTCGACTTTGATCTTTTGTACTCGCTCATGTTAGAGATAAACGACTCCAAGTAACCCGATCAGTTCTGGGGATTGTTTTACCCCAAACAAAGCGATATGATATTGAGAAGAGTCGTCCTGGCTAGCCATTTAGCACCTGGCAATTATCGCGTCTGTGAGCGCTTCTTGATTTTGAGTCATTCACTAGATACCAGGTAGGGACACTCGGTGCATTCAACTTCTTGCCGCCTCGATAGTGATTGAGCTCAGGATTGGGACCCCTGGCTTATGGCGGAAAGTAAAAGATTGTGTGCTGTGGTACACTTGGTATGCTGCGGTATACCTGAGCAGAAGTACACTGCGATGTTCTTATTCCGGCGACACACGGTTGAGTTCTGGGGGCTGTGGTCTCAATACAATGATAAGTGGCATCGAAGGTAAGGACCATGGGATTTGCATACATGCCGACCTTCTATTGGAGAAATGCCTGTGATTTGAAAACTGGGGCAATGATTTGAAATCTGAAAAAAAGTTTACAAAAAACAATTGAGTTCTGGATAAACTCGTCATTAGAGAGTTTTAGAATTGTTTCTAGTGAACAAATGATATGTTTTTTTCATAAAAATTTTATGTACCCTATTCTTTCATAAAGGACTATCACACACGGGACTCACTAGGTGATTCGTCACTCACACGTATGTTTTATCCTACCCTTTATAGGATCTAGATCATTTTTCAAAATCATGTTGAAATAGGATAAAGAGTTCAGTTCACACATCAAAACATGTTTCCAAAAGTATCCAAGTCATTTTCCCCATGCTTTATCACAAAAATCATTTCCAAGGGTATTCAGGTCATTTTACCAATAATCGATTTCCAAAAGACTTTCTGAGGATATTCAGGTCATTTTACCCTTAGCTGATTTGAAAAATATTCACAAGAGTTTCGATAAGGATATTTTGGTCATCTACCGAATACCCGAGTTCCAAAGGTTTTTATAAAATATTCTAATAAGGACATTTTGATCATTTTCTAAATACCCGATTCCAAAAGGGTACTTATTTCAAGAAATTCAAAATTCTAATCCCAAAAGAGGATTAAATTCAAAGTTTCCAAACATATTTCTATAAAATGTTCTAATAAGGGCATTCTAGTCAATTTATGAATACATTATTCCAAAATTTACCATTTTTTGAAAATCCCAAATATTTAATCCAAAAAGGGCCAAATTCACAAAATTAATGCCTTAATCATCAAGTAAGGTTTCCAAGCCAATTATGATGTTCAATTGAGCCCAAAATGGCATAAAATAGTTCTTGCCTAGATAAACATTAAACATATTCAAAGATTTCCAAAATGGTATAAAACATAGTATTTCATGGAAAAGTGAAGCACACTAGCTTTCAAAAGATTTTAGAAATCTAAGGGACTTACCTCGTGTCCTAAACAACTCTTTCCGTTCACAGTCGTTTAACCTTCGTTTCTATTGTATTTGACGTTACGTTGGCCGTTTATCGTTAAATCTACACCATGCATTGTTTTCGGGTCAATTCGTGTTTAGCCGAAAAATAGCCGACGGGGGCCAATAGTTAGCCGACGAGGCTGATGGTTAGCCAACAGTCAAGAAAAATGTTCAATTTCCGTTCTCGTCGTTTTTTCATCATTTGTTCGATTCTTTCATTTTCCTTTTTTCAAATTCTTTCTCCCTTCATAAACAAGGGATTCAATTCATGTTTCCCCAATTATTTCATCCAAAATCACATAATTAATCATTCCTAAATTCATCCATGTTCCAAGCAAAATTCTGAAATTTTGTTGTTTTGACACATGATTTTGTTTTGGATATAACTTTCAATCCACAATTCCTATTTGTCTGTATGATATACCAAAATGACTGTAAGACTCTTAACTTTAATTCTAAATTTTCTATTTTTAGATTTCTTGTGAAACCCCAACTAAAACTAACCCTAGAGTAAGGGGGTCAGGATGCATATCATATTTTCTTGCATGCATAAATATATTTTTGAATGATTTTATGTGCTTTGGAGTTGTGATTTATAGTCTAGAAGGCTTAATTGTGCTTGTTGAGTAGGAAGGGCAAAATGGTAATTTTTCTTGAGGTGGAAATAGGGATATAGCTTGAGGATTAAATAGGAAAAATATTTGGGAGAGAAAATAAGAGCAAGAGTTGTTGTGGTTTAGTGGTTAGAGCTTTGGAATAAATCCTTGAGGTCTTGAGTTCAAATTCCATCATTTGAGTTTTAGCATGATTAAATTTTATTTTAGATAAGTAGACTATTTTCGGCCCTTGCTTGCCATAGGGAGGAGTAGGAGTGTTGTCCTAGAGAAGGCATGAAAGGAATGTCCTAATCTCACTCCTGTGCCCTACAAAAATTCTTAAGGGATTCATACCATTTTTGCTCTCTAACTTACCTTAATTCTTGATCAATTAAGTTGCTCAATTTATCCAAGCCATTTTCATTTCCAGAAAATTCCAGCAAGGTTCTGTGATTTTGGAGCTTCGAAAATGCCTCTTGGAGGAGGAAATTTTAACTGAAAACGGGAAAGAAGTTATGGAAGGTTCCCAAGAGAATTAATCTCTATAGTTGAACCTTCAACCTCCACCCTATGAGTGATCATCTTCTTCTTATAGCAAATTGGAAATTTTTCCAGCTTCTTACTCAGTCCAGCTTTTGAAACTTCAGCCATCTTTCCCTCTCAAATGCTGCCAGAAAAATAGCCAATTTACTCAGCTTGAAGACTGAAAACTTTGGCAAAAAACCAGACTACACAAAAGCTGTGCAAACTAAGAAAATTCCTGGGCAGTTTTCGCAGCTTGGTAGGCCAAGAACCAAGCTGTTTCTTCCACCTTTCCAACCAGCAATTCAACTCCGTCTTTCCTCCATAAAGAAGGCTAGAAACCAGCCTTAAATAACACTCCAATACCCCTTCAAACCTTCTGCAAGTCGGCTGGAATATGGCAGAAAAATCTGCACAAAAATTCCAGCAAACCTCTTAAATGAACAAATAGAATTTCCAACCTTGTTTTTTCTTCAACCTTGTCCGAAACTCACTCCAATTTTCTGTGAAACCAACCTTAGTCAGCCATGGACTGAACTTCATCATCTCCTCCATTGGTATGGTCGAATGAAGCTCCACGGCTACCCCTTAAATTACTCCATCAATCACTTTAATCAAACCTTCAATTGGAATCCAAAATTCCAGCAAATTACTCCATGAAAACCTCTATGGATTCAACTTCAAACAACCAGAAAAATATTCCACACTTATCCTCTAAATTTCAGCCATTCTATAACCCATTCAAACATCATTCATCTCAACAAAATCCCAGCTAAACCAGTCGGCCATTGAAGCTCCCAAAGACCTCCATCAACCAAGGTATTCTTACCATATTTGCTACCATAATTCACTCCCTAAATTACTCCCTTTGAAATTCAAACAACTAGCTTTCCTTCTTCTCCCAAATCTAAAAATTCAATCACCAGAATTTCCCTACCCATTCGGCCAACAACATTTAGCAGAATTTCGTCCAGCTCTCCTCCATTCTCTCTAACTTTTCAAGAACACCAAGAACACACACCGCCATTCTCCAAGCCTACGACCTCTCTAAACACCTTCAATCTTTTCCAAAAACTCCAGATCACATCTACTCACTCTCTAGAATCCATTTCTACAATTTATAACATCAAACGCTGAAATCAAGGCTCCACTTTCAGATAAAAAAACTAGAATTTTCTTGAAGACTCAAGAACACTCTCAAGGTAAGCATGAACGATTATGTTCAACTTCCTTCATCTTTGACCTTTAATGGAATATACTAATAAACTCTCTCTTTCTCTTCTCTCTCTCTCTCTCTCTCTCTCTCTCTCTCTCTCTCTCTCTCTCTCTCTCTCTCTCTCTCTCTCGGTCGAAATGGTTACTCCAAGCATAGCCATTTTCCTTCTTCCTCCTTGGACAGATCAAGCCTTCTAAGCGTGAGGATCCTCTTGGGACTTCTTCAAGGTAGTCATCATTCAAGTAAGCCTCTTCAATCTTCTCTTTAAATTCTAGATTCATGTCTTTTGGATGTTGTTAGAAAAGGATGGATTATGGTTGGAGATTGAGCATGTGTTTATGTGATGGAGTTGAGATTGATGCATGAGAATGATTTGTCTTGGTTGAGTTTTATGATGTTTTAGGGTTGGTTGCATGATCTTCATGTCGTGAGTTAGTGTGGATGATTAAGCATGATAGATATTATGTCACCTTTGGTGAATAGGATTTTATGTTCTTATATCCTTGTTGAAGCCATGAATATGATTATGTTTAGTGGAGTATGGATCATGTGTTGGTAGATATGGATCTATGCTTTTGTTCATGATTTGGATGGTTTGTTGATTGGTATAGAGTGTATGTTCATGATTATGGTTAGCAATAGGAATTATGATCATGACCTTGTTGTTCCTAAGCTATTTAAGTTAGACAATTTTATTTCATTAATAAAAATTAATACTATATATTTTCTTCTAAAGATTTCGAAACCCTAGGAAGATTTGGAATTGGATTGATATATGAAACAATGATATTTTAGCCAAATTCATGATGTCCTTTATTACAAATAAAATATATAAATATTATATATAATAATATTAAATAAAGCCTTTTATATAAATAGTCATGATAGGTAAAATATTAATCTTGTAAGTCATATATTCATAAATACTAATAAAATTTACTTACTAATAATTTTATTTACAAATTATTTTCTAACCATTAATTATTAATAGATTATTATTTTTAAATGCTATCATCTAGGACTTAGGACCCTTCATCAAATAAACCCTAGTTTATTTATAATAAGATTTAAACATACGACTTATTAGTAACCATTTCACAAACCCTAGTTATTTTATTATCAAGCTAGATTTATTCTATAAAATTCTTTTTGGCTTCTAGCCTTAAAGTTTGGGACACTAGGGTCATGATTGTAGTAAGTTGAGCTAGGACTATTTATGAAAGTAAATTTTAGCTTGAGTTTAATTATAGCTTATGTTTACCCCAGATGGGGTTAGGTTAGCTTATGGGGATCTTTGATTTATCTTAAGCACAGGATCAGGTAAACTCCTGCATAAAACTTGTTTGTTGTAAAAGGTTACAATGGCAAGCCAAATGCGAAGTGTGTGGACACTCTTTTTTTTTTTTTTTCTTGTAAAGGCAATTGAGGATTGTTTCCTTTCTTATTTCAGTCAAACAAACTATTTGAAAATCATTAAGCAGTTTTTCTCAAATACTAAAATCTTTCTAAAACCAACTTTGACTCGGACTTTAGAAACCCTTAATTGCCATTTGCAAGTAAAGCAATGTTTTATCAGTTTTCTCCCAAGTAGGACAATCAACGTTGAATGCTTAATAAAGGTAGGCTAGTAGTACTAGTTTTGAAGAGCAAGAGCGAGTCTTCTAACAGGTGGCCACCTCCAAAAGATGAACTCAACTTGGAGAAGCGATAGTACTACTTAGTTATGATGGTCCGAGCTAGCAAGTTTAAGTCATGTGGACTGTGTGTTGCCGGAATGGACAACCGGTTTTGTACGGGTGTAGAGAAGGAGGAGTATCTTACCCAGTAGGCCGATCACCTAGCTTTTGTTAGTCTGTACAAAGTGTGGCATTCTGACCGTTATACGATCTTGGGGCCCAACGTGTGGTAACCCTTGGCTGCCCATTTGAGTGGTTGGTTTTAGTGTGCACTTGTGTGGTTTGAAAGGAGGAAAATGCCACTCTTTATTTTGATCCTTATCTCTTGCTTGCCAGCACTCTCTTATGAAATGGTTACAACTTGCATATACCAACTGTTTTACCTGAACACTCAAAGCACACACAAACTTATTGAGATTTTTATCTCATCACCCTTTTTGTCATGATTTCAGGTCGATCCTACTGTGGGGATGAGTAGCTATTTGTTGCCTAGTTTAGAAGATATTATGTTATTTCTTTTATGTAATGCTTTGAGAGATGAGAGTAAACAATTTATTTTGGATTTGTTCTTGAATTTTTGTGTTGTAATAAGTTTTAATTTCGATGTATTGTTATATTTTTGTTGTATGACCTAGTTATAAAGACCCCTTGTCCTTTGGACGGGGTGACATCCCCGGTTCTGTTGGGCCTAGGTTGTGGGGTGTTACAGTTCTGGTCCACATGACTAGCTACTGGGCAAAAACAGCCCCAGTAGTTTTCTGATTTTTTTTAATCCATTTCCACAAAACAACTTCACCTACTTGTGCTTGTTGATTCATAAATAACACCTATTTAACCCTTAATCCATTTCAAATAACCTTAATTCTTGAGATTTTCAGGTTCAAGAAAGCCACTAAATTCTTATGCAAATAACATATAATTAACATCAACGTTCAAAAACAAATCATAATCCATTTTCTTTAACGTTTAACCCCATTTTTATCCTAACTATACCATCTTTCTTCTCAATCATGAACAACCCTTTAAATCACCATTCAAATACCCTTATTCACCATACAAAATATACCCTATGAATCCTTTATCCAACCGATACACACACTTGCACACACAAAGTCTCACATAGTACACAATAATCATTTTAATCATCACAAATCTCACGTTTTCATGTTAAAATTCATATCAAAACGATCACCGTAATGAAATCTACAACCTTAATTCTTGAAGTATAGGACTTTACCTTATGTATAAGGTATTCTAGCTTGAATTTGCTCCAAGAATCTCCAACTTCTTCAAGAACAATATTTTCTCTCTCTTTTTCCAATTTTTCTTGATTTTCTTTTCCTTTTCTTCCTTATTTCTTCCTCCCTTCTTCATTTAAGCTCTTGGCCAGTTTTCCCACTGATTCCATCACTATTCGTGGTTAAAATAATGACCAATAGGATTGTTCTCAATTAAATGAATGGTGGCTACTTTACATGTGTCGCTATCTCGCATTTTCTACATTTTTCTTAATTTTTTTGCAAAACTAATTTAAGAAGCCTTGCATGCATGAATATTTCATGTATCCTCTTATTATTTGACACTTCCTTGGCCACCAATCAAAAGAAGCCACATGTCCCATTTTTCAACTGCATTTCCCTATTTTCTTCAGAAATAACTAAAATCAGGTTTGTAATGGAAAAATATTTTATTTTGCAATTCAACTTGAAAAATGCCACTAAATCCATTGGTAACACATAAATTCTTCAATTCCTTCTGTACTTGGTCAAATTTGTGGTCAAAGTCGCAAACGCCATCAAAATGTCGAAAATGCCCCCTATACCCCGGGTAGCATAATTCGCACTAAAATGTACGTTTCATTGCACTGATCATTTTCTCTTTCCAGAATACCCTACAATTCTTATTTTGTTAATAATAATAGCCTTCTTAAAATTTAGGGTATGGGTGGAGCAAATCCAATAATTACATCCAGGTCTCGACAAAATTTTATTGCACCAATGTATTTGTCTTAATATACCGATCAACTTTTGTTCTAAATATCGATATAAATTCTAATCCTATTACAAATAGTAGCCAATCAACAATAAAAAGGTGGGGTGTTGCATTCTCCCCTCCTTACAAAAATTTCATTCTCGATATTTAGCCTACACTTGGAATAGTTCAGGTACATCCTCAACATCTTTGCCTCCGTTTCCCAAGTTGCATCTTGTACAAGATGATGATTCCACAACACTTTTGCAAGAGGGATTCTCTTATTCCGTAGTTCCTTTTCATCATACTCCAAGATCTTAATAGGTTTTTCCGCATACCTCAAGCTTGGAGTCATCTCAATGGGTTCTTCATTTAAGATACGGGCAGGGTCAGCCACAAACTTCCAAAGTTGGGATACACGGAACACATTGTGAATTCCTTGAAGCTCTATAGGTAACTCCAATCGGTAAGCTACTACCCCAATCTTCTCGATAATAGGGAATGGTCCTATATATCTAGGCGCCAATTTCTTCCCTTGTCTATTAATCCCTACTTGTCATTATAGAGTCAACTTCAAGAATACATGCTCCCTTTCAACAAACTTCAAATCTTTTCTATGTTGTACCATATAGCTTTTTTGTTTACTGTGATGACACCAACTTGGTTTTGATCAGCTTCACTGCTACCGAAGCTTTTTGAGATCAAAATCATCCTGTTCACCCGTTCTCCATCCTAAACTTTCCCAATATAATGGGGACTGACATTTTCTTCCATATAAAGCTTCAAACGGGGCCATTTCGATAGTCAATTGATAACTGTTATTGTAGCCAAATTCTGCATATGCTAAATTATCAACCTACTTGGTTCCAAACTCTAGAGCGCAAGCTCATAAAATATCTTCCAAAATCCTGTTTACTCATTTAGTTTGTCCATCCATTTTGTGGGTGCACTACTGTGCTGAACTTTAAAGTTGTCCCGTATCTCTATTGCAACTTAGTCCAGAACTTTGAAGTAAATCTGGGATTTCGATATGATATAATGCTAGAGGGTACTCCGTGGAGTTTGATTACTTCCTCCATATAAATTTTGCGCAACTTCTCTAGAGAATCCTGTTGATTGATAGAGATGAAATGAGCGGACTTAGTCAGTTGATCTACTAGTACCCATACGGTATCTTGCTGTCCTGCTGCCATAGGCAATCCTATCATGAAGTCCATAGTAATTTCATCCTATTTCCATGATGGAGTTGTAACGGCTGCAATAATCCTCTAGGCAGTTGCTGATTGGCTTTCACTTGCTGACAAGTTAAGCATCGAGCTACAAAATCTGAGATATCCTTCTTTATACCAATCCACCAATAATATTGTTTCAAGTCCAGATACATCTTTATGGCTCTTGGATGGATAGTATATTTACTCCAATGTGCTCCTATTAAAATGTCTTTCCTTATTGCAAACTATTTTGGGATACAATACTGATCTCGGTAATAAATGATTCCATCAATGCCCCTTTGAAACTCATCTCCTCCTTTATTTATCTCCTTTCGCACTAACTTCTGCAACTTTTCATCTTTATCTTGCTCTTCTTTCAATTGTTTAGGAAGATAGGTTGAATGGAGATATTACTCGGATTTATTTCTCCGTCTACAGTAAATGTTTCCAATTCTGGAATTTGTAACATCCGAAGAGTTGATAAATTTATTTTCCTACTAAGAGCATCTGCTACGGTGTTTCCTTTCCCCAGATGATACTTAATTGGACACCAAAATTCTTCCAAGAACTCCATCCATTGGCGTTGTCTTATATTCAAATCTTTCCGAGTAAAAATATACTTCAAACTTTTGTGATCGGTGAAAACTTCAAGCTCAACTCCATATAAATAATGCCTCCACTTCTTGAGGGCAAATATAATAGCTGCCAATTCTAGGTCATGTGTAGGATAATTCTCCTTATGGGGTTTCAATTTCTTAGAGATATAGGCTAACACCTTTCTCTCCTGCATCAACACTCCTTCCAATCCTTCTTTTGACGCATCCGTGTACACCTCATAAGGTTTATCCATCTTTAGCAATGCCAAAATAGTAGCAGAGCTTAACCTCTTTTTTAGTTCTTGAAAACTTTTCTCACACTTCTCGGTCCACAAATAAGGAACTTTCTTTTGGGTGAGTCGAGTTAAAGGTAATGCTATCTTAGAGAATCCCTCAATAAATCTCCGATAATACCCTGCTAATCCCAAGAAACTTCGAATTTTAGTTGGAGTCTCAAGACGGTTACAATTTGTCACCACCTCGACTTTTGCAGGATCTACTGTAATCTCGTCCATGGATATCACATATCCCAAGAATGCTACTTCCTGCGACCAAAACTCACACTTATTGAATTTTGCATACAATCTGGCCTCTCTTAACTTTCCCAATACTTTTCGAATGTGTTGTTCATGTTCTTGGGGATTTTTAGAGTATACTAGAATGTCATCTATGAATTGTTGGGGATATTCCCTAGAGTCAATTTGTACTTATACTATTGTCATTATGTTTTATATAATAATATGAGGCTTTCCTTTCCATGAATAATGAGTTTTGTTTTGTTGGTCATCAAGTACGTGACTTGATAGTAAAACCCTACAATGAATACAATGACTATTATAAAACTGTCCCTGATCGATTATTATTATTATTGGAATAATAATAAATTAAGATTAGTATGTTTGTGACTTGATGGCTATATTTTACTGGCCGTGGATATTTGTGATATCGAGTCAAGACATAAATAAATATTAGAGAATATTGTATTGGACATGACCCACTGTGAGAGTACTTCATGGAATATGTCATAAGTACTTTCTAGCCATAATAATATTGAAAGTCCTTCGACCTAAATTCATCATAGTTTCCTACTTGATAAATTCTATATTTTGACATTGTCTAAAGTTGTCTTTAACAAGATAATAAATTAGACTACTGTTGGATATAGAATAAATCAAGGAGAAGAATATGATTGATTGTGAAGGAATTTGTCCCTCTCAGTTATGGGAGAGATATCCATGGGCCCCTTGATAAGTTAGACTATTAAAAATGCATGGTCGTGCTCAAATATATCAATCTAAGATATTGATATCATTTGTTTGAATAGTCTACTATGAAATCAAGAAATAATTGATTAAGCTTAATAAGGATTACATGCTCCGTGCCTTATGCTTAATCTGGATATCGTGTGATAAAAGGACTAAATATAAAATTATGGTTTGGTTCAAAGAGATCACCGATCTTCATTTAACCTGGATAGTTATAATGTTTTGCTAGAAACCGCTTATAACTTGTGGGCCATTTAAATATGATTTAGGCACACTGCCAGTGTTAAATGAACCTATAGGGTCACACAATAAGCAAACTTGTTAGGTTATTTTTCTAGTGACTAAGTTCGATGAATCTGGAAATATGTCTAAGTTAATCGTACTTAGAAAATTTACCAGATATAATGAATCTGGAAATATGTCCACATTCGATGTATCTGGATGATGTCCAGATTATAAGAATCTTGACTCGGTAAATTAATTAGTTAAATTACCGAGATAATGGCAGAATCTTATCATATCAGTTTTAATTTAATTTGAATTTAAATTAGAATATGATAAGATATTATTAGGGTTGGACTCTAAGAGGTTCGGGGGTTTTTAAGAAAACCCTAGCCGTCTTTTCAATAGTCCAATTTTTCGATTGAGAACATTCGTGCCATTCTCTACCAGAAAAGAAAAAAAAAAACCTCTCAAACCCTAGGCGCTAGCACTCCCCGGGTGTCGAGTGAGTTCGCGGTGTGTATCCGATAGAGGACGTTCGCATACTGCAGCGTCTGGTGATTGTTCAGGTTGAACGTACAACAACGCAACTAGAATCGAAGGATTTCGATTACAGCAACTAGAGGTAATTCTTAAACCTTAGATCTTCTTAATCGTTTACTTGGGTCCTCGGGAGGGATTCGTGGATGTTTTCCACGTTTAGGAGTCCACGAATTCTAACATGAATATAACCACAAAATTATCTAAGTACGATCGGAATGTTCGATGCATCAAGTCCATAAAAACAGTAGGGGCATTGTAACACCAAAATGCATCACTACAAACTCAAAATGCCCATATCAAGTATTAAATACTATTTTTCGGTGTATCTGCTTCCCGAATCTGGTCCTGGTAATATCCTTGCCTCAAGTCTAATTTCGAAAAACGTCCATCTCCTTGCATTTGGTCAAACAGTTCATAAACCATGGGCAACGGATATTTATTCTTTGATGTCACTGTATTCAACCTATAGGCAATATGCCCTTTAGACTAGTTTTCTGATGAAAATATCGAATATGTTAATAAAAGAATTTATTTGTTAGAAATTGTTTGTGAAATAATTTTCTTTATTTGTGTACATTTTCATTTGGAACAGACTCATTGTGTGTAAATAAGTAATCCATGTGAATGGTGGTCTTTCACAGTAAGGTATGGATCATGGGTTATTTAAATACATAAACAGTTGTTCATAACAGATTGATGAGAATTGGAATCTCATCATATTTAGGTTATTATGTTATAAATTCCAAATGGGGAATGGCTTACCCATAGTGTGAAACCCCAGTCAAAACCAACCTTAAAGTAAGGGGGTTGGGATGCATAGCATATTTATTTTCATATTTAAATATATTTTTGTATGATTTTATGTGCTTCGGATTTATGTTTTATAGTCTAGACGGCTTAATTATGATTATGGAGTGAGAAGGGTAAAATGGTAATTTTACCTTGAGGTGAAAATATGGAAATAGCTTGGGAATTAAATATGAAAAGCATTTTAGAGAGGAAATAAGAACAAGAGTTGTGGTGGTTTAGTGGTTAGAGCTTTGGAATTAATTCTTGAGGTCTCGGGTTCAAATTCCATTATAGGAGCTTTAGCATGGTTAAATTTTATTTTTGCTTGGGAAGTATCATTTTTGGCCTTAGTGGTAGTTGGAGTAGGGTAGAGATGTAGTCCTATGAGAGACATGATAGGAGTCTTCAAATCATACTCTTTTGCTCTACACAAAATTCCTAAGGGGAATTCATTTCCTCTTGATCCTTATTTTTTTCTATTTCTTAATTCAATAGTTTGTTCATTTTGTTCAAGCCAATTTTATTCTAGAAAAATTCTAGAAATGTGTGATGGCTTTGAAGGTTCGAAATGTCTTAGTAAAAGACATCATATGGACCGAAACAATTGAAGAGGGGGAAAGATTTTAAGTGAATTAAATTCCATAGTGAACTTTCTAAAAATTCACTCTAGCTAGGTTCATTTCCCTTCATACTTAGAACTGAAAATTTTCCTGCTTTGTGTGCCTTCAAGGTGACGAAATTCTAAACCATTATTCCCTCCCAAATGCTGCCAGAAAATGGCCCTTTTGATCAGATTGAAATCTGAATTTTCCTGGCCATTTTCGGACTGCACAAATACTGTGCAAAACCAGAAAATTTTCTGGGCAGATTCGCAGCTTTGGAGGTCCGTAACCAAGTTGTTTTCTTCCAGTTTTTGCTCAGCACCTCAACCGTGTTTTTCCTCCATGAAGTAGGCTGGAAACCAGCCTTGAAAGCCCCAGAAATTCCCCTCAAAGCCTCTGCAAATCACCTGGAAAAGGGCAGCCGAAAACTGCCCAGGAAATTCCAGCCTTGCGAAAATGCTGTGCAGAATTTTGTCCAGCTTTGTTTCCTAACTCAACCCTAGCTGAAACTCCATCCTTTTTCTGCACAAACCACCCTTAATCCTCCATTAACTGAACTCCATTGTCCTCCCCAAGCTTCTGCACGAAAATCCCATCATGGCTGCCAAAAAGATTTCCAAAAAAATTCTGCAATCATGCCTTGATTTGGATACCAAAATTCCAGCCACCATGATTTAACAACTTTCCATAAAATATACCTCAAACAACCAAACCTTCCCTTCACCATTAGACTTCTCAATTTTGGCCACCATTACCCTCCTTCAACCAGCTTTCATCCAGCCAAAATTCTGCACCAGCAGTCGGCCATGGCAGATTTTCAAGAGCTCTTCCATAATCAAAGATATTTTTGAATATTTAGTTTCCAAATTTGCTTCATAAAAATATTCTCCAAGGATTCCAAAAACTAGCCTTTCCTTTTCCCTTCCAAACCAGAAAAACCATCTACCTAAACCCTATAGAAAATCGGAAACCCTAATCCTCATAGAATTTCGGCAACCTCAATCCAAAAGCTCTCTACTCTCTTCAACCTTTAAGAACACATAGTACACCAAGAACACATACTCCTTCCTTTCACCTAATACCTCTCAAAATCACTTCAAACTACCTCTAAGAATTCCAGATTTCATCTATTCATTGCTGTGAGTCCATCCGTACCATTTTTAACATCAAACTCCAAAATCCAACTTGCACTTTTGGATCAAAAACCAAAAATTTTGTGAAGGCTCAAGAACACCTTCAAGGTAGGATTATTCAATCATCTTCATCTTCGCTAATCTTCAATCTCTAATGAATATATATATGTTTAGGCATGCAAATGAGCCTTCTTTCTCTCTCTCTCTCTCTCTCGGCCGAACCACTCACTTACTTGGCCGAATGGTTTCTTCTCCCTGGCCATTCCTCTTTCATCCCCTTTGGACGGATTTAGGCATCTAGGGCTTGAGATTCATTCGAAACTACTTCCAGGAATTCATCAATCAAGTAAGCCATTTTAACCCTTCTTTTAAATTCTAGATTCATGTCTCTAGGATGATGTTGATAGAAGATGGATTGCGGATAAGATTTGAGTATATATTGTTGAGGTTGAAGCATGAATGTATGTATGAATATGAAGGAGATGGGATTTATGCTTGGATGGATTATCTTTGTTTATTGTATGATGATTTGAGGTTTAATGCGTGTCTCCATGTCATAGGTAGTATTTGTGATAAAGTATGCTAGGGATTATGTCACCTTTGGTAAATAGGATTTATATTCATGTTGGATTGTTGAAGCCATGATCATATTTATGCTAGTAGGGGTTAGATCATGTCTTGATAAATTTAGATCTATGCTTATATGCATGATTTGGATGATTTGATGAATTGAAGGATTGTATATGTCCATGATTGTGGTTAGCCATAGAAGAATGATCATGATCTAGTTGTCCCTAAGCTAATTTTTATTTCATGAATAAAATATTTCATAATGGGGTTTTGCTAATAATTTCCAAAAAACCCTAAGAGGGGTAAATTTGGATTATTATATATAATAAGGATATTTTAGTCAAATAAATAATAGCTTTTGCTAGAAAAATCAAATATATATATATATATATTATATATAAAATGATAATATCAAATAAAGCCTTTTTATGGAAATAATCATAATTGGTAAAAATTTATTACTAAAAATTTAATTAATATCTTTTAATCAAAACCAATTAAAAATTTATTTATTATCTTTTAAGCAAGACTCATTAAATTTATTTTCAACTAATTTTAGTTATCAATTATTTTCTAACAACTAAATTATTAATAAATCGTTATTTTACCTAATTCCACCTAGGACTCTTCATCAAATAAACTCTAAATCTTTCTTAGCAAGATTTAAACCTTCAACTTATTAGTACGTATTTCCCAAAACATTAATTATGTTAAATATCAAATTAGGCTTAGCTTATAAACCTATTTATTTATTGTTTGGCCTTAAAGCTTGGGACACTAGGATTATGGTAGTAGTAAGTTGAGTTGTTTTAAATTGAGAAAGTGGATTCTGGCTTGAGTTTGATTGTGGTTTGTATTTGCCCATGCGGGGTTAGGTCAGCTGTTGGAGACCTTTGTTGTGAGCATGGATCAGGTTAACTCCTGCATAAAACCTGTTTGATGAAAAAATGATTTTTTTTTATGGCAAGCTAAATGTAGAGTGCATGGTCACTCATTTCTGTAAAGGCAATTGAGGATTATTTCCGTTCTAATTTCAGACAAATAAATTATTTGTAAAATCAATGGGCGGTTTTACTCAAAACCTAAAATTCTTTCTAAAACTAGTTTTGCCCCAAACTTTGGAAAACCTTAACTGCCATTTTCAAGTGGAACTATGTTTTGTTCATTTTTTTTCCGAAGTGGGATACGTTACGTTGAGTACTCAACAGGGGTAGACTGGTAGTACTAGTTTTGAAGAGCAAGAGTGAGTCTTCTGGCAGGAGGCCACCTCCAGAAGATAAGCTCAACTTAGAGAAACGTCAGTACTACTTAGTCATGCCGGTCCGAGCTAGCAGTTTTTATTTCAGTCAAGTGACTGTGTTATGCCGGAATGGACACCCGGTTGTTGTTTGGGTGTAGAGAAGGAGGAGCATCTTACCCGGTAGGCCGATCACCTACCTTTTGTCAGTCTGCACAAAGTGTGGCATTCTGACCGGCAGTATGCACAAAGTGTGGCATACTGACCATGTGGACATGGGGCCCAACGTGTGGTAACCCATTACCACCCTTTTTGAGTGGTTGATTTTATTGCACCTGTATGGTTTGAAAGCCAAAACGCCACTCTTGTTTTTGAGCATCATTCATTGCTTGCCATTATTTCTTTTGTCAGTCTGCACAAAGTGTGGCATTCTAACCGTTGTATGGTTATGGGGCCTAACGTGTGGTAACCCATGACCACCTTTATGAGTGGTTTATTTTATTGTGCACTTGTGTGGTTTCAAAAAGAGGAAAACACCACTCTTGCTTTTGACTAATGTTTATTGCTTGCCAATATTTCTCTTATACAGAATTCACACTTTGCATCCACGAACTGTTTTCACTGAACACCCAAAGCACACACGGACTTACTGAGATTTCTGTCTCATCTCCTTTTTACCATGATTTCTGGTCGATCCTGTTCTGGGGATGAGTAGCTAGTGTTATCTTCCTTGGAAGAGAATGTTGTCTTTTATTTTTATGTATTGTTTTAGGGAGTTAAGAGTGGGTGATTTCATTTATGGATTTGTCTTTATTTTGGAAATTCTTGGATTTATTCTTGGGTTGTAATAAATTTTAAGTTAAATTATATTTTTTTTTATTATTGCGCCATTTTATTCATGTGACCTAATTATAAAGACCCCTTGTCCTTTAGACGGGGCGACATCCCTGGCCCCGGGCGGGCCTAGGTAGTGGGGTGTTACAAGTGGTATCACAGTGTTTAGGCAATCAGTTGATATTTTGGATTTTTATTTCCTTAGGTATTTTGATCTGGTTCTAATCCTTGCATTTTGTTTATAGGATGGTCTAGAGAGTTGCATCGACTGTCAGAGACTGGCTCGCTTGTTGCTAGAACCCACCTGCCCCATTACCAGTAGCAGATCCTCCCTTTTCTGACTTAAAGACAGAGCCTAGGGGAGGTTAGTTTTTGAGTGAGGACGAGATGGAGCATGAGCCGCCTATGCTAGATGACCCGGTTGTTGAGGCAGAGATGGAGGTTGATGGGGGCATAGGTGAGTACGATGGGGATGATGAGGGTGAGGTAGATGAGCTTGGTAGTGAGGGTGAGGGAGATGAGGAGATGGCTGAGCTGAGTGAAGGGGAGATAGATGAGTTTGGGGATGAGAATGATGATGAGAGTGAGGAAGAGATGGATGGGATCGGGGAGGAGGATGAGGATGCGATGGAGGCTCCTCGGACCCCAAAGATAGGTGAGTTTGTTAGGATTTTTACTTGCTATGACCTCAAGGAGTCTAGTGATGAGGGTTATAGGCTGAGGAATGGAGTTACCCCGGTATTAAGAGAGCTTAGGCAGCCCGCTTTAGGAATGGAAGATAATGGGAAAGGGAACCTAGAAGAGAAACCTAAGAGGAGTGGACTTCGATATGGACTGGGTGTAGATGCTAAGTTAAGGAGAGAGTGATTGTTTGACCTGTACGACTCGGAAGACGAGAGGCCTGCACCTAAGGGTGCGCTTAGATTAGCTTTGGATGAGTTTTATGAGGCAGCTATAAGAGCTAAGAGGGGCAATGAGGGTGATTTAGGTCAGCCAAGTGAGAATGCAGGTTTTGCGAGGGATTATGTGGGGAAACCCGATAGCTTTGTGGGGTGGCTCGTGGAACCAGACTCCGACGATCCAGATGCCTCTGCTAACTCTAGCAGCGAGGAGAGTGTAGAAGATTAGCAGTATTTGCTCTCTCTCTCTCTCTCTCTCTCTTTTGGATTTTCATTCTTTTGTTCATCTATTCTTTTCAAAAAAGCATGTTGCTTTTAGGGTTCGATTATTTTACCGAAAAAAAGGGTATCGCATATAATAACCCCCTTCTTTATGAAAGCATGATTTTATGAAAAGCATGAGTTTTATTTATTGCTTGGTTTTCTCCTAAATAACATCATCAAATTTTCTTTTAAAATGAGTAGATATCATTATTATCTGATCATGTACAAAAACTTGCATATGATTCTCTTTTACTAAAACCTGAATGTGAATGCATGCCAAAATGTTTTAAACTTGAATGCATACACTCATTATCTGGGCATGGTTGAGAATGGCACCCAAGGGCTGTGTAGCCACATTAACAGAAGAGTTCTGGAAGCAGAGCCTATAGCACCAGAGTTTGAGATGACTCAAATGCCGTCACCTAATCATGGGAATGAGAACGAGCTAGATTCGGAATGGGGGTCTGAAGCACAGAATGATGTGTCGATGGGACAGGCATTCGGTAAGATGGCGGAGGATCTACAAACCCTGAGGGAGCGGAGGGTCCCTAAGGGAGAAGATGAGGCATTAGAGCGGTTTTGAAGTTTCAGCCGCAGTCTTCTAGGGTAAAGTTGAGCAAGATCAGAAGGCAGAGCTATGGATCGAGTAGATGGAGGATATATTTACAACGCTCCAATACATCGAGGAGCGGATGGTGAAATTTGCAGCATTCCATTTGAGAGGCCCAGCTCGGGCATGGTGGCAGTAGATTTAAGACCACAGGGAAATGGTCGAGCAGGAATGGACATGGTCCAGTTTCGACAAAGCCTTCAGAGCTGAGTACATCCCTCAGTGGATAGTGGAAAAATGAGAGGACGAATTTCAGAATTTGAAGCAGGGAGGCATGTCAGTGGCCTAGTACGCAGCACGGTTCACCCAGCTGTCGAAGTACTACAAGAGGTTAGTGGACACCGAGCAGAATAGGACAAGGCAGTTTGTTAAAGGATTGAGGCTGGAATTGAGGAAGGCATTGGCACCTTCTCCTCCAACGACCTATTCAGGGCCCGTAGACGCAACTACCCGGATAGAAAATGAGGACCGCAGCAGAATGGCAACAAGGCCTTTCCATCCGCCAAGGCAACCGCAAGGACCTTTCCAGAGGTAACAATCCAACAAGTGCCCTACCAACCAGGAGTAGGAGACTCGGGAAGGCTAACATTGTTGCTGATGCACTGAGCAGAAAAGTCGGTATGGCCAGACTAAGAGCGTAGGAGATTCAAGTGGTTCAGGATGTGTTGAACAGAAGTGTGGAAAGTTGAATTCAAGGTATTTGAGGCCGTTCCCGATAAGGGAAATGATTGGACCGGTAGCATATCGACTCGATTTGCCGGATGGGTTGACGGGAATTCATGATGTGTTTCATGTGTCATAATTGAAGAAGTACAATGCCGATCTCGGTCATGTTATGAATAATGAGCCGTTACTGTTGCAACCCAATCTGAGCTATGTGGAGAAGCCCGTGCGAATATTAGACCGCAGTATCAAGAATCTCCGGAACAAGCAGATACTGATGCTAAAGGTTCAGTGGGAGCATCATGGCACGTGAGATGCCACATGGGAATCAGAAGAGTAGGTTAAGCGGAAGTATCCCAATCTGAAATAGAAGTGCGCCAGAATTTCGAGACGAAATTTTTCTAAGGAGGGGAGGATGTGAAACCCCAGTCAAAACCAACCTTAGAGTAAGGGGGTTGGGATGCATAGCATATTTATTTGCATGGTTAAATATATTTGTGTATGATATTTTGTGCTTCGGATTTATGTTTTATAGTCTAGAGGACCTGATTATGATTATTGAGTGAGAAGGGCAAAATGGAAATTTTTACTTGAGGTGAAAATATGGAGATAGCTTTGGAATTAAATATGAAAAGCATTTTAGAGAGGAAATAAGAACAAGAGTTGTGGTGGTTTAGTGGTTAGAGCTTTGGAATTAATTTTTGAGGTTTTGGGTTCAAATTCCATTATAAGAGCTTTAGCTTGGTTAAATTTTATTTATGCTTGGGAAGTATCATTTTCGGCCTTAGTGGTGGTTGGAGTAGGGTAGAGATGTTTTCCTATGAGAGACATGATAGGAGTCTTCAAATCCTACTCTTTTGCTCTACATAAAATTCCTAAGGGGAATTCATTTCCTCTTGATCCTTAATTTTTCCTATTTCTCAATTCATTAGTTTATTCATTTTGTTCAAGCCAATTTTATTCTAGAAAAATTCTAGCAATGTGTGATGGCTTTGAAAGTTTGAAATGTCTTAGTAAAAGACATTATATGGACCGAAACAATGGAAGAGGGGGAAAGATTTTAAGTGAATTAAATTCCTTAGTGAACTTTCTAAAAATTCACTCTAGCTAGGTTCAATTCCATTCATGCTTAGAACTGAAATTTTTCCAGCTTTGTGTGCCTTCAAGGTGACGAAATTCTAAAACATTATTCCCTCCCAAATGTTGCCAGAAAATGGCCCTTTTGATCAGCTTGAAATCTGAATTTTCCTAGCCATTTTCGGACTGCACAAATACTGTGCAAAACCAAAAAATTTTCTGGGCAGATTCGTAGCTTTGGAGGTCCGAAACCAAGTTGTTTTCTTCCAGTTTTTGTTCAGAACCTTAGCCATGTTTTTCCTCCATGAAGTAGGCTGGAAACCAGCCTTGAAAGCCCCAGAAATTCCACTTCAAAGCCTCTGCAAATCGCCTGGAAAAGGGCAGCCGAAAACTGCCCAGGAAATTCCAGCCTTGCGAAAATGCTATGCAGAATTTTGTCTAGCTTTGTTTCCTAACTCAACCCTAGCCGAAACTCCATCCTTTTTCTGCACAAACCACCCTTAATCCTCCATTAACTAAACTCCATTGTCCACCCCAAGCTTCTGCACAAAAATCCCATCATGGCTGCCAAAAAGATTTCCAAAAAAATTCTGCAATCATGCCTTGATTTGGATACAAAAATTCCAGCCACCATGATTTAACAACATTCCATAAAATATACCTCAAACAACCAGACCTTCCCTTCACCATTTGACTTCTCAATTTTGGCCACCATTACCCTCCTTCAACCAGCTTTCATCCAGCCAAAATTCTGCACAAGCAGTCGGCCATGACAGATTTTCAAGAGCTCTTCCATAATCAAAGATATTCTTGAATATTTAGTTTCCAAATTTGCTTCATAAAAATATTCTTCAAGGATTCCAACAACTAGCCTTTCCTTTTCCCTTCCAAACCAGAAAAACCATCAACCTAAACCCTATAGAAAATCGGAAACCCTAATCCTCATAGAATTTCGGCAGCCTCAATCCAAAAACTCTCTACTCTCTTCAACCTTTAAGAACACATAGTACACCAAGAACACCTACTCCTTCCTTTCACCTAATACCTCTCCAAATCACTTCAAACTACCTCTAAGAATTCCAGATTTCATCTATTCATTGCTGCGAGTCCATCCGTACCATTTTTAACATCAAACTCCAAAATCCAACTTGCACTTTTGGATCAAAAACCAGAAATTTTGTGAAGGCTCAAGAACACCTTCAAGGTAGGATTATTCAATCATCTCCATCTTCGCTAATATTCAATCTCTAATGAATATATATGTGTTTAGGCATGCAAATGAGCCTTCTCTCTCTCTCTCTCTCTCTCTCTCTCTCTCTCTCTCTCTCTCTCTCTCTCTCTCTCTCTCTCTCTCTCTCTCTCTCGGCCGAACCACTCACTTACTTGGCCGAATGGTTTCTTCTCCCTGGCCATTCCTCATTCATCCCCTTTGGACGGATTTAGGCATCTAGGGCTTGAGATTCATTCGAAACTACTTCAAGGAATTCATCAATGAAGTAAGCCATTTTAACCCTTCTTTTAAATTCTAGATTTATGTCTCTAGGATGATGTTGATAGAAGATGGATTGCGGATAAGATTTGAGTATATATTGTTGAGGTTGAAGCATAAATGTATGTATGAATATGAAGGAGATGGGATTTATGCTTGGATGGATTATCTTGGTTGATTGTATGATAATTTGAGGTTTAATGAGTGTCTCCATGTCATAGGTAGTATTTGCGATGAAGTATGCTAGAGATTATGTCACATTTGGTGAATAGGATTTATATTCATGTTGGATTGTTGAAGCCATGATCATATTTATGCTAGTAGGGGTTAGATCATGTCTTGATAAATTTATATCTATGCTTATATGCATGATTTGGATTATTTGATGAATTGAAGGATTGTATATGTCCATGATTGTGGTTAGCCATAGAAGAATGATCATGATCTAGTTGTCCCTAAGCTAATTTTTATTTCATGAATAAAATATTTCATAATGGGATTTTACTAGTAATTTCCAAAAAACCCTAAGAGGGGAAATTTGGATTATTATATATAATAAGGATATTTTAGTCAAATAAATAATAGCTTTTGCTAGAAAAATCAAATATATAGATATTATATATAAAATGATAATATCAAATAAAGCCTTTTTATGGAAATAATCATAATTAGTAAAATATTTATTACTAAAAATTTAATTAATATCTTTTAATCAAAACCAATTAAAAATTTATTTATTATCTTTCAAGCAAGACTCAATAAATTTATTTTCAACTAATTTTAGTTATCAATTATTTTCTAACAACTAAATTATTAATAAATCGTTATTTTACCTAATTCCACCTAGGACTCTTCATCAAATAAACTCTAAATCTTCCGTAGCAAGATTTAAACCTTCAACTTATTAGTACGTATTTCCCAAAACATTAATTATGTCAAATATCAAATTAGGATTAGCTTATAAACCTATTTATTTATTGTTTGGCCTTAAAGTGTGGGACACTAGGATCATGGTAGTAGTAAGTTGAGTTGTTTTAAATTGAGAAAGTTGATTCTGGCTTGAGTTTGATTGTTGTTTGTATTTGCCCATGCGGGGTTAGGTCAGCTGTTGGAGGCCTTTGTTGTGAGCAAGGATCAGGTAAGCTCTTGCATAAAACTTGTTTGATGAAAAATGATTTTTTTTATGGCAAGCTAAATGTAGAGTGCATGGTCACTCATTTCTGTAAAGGCAATTGAGGATTATTTCCGTTCTCATTTCAGACAAATAAATTATTTGTAAAATCAAGGGGCGGTTTTACTCAAAACCTAAAATTCTTTCTAAAACCAGTTTTGCCCCAAACTTTGGAAAACCTTAACTGCCATTTTCAAGTAGAACTATGTTTTGTTCCTTTTTTTTTTTCCCATGTGGGATATGTTACGTTGAGTACTCAACAGGGGTAGACTGGTAGTACTAGTTTTGAAGAGCAAGAGTGAGTCTTTTGGCAGGAGGCCACTTCTAGAAGATAAGCTCAACTTAGTGAAACGTCAGTACTACTTAGTCATGTCGGTCCGAGCTAGCAGTTTTTATTTCAGTCAATTGACTGTGTTATGCCGGAATGGACACCCGGTTATTGTTTGGGTATAGAGAATGAGGAGTATCTTACCCGGTGGGCCGATCACCTACCTTTTGTCTGTCTGCACAAAGTGTGGCATTCTGGCCGGCAGTATGCACAAAGTGTGGCATACTGACCATGTGGACATGGGGCCCAACGTGTGGTAACCCATTACCACCCTTTTTGAGTGGTTGATTTTATTGTACATGTATGGCCTGAAATCCAAAACGCCACTCTTGTTTTTGAACATCATTCATTGCTTACCAGTATTTCTTTTGTCAGTCTGCACAAAGTGTGGCATTCTGACCGTTGTATGGTTATGGGGCCCAACGTGTGGTAACCCATGACCACCTTTATGAGTGGTTGATTTTTTTGTGCACTTGTATGGTTTCCAAAATAGGAAAACACTACTCTTGCTTTTGACTAATGTTTATTGCTTGCCAATATTTCTCTTATACAGATTTCACACTTTGCATCCACGAACTGTTTTCACTGAACACCCAAAGCACACACGGACTTATTGGGATTTATGTCTCATCACATTTTTACCATGATTTCAGGTCGATCCTGCTGTGGGGATGAGTAGCTAGTGTTATCTGCCTTGGAAGAGAATGTTGTCTTTTATTGTTATGTATTGCTTTGGGGAGTTAAGAGTGGATGATTTCATTTATGGATTTGTCTTTCTTTTGGGAATTCTTGGATTTATTCTGGGGTTGTAATAAATTTTAAGTTAAATTATATATTTTTTTTTATTATTGCGCCATTTTATTCATGTGACCTAGTTATAAAGACCCCTTGTCCTTTGGATAGGGCAACATCCCCGACCCCGAGCAGGCCTAGGTAGCGGGGTGTTACATTTAGTCAGTGAGTAGTCCACTCACTTCATGACATAAGCGTATTTCGAATATGTAGAATAGGACCTGTAGTACTGGTTTCTAAAAGTACTATATTGTAGAAACTTTGACTACTACTGCTATAGCGTGGACTAGTACTATACGACTTGAGTATGAGTTGGTGGTCTGGCGAAGCTAGAAGCATATGCTTTGATATGCTATAGTTGAGGTTCTGTTGGAGGGCCAATATACTTACATGTTGGGTATATGTGACTAGTTAGTTAAGACAGATTTGTACAAGATAGTTTCTACACTATATCGCCCCTTGTGGTTGTCCGGATTATCTAAATATCCAGGGCCCAAGGAAATTTGACTTGGATGTTTGCTTTAGGATTGCTCCCTTGGAAAGCGGACACACTCCTGGAAGTCGTGGATCATTGGACTAGAAGCCTAAGGATGGTAGATGTCATTTAGAGAGGTGTTGGTACACTTCTTCCTCTCTAAATGTACAGCGATGTGTAGAGGGGTATTTTAGTCATTTCACCTATAGGTCGAAGACTTTGCTAATGCAGCATTGTCCTTGTGGTCAATATTTCCTTATGGTGATATTAAGAAATAGTTAAAATGCAAAATATAGCTATTTATATAGTAGGGGTATTTTGATCATTTTAGTAGCCAAGGCGATGTGTCTTTTCGGTCCTTGGAATAGCCCGTAAGTCCTAATTAATTTTTGGGTTGAAAAATTGATCTCAGTTGAGAGGGTTTTATTTTATTCAGGAAGTCTAATTTATTATTAGACTAGAATAAAATAAATAGAGAGAAATTTATTATCTGGTTTAATTGGTTAATTAATTATTCAGGGCCTAGGTCCAGTTTCAATAATTAAAAAATTAACCGGGACTTAAACTAGAGAAAAATAATTAATACTTAATTATTTATTGGGTTATTTATTTAATCCCAAGGAAAATAATTAATGTTTATTATTTTGGACTTTTCGGGTCCAAGAAAAATAATAAATATTATTTTGGCCCAATAGTCTGGACCATAGGATTTTTCCGGACACAGTTCAGAAGAGTTTATGGTGAAGCTAAAATTTATTTTGTAAATAATATTCGTGTATTAAATCCCAAGAATATTATTTTTATTAAAATAATTATTTTTAGTTTCATGACTCTTGACTTTCTGTGTGAAATAATAAAATAAAAGAAAAAAAATAAAATTCTCAAAAAAAGACTCTTGGCTCTCTGTCTCTCTCGTGCCTTTTCTCCTTTTGGCTTTTAGTTTTGTTTTATATATGAAACCAAAGGAAGCCAACCGATGGTAGTAGGAGTGAAAAAAAAATGAGAGGCCTTTCTTATCCTTGTTCTGTGCTCACCAACATTGAGATTAGGCTGGATCATATTCTGTGAACTGGAAAGCCAAGCATTGCACCGGAGGAGAAGAGAGAGCCGGATGTTTTTGCACTGAAGCTTCAACCCACGGGAGAAGAAAGAAGCTGTTCTTGAGCTTCAATCGATTCAACCATATTCTTCAAGGTTTAAGGCTCCAATAGGTATGTTTTTCATGCCTCCATGCTGCTGCCATGGTCTGTTTAATGTTATTTCCTCCATTCTCATTCACTGTGAGCATGCCTTGTAATTTTCAAATTCCTTCACAACCCTCGAAAATCTATACACATTTGCAATGACCCATCTTTCTTCTTAACAAATAATATAGGTGCTCCCCACGGCGAAGTACTTGGTTGAATAAACCCTTGCTCTATTAATTCCTGTAGTTGTTTCTTGAGCTCCTGTAATTCTGTAGGTGCCATTCTATAAGGGGTCCTTGAAATGGGTTATGCTAATGGCACTAGGTCAATGGAAAACTCTACTTCTCTCTCCGATGGTAACTCCTTCAATTTCGCTAGAAAAACATCTAAATATTCATTCACAATAGGTTTATCTTCAGGCTTCTTAACCTCTCCTAGCTTGTTAATTACAGAAGCCAAGTATCCTGTGCACCCTTTCCTAATAATCTTTCGGGCCTTGAGTCCCGATACAAAAGTATTACTTTTTCTTCCAGCCTCACCTACAAAATCCAATATAGGTTTCCCAGGCCGATGGAAATGTACCACTTTATGCATATAATCAACTTGAGTATGATGCTGGGATAGCCAATCTATGCCCAAGATAGCATCATAATCCTCTATATGCAAACATATCAAATCTCCTCTTAATCATTCATCTTCTACCAAATCTTACAATCCCTATGTATTTTCTCACTATTCATTTGCTTTCCCAATGGTGTACTAACAATCATTTCATATGAAAAATTTTCCCCTTTTATCCTCATAGAATCAAGAAATGAATTGGTAACAAAAGAATGCGTGGAACTGGGATCTATCAATACCTTAGCAGTATGATAAAAAATAAGGAGCGTGCCTTCCACCACTGTAGCCTGATTGTCTGTCTTCTCTAATGCCACTACCCGAGGATTTACTTGCGGTTTAAGGGGTCCAGTTTTGGAGGTAGAAGCTTACCTTGGGTTTCTTCTTCCAAATCCTGGTCTCTGTTCTTGGCTGTTGCCTCTAGGTCGATTCCATCCTCCTATCCTTCATAGGTGAGGGCATCGAAAACTCTTTTAGCCTAGCTCTCCACAATTGAAGCATTTGAAGGAGGGCGGTCCTCCAACTGGGCCAGTCGGGTCTCCCTCCCTTTACATCTTCCCCTTTTTCTCCCACCGAGACCCTCCAAACCTCTTCTGATTCATACCCTAAAATCTGCCTCGGTTTCTCTCACCTACCTGCTCAATATCAACCATTTCTGTTCTAGAGGCCATCTATACTATGACGTTATAGCTAGTAGGGTCCATACTAGCTAATACTCTCTTCAGCTCTGGCCACAAGCCCTTCACAAAATACCTAACCCTATCTACTTCTGAATGGACTAAAAGTGGGCAATATTTTGGTAGTCTAGTGAATTCAGTAGCATATTGCCCTACCGTATGACCTCCTTACTGAAAAGTTTGAAATTCATCCTCCTTTCTTTCTACCACCCAAATGGGAATAAATTCTTTCTTCAAACTATCCTTAAAATCTGTCCACTCCCATTCTTGTTGATTCATCTCTCTTGCCCACCAATCTTAGGCATGTCCTTTCAATTGGAATGTCGCAAGCTGTACCTTCCTTTGCTTTGGATAGTTTAAAGCTACAAAAATCTTTTCCATATGTTTAATCCAATTTTTTACCTCCTGTTTTGAATCAAGTCACCCTTGAAAACTTGCGAGGGTGAAATTTTAGAAAGTGCTCAAGGGCTCGATCCGATTCAACTTTATTTTGCTGACTTTCCCTACTCATACCCTCATTCACCCTAGTATTCTCATTTACTTTGTCTCAGTTAGCTATTAGATCATATCAGCTACCTTTTGGAAAGTCTGAAACATGGGGTGGTCCAAAGTTGTAAGGTGGGGGCCTTCTGCCTGTGGTTCCTCTACCATTAGCTCAGGGTTAATTCAAGTAATCCACGATGATCGTCCAGAGGTCCATTTAGGAGGCATCTGTACAATTCATAAGATTTTACCAATATAATATATGTAACATGGCTCAAAAGCAATCATAAACATAAGCTTATGCACATAACAAAATATAACATATATTCATTCTCATTTGTCACAAAGTCAGTACAAAACATGTGTGCCACGCACACAGCTATATACACTAATCAAACAGTACATATCATACTATATATCTACATCTCATCCTCCTACTCGTCATTATTGCTGCCCGATACGGGAGGTCCTGAGTCAGTGAGACTGTGTAAGGCTCCGTTGCATCAACCTTCTCCTATATACCCTCATCTAGCTACAGCCAAGACAATAGCTCTGGGTCCATCTCTAAATCATTCTCAGGTTCCTCCACTACGGTACCTCTACCTCAGGTATCTCCTAGTCCTCTCCCGCATCAACAATCTCTAAGTCCAGTATCTCCTCCTCAAGTGCCCTAGGTACATCCAAACCAAACACCTCCTCATCATCCTCAAATAACACTGCACCATCAGTAATACTATCCTCCTCATCATCGTCATCGTCCTAATAGTGCGGCTCGTCACTATCATCAATCTTATCAGAATCACCACCCTCCTCCTCATGTGGTGATGATGTCCCTTTGGGAGTAGATGCCCCTTCCATACTACAGTCTCATGCAAACGGAGTAATGACGGGTACCACTGGAACAAACCTATTCCCAAAGAGATGGGGCGTATGATGGCAGCCAAGTCCAGGTCTTGTCATAATAAAATATCCAGGCACACCCACTCGAAAGATCTTCCTGATCTTTCCCTATTTCTTCACACTTGAGCTTTCACTTATCTCTTTCATTCTTTTATCACTACGCTCAACCATTGGGCACTTGCCCTTATCGTTCTTATCTACCATACCTACACAATAAAAGAATTCTATCAATTCCTATGACGATATCATAGTTCTATCAAACAAGGCTGTAATACCAATTGTAACACCCCTACTAAAGATAGCAATGGAAGTATATCAACACAGGGTGTTGCCCTGTCCAATTTCCCAAACAAGAGGTCATTATAATGAACATAACAGGGTAAATACATATATATATATATATATATATAATGTTTAGACTCAACAATATCCCATGCTGATGGCCACACATATACATATATAAAAAAATCTCATACATGCTATTTGTATCTATAACATAATATAGCACATGATCAAAAGGAAGCTATCTAGACCTAAACTGCCGACTCTATGGTATCGTCCATCTATCTGTACGTCTGCTCAGCTCTGGATCCTACAAAGGGTAAGATAAAAGACATGTGTGAGTGATGAATCACCCAATGAGTCCCATGTGTGCTATTGCTTTATGAAAGAATAGGGTATATAAAGTTTTTATAGAATAGCATATCATTTGTTCACTGCAACAATTCTAATACTCTATAAAGATGAGTTTATTTAAAACTCAATAATTTTTGAAAAACTTTATTCTGAATTTTAAATCATTGCCCCAGTTTTCAAATCATAGGCACTTCTCCAATAGAAGGTCGACCTGTATGCAAGTGCAACAGTTCTTACCTTCAGTGCCACTTATCATTGTACTAAGACTGCAGCCTCCAGAACTCAAATGTGCGTCGCCGGAATAAGTACACCATAGCGTACTTCTGCATAAGTATACCGCAACATACCTAGTATACCGTAGCACATAATCTTTTACTTTCCACTATAAGTCAGTTGTCCGAATCCGAATGTCAATCACCATCGAGGCGACAAGGAGTCAAACGCGCTGAGTGTCCCAGCCCGGCATCCAGCGAATGATTCAAAATTAAGAAGCGCCCGTAGACGCGGCAATTACCAGGTGCTAAATGGCTAGCTAGGATGACACATCTTACTGTCCTATCACCCTGTTTGGAGTAAGATAATCCCCAGAACTGATCGGGTTACTTGGGATCGTTTATCTCTAACATGAGCTAGTACAAAAATCAAAGTCCTTGCTGAGTACTTAACATTAACAGTACCGACCCTGTCTGACTGATCAGGCTAGAGGGTTATCTGATCCCACATAGTTTTCAAATCAAAGCATTTTGGGGGCAAAACAACACTTTATAGAATTTGATCCCATTGACTGGCAAGTCAAATCATTATTCACTTAGGCCTCGTAGAGCCAATTAATTCATCCTAAGGCACATGGCCAATAAAATAATTTTCGGGATCAAAAGTTGTTTTCCAAAAGTCAATCTCATCACGAGAGATCATTTTCTAGAATTATGTTAAAACAGGATAAAGAGTTCTATTCACACATCAAAACATGTTTCTAAGAGTATCTGATAGGGGCTGAATTAGTCATATGTTTTCTAGTTATTTGAGGTTCTTTTGTGATACATTTTTTTTAATAACTAGCCATATTCCTTCATATTTGAGATTTTACCCATGAAAAGATATTTTGTTCATTATTTTAGATTTTAAGGGTAAAACAAAGCAAAAACATCACAAAACAGAATAGAGGCAGTGTCAGCCAGGACAGAGGAACTGGCGCCGGCCATGTGCTGATGACACGAACTTCGAAGCGACAAAAAATTATTGAAACGAGACCGGAACAAAATGGAACCGACACCGGCTCCAATAGCCAAAGCGGCGCCAGCTGCACTCTGGCGAACATAGTGCTGAAAGCAAGAAAAAATCGGTGAATGATTGAAGAAACAGAACACAACTGGTGCCGGCTCCAGTAGCCAAGGCGGCGCCGGCTGTGCTCTGTAGTTAAGGTGGTGCTTTGATTTTTCTATGCGGTTTTTGGTAATCTATGGAGCTTTAGTATCTTCCTACTTCTACTCTGCCAAAAACCCTACACTGAGTTTAGGCACTTTTTAAGCCTATAAATAGATGGAAAACACAAGGGAAAATGGGAGAATTCATTGATCATTATAGAAAATCACTTAAATCAAAGGAAAAATTCTTCAATTCAAGGAGGGTTGTACAAGAAGGTCTTCAAAAGAAGAAGAAGAAGACTTGTCTATAAGTGCTTTCTTTTACTTTATTTTCTTTTTCTTGAACAATGGTGTATTAATTGTTTTATTGTAAGTTGACATTATTTTAGGTGTTCATGATTTTTAGAGTTATTTAATCTTTTGATTAATTGATTGTCTTCTTGGTATTTAATTACTTTGGTTGATTACGAGATTAATTGGTTGTTTCTTCCCATTAACTTGCTTAGAAAAGGGGTTGATGGTGGTTTTAATTTATTGATTGCATATTTGTTATCTCTTAACTTACTTGGAAAATGGGTTAATTGCTAAGAACTGATAATTAAAGGTTAATTGATGTCTGTCAGGAATGGATTCATTGGTTAATTTCATGTTTTAAGTTTGCTAGAAATGGAAATTTAATCCAATGATTGTGTTTAATGCATCTTTTGGGTAAGACTGGCTGAGACAGGAATGTGATGCTAAGTTATCTAGAAGATAGGGTTTTACGGATTGGAAACGAAGTGAGTCTATCTTAATCTTTCATGATGCCAAGAGAATGATTAGTTATGATAATGGTTAGGTACTTTAAGGTCATGTTTGTCAAAATAATAGTTTAAGTTACATACTTCTCCATCCTTGACATGTATATATTTTTATTTTTATTTTTATTTTATTTTCCTTTTTATTTCTTTTTCACTTTATAGAGTCAGTTAAACAATGAAAGAAGGGTGATTAATGTATACTTGTTCCTTGCGGATCGACATTCGTTTGAACCCTATGCTATGTTAATGATGAGTACGTTTACTCATATGTGTAATTTGGGGTTAACGTTTTAATTTAAACTTGATTAGGAATGTGCTTATTTTTGTATGATTTTTATACCCAAATAAAATACACACAATATCCGGGTCATTTTCCCCGTGCTAGATCACAAAAGTCACTTCTAAGGGTATTCAGGTCATTTTATCCATACACGATTTCCAAAAGACTTTCCAAGGGTATTCGGGTCATTTTACCCTCACCCGATTTGAATAATATTCAGAAGTGTTCCAATAAGGATATTTCGGTCATCTTCTGAATACTTGAGTTCCAAAGGTTTTCATAAAACATTCCAATAAGGACATTTGGATCATTTTTCAAATACCCGATTCCAAAAAGGAACTCATTTCAAGAAATTCAGAATTCTAATCCCAAAAGAGGATTAAATTCAAAGTTTCCAAACATATTTCCATAAAATGTTCCAATAAGGGCATTCCAGTCAATTTATGAATACTCGATTCCAAAATTTACCATTTTTTGAAAATCCCAAATATTTAATCCAAAAAGGACCAAATTCACAAAATTCATGCTTTAATCATCTAGTAAGGTTTCCAAGCCAATTGTGATATTCAATCGAGCCCAAAATGGCATAAAATAGTTCTTGCTCAAATAAACTTTAAACGTATTTAGGGATTTCCAAAATGATATAAAACATAGCATTTCATGGAAAAGTGAAGCACACTAGCTTTCAAAAGATTTTAGAAATCCAAGGGACTTACCTCGTATCCTAAGCAACTCTTTCCATTCACTGCCGTTTAGCCTTCGTTTCTACCATTTTCGACGTTCTATTGGCCATTTGTCGTTAAACCTACAACAAACATCATTTTTGGGTCAATTTGTGTTTGGCCAAAAAAGAGCCAACGGGTAGCTAACATCCAATCGACGTTCAGCTGACGGGGGCCATGTTCCAAGCAAAATTCTGAAATTTTGCTGTTTTGACATAGGATTCTACTTTGGACATAACTTTCAATCCACAACTCTGATTTGGCTATATGATATACCAAAATGACCGTAAGGCTCTTGAATTTAATTCAGCATTAGCCCTTTTGAGATTTCTTGTCCTCATGACTCGCTACTGGGAAAAAACAGCTGTAATAGTTTTCTAATTTTTTTAATCCATTTCCACAAAACAACTTCACCTACTTTGTGCTTCTTGATTCATAACACCTATTTTACCCTTAATCCACTTCAAACACAACCTTAATTCTTGAGATTTTTAGGTTCAAGAAAGCCACTAACTTCTTATGCAAATAACATATAATTAACATCAACGTTCAAAAACAAATCATAATCCATTTTCTTTAGCGTTTAACCCTATTTTTATCCCAACTCTACCATCTTTCTTCTCAATCATGAACAAACCTTTAAATCACCATTCAAATAGCCCTATTCACCATACAAAATATAGCCTATGAATCCTTTCTCCAACCAGTACACACACTTGCACACACAAAGTCTCATATAGTACATAATAATCATTATAATCATCACAAATCTCAACATTTCATGTTAAAATTCATAACAAAACGATCACCGTATTGAAATCTACAACTTTAATTCTTGAAGTATAAGACTTTACCTTGTGTATAAGGTATTCTAGCTTGAATTTGCTCCAAGAATCTCCAACTTCTTCAAGAACAATATTTTCTCTCTTTTTCCAATTTTTCTTGATTTTTCCTTTCATTTTCTTCCTTATTTCTTCCTCCCTTCTTCATTTAAGCTCTTGGCCGGTTTTCCCACTGATTCCACTGCCATTCTTGGTCAACATAATGGCCAATAGGATTTTTCTCAATTAAATGAATGGTGGTTACTTTACACGTGTCGTGATCTCGCCATTTTCCACATTTTCCTTAATTTTTTTGCAAAAATTATTTAGGAAGCCTTGCATGCATGAATATTTCATGCATCCTATTATTATTTGACACTTGTCCTTGGCCACCAATCACAAGAAGCCACACGTTCCATTTTTCAACTGCATTTTTCTATTTTCATTAGAAATTTCTAAAATCGGGTTCGTAATGGAATATATATATATATATATATATATATATATATTGAAATTCAACTCCAAAAAATGCCATTGAATCCATTGGTTACACTTGAATTCTTCAATTCCCTTTGTAATTGTTGAAATTTGCAGTCAAAATCACGGGCGCGGTCAAAATGACGACAATGCCCCCGATACCCCGGGTAGCATAATTCGCTCCAAAACATGCATTTCGTTGCACTGATCAATTTTTTTTTTTCTAAAATACCCTAAAATTCTTATTTTTATAATAATAATGGCCTTCCAAGAATTTAGGGTACGGGTAGAACAAATCCAATAATTACATCCAAGTCCCGATAAAATTTTATTTTACCAAAATATTCGTCTCAATACACTGATCAACTTTTCTTCTGGACATCAATACAAATTTCAATCCTATTACAAATAGTAGCCAATCAAAATTAAAAAGGTGGGGTGTTACAGATGAGTCGTCCTGACTAGCTGTCTAAAGCTTGGCAATTGTCATTCCTTGTATGCACTTTGTGAGTTGGGTAGTTCACGAGTTGGGCTGGATACCTGGCGTTGTTCTAACCCCTTTCTGCCTCGATGGTGATTGACGTCAGGATTAGGTCTCCTAGCTTACGGTAGCAAGGAAAAGATTTTCCAGCAACGCAAGGATCGAATACTGGAGGTTGCGGTCTTTGTACGATGACATGTGCAAGTTGGTGTGCTTATCCAGCGATGCACGGATTGAGTATTGGAGACTATCGTCTCATTACGATGACATGTGCAAGTGGGTGTACTTATCCAGTAATGTACGATTAAATGCTGTAAAATATAGTCACTGGCACAATAAGATCGTGATACCAAAGCGAAGCCTTATGAGCATTGCATATAGGCTGACCTTCTGTTGGAGAAGTGATTGTGATTTGGAAATTTTGGGCAATGTTTTGAAAGTAGAATACAATTTTCCAAAAATATTTAAGTTCTGGATAAACTCTTCTTTAGAGAGTTTTGGAATAGTTTCCAGTGAACAAATGATATGCTATTCGACAAAAGTTTTATGTACCCTTTTCTTTCATAAAGCACTAGCACACACAGGACTCACTGGGTGATTCGTCACTCACACGTGTCTTTTATCTTATCTTTTCTAGGATCTAGAACTAAGTGGACCTACCGATAGAATGATGATACCACAGAGTCGGCAGTTTAGGTCTGGATAGCTTTCTTTTTTATCATGTACTATATTCTGTTCTAGATAGAGATGGCACGTATAAAATTCTCTGGTGTATATATATGTGTGGCCATCAGTGTGGGATATTGTTAGGTCTAGACCTTATACATGTATTTATTCTATTGTTACCATTATAAAGACCCCTTGTTCTAAAAACTGGACGGGATGACACCCGGTGTTGATATGCTTACATTGTTGTCTTTAGTAGTGGTGTTACATAGGATGAGTAGGATTTCCTACTCTTCCACTGTGGGAAGTCTCATGTACGTCTTGTTGTGTACTAGGCCAGATATTTGCTTTGTTGTAGGCTTAGTTAGCAGAGATCAGTCAAACCCTGGTGAGGTTTATTGGCAAGCTGTAATGCATATTCTCAAGTACCTCAAGGGAATGAGAGATTATATGATGATTTACAAGATAGATGACCTGATTCCTACAGGATACACAGACTTAGACTTCTCGGGGAATAAAAATGAGAGAAAATCTACTAGTGGATATGTCTTCACCTTATCTGGATGAGCTATTTCATATAGGAGTATTAAGCAATCTTGCATTGCTAACTTAACCATAGAAGCTGAGTATGTGGCAACTTCGGAGGCATCCAAGGAAGCTGTCCGGCTCTGAAGTTCCTCACAGAACTTAGAGTCATGCCCCAGAGGGATAAGCCAATTGCATTGTATTGCAACACCATAGGCACAGTCTCGCAATTCAAAGAATCGAGGAACCACAAAAAAGGGAAGTATATAGGGAGGAAGTACCAACTGATATGGGAATTTTTTTAGAGATGGGAAGTCATAGAGGAACAGATAGCCTCAAAGAACAATCTTGCTAATCTATTCACCAAGCCTTTGTCTGAGAGAGTCTTCAAAAGATACTTAGACACTATAGGGGTGGGCACCTATGGACTTACATAGTCTTAGAGTGCAAGTAGGAGATTGTTGGAATGTATACCTACTAAGACTGTATTTATGATATAATTTTGATTAAATTAATAAAAGATTTATTCTCATTAATTGTTTGTATTTTCACATTTTATTTTGTGCACGATTTTGCTAAAAAAGAACCATTACGTTTAATTAAGTGATCTATGTGAATGCAAGTTTTTCACATGAAGGTATGGATCATGGATTACTTAACACATAAACTATTTTTCTTAACCGGATGATAAGAATGAGAATCTCATCATCATAAGATTTTTATGTTATAAATTCCAGATAGGAAATGGCTTACCTTTAGCCAGTGAGTAGTACTCTCACTTCATAACATAAGCATATTTCGAATATGTAGAACTAAACCTGTAGTAGTTGTTTCTAAAAATACTATATAGTAGACACCAAGACTACTACTACTACAACATAGACTTATGCCCTATGACTTAAGTATAAGTTGGTAGTCTAACGAAGCTGGAAGCGTATACCTTGATATACTATAGTTGAGGTTCTATCATAGGACCAATATACTTGTATATTGGGTATATGTGACTAGTTAGTTAAGACAGACTTGTACAAAATAGCTTCAACACTATATCACCCATTGAGATTGTTCGAATGATCTAATAATCCAGGGTCCTGGGGAATATAACATAGATATTTGCTTTAGGGTAGCTCACTGTTATAAAGAAAAAATATTTTAGGAAATCGTGGATCATTGGACTAGAGGTTTAAGGATGGTATATGTTATTAAAAGAGGTGTTACTATACTTTTCTTCTCTGAATGTATGGCATTACGTAGACGGGTATATTTGTCATAACACCTGTAGGTCGAAGACTTTGCTTACGCAGCATTATCCTTGGGATCAATATTTTCTTATGGTGATATTATAAAATATTTAAAATTTAAAATATCGCAATTTCTATAGCAGAGGTATTTTAGTCATTTTAGTAATCAAGACGATATGTCTTTTAGTCCTCAAAATAGCGTATGAGTCCAAATAGTTTTGGACAAAAGAAATGGTCTTGGTTAAGATGGCATTTATTTTATTTAAGTAGCCTGATTTATTTATTAGGTTAGAATAAAATAAAAGGCTCGGAGAGGGAATTATTAAATAGATTTCAGTAGGTTAATTAGTTAGTTAAGGTTTCAGATCAGGTTGAATAATTAAGAATTGACCTGGCCTAAAATAGGAAAAAGGGCTTGATAGTCTTTATGGTTTCTTTGGGGGCTAGTTTAGTATTTATTTATTGGTTTATATTTAAATCCTAGATTAATTAATTAATTGAATTATTTGTCCTATATAGCTTGGATCGTGAATTAATAGCCAGACCCAAGCCTAATTTTACTAGGGCTAAATGGACACAGAAGATAATGTATTTAAACTCCCCAGAGATAAGCCAATTTATGGTATCTTAGTGGGGGTTTGAGTTTATCTTCCAAGCAGTTCAGAGTTTATGTAGAAGTAGGTTAGAAATATTTATTTTTCTCTCGCTGGTATTCGTCTATTTTGATAGAGAAGACGAAAGCTGTTTTTTTCCTGATACTATTCTGTAGTAGTTGATCAATAAAGCTTAGAAAGACCATTTCCTTGTTAGTCCAAATAGTTTTCACCAGTGGAATAGGTAGATGTATATTTCAAAAGGCTAAAAATCGGCGTTCATGCAAATAAGGAGTAAGAGACTAGCGGGGTTGTCACCAAGAACCATGATACAAGCTCCTGCAGTTGTTCTACCTTCATTGTCAGCTCCTCCAACACAACCACAAAATTTGTTTTTTAGAAAACGTAAAGGTATAAATTTTCTTCCGCTGCTATGCTTTCATTGCTTCCATATGTTAATTTGCATAGTTAAACCTTTATAGACCAAAGTGCTCTTGTGTTTTATAAACACAACAAAACTTTTAGGAACTATAGATGGAACTCAAATTCCCCTCACGATAATTCAACTAAATGAGATAATCCAAATTAGCTCAATTAAGCTCGCAAGCTAAATAAGGCAAGTTAGAATAATAGCTATTCTCATAAGATACACGTGAAACCCCACCTAAAGCCAACCTTAGAGTAAAGGGGTCGGGATGCATAACATATTATTTTGCATAAAAATATACTTTTTAAATGATTTTTTGTGCATTAGAATTATGATTTATAGGTTAGATGGTTTGTCTATGCTTACTGAGTAGGCAAGGTAAAAAGGTAATCTTGCTTGAGGTCGAAATAGGAAGATGTCTTGAGGTTTAGATAAGAAGAATATATAGGTGAGAAAATAAGAACAAGAGTTAGTGTGGTTAAGTGGTTAGAGCTTTGAGAATTAATCTCTAAGGTTATGAGTTCAAATCCCATCACTTAAGCTTTATTCATGATTATTTTAGTTATGTTTGAAAATTTGTTTTTCTTACATTCCTTAAAGATAGGAATGTTGTCTTAGGGGAGACATGAAGAGAATATCTTGACCATATGATCATGTCTTAAAAAGAATTCTAGAGGAATTCTTGTCCTTTCATTGCCTCTAGCTTTGTTTGAACATCTTCATAATTTAAATTATTCAAAATCCATTAAATCTCTTCCTTTAATTCCAAAAATTACGTGATAATTCTTTAGCCTTGAATTTCAAAAATCAGTCTTGAAGGATAAGGGATTGGCAGAAAATAGGAGAGAAATTAGGATGGGTTTCCAAGAGAAATGAATCACCATGATTAAACCTTCAATCCTACCTTCATGTTGTTCATGGGTTTAATGAAGAAAAATCTAGAAATTTTCCAGAATTCTTGGCAGACCAGCATTAAAAAAATTCAGCCAGTAATCCTACTCATTTGCTGCCAGAAAAAATGGTCATTTCATGTGGCTTGAAGACTGAAAATTCTGTGCACAATTCGGACTGCACAAACTGCACAAAACCAGAAAAATTTCCTGCACAATTCACTGTATTCTAAGCTGGAATTGAAGCTGTCTTTTGTCATCAATTCAGCCGAAGCACCCTCTGTTTTTCTCCAGAAAGAAAGCTGGAAAACCACCCTTAAAAGACCCTGAAACAACCCAGAAAAACCAGCTGCAAATCGGGCTGAAGAAATACAGAAATTGTGCCAAAAAAAAAAAAAAAAAAACCTATACCATTCGAAACTCTTGAGCATTGAAACCAGAAAAATTTCCAGCTTTGTCTCTCTATGCCTAGACCGAAAAACACCTTCAAGCCTCTACAAATTGGACCTTGTTCAGCTATGGACTGAGCACCATTAACCTCCACACTTACCTTGAGTACTTAGACTCCATAATCATACGTAAAAAACCTCCTACGATCACTCTATCCAAAACTCATTTGAATTTCAAAAAAATTCCAGAGGTCTTGCTTCATTAAATCATTCTTGTATCAAGCTAGCAAACCAGATTTTTCTCTGCCATTGTAGACTAAATTTCGGCCAGCAATAGAGCCTGAACAGCCTTCATTCCTTGCCTTAAACCTGATCAGTACAGCCAGCACCATTAAAGAGCAAAGAAACCTGCTTTAATCAAACACCATTAGCTAATCTCCTACCTCAAACAACTCCACAATTTTTTCCATTTGAATTTCAAACGAAATCTGATCATTCTCTCTCCTTCTAGCTAAAAACCGAAACTCCCACCTATCCTAGACCATTCGGCCAACATCATTCCAGAATTTCGCAGCCTTTTCTCTCAAATTCTCTCAAACATACCAAGAACACACACTACACTTCTTCAAGCCTAAACCTACCCTAAACACCTCCAATCACTCTCAAATACCTCTAGATTACTCCTACTTAATCCTTGGTATTCATTTCTGGCCTTTATAACACAAAATCATGCAAACGAGAATTTTCTATCGGATCAAAATCAGCTTTTTCTTGAAGGTCTCAAGAATATCATCAGGGTAAATAAAAAACAACCTTCTTGTTCATCTTCTTCCATTCAATTTTCAATATACCATTCTAATGTTCTCTCTCTCTCTCTCTCTCTCTCTCTCTCTCTCTCTCTCTCTCTCGGCCAAAATGGTTGATCAACCACCAACCATGGCTTTTTTTTTTTTCCTTTGGACGACTAAAGGCTCTCAATCCCGTGGACTTTCTTTAGTTTTCATCAAGCGATCGACTATCAAATATTTTTCCCTTAATCTTTCTTTTTATTTCCGAATTCATGTCTCCTAGATATTAATAAGAAGATTGAATATGAATGGGGGATTGAGTGTATGCAAGTGGATAAAGGGGTTGGGGTTAGGACATGAGGATTAATGTATATGACTAAGTTATATGAATTTTCTTTGGAATCAATGTATGTTCATCATGCTTAATGAAATTTATGGATGTTTGAAGCATGTTAGATATTATGACACCAAAGGTGATTAGGTTTTTATATTCCTATTTTCCATTGACGCCATGAAAGATGATTATTCCTAGAAGGGAATTAGCCATGTGATAGTATGTGTTAATTCAAGTGTATGTTTATATATGTATTAGTTTATTATTTGATGATTGGAGAATGTGTTCATGAATCTTTTCTAGGAATATGAAAATCATGGTGAAACATTATTTTCTTGTTAATTCTAGATTATTTTTATTAATAAATTTTATTACTTTAATTAGAATTACTACTATATTTTTCTCTACAAAATTTGAAAATCTAGGAAGATTTGTATTAGAATATTAATTAAAATATAAATATTTTATTAGTCAAATAAATAAAATATTTTATTAAAAATAATATATATAATAAATAAATCTTTTATATAAATAATAATAAATAAAATATTAAAATTAATTAATGACCTTGTAGACCCTATTTAAAACTTTTACCTAATATTAATGACCTTGTATTCCCAAATATTATTTATATTAAAATTTATTTGTTATTTATTGATTAAAAATTT
Organism: Voacanga thouarsii; assembly: GCA_026120185.1. NCBI lineage: Eukaryota > Viridiplantae > Streptophyta > Magnoliopsida > Gentianales > Apocynaceae > Voacanga > Voacanga thouarsii. Next base: position 1,662,002 of record JANUWF010001093.1, on the reverse strand, counting down.
AATATAATTCATTTATTATTAATTTTATTATTTATTACTAATTATTTATTATCTATTAATTATTAATTAAAATTAAGTGTAATTTATTATTTATTTATTTATAATAATACCATTTAAAAATTACCACTTACCAATATTACATATAGGATTTAGTATTATTCAATATTTAACACTAGTTTATTTATTAGCAATAATACTCAAAATTTATTATTTGAAATTATACTTTATTAGTAATTATTTTATAATCCCTAGTTATTTTAACTTTTCAAGCTAGAATTATTTTATAAAATACTTTATCATCTAGCCAAAAAGCTTAGGACATTAAGGTCATGGTTAGTCATGATTGTAACTAGTTGAGCTGGGAATTATTTATGTAAGGCAGATATAGTTCAAATATAACCTTATGCCTTGTGTTTTCCCCAGGCGAGGTTAGGTTGACCTTGGAGGATTTTTGAGTTCAAGGAGAGCAAAGGATCAGGTAAGTTCCTGCATGGAGTCATTTGAAGATCAAAATTATTGTGGCAAGCAAAAATTCGATGTGAATGATCATTCGTTTGATAAAGGCAATTAATGACTGTTTTTTCTTTTTATTTCAGTCAAGCAAACCATTTGAGAATTAAATAAGCAGTTTTTCACAAAATGCTAAACTCTTTCTAAAACGCAACTTTGGCAAGAATTTTACAACCCTTAATTGCTATTTCCAAGTTAGGCATTGTATGATCTTTCTTCTCCCAAATGGGACAAGCAACATTGTGTACTCAATAAGGATAGACTACTAGGATTAGTCTTTGAAGGGTTAGGGTAAGTCTCTCAGTATGTAGCCACCTCTGAGGGGTGAGTCCTTCTTGGATAGGATGCCAGTCCAGTAGACCATACCGGTCCGAGTTAGCAAGTTTCAGTCAAGTGGACTATGTGTTTCTAGAGTGGACAACCGGTAAGTTTGGGGGTGTAGAAATGGAGGAGTATCTTACCCGGTAGGCCGTATACCTACCTTATGTCAGCATGCTCAACGTGTGGCATTCTGACCGATAGCATGCTCAACGCGTGGCATTCTAACTATTATATTGTCATGGGGCCCAACGTGTGATGCCATGGATACCTCTTTGGGTGGTTGTATTTATTGTGCACATGTATGTTTGGAAAGCAAAACACCACTCTTCATTTTTAACATTTATTTAATGCTTGCCAGTATTTTCTCTTAAGAAACTTTTACAACTTGCATACATGAACTGTTTTATCGGAAACACTCAAAGCATACACGGGCTTACTAAGATTTCTATCTCACCACCTTTTATACCATGCTTTCAGGTTTATCCTTTTGTGAAGGTCATTAGCTAGATTGTTGCCTATGATTTTGAAGACTCTTTGTTATTTTGCTTATGTATTACTTTTGAGAGATTGTAGTAGACAATTATTTTTGGATTTGTTCATGTATTGTTGGGTTGTAATAAGTTTAATTTTGAAATGTTTCTTTTATTTTATTTTAAGTGACCTAGTTATAAAGGCCCCTTGTTCTATGGATGGAGCGACATCCCCGGCCCTAAGAGGCCTAGTTAGTGGGGTGTTACAACACATATACTTATAAGACCAAATATTATCATTCTTGCATATAAATGATGAAATTGTTAGTGTTGTGCCCTGGAGGCAATACCATGTACTTTATATATGAAACATTTGTTTTAGAATACAAGGCATTATTTATCTTTCAGATTGTTTTCTTTACTTTCATGTAAATAACTGTTAGATAAAGTCCCTAGTACAACACTGTGTTAAGAAAATCATGATAGAGATCATGATGTGAGATTCCTATTACACTATATAATGTTAGTGCTTAAATGATCCCTAGTTGTAGTATTAATGAGATAGGACATCATTAATGCGTTAAGACTAGTACGTGTTAGATTTCCTAATCTGATCAGGCAGTGGTTCTTACATTCGTGAGTATTGTGATACTCAAAGTTAACACATGGATGCTTGTTAGCAGAAAAGCACATTGGATGACCTAGCTATAAGATAATCACATGAATAACTATTTTGTGCTAGTGATAGAATCTCGCTATAGCAAACGTGCAGGTATCCTTAGATTTGAGATCTCTAAGATACTCTGTTTTCTGAGCATTGTACCTTGATTCCAATCTCTAGATCTAGATTGAGAGCCACCTATGGGATAGATATTGGGTACAATGTGAGGTAAACGAAAATAGTTGAGAGGGTCAATAAAGGATTCACCACTCCTAATAGTTGAGGCGAATATCTCACGGCCACATGCTGAAATTACTACTCGTGAAATCCTTGGCCAAGGTGATTGTATATTGAAAACAGTTCCAATTGATACAAATGTAGAGTAGTGCATTCCTAATACAAGTACTAATATACTCAAGCCAAAATTAATTATAATTTTGGAGGGAGTTAGCGCTAGTTCTGCACTCCAAAACCAGTTGAGATATTGTATAGTGAAAGGAATTTATTGCACTGCAATTTGTTATTGAAGAGTTCATGTCAAGACACTTGACTTCATGGACTCTTGGGTGGTCATGATATGTTGCTAGATACCACTCATGTGCTGCTAAATATGGGTTTATTAATTGATAAATTAATAAACTAATACTGTTTAGAATTAATAGATTAATTCTAAATTATTAAGGATTATTAATCCCAAAGCCGTTTGAATTAATTATATTCACTACCAGTAGACTGGGAAACCTAATACGTGATGCACAATAGAGGATTATATACTTAAGATGCTAATTGATAACATTGTGGGGTTAATTGTGAGAGGTAGAAATTATTTGGAAAAAAATTTAATTAGTTATAATGTTGGGGCTAAATTGTAATTGTGAGAACTTGTGGGTTCCAATTACAATTAGAGAATTCTAATTCTTTTAGAATTCAGAAGACGTATTATCCACTACTATTTTTATGGGATTTTATCTTAGAATATGTTGTGGTAGTTTTATCTAAAAGCTGCAAAGAAAAATAGTTCTCTCTGGTTTTTTTCTAAGATATATGTCTTTTTCTCTTCTTTATGAGTCACCCTAGCTGCCATGAAACTCCCCTAGTAGAGAAATTTTGCTCTTCTTGTGAGCATACCTCGTGTGGACACTGCTAAAGGGAGTTCTACGATTGAACTACGATGGCGAATATGTGGAGCTCTAGTTTGTGCTGAATCATGCCTTCAGCAGTTGAAGTTTTTGAACAACAGAGATATCTAAAAGGTATATATTCTTGTCTTTCGATCCGTCTATTACACATACATGCGGTCCTCTTGTCTAGAATCCTTCTATCTCCATTACGTATTTGATGCATTTAGGGATTCTAACAATAATGTCTGCCCTTCTATTACCCAGGGTAATTTTAGGATAGGGTTTTACATCATCCCCTTCTTAAGGGAATTTTGCCCTGAAATTCGTGATTATTACCTCTAAAGCAGCTCAAAATGCTTTTTCTTCTCCCACTCCTGAGCTTCGCAAGTTGCATCCTACATCCTAAGATGCTTCCATAATATCTTGACAGTCGGTATCCATTTGTTCTGAAGTTCTCAAACACATTGATCTACAATCTTAATTAGTTTTTCCACATAACATAAATCCAGGTGTGGCTGAAGTAGCTCATCATTGAGTTTGTGCTCTAGATTCATCATGTATTTCCCCCAATTGGAAATTTTAATTCTCTTCTCCGGTTGTCAGTATAACTATTTTGTCTACTCTATGCTGCTTTCAGTCTCTCCTTATCAATTTCACTTTATCCGTTATTTCTTGAATACAAATCTCCCCGGTTTTGGTAACTCGATTATCTTAAACCAACCCTAATATAATGGTACTTAACACTTCTTTCTATACAAAGTCTCAAAGAGTACCACCCTGATTGATGATTAGTAATTGTTGTTATACACCAACTTGGCATACGATATTCAGTCAATTTAAGCTTCCCCAAAATCTAAGACACATGCCTATAGCATATCTTCTAAGATCTGAATGACGCTCTCTCACTTCCTATCTGTTTACGAGTGTATTGTTTTGCTAAATTTTAGAGTTTTACACATTGATTCTTGGAACTTGGCCCTAAATCTAGAGGTGAACGTCAAGGTCTCTATCAGACATGATGCTAGTTGATGCGTGTTTTTTAGTGTAGAAAATATTATCAATAAAGTCCACAATCAATCAAGCTTTAATTAAAATGCTAATCACTAAAATCGCATATACAGGCGAGTATATCCATCCTATAGTATAGTATAGGGAGTAGCAAGTATCGAATCTGTAGGAACTTAGGCTCCCACCTTACTTTACCCAAATCTTTATTGTTTAGCCAATAAAATAAGAAGAGATAAATAAAACACTAACCTAATATACTAGAGAAAATGTTAAGTCACACATGAAAAGTCACAAGGATAATCAAGGAGTAAGAACAGGGAAAAAAGACATGTAAATAGATAGAAATCCTTAAATACAAAACAATGATTGATTAACTATTCTCTCAATTAATTATTATCTTGGCATCATAAAAGATTAAAATAGACCCACCTCACTTGCAATCCATAGAATCACTATCTTCTAGTTATATCAGTGAATATATTCTATCTCAACTAATTTACCCAAAAGATGACTTAAAATCAATCCTTACATAAACCCCTAGATTCTAGGCAATTTAAGCATTAAATTATCCAATAAATCTATTATCTAGCAATCATCAACCCATCTTTGATTACTCAAGTTCTTTATTCTAACCCCTTTTGTAAGCAAGTTAAAAAATAACAAGTGTGAAATTAATCAAATTGAACCCACTATCAACCTCTTTTGCAAGCAAGTTAACAAGAAGAAACAATCAATTAATTCCTTAATTAAAATAAGTAATCAAATACCAAGAATAGTAATGAATTGATTAAAAATTTAAAATCAACATAAAATCATGAATCCAAAAAAAAAAAAAAAATCCTCTAAAGACAATTAAAATATTATAAACTCAAATTGTCAATATTACAAAGAAGAGAAAAAGAAACGACTTATAGACAAGAAAGCTTTCTTTTTCTTCCTTGAAACTTTCTTGAGCAACCACCTATTCTTTTCCAAGAATTCTCCTTTGATTCTCCTAAATCTTGGTGTTTCTCTAGGAGTTATCTAATGATATTACATTGAAGAATTGAAAACTACTTTGTACAATGTTATTTGCTTGTATTTATAATAGTTTTAATTGCCAAAAAGTGCCTACAAGAGTCCTTTTTCATGGTTGAAAGAGTTTCCAAAAGAATCTAACAGAAATTGCCAAAATTTGATTTAAAAGGAAAATCACCGCCTTAATCCCGCATTTGGCCTGTGTTGGTCGTGCTTCCCGTTTTCTCACTATTTTCTAGAGAGGGGTTGGCGTTGGTTCTGCTTTGCACGACTAGTGCTGCCCCGTGCTCTGTGCCCCAATGGTTTTGCTTCCTTTTTCATCACATTGTGCATAAAATCATCAAAATATATTTTCTAAGGTAAAATATCAAATAGGAAGGAATATAACTAGTTATTACATCAAAAGCATCACAAAATATCCTCAAATAACTCGACAAATATAGGTGAAGTTAGACCCTATCACTAGTCGGTACCCCGTGCAAATGCACAATCTCCTGGGTATAAATTTGAGTTAACTTCTCTATTGAGTACCTTATATTCACTAGAATGAAATTTGTTGACTTTGACAACTTGTCAACAACTACCCAAACGGCATGTTGCAAGTCCTTGCTAAACGGAATCTAGTAACAAAAACCATAGTCAGTTCTTGCTATTTCCACTCAGGGATCAGTAATGGTTGTAGTAGTTTGGTCGACTTTTTATGTTCCACCTTAACCTTTTGACGGGTTAAACACGTAGACACATACTGTACAACACCCCTTTTCATATTGGGCCACTAGTATGTTTTCTTCAAATCCTAGTACATCTTCACTTCTTGGGAGTGAATGACATATTCACTTTTATGAGCTTCCTCGAAAATCTTCTTTTTCAACTCTTGGTCATCCAATACATCTATCTGTCCTTGGAAATACAATATTACTGACTCATCCTCCTGAAAATCCTCCATTCTTCTGGCAATCTACTTAATTCTGAAGGACTAGAATTTGTACTACTATGTTGTTTTCCTATTATTTCCTACCACAAATTAGGCCCGAGTCTTAAATTGCTCATGCAGATTTTCCCTTCTCGGACTTTTGCTCCTATCGGTAACACTTCCTGCACAGTTTTCTCTTCCTGCACTCTCTTCTGGCAAGTCTTACCTTTTTACTTAGAGTGTTAGCTACCACAATAGCTTTCCCTAGGTGGTAGTTTATTGGGTATCGATATTTTTCCAAAAATTTCATTCATCTCCATTGTTTAAGATTTAGGTCCTTCTGAGGAAAGATATATTTGAGGCTCTTACAGTTTGTATATATTCTATACCCCACCTTATACAAGTAATAATTCCATTTCTTTAGTGTAAACACAATCACTTCTAGCTCCAGATCATGGGTGGGATAGTTTCTTTCATGAGGTTCCAACTTGCGAGAGGTATAAGCTATAACTTTATTATCTTACATCAGAACTACTCACAACCCTTTCTTGGAGGCGTCAGTGTACAAAGTATATGGCTTACTCTCCTCCAATAGGCTTAGTACTTGTGTAGTCATCAGACTCTTCTTAAGTTCTTCGAAACTCTTCTCACACTTTTCATTCCACACAAAAAGGGCAGTTTTTCTCAGTAGCTAGGTCACTGGTAAGGCCAGGATGGAGAATCCCTTAATGAACCATCTATAATACCTAGCTAGTCCAAGGAAACTCCTAATCTTCGTGATGTTCTCAGGATGTTTCCAATTTGAGATAGCCTCTACTTCAACAGGGTCCACTTTAATGCCATTTTTCATCACTATATATCTAAGAAAAGCTACGGCATCTAATTAGAATTTGTATTTGCTAAACTTTGCAAATAACTTGTGCTCCCTCAATTTCTCTGGTACAAGCCTCTGGTGTTCAGCGCGCTCTTTCAGACTCTTAGAGTAGATCAGGATGTCATTGATGAATACCACCACAAACTTGTCTAAGTATGGTTGGAATGTCCTATGCATCAGATCCATGAATGCGGCCGGCGCATTAGTTACTCCAAAAGGCATCACTACAAACTCGAAGTGGATGGATCTTTTGTTAAATGCTGTCTTGAGAATATCCACCTCCTTGATCTGTACCTAGTAGTATCCTTATCTGAGATCTAATTTTGAGTTATAACTAGATCCTTGCAATTGGTCGAATAACTCATCTATTATCGGCAAGGGATACTCTCGGTAGTCAATACACAACCTTAAAGTCTGACGAGTGCTCATTATCTACATATTTTCTGTATGAATTGTAGTATATTTATTGTAGAATTTAGTTTAAATAACTATTCATACTCATATTTTCATATTATTTTGTATAAGAATCCTGTAATAAATATTTGATGAATAATAAGGATGAAAATACTATAAATGGTGCAATTATGTAATATTACATGGTGTTGTGCATCATTCGTATTCAGAAATGGTCAAACATATGAGAGTTAACGGTGTTATGCATATCATATTAGACCCTGCCATACAGGTTTATAGCGTATATTAGAGGTCATACATCACGATGTCATTTGAGAGCTGGTACACTGAAATAATGCACGCACGATGCTGTATATATCATCTCACATGGTGCTGTTTAAGTTTGCTAATAAAAAATCTGATTTCTTTAGGCCACGATTTTCAGGCCTTCTTGAGCCCTACAAATAAGAATGAATAGCACCATTTTGGGTGGCGAACTCAAGGGAAACACACCCACACATACAAGAAAGAAGATTGAAGGTGAAGAATAGAGGGTTGCACAAGGAAGGCTTGGAGAAGATAAAGAAGCAAGCTTGTCTACGAGTTTTTCTCTTTCTCTCTCTTTTTTTTTTTTTTTTCACTTGGCAATGTAATTAAATGATTTAATTGTTCTTGAAGGGTTAGAATCTAATTAGTTCATGTATTAAATCTACTTTTGATATGTTGGATTTTATTTTCTATTGAATGATTACTTAATTTTATTATATTGGATTCATTATTTAGGTTACTCTCTTCTAATAAATTCAACAGGGTTAGGAGTTAGGTTCCAATCAATTGGGTTCAATGTTTGTTTTCCTTTGATGAACTTGAGAAAGGATTTGGGGGATTAGAACTTGGTAATAATAGAGAATTTGATCACGTAAAGTTAGGGGTATTGGGTTCTTCTAGAATTTTGGGGGCTTTGCACTTAATGCTTCTTGGGTTCAATTAGGGAGGTAGAGATACCCTCCAATTCGCTCAAAAATAGGAAATCTACAATTTCAGAGAGAGTAGATATTACATTTGTGACCTTTACTAGAAATAGAATTGGAATTTAGACATCTTAAGTTTGGTTTAGTACTTGGCTAATTTTGCGTGATTCTTGATAAGTACATGTCTTATACTCTATTTCTCTTCTTTTATTTTCTCATGGCCAATTTTGCATGATGTTTTTTTAATTCTCGTAGTTCAACCATTGTAGTTAGTATATTCCATTAATTTATTAGGATAAACAATAGAAGAAGAGAAAGTAATAGTATCTTTATCCTTTTCTTGAGGGAAAACAATACTTGCCATTATTCGCTATACTACACGATAGGTATGCCTGCTCGATTGTGTGGTCTGAGTGTTTTGGTATTTTAAATATAAAACTTAATTTTATGTTAATTTTTTATAATATTTCCAATACTCAAAAAATGCACAATAGAGTCCCATATTTCATCTTCACAAATAGTACTGGGGCTTTCCATGGGTATGTGCTTGGTCAGGATATATCCCTATTGTAATAATTCTTCCAAATACTTCTTTAACTCATTTAGTTTCTCTAGGGCAATCTGGCAAGGAGTTTTTGATGTTGGAAAAACTCTAGGTACGAGATCAATTGTGAACTCTACTTTTCAAGGTGGTAGTAGAGTGTCCAGTTCAGCTTGGAATACATCTTGGAACTCCTTTACTATTTGGTATCTTTCAAGGTGCACTGATCCTTAGGTTTGTTTATGATATAGGCCAAACACCCTTAGCATCCCTTTTGTAATAGTTTTCATACCTTGGTCCTAGCTATTAGAAACTTTAACCCTTTAATTCGACTTTCCTTGAATTCCAGTATATCCCATCTCGGTCAGATGAATTGAACTAATTTATTATTACAGTTTACTCAGATGCCATATTTAGTTAACCAGTCTATTCCCAAAATTATGTTGTAATCTTGGAAGCCATAGCAAAGAGGTCAGCTTTTAAGTTCTTACTCCCAACCCAAACATTAAAATCTAGGATGTATTTATCAGCTTCTACTGACTTCCCCAATAGTGTGCTTATCGATAAAACGTAAGGCAACTTCGACCAAACCTAACCTATATGAGATGCACAAATTTTATTAATATATGAGTGTGTTGAACTAGGGTCTATCAAAATATTCACAAGGCAACCTCAGCTAGAGAGTGTACTTTCTACCACTAGTGTATCTGCACCGACCTTCTCCCGGTTTAATGTAAAGACCTTGTTCTTCACTTGGGGTTTTGGACACCTACTCATCGATACTCCATTATTGTTTCCTCGGTTGTCCGCTAGTTGAGTAGGGTTCCCCTATCTAATCCTTAGGTGTTTAAAGCAGTTATTTTTCAGATGGTTAGGGTCTCTGCAGTTGTGCATTTCCTCAATAGGTTCTTGCACTAGTAGTCCTTTTCTACGAAACCCTACTTCCTATAGAAATGATAAGTAGGCAAGTTGGGTTCAGTGTTCAAAGGAGTAGGTCGGGTTTGTTTCCCTTTGTTGTTCTAGTATAGCTTCACAAGCCACTTGTTGTTGTTCTGCCTTAGAGGAAATTGTGGTCTATGAATCATCTGACTATTATCTTTATTTTCTATCCTTGTTGTACCATCCATCGCGGTAACATAAATTGTGAGTGGGAAGGGCGCTAAGGCCCTTCGCAGTTCCTGCATGAGCCTTTTCTGGGCTACTGTCATCCTTTTCGGGACATATTCTGCTCAAAATGCCTCAATGAACTTTCCCTAGATCCATTCTTGACCCATCCTACCTCACTCTTCTTAGATTCTCAACCATTAGTCATATACGGGTCCTCTTAGTTTGAATGCTGCAAATCTTATCAATCTCTATTCTAGGTACTACAGGGTGGAGAAGATGTCCTCCATTTTATTCTATCAATTGTTCAGCTTTCTGATCCTATTTCACCTCTCCAAAAAATGTAGGTGGCTAGAACTTCATGAACTGCTCTAAAGCTTCGTCTTCTCCTTGATGTGTCTTTCTCTCTCATAGACTGTGTAATAGCTTTGCCATCTTGCTAAACAATTGGCCTATCAATAACTCTTTTAGCCCTTTCGATCCCATTCCTTGTCTTTGGTTGACTTCCGCTTCATTTTCGGGCACGAAAAGTGGTACAGGTTCAAACAAGGGAGTTGTAGGTAAAATTGTGTGTCTTCCTCTTCTGTGAGTAGCCGCTCCATGTCTTGGAGCTATCTTCATGTTACTGACATAATGAACTTATCAAAAGACTGAATGAAAGGTATGCATGTATTCTAATCCATCCCAGGTAAATGTATGCTTCATGCAATGCATTGATGAAGTTCTTAGTGTGAAAGCATAATTATAAGTAAAAGATAATATGCAGCTAAAAGGATATGTCAAAGGGATTTACTCATGCATATATCTACATAGAAAATGCTTTTACAAGGAAAAGTCAGACGTCTAAGCCATCCTTATTTAAAGAAAACGACCAAAAAAATTACAATACTACAAGTGTTGGACTTATTAAAAACATAAATAAAGAAAAACCACTAAGGGTCTTCATGGTTCTAGCACTCTTGATGGTCTATCATAGTCTAATCGTCATTCGAACCCTCAAAGCAGGGCTCATATAGCCAACCCCAAGTGTTCTTAGAAAAATCTATATCCTTATTATCCATGACCCTCAAGATTTCAAACCATCTTGATATGACTTTTTGTGGTGGCTTTTTCTTGGTGTTGTGGTATATTTGTTAGTTATGGTTCAGCTCAACAATGGGAACCAAAACAGAGATTTTTTCTTGTGACAAAAGAGAAAGGTAACCTAACTATCTACACTCTTTCAAACCCTTGAAGAACAAAGCATCAAAGACCCTCAAGATGAGTAGAAAGTTCTACTAGACTCTCACCCTAACATCCTTGAAACAACAAAGGCAAACAAGAACAATAGAATAGAGAAAATAGGCACCCAAATATTGAATTTCAAACATAGCTTAGAAGAACAAAGCAACTAAGACCCATTCAAAGAAAACAACATTGGATTATCCAAAAGATTTATAGACTCTTACAAAAGGAAGACTAACCCTTTAGCTTGATCTTGAATAAGATGAACAAGGAGGCTTGACCTCTCAAGATTCTCTCTTAAATTTGAATTAAAGTCAAGTGAATTGTCTTGTTAAAGTAATAAAGGTGCTATTTATACTACCCTAACCCTAGCTAAGTAATCCCTGAGGTTTAGTTACAGTTTAGGGTCAAAATAAGTCTTTACAAGCAATTAAAAGTGAAGAAAATCGGAGAAAAGCATTAAAAGGCGGAACAGTCGACGACTGCCCAGGGCTAAGCCGGCGCCGGTTTCGAACATCACAACCAGCGCCAGTTAGGTTCTGTCTTCGACCGGTTCTCATTTGCTTGAGTGTTGGTTTTGGACAGAACAGAGTTGGCGCCAGTTTGGCGGCATGGAGCCGGCACCGGCTGTCCTCTGGAAGCCTCCCTTGTCAAATTTCATCCTCTTTTGCTGACGGCTTAAGTTCTTGTGAGGGTCCTTCGCGGATGGCCATCAACACGAACTCTTGGCTCGCTTCCTCAACCCTCCAATCCTCCTTCATCCTCAAGCATTGTTTAATGATCAATTGAAAATCATCTTGAAGCTTCTTGGTCCTTACTCTAGTCATGGGTCCTTGTCCTCCATGATGAAGTGGAGTCTCATCATCTCCCCCTCCTTGAAAAGGATTCGTCTTCAAATCTTCACCACTATCTACATCAAAAGGAGAGAGGTCACTAACATTAAAGGTAACACTAACATGATACTCACTCGGTAGAGCTATCTTGTAAGTATTATCTCCAACTTTGGCAAGAACTTGAAATGGTCCATCCCCCATTGGATCAAGTTTGCTTCGGCGTTGCGTGGGGAATCTCTCCTTGCGAAGGTGCACCCATACCCAATCACCCGGCTTAAAAGAAACCTTTTTCGTTCCTTGATTGCGCTTATGGGGCGATCTCTTTATTGCGTTTTGCAATGGTTTCCTTCACCTTCTCATGGAGTGCCTTCACTATTTCTGCTTTCTTAGCTCCATCATAGTTTAACTATTCACCTATAGGCAAAGGAACCAAATCTAAAGGAGTTAGAGGATTAAAATCATATATAATTTCAAAAGGAGAATAAGAAGTGGTAGAGTGAATTGCCCTATTGTATGCAAACTCAATGTGAGACAAGTACTCCTCCCAATTCTTCAAGTTCTTCTTGATTATGGCCCGCAAGAGTTGGGTGAGTGTAGATTGACCACCTCAGTTTGTCAGTCCGTTTGGGGATGACAAGCTGTGGAAAACATAAGGTTAGTTCCAAGTTTGTTCCATAAAACTCTCCAAAAATGGCTAAGAAATTTTGAATCCATATCTGAGACAATAGTCCTTGGAATCCCATGCATTCTCACCACTTCCTTAAAGAATAAATCTGCAATATAGGACGCATCATTAGTCTTGGAACAAGCCACAAAATGAGCCATTTTGGAAAATCTGTCAACAATCACAAATATAGAATCCTTGCCCCTCTTGGACTTAGGCAATCCTAAAATGAAGTTCATTGAAATATCAACCCAAGGCACATTAGGTGTGGGCAAAGGAGTATAAACACCATGTGGAAGAGCTCTAGACTTAGCTCGCCTACAGGTAATGCATTGAGAACAATGTCTCTCTACATCCTTTCTCATTTTTTGCCAAAAGAAATGTTCCTTAAGGATGCCTAAGGTTTTTGCAACACTAAAATGCCCCATTAGTCCCCTATTATAAGCTTCCCGAACTAGCAACACCCTAATGGAACCCTTTGGCACAAAAAGCCTTACCTCTCTAAACAAGAAACCATTATGCCTATAATATTTAGCAACTGCACATTTCTCACAAGCATAGAAAATATCCCCAAATTCCTCATCATCAATATACAAATCTTTCACAAATTCAAAATCAAGAAGTTTAGTATCCAAAAAGTTGAGGAGCGCATACCTTCGAGATAGTGCATCCGCTACCATATTTTCTTTACCCTTCTTGTATTGAATGATATATGGAAATGTCCCAATAAACTCCATCCATCTTGCATGCCTTTTGTTCAAATTTTATTGGCTCTTGGGGTGTTTAAGGGTCTCATGATTGGTATGAATGACAAACTCTCGGGCAAAAGGTAGTGTTGCCAATACTTTAAGGTCCTTACCAAAGCAAAAAGCTCTTTGTCATAGATAGAATAGTTAAGGGCTGCCCTGGACAATTTTTCACTAAAGTATGCAATGGGTTTTCTATCTTGGGTTAAGACTGCACCTATTCCCACCCCACTTGCATCCTTCTCAAAATTGGGAAGAATAAGAATTGGAGCTTGGCTCAATTTGTCCTTGAGGGTTTGAAAGGCTTATTGTTAGGTTTCCTCCCACCTAAATCCCTCATTTTTTTTACCACTTCAGTTAGTGGGGCTGCTATAGTGCTAAAATTTTAGATAAACCTCCTATAGAAACTAGTTAGCTCATGGAAACTACGGACTTAGGTAATGGTGGTAGGGGTTGGCCAATCTTAAATGGCTGTCACTTTTCCCTCATCAACCTCAATCCCTCTTGCACTCACTACATACCCAAGGAATGTAATCCTCTCCAAACAAAAAGAGCATTTCTCAAGATTAGCATACAATCTCTCCCTTCGAAGAGGCAAAAGCACACTTTGAACATGATTTAAATGATCTATATATGATTTACTATAAATTAATATGTCATCAAAGTACACAACAACAAATTTCCCAATGAATTCTCTCAAAACATGGTGCATTAATCGCATGAAAGTACTAGGAGCATTAGACAATCCAAAGGGCATGACAAGCCACTCATATAACCATTGTTTAGTTTTAAAAGTTGTTTTCCATTCATTCCCTTCTCGTATCCTAATTTGGTAATAACCGGATTTCAAATCAATTTTTGAGAAAATGCATGCACCAAATAGCTCATATAGCAAGTCATCTAACCTAGGAATGGGATAGCGATATTTTACCGTTATGTTGTTGATAGCACAACAATCCATGCACATACGCCATGTCCCATCCTTTTTGGGTACCAAGAGGACAGGAACTGCACATGGGCTTAGGCTCTCTTTCACATGTCCCTTCTCAAGCAATGCCTCCACTTGCTTTTGCAATTCTTTGGACTCATCCGGATTGCTTCTATATGCCGGTCGGTTGGGGATGATAGCTCCGGGTACAAAGTCAATTTGATGCTCAATTCCTCTCAATGGTGGTAGTCCTTCGAGCACCTCATTTGGGAAAACATCTTCAAACTCTTGAAGAATAGCTGCAATATCATGAGGCAAAGACAATGTGGAATCATTAGTAGAAACATAAGAACATTTGCATAAAAGAAGAATAACCGGTTCCTTAGCTTCTATAACCTCTATGACCTCACTGTCTTTTGCAAAGAAATTCACTCTCTTTTTACCTCCACTCTTTAGGCCTTGCTCATTTCTATCCTTGATTGTCAAAGGCACTTGCTTACTCATTCTTTCTCTCAATTCTTTTTCTTGCCTCTCCTTTTCTTTCCTCTCACTTTTTTGCTTTTTCTTAACTTCTAGTGCTTTATTCTTCTTCTCCTTTTCTTTCATGATTCTTTGGTCTTTGCTCACCTCACTAGGGGCCATGGGGGTGAGGATAAACTTAGTTCCCTCCTTAAGTAGGGAATAAGTATTCTTTCTCCCATCATATTTCACATGACTATTATATTGCCAAGGCCTCCCTAGTAGTAAGTGTCCTGCTTGCATAGGCACAACATCACAAAGTACATCATCCTTGTACTTCCCCATTTCAAAAGACACCAACACTTGCTTGTTTACTCTCATTTCCCCACTATTATTCAACCATTGTAGTTTATAAGGCTTAGGATACTTAATCCAACTCATGTCCAATTCTTCAACCAAATCTGCACTAATCATGTTAGTGCAACTCTCACTATCCACAATGACACTACAAGAGGTCTTATTGATTAGACACCTAGTGTAGAAAATGTTCTCTCTTTGTTGGTGGTCTTGATCCTCAATGGCTTGTGAGCTCAATGACCTTCTTGTGACTCCTACCAAGGAGTATTCTTGTCCCACAACTTCCCCTGCATCACTCTCCTCATCTCCAATTCCCTCTTGGTTTTCTTGGTTCCTTTCTTCCTCTTTTTCTTCATCGGTAGAAACCTCACCATAGGGATTGGTATACATCACCCTCTTGCTTGGACACTCATGGGAAGCATGTCCATATCCTAGGCACTTAAAACACTTGATGTCTCTATTCCTTTGTGGCCTCTCCATGATTTTCCCTTTGTCCTTGTTCCATCCTTCCCTAAGTTTCCAATCCTCTTTAGGTTTCCAATCTTCCCTAGGTTTCCAAGCCTCTCTCAGTTTGTTGAAGTCCTTTTGATATGGTTTAGGGGCTTCATCCTTCTTAGTTTGCACCTTGCTAGTTGTGTTGGGATTTGGAAGTGTTGGTCTAGTAAATTCCCTCCTCCTTAATTGCCTTTCAATCTTCATGGTGGCATGTACCATATCTTCCAAGCGATAATAGGGGTGCAATTTCACCAAATTGGCAATCTCCCTATTTAATCTTCCCAAAAATCTTACCCTTGTAGCTCTTGGATCCTTATGGATTTGAGCTCTCATCAACATAACCTCCATCTCCTTATGGTAATCCTCCATACTCTTGTTCCCCTACTTGAGTGCTTGGAGCTTTTGGTAGAGATCATTATAGTAATGGTGTGGTATAAACCTTGCTCTCATAATGTCTTTCAACAAATTCCAATTAGCCACGGTTTCTACTTCCATTTTGTCTCCTTTGTGCACTAACTTGCTCCCACCATACCAAAGCATACTCCGAGAATCCCAAAATAGCCAACCTCACTTTTGACCTCTCACTATAGTTATGGCTTTCTAGAAATATCTCCATTTTGCTTTCCCACTCAAAATAAGCTTCGGGGTCACTTTTGCCATAGAATGTAGGCACCTTCAACTTAATATGACTCAACTCCCTTTTCACATCATTTCCTTCTCTCTTTCCTCCTCTATGGCCCCATCCTCTATGTTGTTCCCCAAAAGCCTTGACATGATCCCCATCATACGATTCATCAACTCCCTTAAATTCTCTTTCTAACCCCCTTACATTGATCCCTCCATTACTTCCTTGGCCTTTTCCTCATCTCCTCTCAAGCCATGTCTTCCTTCTCTCATAAGAGCTTGTTGGATACCCCTAATAGAGTGTTCATCCCATTCTTCCCCTTATTGGGCATGTAACAGAGGAGTGTGGGCATCACCATCCCTCATCCTTGGACTAGGCACTTTTACCGCTCTTGGCCTCTCCTTTGTGAAATAGTAGAAGACTATCAAAGATGGTTTATTAACTCCATTGTCATGTTTTAGAACTCGCTTTGCATTGTCCTCATCATCGCTTGCATATCTTCACGTAGTCCCCTAGCATCAAATTGTTCTTCTTGAGATCTACTAGGTCCACTTGGGTTAGACCTAGAGATCTCTTGTTCATGGGCTGTGGTGATAGAATATTGCCTTACACCTTCAAAACAAAAAGGTTAGAAGAAAAAAATAGACCCTCACCCACTTCCTTGCGTGATGGCTCTCCAAATTGATCACTCTACGCTCGTGTTTGCTCTCTTAGGCTCTTTTAATGATAAGCTCACCCTCTTGCCTTCTTTCTCAACACTCAAGCCTTCTTGTTTAATCTCAATTCTCCCCAATAGCTGAAGATTTAGTCCAGATAAGTGAGTCACACAAATCAAGAGAATTTTCCAATTTGGGGGTCTTAGGGGAATTTCAACAAACACTTGTTGGGCACCTCAAGCAAACAAGTTTTAGGTCAAGAATTCAAGAAAATGTGGATTCAATCAACTCAAGAACAAGAACTAAGTGCATAAGAAAAAATTCTAAGTAAGAAACAAACAAGAATTATCAAGAACAAAGAGACAAGAACAACTAAAACTAGGATGATGAAGAACAAAAGGGTTACAAGTGCACAATAGAGAAATTGAGTTCAAGGATCATGGAATTCAACATTAGAGTGTTATAACAAGTCACAAAAACCCAAAGAATCAAAATCAAGAATCAAAGTTCCCAAATACAGCCAAAAACACTCTCATGGAACTTTTATCAAACACCTTAGCTGAAACTCATCACTCAAGAGCAATAAAAAATTTCAACCATATTCACGCCAAATTTCACCACAAACACACGACAAATTTGTTCCCAAGGATTATAACAATATCAAGGAGCAATTTTCCAACAGAAAATTCAAGATATAACAAAGTTTCAATGACCTTTTTGAAGCATATTTTTCAGTTACGAGGTTTTCCCTGTTTTTCTTTTTCTTCACTTTGTAGGGCTCTTTTTCTTATTTTCAAGCTTTAATGGGAATCAAGCTTTTTCTTGCTCTGATACCAAACTCTTTGATATGACTTTTTGTGGTGGCTTTTTCATGGTGTTGTGGTATATTTGTTGGTTATGGTTCAGCTCAACAATGGGAACCAAAACAGAGATTTTTTCTTGTGACAATATAGAAAGGTAACCTAATTATCTACACTCTTTCAAACCCTTGAAGAATAAAGCTACAAAGACCCTCAAGATGAATAGAAAATTCTACTAGATTCTCACCCTAACATCCTTGAAACAACAAAGGCAAACAAGAACAATAGAATAGAGAAAATAGGCACTCAAATATTGAATTTCAAACAAACTTTAGAAGAACAAAGCAACTAAGACCCATTCAAAGAAAAACAACATTGGATTATCCAAAAGATTTATAGACTCTTACAAAAGGAGGACTAACCCTTTAGCTTGGTCTTGAACAAGATGAACAAGGAGGCTTGGCCTCTCAAGATTCTCTCTCAAATTTGAATTAAAGTCAAGTGAATTTTCTTGCCAAGGAAATAAAGGTGCTATTTATACTACCCTAACCCTAGCTAAGTAATTCCTGAGGTTTAGTTACAGTTTAGGGACAAAATAAGTCTTTACAATCATTTAAAGTAAAGAAAATCGGAGAAAAGTATTAAAAGGCAGAAGAGTTGACAACTGCCCAGGGCCAAGCCGGTGCTGATTTGGAACATCACAACCAGCGCCGGTTAGGTTCTGTCTTCGACTGGTTCTTGTTTGTTTGAGTGTTGGTTTTGGACAGAATAGAGCCAGCGCCAGTTTAGCTGCATGGAGCCGACACCGGCTGTCCTCTGGAAGCCTCCCTTATCAAATTTCATCCCCTTTTGTTGACGGCTTAAGTTCTTGTTGGGGTCCTTCGCGGATGGCCATCAACACGAACTCTTGGCTCACTTCCTCAACCCTCCAATCCTCCTTCATCCTCAAGCATTGTTTGATGATCAATTGAAAATCATCTTGAAACTTCTTGGTCCTCGCTCTAGTCATCGGTCCTTGTTCTCCATGATGAGATAGAGTCACATCACATCTTCCCGATCTACTAGGGTTCTCCCTACACTTCGTAGGTCTATTAGGACTCTTTCTCACCTTACGCTTCCCCTTAAGCTTGGCTATTCTAGCCCACTCACACTGTGTGGCTATGTACTCCTTTAGGTCATTATTAGGTGCATCAAAATCTATCTCTCCTAGGTCTTCATTATCTGCTATCAAATTGACTTCCTATACAGGTTGTACTAGGGCAGTCTCTACTCCTTGTACCTTCTTCTCCTCACTATCTTCTTCAGGTATTTCTAGCTTAGACTTAAATTCTGACTTCAATGGAGGAGGGAGTAAAGTGGAGGTTATGGTGCAAATGGACCACATCTAGGAGGCCATGATCATACTACAGCTACGTATCTTCTAACCATTGATGAGGGCTCATCATATATATATTTTCTAGTATTTTTGTGCTTTAATTGTAGTAAATCCTTATTAAAATCACTGCTCACCATACCGTTCTCATCTTGCTTTTATAAGGAATATAGAAAAGACCAATTGAAGATGAAAGTGAAAAAAGAAAGGATAATGGAGCAAAAATGGAAGAGAAATGACGAAGCCATAGAAGAGGTGGTAGCCTAAGGAAGTACAACATTCATAGGCTGCCTAGTATGATTGTGATGTGCATATTTTCCAGAATAATTAGAGGCCTAGGGAAAGAGAAGTGCCCTAGGCCGCCTATATATATTTTGGTTTGTAAATCATGTCCAGGAAGCTAGTGGCTAGGGGAACCTTAAGTTCCCTTGGCCACCTGCTTCATTTGTAAATATGAATATGAAGTTTTAGGTGGTGGCCTAGGGAAGTTTAACTGCGCTTGGCCGCCTAGTTAAAATGTAACATTTATATGTACTTTGCGTTGTTTAGGTGGAGGCCCAGGGAAGAATAACATCCCTAGGCTGCCTAGATAAGTTCCAAGGCATGCCCAGGTAGAAGCCTGGTGGCCTAGGGAACTTCAAGTTTGCTAGGTTGCCTAACTTCTAAAAAACCTAGTGGCCCAGGGAAGTCCACTTCCTTGGGCCGTCCACTTGGCCCTGAACGCGTAGAAATGCAATTTCACTAGTTTTTTATGATTTCTTTTCTTCATTTGTTTCCATTGTACACTACATATATGCAGTATTATAAACCCTAGATTATATCCTTGGTTGGCTAGCAACCAAGAGAACCTTTGTGGAACTCAAAAGATTCACCAAGGAAGAGATGATCGTCGAGAAGAAAGGAGGTGAAAAGGGGTTGTGGAAGGAAATCCAAGGAAGAAAGATATCAAGATCTTATTTATGAGTGAAAATCTTCCTTTTTCGTTGTATTACACTTTACAATATTGATGTTTATATGATTTTAATTGTATTTGAGGAATGAACCCTATTCTTGTATTGAGTTATTTTTATGGTTTATTAAATTCCTATTCTTGTATTTAACTACTTGAGCATTTTTGTGCTAGATTTATTATTTAGGCTTAGTTGATTTATTCAATTGATTGGTACGTTCTTAATGATTTCGAGAGATGGGTTAGGAGTTGAACACCAAATTAATTAGTCCAATATTTGTTTTCTTTTGATTAACTCGAGAGAAATGTTAAAGGATTAGAACATAGTAGTTAATGGGTTTTCAATAGTGCCTAGAGACAGGGCTATTGGGGCTTCTGGGGTACCTTTTGGGTGATGGGTGAGTGAAATGCTTCCTTGGGTTAGATTGATTAAATAGAGATACCAAATAAGTCAGCCCTTGGAAAGGAATCTCATAACTTGAGAGAGAGTTGAGATTTATTCTTGAAAACTTATATTAGTGCTCTAGTTGGGATTTGATGAACTTAGTGATGATCTCCATATTTGACATATTTTGGGGGGATTTCTTCTTGTACATAGGCTTTCCCGTATTCTTATTCCTTGACAATCCTTGTGGCATTTCTAGCATGTATTGTAGTAGTTTAGGTTAGGTTAGTTAGTTTTATTTACTTTATCTCTATATTTATTTTGGCTAGACAATGATATGAGAGCAAAGTAGCGGTAATTTCTAATTTCCCGTAGATTCAATACTTGTTATTCCCTATACTATACGATGGGTATACTTTCCCTATTGTGTGATTTTGGTGATTGGTATTTTAATTTAAAGCTTGATTTATATGGACTTGTTGTACTATTTCCAATGCACTCGAAACCAACCATCAAGTTTTTGGCACAGTTGCCGGGGATTGACAATATCATGAAACCCTTAAGTCTTGTTGATTTAACTATGTATATATTTGTAAATACTATATAAATATTTGCTTTTCTATTTGTTCATAGTACTAAGCATTACTTGTATATAGACTTCTTTTCCTTCTTATATGTTATTTGTATGTTGCTTCAATTCTTTATTTTTGTCTTTGAGATAAATAAATTGTATTGGGTTCTAATGTGTTGTATCATTATGTTGTTGTATTATTGTTATTATTATTTTTATATTGTTGTATTTAGCTATAATGGAAATTGTATATATAATAGATACTTGGGATTTAATTTTTGCTTTTATAGATGGCCTTGTTGTATACTATTGTTGTTGTTGTTGGGGCATTTTGTATTTGTTATTGTGTTAGTATTCTTAGGGTGTACGTGTTGTTATAATTGGATATTATTGTGTTGTTGAGGAAATATTATTGTATAATAGCTAGTTGTGATTGATTGTTGTACAAGAGGATTGGTTTCATTATTTTTGTATGGGTGCTAGAGTTTTGAGAATAAGAGGATTGTTGGTAGTTTTGGTTGTTGTTGTACTATATTTTGTGGAAGTTGAAAATTTGATTATGCCAGCAGTGAATAAATTGAGGTGTTGATGGGTTTGTAGAGTTGGTGTTATGTTTTGTGGATTTTATTGTTGTTGTTGTTGTTGTTGTTGTTGTTGTTGTTGTTTGGGAGATACTTTGGTGTTTTTGGAAGGTGCGGTATTCATAATTGGTGGTTGTAGTAGTGAAAATCTTTTAAGATTATTTTCAATAAAGCCACTAAATTCTTAACCTTTTCACTTTTCTTTAGATTTTATTGAATTTATAGTGTGTATGTTATATACTAGTTCTACTGTATGATATATTAGTGTTTTGTTGTATATATATAGTACAGTTACTAATTTAGAGGTATTAGCATGTATACATTGATTTACTGTATCTTTAGTGTAAATATTAGATTATTCATCAGTTTTTCAATTTAGTTGTATTGGTAGTAGTACAACTCTTGGTTCTAATATCTATTTTAGTTCTAGTTACATTAGTTGATTTTATGACTTGTTAATAATACTTGTGTATATTATTATTGTTGTTGTTGTTGTTATTATATGATGATTTTTTATTGGTATTAATATTGATCGTAACGAATTTTGATATTAATTCCTTGTATCCTTGTTATTTATATTTGATTTTTACTTATATTCTTAGTCTATTATTTTGTTTTATTTGTATTATTTTTTTCACTATCTTTTTAGCCTTGGTATACTATTGTAGTTTCCTTTATTTTTGTAGGATGGAAGATTTTCCTTCTTTTGGACAACCATTCAATTATTCTCCCTCCTATGATACATTGTGGAGATAATCTTTCTTCATTATTCACCAATTAAAGAGGAATCTAGACATACAAGAATTGGTTTGGCATTCCCCGGATGCAGCTTTTCCATTGACAGTTGTTACATTAAATGCCTTGTTGGATTTCTGAATTGAAGCTCTAATATCTTCAAACAACTCAGCTTCAAGGTTTTCTAAGTTGTCGCTTTCCAAGGCAGAGATTAAAATCATTTGATCTTCGAATAACTACTTGAATGCCAGGTAAAGTTTGCTTTTCACTTTTGTCAGCTCCTTTAATCATTCTAGACAACTCCTCAGGATCCAGGACACTTGAACTAAAGTTGAATTTACATGTCAGTTAATCAACATAAAGTAAACTCCAAATATGCAATCAAGTAGAATACTAAACTCCAATTCTAAGAGACACCTATAATGGTAATGAAGGCACTGTCCTATATTAAACCCTTTCGTAAGTTACACTTGGCCATTCTCCTATCTCTTTTAGGTTCAATTAATTCAGTGGTACTGCATAAAGCAAATTAACTAACATTCTGTTAGGAGACAAAGTAGAAGCCTTTCAAACCGCCCCTCAAAAAAATAAAAAGAAGAAACCAAAGACAAAGGTCTAGCATGCACCCAGTTATATCCATTATGTCTTTCCTCACCTCCAGCTCCCACAAAAAGAAAATAGTAATCACTTCCCGGATGCACTGCAATCAAACAATTGAAAAAGGAAAAAAAATTGGAATTCGTTTTAGCAATTCCCTTAATTTTACCATCGATCGAAAAACATGATAAGAATTACTTAAATAGAAGGGGGGAAAATCTCTCTCTAGTCTCTAATGCCAATTCAAGATTCTTTAATAGCCAAAGGCCGAGTCAATAAGTGGATCTTAGGTTAAAAGAAAAAGCCACTTTCTAGAGTGAAAGAGAGTGTGAATTGAAAAGTAGAACCTAGAGATTGTTGATGACTAAGGCCACTGCTACACATAGAAAATGGCAAAGATAAATCAAATATTAGTGCATCTTTTTCTAAAGAAAAATCAATGAGATTTTTCCTATCCCCTATACTTTGGAGATGGATTTTTTCAAGCTCTTCCTCCATCCAACTTTTATAAAATTTCACAATGCCAACAACGAATTCACAAATCGAAAATTCAATACCCAATCAAGTATCAAAAATTTCTCAAGATTTTTAGCAACGACGAATGTTTGAATGTGAAAAAACTTTGTGGAAGGGACGATAAGAAGAAAGTGGAAACCCTTTTTGAGTGAAAGGACTGAGGGTATTGGTGTCAGCATGACGGAGCACAAAAGGGAAATATTTTGAACGTCCCGAAGGTTGGTCACCCAAAAAATTGAATTACATTCTGGCTTTGTCCCTTTTTTCGCTTCCTACCCTTTCCTAAATAGACATTCTAGAAACATGCACCAAGACTCCATCTAAAAAGATTGTTCTCTGGTTTCATTTTCATATTATTTGATTTTTTTTAATCATTTATATACAGATTAAAAATATTAAAATTAATAAGTACTTTTTAGTTATATTTCTCTTAATTAGAAAGAAGCACTAGAAAGGAGAGATATAGTCATAGAGAGAAGAGATATTTGGTTTGGTGATTTTTTTAGAGATGTAAAGATAAAAAAATTTAGGAAGTTGTTTAGTTTAACTAAATTTAAGGGTAATATTTTCAAATATTAATCATTGATATATGCGAATGTGTAAAGAGTTAAATATTGTAAAACAAAATAGAACGTTATAAGACCAAATAATATGAAAGCAAAAATACCATTGCAATACTGTAATTCTCCAATTTTTTCCCTTAAAAAAATATTTATTATGTAATTGAATTGAAAGTATAATGTATAATTTATGAATAAATGTAATCATCAAGCATTATATAATATTACTATTTCATACACTACATAATAATTCTACTTGGCTAGTACTATAATAGAATTCTAAATAGTGCAATTAGAATAAATATATAAGTAATTATCTAAAGATTTCCTTCAAAATGTTTTTTTTTTTTTTTGGGCAAATATTGAGATAAAAAGGAATGAAAATATTAAGATAAAAAAGGAAATAGCTTTATAATTTCTTTAAATTTAATTACTAACCATTGTATTATCTTCTCAAAAAAAAAAAAAAAAACAGAAGTACTCCCTCCATCTCAAAATATAAACCCCTTTGACATTTTTTCAAGAATTAAGGATATAAAAAACTATACACTTTCTAAGTTAAAATACAAAAAACTCCCCAATTAAACTATTTATTTTTTGAGTAATTTAGTTGAGCAGTTTTTTAGTATTTTGATTTAGAAAGTATATGATTATTTACATCCTTAATATTTGCACCAAAAAAAAAAAAATCAAAGAGATTTATATTTTGTGACGCAGGAAACATTGTCTAATTTTTTCTTTACAAAAAGTACATTAACAACTATTTATTTTTTGTTAGCAGGAACATTCACATTTCTATTTTTGGGATATTTAAAGTGAATATTCATTTTCTAAAAATAAACATATTTTTATCATACCACAAATAACCTCTAAATTTGAGGGATTAATTCAACTAACACATACGAGTCATATTACTATCCACCTTAATGCTAATGGTAATGAGGTAACTTACTTACTCTTGTTAATTTTAGTAATTTTAGTATGTTAATTTTGTAACTTACTTACTTTATAAATACATATCTCTATATAAAAGCCCAAAACATAATGTATTTATAAAGATTAACATATCAAATTAACTATCCAACAATTATATTTGTTAAAATTGCTATAAAAAAAGTATTATTGTCAAATTTGAAGGTAATCGGATATGATTTTTCACATGATCTAGCATAATCTCCATATAAAAGCCTAAAACCTAACGTATTTATATTGATTAGCATATGAAATTAATGATCCAACCATTATATTTGTTAAAATCACTAAAAAAAAAGTATTATGGCCAAATTTGAAGGTAATCAGATATGATTTGTTATATGATCTAGCATAATCTCTATATAAAAGTTCAAAACCTAAATCATTTAGAAACATAAGCATATCAAATTAAAGATCTAACCGTTAGATTTGTTAAAATTATTTTTAAAAAAAAGTATTATGGCCAAAATTTATTGTAATCGGATAGGTTTTGCTACATGATCTAGCATAATCTCTATATAAAAGCCTAAAACTTAACGCATTTACAAAGATTAACATATCAAATTAATGATTCAACCGTTAGATTTGTTAAAATTGCTATAAAAAAAATGGTATTATGGCCAAATTTTAAGGTAATCGGATATGATTTGACACATGATCTCGTATAATCTCTATATAAAAGTCCAAAACCTAACACATATAATGATTAGCATATCAAATTAACGATCCAATTCTTAGATTTATTAAAATAACTAAAAATAGTATTATGGCCAGATTTGGAGGTATTCGGATATGATTTACCACATGATCTAGCATAATCTCCATATAAAAGCCCAAAACATAAATCATTTAGAAACATAAGCATATCAAATTAAAAATCCAACAATTAGATTTGTAACAATTGCTAAAAAAAAGTATTTTGGCCAAATTTGAAGGTAATTGGATATGATTTGCTACATGATCTAGCATAATCTCCATATAAAAGCCCAAAACCTAACACATTTACATTGATCAGCATATCAAATTAACGATCCAACCGTAAGATTTGTTAAAATCGCTAAAAAAGTATTATGGCTAAATTTGAAGGTGATCGAATATATTTTGTCACATGATCTATCGCAATATCTACATACATAATATCTAGATACCATGTAATCTCCCATATTTCCATGGCGTAGGGGGCTGTAACTTTATGGGATGTCGCCCTGTCTATTACTCAGACAAGGGAATTTTATAACAACCTTCATTCCATAGGCAGTGAAAATTTTTCCAAAATCCTTTTATCGAATATAAGATGATACATAGAGTTTGACTTCAGATATATGTAATCAAGGGTATAACATATCCAAATATAGCACAAGCTTTTGGGAGTCCACTGCTCTTCTATTGCGCTTTTGATCCGTAAAAGTTTTCAAAAGAAGTAACACACATATGAGCGTAAGGCTCAGTGAGTCTCGTGTGTGTTAGTGTTTTCAACTGAAAAGATCTCTTTAAAAGTAGTCTCAACATAAACATACTAGTTCTGAAATTCTTGTGTAAAAACATTCTAAAACAAGTATTCAAATATTTCGAATAAAAACATAATGATTCAAGTATTCAAGAATTCCAGTATAAGATATTTTGATGCAAGTATTCAAGTATTTGAGTACTCAAGTATTCAAGCATAGTCAGTGTGTATGCCAAGTATTCAAGTCAGTGCTTACACCAAGTATTCAACTTAGTGCATACGCCAAGTATTCAAGTATTTGAGTACTCAAGTATTCAAGCATAGTCAGTGTGTATGCCAAGTATTCAAGTCAGTGCTTACACCAAGTATTCAACTTAGTGCATACGCCAAGTATTCAAGTTAGTGTATACACCAAGTATTCAAGTCAGTACTTACTCCAACTATTCAAGTTAATGCATATGTCAAGTATTCAGGTATTCAAGTATTGTTAGTCATGTATTGGATTCAAGAATTCAAGATTTATGATATTCTCAAGAATTCAAGATTCATCAAATTCAACATGTGTTCCAAATCCATGTAGAAAATCTTGCACTTGAGTATATTAGGAAAGCAATTTCCATATCAGGAAAACACACTTAACCAAAATTGGCATTTGATGAAAATTGAAAAGATCACATGAGATATTTCATATTCAAGATGTTCAAGAAATTTAGTGTTTGATAATGATTTCAAACTCAAGTGTAACATCCATCTCATAATATATCAAGAAAGCATTAACTATATCAGGAAAGCACATGATCATTTCAGAAAAACACTTAGCTAAAATAGAATTTAAAAGATTCAGGAATTAAAAAAAAAAAAAAACACTTTGAAAGATTGTGTCCTAGCTATTGCATAATATGGTATTCGCAATCCTTAAACCTTTATAAGACCTTTAAAGTAGATAACCTACATCAGTTATCATTTCACACTTGCTTTAGTATTCTAAGATTCAAAACCAATACATATTGCTAATTACATGTTGCTAAGGAAATTACCGAATTTCCTATTTCTTCATTTCATTCCAAAACGAAATATACTTCTCGAGGTAACTCAATTCCTTTTCATTACTCTTTTCTACAAACATATTTTCAAGGCCTTCAAATTAATCCTTAATCCTTCATGCCTTTAATAGCTCACATGAAATAAACTCATAGCTTTACTTTCTTAAACCAAAATTCTACATTTTTCTCACCTTGGCACACCTTAATATTCTTGTCGCAACTTTTGATTCACAAGTCCGATTGATGCCAAACTAATTCCCAAATGTCCTCAAGACTTTCCTTGATGATTTCCAATTCATAAAATACTCATTTACCTTTTCATTTCATTCAGTTCTGTCCACAATGTCTCAGCACTTCAATCCCATAACTGAAATGACAACTTTTGGTATTTATACCATAACTTTTTATTCACAACTCCAAATCATGCCAAATTGGTCCCAAAATGATCCTAAGACATTTAGCTACAGGTTTCAGGTATGGGGTTCCAAAACAACCTGCCATATTGTTCAGTTTATTACTTCTTCAAAGCTGTACGAAATTCTTCCAAAACATAATTTATGTTTTGTTCCTTTCCTTCACTTAATCCATTCCCTTTTCTTTCCTTTACAATATATATGTCATTTAATCACCGCAATCCTCTATTTATAATCTAAACATCACATAATCCTTCTTGATTCCAGTCATGCACGATCAGTATCTTTCATGTTTAAACAACAACAAAATCAACAGTTTTGATAATCACAACAATATTCCATTTTCTTCAACAATTAAACCATTTGCTGTCTTATTTCCTTCTTCCATTTTTGCAGCCATGAACTATCAATTAAACCACCATAAAAACACCTTTATACACTATTTAAAACATAGCATATATATCCTTTCAAAGCTGCTGGCACACACAACACACACAATAACTCCAAAATCATAGCTATTTCCAATTTTTTTTCATAATTCTCATGAATTTCCCAACAAAATTTATATCAAAATAATCCTTGCAATTCTACAACTTTAATTCATGAAGTACAATATCTTACCTTGTTTGTCGAATTCTCCAAGCTTGAACTTCTTCAAATCTCTTTTTTTTCCTCCTTTGGAAACTTTTTCTCTCTCTTTTTCTTTTTCACCCTATTTTTCTCTATTTTCCTTCATTTTCTTTTCTTTTTCCTTTCTTTCTTACTTTTATTCTCTCCTTGTTGCTTTTAGTTTCCTGGCTGTTTTACAACCTCTCCTACCGCCATTCATGTGGCAAATTTAGCACATGACCAATTATTTTATTAGGTGGTCAAAGGCTTATCTTGAAAGCTTGTAAATTCTCCTATTTTCTTCACTTTTTTCCCCCTTCCTTTTCCACCCTTTATTACTTCTGGTTTTCCATGATGTTCACCGCCAATCTTGGTCTAAATTTGGATCAATTTGGTCAAAATTCAATAAATGCAAGAATAGTTATCCTTCCATGTGTAATTTTCCAATTTGATAATTTTTCCTTAATTATTTTCATAAGCTTGTTTAATAAGCTTTACGAAATATAATTCTTGCATGAATATGTTTTATGCAACCAATAACACTTTGACACTTGTTCTCATCAACAAATCATAAAATGCCACTTGTCCTGTGAAACCCTGGTCAAAACCAACCTTAGAGTAAGGGGGTTGGGATGCATATCATACTTTATTTCATAATTAAATATATTTTCATATGATTTCTATGTGCTTTGGATTTAATTTTTATTGTCTTGAAGTCTTGTTGGTGAGTATTGTGTGAGAGGGGTAAAATGGTAATTTTTTCCCGAGGTGAAAATAGGGAGATAGATTGTGGATTGAATAGAAAATAATTTTTCTAGTGGAAATAGCAACAAGAGTCGTTGTGGTTTAGTGCTTAGAGCTTTGGAATTTATTCTTGAGGTCTTAAGTTCAAAGTCCATTATAAAAGCTTTAACTTGATTAAATTTTATTTTCGCTTGGGAAGGAATGGTTTCGGCCTTAAGGGCCTAGATCAATGTGGTGATGATGTCCTAGGAGAGACATGTTAGGAGTATTCTCATTCCACTCCTTTGCCTACTCGAAATTCCCAAAGGGAATTCTTGTTCCCTTGATCTTTGGTTTTCCTTAGCTTTCAACTCCTTAGTTTGATCAAGATGTTCTAGCCTTTTTCTTTCCAGAAAATTCAGTAAAGTGCTGAGGTCTTTTAGGATCAAAATGTCTTGGTAAAAGACTTCTTATGGTCTGGAAAATATAGAAGAGTTGAGGGGAATTCCGAGAGGAAAAATCCCTCTAGTAAGCTTGCTAAAATTTCATTCTAGACTAGCTCATCTTTCTTCATGGCATGAGCTGAAATTTTCCAGCTTGTTGTACCTTCAAATTGTCGAGATTCTTAGCTAAAATTCCCTCCCAAATGCTGCCAGAAAAATGGCCTTAAGATTCGTTTGAATCATGAATTATTTCTGCCATTTTCGGGCTGCACAAAGACCGAGCAAAACCAGTGAAAAATTCTGGGCAAATCGTTACCTTGGAGGCTCAAAACCGAGCTGTTTTCTTTCAGATTTTGTGCAGCACCTTAGCCACGTTTTTCCTCCATGAAGAAGGCTGGAAACCAGACTTGAATACCCCTGAAATTCCCCTTCAAACTCTCTGCAAATTGGCTGGAAGTGGTAGACGAAATTCTGCCCAGAAAATTACTGTGCAGCGAAAAAAAACTAGGCAGTCCATATTTCCAGCTTTGTTTCCTATTTTTCTTCCAGCCGAAACACCAGCCCTAATCTGTCAAAACCTCCCTTAAACCACCATTAACAGAGCTCCATTGTTTCCCACAAGCTTCTGGATGAAAGGCAGCAATGGCTGTCCGAAAATCTCTCCAACAAATCCCTGCAATTTAGCTTGATTACTTTCCAAAATTCCAGCTATCTTATTTAGCAACCTTCCATGATATCTTGCTCAATTGACCAGACTTCTTCTTCATCATTGTGCCCCTTAGTTTCGGCCATCATAAGCCTTATTGAACCAGCTTTAATTCCTCAGAAAAGCTACACTACCAGTCGGCCATAGGAGACTTCAAAGCTGTCCAAACAATCAAGATATTCTTAGAATATTTAGTTTCCAAATTTACTTCCTAAAAATATTCTTTAAGGATTATAACAACTAACCTTTCCTTTTCCCTCCCAAATCAGAGAAACAACTTCCTAAACCCTACTGAAAATCGGCCAGCCCTATCTCCCACAGAAAATTCGGCAGCTGCAAATTCCTTACCTCCCTCTCTCGATTTTCTGCAACCATCAAGAACATAAACACTACACCAAAAACACCTACTTCTTCTCTACACCTAATACCCCTCCAAACCATCTCAAACCCTCACAAAAATCTCCAGATTTAGTCTACTCATTGCTGTGAATCCATCAACACCATTATTAACATCAAACTCCTCAAAACATCTTGCTACTTCGGATCAAAAGCAGAAATTTCTGTGAAGAACAAGAACATCTTCAAGGTAAATTCACTCTATCAACTTCATCCTCTTCAAACTTGATCTCTAGTGGGAACCTATATGAATAACCAGGCTAATGATCTCTTCTTCTCTCTCTCTCTCCCTCTCTCTCTCATGGCTGAAATCACTCTTCTTTGGCCGGATGACTTCTCCTCCCATAATCTTGCTCTCACCATCTCCCTTGGCCAAGGTTAGCCATTTAGGAGTTGGGATCTACTCTAAACTCTTTCAAAGCATTCATCAACCAAGTAAGTACCTTCAATCTTTCTTTTAAACTCTAGAATCATGTCTCTAGGATGATGTTGTTAAAAGATGAATGGCGATGGGATTGAGTATGTGTTGTTGATGATTGAAGCATGAGTACATGTATGATTGTGAAGGAGATGGGATTTATGCATGGAAGGATTATATTGGTTGGTTGTATGTGGAATTGAGTTTGATGCATGTCATAGGTAGTATGTGTGATGAAGTATGCTAGAGATTATGTCACCTTTGGTGAATAGGAGTTATATACATGACTAGAATATTGAAGCCATGATCATGTTTATGCTAGTAAAGGTTAAATCATGTCTTAATAAATTTAGATCTATGCCTATATGCAAGATTTGGATGATTTAATGAATTGAAGGATTGTGTATGTTCTTGATTAAGGATGGCCATAGAAATTTGATCATGATCTAGTTGTCCCTAAAACTAATTTTCACTTTATGCATAAAATACTCAATAAAATAATATTGCTAGTATTTTCAAAAACCCCTAGGAAGGGTAGATTTGGAATTATTGTATATATAAAGGATATTTTAGTCAAATAAATAATAATTTTGCTAGAAAATAAAATAAATAAATATTATTTAAAATAAAGAGATCAATTAAAGCTTTATGAGATTGATTCACAATTAGTAAAATATTTACTAAATCAAAACCCTTAAGGATTTACTTAATATTTTCCAAGAAAGGCTTATTAAATTTAATCTCAACTAGTTTTAGCTATCAATTATTTTCTAACAACTAAACTATCATTAAATCACTATTTACCTAGTACCATCTATGACTCTTGATCAAATAAACTCTAAATCTTTCCCAACAAGGTTTAAACTTTCAACTTATTAGAATTTATTTCCCAAACCATTAATTATTTTAAATAACAAATTAAACTTAGCTTATAAACCTATTTAGTTATTATTTTATCTTAAAGCTTGGGACAATAGGATCATGGTAGTGGTGAATTGAATTGATTTAAAATTGAGGAAGTGGTTTGTGACTTAAATTGATTAAGATTTGTATTTACCTATGTGGGGTTAGGTTAGCTGTTCGAGACCTTGTTGTTGTGAGCAAGAATAAGGTAAGCTCCTGCATAAAACCTATCAATGTGAAAATGTTTTCCTTATGGCAAGCTAAATGTGGAGTGTATGGACACTCGTTTATCTGAAGGCAATTGAGGGTTGAATTCATTCTTATTTCCAACACTTAAATTATTTAAAAGCTAATAAGCAGATTTTCCAAACTTAAAACTCTTTCCAAAACTGATTTCTCCCAAAACTTTGGAAACCCTCAAATTGCTATTTTCATGAAGAGCAATGCTTCGTCAATTTTATCCCAAGTGGGAAACTTCGTTGAGTACTCAATAGGGGTGGACTACTAGGACTAGTCTTTGAAGGGTTAGGGTAAGTCTCTCAGCAGGTGGCCACCTCTGAGGGGTGAGTCCTTCCCACATAAGATGTCAGTCCAGTGAGTCGTGCCGGTCTGAGCTAGTAGTTTGTTTTCAGTCAAGTGACTGTGTTTTGCCAGAATGAACACCTGGTTGTTATTTGGGTATAGATAAGGAGGAGTATCTTGCTCAGTAGGCCGATCACCTACTTTTGTCAGTCTGCACAAAGTGTCGGCATTCTGACCGGTTATGGGGCCCAACGTGTGGTAACCCATATCCCTTTCTTTCGAGTGGTTGATTTCATTACTTATGTGCGGCCAGATAAGCTAAAACGCCACTCTTGCTTTTGACTAATGTTTGATGCTTGCCAATGTTTCTCTTATAAAAGTTTCACACTTTTCATCCACGAACTATTTTCACTGAACACCTAAAGCACACACGGACTTACTGAGATTTCTGTCTCATCACCTTTTTATCATGATTTCAAGTTGATCCTGTTGTAGGGTAGAGTAGCTAGTAATATCTGCCTTGAAATAGAATGTGTCTTTTGATTCTATGTATTGCTTTGGGGAGACGAGAGTGAATAATTTTATTTATGGTTTTTGTTTTGGAGTTTCATGGATTTACTCTTGGAGTGTTTTGGGTTGTAATAATTTTTTTTAAGTTAAAGTATTATTTTATTTCAGCCATTTTATTTGTGTGACCTAGTTATAAAGACCCCTTGTCCTTTGGACGGGACGACATCCCCAGCCCTGGCGGGCCTAGGCTTCGGGGTGTTACATGTCCTCTTTTGAGAAAATTACCATTTTTCCTCAGGAAGTAGCTAAAATTTGGACCAATAGATATTTCAAATGGAAAACTTTTATTTCACCAATAGAATCTACAAATTTTACTAAGTTCAATTGTGGGAGTCAAAATTCTCAATTCTTTCTCAATCCTTCCCAATTTGCGGCCAAAATTTTGATTGCAGTCAAAATTAAGATAATACCCCTCACAGCTCAAATTATACCAAAATATTCATCTCATTATTCTGATCAATTTTTGTTCTGGTCTCATATCCAAATTCTCACTTTGTACAAAGTATTCACCAATTGAAGTACAAAAGTACGGGTAGAATAATTTCAAAATTCCATCTGGGTCCCTACAATTTTAAAATTCTAATAATGCCCCTAAATATTTTTATTGCACCAAAACATTTAACTTGTTATACTGATCATTTCTTGTTTTGGTCACTTGTACAAATTCGTATTCTATACATAGAGTAGCCGATTAAAGTACAAAAGTGAAGGTTATTACATACCACATAGGTCATGTGGTATTTACATGATCTATTATAATATCCACACACACACACACACACACAAACACACACGCACACATTAGAACAATTTTTAATTTTTTTTCTTTTTTCTTTTTTATTACTAAAAATTTAATTACTAAATTAACTGTGTTAACCTAAATTCTTAACTTTCTCATTCTTTCTTCATCTCCTTTAGATTATCCAGGTACATCAAAAATCCAGAAGAAGAAAAAAAGGGTTGTTAATCAAATTCACGATTTTCGATTGAGGTAATTCTTGTTTTCTATGCTATCAAAATTAGCATCTGAATTTTCTATTTGAGAAAAACATAGCTTTGCGGCCCCAACTTTAATTTAGATGCCAACTTTGCACTCCATACCAGGATAATCTGAAGGAGATAAAGAAAGAATGAGAAAGTTAAGAATTTAGGTTAAAGTCATTAATTTAGTAATTACGTTTTTAGTAATAAAATATTAAAAATGATTTTTTTTTTTTGTCTAAAAAAATGAAATGTTCTATAATAGGAGTTTTACAGAAGATGTTATAAGGGATGTCACTGATAGGGGTTAAATTAGTCATATTTTTCCTAGTTATTTGAGGTTCTTTTGTGATATATTTTGTTCAATAACTAGTCATATTCCTTCATATTTGAGATTTTACCATTGGAAAGGTATTTTGTTCATTATTGCAGATTTTTGGGGTAAAATGAAACAAAAACATCGCAAAATAGATTAGACGCGGTGCCGGCTAGGACAGAGGAACCGGCGCCGACCATGCACTGTTGACACGAACTTCGAAATGATAGAAAAATTGGTGAAACAGAGCAAAACAGAGTGGAACTAGTGCCGGCTACATTCTGGTTTTCATTGTGGAAAATTCGAAAAAAAATCGGCAAACAAGTAGAGAACCAGAACACAACTGGCGCCGGCTCCAAGAGCCTAGGCGGTGCTGGTTGTGCCCCGAAGTTAAGGCGGTGCTTGATTTTTATACGCAATTTTTGATAATCTGTGGAGTTTTAGTATCTTTCAACTTCTACTCGGCCAAGAACATTGTACCTATGAGTTTAGGCACTTCTTAAGCCATAGATGAAAAACACAAGGGAAAAGGGGAGAATTCATTTATCATCATAGAAAATCACTCAAATCAAAGGAGGAATTCTTCAATTCAATGAGGGTTGTAAAAGAAGGTCTTCAAAGGAAGAAGAAAGAGTCTTGTCTATGAGTGCTTTCTTTTACTTTATTTTCTTTATCTTGAACAATGATGTGTTAATTGTTTTTTTGTAATTTGACATTATTTTAGGTATCTATGATATTTTGAGTTATTTGATCTTTTGATTAATTGATTATTTTTCTTGGTATTTAATTACTTGTGCTTATTATGAAATTAATTGGTTGGTTCTTCCCATTAATTCACTGATATCGAAGGGGTTGATGGTGGTTGCACTTTATTAATTTCATATTTGTTGTCTATTAACTCGTCGAGACTAAGGGGGTTAATTGATGAGGACTAGGTAATTAAAGATTAATTGATGTTTGCCAATACCAATGATTCAATTGTTAATTTCATGTTTTAAATTCGTTGAGACCAATGGAATTTAACCAATGATTGTGTTTAATGCATCTTTTGGATAAGTTAGTTGAGATGAGACCAGGTGATTCTAATTTATCTAGAAGGTAGTAATTTCATGGATTGAAAAAGAAGTGAATCTATCTTAATCCTTTATGATGCCAAGAGAATGATTAGTTATGATAATGATTAAGTACTTTAAGATCATGATTGTCAAAATAATGGTTTGAGTTACATACTTCTCCATCCTTGATATGTGAAACCCCAGTCAAAACCAATCTTAGAGTAAGGGGGTTGGGATGCATATCATATTTCATTTCATGTTTAAATATATTTTTATATGATTTTATGTGCATTGAATTTGTGTTTTATAGTCTAGAGGGCTTGATTATGATTATTAAGTGAGAATGGCAAAATGGTAATTTTTGCTTGAGGTGGAAAAGGGTGATAGCTTGAGGATTGAATAGGAAAATATTTTTAGAGAGAAAATAAGAACAAGAGTTGTTGTGGTTTAGTGGTTAGAGCTATGGAATTAATTCTTGAGGTCTTGGGTTCAAATTCCATCATAGGAGCTTTAGCTTGATTAAATTTTATTTTTGCTTGGGAAGTGTTATTTTCGGCCTTATATGCTTTGGAGTAGGGTAGAGATGTTGTCCTAAGAGAGACATGATAGGAGTGTCCTAATCCTACTCTTTTGCCCTACACGAAATTCCTAAGGGGAATTCATTTCCTCTTGATCCTTAATTTTTCCTATTTCTCAATCCATTAGGATGTTCAATTTGTTCAAGTCAATTTTATTCTAGAAAAATTCCAGAAATGTGCTGTGGCTTTGAAGGTTCAAAATGTCTTAGAGAAAGATATCTTGTGGACCGAAACCATGGAAGAGGGGGAAGGATTTCAAGTGAATTAATTTCCCTAGTGAACTCTCTAAAACTTCACTCTAGCTAGGTTCATTTTCCTTCATGCATTGAACTGAAATTTTTCCAGCTTCTTGTGCCTTCAAGGTGTCGAAATTCTTAGCTATTATTCCCTCCCAAATGCTGCCAGAAAATGGCCCTTTTGATCAGCTTAAAACCTGAATATTTCTGGCTATTTTTGGACTGCACAAAAGCTGCGCAAAACCAGAAAAAATCCCTGGGCAAAATCACAGCTTTGGAGGTCCGAAACCAAGCTGTTTTCTTTCAGTTTTTAATCAGCATCTTAGCCACGTTTTTCCTCCATAAAGAAGGCTGGAAACCAGCCTTGAAAGACCCCTGAAATCCCCTTCAAACTCTCTGCAAGCCGACTGGAAAATGGCAGCCGAAAACTGCCCAGAAAATTATAGCCTTGCGAAAATTCTGTGCTGGAAAACTTTCCAGCTTTTTTTCCTAATTCATCCCTAGCCGAAACCTCAGCTTTCTTCTACACAAACCCTCCTTAAAAAGCCATGAGTTGAACTCCATTGTCCACCCCAAGCTTCTACACGAAATTCAGACATGGCTACCCGAAATTCTCTCCAACAAATCTCTGCAATCATACTTAATTAGTTACCAAAATTCTAGCCACCATAATTTAGCAACCTTCCATTAAATATCCCTCAAACAACCAGACCTTTCCTCCACCATTATATTGCTTATTTTCGGCCACCCTTAGCCTCCTTCAACCAGCTTCCATCCAGCCGAAATACTGCACAAGTAGTCGGCCATGGCAGCCTCCCAAAAGCTCTCCAATAATAAAAGATATTCTTGTCATATCTAGTTTCCAAATTTGCTTCCCAAAAATATTCTTTAAGGATTTCAACAACTAACCTTTCGTTTTCCCTTCCAAACCAGAAAAAAATCTTCCAAAACCCTACAAGCAATTTGGCAGCCCTAATCCCTACAGAAATTCAGCAGCCTCCAATCCCATAAACTCTCTATTCTCTTCAACCTTCAAGAACACATAGCACACCAAAAACACCTACTCCTTCCTTTCACCTAATACCTCTCCAAATCACTTCAAACTTCTTCAAAAAATTCTAGATTTCATCTATACACTATCGTGAGTCCATCCATACCATTATTAACATCAAACTCCAAAATCCAACTCGCACTTTTGGATCAAAAACCAGAAATTTTGTGAAGGCTCAAGAACACCTTCAAGGTAGGTTTATTTAATCAACTTCATCTTCGCTAATCTTCAATCTCTAATGAACATATATGTGTTTAAGCATGCTAATGGACTTTCTTCTTCTCTTCTCTCCCTCTCTCTTGACCGAACACTCCCTCTCTCTTGGCCGACTGATTTCATCAACCATGGTCATGCTTCATTCATCTTCTTTGGACGGATTTAGACATCTAGGAGTTGAGATCCATTTGAAACTCCTTCAAGGTATTCATCGATCAAGTAAGCCTTTTTAACCCTTCTTTTAAATTCTAGATTCATGTCTCTAAGATGATGTTGATAGAAGATGAACCATGAATATGGTTGAGTATATATTGTTGTGATGAGTTGAGAGTGAAGCATGAATATATGTATGAATATGTTGGAGATGGGATTTATATATGAATGGATTATCTTGGTTGATTGTATGGTGCTTTAGGGTTTAATGCATGTCTCCATGTCATAGGTAGTATTTGTGATCAAGTATACTAGAAATTATGTTACCTTTGGTGAATAGGATTTATATTCATGAATGGATTATTGAAGCCGTGATTATATTTATGCTAGTAGAGGTTAGATCATGCCTTGATAAATTTAGATCTATGCTTATATGCATGATTTGGATGATTTGATGAATGGAAGGGTTGTATATGTTCATGATTGTGGTTAGCCATAGAAATATGATCATAATCTAGTTGTCCCTAAGCTAAATTTTATTTCATTAATAAAATATTTAATATTATGATTTTGCTAGAAAATTTGAAAAACCCTAGGAAGTGGATTTGAATTACTAAAAAGATATTTTAGCCAAATAAATAGTAGCTTTTTTCAAGAAATAAAATATATAGATATTATATAAAATGATAAAATCAATTAAAGCTTTTTTTTTAAAATAATCATAATAAGTAAAATATTTATTATCAGAAATTTAATTATTACCTTTTAATCAAAACCTATTAAAGTCTATTTATTATCTTCCAATCAAGACCCATTAAAATTTATTTTCAACTAACTTTAGCTAGCAATTATTTTCAAACAATTAATTATTAATAAATCATTATTTTACCTAATACATAAGACTCTTCACCAATTAAACTCTGAATTTAGCTTAGCAAGATTTAAACCTTCAACTTATTAGTACTTATTTTCCAAAACATTAATTATTTTAAATTTCAAATTAGGCTTAG
Organism: Voacanga thouarsii; assembly: GCA_026120185.1. NCBI lineage: Eukaryota > Viridiplantae > Streptophyta > Magnoliopsida > Gentianales > Apocynaceae > Voacanga > Voacanga thouarsii. Next base: position 1,623,284 of record JANUWF010001093.1, on the reverse strand, counting down.
CTTATAAACTTATTTATTTATTGTTTGGCCTTAAAGCTTGGGACACTAGGATCATGGTAGTAGTGAGGTGAGTTGTTTTAAATTGAAAAAGTGAATTTTGGCTTGAGTTTGATTATGGTTTGTATTTGCCCATGCGGGGTTAGATAAGCTGTTGGAGACCTTTTATTGTGAGCAAGAATCAAGTAAGCTCCTACATAAAACCTGACTGATGAAAAATGTTTATTATGGCAAGCCAAATGCAGAGTGCATGGACACTCATTTCTATAAAGGCAATTGAAGATTGACTCCTTCCTTATTTCAGTCAAACAATTATTTGAAAATCCATAAGTAGATTTCCTCAAACTCAAAACTCTTTCTAAAACTGATTTTAACAAAGACTTTGGAAACTCTTAATTGTCATTTTCAAGTGGAACTGTGTTTTGTTCATTTTTCCCAAGTGGGATAAGTTATGTTGAGTACTCAATAAGGGTGGACTGCTAAGGCTAGTCTTTGAAGGGTTAGGGTAAGTCTCTCAGTAGGTGGCCACCTCTGAGGGGTGAGTCCTTCTCGGATAAGATGTCATTCCAGTAGGTTATGCCGGTCCGAGCTAGCATTTTATTTTTTTCAGTCAAGTGACTGTGTTTTGCCGGAATGGACACCCGGTTATTATTTGGGTGTAGAGAATGAGGAGTATCTTGCCCGGTAGGCCGATCACCTACCTTTTTTGTCAGTCTGCACAAAGTGTCGGCATTCTGACCAGTTATAGGGCCCAACGTATGGTACCCCATGATCATTTTTTTTAAGTGGTTGATTTTATTGATTACGTATGGTTGGAAAAGCCAAAATACCACTCTTTTACTTTTGACTAATGTTTATTGCTTGCCAGTGATTTTTTTTATAAAGAATTTTATACTTTGCATACACGAACTATTTCCATTGGATACTCAAAGCACACACCGACTTACTGAGATTTCTGTCTCATCACCATTTTTACCATGACTTTAGGTCGATCCTGCTGTGGGGATGAGTAGCTAGTGTTATCTGCCTTGGAAGAGAATTTTGTCATTTATTTTTATGTTTTGCTTTAGGGAGTTGAGAGTGGATGATTTTATTTATGGATTTATGTTTCTTATGGGAATTTGTGGATTTATTCTTGGATTTAATCTTGAGTTGTAATAAATATTAAGTTAAAGTATTATTTTTATTCCGCTATTTTATTTGTGTGACCTAGTTATAAAAACCCCTGGTCTTTTGAATGATACGACATCCCCAGCCCTGGCAGGCCTAGGTAGCGGGGTGTTACATGATATGTATATATTTTTGTTTTTATTTTATTTTATTTCTTTTTCACATTATCGAGTCGGTTAAATAATGAAAAAAAAGTGACTAATGTATACTTATTCCTTGAGGATCGACACTCGTTTGAACCCTATGCTCGGTTAATGATGAGTACGCTTGCTCATATATGTAATTTAGGATTAACGTTTTAATGTAAACTTGATTGGAAATGTGCTTAGTTTTTATTTGATTTTTATACCCAAATAAATACACATCGGTCACAAAGGATTCGAAGCGTATATATACATATCACATAAATATATATGAATATGCAATACCTAACACATTTACAAACATAAGCATGCCAAATTAATAATCCAACTGTTACATTTGTTAAAATTACTAAAAAAAATTATTATGGCCTAATTTAAGGGTAATCGGATATGATTTACAACATGATCTAACATAATCTCCATACAAAAGCCCAAAACCTAAAACATTTAGAAACATATGTGATATAGGCTAAAATCATCACTATTTTTCTAGTTATTTGATGTTAATTTGAGATATTTTTGATGTAATAACTGAGCATATTTCTTCCTATTTGATATTTTGCTTGTGAAAAGTGTTTTTGACGAATTTGTGCAGAATTGAGTGGATTTTGAGCAAACAGTTTGAAATTCTAGAATGCACTTGGCGCCAAGTCAGGCAACTGCACCAGGCGCCAGGTCCAATATGGAAAAATAGAGAAAATAGAGCAATGTCCAGGGAACAAAACAGAATACACCTTGCACCAGGTGGGTCGAAGCAACCTGACGCTAGGTCCAGCATGGACACACAAATTCTATGTGTGAATTTGGTATCTTCCAACGGATTTTTGTATTTTTCAAATCCTACTCAGCCAAGACTCCTCAAGCAACGAATTTTGGCATCAAAGATGCTTATTTAAACATGAAAAACATAAGAAAAAGTGGTAAATCTAAGAATTAAAGTTGTAAATCACTCAAAGAAGGAGCAGCTTCACCATCCAAGAAGAATTGTTTAGGAGAGTCTTCAAAGGAGAAGGAGGCTTGTCTATGAGTGCTTTCTTTTACATTTGTTTTCTTGTTCTTAAACAATGATGTATTCAATGTTTTCATTATAATTTGACAATATTTTGGGATTTATGGTTTTGTATTAATTTAGTTATTTGATTAATTTTCTATCATCCTTGGTATTTAATTACTTGCTATCATTGGCTATTGATGCATTTTCTTCTAATTAACTTGGGAAATGATGTTAGAAGTTCATTACATTGATTTTATATTTGCTATATCTTAATGGACTTGGAAAATGAAGTTGAGATTAAAGAACTAAAGTGATCAGAGATTAGTTAATTTCACCTAAAGTATAGGGTTATTGACTAATGTCATTTTTGTTATCAACTAGAGCATAGGGATCATTTATGAGGAATTAAGTTTAATGCATCTTCTGGTTCTTTTGATTTGATTGGAAAATCTGCTAATTTAAAAAGAGATGGTAATTCCATTGATTGGGAAAGAAGTGGAGTCTATATAAGTGGATTAATGACTTGGAAAATGATTGAATTTTACTTTATATTCCTTCATGATGCCAAGATGATGATTAATTGAGATAGTTGCTAAGTGGGTCATTATCATGTATTCTAGGATAGTTGTTTAAATTGCATATTCCTACATCCTTGAGTTGTATATATTTCTTTATTTTTCTTTTTAAAATCTTATTACTTTATTTGGTCGGTTAAACAATGAATGAAAATTGATTAGAGTGTACTTCTTCCTTTGAGGATCGATACTGATTTATTCCCTATACTATACTTCTGATGAGTATACTTGCTTGTATGCATGTTTTGGGAATAATGTTTTAATTAAAACTTAACTAAAGGATGGATTTAAATTCAATGATTGCTATACACCTAAAATTTATGCATCAAGTTTTTGGCACCGTTATCAGGGAAAAATATCATGAAAGCTTAGATTTCATTGATTTAACCATGTTTATATTTTTTTTTATGTCTATAAGTCTATATGTAAATATGTATATTTGTTCATTGTATAAATAGGTGTTAAATCTTGTTGTTTGTGACATTATGAGACTTAATTGACTAGCTTAGTTCACGTTGTACTTGTAAATACTACTAACTTTCGTGTTTAGGTAGTTTGTGAATATATCTAATGTGTTTGTTTTTCTTTTCTTTATTGTTCTATTATTTATTTTTCCCTTTTGTTTTTTCTCTTTTCTTTGTTTTTCTATTATTTTTGTTTATTTTTATTTTTCTTTTCAATTTGACCTTTGTTTTTCTTTGAGCGCAAGGTTAAACTCATCGTCATGGACAATCAACAATGGGGATATATGTGGCCATGGCCACAAATTCAAAAGAGCCCCAATGCTAAGAATTTGGCAAATTTGCAAGCTTGGATTGATGCTTTTTGTGAGACATCACTTGAAGCCTTAGTGATTTCTTTTGTCGCCAATACCAATTCATTCCTTAAGTATCAAGATGAATCTTCCTAATGAATGAGCCATCAAAGAACACAACTACGTAAGTTGGTTGAAGATGCCATAAAGGCCTATACACTTGAACAATGGGACCTCCAAGGAGAGGAGAAAGGATACGAGGAATATGTGATGTGGAAAATTTTTTATTCTATTCTATGCTCTCATATTTCTAATTTTTCTTTATCATAGGAATTTATAGGTACCTCTCCACTCACGAAGCCTTATAATACCATTGATGATGTGTTGAATTTACCATGCCTCAAGGAGTTGAATCTTTCAACGCTACATCATAAGAAGCCCTTAGAGGATGGGAGTAATTTTTACCCTTTACCCCATTCAAATGGAGGTAACTTAGTTTTTATATATCATGATTTGGAAAGCAAGAATTTCTTGATCCAATCTTTAACATCTACATTAATAGGCTTAAAAGGGAATTTTAATTGTGACAAATTTTTTGAAGGGATAAGTGGTGATTCTAATGTTTATACACTTTTTAGACATAATTTACATCTTTTTGTTAGGAGCATCATTTGTATGTCTAAAAAAGTGTTATAGAAGGGGGGTCATTCATGTACATTCATTGCAACTATTATTTTCCATGTACCTTCCATTTTTTTCAAAACACTCTCTTATTTCTACATTTAGCATGCCTACTTTTTTCAATGTGCATTTATGTCTTTTCCAAAGGTCTGATAAGGAAGAATGATGAGTGGAAAGAGTTTGAATCTTTGTTTTGTGTTTGGTTTTGTTAAGTGTTTAGTTTTTCTTCTCCCAAATAAGGAAAATATTTTTCATTTTAAGTGTAGGGAAGTAAGTCGTATCTTTATTTGCTTTCTTAGGATTTTTAGTTTGTTTTCTTTTATTGAAGTGTGTCTTTAATTTGTTATTATTTTCTTTGTACTTTTATTTGTGTTTTCTTGTGGAGGTCGAAATAAAGTCCTCTTGAACAAGATATTTTTTTTTTTTTATATCTATTTCCAATTTTGATATCTATTGGAACTTATTGCATTTTGGGAGTATTGCTTAACTTTCTACCTCGTTTACCATTTTAAGTCCATTTGGAGATATTTTTGTGTGTTAATTTTTGGTCAATAAGGACATTATTTAGTTTAAGTGTGGGGGAGTGGTTTGGTGATATTCTTTGTTTAAGTTTTTTTTAATTATCTTGGTGTTTTCTTGGTATTGAGCTATTTTGGAAAAAAAAATTGAGAACAACAATTTTATTGCAATTTTCTTGAAAATTGTGAAGATTTGAAATTTTGAAAGTTTGAAAATTTTGGAGCTAAATTAAGCTTATAATGAAGTTATGATTTTCTTTTAGGCTTTGGATATGAGTTTTGTCATTCATTTGGTGGATTTTTATGAAATTTGTTTATTGGATAGGATATTTTTAATACTTGAGAATTTTGATTAATCTTGTTTATGCATTAGTGTTTGAGCATTATTTAACTCATCTAGTTTAAATATGGAGGATATGATGAATGTGAGGAAAGTTGTTAACTAACTCTTGTATTATGGGTTTAAACTTTGCTTAACTTTGAGTTGTGATAAGGAATATGAGGATTTTTTTTTTTTTTTGAGTGGAAAAGGAGTTGTGGAAAAAAATGTTGATTGTGAGTTGAAGCGAGAAAAATGAGTTGATATTGTTCCATTTTGATAAGGAAGTATTGTTTTTGCTTGATTATAGAGTAGTGAAGAAATACAATTTATTGGGGCTATGAATTTCTGAAAGCAAACGAGAGAAAGAATGTTGAAAAAATTATGAGTGATACTAAAAGGGGGCTAATACAGTCTGTGAAGAGAAATCCATGCACTTGAGGCTATCAATTCTCTAAGTCATTAGATAAAATTGAGAAAAAAAATAGTGTTTTCCTTAAATCACTACTTGAGTTGTGCAATTTTTGGATTTATAATGCTTGAGTTGGTAGATAGCTTGACTTGTATGATTTATGTTATCTATATTTTTGCTTGAAGGGTGAAATAATTTTCTTAGACTAAGGTATAAACTTAATTAATTTGACTTGAAGAGTTTTGTTATGTTTTGTCAAGTGCTTAAAATTGTAATTGTTTTTAAAGGGATTAAATGAATGACAAGGTTCTATCTAGAGTTTGAAGGGAAGTTATAATCCTTATTATGTTTCAAAATTTTTGGAATGAACAAAAGATTGTGTTTTATTCATTAATTTCTTAACTTAAGTGTTTTGCTTGAGGACAAGCAAAAGTTTAAGTTTGGGGGTATGTGATAGGGGCTAAAATCATTACTATTTTCCTAGCTATTTGAGGTTAATTTGAGATACTTTTGTTGTAATAACTAGGCATATTCCTTTCTATTTAATATTTTTCTTGTAAAAAGTGTTTTTGACGAATTTGTGCAGAATTGAGTGGATTTCGAGCAAATAGTGAGAAATTTCAAAATGCACCTAGCGTCAGGTCAGGCAACAGCACTAGGCACCAGGTCCAATCTAGAAAAACAGAGAAAATAAAGCTACATCCAGGGAACAAAATAGAATACACATGGCACCAGGTTGGTCGAAGCAACCCGACGCCAGGTCTGGTTTGGACATGCGAATTTTGTGTGCAAGTTTGGTATCTTCTAATGGATTTTGGTATTTTCTGAATCCTACTCGGCCAAGACTCCTCAAGCAACAAATTTTCGCATCATAGAAACTTATTTAAACCAAAAAAACATAAGAGAAATTGGGAAATCCAAGAATCAAAGTTGCAAATCACTCAAAAAATGAGGAGATTCACCATCTAATGAGGGTTGTTCAGGAGAGTCTTTAAAGGAGAATAATGAGGCTTGTTTATAAGTGCTTTCTTTTACCTTTGTTTTCTTGTTCTTAATGATGTATTCAATGTTTTCATTGTATTTTGACAATGTTTTAGGAATTATAGTTTTGTATTAACTTAGTTATTTGATTAATTTTATATCATCCTTGGTATTTTATTACTTGTTATCATTGGTTATTGATGCATTTTCTTCTAATTGACTTAGGAAACGATGTTAGAAGTTCATTGCATTGATTTCATATTCGTTAAATCTTAATGGACTTAGGAAACAAAGTTAAGATTAAAGAATTAAAGTGATCAAAGATTAGTTAATTTCATGTAGAGCATAGGGTTATTGACTAATTTTATGTTTGTTATCACCTAGAGCATAGGGATAATTTATAAGGAATTGAGTTTAATGCATCTTTTGGTTGTTTTAGTTTGATTGGGAAATATGCTAACTAAATCAAAAGATAGTGATTCCATGGATTGGAATAGAAGTGGAGTCTATATAAGTGGATTCATGACTTGAGAAATAATTGATTTTTACTTTATATTCCTTATGATGCTAAGATAATGATTAATTGAGGTAGTTGCTAAGTGGTTCATTATCATGTGTTCTAGGATAGTTGTTTAAATTGCATATTCCTATATCCTTGAGTTGTACATTTTTTTTTTATTTTTCTTTTTAACATCTTAGCAAATTCCTATATCCTATCATAATCTTTACATAAAAGCTTAAAATCTAACGCATTTAAAAAGATCGGCATATCAAATTACCATGCAACCTTTACATTTGTTAAAATTGCTTTAAAAAGTATTATGGCCAGATTTGAAGGTAATCGGATATGTTTTGCCATATGATCTAGCATAATCTCTATATAAATGCTTAAAACCTAACGCATTTATGAATATTGGCATGTGAAATTAATGATCCAATCGTTAGATTTGTTAAATTTGCTAATTTTAAGCATTATCGCCAAATTTTAAGGTAATTAGATTTGTTTTGCCACATGATCTATTATAATCTTTACATAAAAGTTCAAAACCTAATGTACTTACAAGATTAGCATATCAAATTAACGATCTGATAATTAGATTTGTTAAAATTTGGGGAAAAAAAGGTATTACATCCAAATTTAATTTTAATTGGATATAATTTGACACATAATCTAGCATAACTCTACATAAAAGCCCAAAACCTAACGCATTTACAAAAATTAGCATATCAAATTAACGATTCGACCGTTAGATTTTTTGTCAGTTCATGTTCAATTTGTAATCTCCTATAATTATTATTATTATTTTAACATAATATTTTTTTAAAAATTGTCACATATACTTAAAGATATAAAGATGATTCAAACTAGTGTCTATTTTGTCTTTAAATTGAAAATTAAAAACCAAATGGAGACAATGACCATTGACTCGAAATTAGAGTCAATTTAGAGACAAAAATGTAAATCATCTTTTCGTCTCTAAAATTTAGAGACAAAAAAATGTAGACTCTAATCCGTCTCAAATATTTGAAACGATTTGATAATCTCTAAATCGTCTCTATTTACAAACCAATTAGAGACGACTAAGACCATCTCCAATTTTAGAGATGGATTTGAACTTAGAGTCAATTTAGAGACAAAAACTTAAATCATGGTTTTTGTCCCTAAAATTTAGAGACAAAAAATGTAGACTCTAATTAATCTCAAATATTTGAGACAGGTTTGATAATCTCTAAAACGTTTCTATTTAGAGATGAATTAGGGACGTCTAACACCATCTCTAGTTTTGAGACCAATTATCCGAATATATGGAACAATGAAACGGTAGACACTAACATATTCGTCTCTAATTAGTGTCTAATTTTAAACACTTTAGAGACTAATAACTTTTTCATCGCTATTTTGTCTCTAATATTAGAGACTATTAACTTTTTCGCCTCTATTTTGTCTCTAATACTAGAGATGCGTTGACTGTCGTCACGGTTCCGACTTTATTTGGAGATAAAATTGAGACAGCTTTACTATCGTCTCTATTTTGCATCTACTTAGAGACTAAGCAGAAACATTTTAGTTAGAGATAAAAACTATTCGTCTCTAATTTGTCTCTAATATTCGAGACGCATTGAGAGTCATCGCTGTTCTGATTCTATTTAGAGACAAAATTGAGACGATATTACATTCGTCTCTATTTTACGTCTATTTAGAGACCAAATAGAAACGTTTTATTTAGAGACAAAAAATTGCCGTCTCTATTTTTCCTCAAATATCTCATTTTATTTTTTTAAAAAATTAGTTCGTCTCCATTTTGTCTCGAATAGGTCTCTAGTTAGAGATGAAATAATTTTGTCTCTAAATCCCATTTTTCTCGTAGTGAGGGAAGTTTAACTTCCTTTGGCTGCCTAGTCTAAATGTAATATGTATATGTATTTTAGGTTGTTAGGTGGCGGCCCAGGGAAGAATAACATCCCTAGGCCACCTAGATAAGTTCTAAGGCATGTCCAGGCAGAAGCCTGGCAACCTAGAAGTTCGCAAGCTTGACTTCTGGAAAACCTAGTGCCCTACGGAAGTGGGCAGCCAACATGCCCAAAAATGAACTAAAATTTGCGATTTCGTGAGTTTTCTAATTTTTTCTTCATTTGTTTCTATTGTACATAAATATACACTATTATAAACCCTAAAACATATCCTTAGTTGGCTAGTAACCAAGAGATCCCTTAGGGAACTCAAAAGATTCACCAAGGAAGGGAAGATCATGGAGAAAAAAGGAGGTGAAGAAGGGGTTGTGGAAGGAAATCCAATGAAGTAGTTAAAGATCTTGTCTATAAGTGAAGTTCTTCCCTTTTCTTTGTATTATAATTTACAATGTTGATGTTTATATGATTTTAATTGTATTTGAGGGATGAACCCTAATTTATGTTCTTGCATTGAGTTGTAATTGTGATTTATTGAATTCCTATTCTTGTACTTGACTACTTAGGCATTATTGTGTTAGATTAATTGCATGGGCTTGGTTAATTTATTCAATTGATTGGTTTGCTCTTAATGATTTCGAGAGATGGGGTTAGGAGTGTTGGAGTGTATGCCCGCTTAGACTAGGTTTCTGATGTAATTTTGATCAATATTAATAAAAGATTTATTTTAAAAATTCTATTTGTGAATTTGCATTTTTATTTATCCACAATTTTCGCTGGAAAAGGCACATTATATTTAAGTAAGTAGTCTATATGAATGGTGGTCTTTCACAGTAAGGTATGGATCACGAGTTACATAATATATAAACTATTGTTCTTAATCAGATGATAAGAATGAGAATTTTATCATGATAAGGTTATTATGTTATAAATTTCAAATGGAGAATGGCTTGCCTTTAGCTAGTGAGTAGTCCTCTCACTTCATAACATAAGCATATTTTGGATACGTAGAACTAGACCTATAGTAGTGGTTTTTAAGAGTACTATATGGTAGAATCCTAGACTACTACTACTACAGTGTAAACTTATACTATATGACTTGAGTATGAGTTAATGGTCTGACGAACTTGGAAGCGTAAGCTTTAATGTACTATAGTTGAGGTTCTATTGTAGCACCAATATATTTGTATATTAGCTATATGTAACTATTTAGTTAAGACAGACTTATACAAGATAGACTCTAGAATGGTGAATATAGATTATGCATGTGAAATGGAGCACAAGTTGGGCCCTTGCGATGGGAGAACTGGAACTTATTTTTTATTGTAATAGAATAGTAATTTTGAAGGATATTTCTTTGTACCTGGATTTAGATAGATTTTGGCTTTAGTTGCAAAACTAATAAATCATAGATATTATGTTTCCTTCCATTCTGGTGTCACTATCAGCAGAAATGATGAAGTTTTATGTATAGGGCACATGTATGGAAATTTATTTTTCATTACTCCTATAAATAATTAATTAAATAATGTTCAAACTAAATATTTAAATAGGAAGAGAAAGACCAATGTCAATGACTCATATTTTTTTAGCATTTAAGGTTGGGTCATATTAACTCAACTAGGATTCGGAGGTTAATCCATGATGGGCCTTTAGGCTCATTAAATTGAAAAGTTGACGTCAGTGTGAATCCTGCCTTTTATGAAAAATGACCAAAAGGTCATTTACCTAAAAGGCGGATAGAGCCAATGAGGTATTAAGTCTTGTTCACACAGATGTGTGTGGTCCATTGTCTACACCAGCAAGAGGATGGTTTGAGTACTTTATCATCTTCACGGATGATTGCACTAGGTATGGTTATGTTTACCCGATGAGGTGCAAGTTTGACTCATTTTACAAGTTCAAAAGTAGATCATCAGACAGGTAAACTGATCAAGACCTTATGATCAGATCATGGTGGAAAGTACCTCCTTGGTGAATTCAAGGATTACATGGTATATTATAGGATAGTATCCCAACTCTCTATGTCAGGGACATTCTAGCAGAATTGAGTAGCTGAAACAAGGAAAATGACAATGATCGAAATAGTTTGAAGCATGATGTCCTATGCTACTCTTTTGGTGTTTTTTTGGAGATATGTCCAGGAAACAGTGGTATATATTCTGAACTTAGTGCATTACAAGTCAGTACCTAGGATATCCTATGAGATATGGATTAGATACAAGCCAAGTCTGAACCATCTCAAGATATGGGACTGTCCAGCTTATGTACTGATCAATGGAGACAAGTTAGAACCAAGATCAGAATTATGCTATTTTATTGGATATCTAAAAGGAACAGATGGTGGTTACTTTTATCATCCCAAAGAGTAGAAAGTATTGACAAGTATCAATGCTAGATACTTGAAAGATGATCAAAGTACTTCCACAAAAGGTTTAACTAGGTTGGAACTTAAGGAGAAGTTATCTTCTAAATCGACTTCTTCTAACCTGATTATGGAACAAGAAGAGGCACAACCTCAGGAACCTATACAATTGGAGCCTCCTCGTAGTGGGAGGATATCTAGGGTTCCAGATAGGTGAACTAGAGATATCTTTAACATAGTCTCCAATCATAAGGAACAAGATCCCACTAGATATGAGGAGGCTATTGTGATGTTGATGTAAATATTTGGCATAAAACAATTAAAGTTGAAATTGAGTCTATATACTTCAATCAGATTTAGGATCTTGTAGTATTACTTGAAAGGATAAAACCCATGGGTATAAGTGGGTATAACAGAGGAATAGGAGAGCAGATAAGAAGGTGAAAACCTTTAAAGTTAGGCTTGTGGCGAAAGGATACACTCAGAAAAAGGGAATCGATTGTAAAGAAAACCTTTTCCCAATAGGCATGCTTAAATCCATCCGTATCCTCCTTGCCATCGCATGTCATTATGACTACAAAATATGGTAAATGGATGTCAAGATGACATTTTTCAATGGCCATCTTAGCAAAGATATCTATATGTTCCAACTGGAGGACTTTATCACTGAGGGCTAGGAAATATGGTTTGTAATCTTAAGAAGTGCATTTATGGACTTAAGCAGGCATTAAGATGATGAAATATTCATTTAGATGAGATTGTAAAGTCCTACAGTTTCATTCAAAACGAGAATGAACTATGCGTGTATAGGAAACTGGAAGGCATTAATGCGATTTTTCTTACATTGTATGTGGATGACATTCTACTAATTGGGAATGATGTAGGGACATTGTCATCTATTAAGGTTTAGTTATCTAGTCAATTTAGTATGAAGGATTTGAGAGAAGCAAGTTATATTCTCGAAATTAATCTTCTTAGAAAAAGGAAGTAGAGAATGTTAGGATTATCCCAAGCTATATATATTGATAAGATGCTGGCCAAGTTTAACATGGACTCATGTAAGGGAGCATTAATCCCTTACAGACATAGGTTGTCTTTTTCTTCAAATGATTGTCCTATGTCACAAGATGAAAAAGATAAGATGAGTAAGATTCCCTACGCTTCGGCTATGGGAAGTCTTATGTATGCCATGCTGCGCACTATGCTAGATATTTGCTATGTTGTAGGCTATGTTAGCAAATATCAGTCAAACCCTTGCAGACATAGGTTGTCTTTTTCTTCAAAGGATTGTCCTATGTCACAAGATGAAAAAGCTAAGATGAGTAAGATTCTCTACGCTTCGGCTATGGGAAGTCTTATGTATGCCATGTTGTGCACTATGTTAGATATTTGCTATGTTGTAGGCTATGTTAGCAAATATTAGTCAAACCCTGGGGAGGTTTATTGGCAAGCTGTAAAGCGTATTCTTAAGTATCTTAAGGGAACGAGAGATTATATATTGGTTTACAGGGCCGATGAATTAGTTCCTACAGGATACGTAGACTCAGACTTCCAAGAGGATTAGGATGAGAGAAAATTCACTAGTGGATACGTTTTCACCTTATCTAGAAATGCTATTTTATGGAGGATTATTAAGCAATCTTGCATTATTAACTCAATCATGGAGGCTGAGTATATGGAAGCTTTAGAGGTATCTAAGGAAGCAGCCTAGCTCCAGAAGTTCTTTTCAGAACTTGGAGTCGTGCCATAAATGGACGGCCAATTATGATATATTGCGACCACACTTGTGTAGTCTCGCAATCCAAAGAACCCAAGAATTACAAGAAAGGGAAGCACATTAAGAGGAAGTACCACCTGATTTGGGATTTCATCTAGAGACGAAAAATCGTGGTGGAACAGATAGCCTCGGAGGGTAATCTAGTAGATCTGTTAACCAAGCCTTTGGCTGAAAGAGTTTTTAGAACATACTTAAATGCCACAGGGGTGAGCACCTGTAGACTTACATAGTTTTAGAGTGCAAGTATGATATTATTAGAGTATATACCCTTTTAGACTAGGTTTTTTATATAATTTCGACTAATATTAATGAAAGATTTATTCTTAAAATTTTGTTTGTGAATTTACATTTTTATTTATGCACAATTTTATTAGAAAATACCTATTATATGTTTATGTAAGTGGTCCATGTGAATGATGGTCTTTTATAGTAAGGTATGGATCATAGGTTACTTAACACATAAACTATTGTTCTTAACCGGATGATGAGAATGGGCATATCATCATGATAAGGTTATTATATTATGAATTCCAAAGGGGGAATGACTTACTTTTAGCTAGTGAATAGTCCTCTCACTTCATAACATAAGCGTATTTCGAATATATAGAACTGAACCTGTAGTAGTAGTTTCTAAAAGTACTATATGGTAGAAACCTAGATTACTACTGCTACAACGTGGACTTATACTTTATGACTTGAGTATAAGTTGGTAGTCTAACGAAGCTAGAAGCATATGCTTTGACGTACTATAGTTGAGGTTCTATCGTAGGACCAATATACTTGTATGTTGGATATATGTAACTAATTAGTTAAGATAGACTTATATAAGATAGCTTTCACTACTAAAAACTAACGCATATATGATGACCATTAAACGATCGTATTTGAGAAGAAATTGTCGTTTTAGCTATATACGACGGACCAACGACGATTTCTCGACCGTTGTACGTAACGACATCGTTTTTATCTTAAGACAACCAAAAAACCGTTGTATTTAGTTAATACACTGGTGTAAATACGATGGTCAAGTCAAAGTGTTGCAATTACTCAGTCCGAAAAGTGAAAAATCGAGATTTTGTGAACCGTCGTATATGCTGAAAAACCGTCGCAATTACTAAGTAAATACGATGGTTTCCAACCATTGTAATTACTGATCTATTGCGATGCTTAACTATGACGGTTGTAACTATCACAAATACTCAGTAATTGCGACGGTTATTGCGATGCTTAACTATGACGGTTGTAACTGTCACAAATACTCAGTAATTGCGACGGTCTCCAACCGTCGCAATTACCTAATTGCGACGTTAAGTAAATATGACAGTTTTGACCGTCGTTTTTATCTTTCCCTACTTTTTTCATAATTTGTTTATTTGAGCATCTACCACCTGCAACTTAAACCTGACTAAGCCAAAATTTCAACACAATTACAGTAAAAAAAAAAAAAAAAACTCATTAGCAAAGCCAACATAAATCAAACTGTAAATAAACCAAAATGAAACTAAAATATGTACAAGTAAAAGTAATAGTATATGTAGAAAAAGTAGAAAATAAAATGTATTAGTCCCAAATACTAATACACAACAAGAGCGAAATAAAATAACTCAATCATGCACTTCATCAATAGCTATGGATAAAGAACCTAGAAATAATAATGTAAATAGTTACCAAATATTGATATGTAAAAATTAATCAATAGTATTGTATGTATAGGACTAAAAAAATAATAAATTAACACAAACCTGAGGCGCTAGGTCCTGAAGAAGTAGGTGCTGTTATAGTCGGAGCTACACCAGAAGTAGTTGCATATAGGATGTTACTAGGAGCGGCACTAGAAGTAGCTGCAGTTCTTGTGCTATTAGGACCTACACCAAAAGCAGCTACTGGTCCTATGGTATTAGGACCGACAGCAGAAGTAGCTACAGCTACTGTGCTAGTAGATCTCAACATTTCTAATGCCTGTGAAGAACTAGCCCTTGACTTTGATGCTGCACTAGCATCTTACATCAATGCACACCGAACTTGTTTGTTCACCAACTGCAAAGCGCAAAGAATAAACATAATATTAATGATTATAGATAAATTCATGGACTTATTCAAATTATAAAAAAAATTAGAAACATAAATTTAATCAAAAAATATGTTCAAAACACTTGAGAAATATATAAAATATGTTTAAGTCGCTGCTTATGTCCTTTTACCAGCTAAATCCACTTCCTTGCCAGAATATCACCCCTAACTCATACAGCATCTACTTTGCGTGAAATAGGACGAGAATCTAATTGTTGTGTCCGAAATGCTTCTATGTCATGGTCCTTTGAGTACATGTCAAAGTTATCTCTTCTCATTATTGATATTACCGCATGCCAGTCTATCTCTTTAGGACAACGAGAATACCAAACTTACTCCGCTTGATTTGTTAGTATGAATGACTCATCCATCTATCTACTTTCTCGGTACAACAGACAGACAAGATTCACCAAAGTGAACTTGAGGTCATCAACTTTGACACTCTGATGCATATCTACCCAATCACATTTAAATTATAGAAAGTTCAACTGATTACAATATTTTATCCTAATGATACCAGTAAGCACCCCATAGTGACCTTACCCGTTATGGAATTCCTATCTCGTGGGCTAGCGTATCTCGTAGTGTCATCTTTACACATAACACTAGAATTCTAAGTGGGCTTATTAACCTCGTAAGTTATTGTACAAAATCAAAACCTATTCACATTGCATGAATTATAACGCTTTCCTTGATTGAAAGGACCACTAGCAAGCTTTCTAACTTCAATAGGAATATCAGGACATTCTTCACTGCCTTCAACTTATATGAAGCACATGGGTAATAATAATATATGTTCCACCAACGTAGTATGTTTGAAATAATTATTAGTGATACAAGTATGGAAGCATAACTTACGTAATGATTGAGCCAAGTGTGAAACGTTTGAGAGTGAATACGTTATTTGTCATGTAACCGAGCTCTCAGATGCTTTCTATTTATAACAAACATATGAAGGCTGTATATGTCACATGTGGGAGTATGAACATATATATGCATAAATGTATAAAATAATATATATGAAATTCAAAAGAAAACTGACTCTCTATATGGTTTAAGGATGTTGGAGTTGGCTAAAACCTACTGGTGTGCTTGCATCAAGGTAGTACAATCAAATATTATATTAGCTCCCTTTCTAATTAGTTTACCCATCTCATTGTCATCGTCAATGTATCTCGGGGGCCTTTCCTCTTTGCTCTCAATATCATCTAGATATCTTGACACAAATGTCATCCATTCCTCCATTAAATACCGACTAGAAATCGAACCTTCCGGTCAAGCATGATTATGTACATAACACTTTAGTGTTTTTAAGTGCCTTTCAACTGGAAACATCTCTCGACACTGTATTAGGGGAACTAATATTGTATCCTCTACCAAATGTATTGGAAAATATTCCATTATAGCAAAGAGACTTGGGATGAATGTCTTCTCAAGGAGATATAGTGTAACTGCGAATCAGTCTTGAAGTTGCTTAAGATGTATCTCCTTGTTAACCTTCGAGCACAACTATCTAAAACATGAAGCAATCTCAATCAATAATTGTACAAAATTCCTTGGCAAAGTTGTGAGGGTAGCCAATGGGATTAATTGTTGGAGTAAAATATGAGAATCATGATTTTCAAACCTCCCAAAGTCTTTCTTCTCATGTTTACCTGTAGAGAAATATTAGAACAGTGGCCATCGGGAACTCTTAATTCTTTTAAAACAGTCAAGAAAATTTCATCTTTAGACTTACTTGGTAAGGAGCTCATGGCAAACTGTATCCAGTTTTGGAGAGCTTTAAAATGGGGTGTAGAGACTTTTTAATATTCATGATTTGCATGTCCTGACGAGCTTTCAAGCTATCTTTCGAAGAACTACTATCACCCAATATTGTATACAATAGATTGTCCAAAAAAAATTTCTCTACGTGCATTGGGTCAAGATTGTACCTCATCAAATTGCTCTCCCAATATGGAAACTCCTAAAATACACTTTTCTTCTTCTAATTAAACAAATTTATGCTAAACTTTTGTTCATTTCAGGCTGGATTCTGATTTTTGCATTATCTATTTTGTATTCTATTCAACAAACCCTAAGTTGTGTTAATATTTCAACCCCCGTGCACCTTATTAGTGCTTATTGTGTTTCTATTCCACCACAAAAAAGAGACTTTATCCTTACAGAGCTTATGTGACTGGTCAAGAAATCTACGATGGTGTAAGAAGCAATATTTACCCCCCTTAAGCAAGCAGTAAGCCAAGCAATTAACACTGCAAATCAGACAAGCTCTTTTGATGTGAACACTATAACTAGACAGATTGCCATAAGCAGGAAAATCACTTATAGTCCACGTAATAGCTGCACGCAAATGAAACATCTCTTTTGCCTCCGTATCATATGTCATCACAGTATTATGCCGCAATTCTTTCATCCTCTCAATCAATTGTAGCATAAAAACATCAATCTTATTCTGTGTACTTTTAGGGCCATCAATAAGAGTTGACAATATAAAATATAGTTACTTCATGCATAGCCAAGGTGGCAAATTATACGGTATTAAGATAACAAGCCAAGTACTATGTGGTATGTGCATATTTGAAAATAGACTAAATCTATCTGAGGCTAGTCCAAGCTTTACATTCCGACAATCGCTTGCAAATTCTAGATGCAATTCATTAAACTTTCTCCAGGCCCTAGAATCAGCTGTGTGACTATAGACTCCATCTTTCACACGACCTTCTTTATGCCATCTCATAAGAGAAGCAGTTTTGCAAGACATAAATAATCACTTCAATCTCGGAGTTAATGGAAAATACCTAACACACTTACATGCAATGGTACTGCCCTCTTTCTTGTACCTCGGAGCATTACACACCCCACAATGAACCCCATGTATATCATATAAAAGTTTGGACAATCGTCCCATACTTTACATTCTATTCATAACACATTCGTAATCTTACTAGCCTCATAGTAATTTTTAGCAATCTTCACATCCATCTCACTAAACGCATTTGTTAGAAGCCCAAATAGCATGTCAACGGACTTATTTGACCACCTATTGAGTACTTTCAAGTATAACAATCTCATGATGAATGACAAAGAAGAAAATTTGGTACAACTCAGATACAACACCACATTCGCCTCTTCTAATAGTTTAAGTATCTCTCTCAAATCTGTAGGCTCTTCATTTGCATTTTAGTGCTCATTAATCCCAGTAGCATCTTGAACTAACCCAACTATATCATCTCCTTGTATGTTGTCTAGTGAAGAAATATTAATATTTGTATTGCTTGAAAATACGTATGTTTTCCCATTCCCTTTTTTTTACCAACACATGAAACCCCACATTTGACAACATTATTTGATTTCTATTGTACTATAAAAATACCTATTCTGGTACTTCATACATGGACAATAGATTTTAGCTCCATTAGGTTTGTCTCTCAATGCAACTTCTATAAAGGTATCCAAACTCATATTATATTCGTCACCTAAACAGTCCTTTGAGTCAATCCATAATCAGTCCATTCTTTTATTTCTATAACAATAATTGGAAATGCAATGAGATAGAAGGATGTTTAAGAATTATTTGTAAAAATTTTGATAGAGTTTTCGGTACAAATTGATAATATTTTCCAAGAGAAAATAAATAATGGATGTGTGTCAATTTATTGTGGAAGAAGAAGTACAAATAGGTGACTTCAACAAAATTCAAATAGTCATTAACAATCTTTGGAGAAAAGGTTATTTCCTAAAGTCCTTCATAATTTCTCGTTCAAAGTGACCACATTTTCCTTAGAAAAACACAAAGGTCTATCAACCTTATTATTGAAAGACTTTAGAAAAATTAGTCACAATGATATCAAACCATAGATCCAATATTCAGGATGGCCCTAGATAAAAATAATGACATCAAACTGATTCAATCACTCATTTCTATATTCATTTTATGTGAACCTCAACTACTGTATTCAAAGAATAGTAGTTTTTTAGATTTGTTCTCATTCAAATATGACACTAATTTCAGGACTAATACAAATGAACAACCCATACAATTACATTTGTTAGCCCCCCCTCTCTCTCTCTCTCTCTCTCTCTCTCTCTCTCTCCATGTATTGAATTTGATAGCGAAGTGTGAAATTTTAATTAATAATAATTAATATAAAAAATAATTATTGATTTCTATCAATCATATTTTATGTTATGTATGAATTATAAATATTAATATATAACAGCTTAAAAATAACCTTATTATGGTGTTATTCATTTAATCTTCATTAGGTTATACTTAGTTTATGGATTCATAAAGCATCTTCACTGGAAAGGGACCCAAGTTTTGAATTAAATCATATAGCTATGGCCTTTATAGCGGGGCTGTATGGAAACAAAACAACATTCATTAATAGTGGTGACAACATTTTTGGACACTGGCTATCTCATCTTTCACATATATAGTCTTCAATATAGACAAGACCATAAGGGGCAAAGGGAAAACTAGTCTGATGGAGAGCATGTTTCTTGTAATAAACCATATGGGCCTTAATCTCAAAGCATTGCTGAAGGCCTAAAATGATATTATATCATTGCATTCTCAATCAAATTCTTAATAAGGATGAATCTTGAAAAAAGGGTATTGGGCAGAGTTAAATGCCACAACTTTTATTACATTAGTTATCATCAACATCCCTAAAATTAAGATATTGGATAGTGCCAAATACTACCAAACTGCTTTAACAACCTCAACTAACAACAAGATGATTAATTGATTCTAAGGTAGCATTACATAAGAAACATTTTGAACACATATTGAACCCCAAAGTCTAAAGTTGATCATCTAGAGCAATACAATCATTCAATATTTTCCAAACAAATAATTTGAACTTGGAAGGGATTTTTAATTTCCATAAGTTGAATACAACAAAATCAAAGTTTTAACTACCTAAGAACAAGGCTCTTAAATAATAAAAAAGCAGAAAAAATTAGACGAGTTGCCAAGTAGTTTAGCCAACAAAATTTCAAATGAACATTAAAAGAATATCATATCTAATGTAGAAATTTTCAAATAGATCAAATAAACTAAAATATTCAATAGATCAAGAGCACAAGATCACCAGTGGTCCAGGAATTACGTCGGAGAATTAGCTGGTCACAATGCCAGTGTCATGCTGGAGAAACAGAAAAACAAAGATGTGGCGCACCGAAGAAGCAAAACGAAAACGACCCACCAAAAATGAAATGGGTAAACTCCAACTGTTGTGCCACTGAGACCTTTCAAGCAAAAAGGAGACAGAAATGCCGGTGTCGCGTCGGAGAATCAACTGGTCACAATGCTAGTATCGCACTAGAGAAACAGAAAAGAGAATATACGGCATGCCGGAGAAGCAAAACGGAAACAACCTACTGGATATAAAATGGGTAAACTCCAGCTATTGCACCGCTAAGACCTTTTGAGCAAAAAGGAGGCGAAAATGGGAGAAGATGCAAAAATGGAGGAAAAGGCTACACCGATGCGGTATAGGGGATTTTGAAGACAGATACGATGGTTCATAACCGTCGTATTAAATACCAAAAGTATTATTTATGTAACATATATGATGACTGATGATTAGCTATCATATATATTATATTTTTCATTTGAGTTTTGTTTATCATTAAAATGGATATGTACAATATATATATATATATATATATATATATATATATTAGTAACGTGACACATAGAATTATATAAATTTTACTTTTAAGATAGTAATTATATGTACATACAATGTCTTTGTATGAATGAATTAATAGTTAAGATAATATATTGAAATACACACACACACACACACCACACACACATATGCACACACATATATGTATGTTCATAATTCAAAATTATTTTCAATTATGTTATTTAACATATTAATTTAATACTTACTAATCAATATGAACAATGTATATTACGGTGAAAAATTTTAAACATATAATAGAATAATTAATAAAATGTAATTCATGCTCTTTAATATAAATATATGATAACTTAAGATGTTTGCAAAATTTTAATTAACAAATTAATGATCTAACTACTATATGTATTTGTAAAGTTAAAACAACATTCAGTGACTAAATTTGAAGGTAATTTGTTTTATTTTACTACATTTTCGAGTAACATCTATATAATAGTACGAAAACCTAGTGCATTTAAAAATATAAGAGTATCAAATTAATAATCCGACCATTAGATTTGTTAAAATCCTTACTAAAATTAGTGTGACCAAATTTGAAAATAATCAAAAAAATTGGAATTGGTTTTTATGATTTTTATTAGAATTAGAAATAAATATGACGGCTTATTAGAGCATTATAAATGACGGTTATATGCTAACCGTGGTATTTATATTACTAACCATGACAGTTATATACCCGTCATATGTGAATGAACTAAAACGACTGTCATTAATCGTCACTTTACACATAACAGAAAATGCCTGCCGTTATTTTTATTCGAGAATAAGATGATTAAGATTGACCATCGTAACATGACAAAAATGTATGACGGTTGTGTGAAACCGTCGTATTTTTGTGCACTAAATATGACGGTGAATACAACTGTCATATTAGTCCGAACAAATACGACACTTATTTAAATAACCGTCGTATAAAATATTTTACTACGACGGTTGAAAACTATTGTATATAGTAGCCTATTATGATGGTTTTGTGACTGTCGTAATTTTTAGGGTCGCATTTGTCCCTTTTTTTGTAGTGTTCTATGCGATATTGCCCCTTACGACTATTCGAATGATCTAAATATCCAGGGCACTGGGAACATGACTTGAATGTTTACTTTAGGGTAGCTATCTTGAAAAGTGAAAACATTTTAGGAAGTCGTGGATTATTAGACTAGAGGTCTAAGGATGGTAGATGTCTTTTAGAGAAGTGTTAGTACACTATTCTTCTCTAAATGTACGGCAATGCGTAGAGGGGTATTTTAGTCATAACACCTGTAGGGCGGAGACTTTGCTAATGCAACATTGTCTTTGGGTTTAATATTTTATTATGATGATATAAAAAAATATTTAAAATGAAAATATAGGTATTTCTATAGTAGGAGTATTTTGGTCATTTTAGTAGCCAATGCATTGTGTTTTTTGTTCTCCGCAATAGCCTATAAGTCCTAAGTTATTTTTAGTCAAGAAAATTTGTCTTCAATGAAATGAATTTTATTTTATTTAAGTAATATAATTTATTTATTAGGGTAGAATAAAATAGAAGGTCCATAGAAAGAATTAATTAATTTGTTTAGTGGGTTAATTAATTGTCCAGGGCTTTGAGCCCAGGTTGAACAATTAGAATTAACCTGGGCTTAAGCAATAATAGAATGCAATATTGGACTAGTCTAATTGCATTGTGTAATTAATTATTTGGTGGGCTAATTATTATTAGTCCTAGTTAAATAATTAATATGGCCCTATGGTTTGAACCAGGGTCTAATGGTTAGGGACCAAGCCTGGTTGGCTTAGGTTTAACCGAGCTTGTGTACTATGGTTAGGGTATGAAGAGTTTGAATTAGTTAAGATGTTTTTGAAAAGGAGATACTAGACTTGATCACGTTGTGATCAGATATAGTCGGCTTTATTAGGTTTTTCAAAGTATTGAATCGTGATCAATCAACTTTCTCACATTGGTTCTCTCTCTTGAGGTCTCTGTGTGTATGTTAACCAAGTTTTTCTAGAGAACACAAGAATAGAGAACTATCGTCTCTTGATTTTGCTCTTTGGCAGTGCATCAAGCAAGACTTGTTATTCCATACCCCGATTGCTTTCTTTGGCATTTAGGTAGTGGTCATATTTTGGAAGGCTGAAAGTTTTTCCTAGATGAGATGGAGTCTATGGGCTACTGGACAAGGGCCTGATCCATCGCTCACTGAACCAAAGGCATCAACAAGTGCACCAATACCCGTGCAATCAAACCCAGCACAACAAGTTTGAAGGAAAAAGAAAGGTATAACAACCTCTTCCGCTGCTCTTTCTACAGTGCTTCTGTGTGTTTGTTTTGCTATTTCGACCTTCAAGGAGTTAAACACCAAATTAATTAGTCTAATGTTTGTCTTCCTTTGATTAACTCGAGAGAAAGGTTGAAAGATTAGAACATGGTAGTCAACGGGTTTTCAGTAGTGCCTAGAGATAGGGCTATTAGGACTTTCAGGTACCTTTAAGATGATAGGTGAGTATAATACTTCCTTAGGTTAGGTAGATTAGGTAGAGATACCAATTAATTGAGCCATTAGAAAGAAATCTCATAACTCGAGAGATTGTTTGGTTTATTCATGAAAACTCATACTGGTGCTTGAGTTGGGAATTGATGAACTTAGTGATAATATCTTTACTTGACATATTTTAGGGGGATTTCTTCTTGTGCATGGGATTTCCTATATTCTAACTCATTGACAATCCTTGTGACTTCTCTAGCATAGGTCCAATGTACTCTCTATTGTAGTAGCTTAGGTTAGTTTAGTTAGTTTTATTTATTTTATCTCTATATTCATTTTGAGTAGACAATACGATGAGAGCAAAGTAGTGGTAATTGTTAAGTTCTCGTAGATTTGATACTTGCTATTTCCTATAATACGCGATGGGTATACTTGCCATATTGTGTAGTTGATTGGCATTTTAGTTTAAAGCTTGATTTATGGGGATTTCTTATACTATTTCCAATGCACTTGAAACCAACCATCAACCATCCTCTACACAAAAGACATACTTAGGTCAGTATCAAATTGAAATACTTAAAGTAATAAATTCCAAAGATAGAAGTAAAGCCTAAACATAGCCTCTAATAGCACTTGCAACACCCCACTAGCCAGTGACCCAAAGGTGGACGGGGATGTCGCCCTGTAAAACCCCACCTAAACCTACCCTAGAATTAGAGGGGTGGGTTGCATTTCATGTCATATTGCATAACAATATATTTATTGGATGAATTTGTGTGCCTTAGAATTATTATATATGGGTTTATGGTTCATTTGTGCTTGTTGAGTATTGAGGGTAATTAATAAATTTAACTTGGGGAAGAATTAGGAAGAGGATTGAGATTTAGAAAAGAAAAGAATTAGGTTGGGAAAATACGAACAAGAATTAATGTAATTAAGTAGTTAGAGTTTTGTGGCTTATTTCTAAGGTCCAGAGTTCAAATCCCATCAACTAAGTATTTTTTAAATTATCCTAACTAATGTTTTAATTTTTCTTCTTACATTCCATGAAACTAGGAATGTTGTCTTGGGGAAGACGCAATGGTAATATTCTAACCATGTGATTTGTCCTAAAAGAAAATCTAGAGGAATTCTAATCTCTATCATTTTAGCAATCCATGTCCTAGCCTATTTGAATTTAAAATATTCCTATTTCTTTAATTCTTCTAATTTCCTTACAAAATGTCTTGGATAATCTTGGAATTGAATTTTTGAAAGAAAATTCCAGCTCTTGGGAGGATAGATGATAGAAATATAGGAGGGAAAATAGCTAGTTGTTTTCCAATTAAATCACCAGAGTCTCTTCTCCAAACAACTATATTTTGCTTATTCTTGTTTTTGTACAAAATTAGAATTTTTCTAGTTCTTCCTCTTGGATGGATTTCTGAAAAAATGCAGTACAATTACCTATTCATTTCTTGCTGGCAAACAACCATTTTGTGTAAGTAGGAAGCTGAAAATTCCTTGGAAATTCACTGCTATTATGGCTTCACCAAACCATAAAATTTTTCAACAAACTGCTAAGTGTTTTAGCCATGGAAATTGAGCAATAAACCCATGCATAAGACCATCTTAAGTTCCCCTCTTTCTTCTTCAAGATGATGGCTGAAAAACCACCATTAATATACCTTGAAACACTCCTATTTTACAGCTGCAAATCCATTCAAAATAATTCAAATTTTTGCTAATAAATCATCCTAGATTCTAAGAGTTCTTATTGCTAAATTCCAGAATCTTTTTCCAGCTTGTATAGCAAAGTTAAAAGCTGATTTCTTCTTCCATTCCTTTTATCATTTCAGCCACCTTGAAACCATGGCTGAACATCTTATCTTCTTCATCAACCTTGGTCATTAGAACTCCATTAAACCACCTCAAACCTCTTTTAACTTCACTCCATTCAAAACTTTTTAAACTTGAAAATTAAATCCCATCTTTTGTTACTTTAAAATCTCACCTAACTAACCTAGTAAAACCACAATTTTACTCCTCTTGTGTAGCCATTTTTGGCCCACACTAAGGCAGGAATAATCCTCCATTTCACAACCAAGACTTAGCTAAACTAGATAACCACCATAGAAGCCTAGAGACCTTCAAGAAGAAATCACCATTAGCAAATCCTATACCTCCAAAACCTCCAATTTTCCCTCATTTTGAAATTTAAATTAGCTCTAGTCTCTCTCTCTGCATTGGATAACCGAAACTCTCTCTTCTAGCAAGGCGAATCGGCCACCACTCACCAAAGCACACTCACCTTATTCTCTCAACGTCCTCTTGTGTTACCAAGAACACCAAGAACACACACTACACTTCTTCAACCTTTAGTCACTTCTAATCATCCCAAATCACTCCAAATCTCTCAAATCAACTAGGATTCAATCTATACTCACCCTTATTGTACTCCAACACTAAAACAACTAAAGTTGATCCTTCTTTCGGATCAAACGGGTTTTCTTTGTTCAAGATAAGAAGAACACCAAGAAGAGGACTCATCGAAGCCCCCAACAGTCTTCATTTGGCAAGACAACACCTTCAACTCTCACAATCATCAAATAAGTATTTTGCTATAACCTTCTTATTTTTTAACTCAAGACTATTAGATGATGGAATTGATATGTTCATTTAACATTGTTGGGATGGAAATATGCACGTGGGTATGGAGAGAATTATTTTAAGATATGAAGATCGAGATGGGTATTAAGGCTTATGAATTATTGTTGGATTATGATTTGAGATTTAGGAGCATTATATGTTCATTAGTACATTGTTATATCACTAGTATGGATATTTTGATGAATATTGGAGATTTTACCATCTCTACTTTGCTTATACTCCTATGATGTTGTATTTGACATCAAATACCTTGTTAATAATATTATTTATAGTACCAGCCGTGTTGTGATAAACACTATTACAATTCTATTTTTGTACGAATCGATATTCTATTTATTGAATTTATGTGTGTATGAATATGTATATATATGCATTACCTTTTCTAAATTTTTAATTTTAGAAATATCACTATGGTCATTAAAAATTATTATTAGTGCTACATTTTTACTATTATTATTATTATTATTATTATTATTATTATTATTATTATTATTATTATTTTCATTCAACATTAATATTTTTGAAATTAAAAAATTACATTTAATATTATTATTTTATTAAGCAAAAAAATAGTAATATTTTTATTAAACGTTATTAGAAAAATATATATAACATTAATATATATCAGGATTAATTAATATTAATATCTTTTTATATTATTATTGTTATTATTAACATTCTTACTAATACTTTTATCTATACTTATTTATTGTTTATGACACCTATCAATATTGTTATATTAAATTATTCGTATTCTATAAATTAATAATAAACCCCTATAATACCTTGTCAATTAATTTTAGAACTCCTAAAACATTATTATCAAAATTAGATGTTGTTGTTGGTTAGTTGAGTTTAAGTATGTTAGGTTGAGAGTTATTTATTTGTACAGTTGTTGCTTGTTTGTGAACCATTGGTGACTTATACCCTATTTTTACCCTAGGCAGGGCTAGATCACCTTGAATCTGACTTGGAGGACTATTTTGTTAGTGAAAGCAAAAGAGATCGGGTAAGTCATTGCATGGAGATGTTTGTGAACAAAAGTGCTTCTACAAGTCAAATGCACAGATTGCCGTGGAAGATGTACTTTGGTAAGCAATTATAGAAAATTTATTCTTCTACTAAAATAAAATAATTTAGTCAAGAAAAATAATTTTTCAAGCAAAATAATAAATTTTCCTTAAACAA
Organism: Voacanga thouarsii; assembly: GCA_026120185.1. Lineage (NCBI taxonomy): Eukaryota > Viridiplantae > Streptophyta > Magnoliopsida > Gentianales > Apocynaceae > Voacanga > Voacanga thouarsii. The sequence goes on along the minus strand of JANUWF010001093.1, from coordinate 1,596,100 downwards.
AAATTTACCTAAGGTTGTTTTGTAAACCATAATTGCTATTTCAAAGAAAACTCTTTAGATGGTTCTACTTTTCCCAAATGGGCCAACATTAACGTTCAATACCCAATAGGGGTAGAATACTAGGACTAGTCTTTGAAGGGTTGGGTAAGTCTCTCAGTGGGAGGCCACCTCTGAGAGGTAAACCCTACCTGGACAAGACGTCAGTTCGTGTTGGTCTGGCTGGTCTGAGCTAGTAGTACTGTTTAGGTGGACTGTTTATTTTTGGAGTGGACAATCAGTAAGTTTTGGTGTAGAAATAGAGAAGTATCTCACCCGGTAGGTTGTACACCCACCTTGCATCAGAATGCACAAAATGTGGCATCCTAATCATTCTCTTATGCTAGTGCACAAAATGTGGTGCCATGACCATTCATGATACATAGTTTCGTAGTCAACTTTATTTGAGTGGTTATTTCTTTACAAGTGGAGCATTTTTACTTTACAGATGTTGATATAACACCAATCGTTGTTAAAAGTTAATTTTTTAGACTTGCAGACTTTTTGTTGTGACTTGTTCAAAACTTGCATGCATGAAATATTTACTTAAATTATTGGGAACATAGACAGGACTTACTGGGAAATATTTCTCACTATCATTTTATGTCATGTCTTCAGGTCAATCCTGCTTCGAAGGTTGATTTGCATTGTGTTACCTTGAGTTTTGAATATTCTTTTGATTGTATTTGTTCTTGAGAGATGTTAACCTTAAGGGCTTTCTCTTATATTTTGACTTATGATAAACATTGATGTGGACTAACTTGTGTAATCTATATGTGATAGGATATGTTTGACCTCAGTTCTTCTTAGGCATTCAAATAAGTTTGTTAAGCAACTTTTGAGCAATGAAATTCAAATTGGGGGATCAAGATAAAGTTCAAAGCTTATGAAATTGCATACTAAGAAGTCCTTATGGAAGAACTATAGACTAAGAATTGTTATTAAGGTATTTCTTGTTAATTCCTATATCTCTTTACTTTATGATTCAATTGATTTCTACATTGAAGCACAAAAAAAAAAAAAAAAGATTTAAAAGTTTTAAAAATCTCAGAATTTTGGATTGCGTAGTTTGGATGATTTTTACATCCAAAAGATTTATTCAAAATGCCATAAACTATGTCGAATCATTTATGCCTAAAAAAGTACCATTTTAGACTTACCTTTTGGATGCATCGTTGTCCGAAACATGAGTCCAAAACATGGGTAAATTTAACAGAAAAATTATAGCCATTGGTAATTCATTTTATGGCTCTATATAAAGCCTCTAAATATGATTTGACACAAGATTTTTTATGACATCTTTCTAAGAAACACTATTACTCTATAGAAAACAAAAATCTCCTTTATCAAAGTGCTTCAAAGTGAATTCAAATTGTGTTTAAAAGGTAAAAGTATTTGTGCTTTTTCCTCGGTGCACATCTGCTCAAACAAGTGAGCTTTTACTATTCCATTGATATTCAATCTGTTTTTGTATTACAAGGGTATGGTGTAAAACCCATTTGGGGTGAACCTTGATTTGATTATTTGGTTGAGAGGTTTTGAAAAAATAAGTGTGGTGATCCTTTATTGTGTTAGGTATAGTTTGATTTCATTCAGTTGAGTAAATGAAATCTGGTTGAAAATCCTTAACTATGAGCTTAAAGTAGTGGGTGTAAATCTTGGTAGATCGAACCACTATACTTTCTGTGTCTCATTTCTCAGCATAAAACATCAACTAAATTATATTTCTTATTTTAGTCTGAATCTGGATAGTTCTCAAAGTTTTCTTGGATAACTTTCTTTATTGCTATGAAGTTGGTCCAAGAAACTTGAAGATCATTAATATTCTGTATATCAGACGAGTTGAAAATTTTTACTTTGCGAAAAACCTTATTCACCTCCCCCCTCTAAAGTTTTTCATTTGGTATCAGAGCTTGGTCTGCATATTCTTGGCTTAACAACCTTACAGGAAAGATCCTCATGGCATGCTTATCTTCTCTTCCATATGTTGAAGAATCTTCAACAAATCGACCTCCTTTATTCAATGGAAACACCTACACATTCTGAAAAAATAGAATGAAAATCTATGTGTGTTCAATCAACTTTGAGTTGTGAAGTTTGATAGAAAAAGGTCCTTTTATTCTATCAAAAGTTGTTGATGGCGTAAAAATGCCTAAATAGAATGATGAGTTTAATGTTGAAGACAATGCTAAGGTGACATTAAATTTTTAGGCTATGAACATCTTATGCTTTGCTCTAGATGTGACTGAATACAATTGAGTTAGTAGTTGTAATTCAGCCTATGATATGTGGAAATTATTGGAGGTTACCCATGAGGGAACAAACCAAGTTAAAGAATCAAAATTGGGCTTCTAATTCGTTATTATGAATTATTCACAATAAAGCTAAATAAAAGCATCACTGATATGTTCACTAGATTCAAAAATATCACAAATAGTCTCAAAGCCTATAGAAAGGTTTATTCCCCTGGGGAACAAAACTAAAAAATTCTAGATGCCTTACCTAAAAGCTGGTATCCTAAAGCTCTTGCAGTGGAAGAATCCAGGGATTTAAAATCCTTACCAACCAAAGAGCTAATCGGCTTTCTTCTAACACATGAAATGAAACTCATGATAAAGGTAAAAAGGGAATAGCATTGGGAGTTGAAAAAGAGGATGAAGAAACTAGTCAATTTGACAATAGTGATGGTACGGATGTAGACAATGAAGATCTGGCAATGATAGCAAAAAAATTCAGAAGAATGTTCAACAAAGGAAACTTCAAAAGAGGAAAGAAGTTCATGACAAAGAAAGGACAAACCTCAACATTCAAACCTCAATGTTATGAATGTAAAAGTATTGAACACTTCATTGCTGATTGTCCAGATGCAAAAGGAAAGGAAGGTAGAATGCTTAGAAAGAAGAAAGGCCTGAAGGTAAAGAAAGGCAAATGATTGATGGGGACTTAGGACCTAAATAGGACTGAGTTTGAAGATGAAGATTCTGAGAATGAAACTGCAAACATATACTTCATGGCAATGGAAAATGAGGTAAACTCTACTACAACTAATTTTATGTCTAATTCGGTTATATCTATGACTGAAAAGCATGTTGATCCAAATGAGTTGTTAATTGATATGTTCCATGCACTAAAAAAACTGTTCAAAAAAAAAATAAAGAAATGAAATTGAAGATTAACTATTTGATAGATGAGAACGAAAAGTTGTTGAGTGAGAACAAAATGTCTCTTGAATCATATATAAGTGCCATTATTGAAAAAGATGTCATTATCACTACTTTACAATATGTATCTCTAAGAAATAGAAGTTTGTGTGATAGAATTCAAACTCTTGAAATTATTATTAGCACTTTTGATGACATGAAAAATAAAGTCAATGACCTTACCACATGGATTGAAAAATTCACAAATGGAAAAAGCAATCTGGAAAAATTACTTGGGACTCAACATCAAGTTGGAAATCAAAATAGCTTAGGATATAGACATGAGAATAAGGACAAAATTCATGAGCCTCGATTTGTTAAATCTGTCTCATATTACACGACACACAAAGTGTGCACATATTGTGAAAAATTGGGACATATAACATCGAGATGTCTTATTAAAAGAAAAGTGGAATTCGATGGAATAACTTTCTGGAAAATCAAATGAAATGCTACTAACTTCTATGGACCCAAGAAAGTGTGGGTACCAAAAATCACTCATTTTTCTCATGTATAGGCATATTCTTTGAGCTTCACCAAGTGGTTGTTGGATAGTGGTTGTTCAAGACACATGACTGGAGATACAACCTTGTTAGAAGATATACAGACCATAAATAAGGGATTCATTACTTTCGGAGACAAGAAGAAAGGAAAGATTCTTGGCATTGGTAACATTGGTAAAGGTTCCTCAACCATTATAAAACAAGTATTACTAATTGATGATTTAAAATATAATTTTTTTAGCATTAGACAACTATGTGATAATGGTTGTAAGTCATTTTTGAAAGGATTCTTGTTCTGTCATGGATAGCTCTAATGTTGAAACAATCTTTGTGGCCAACCGTATTGGAAATCTGTATGTATTTTATCTAAATAACCTTATAGCTCATAGTATTATATGCCTCTCCGTACATGACAATGATGGTTATCTTTGGCATAGAATATTAGAACATGTATCTTTTGATTTGCTAAATAAACTATCCACAAAAGAGGTTGTTAGGGAACTGCGCAAAATGAAGTTTGATAAAAGCAAAATTTATGATGCATGCCAATTTGGAAAACAAATCAAAACATCCTTTAAACCCAAGAAAATGATTTCTACCTCAAAACCTCTTAAATTAATTCATATAGACTTGTTTGAACCAGTAAAGACTATTAGTCTTGGAGGTAAAAAATATGCATATGTGCTAGTTGATGATTTCTCTAGATTTACTTGGACTTTATTTCTTGGACAAAAGGATGAAGCCTTTTCTAAATTTTTGAAACTGATCAAACACATCCAAAATTCTATTGAATACAAACTGATTTCTATTATTAGGTATTTCACGCATATCACATATGGCGTAGCGGAAAAAATTAAAACGAGATACCAACCCAAGATCCGCATATGTGTGGAAAACAAGCATAAAGAGAACAAAGGTAATAGCTTTTTACCTTTCTTTGATCGTCTAAAGAACAAAATTTTTCTTCTTCAAGTCTGAGGTGCGATCCAACAATCCTCTTGATCAAACACCACGAGAGTTGAGCATCTAACCACTATAATCACAGTGTGTGATTATCTCTAATACAAAATCCACATAGAGGATCACACACAAGCACCAAAATTTTCTATGCTAGAAGAAACAACAATGGCGGCTAGGGTTCTTCTTGTTTTTTAGAAAAATGAGAAGAGAGAAAAGGAAGAGAATGTCGTGTGTGCCCTAGGGTTTTGGAGGGATTTTCATGTGTTTTTCAGCCAAGGAATTTTGTGCATATATCTACCATATATTACATGAAAAGACTACTAAAAAAAATCCCCCAACTGAGAATTCTAAAACAGTTAGAATTCTCTAATTGTAATTGGAAACATTAAGTTCTCACAATTATAATTTGGACTATAAATTATAACTAATTATAATTTGGCCACAACAACTTCTCTTTCTCGCAATTAACCCCACTATGTTATCAAATAACATCTTGAGTATATAATCATCTATTGTGTGTGATATATTAGGTTTCCCAGTCAATTGGTAGCGAATATGAATTAATCCAAACGTCTTTGAGATTAATAATCCATTTAATTAGAATTAATCATATTGATTCTAATCAGGATTGGTCTATTAATTCATGAATTAATAAACTCATATTCCTATATCATGAGCGATATCTAGCAACACATTATGACCACCCAAGAGTCCAGGAAGTTAAGTGGCTTGACATAAACCCTTCAATAACAAACTACAGTGCAATTAACTCCTTTTACCATACAATATCTAATTCGGTTTGGAGTACGGAATTAGTGCCAACTCCTTCCAGAACATATATTAATTTTGGCCGGAATATAATAGTACATGTACCAGGAACCCACTACTCTAGACGTGCTTTAATTGGAACTATTTCCAATACAAAATCGCCTGGGCCAAGGACTTCTCGAGTAGTAATTCCTAGAAGTGGCCGTGAGATATTTGCCCCTACTATTAGGAGTAGTAAATCCTTTATTGACCCTATCAATTTCTTTCATTTACCTCATAATGTACCCAATATCCATCATATAGGCGGCCCTCGATCTGGCTCTAGAGATTGGAATCAAAGCACAATGCTCAACAAACAAAGTACCTTGGAGATCTCAAGTCTAAGGATACTTGCACGTTTGCTATATTGAGAATATATCATTGGCACTAAAATAGTTGTCTATGTGATTATCTCATAGCTAGGTTATCCAATGTACTTGTTCCATTAACAAGCATTCATGTGTTAACTTTGAGTATCTCAATACTCACGGATATGAGAACTACTGCCTGATCAAATCAGGAAGTTTAACAAATGCTAGTCTTAACGCATCAATGTTGTCCTGTCTCATTAATACTACGACTAGAGACTTTTTATGTAACACCCCACTACCTAGGCCCAACAGGGCCGGGGATGTCGCACTGTCCAAAGGATAAGGGGTCTTTATAACTAGGTTACATGAAAATAAAATAAAACAAAAGACTTTAAAATTAACTTTATTACAACCCAAAAGATAAATACTGGCACAAATCCAAAATAAATTGTTTGCAACAATCTCTCAAACAACACTTAAAGTAAATAGCATGAGTCTTCAAGCACAGGCAACATTCTAGCTAATGATCTCCACAGCAGGATCTTCATGAAAATATGGCATAAAAGGTGGTGAGATAAAAATCTCAGTAAGCCCGTGTGTGTTTTGAGTGTTTCAGGTAAAATAATTCATGTATGCAAGTTGTAAAAGTTTCATAAGAAAAAGGTGCTGGCAAGCAATAAATAAATACTGAAAATAAAGAGTGGTGTTTCGCTTTTCAAACCATACATGTGCACAATAAATACAGCTACTTAAATGGCTAGCCATGGGTTACCACACGTTGGGCCCTATGACTAAATAATAGTCAGAATGCCACACTTTGTGCAAGCTGACAAAAGGTAGGTGTACGGCCTACCGGATAAGATACTCCTCCATCTCTACACCCAAACTTACCGGTTGTCCACTCCGGAACACACAGTCCACATGACTGAAACTTGCTAGCTCGGACCGGTATGACCTACCGGACTGGCATCCTATCCAGGAAGGACTCACCCCTCAGAGGTGGCCACCTACTGAGAGACTTACCCTAACCCTTCAAAGACTAGTCCTGGTGGTCTACCCTCATTGAGTACTCAACGTTGATTGTTCCACTTGGGAGAAAATTGATCATAATCTGCTTTATTTGGAAATAGCAATTAAGGTTTTCTAAAAGTCTTGTCAAAGTTGGGTTTTAGAAAAAGTTTAGCATTTTGTGTAAAACCACTTGTTTAACTTTCAAATGATTTGCTTGACTGAAATAAAAAGGGAAAACAGTCCTTAATTGCCTTTACAAAATAAATGTCCACATACATCGCATTTGCTTGCCACAATAACTTTTGGTCTTCACAAAACTCCATGCAAGAGCTTTCCTGCTTCTTTGCTTGCTCAAACTTAAAAGTCTTCCAAGGCTGGCCTAACCCCGCCTGGGGTAAACACAAAACATAAGGCTACATTCGAGCTATACCTGCCTTACATAAATAATTTCTTAGCTCAGCTAGTTATAACCATGACTAACCATGACCTTAAGGCTAGATGCTAAAGAATTTTATAAAATAGGGCTTCTTTGATAAGTTAAAATAACTAGGGGTTCCAAAATAATTGCTAATAAATTATAGACTCAAATAATAATTCTTGAGTGATATTAATAACAAATAAACTAAGGTTTGGATTTTAAATAATATTAAGTCCTAAATAATTTTAATAAATGATAATTTAAAAATAGCTTTATTATAAATAAATAATAAATTAAATAATTTTTTAATAGATAATAATTAAATAGTAATAAATAAAATTAAGAATAAATGAATTTTATTAATTTTTTGTTTAATAAAAATATTAATAGACTAATTAAATATTCCAATCCAAATCCCCTAGTGTTTCGAATTTTGAAGGAAAATATAGTAGTAATTCTAATTTTTTGTAATAAATTTTGTTAATGAATATAACCTAGAATTAATAAGAAAATAATCTCTTATCATGATTTTCCTAGTGCTAGAAAAAGATTCATGATCACATTCTCCATCATCAAACAATAAACCATTCCATTCATGAACATACACTTGAAATATCGCATACTATCATCACATGGCCAAAATCCTACTAAGCATAATCATCGACCATGGTTTCCATGGAAAAATAAGAACATAAAAGCCTAATCACTTTTGGTGTCATAATATCTAATCATGCTTCAAATATCCATAAAATTCATTAAGCATGAAGAACATACATTGATTCGAAAGGAAAATACATATATCCTAGTCATACACAACAATCATCATGTCCTAACCCCAATCCCTTTATGCATATACTCAATCTCCCAATCATATTCCATCTCCCTATCAACACCTAAGAGACATGATTTCAGAATTTAATAAGAGAGATTTAAGAATGAATACTTGATTGTCGAGTACTTTGAAAAAGATAAAAGAAGGTCCACGCGCGACGGAGTGTCTTGAATGGTCCAACGAAACAAACGATCATGGTTGATGATTGATCAACCATTTCGGTTAGGAGAGAGAGAGAGAGAGAGATCATTAGAATGATATAATCGAATGGAAGAAGATGAACAAGAAGGGTGTTCTTGACTTACCTTGTTGATGTTCTTGAGACCTTCAAGAAAAAGGTTAATTTCGATCCGCTTGAAAATTTTTGTTTGCGAGGTTTTGTGTTATAAATACCATAAATGAGGTTTAGGGATTAAATGGAAGTGATTTGGAGTATTTGAGAGTGATTGGAGGTGTTTAGAGTAGGGTTAGGCTTGAAGAAGGTTGGTGTCTGTTCTTGGTGTTCTAGGTGAAAATGGAGAGAATTTGGAAGAAGTGCTGCACGAATTTTGGTAGAAGGCTGGCCGAATGGTATGGAATGAATGAGGGTTTCGGTTTTCCGCAAGAAGGAGAGAGAGTGATCAGATTTTGTTTGAATTTTAAATGGAGGAAATGGTGGAGATGTTTAAGGAAAGAGGTTAGCTATGGTGTTTGATCAAGAGAGGTTTCTATGGTCTTCAATGGTGTCGGCTGAACATGGAGTTTTTTCCTGAAATGATTCAAGGTTTAATGTTGCTCAAGGCTGGCCGAAATTCAGTCCATGAAGGCAGAGGAAATTCTGGTTAATTAGCCTAATGCAAGAGTGATTTTAATGGAGTAAAATGCTGAAATTATTTGAAGTTCAAAAGAGTTTGAATGGAGTGATCTTAGGAGTGTTTTGTGGTGCAGCTATGGAGTCCTTATGCTCAAGGTAAGAGTGGGGTTTATGGTGTTCAGTCTACAGCTGAGCAAGTTCAATTTTTACAGATGTTGAAGATGATTTTCGGCCTTAGGCTAGAAGGAAGCAAGGCTGGAAAATTCTGGTTTCAAGTTGTTCAGGATTTTCGAAGATTGCAGAATTTTGCACACCTTTAGCTCGATTTTCAGAGGTTCTTCTGGGGTGTTTGAGGGTTTTCCAAGGTTGGTTTTTCAGCCTTATTTCTGGACAAATACAGAAGAGATTTGCTGGCTTGAAGATGAACTAAAAACAGCTTCATTTCCTTGATTGCAAGCTGTGAAATGCCCAGAATTTTTTTCTAGTTTAGTGCTGTCTTGTGCAGTCCGAAATTTGCACAGTTTTTCCAGCTTCCAAGCCACATGAAATGACCATTTTCTTGGCAGCAAATGAATGGGATTATGGCCTGAATTTTTGAAGAAAGGGTCAGCAACAATTCTGGAAAATTTCCAGATTTCTTTCCACTAAAGTATGAACAACATGAAGGTAGATTTGAAGGTCCTTTCATGGTGATTGATTTTCTCTTGGAACCCTTCCTATTTACCCTCCTATTTTCGACCAACTCCCTATCCTCCAAAGATGATTTTTGAAATTCAAGGAGGAGGAATTATCCCAGAATTTTTTTGGAATTCAAGAGAAGAGATTTAATGGATTTAAATTGTAAAGATGTTAGGACAAGCTAGAGGTAATAGATAGGACAAGAATTCCTTTAGAATTCTTTTCAGGACATGTGGATAAGATTAGGACATTCTCTTCATGTCTCCCCTAAGACAACATTCCTATTTTTATGGAATGCAAGAAAACAAAAATTCAAACTAAATGAAGATAATCATGATAAAACTTAAATGATGGGATTTAAACTCATGATCTTAGAAATTAATTCACTAAGCTCTAACCACTAAACCACAACAACTCTTGATCTTATTTCCTCACCCACATATTTTTCTTATCTACTCCTCAAGTTATCTCCCTATTCTGACCTCAAGCAAAATTACCATTTTACCTCTCCTACTCAATAAGCATAACTAAGCTGTTAACCCTATAATCCACGATTCTAAAGCACATAAAATCATTTAAAAACATATATATTCATGCAAAATAATATGATATGCATTCCCGACCCCCTTACTCTAGGGTTAGTTTTAGGTGGGGTTTCACATTTTAAGTACCAACAGTATACAGTGTAGTAGAAATCTCATATCATGATTTTCTTAATACAGTGTTGTACTAGGGACTTTATCTAACAGTTATTTTACGCAAAAGTAAACAAAAGGAACTGTAAGATAAATAATGTCTTTTATTAACATAAAATGTGTCATATACAATGTATAAGTGATTGCCTCTAGGGTACAACACTAACAAACTCCCACTTGCACTAGAGCCAATCATTCATGTATCTAATACCGAATGACTTAACATGACAATCATCTTTCTTTTGGGATAGTACTTTTGTAAGCGGGTTAGCTATGTTCTCATTTGTTGGAACTCTCTCTATCTTTATTTCCTTAGCTGCTTTAGAAGTGGCTATGTACTTAGCTTTTGTCGTAGAGTCGGCAATAGTCTTTTGTTTGGAACTCTTCTAACTTATTTCCCCACCGCACAATGTAAACACGTAGTCGGATTGTGATTGAAATCATCTTTGTCATATTGAAAACTGGCATCAGTATTTCCGTTTATTTTCAAATCACCTTCTTCATATACTAAGAACACATCCTTAGTCCTTCGTAAGTACTTAAGGATGTTCTTTACAGCCGCCCAATGACCCTCACCAATGTCAGATTGGTATCTGCTCGTTAAACTTGAGAGCACAAGATACATCAGGCCTTGTACATATCATAGCGTATATGATAGATCCAACTGTTGAAGCGTATGGAATCTTACTCATGTAATCCCTTTCAACTTGTGTCTTGGGAGACATCGACTTTGAAAGGCTTACACCATGTGACATGGGTAAGAATCCTTTTTTAGATTGATCTATGCTAAACCTCTTTAGAACTTTATCTATGTATGCAAACTGTGAAAGACCTAGCAACCTTTTAGATCTATCTCTATAGATCCTTATTGCAAGAATATAGGTTACGGTCTTTCATGGAGAATTGTTTTGACAACCAAACTTTAACCGTTTGCAAGACAGGTATATCATTTTCTATTAGCAATATGTCATCTACACAAAGCAGTAAGAAAACGATTGCGCTCCCACTAACCTTCTTGTATACACAAGGCTCATCCATGTTTTGAATGCAGTCAAACTCTTTGATTGTTTCACCAAAATAGATGTTCCAACTCCTAGAAGCTTGCTTAAGTCCATAAATAGACATTTACAGCTTGTACACCTTTGCGCTATCAGTGGATGTAAAACCCTCAAGTTATGTCATATATACTTCATGAGTCAGATTTCCATTTAGGAAAGCTGTTTTCACATCCATTAGCCAGATCTCATAATCATAATGAGCAGCAACGACTAGGAGTATCCTGATAGATTTTAACAAGGCTACTGGCGAGAAGGTCTCATCATAGTCAATACCATGCTGTTGACGATAACCTTTCACCACTAGTCGTGCTGTATAGGTAACTAAGTTACCATCCATTCCTGTTTTCTTCTTGAAAACCCATTTGCACCTGACAAGTTTAATTCATTTGGGTGGATCAACTAAAGTCCATACTTAGTTGTCATACATGGAATCCATCTCTAACTTCATGGCCCCAAGCCATTTTCCAGATTCTGAACTGTTCAGAACATTCTTGTAGGTAGTAGGCTTATCTTCTTCTATGAGCAATACGTCATTGTGGCCACTAATCAGAAATCCATATCTCTCAGGTATCACACGTGTCCTACTAGATCTACGATCTCAAATGGGGTAGAATCAACCGATTTTGTGAGATAACTTTGTTTTCTTATAAAAGAACATCTCAAGTGAGAATCAATCAGGACAACCCCATACTCGCAAGTGAGAAAATTTTGGTTTCTTACTAAAGAACATCTCAAATGGGGTAGAATCAACCAATTTTGTCAGAACTCTGTTTAGTATATAAACAGAAGTCTCTATTGCATACCTCCAAAATAATTTTGGTATGTCTGTAGAAGCTATCATGGTCTATACCATGTCTAGAAGGGTTAGATTCCTTCACTCAGATACACTATTATGTTGAGGTGTATATGGTGGAGTCCATTGAGATAATATCCCATTATCTCTAAGATAACTCAAAAACTCTTGGCTCAAGTATTCTCCTCCTCGATCAGATCTTAGAGTCTTAATACTTTTGCCAAGTTGTTTCTCTATTTCATTCTTGAAGTCTTTGAACTTTTCAAAGGCCTCAGACTTGTATTTCATTAAATATAAATACCCATATCGTGAGAAATCATCAATAAAAGTTATGAAATAGTTATAACCACCTCTTGCTTATATTGACATTGAGCCACATACATCAGAATGTATGAGTTCTAATAACTCCTTAGCTCATTCTCCTTTTCCTAAAAAAGGAGTCTTAGTCATTTTACCTAGTAAACAAGACTAGCATGTGTCATATGATTCATAATCCAATGAACCTATGTCACCAAACTTGTGTAACTTAGAAACACGATTTTCGTTTACATGGCCTAAACGACAATCCCATAAGTAAGAGGTGTTAGAGTTATCTATTTTAGGTTTCTTATTATTTATATTGAGAATTGGATTATCCAAGTCTAGAACATATAAACCATTAACCAAAGTTGCTAAACCATAATAAATATCAATGAATGAAAAAGAACAACATTTATTCTTAAATATCAAATGAAATCCATGTAAGTCTAAACACGCAATTGAGATAGTATTTTTCGTTAAACTGGTATATAATAATAGTTTGGCAATTCTAGAATTAATCCCAAAGGTAGGTTCAGTTCGTATGTCCCTAGAGCAAGTGCAGCAACCTTTGCCCCATTTGCAGTACGTAGGTCCACGTCGCCATTTTCTAGCCTTCTACTGCTCTTTAGTCCCTGCAAGTTATTGAACAAATGAGATCCATATCCGGTATCTAATACCCATATCTCATTTCTAAAGGCAGTATTTATCTCAATCATAAACATACCAAGAGTAGAAATAGAAGTGCTTGTAAGCTTCTCCTTCTGCTTCTTATCCTTAATGGTCTCCAAGTAGGCTTTGCAGTTGTTAGGTATCTCATGCTCATATCCTATACGACGCAGCGGAAAATAAAACGAGAAACCCTCCCAGGACCCGCCTATATGTGGAAAACAAGATATAAAGATAATAAATGTTATAGCTTTTTACCTTTGTTTGATTGTCTGAAGAACAAAAATTTTCTTCTTCAAGTCGAGGCGCGATCTAGCAATCCTCTTATGTAACCTCCATGAGAGTTGGACGTTTAACCACTATAATCACAGTATGTGATTATGTCTAACAATAATCCACACAGAGGAATATTCAAACACCAAAGTTTCCTGTGCTAACAGAAAAAGAAGGCGGCTAGGGTTGATTTGCAAGAACAATCGAGAGAGAGAGAAGAGAGATGATTGTGGCTGTGTTTTTTGTGTGTTCAATCCACAGCTAGGGTTTTGTGTGACTCATAATATATGTCACACAAAAATTCCTTCCAAAACTGAGAATTCTAATCCTATTAGAATTCTCTAATTGTAATTGAAAACATCAAGTTCTCACAATTTTAACTTAGACCACAAATTATAACTAATTATAATTTGTCCACAACAACTTCTTTTTCTCTCAATTAACCCCACTATGTTATCAAATAACATCTTGAGTATATAATCATCTATTGTGTGTGACCTATTAGGTTTCCCAGTCAATTGGTAGCGAATATGAATTAATCCAAACGTCTTTGAGATTAATAATCCATAATTAATTAGAATTAATCATATTAATTCTAATCAGGATTGATTTATTAATTTATCAATTAATAAACCCATATTCCCAGATCATGAGTGGCATCTAGTAACACATCATGACCACCTAAGAGTCCAGGAAGTCATGTGACTTGATATGAACCCTTTAATAACAAACTTCAGTGCAATTAACTTTTTTCACCATACAATATCTCATTCGGTTTGGAGTACGGAATTAGTGCTAACTACCTCCAGAATTAATTCTGGCTCAAATACAATAGTACTTGTACTAAGAACCCACTACTCTATATGTGTATCAACTGGAACTGTTTCCAATACACAATTGCTTTGCCCAAGGACTTTCCACGTAGTAATTATTACAAGTGTCCATGAGATATTCGCCCCTACTATTAGGAATGGTGAATCCTTTATTGACCATCTCAACTACTTTCATTTACCTCACAATGTACCCAATATCCATCCCATTGGCAGCCCTCGGTCGAGCTCCAGAGATTGGAATCAAAGTACAAAGCTCAACAAACAAAGTGCCTTGGAGATCTCAAGTCTAAGGATGCTTGCACGTTTGCTATATTGAAATTATATCAGTGGCACTAAATAGTTATCCATGTGATTATCTCAAAGCTAGGTCATCCAATGAACTTGTTCCATTAACAAGTATCCATGTATCAACTTTGAGTATCTCAATACTCATGGTTATGAGAACCACCGCCTGATCAAATCAGGAAGGCTAACACATGCTAGTCTTAACGTATTAATGATGTCATGTCTCATTAATACTATGACTAGGGACTATTTTAAGTACTAACACCATTCAGTGTAGTAAGAATCTCATATCATGATCTCTATCATGATTTTCTTAACACAGTGTTGTACTAGGGACTTTATCGAATAGTTATATTACTTAATGTGTCATATAAAATATACAAGTGATTGCCTCTAGGGCACAACACTAATAGCAGTTGTGCCTCCAGTGGGCCATCTTGCCACAATGATGGTATGGGCTCTTAGTAGTTGCGTCCTTCTTCTTCACACCACCTTTGGGTTTTATGGGAGCCTTCTTCTTCTTTTGAACTTTCTTCTTAGAAGAAGATTCTACCATTAAAACTGCATTGGAAACCTTCTTCATGGAGGACTCCGCAGTTTTGAGAAGATTGATCAACTCAGGAATGGTGGACTCAATCTTGTTCATCTGATAGTTTATCACAAATTGTGAGAAACTATTAGGCAAAGACTGTAGAATTAATTCAATGCTTAAGTCATGATCCATTGCAAACCTGAGAGATCCAAGCTTCTCTATTAAGCCCAGCATTTTCAGCCCATGAGTGGCCATAGAAGAACCCTTTTCCATTTTGCAACGGAATAGTTGCTTTAAGATCTCATATCTCTCAGTTCTGGCTTGGGCATCAAATAGCTCTCGAAGATGTAGTATAATCAATTGCGCATCATATGCTCGTGTTGTTTTTGCAACTCAAGAGGATGGATGCCAACATAATACATGATGTTGTATTACTGTCCTTCTTGTGCCTTTTATCAACAGCATACTTATCAGCATGAGCATCTTGAGCTAGTGGAGGCAGAATAGGAGCATCTAGCACGTAGAGCAACTTTTCCAATTTTAGAACGATTCTCAAATTTCTATATCAATCGAGATAGTTTGATTTGGTTAACTTGTTGGTTTCCATGATGCTACGTATGTTTAGGTTTGTAGACATGATGCAAGTGATCTAGATGTAAAGATAGAGAGGATTAGCTACTTGTATATGCATATGAAATGCAAAAATTAGGACTTTGATTAAATGCATTTTTACTCCACTATTTTACTCAAACCAATAGCCCCCACTACTGATTCGGGAAAGCCTGTTGGAAGCTTTCCTAGTGGACCGGTATTCAAATTTCTTAAGAATAACCTTGGGTTTGCCTAACACGCCACCCTTGAGATCATTGGCAGGTATCCAATACCAATTACATCGTATATAACCACTGGATCATTGGGTGATTTACAGCTTTTAATCTTAAAGCCTTTTGGGCTACCCCAACTTTTTCTCTAAATTTCTTAATGCTTGAGTTTGCCCAATCGAGGTAAAGAATTTAGTTAAACCCGACCCATTAATCAGGAATTTAATTCCAAAGGAATTTAATTCCATAGCTTGAACATTGTGAAACCCCAACTAAAACTAGCCCTAGAGTAAGGAGGTCGAGATGCATATCATATTTTCTTACATGCATAAATATATTTTTGAATGATTTTATGTGTTTTGGAATTGTGATTTATAGTCTAGAAGGCTTAATTGTGCTTGTAGAGTAGGAAGGGGTAAATGGTAATTTTGCTTGAGGTGGAAATAGGGAGATAGCTTGGGGATTAAATAGAAAGAATATTTAGGAGAGAAAATAAGAACAAGAGTTGTTTTGATTTAGTGGTTAGAGCTTTGGAATAAATCCTTGAGGTCTTAAGTTCAAATTCCATCATTTGAGTTTTAACGTGATTAAATTTTGTTTTAGATAAGTAGACTATTTTCAGCCTTTGCTTGCCAAAGGGAGGAGTAGGAGTGTTATCTTAGGGGAAGCATGAAAGGAATGTCCTAATCTCACTCTTGTGCCCTACAAAAATTCTTAAGGGATTCATACCCTTTTTGCTCTCTAGCTTACCTTAATTCTTGATCAATTAAGTTGCTCAATTTATCAAAGCCATTTTTATTTTCAGAAAATTCCAGCAAGGTTCTGTGATTTTGGAGCATCGAAAATGCCTCTTGGAGGAGGGAATTTTAACTGAAAATGGGGAAGGAGTTATGGAAGGTTCCTAAGAGAATTAATCTCCATGGTTGAACCTTCAACCTCCACCCTATGAGTGATCATCTTCTTCTCGTAGCAAACTGGAAATTTTTCCAGCTTCTTACTCAATCCAGCTTTCAAAAACTTCAGCCATCTTTCCCTCTCAAATTCTTCCAAAAAAATAGCCAATTTACTCAGCTTGAAGATTGAAAACTTTGGCCAAAAACCGGACTGCACAAAAGCTGTGCAAACCAGGAAAATTCCTGGGCAGTTTTCGCACTTGGTAGGCCAAGAACCAAGCTGTTTCTTTCACCTTTCCAACCAGATATTCAACCCTATATTTCCTCCATAAAAAAGGTTGGAAACTAGCCTTAAAGAAGCCTCTAATACCCCTTCAAACCTTCTGCAAGTCGGCTGGAATATGGCAGAAAAATCTGCACAAAAATTCCAGCAAACCTCTTGAATGAACAAATAGAATTTCCAGCCTTGTTTTTTTCTTCAACCATGTCCGAAACTCACTCCAATTTTCTGTGAAACCAACCTTAGTCAGCCATGAACTAAAATTCATCATCTTGTCCATTAGTCTGCTCAAATGAAGTTCCATGGCTACCCCTTAAATTACTCCATCAATCACTTTAATCAAACCATCAATTGGAATCCAAAATTCCAGCAAATTACTCCATGAAAACCTCCATGGATTCAGCTTCAAACAACCAAAAAAATCTTCCACACTTATCCTCTAAATTTTGGCCATTCTATAACCCATTTAAACATCATTCATCTCAACAAAATCCCAGCTAAACTAGTCGGCCATTGAAGCTTCCAAAGACCTCCATCAACCAAGGTATTCTTACCATTTTTGCTACCATAATTCACTCCCTAAATTACTCCCTTTGAAATTCAAACAACCAGATTTCCTTCTTCTCCCAAATCTAAAAATTCAATCACCAGAATTTCCCTAACCATTCAACTAACATCATTCAACCAAATTTCGTCCAGCTCTCCTCTATTCTCTCCAACCCTCAAAGAACACCAAGAACACACATCACCATTCTCCAAGCATAAGACCTCTCTAAACACCTTCAATCTTCTCCAAAAACTCAAAATCACAACTACTCATTCTCTAGAATCCATTTCTGCAATTCATAACATCAAAAGCTGAAATCAAGGTTCCATTTTCGGATAAAAAACCAGAACAACACTCTTAAGGTAAGCATGAAAGACTATGTTCAACTTCCTTCACCTTTGATCTTTAATGAAATATACTAATGCTCTCTCTCTCTCTCTCTCTCTCTCTCTCGGCCGAAATGGTTACTCCAACTATGGCCATTTTCCTTCTTCCTCCTTGATCGGATCAAGCCTTCCAAGCATGAGGATCCTCTTGGGACTTCTTCAAGGTAGTTATCATTCAAGTAAGCCTCTTCAATCTTCTCTTTAAATTCTAGATTCATGTCTTTTGGATGTTGTTGGAAAAAGATGGATTATGGTTGGAGATTGAGCATGTGTTTATATGATGGAGTTGGGATTGAAGTATGAGGATAAATGTGTTTATATGATGGTGTTGGAATTGATGCATGAGGATGATTTGTCTTGGTTGAGTTTTATGATGTTTTAGGATTTGTTGCATGATCTTCATGTCGTGAGTTAATATGGATGATTAAGCATGATAGATATTATGTCACATTTGGTGAATAGGGTTTTATGTTCTTGTATCCTTGTTGAAGCCATGAATATGATTATGTTTAGTGGAGTGTGGAGCATGTGTTGGTAGATATGGATCTATGCCTTTATTTGTGATTTGGATGGTTTGTTGATTGGTGTAAAATGTATGTTCATGATTATGGTTAGCAATAGAAATTATGATCATGACCTTGTTGTTCCTAAGCTATTTAAGTTAGCCAATTTTATTTCATTAATAAAAATTAATACTATATTTTTTCTTCTAAAGATTTTGAAACCCTAGGAAGATTTGGAATTGGATTGATATATGAAATCATGATATTTTAGCCAAATGCATGATGTCCTTTATTACAAATAAAATATATAAATATTATACATAATAATATTAAATAAAGCATTTTATATAAATAATCATAATAGGTAAAATATTAAGCTTGTAAGGCATATATTCATAAATACTAATAAAACTTATTTATTATCTTTTAATCAAAACAAATTAAAATTTACTTACTAATAATTTTATTTATCAATTATTTTCTAACCATTAATTATTAATAGATTATTATTTTAAATAATATCTTCTAGGACCTAGGACCCTTTATCAAATAAGACCTATAGTTTATTTATAGTAAGATTTAATCCTCCAACTTATTTGTAACCATTTCACAAACCTTAGTTATTTTATTATCAAGCTAGATTTATTTTAAATTCCTTTTGGCATCTAGCTTTAAAGTCTGGGACATTAGGGTCATTATTGTAGTAAGTTGAGTTAGGATTATTTATGAAAGCAAATTTTGCCTTGAGTTTAATTATAGCTTGTATTTACCCCAGGCGGGGTTGGGTCAGCTTTTGGAGATCTTTGATTTATCTCGAGCAAAGGATCAGGAAAGCTCCTGCAAAAAACTTGTTTGCTGTAAAAGGTTACTATGGCAAGCCAAATGCAAAGTGTGTGGATACTCTTTTTTTTGTAAAGGCAATTGAGGACTGTTTCCTTTCTTATTTTAGTCAAACAAACATTTTGAAAATCAATAAGCAGTTTTTCTCAAACACTATACTCTTTCTAAAACCAACTTTGACCTGGACTTTAGAAACCCTTAATTGCCATTTCCAAGTAAAACAATGTTTTATCAGTTTTCTCCTAAGTGGGACAACCAACATTGTGTACTCAATATGGGTAGGCTAGTAGTACTTGTTTTGAAGAGCATGAGCGAGTCTTTTGACAGGTGGCCACCTCTAGAAGATGAACTCAACTTGGAGAAGCGATAGTACTACTTAGTCATGCCAGTCTGAGCTAGCAAGTTTCAGTCATGTGGACTGTGTGTTTCCGGAGTGGACAACCGGTTTTGTTTGGGTTTATTGAATGAGGAGTATCTTACCCAGTAGGCCGATCACCTACCTTTTGTCAGTCTACACAAAGTGTGGCATTCTGACCGTTATATGGTCTTGGGGCCCAACGTGTGGTAACCCTTGGCCTCCCATTTGAGTGGTTGATTTTATTGTGCACTTATGTGGTTTGAAAGGAGGAAAACGCCACTCTTTATTTTTATCCTTATTTCTTGCTTGCCAGCACTATCTTATGAAATGTTTTCAACTTATATACACGAACTGTTTTATCTGAACACTCAAAGCACACACAGACTTACTAAGATTTTTATCTCATCATCCTTTTTGCCATGATTTCAAGTTGATCCTGCTGTGGGGATGAGTAGCTAGTTGTTGCATGCTTTGGAAGATATTGTGTTATTTCTTTTATGTAATGCTTTGAGAGATGAGAGCAAACAATTTATTTTGGATTCGTTCGTGAATTTTTGGGTTGTAATAAGTTTTAATTTCAATGTATAGTTATATTTTTGTTGTGTGACCTAGTTATAAAGACCCCTTGTCCTTTGAACGGGGCGACATCCATAGCTTTGTTTGGCCTAGGTTGTGGGGTGTTACAAACATGCCCGATGTCAAGTAGGCTGGGTTTGCCAAACAACCTGGTCTCGAAAAAGGACTCTCGTTCTTACTATCTTAACGAAAGGGATTAGGTTTAATATTAATTGAGGGATTTGTTCCTTTTAATGATTTCAATAAATGACATGCATAAAAATCAATAAATCACATAATTGATAATCATGGTAATAAAGCGATTACGCGGTATGGTTATGGTTTTTACTCTAAATTAATTTCTTTGAGTCATAAAAGAAATTAATATAGTTAATCCTATGTGTTCATGCATGATTTAAGTAGAAGGTTTTACCTTCTCACCTTATTTCTATTGACATCTTCAAAATACAATAATTCTACTCCTATTTAACCTATGTAAACTAGTTACATAATTTCCTAAAGAGAGAAAACCTCGAGTTACATTTTAGGGGAGTTATATGAGAAGAGAATTACATAACAATTTTAGAGAAGGCAGGATACGCGGCCCTATTTCATAAAAAAACCAAAACTGTAAAACGCATGAACAGATATAATTGGTTTTAGTCCATAACCATACACCATGTCATTAATTGTGCTTAAACAAAGTAAACATATAATTTTTATTATTCCAAAATCACTATTTTGAAAAAATTAAACAAATTCTTAAATCAATATTTTAGAAAAATACATTAATTTTAAAATTTCAAAATTACTATTTTGAAAAATAAAATTGTTTGTTTCAAAACTAATTTTGAGAAAATGCTTTTGGGTCCCGTCTCTGGCAGCGAAAACGGTGGTCCCAAAACAACAACTAAGTTTCTGGTGCCTTCTTCCTCTGTAAATTTTTAGTGAGAACAATTATCAGCAGTATTTTCTATTTTGAAGCTCAAAACAACAACTAATTTGTTAGTTTAAACAAAACCAAAACAGAAAATTAGGACGAAACGGAAGGCAATCAACCATGTTCAAGAAAACATTTTCTACAAAAACTTGCAACACATAAAGAGAGTATCTTTCAAAATATGTTGTAACTATTACACAATCATATTGTGCTATGGACCCAACCCATAATGCTCGAAACGATTTCAACTCGAGTGAAAACAATTTTCACATCAAGCAAAGATAAACACGAATACATGAAAATAGTTTTTCATGCCAAAAACAATGTATGTAAACCATACAGAGCATGGCTCTGATACCACTGTTGGGTATCTCATGCATATCATATATGGTACATCGAAAAAAATTAAAATAAGATACCAACCCAGGATCCGCATATGTGTGAAAAATAAGACATAAAGAGAACAAAGGTAACATCTTTTTACCTTTCTTTGATCGTCTGAAGAACAAAATTTTTCTTCTTCAAGCCTGAGGCACGATCCAGCAATCCTCTTGATCAAACACCACGAGAGTTGAGTGTCTAACCACTATAATCACAGTGTGTGATTATCTCCAACAGAAATCCACACAGAGAATCACACTCAAGCAATAAGATTTTCTGTGCTAGCAGAAAACAACAATGGCAGCTAGTGCTTTTCTTGTTTTTAAAAAAATTGAGAAAGAGAGAAGAGGAAGAGAATGTCGTGTGTGCCCTAGGGTTTTGGAGGGATTTTCATGTGTTTTTCAGCAAAGGAATTTCGTGCATATATCTACCATATATTACACAAAAAAACTGCTAAAAAATCCTCCAATTGAGAATTCTAAAACAGTTAGAATTTTCTAATTGTAATTGGAAATATTAAATTCTCTCAATTACAATTTGGACCATAAATTATAACTAATTATAATTTGTTATAATTTAGCCATAACAACTTATCTTTCTCGTAATTAACCCCACTATGTTATCAAATAATATCTTGAGTATATAATCCTCTATTGTGTGTGACCTATTAGGTTTCCCAGTCAATTGGTAGCGAATATGAATTAATCCAAATGTCTATGAGATTAATAATCCATAATTAATTACAATTAATAATATTTGATTCTTATCAGGATTGGTTTATTAATTCATCAATTAATAAACCCATATTCCCAGATCATGAGTGATATCTAGCAACACATCATGACCACCTAAGAGTCTAGGAAGTCATGTGACTTGACATCAACCCTTCAATAACAAACTACAATGCAATTAACTCCTTTCACCATACAATATCTTATTCGATTTGGAGTACGAAATTAGTGCCAACTCCCACCAAAATATATATTAATTCTGGTCCGAATATAATAGTACTGGTACTAGGAACCCGCTATTCTAGATGTGCATCAATTCGAACTATTTTCAATACACAGTTGCCTTGGCCAAGGACTTCTCGAGTAGTAATTCCTACAAGTGGCCGTGAGATATTTGCCCCTACTAGTAGGAGTGGTGAATCCTTTATTGACCCTCTCAATTACTTTCGTTTACCTTATAATATACCCAATATCCGTCCCATAGGCAGTCCTCGATCTGGCTCCAGGGATTGGAATCAAAGCACAATGCTCAGCAAACAAAGTACCTTGGAGATCTTAAGTCTCAGGATACTTGCACATTTGCTATATTGAGATTATATCACTGACACTAAATAGTTATCCATATGATTATCTCATAGCTAGGTCATCCAATGTACTTGTTCGATTAACAAGCATCCATGTGTTAACTTTGAGTATCTCAATACTCATGGATATAAGAACCACCACCTGATCAAATCAGAAAGTCTAACACATGCTAGTCTTAACGCATTAATGATGTCCTGTCTCATTAATACTATGACTAGGGATTTTTTAAGTACCAACACTATACAGTGTAGTAGGAATCTCATATTATGATCTCCTTAACATAGTTTTGTACTTGGGACTTTATCTAATAGTTGTTTTACACAAATATAAGCAAAAAAAAAACTGTAAGATAAATAATACCTTTTATTAAAATAAAATGTGTTATATACAACGTATAAGTGATTGCCTTTAGGGCACAATACTAACATCTATTAGAAGTGATAATGGTAAAGAATTTTGCAACAATGAATTTACACTCTTTTGTGATGAAAATGGAGTCTTTCACAATTTTTCAGCAGACAAAACACCTCATCCCAATGGTGTTGTTGAGAGGAAAAATGGAACTTTGCAAGAAATGGCTATATCAATGCTTTATGAGCCCTTCCAAAATGTTTTTGGGCTAAAGCTATTGATACAACTTGCTATATAGTAAACTGAGTTATGTTGAGACCATTTTTTAGAAAAATACCTTTTGAACTTATGTTTGACAAAACTCAATCAATCTCCTATTTTAAAGTGTTTGATTGCAAATGTTTTTCCCTTAATACTCGAGATAATCTTCAAAAATTTGAGAGCAAATCCGATGAGGCCATATTTCTTGGATACTCTTCCAACAAAAAGGCATATATAGTATACAATAAAAGTACTCTTTGTGAGGAAGAATCCGTACATGTTATGTTTGATGAATCTAATATTTATGCTCCCATGAAAGATGATGATGATGTAGGAGGTTCAAAAGAAGTAAGAATAGACCAACTTAAAGCTCCACTGCTAGATACTCATGCAAAAGAAGAAGAAATTGAAAAATAACAAGCTGAAAAAGGAAAGGAACAAACTGAAGATTCTACGAATAAAAAATTGGCAAAAGATTTGAAATTCAAAAAAGGTCATCCCAAAGAATAAATCATTAGTGATCCAAACTATAAAGTTAAAACTAGACGGTATTTTATAGATAGCTTTGCTTTTCTTTCAAATATAGAACCTAACTGTATTGATGTAGCACTGCATGATAAATTTTAGATTATTGCTATGCAAGAATAATTAAACCAATTTGAAAGAAATTAAGTTTGGAAACTTGTTCCTAAACCATTTGATTGTCTGGTTATTAGTATCAATTGGGTATTCAGAAATAAACTTGATGAAAACGGAGCTGTGATTAGAAATAAAGATAGATTGGTCACCCAAGGATTTAATCAAGAAGAGGGCATTGATTATGATGAGACATTTGCTCCTGTTGCTAGACTAGAGTCTATAAGAATGCTTCTTGCTTTTGTATCCTTCAAAAATTTCATGCTCTATCAAATGGATGTTAAGAGTGCATTCCTAAATGGTTTTGTTGAGGAGGAAGTATATGTTGAACAACCTCCTGGCTTTATTCATGAGCACTTTTCAAATAATGTTTTCAAACTTTCTAATGCTCTTTATGGGTTAAAACAAGCTCCACGAGCTTGGTATGAGATGCTTAGTGGATTCTTGATTTCAAAAGGTTTTTCAAGAGGCTTGATCGATACTACTTTGTTCATCAAGTCTGATAATTCCGGCGATCTACTAATTTTTCAAATCTATGTTGATGATATCATTTTTTGTGCTACTAATGACTCTTTATGTAAGATTTTGCTAAGACAATGCAGCAAGAATTTGAAATGAGCATGATGGGAGAACTAAACTTCTTCCTCAGGTTGCAAATTAAGAAAACCAAGGATAGAATCTTCATAAATTAGACTAATTATGCCAAGGAGTTGCTCAAAAGGTTTAGTATAAATGAAGCCAAAAAAATCTTCACACCTATGAGTACTTCTATAAAACTTAACCAAGATGAAAAGGGCAAAAAGGTACATGAACATAAGTATAAGGGTATGATTGGAAGCTTACCCTATCTTACTACTAGCCGACCTGACATTATGTTTTTAGTATGTCTTTGTGCCCGTTTTCAATCATGTTCAAAGGAATCACACCTATGTGCAGTAAAATGCATCATTCGATATCTAATCAACATATATGATTATGGCTTATGGTATTCTCACACTAACACATTTGATCTTATAGGATACACTGATGTAGATTATATAGGCTGCAAAGTGGAAAGAAAAAGCACAAGTGGCCATTGTCAATTTCTTGGACACTCTCTAGTGTCATGGCACATCAAAAAGCAAGTATGTGTATCCTTATCAACAAATGAGGCCGAATATATAGTAGCCGGCAGTTGTTGTGCACTAATTTTGTGGATGAAGAATATATTGCTTGATTTTGGTCTTAACTTTAATTGCGCATCTATATTATGTGATAATACAAGTGCTATCAATCGAACAAAAAATCCTATTCAACATTGTAGGACAAAGCATATAGAAGTTAAACATCATCTTATCTGTGATGTGCTCAAAGGCGATGTGTGTGTTGAATATATTTCAACTGATGAACAACTTGCCGATATCTTTACCAAACCTCTGGCTGAAGAAAGATTAAATAATCTGAGAAGAGGATTGGGAATTACAAAAATCACATAACTAACCTGGTGGCAAAAGTTTTCTTTATTTTGCAGGATTTGTGACGACAAAGTTTTTTGACACAGTGTTTGTATTCAAAACACACCAACAACGTTTTTAGACAGAGTATTTGAGTCCAAAACCTACATCCAAAATTCATTTCTGAAAATGTTTTGTTTGGAAGATAATTTCGGTTTGGGTCAAAATCCAAAACAGAACTATTTTTTTATATACTTTAATTTTTTTAAAAAAAATAACTACTTCCATATTCCAATTTTTGAATTTCAAAAAGGGTTTGCACTTTTCTCTAAATTTTCATGTTAATTATCTTTTCAATGTGCTTTATATCACAACTCTCCAGACATTCAAAGGATTTCGTTTCTTCTCTCCTTAAAATCATTGTAACCGACATCTTCTAAAACCTCTCTGAGTTCTTCCTCTCCAAAACAACAGACAGTCCAAAAGCCCTGATCTTTTCAATGGCAAAAATAAAATCATCTATACCAAAACCCAAGAAGGTATAAAAAATATCTCCAAAAACGAAGAAGAATGGTTCAACCTTAAACAAAGCAAAAAGAAAAGAAGTCTCACCAGAACCAGACTTCTTGACATAACATTATGATTCTTAAAAGTCTTCACCAGAACAAGTGAATTCTGAAAATCAGGTACTCTGATTATTGACTCTAAAAATGAATCTGATTACAATAGCTAGGTTTCTAGAAATATAAACGTTATTTCTGGATATCATGTTAATCCTTCATCCTTTCTGAATCCCTCAAATATGTTGGATATGTTTGAACATATTGGTTGGGGTAGTTTACTCTCGATTGATGAAAAAATATATACTCCACTTGTTTGGGAATTTTATGCCGATCTAAGAAAATGACATTTTAAGGAGATAGGGGGAGGTTTTATGATTCGTTGGTATGTTCCAAGAGTTAGAGGCAAGGACATTGAGTTTGATCATCATTTGCTGAATAGAATCTGTGAAGTAAGGGATGGAAGGGTTCAATATTTTGAGTTAAATAAATTTTCAGAGGGAAATGATATATTTGAGTCAAAGAAATTTGAGAAAATTTTTGCTGGATGAAGGTGTTTTGGGAATTCAAGTAACAGAATACAAAATGGCTGAATGGAGTAGGGAGGATCTTGTACCATATGATCTCTACTATGGTGGTGCCGAGTTTTGGTCATAAGACCTCCATAAATTTTTTGCAGATGGTAATTATGTTGGCTTTGGCAAAGGGATGGCAAATTAGTTTTGGGTTTTTAGTTGCTAAGTTGATGCCACAATCGAGAAATACCTCTAGTAAAGCCTTGCCATTCAGAAATCAGCTAACTAAGGTCTTCAGATATTTTAAAGTTGATTTAAATTTAGTTCCATGTGATCCGTAAAAAATGAATGTTATAACTTTAATTCTTTTGAGAGAATGAGATATGTAACAGTAGGCAGTGAATGGAAGTTGCTTTGAGATACTGAAGGTGAGGAAAGATAAACATTCTTGAAAATAAAAGTAGAAGAAAAGATTGCCCCTTTTATTGGGACAAAAAGAAAACTTGAGGAAGATCCTCAAGAAGAATCCTCTACTAAAGGAAAATAAAAGGACATGGGACTATCTGAGAGTATTTTGGACGCTATCAACTCATTGGTTGTCAAACTGGATAGCCACAGTTCAAAGCTTCAAAATCTTGGCAGTAGACTGACAGTAGTGGAAAAGACAGCAAAAATAGAAGACCCGGTGTCTACACCTACAATATCTGCTCAAGCAAAGGCAATAGAAGAAGAACCAATCATTAAGGAACAGATTGAACTGACAACAGTGGAAAAGATAGCAAAAATAGATGACCCGGTGTCTACACCTACAGTATCTGCTCAAGCAAATGAAAGAAAAGAAGAACCAGTCATTAAGGAAGAGATTGAACAAGAACTGCCTGTATCGGAGAAAGTGCCTGCTACTATGCAAACCAAGGAAAAATCCGTGATTCAGGAAGCTGCAGCACATTTTGCCTCCTCCAAATCACATGTCCCATCTGGAAAGAGACAGAAGCATGTTGTGGTTAAAAGAAAATCCAGTAGGATTGCTGGTTAACACTCTCAAGAGGGTGCAGGATCAAAAGCTGAAACAATTCAGATTTTTAAGAAGACCAGTTTAGCATAATGCTCTTCAGTTGATATTTTCTCTAATATCGTGAACAATTTACTTTTTGCAGTTGAACAATTTACTTTTCTGTCTTTACTTATGCACTAGGCTATTTGATTAAATTCTAAATACTTTCTATTTATCTATATTCTATTTCTTCTACTTCTTTTCTGTTATTGCTCTTTTTAATTGATGACAAAGGGGGAGAAAACATGAACAAACTGGATATGATTACTGGATATGATTATTGAATATGAAATTGAATAGGAAGTTTTTTCTTGGAATGTTGGGATAATTTTTTGCTAATTTTCTGCATACAATTCTGTGAGCGTTATAATTGACTCTATTGATTGGGCTGTAATTATTCTACAGATTTATTTGATTATTATCTATGTGATAGTATGCTATGCTCCCTGTTCTACTAATTAAGTAGTATATTTACTTGAGGAAAACTATGTGCTTTAATTTGATATTTTTGTATGAACTACTTGATCTAATCTCAGTTTGTTGACATCCAAATTGGATAGCAGTTTGGTATCCTGATATTTTCGTCCAAAAGTATTCTTTTTGTAATTAATGTATCTTTGAGACTAGATTGATAAGATGTTTTTAAGTTGTTGATATGATTCTATGATAGTTTCATTGATAAAAATTTCAATTAGACGAATTGCTTCCTTTATGATCAAAACTCTTTCAGATTAAAAAAAATCTATTATCTCATGCATTATGTCAGGGGGAGTTTTGGACTAATATTTTCTTAATCCAAAAATCTTTTTCTTAAAAGATTCATACTGTTTTGAACACACACCTTTTGGACATCCAAAACTAGCATTCATAAATGTTTCATATATGCTTTCACCAATGTTTTGGACGTACAAAATTGACTTTAGTGTCTCTCTCATTTTCAAATATTCATATATGCAAATATTAAGGGGGAGCATCTCATCATATAACTTGCCTGCTATATCTCCTTTATAAAATTCATTGTGTCATTAATTCTTTTTGGAATAATCGTTTAATGAAAGGTTGATGGATAAGGAGGTAGGTTGGGCTATAGGCTAATTGAGCCATGCTTGTGAAGTTTATATATATATTATATCTTAATCTTTTAAGCACTCTTCGAGTTCTATAATGAGAGATTGTATTTCAATAAAAAAAATATTCTTATTTCTCGCGGTCTAACATGTTTATATAGTTATTTATTTCACAATCCCATTCAGTTTTGTCATCACTCAAAAAGGGGGAGATTTTTAGCCCTAAGGGCTTTCTCCTATGTTTTGATTTATAACAAACATTAATATGGACTAACTTGAGTAATCTATATGTGATAGGACATGTTTGACCTTAGTTCTTCTAAGGCATTCAAATAAGATTGTTAAGCAACTTTTCAGCAATGGAATCCAAGTATGGGTGATCAAGATGAAGTTCAAAGCTTATAAGATTGTATATCAAGAAGTCCTTATGGAAGAACTTTAGACTAGGAATTGTTATTAAGGTATTTCTTGTTAATTCCTATGTCTCTTTACCTTATGATTCAATTGATTTATACGTTGATGCACACAAAGAAAAAGTCTTAAAAGTTTTAAAAATCTTAGAATTTTGGATTGAGTAGTTTGGATGATTCTACATCCAAAAGATTTGTCCAAAATCTTGTAAATTATGTCGAAGCATTTCTGCCTAAAAAATTGCCATTTTGGACTTACCTTTTGGATGCATCGTTGTCTGAAACATGAGTCCAAAACACGGGTAAATTTAATAGAAAAATTATAGCCATTGGTAATTCAATTTGTGGCTCTATATAAAACCTCTAATATAATTTGACACAAGATATTGGTGGCATCCTTCTAAGAAACACTCTTGCTCTATAAAAAACAAAAATCTCCTTTATCAAAGTGCTTTAAAGTGAATTCAAATTGTGTCTAAAAGGTAAAAGTGTTTGTGCTTTTTCCTTGGTGCATATATGCTCACCCAAGTGAGCTTTTACTGTTCCATTGATATTCAATGTCTTTTTGTATTACAAGGTTATAGTGTAAAACCCATTTGGGATGAACCTTGATTTGATTGTTTGGTTGAGAGGTTTTAAAAAACCAAGTACGGTGATCCTCTCTTGTATTTCATACAGTTTGATTTTATTAAGTTGTGTAAATAAAATCTAGTTGAAAATCCTTAACTGTGAGCTTAAGGTAGTGAATGTAGATCTTGGCAGATTGAACCACTATACATTCTGTGTCTCATTTCTCAGCATACAACATCAACTGCATTGTATTTCTTACTTTAGTTTGAATCTTGATAGTTCTCAAAATTTTCTTGGATAGTTTTCTTTGTTGCTATGAAGTTGGTCCAAGAAACTGAAAGATTATCAATATTCTGTATATCAAACAACACGAAAATTTTTATTTTGCCAAAAACCTTATTCACCCCTAAGGTTTTTCAAGAGATTTTAGTTGTTATTTAATTATTTTAGGACTTGTATAAGTATTATTTTGGATTGTAATAAGTTTATTATTAAGTTATTTCCTTCTATATTTTCTATTACCTATTTATAAAGACCATTTGTCCTAAGGGCAGGGCAACATCCCTGCCCTTTTTGGGGTACGTGGGTGGTGGGGAGTTACAAGTGGTATCAGAGCCTAAGCTTAGCAGCTATTGGAAAGATTTAGATTTATTATATTAAGTTTTATAATCTCTAGTGCTAATCTATGTATTCTGTTTGTAGGTTGGTTAGGAGATTTGCACGTCCGTTATCTAAGATTGGCATTCCATGTGTGGTAGAACACCTACTCCAGTTCCTGTAGTGGACGTATCCTCCTCTGACGTGGAACCCGAACCTGGATCAGAATGATTTGAGTTAGAGAGCAGTGATAGTGAGATAGAGATATAGATGAAGGTTTCCAACCCTATTATGCCTAATGATGGTATGAAAAAGAAGATGGAGGTTGAGGTTGCTAAACTAGAGTTACCCAAGCAAGAAGGAGGTGTTGAGGATGTGCAGGTGGTGGACCCTCCCATATTGTGGTTAATTTAGTCTTAGATAGTGAGGCTGAGAAGGAATCTCCTAATCTTAACTTAGGTAGTGAGGGAGGTGATGAGATGGGTGATGCTAATAGTGAGGGAGGTGAGGAATTGGGTGATATTGATGATAAGGGAGGAGAAGAGATGGATGATTCTGATAGTGAAGTCGAAAGTGGGATGGAAGAGGAGGAGGAAGAGGAGGAGGTAGTTGTGCCTCCTCAGACTCTACCAATAGAAGAGTTTGACATTACCTCTTTTGATTTTGACTTTGAGGAGTCCAGTGATGAGGGACCTAATCAAAATGATAGACTCACCCTGGGTATAAGAGTATTTAGGAAGTTAGTCTTATGGGCGAAGGACAAGGGAAAGGGGAAGGTGGAGGAGAGTCCTAGGAAGAGTGGAACTAATGGTTGTACACTTAGGTTCGGATTGGGAATAGAATGCAAGAGGAGAATAGAAGAATGGTTCGAAGAATCTATTTCTGACTACTCGAGTGATGACTAGAGTAGCGAGAAGACTTAGTGGATTTGTGATGCAATTTGTTGATTAGGGAATCCGTTTCTTGACTCCATAGCTTTATTTACTTTCTTGTCTATGAGAATCTGATTCCTATAGAGGTATCATTTGTGATATCCAATTTTTTTGTGTTAAAGTATGACTTATTTTGAATAAAGCTTTTGAATATTTCACTTCTTAAAAGAAAAAAAAACTCGTATATGTTCATTGAGTGAGCAAAAGTTATATATGTTATTTTTGCATTGTAAGTTTGCAAGCATATGCATGCATTTGTTGACCTATAATTATGGCAACGATGATAGAAGATGGCACCTAGACATAACATTATTGTAAGAGGTAGAACCAGACATAACGGAAGGTCTTCAACACATGAGTATAAGCCAACAGGCACTCACAACCAGATGTGGGTGAAAAGTGCAAAAAAGAACACAAGACAGAACCTGAGAGATCTACTAGGGTGATAGTTGGACATTCACGATTGATACCCCACCACTAAATTCAGCTAGCTGAGAAAATATAGTTATTGGAGGAAATAAGTTAAAGCCATAGGTGATGACTAAGGTGATTGAGCAGAGAGGTCATGAGATCGAATGCACTCATGGTGCCAGGTTAATTCTTTATTTCTCCTAAAAGAATATGCTATTTGATCTTTGTTCTGCATAACAAATATATTGCATAGTGTACTATTCATTTGAGTAGTGATAAGCTAGACCATAAGAGTGGAATCTGTCAACTATGAATAGTATAGATTTTTGTATTAATTGGTTAACCATCCTTTATTATGCAA
Organism: Voacanga thouarsii; assembly: GCA_026120185.1. NCBI lineage: Eukaryota > Viridiplantae > Streptophyta > Magnoliopsida > Gentianales > Apocynaceae > Voacanga > Voacanga thouarsii. Next base: position 1,564,138 of record JANUWF010001093.1, on the reverse strand, counting down.
GGAAGTAAGGATCTATAGGTTTGATCTGGGAGATGAAATTTTGGCTAAAGAAGTAAAATTTATAGGGAATTTGACTTGTTTTCTTTTGAGGATTATGGTAACTTATTAGATAAGGAATGATCATCGAAGCAATGAGTTAAGTTAGTTATAAAGATAGAATAATTCATTTTTAGGGATCAATTATGATTAAATTCTAGAAGAGGTAAGATGAAGGAAGTGTAGAGCATAATACTAGAAGCGAAGGTTCATAAACTGTTGTCGAATGAATACTAAGGATATTTAACCTGGTGTTGTAGCCTGCAGGACCCAAAAGTAATGGTATAAGAAAAGGATAGAATTTTAAAGCTATGTTAAAACCAGAGAATATTGAATAGTTTGGTGATCAAGAATATATATGATTACTCCTAAATTAGATAGACTTGAGATAGGGATACCATCAAGTATGACTTCGAGAAGGGGATATACTTGAGATTGCGACTAACATTAGGGATAGGTACTAAGGACGGGTGGTGATGTCATACAGATTCACAAAAGCGCTATTCCTTATAGAGTAAATGCGTAGGATTTCAATAGTACTTTGATAATTTTATGGTGCCTTTTGAGATAACACCTGATGTATTTTGAATGCCATTAAGGACATGGAAGAATCAAAATTGGTGTTAGAAAGTGGAGATAGCCTAAAATTTCGTTAAGTTTAGCATAGTTCTATTTTTGGAATGAGAGATAATCTAGGGCTGTTTCAAGATAGCCTTGGCGAAGGTAGAGGCTACATGGGATGTCAACAAGTATTGTATCCAAGCAAGATCCTAGGTTCACTGCAAGATTTTAGACTATAGTCCTAGAAATAATAGGATCAACTTGGAAGTCCTAAGCTGTAGCGTATCCTCAAAATTGATATCCAGTCAGAGAGACTTATTCCGATACTGAAGGATGTGTTTAGGCCATGCATACTGGACTTTGTTGATAAATGGACTCAGAGCATGCCGCATGCCAGTAAGCCTACAATAGTAATTACGATCTTCTATTGGTTTTACCTATATGAAGTAATGCAAAGCCAGGCATGCCAAGTATCGTTATAATAGGGATAAATAGAATATAGGCAGATTATGAAATCTGATGAATTTTGTGTTCAAGAAATAGTAGACAAGGTAAATGTAACAAAAGAAGGACTAAAGGCGACTCAAAGTCGGCAAAACAGTTATGCGAATGATATGAGGAGAATGTTGGGATGGTCGTCTATAGATTGGACTTGCCAGACATTTTGTGGAGATTATGAGTTGTGTTTCATATATCTTAACTAAAGATGTACAATCCTAATCCAGAACATATTTAAACGATGAGCCTTTGTTATTGCAACCTAATTGGAGTTACATGGGAAAACCGATTAAGATTCGAAATCGAAGCATTAAGACTCTTCGAAATAAGCAGATACCAAAGGTGAAAGTGTTATGGGAGCATCACGATACACAAGAAGATAGCTGTATTATTGCAACTCTTGATAATACCACAATGGAGATGGGAGGAGGTAACGATAGACTTCGTCACCGGCTTGCCTATGCTAAAGACCCAAAAGGATGCTATTTGGGGTAGTGGTTAATCAGCTGATGAAGATAGCTCACTTCATCCATGTAAGTGTAAGGGATTTTATGGAGAAGTTAGCTCGGACATATGTATGGGAAGTAGCAAGTTGCAAGTATCGTCTCGGACCGAGACCTGAGGTCTATATTGCAATTTTGGGCAAAGTTCCAAATATCTATGGGTTTAATTTGAGGTCAGCATGCCGGCGCATAAGAAGCCACGTAGGATGTGGAGGAATGGATGAACCAAATATATCCCAACTTAAGAAAAAGATACGCATTGAATTTCAGGACGAAATTTTTCTAAGGAGGGGAGGATGTAAAACCCCACTTAAACCTACCCTAGAATTAGAGGGGTGTGTTGCATTTCATGTCATATTGTATAACAATATATTTATTGGATGAATTTGTGCGTCTTAAAATTGTTATATATGGGTTGTATGGTTTATTTGTGCTTGTTGAGTGTTGAGGATAATTAAGGAATTTCACTTGAGGATGAATTAGGAAGAGGCTTGAGATTTAAAAAGGAAAAGAATTAGGTTGGGAAAATAAGAACAAGAATTAATGTGATTAAATGGTTAGAGCATTGTGGCTAATTTCTAATGTCTTAAGTTCAAATTCCATCAACTAAGTATTTTTTAAATTATCCTAACTAATGTTTAAATTTTTCTTCTTCCAATCCATGAAACTAGGAATGTTGCCTTGGGGAAGACACAATGGTAATTTTCTAACAATGTGATCTTGTCCTAAAAGATAATCTAGAGGAATTCTAATCTCCATCATTTTAGTAATCCATGCCCTAGCCTATTTGAATTAAAAATATTCCTATTTCTTTAATTCTTCTAATTTCCTTAAAAAATGTCTTGGATAATCTTGGACTTAAATTTTTGAAAGAAAATTCCAGCTCTTGGGAGGATAGATGACCGAAATATAGGAGGGAAAATTGCTAGTTGCTTTCCAATTAAATCACCATAGTCTCTTCCCCAAAGAAGTATATTTTGTTTGTTCTTGTTTTCGTACAAAACTGGAATTTTTTTAGCTCTTCATCTTGGCTAGATTTCCAAAAAAATGCATTACATTTACCAATTCTTTTCTTGCTAGCAAACAACCATTTCGTGTAAGTAGGAAGCTGAAAATTCCTTGATAATTCGTAGCTATTATGGCCTCGCCAAACCAGAAAAATTTTCAGCAAACTACAAAGTGTTTTAGCCATGGAAATTGAGCAATCAACCCATGCATAAGCCCATCTAAAGTTCTCCTCTTTCTTCTTCAAGATGATGACTGAAAAACCACCATTAATAGACCATGAAACACTCCTATTTTACAGCTGCAAATCCGTTCAAAATAATCCAAAATTTGGCTAACAAATCATCCTAGATTCTAAGAGTTCTTATAGAAAAATTCCAGAATCTTTTTCCAGCTTGTATAGCAAAGGTAAAAACCGGTTTCTTCTTCAATTCCCTTCATCGTTTTGGCCACCTTGAAACCATGGCTGAACATCTAGTCTTCTTCATCAACCTTGGCCATTAGAACTCTATTAAACCACCTCACACCTCTCCTAACTTCACCCTATTCAAAACTTTTAAAACCTAAAAATTAAATCCCATCTTTTGCTCCTTTAAAATCTCTCCTAACTAAGCTAGTAAAACCATAATTTTACTCCTCTTGTACAGCCATTTTCGGCCCCAACTAAGGTGGGAATAATCCTCCATTTCACAACCAAGACTTAGCTAAACTAGCAAGCCACTATTGAAGGCCTAGAGAGCTTCAAGAAGAAATCAACATTAGCAAATCCTATACCTCAAAAACCTTCACTTTTCCCTCATTTTGAAATTTGAATTAGCTCTAGTCTCCCCCCCCCCCCATTGGATAACTAAAACTCTCCCTTCTAGCAAGGCGAATCGGCCATCCCTCACCAAAGTACACTCACCTTCTTTTCTCAACTTCCTCTTGTGTTACTAAGAACACCAAGAACACACACTACACTTCTTCAACCTTTAGTCACTTCTAATCATCCCAAATCACTCCAAATCTCTCAAATCAACTAGGATTCAATCTATACTCACCCTTAGTATACTCCATAACACTAAAACAACCAAAGTTGATCCTTCTTTTGGATCAAATGCATGTTATTTGTTCAAGACAAGAAGAATACCAATAAGAGGACTCATCAAAGCACTCAAGGGTCTTCATTTGACAAGACAACACCATCGACTCCCACGATTATTAAAGAAGTATTTTGCTATAACCTTCTTATTTTCGAACTCAAGACTATTAGATGATAGAATTGATATGTTGGTTTAACATTGTTGGGATGGAAATATGCGTGTGGGTATGAAGAGAATAATTTTAAGATACGAAGATCGAGGTGGGTATTAAGGCTTATGAATTATTATTGGATTATGATTTGAGATTTAGGATCATTATATGTTCATTAGAACACTATGATTTAAGGCTTTATATCACTAGTATGGATGTTTTGATGATTAATAGAGATTTTTACCACCATTGCTATGCTTATGCTCCTATGATGTTATATTTGACATCAAATACCTTGCTAATATTATTATTGGTATAGTACCACCCTTGCTATGATAAAGACTATTACAATTCTATTTTCGCACAAATCAACATTCTATTTATTGAATATATATGTGTATGAATATGTATATATATGCATTACCCTTTCTAAAATTTTAATACTAGTAATATCACTATGGTCAATAAAAATTATTATTAGTGCTACTTTTTACTACTAATATTATTAGTATCGTTATTTGATTTAATTTATTAATTTTGGTCAAAATTAATAATTTCAAAGTTCAAAATTACTTTTAATATTATTATTTTATTAAAAAAATAAAATAGTAATATTTCTATTAAATGTTATTTAAAAAAAACACACACACACACACACACCCCTTACTATGTTAGGATTAATTAATATTAATATCTTTTTATATTATTATTGTTATTATTAATATTCTTACTAATACTTTTATCTATACTTATTTATTATTTATGACACCTATCAATATTGTTATATTAAATTATTCTTATTCTATAAATTAATAATAAACCCCTATAATACCTTCTCAATTAATTTTAGAACTCTTAAAACATTATTATCATAATTGGATATTGTTGTTGGTTAGTTGAGCTTAAGCATGCTAGGTTGGGAGTAATTTATTTGTATAGTTGTTGTTTGGTTGTGAACCATTGGTGACTTATACCCTATGTTTGCCCCAGGCAGGGCTAGATTGCTTTGAACCCGACTTGGAGGACTATTTTGTCAGTGAAAGAAAAAGAGATCGATTAAGTCCTTGCATAAAGATGTTTGTGAGCAAAAGTGCTTCTGCAAATCAAATGCATAGATTGCCATAGAAGATGTACTTGGAAAGAAATTATGGAAAATTTATTCTTCTGCTAAAATAAAATAATTTTTAGTCAAGAAAAATAATTTTTCAAGCAAAACAATAAATTTTCCTTAAACAGATTTTTACCTAAAGAAAAATCTTTGGATGGTTCTACTTTTTCCAAATGGGACAAGTTTAACGTTGAGTACTCAATAGGGATAGACTACTAGGATTAGTCGTTGAAAGGTTGGGTAAGTCTCTCAGTAAGAGGCTACCTCTGAAGGGTGAGCCCTGCCTAGACAAGATGTCAATTCTTGTTGGTTTGGCTGATTTGAGCTAGCAGTACAGTTCAGGTGAACTGTTTATTTTCAGAGTGGACAACCTGTAAGCTTGGGTGTAGAGAAGGAGGAGTATTTCACCCGGTGGACTGTACACCCACCTTGTATCAGAATGCACAATGGGTGGCATCCTGATGTTCTCTTATCCTAGTGCACAAAGTGTGGTGCTATGTCCATTAATGATGCACGGTTTCACAGTCAACTTTATTTGAATGGTTATTTCTTTACAAGTGAAGTACTTTTACTTTAAAAATGCTGATAAAAACACCACTTAGTGTTCAAAGTTAATTTTCTAGATTTGCAGACTTTTTGTTGTGACTTGATTAAAACTTGCATGCATGTCATGATCTCACACAGGACTTACTGAGAAATATTTCTCATCACTTTTTTATGTCATGTCTTAAGTCGATCCTGCTTCGAAGGTTGATTTGCTTTGTGTTGCCTTGAGTTTTGAAGATTCATTTGATTGTATTTGTTCTTGAGAGATTTTAGTTGCTATTTAATTATTTTAGGACTTGTCTAAGTATTGTTTTAGGATTGTAATAAATTTATTTTTAAGTTATCTCCTTCTATATTTTATGTTACCTAGTTATAAAGACTCCTTGTCCTAAGGACGGGGAGGCATCCTCATCCCTTTTGGGCTACGTAGGTAGTGGGGTGTTAAACACCCCGTCTTTAGTACTAGAGATCTTTATAACTACGCAAAAGCAAAATATAGAATGAAATTCAAACTTAAATTACAACTATTCAAATGTATTATAAAAGTCTCAGATTTAAAACTTAGAAGTATACAAATCCAAAATCAACATCTCAAATAAAATAACTAAACATAATCAACTCTTGTCTTTAACAGTTCCTTACCTTGTATCTAGTATCTTCTGAAACATGAAATAAAAATCATGTGAGAATGAAATTCTCAGTAAGTCCTGTGTGTGCACATGAAGAATTTGTAATATTTCATTATATAATTTGCAAAGACAGTAGAAGTAAATATTTGGAAGTCTTTAATTAGAGAAAAGTATTGAATGGTTTCAATTTACATTATTTCACAAATCACTCCACTTAGATTCAGAGTTTAAAATTAGAAAAGCTCTAAAGCTAAAACCACTTATAATATAATTAAAACACATTCACCATAAATTGAAGATGTCAAGAAACCCTGCATCATGACCAACCACTGTGAAACCTTGTATCACAGTGAAGTGGGTGATCGGCCCATTGGGTATGATTATCTTTCCTCTCTTTCCCAAACCTACTGGTCGTTTATTTCCAGATATTAGTCTCACCTGGACTGGGTGCTATTGCGGATTAGTTTGACTTTCTAGCACTGACACCGCTTTCAAAAAGAGTTCATCTCCCGAAACTAGCCGTCTTTGGGGGGACTAGCCTAACTCTCGGAAGCTAGTATTGGAAGCCTACTCTAATTGAGTACTTAATGAGTCTCTTACCTAATTTAGGATATGTCCAAATAATTCACTTGGAACTACGAGATTGTTCAAACATGAAAATGTGTAAATTTTTTAAAGATGGTTTCAAAAGTATACTGCGTCTTTAGAAACATTTGCTTGACCAAAATAGTTTTTAGTGCACAAAAATGTGGTTTATCCATGTTTGCTCATGAAGATTGCAATTCTAAGATAAATTTTCATAAAAGCACATTGACTTGCAAATTTGTGCAACATTTAAAAGAAGAGGTGATGCAAAGACTTACTTGAATTAGGGTTTTCTTAGAGAATAATCAGAAGTTCGATTGGCCTTGTGTGACAACTGTGGTTATCAACAATTATAAGCCTATGTTAGAGTTTATTTAAAAATACCCTATCAAGGTCTTATCTACTACGAAGACATGTTGAGTCTTAGGTTTATCTCCTAAGTGAATGCGCTCAAAGTTCAACCAGAAAATAACATGTACCAAATGCTATGACAAATAAAACAATATGCACTAGGCTCTTTAATGTGTACTAAACTTTGTAAACTAAATAACATGCATCCACTAACAACCAAATGATTAAATAAGTAATAGGTAATGATTTTAAAGAAATATTAATTCATAATTAATACTAAATAGTAATTACATAACAAATGAGTAAGCAATTACTAAGCGCCAGTTAAATGGTAAATACAATTAATGCATGAGCAAGTTCATCCATCGGACATGATCATTCATCCATCGAAGATGATTAATTAATTAATAAATAATATTTGCTAGGTAGTGATAATTTTAGTATTAGCGCTAATGTTTAATAGCTTTAAATAATGAATAATAATTTTTAGTACAATAATTCGATAAATATATAAATAGATGATTTAGTTAATAAATAAAAAAAATAGTTAGTCAATTAAATAAGTGATCCCCTAATTAAATAAAATCTCAAAAATAATAAATACTTAGATAACATTATTAACTTGCACTTGATCATAGTATTATAATAATGACTTTCAAATAACCGTTAGGGTATGATAATATTAATTACAATGTAAGAGAAAGATGACTTGGTAATCATAATAACTCAAACATAAAAGTGATATACTAATCACCATTGATAAAACTAATAGATGTAAAACAAGTTACATCTCAGAAATAGCATCAAGATCTCACTATATGCATCCCACAAAATTGAAGAATACTGAACAAATTCCTGACATGTTTAATATCATACCACCAATCTCGCACACTACATTATATTCACATATGTAATTACCACGAGCTTATTTAGCAGTTTTATCACAACAATAGAAAAATGGCCACATAAGACATGCTTGCAAGAAAAATAACACAACATCATATACCATTCCACTGCATGATATACCCTTACATGAATTCGAGACCCTAACCCATATCTAGCAATTTTGGGATAAAAGATGACAAGGCCAAAAAATTACTTATGAGAAGAAAGATGGCTTGGCTCGGCTTAAGTAGTCCGTGGATGTGATTCTTCAAATGGGTGGTTCTTCGTGACTAAGGTTAACAAGAATCGTGTAGTAAGATTAGAGTTTGAAGGGGAAAACCGAGACAATGGTGGTCTCAGATTTGTGCAAGAAAAGAAGAGAGTAGTAGATTCAAGAGTTTATGTAAGGGAGAGACGGTCGAGTGCCTACTAAGATTCTTGGTGATTTCAGTTTATAGAGGGGAAGTCTCGTTTAGATGGAGACTAAAGCTATTTCAATTGCCACTATTTAAGGAGGCTAAAAGCTGGCAATGCTTTAGGCAACGGGTTTTTCGACTTTGAAAGAAAAGAGAAGTGGTGATAGTTATGCTAAGTGACTAATGAGCAAAATAGAATGATAAGACCATGTAGTAGCATGCGTATTGGCTGAATTAGTTGAGAGATGAGAGGGAGAAGTTGGTCTTTTTTGTGTGAAAGAATGCTTATGTTTGCTTAGGAGAGATTAAAGCTTCTTAGGGGATGACTAGGTTGGCTTTAGTTTTGGTGCATCAGCTGAAGTAGGAAAAATGTTGAGAGTGCTGTTAGGATTGTGCCCTAGAAGCAATCATTTGTACGACATGTTTTGCACATTAAATTAATAAAATGCATTCTTTATCTTTTAGTTTCTTTGTTTTATATGTTTGTGTTTATAAAACTATTAGAAAAAATCCCAAGTACAACACTGTGATAAGGAAATCATGATAGAAATCATTATGTGAGGTTCCTACTAGGCGGAACTGTGTTTGTAATTAAATTATCCATAGTCATAGTATTAATGAGATGAGACATTATTAATTTACTAAGACTAGCACATGTTATACTTCTTGATTGATCAAGTAGTAGGTCTCATATCCATGAGTATTGTGATACTCAAAGTTAACACGTGGACGCTTGTTATTCGAACAAGTACATTGGATGACCTAACTATGAGATAATCATATGGATAACTTTCTAGTGCCAGTGATAGAATCTCATTACAGCACATATGCAAGTATCCTTAGACTTGAGAACTCCAAAGTACTTTGTTTACTAAATGTTGTACTTTGATTCCAATCACTGGAGTCCTTACAAGATCGCCTATGGGATGGATATTGGGTATAACATGAAGTAAATGAAAATAGTCAAGAGGGTTAATAAAGGATTCACCACTCCTAATAGTAAGAGCAAATATCTCAAAGCCATTTGTAGGAATCATTACTCAAGAAGTCCTTGGTAAAAACGATTATATATTGGAAATTGTTCCAATTGATATATATGATGAGTAGTGGATTTCGAGAACAAGTACTAAAATATTCAGGCCAAAATTAATTAATATTCTAGAGGGAGTTGGAACTAATTTCATACTCGAATCGAATAAAATATAGTATGGTGAAAGAAGTTTATCGCACTAACGCTTCACTATTGAAAGGTTCATGTCAAGTGATGGGAATCAAATTAGGCATGAAGGCCATTTTCAAATAGGGGGAAGAAGGACAAAATCACACTTGATGGTGTCATGGGTAAGAGCAACATTTAAGTGGAATCAAGGGAGTTTTCAAGACAACAAATTCAGCAAACCTAAGTCTAAGAAGATTGTGAAGAGATGGATAGAAAAAAAAGGGCCAAAAGATGCACAACAAAAGCAACAATCCATATGAAGGATTAAGCTAACCTTTAAATAAGGATTGAAGGCAGAAAGAATATCAAGAAGGGCTCAATACGACCAATGTTTTATTTGGAAGATCAAGGAAACACATAGAAATGGAATGAATGTCCAAAGAGTAAGTTTTGAAGTGCAACAAAATAAGGGAGGATGCCTAGAGCTTTCCCGGCACTGGTCAAGAATGAAGTACCCGATGTAAGCAAGCCCTAATCTGGCGACAAGTAGTCTCTAGGACATATTACTCTTGGCACTGGGTGTAGTCCTTGGACCCGATGCTGGGTCCAGTCAAGACCGTCTCGAATTTTTGGCTATTTTTTATACTTTCAGCATTTTCGCTTGTAATTTATTTTTTATGACTCTGTTATATTTTAACCTATTTTAGGGCATGTAATATGGCCTAAAAACTTGTATTAAAGTCTAAATTCTATGCTTTGTTTGCTAATTAGTTATGGAAACTAGGGGCCTATAAATACCCCATTCTAGCTTCTTTTGCAATAGTTTTTAGATTTCAAATTTCAAAGAGAGAATAGAGTGTTGAACTCTTGGAGAGGAAAATTCCACTTTAGTTCTTCCTTTCAAGACTAAACAAAGAAATTAGACACACTTTTGTTTAGAGTCTCTAAAATTCTTGGGTTAATGCAACTTGTTTCTTTATCTTGGGTATTGAGTAAATTTATTCTTATCTAGTATTCTTGTTAAGAAACCTAGAAGGGTGACTTTTTTTTTTTTTTCCATCCCACTTGTTCTTGAATTCTTTGTAGATTCAAGGGTGTTTGGGTATTGAAGTAGTTGGCCAAATCCTATTAGAGTTTGGGTTCTAGTTATTAAGTCACCTAAGATTCTTATTTTGTAGGTATTTTGGTAGAGGATTGGGTGACCAATTCTTGAGTCTTGTTCTTGATTCTAATTTTCAAAGTTTGGAGCTCCTGAGCTCGTATCAATGTGGTATCAGAGCAATGTTGTGTTGATTGTTATTAACATAACTTTTTTTGGGCAAGAGGTACAACCTTCTTTAAGAGCTTGTTGAAAATTTTCAGATTCTCGTCACTTTTTCAGGTGCTATTTTTGAATGCTTGAAACTCAATATTATGGCATAAACTTGATGTTAAATTGGTCTTATATGTTGGTATGATGTTTGAGGAATCATTTGGCATTAATGTTTGTTGATTTTGTGCTCAAACAAGGTGGAAATCTCATCTAAACTAATGCAGCAAATTTGAATCCAGTAACTCATTTTCTTAAGGTTTTTGACAGTTGAAAACTTCATATTATGCCATGGGTTTGTTGTGAAATTGAACCTACACATTTGGTTGATGTTTAGGTAGCTTTTTGAAGTTTGAAATTGCAGAAATCTTAAGGTTTATTAGTTGTGTTGCTGCAAAAATTTTGAACACAAAAACAATCCTGTAACTCATTTTTGTACTATTTTTGTGAGCTTGAAAACTCAAAATTTGTCCATGTTATTGCTATGAAATTTCTCCTTGATGTTATATCTATCAATGGGAATGAGTTTTACTTGTGAATATTGAGTATTGGAGTGGCTATATGGTTGAAAATTTTGAATTGCCTTTAGTTACGAGGTTGCACACCAAGTGTTTGATGTGTGGTCTTACAACTTAGGAATGTGTTTATATGAAAATCAAAGAATTGTTTATTGAATCTCTATAGATTTTCTTGCTTGTTAACTTGATTTTTTTGGAATTAAACTTTCTAATTGTTAGTAGCAAATTTTCTTGTGAATTGCCTAATAGCTTGGAAAACAAATTGGTACATCTTGGCTTAAATCAGTTCAACTCTTTAAGATATTGAACTCCTTGTGTGATCATTGTTTTGAGTGAGTTGATTGATCATCAAATTGAACTCTTGAGGTTGTGATATCATCCTAACAGTTGAAAATCCTCATTTGAACTAGTTGCCTACCAATTGTTTGATGATGTGCTTAAGTGTCTTTTGAAAGTCTTGTAAGGGTTCTTGGCTTACATTTTTTACTTCCATTGAACTTAATTGATATACTTCTTGTTTTTGGTAAGTTAAATATTTAGATTGACATCTTCTTGAGATACTTGGGATTGAGTTGAATATTTCCAATCTTAAGTCCTACTCCTTAGTATACTCATTTACTTGAATCCTTATGGTTTAGACTAGTGTTGTCACTACACATCTTCATGAGAAATCCTAGAGTTTATATGACAACTCATTGCTTGAAATTCTTGATTGATTGAGTCTCATTCTTGTTATCCATCTAGTGATAGCTCATTTCTTCTTAGGAATTTTCTTTTTCTTGAACCCCTGGAATTTAGTTGGCTTTAGCAAGTAGAACTAAATCCTTTGGATTGGGGAGACTTCGAGAAGAACTTAAGAGTGGAATTGAGAGTGTGGAAAAGGCAAGAGGGTGAGCTCATTTTGATAAAAGCCAAAAAGAGAGTATACACGACAGAAGAGTGTCATCAAAAGAGTATAAACATGTGAGGGAGTGAAGTGAGAAATTCCTTTTGTGTTTTCTACTTAAATTTCCGTGGGTACTTCTCTTAAAAGCAAAGTTCACTATGGCTAGTTAGAATGAAAGTGGAGAATATGATTGCTATAAAAAGTCTTGTTCAACTAGAAGTAGTTATGGTGGGAATGATGAGTATGATTGGAGATATAAAAAGAATGACTATGAGAGCATTGGGTATTTGGAAGAATAAGATAAAGGGCCACAAAAATATTCAAGGAGTGGGTTGCAAAGGATAAATAGTGATATGCAAAAAGAGAGGGAGTATGGGTGTTATATTTGTTTGAGCTATACACACACTATCTATGAATGTCTAAAAAGATCTAAGTCAAGGAAAATGGGTGCATTACAAAATTCTTCCAAGAGCAGTTTGAGAAGAAAGCAAGATTATGTTTGTTCTACTTGTTGGGATTATGGCTATGACACATGTGATTGTCCAAGAAGGAAAAGACCAAGAAGTACGGATAAGTTGCAAAGAAGTGAAGTGAGCCTTTGTGAGTATTGTTCTAGCTATGAACACACTTCACCTACTTGTCGTTAGAAGTCCTTTAGTTGGCAATGTAGCCAATTGAACAAAAGATTTGAGATGTGGGAGAAACAATATGAGAAAAAGAATAGAGAGGAGCAAGGGGTTGAAAGGAGTGAGCAAAAAAGCTACAAGAAATTGAGAAATAAGAGAAGATAGAAGAAGAAGCCAAAGCAAGAGAATTGCAAAATCAAAGGGGTGAGGAAAAACATGAAAATGTTAGGAAAAATCCATTAATACAAGGGAGTGAAGACCAACATGGGGATAATAAAGAAGGAGTTGAGCATGATAATGATGTGGTTGATGAGGAGCAAATATGTACTAAAGATAAAGGTCCCAAAAATGCTTCAAGTATCTATGAATTGGGAGAGAGCTCGCATCAACAAAAGAAGAAGGAGAATATGAGGTTGTGAAGAGTGAAATACCAACACCATTTTCTAGGGAGACCATAAAGCCTAAAGAGGGAGTAGATGGTGAAAGGGGAAAAGTGATTGAGCAAAGAAATTCATTAATTGGTGTTGCTAGTAGAGTCTTTGGTACTTATGTTGTTGAGGATATGAATGGTTCCCAAAGGGAAAATATTTTCTATTGAAGATGTAAAATCAATCAAATGCTATGTAGTATGATGATAGAATGTGCAAGTTGTGCAAATGTGACAAGTATTATATTGGTAGAAGAGTTAGGTATGGAGACCATGAAGTATCCTAAGCCATACAAGCTTCAATGGGTCAATAGTTGTGGTGAGGTGAATGTAAACAAGTAAGCCAAGGTTACATTTAGCATGGGAAATTATGAAGATAAGATACTTTATGATGTGATGCCCATGCATATTGGAGAGTTGATGTTGGGAAGACCTTGGATATTTTGATAGAGATGTGACGCATTATCGTAGAAGAAACACTTTTGCAATGAGCAAAGTGGGAAAGAAGTTTACTTTCCTCCCAATGTCCCATATAGAGGCTACAAAAGATCAAAACCTTATGAAGGAGAAGGGAAATAAAAAGAAAGAGAAAAAGGAAGAAAAGAAGAGTGTGAGAAGAGAAGAGGGAAGAAAAGAGAGAGAGAGCTAAATGAGAAGGGGGATGAGATGAAAATGTTCGAGGTAAAGGGGGAAGAGAGGAGAGTAAAAGATCATGGAGAGAGGCCAACGCAAAGTAATATGGTGCAAAAGAGAGCCAAACAAAAGGTTGAAAAAAAAGAAAATGAGTGGAGGTAAAATGAGGCTGAGGGCTTGGGTTGAGAAAAGAGAAATCAAGGGAGTTGTTGAGGACCCAAAGCCAAATGTTTTACCTTCACATAAAATATCTTGTTTAAATTGTATTCCAAGTATCCATTCAAAGATGAATCATCTTCAAGAAGGGAGAAATGATGGGAATCAAATTAGGCATGGAGGCCATGTTCAAAAAGGGGGAAGAAGGATAAAATCGCACTTCATGGTGTTATGGGTAAGAGCAACATTCAAGAGAAATCAAAGGAGTTTTCAATGTAACAAATTTAACAAACGCAGGTCCAAGAAGATTATGAAGAGATGGATGGAAAAGAAGGGGCCAAAAGATGCACAACAAAAGCAACAATCCGTGTGGAGGATCAAGCCAACATTTAAAAAAGATTGAAAACCAAAGGAATATCAAAAAGGGCTTAAGATGACGAATGTTTCGTTTAGAAGATCTAAGAAACATATAGAAATGGAATGAAGGTCTAAAGAGCAAGTTTTGAAGTGCAACAAAATAAGGAAGGACGCCCAAAGCCTATGCTACCAATCGAGAATGAAGTACCTAGTGCCGGCCGTAATTTGGCGACAAATAGTCACCGGGACCGATTACACTCGGCGCTAGGTGTAGTCCTTGGACCTGGCGTAGGGTCCAGTCGGGACCTTCCCAAAATTTTTGCAATTTTTCATACTTTCAGCATTTTCGCTTGTAATTTAATTTTCATGACTTCTATTATGTTTTAACCTATTTTAAGACATGTAACAGGGCCTAAAAACTTGTATTAAGACATCTAATTTTTAGGATTCGTGGACTCCTAAACGTAAAAAACATCCATGAATCCCTTTTGAGGACCCAAACCAAACAATTAAGATCAATCTAGAGGTTATAGAATTACCTCTGATCACTATAATCAAGGCCCCTATCTTTTGGTTTTCAGGCATACGTGCAACTCGAACAATCAACAGATGCTGCAATGTGTGAACATCATCTATTGGATACATACGACGAACCAGCTTGTTACCTGGGAATGCTAGCGCCTAGGGTTTTGAGAGACTTAATTCTTTCTGGTAATGGAGGCATAAATATTTTAGGAGAGGTCTACACAAGAAGACGGCTAGGGTTTTCTTTTAAAATCACCCGAACTTCTTGGAGTCCAATCTCATAATATATTATCATATTTTATTTTAAGTTCAAATTAAGTTAAAACTGATATTTAAGATTCTGCCATTATCTCGATTATTTGACTAATTAATTTATCGAGTCAGATTCTTATAATTTGGACATCCTTTAGATACATCGAATGTGGACATAATTCTAGATTCATTGTATCTGGTCATTTTTATATGTTCAATTAACCTAGACATATTTTCACATACATCGAACTTAGTTACCAAAAACATAACCTAATGTTTCGCTTAATGTGGGACCCTTTAAGTTCATTTAACACTGGGAGTGTGACCAAATCATATTTAAATGGCCCATAAGTTATAAACAATTTCTAGCAAAATATTATAACTATCCAGGTTAAATAAAAATCAGTGACCTCTTTGAACCAAACCATAACTTTATCTTTAGTCCTATTGTCACACGATATCCAGATTAAGCATAAGGCACAGAGCATGTCATCCTTATTAAGCTTAATCAACTATTTCTTGATGTTATAGTAAATTGTTCAAACAAATGATATCAATATCTCAAATTGATATATTTGAGCACGGCCATGCATTTTAACAATCTAATTTATCAAGTGGCACATGGATATCTCTCCCAAAATTAAGAGGGATAAATCCCTTTACTATCATCATATTCCCCTCCTTGGTTTATTTAATATCCAACCATGGGCTAATTTATTCTCTAATTAAAGACAACTTTAGACAACAAATTCAAAATATAGAAGATCCGATCGAAGAGGTGAGTAGTTAAGCCAAAACTTTCTAGGTTATCTTGGAGATAATGAGATATTATCTCAATGGACTCCACCACATACACCTCTGCATAATGGTGTATCTGAAAGAAGGAATCAAATTTTATTAGATATGGTTTGATCTAAGATGGCTTTTGCTGATTTACCAAAATTATTTTGGGGATATGCACTGGAAACTATTGTTTATATTTTAAATAGAGTTCCATAAAAAATGGTTGAAACTACCCATTTTGAGCTATTTTATAGTAAAAGACCAAAGCTCACTCACATGAGAATTTGAGAATGTCCTGCTTATGTGAAGAGGACAAAGAAAAATTAGAGAATAAATTTGATAAGTGTTTGTTTGTAGGATTTCCAAAAGAATCTCATAGATATTATTTCTATTTCCCTATTGAAAATAAGGTGTTTATTTCAAGGCATGCTTTTTTTCTTAAAAAGGAGTTCCTGCTTAAGGGAGATAGTGGGAGCAAAATTAAACTTAGTGAAGTTTAAGAAGCACAAACAAATGATTAACCATTTGATTCCGAATCTATTGATTAAATAGATAAACTATCTAATATAGAAGAACTTTTAAGGTCAAGTAGGATACATGTGGCATTTGAGAGATATAGTTTTCTTATCACCGACCACAATAATGTCTTGCTCATACAAGAAAATGAGCATACCACTTATGAAAAAGTTCTAAATAGTTTAGATTCTGATAAATGGCTTAAAGCCATGAAATCAAAAATAGATTCCACGTATGATAACCAAGTTTGGACTTCGGTTGATTCACCTGAAGGGATAAGGCTTATAGGGTGCAAATAGGTTTTGAAGAAGAAAACCGACATGGATGGTAAAGTGATTACGTATAAGATACAATTGGTTGCAAAAGGTTACAGTCAGAAAAAAAAAAATTGATTATGATGAAACTTTTTCATCATTAATAATGCTAAAATCCATTAGGATACTCATAATACTTATCGCTCATTAATATTATGAGATTTGGAACATGGATGTGAAAAAAACTTTTCTTAATAGAAATCTGACTGAAGAAGTATACATGACATAAACTGAGGGTTTGACATCCAAAGATCACACTAAAGTGTGCAAGTTGCAAATATCCATTTATAGACTAAAACTGGCTTCTAGGAGTTGGAACATCCATTTTGACAAAACAATTAAAGAATTCAGTTTCAAACAAAACATAGATGAACCTTGTGTATACAAGAAGGTTAGTGGGAGTGCAACTGTTTTCCTATTAATATATGTAGATGACATATTGGTAAGAGGTAATGATGTCTCTATTCTACAATCAGTCAAGATTTGATTGTCCAAGAAGTTCTCCATGAAAGACCTTGGTGATGCAACCTATTTTCTGGGATAAAGATCTATAAAGAAAGATAAAAAAAGGTTACTTAGTCTTTCACAGTCTACATACATAAACAAAGTGCTAAAAAGGTTTAGCATGAATCAATCCACGAAGAGATTCTTACCCATGACCCATGGGGTACGACTTTTAAAATCTATGTGTCCTAAGACACAAGATAAAAGGGATCACACGAATAATATACTATATGTTTCGGCAATTGGTTCTATCATGTATGTTATGATATGTACTAGGCTCGATGTATCTTTGGCTCTTAGTTTGACGATTAGATACCAATTAGACCCTAGAAAAAATCATTAGGCGGCTGTCAAGAATATGCTTAAGTACTTGAGAAGAACTAATGATGTATTATTGGTATTTGGAGATGGTGACTTGCAAGTTAGAGCGTATACTGGTGCTAGTGTCTAATCTGATAAGGATGATTGCAAATCCCAATCAAGATATGTGTTCATTTTTGTTGATGGGGTAGTTAGTTGTAAAAGTTCAAAATAAGATACAATTGCCAACTCAACCACTGAAGCTGAGTACATAGTAGCTTCCAAAATAGATAAGAAGTCGGTTTGGATCAAGAAGTTTAGTACAGAACTAGGTGTTGTACCTAGCGTTGTTGATCTAATACCTTTGTGTTGTGTAACAATGGAACCATTGCATAAGCAAAGGAACCACGATCTCATCAACGCTCCAAACAGGTACTTAGGAACTATCACTTGATTAGAGAAATCATTGATAGAAAGGATGTAAAGATAGAGGGAGTTCCCACCGATCAGAATCTAGCTAATCCACTTACAAAAGCTTTATTCCAAAAGAAACATGATGGTCATATTCAGTCATTTGGTATTATATACATGAATGATTGCGTCTACTACAAGTAGGAGATTACTACGATTGTGCCCTAGAAACAATCATTTGTACAATGTATTTTGCACATTAAATTAATAAAATATATTCTTTATCTTTTAATTTCTTTGTTTTATATGCTTATGTGTATAAAACTATTAGATATAGTCCCAAATACAACACTGTGATAAAGAAATCATGATAGAGATCGTGATATAAGGTTTCTACTACATTGAACTGTATTTGTGCTTAATGTGCTAAGACTAGCACGTGTTATACTTCTTAATTTGATCAAGCGGTAATTCTCACATCCGTGAGTATTGTGATACTCAAAGTTAACACGTGGATGCTTGTTATTTGAAAAAGTACATTGGATGTCCTAACTATAAGATAATCACATAGATAACTATTTAGTGCCAGTAATAGAATCTCATTATAGCAAATGTGCAAGTATCATTAGACTTGAGAACTCCAAGATACTTTGTTTGCTAAGTGTTATACTTTGATTCCAATCTTTTGAGTCCATACAAGATCGCCTACGGGATATATATTAGGTACAACGTGAAGTAAATGAAAGTAGTTGAGAGGGTCAATAAAGGATTCACCCCTCCTAATAGTAAAAGCAAATATCTCAAGGCCACTTGTTGGAATAATTACTCAAGAAGTCCTTAGCCAAGGTGACTATGTGTTGGAAATATTTCCAAATGATACATGATGAGTAATGGATTCCAGGAAGAATTACTAAAATTTTTAGACCAAAATTAATTAATATTCTGGAGGGAGTTGACACTAATTTCATACTCTAAACCAAATGAGATATTGTATGGTGAAAGGAGTTTATTGCACTGGCATTTCACTATTGAAAGGTTTATGTCAAGGTACTTGACTCTTTGTACTTTTAGATGGTTATGATATATTGCTACATACCACTCATGATCTGCTAAATATGGATTTATTAATTTGAAAATTAATCAATTTAATTCTAATTAGAATTAATAAAATATTAAAAGAATTATTAATTCTATTATGATAGAATTAATTCATATTAGCTACTAATTGACTACAAAACCTAATGGGTCACATACAATAAATGAATTGGTACTTAAGATATTATTTGATAATATTATATGGTTAATTTGTGAGAAGAAATAATTATAGGATAATTATAAAGTGTTATAATTGTTTGGGGTTGAATTGCGATTATTGAATCCCTATAGGCGAATTATAAACTTATTATAATTTATAGGGCCTAATTGCAATTCTTGAAAATCCCAAGCCCATAGTTGAAAAGAGGAACAAAAAGTTTGTTTCCTAAAAGAATTAAGAAAATCCTACACATGTTATGGTTTTGATGGCGGTTGATTCTTTAAAAAGCGAGAATTAGTTTCCTATATGTTAGAGAATTTGTTCTTTGTAAGTAGATTGGAAAACCATTGGTTTCCAAAAAGAGATACAGAACTCACAACATATTTTTTATTCTTTTCTTTTCAAAGAAAAGAAAACCAATTTCTTCTCCAATGAAATTAATTCCAAAGCCACCGTATACCTACAAGCATAGGGTTTTGGTGCCTAACTCGAGTACAATTCCTTGTGTGGATTATTGTTAGAGAATTCATATTCTTAGAATTTAGTGGCTCGATTGGATCGATTTTGAAGGTGATGCACGTGGAAGAAAAATTTTAAAGCTGTATTTTTCGATGTAATGAATTTTTCTTCCCTTTTCTTGAACCATTTAATTACATACGAGTGATCCTTTGCGTGGATTTCAATCTATTTTTTTGGTGCATGTAAATTGTTTTACGTGATCGAAATCTAACAAGTGCTTGCTGTCTTTCAGTTTAGTGCTACGGAGAAGGCTTGACCGAATTGCTCTTGCTAATTTGGTGAAGGTTTTTCGGCCAAGATGGGGAGAAAGAAAATGGGATAATTTTGAAATTTGATCCTAAGATTATTTTGTGACATTCCTAGCTTGGAAAAGGAAAGTGAATTTTTTGTTGATCCGCTACCTATTTTTTGGCAGCTTAAACAAGGATGCTTGGCTAGCCAATTTATGGAATAATTGGCCTTACTCTTGGCTGAATCCTTGGTGCTCAATTAAGGAAATAAATCCTAGAGTTTTTGAATGTAAGATCTTGCAAGTAAGGAAAGTTGTAGCTATTGAGGGAAATAAATTTCCAGCAATCCAATCTACTAGAATTAATGATCAATACAAGGTCTTCTATGTACAGCTATGTCTGGTTCCTTTAGGTAGTGAAAAGGAAAACTAGAAGCTATGTTTGTAGAAGGAAATATGAATATATATATATATATATATATATATATATAATCTTAAGAATTTGCAAATTCAAACTACATAGAGAATAAGGAAATAAATTTACAGCTTTAGATCTTTTAAGGAAAGTTTCATAATGAAGAAAGAAATTAGAATTATGATATTCCTCCCCTCAAAAGGAAGTGACGGCTAGGAGGTAATATAAGTGGAGATGAGTCTTTATTCAATCTAAGAATAATATTCTTATTACGAAAGGAAATAAACATAATCTAATTGTTAATATAAAGAAAGTAAAATAAGGGAATTTGGAGAAAATGAAGAAATAAGATTATTTGAACGGGTGAGATAAATTTGGAATCCAATCCTCTTAGATATTGCTCCCTAGATCATGAAACTGCATTTCCCATATATGGAAATGGCGGCTAACTATGAGTTGGCCGGCCAAGATGAGTAGCGAAGGAAAAAATTTAAAATAAAATATTCATGTGATGGTAGAATTTGAATCTCAATTGGCCACCTAAAATCTTTCCACTCTTGCCATTAGACCACAATACTGTTGTTGCTTGTAAACACACCAAAACCCATAGGAACCATAGCTTTAACTCAAATTCCTCTCACAATAATTCAACTAAATAAGGTAATCTGAATTAGCTTAATAAAGCACGCAAGCTAAATAAGACAGCTTAGAACAATATATATTCACATAATACACATAAAATTATAAGACCAAATATTATCATATTTGCATATAAATGATGAATGCATGTTTTCCCATTAGCCAGGGTAATTTTACAGTGGGTTTTACATTTTCGATTTTAGATATTTCCAAATATTACCATAAGGATGTTATAGGAGAATCACCATATTCAAAATAGGATCATTTAAATGCAGCCCTCATATACCCAACAAAAAGAAATTTATAAACCCTTATCCCTAATATATAACATATATAGCAGTGAGTAGGGTGTTGAACCGACAAGGAACTCAAGAGAAATATACTCTTATATTTACTCCTTATCTTAACCTTATGAACAACTCTTGAACAATTAACTCGAATGAATTCTTATGATGAATTAATATAAAAATAAATGGGGGGAAAGAAAATAAGAGACTAACTAATGCAAAACATAAACAAATAAGAAATAGGAAAACAAATCTAAGCCAATTAGGAAACCAACTTATTTTAGAAACATATTTTGACATCAAATTAAGAAACCTATCATAGATTGGGTAATCTTTAGCAATTGGTTTTAGGAACCTGTCTTAGTGACTTAAATTCTCTATCCTTGCCAAATTGGATTAACCATAGTTAGCTTATAAGTTAAAATCCCTAATCTTGCTTTCAATCTCCTCCAATTTGATTAACATTTTTAAAAGACATTAATATTTCAATTAATCAATTGTCATAGGCGAATCACAAGATTGATAAGCACATAAAGGCATCACCAATATCAAATCACATATCCAGTTAGACTCGAAAATATGCAATTAATCATTACACAATCCCTTATAACTAGTTAAGCCAGTTTGCCTCGAAACCCAAAAAGAAATAGATGCTACTTATAAATCAATCAAAATGTTAATTAACTTAACTTCTCAATCATGCAAGTTAGGTATGTTGATCAAGAATAAGAAATTCAACACAATTGCGAAGGAAAGAAAACAACCAAGAGATCAATTATCTTAGTTATCCAATTATGCCCCTCTTATCTATATTGGCCAAACAAAAGAGAAATTAACACAATTGATAAGAGAAGAATTCTAGAATCTCATAAATACTAAAAAACAATTATACGATCAAAGATAGAATCTTTAATTCAATAATCTTAAAGTCTCAAAATCAATACTCAAATCATAACCTAAAAATAATACAGAATCTAAATTATCTAGAATACAAAAGAAACATAAAAAAACAAATAACTTGGAAACAGGAAAGAACAAGAGAAAGTTTGAAAAATAACGCTTGGGAACCTGTAATCTAATGTCTTATTGCCTCCTTGTCCTCTCCTCCTTCTTGAAGCCTTCCTTTATGCCATTTCCTCAAGGAATTATGTTTCTTAAAGAAGTATCTTCAAGATTGTCAAGCGTATGTGTTCTTGGACGACATCTATTAATTTTATAGAAGCCTTTTAAATTATCTTTAGTTGAATTTGGGAAGTTTAAACGGCCTTTGAACAAATTGAGAACTCCTGAAAGCTCTTTAGGATGCTTGCACGACATGTATGACACTGCTGTGCATAAAATCCACTAAAAAAATCCCCAAAGCTGGCATGGCATCATTGCAGGGCTATGAACCTACACACCCGTGTAGATGGTAGGGTTACTTTTTACTTTTTTTTTTTTTGCAAACTTGTGGGGGAGGTTTTGGTGCTCTATTGTGCAAAGGGTGATGCACGACTATGCATTTGGCCATGCATGGCTTCTGTGGCCTATTCTATTTTGCAAGGCTTGATGCATGGTCGTGCATCAAGCTGTACCCCTAAAAAATACTTAAAGAAGTTGTGAAATATGTATTCTAGGGCCTCAAATGCCCATGTATTCATTTACATCATAAAAATACATCATTTAAGCCCTATTTCTACTAATTATTCATCAAAAGTCCTTAAGATCTTTAAAAACACTTTTTGATTAGAAAGCTATTGTTTACTTCATAAAAACATGCTAAAAAGCTAAGGAAGAGTGCTATAAATGTGTGATTATTTCACGCCTAACAATACCCCACACTTCAATTTTTGCACGTCCTTAGGCAAAACAATCTTTTTTAAAAAATTATGACATTAGAAGTTCAAAAAGTATGGGGAAGATGTTAACTTTTCTTTTCACAATGAAAAACATTCTAACATTCATTTGATTAAGAAGATTCTAGCAAACTCACATATTAGATCAAATATATCTAAGGGCATTGAACTTAGTTTATACAAGTTTATCTCTATTCAATGTATTCCACTCCTTTTCTTGTTCCAAACATATAAGTCATGCAAATCATATAAGTCTATAGAACCAATTTCAAGTTGTGTACTTTGTATATGCCTAAACTAGAACAAATTAGATAGTAGGCTAGGACCTCTCCTTTCAATCAAATATTATTCTTTTGCAAAGTTTTCTCTTAGGCTTAATAGCTTCAAGTGAGTGTGTTTCGCTCTATCTTATCGTATTGGCCCCCATTCATTTTTTTTTCTTTTTATCTCTCGCTTTTTGTTTTCTTCTTCACACATTTTTTTTTTTTTTTTTTTTTTTGTCAAAGGACATACACTTTGCATTCTCGGACTTTTTTCTCCTTACTTTTTCATTCAAGAATGCAACTAGTTTCGGGCACTTGAACCCTATGTTTATTCTATTTACTTAAACCCAAATTTAGGACCAGCTTAGACAATTTTCACCAAAATTAGCTCATAAACCTACTTATATTTCACATCATCTTATATAAATCTCACAAGAATAAAAGATTCATACATCTACTAAGAAATCAATAAGGGTAAACTAATTCGCAAGACTTAGTTATTTTCAACACAACATGAAAGTTTAACAAAAAATAAAGTGATTAAATAAATATCCAAAATATTTTTCAAAGTCAAAAGAAAAGACTTTAAATCCACCGATTTTCATTAAAAAGCTTGATAGATTTTTCAAAAAATTTATCGAATTTAAGACAACAAATTGAAAAGAAGAACTTCAATTCTACTCCCCCACATTTAAATTGGACATTGCCCTTAAAGGCTGAAAATACGACATTAAGGTACCACCAAAGGGACCAAACAAATAAAAGGGCAAAGAAAATTAATTCTTCCCTAAAAGAATATGTGCATGCAATTATGTGATTGCTAAATTTCAATAAATAAGCTCCTAAAGTTGTAATTAAAAATTTTGAAAAAGGATTTGCAATTCCCGCCCCCATACTTAAACATTACATTATCCTTAAGGGAGAAAAATAGAACAAGTAAGCATAGAAAAAAAAGATCAACTAGATAACATGGAGAGGAGAAACAAATACTGCCCAAGGGACAATACATCTCTACAACAACAACAACAACAAACTGAGCCTTTATCTCAACTAACTTGGGGTCTGCTATATGAACCAATGTCAGGCAACGTGTGGTCATCCGCATGAATCCTTTCTCGCCACTTCCTTCTATCAACCGTCATACTCTCATCCAAATCTAACAAAGATATATCTCTCATAATCACCTATATCTATGTTGTTTTAGGCCTGCCTCTACCTCTGTCTAACCTATCTTGCCTCCTCTCTCAAGCGTCCTAATAGGAGCATCCCTCGGTCTTCTCCGAACATGTCCAAATTAATGCAGGTGACTTTCTCTCATCTTTTTCTCAATAGATGCCAAACCCACCTTTTCCCTAATGGTCTCATTTTTTATTCTATCATTTCTAGTATGTCCACATATCCACCGCAACATACGCATCTCAGCTACTTTCATTTTTTGAATATAACACATTTTAACTACCCAACATTCCGTGCAATATAACAAAGCAGGTCTTACAGCTATCCTGTAGAACTTTCCCTTTAGATTTAATGGTACATTATGATCACATAGAACAATGCAGCTCTATGATTACCAAATTCCAATTAACAACTAATCTCCCAGAAGTTAGCACTATGCATATCTATAAGAAAGGCTTCAAGGCTGGACATTAAAAATTGTTTGAATTGAGAGCATATATCCAAAGAAAGGAGTCCTACACAACAATAATAAAACAAGAAGACACCCTCTAAACAATCCTAACCTAGACCCAAAAAAAGAAAAAAAAGAAAAAAACCTGAAAAACTATGAACAATAGGACACAAACAACGAAAAAAAAGGAAAGATCATAAAACCATCACTGTTTTTGAATGAAAAAGGAATAAGACATACACATGATATTACATTGGTGTGCATAATCCCGTGCAATTTGCAAAAGAAACTCATTTTCCTATGTACGGCATGGTGACAGGTGTGCATCATGCTATGTAAATCTACTGTGTTTTGAAAATATAAGATTCTAAAAGGATAACAATATTGCATGACTTTGAAACCATACTAAAATTTTTCAAAACATTTTTGTTTTCATTGTTTTCAAAGTCCTTTTCCAATCTTGACAATTTAGGTTTGTGAAAATTTATTTCTCTTACAAAATAAACACCAAAACAAAGAGAATGACAAAGATGCTAGAAAAACATACACATGGGATAGAAGCACTTATTGAAGACACAAAGAAAGATAAAAGGTTCTATCTAAATAAGTTAGCCTAGAAGAAGGAAAACATATGGAAAAGAAGTAAAGATGCAATCATGTGATGAAATCACTTATTAATGAAAAGAAAAAAAAAACCTAACCTAGCTATGATAAATCTATACAAAAAATGGAAATAGAAACTTAAATGGTGATAAGATCACTTATTTAAAATAAAAACAGACTCAAAAAAGGAAAGACTCCCTTGGGTATGGCCAATTAGCTTATTGTAGGGCACCAATTGCAGAAAACATAGATTTGGTTGAAGTATCTCTTGCTGATGAGTTACTTCTCTACAAACCCTTGCCTTCTTGGGATGGAGTATATACGTTGTGTGCTTTTTGTTCATCTCGTTTTACCACACCAAAGATGCATACACCAAGATGGACAAACGTCTAAAATGAAAAAAAAAAAAAAAGTGAAACAACAAAAACACAAATAGGAAAGAAAAAGGAAAATACAACAGCAAAAGAATTCATGAAGAATAATTGTCATAAAAGTCATCTCAAGATCAAGACAATAAAAAAAAAAAAAAAAAGAGTTCCCCAGCAACGACACCATTTTTGTTGTTGGAGAATAATGACATTCAAAATAAGGTCATTTAAATGCTCTCGTCATCCACCCAACAAAAAGAATTTTATAAACCATTCTCCCTAAGATGTAACATAGTATAGCTGTGAGTAGGGTGTCAAGTCAACGAGGAACTCAAGAGAAATCTACTTTTATATTTACTCCATATCTTAATCTTATGAACAACTCTTAAATAATTAACTCGAATGAATTCTTATGATGCATTAATATAAAGTAAATGGGGCAAAGTAAATAAGAAACTAACAAATACAAAATATAAACAAATAAAGAAACAAATAAGAAATCGAAAAAAAAAATCTAAGCCAATTAGGAAACTAACTTGTTTTAGGAACATGTTTTGAGATCAAATTAGGAAACCTATCATAGATTAGATTATCTTGAGCAATTGGTTTTAGGAACCTGTCTTAGCAACTTAAATTCTCTATCCTTGCCAAATTGGATTAACCCTTAGTTAGCCTATAAGTTAAAATCTCTAAGCTCACTCTCAATCTACTCCAATATGATTAATCTTTTTTTAAAGACATTTATACTTCAATTAATCAATTGTCATTGACTAATCACAAGATTTATAAGCACATAAATGCATCACCAATATCAAATCACATACCCAGTTAGCCTCGAAAATATGCAACCGATTATTACACAATCCTCTATAATTTGTTAAGCTAGTTAGCCTCGAAACCCAATTAGAAATAGATGCAACCTAGAAATCAATCAAAAAGTTAACTAACTTAACTTCTCAATCATGAAAGTTAGATATGTTAATTTTGCACAACAAACTTACCACAATTGCTAAGGAAAGAAAATAACTAAGAGATCAATTATCTTAGCTATTCAATTATGCCCCTTCAACAATATTTGCCAAACACAAGAGAAATTAACACAATTGAGAAGAGAAGAATTCCAGAATTGCATAAATACTAAAAAATAATCATATGTTCAAGGATAGAAACTTTAATTCAACAATATCAAAGTCTTAAAATTAATACTCAAACCATAACCTAAAAATAAGATAGGATCTAAATTGTCTTGAATACAAAAGACACATAAAGAAACAAATAACTTTGAAACAAGGAAGAACAAGAGAAAGTTTGAAAGATAACGCTTGGGAAGCCCACAATCTCAAGTCTCCTTGCCTCCTTGTCCTCTCCTCCTTCTTGAAGCCTTCTTTTATGCCATTTCTTCAAGGAATTATGTTTCTTGAAGAAGTATATTTAAGATTGTCAAACATATGTGTTCTTGGACGTCCTTTACTTTTATAGAAGCCTTTTAAACTGTTCTTAGTTGAATTGGAGAAGTTTAAGCCGCCTTTAGATCAATTTGAGAACTCCTTAAAGATCTCCAGGATGCTTGCATGACATGTATGACATGACCGTATCTCATGGCCATGCATTAAATCCTTCAAAAAATCCCAAAAGCTGGCATGACATCATTGCATAGCCATGCATTGTGGTCGTACCCTTGGTTGATTAGATGGCAAGGTCATTTTTTTATTGTTTTTAAGCAAACTTCTAGGAAATTTTTTGGGCCTCCATTGTGCACAGGGTCTTGCATGGTTGTACATTAGGCCGTGCATGGCTTCTAATACCTATTCTATTTTGTCAGGTTCGATGCAACCATGCATCAAGTTGTGCCTTTAAAAAACCCTTAAAGAAGTTGTGAAACATATATTCCAAGACCTAAAATGCACACAAATTCATTTACATAATAAAAATACATCGTTTAAGCCCTAATTCTGCTCATTTTTAATCAAGAACCCTTAAGATCTATGAAAACAAAATTTGAGTAGAAAACCATTGTATACTTCATAAAAGCATGCTAAAAAAATAAGGCAGAGTGTTACAAAAGTATAATTATTTCATGCCTAACAAATACCCCATACTTAACTTTTTACACGTCCTCGGCCAAAACAATCTTTCAAAAATAATTAAGACATGTGTGTTGGAAAGTATGCCCTCAAAGACTATGTATTCTATGTAAACATATTGCAACAAAATGCTTATTCATTTAATTTAGTTTGTTTCTTATATTATTGCACATTTAAGGTCCAAGTATAACAAATAATGGTCAATGCGTTAGGCCGTTCTTCGCAGTAAGGTATAGACCATGATGCTTGTCATACTAGTAAAATTGAGTTTTTTGTCATTTGATCGAACTGGTCATTTCATCAAGGTAAGACTATTATGCCATGAGTTCCAATGAAGAATAGTTTACCTTGAATCAATGAGTAGTTTTCTCACATCATTGGCATAAGCATATTTCGAATACGTAGAACTAGAATTGTAGTAGTGGTCTCTCTTAAAGTACTATAATTATAGAGGCCAGACTGTTACTGCTACAACATGGATGGATACCTTCATACTTAAGTTTGAGTTGGTGGTCTAGCGAAGCTAAGGTCTTATACTTTGATGTGTGTTGGGTGAGATTTCTTTTGTAAGATCAATATCCTTGTAAGTTAGGTGTATTACTCTAATTAGTTAAGAAGGACTCATGCAAGAAAGTTTCTATGCTTCACTTAGTGAAGCTAAATTACCCCCTTGTGATTGTCCAGGATAATCAAATGATCCAAGGCCATGGGAACATGACTCTAGAATATGTATTTTTGGGTAACTTCCCATAACAGGCAAGTACCTTCGAGCGAGTCATGGATTATCAGACTAGAGATCTAAGGATGGTAGATTTCTTTGAGATGGGTGTTAGTACATTTATCCTATCTCATTGATGAGTGTTACATAGAAGGGTATTTTTGTCATTTCACCTATAGGTCGGAGATATTGCTTTAGCCATATTATTCTTGAGGTCAATATTTTCATATGGTAATAAATGGGAATATTTGAAATGGTAAAAAATGTAGCTATTTAATAGTAAATGCATTTTGGTCATTTTAGTAGCCATGAATAATATGTCTCTTGGTCCTCGGAGTAGCTCAAGTTACATTGGTGTTGTTTAGACACAATTTAGGCTTAATGGATAATTATATAGAAGAGAATAAAATTTATTATAAGAGTCTAATTAAAATTAATTAATTAGTCTTGAGTTTTTGTAAGGCCCATAAAAGATAATTAATTAATTAAGAGAATTGAGCTAGAATAAATTAATTAATTGGGCTGATATATGTTGACATATATATTAAGAGTCCAATTAGAATTAATTAATTAGTCTTCCATATCTAATATAGCCCAGAAAGAGGATTGGGCCAGTCTTGAAATGATTTATGAGCATGACACCAAGCCCATTAGGGTTTGATGATTTTGGCCATTAGGGATTAAGGAAGCCCTAAGGCTGGCCGAAATTAAGAGGAGAGGGGAAAAAATAACGACATTAGTTTTTCTTTATTCTCTCTGGTGTGCCATCTCTACCTCTCATTATATGTTCCACGTTCTTCTCTTTTTTCTCTCTTAGAGAGTATCTTCATTATCCAAAGAAGGAGGTTCCACCAAGCTAACCTAAGAACAAGGTAGAGTCACAGTTCGGAAGATTAAGAGAGGAAGCTTGGAGACTTTTGATGCATAGGAGTTGAAGATTGGTAGGAATATAGGTTGAATTGTAGATGCCTCATTCTCTCATTTGAATGCAAGTTCCAGTGTAACCCGAACCCTTGTTGGTTAATTTTCGACCAACAAGGAAAAGAAAATACTCTCTCCCAGATTTGGCTCAGAAAATTGAAAATTTTCTACTGTGCTTTCTTTGATGTTTTCCGTTTTGATCCTTCAAGAGGTATCAAAGCCACAGTTTTCATCTAGGAGCCTGTACTAGAGTTAAAAACTAGAAAAAGGTGGTTGCTTTAATATTAAAAATGAATCTTTTTTTATTTCATGTGATCAATCATACATAGGTTTCTAGAGTTCATGTACGCCTCACGGTTAGAGGCGTAGGATCATATATTCTAATGGTTTTCCTATCGGATTTTCTGGTCTTAAGTAGATTCATTGACGCCTTGTAGTTAGAGGCATAGGCACTTGTAAAGACATGCTTTTATATCTGGTTTTGTGTTTCTTTTAACTTGTAAATTTTGGGGACTGAAGAATGTAGTTGTTGGAATTGTTGATGGGCGAAAAATGGATGAAAA
Source organism: Voacanga thouarsii (assembly GCA_026120185.1). Taxonomy (NCBI): domain Eukaryota; kingdom Viridiplantae; phylum Streptophyta; class Magnoliopsida; order Gentianales; family Apocynaceae; genus Voacanga; species Voacanga thouarsii. Next base: position 1,533,780 of record JANUWF010001093.1, on the reverse strand, counting down.
GCAGATTTTTTTTCAGAAATCGGTGAACTCCGGAAAGGACCCGGCACCAGATGGCCCGATCAGACTAGGTGCTAGGTCCACTGTGCCTAGCCGTAGGTTTTGGAGAAACAGAGCAGACTCGGTGCCAAGAAAGCCTAATGGACCCAATGCTAGGTCCATTCTTTCTAGAGGCAGATGCGCGCAATTCTGTCTAAGAAGAATGAGAGCAGTACTGAAGTTTTGTATCTCAATTTTACCTTAAAACAATCGTGTTTTGAAACTATTGTATGAGGTTAATTTTCTACAATAGTTTTATTTATCTATGGATGAATAATTTGTATGAAAATGAGTAGGAAAGGATGGAACCACCTTGGGATTACACAAGAGCATTAATTTTTAATTTATGATGTTTATTCCATTGTTTGGTCACTTAGGAATAAATGAATAGTTTGAGCATGAAAGTGTTTACTTTTGTTATCAGGCTTATTTCATTTTTGTGATCAAATGCACAAGTTCTTATGAGACCAAAGTCTCACTAAATAGAACAATTTTTGATAAAACGTTTTAATCTAAGAAACTTTAAAAATAAAAGAGTTCATGGTTTATTTTCTTAGAGGGTTTAATCTTTGACATACAAAAAAATGTTGAACTTAAGTTTATTTATTAAAGTTTTACTTGGTCATTAACTTAGAATAGTAAAATAAATTCAATGTTTATTATCGCTAAGAATTTAATCCTTAACATAGAGAATAATATTGAATTTTAATTTTTTACTAAAGTTAATAAAACCATAAAATTATAGAAAATGTTTTTGGGCCTAAAACTCTATTTTTAATAAAAGATTAAGTGGGAGAGGGTTTCTAATGATCCTATGGCTTTCATCACAACTCTCATTAGAGATAGTGGATTTTCTCATGTCATTCTTAGCATGACCCCCTATAGGATGGATTTCCACAAGCATCTAGAACTAATGGAAGAATAAAATTAAAAGCCTAGGGTATTTGCTATGATTGACCAACCTACGTTGGTAGATTTTAGCATAAGATTGCCCCTAGGTGGTGTAAATTAGTGGCCATCCTATCAGTGGAATTCTTTCTAGACCATTACCTATTTAGGAAGTTTTCATTCATGATGGTTATATACTTAACTTAGAATACTATTAATCTTCCTACGAATCTCTGTTAGTTTATCTAAGAGCCAAACTATTTATATTATTGATAATGGTTTTAAGAGTTATCTATTATCAAAGAAATAAAATAAAGAATCTGCATTTTTATTTCATGCAAACTAAATGAATGTCTTTTTGCAATATTTCAGAAGTGTCTGTTTTCAGACAACTATCAACCATTCTCAAAGAGAATAAGTTGATAGGCCTAAATTATATGAACTAGAAGAGGAATCTGAATATAGTACTCATTACCGAAGAGTACAAGTATGTTCTTATGGATCCCTGTCTTGAGATTGGAAAAGAATCCACTGATTAGGAGTGAGAGGCCAAGAAGACATGGAAGAAACATGTCTAGTGTGTTCCAATCTAAGCTTGAGCACATGTCCACTGCGTATGACATGAATTTGTTATTGCATACTTGTTTGCTAACAAGAGTCGGTGCATAAGGTAAGAAGCTCTTAGGGCAATCATGAATACTAGGATGGCTAAAGGGGCATCATTTCGAGAGTATCTGCTCAAGATGATTGCCTACTTTGAGGTGGCCGAGGTCCTAAGTGCAATGATAGATCCTAAGAGCCAAATTGACATAGTTCTTGAAACTCTGCCTAATTCATATTCTCAGTTCAAATTGAACTACAAAATGAAAAGGTTGGATATAAATCTCACGGAGCTTATGAAAGAGCTTTAGGCGGCAGAGAAGATCATGAATCCAATGTAAAAGGTTTTGGTCTTTCGTTCTGCTTTTTTTTTTCTGGAATTAAAGCCTAAGAAATTCAAGAAGAGTAAGATCTAGAAAAACGCAGAGACCTAAACCAAAATATCTAGTCAGGGCAAGCCCAATGGGAAGCCCAAGGCAAATACTTCAAGTGTGACAAGAAGGGGCATTGGAAGAAAGATTGTCTGAACTTCTTAGCCAAGTCTACTTCAGGTATTGCTCTATACCTAGAGTATATTTTGATGGTTAGATCAACATCTTCCTGGATAGTTGATTCTAGAGCCACAAACCATGTTTGTAACTCATTGTAGGAGTTCAGAAGGAAAAGGAGACTTAACAAGGGTGAACATATCCTTGAAGTTGGTAATGGAGCAAGAATATGGGCTGATGCAGTGGATATCTTGAGCTTCTTTTTGATTGTAATAGAAAGTTAATTTTAAAGATTTTTTTATATGTTTCTTGCCATAACTAGAGTTTGATTTCAGTTTCCAAATTGATGAATCAAGGTTATTCTATTTCTTCCATTCTGGTGTTTCCATTAGTAGAGATGGTAATTTAATTTGTACAGGAAATATGTATAGAAATCTCTTTTATATACATCCTATTACAAATCAAGTAAACAATATTCAAACTGAACCTGATAATAAAAAGAGAAAGGTCATATCAAATGATTTGTATTTGAGGCATCTAATATTGGGATGTACAAATTCCAATCAGATTCAGAGGTTAATTCATAATGGGCCTTTAGGTTTATTGAGATTAGAAGAATGGCCTCAATGTGAATCTTGCCTTAAAGGTAAAATAACTAAAAAGTGCTTTCCCAAAAAGGCAGATAGTGCCATGGAAATACTAGCCCTAGTTCATACGGATGTTTGTCGTCCAATGACTACACTAGCTAAAGGAGGCTACGAGTACTTCATCACTTTCATAGATAATCAAACTCGTTTTGGTAATATTTACTTGATGACGCACAAATTTGACTATTTTGATAAATTCAAGGAGTTTAAGGCTGAAGTGGAGCATCAAACAAGTAAATTAATTAAAATTTTGAGATCGGATCGTGGTGGAGAGTACCTCCTCGATGAATTTAAGAATTACTTGATACATCATGGCATAGTATCTCAGTTAATTATACCTGGGACTCCCCAGCAGAACAGAGTAGCTGAGAGAAGAAATAGAACTTTGATAGAAATTGTCAGAAGTAGGTTGAGTCATGCGCCTCTTCCTATTTCTTTTTGGGGGTATGCCTTAGAAACAACGACATATGTTTTAAACTTAGTGCCTTCCAAATCAATACCTTGGATACCCTATGAAATGTGGACTGGACGAAAGCCTAGTTTGAACCATCTCAAGATATAGGGTTGCCCAGCTTTTGTGCTGACAAAGGGAAGTAAGTTGAACCAAGATCAAAGTTATGCTACTTCGTTGGGTACCCAAAAAGAACAAGGAGTGGATATTTTTATCATCCTTAAGAACATAAAGTACTTGTTAGTACTAATGCTAGATACTTAGAGAATGAATAAGTTACTTCCACCACGGGTTCAATTAACATAGAATTAGAAGAGAAGTTGGTTAATGATTTAACTTCAGGTACTTCTAATACCCCGATTGAGGAACTAATAGAAACACTACTACATGTTCCTATAGAATCTAAGGTTTAGCTATCTAATCAATTTAGTATGAAAGACTTGGGAGAAGTTACTTACATTCTAGGCATTAAGCTTCTTAGAGATAGAAAGTAGAGAATGTTAGGCTTATCCAGTCTCCTTATATTGATAAGATATTGGTCAAGTATAATATAGATCAATGTAAACGGTATACCCTTTAGACATGGATCATCCTTATCTTCCAACCAATGTCCTCAAATAGAGGAAGACAAGTAGAAAATGAGCAGGATTCCTTATGCTTCGCTTGTAGAAAGTCTCATGTATGCTATGCTTTGTACTAGGCTAGATATTTACTTTGCAATAGGCATGGTTAGTAGATATCAGTCAAAACCAGGGGAAACTTACTGACAAGCCGTAAAGCATATACTCAAATATCTCAAGAAAACGAGAGATTATACGCTTATATATCATGCCGATGATTTGGTTCCGACTGGTTACATAGATTCAGACTTCTAAGTGGATAAAGATGAAAGAAAATTTGCTAGTGGATATGTCTTCACTTTGTCTGGAGGAGCTATCTCATGGAGAAGTATCAAGCAATCCTGTGTTGTTGATTATACAATGGAAGCTGAGTACGTTGCTACTTCAGAAGTTTCTAAAGAAGTTGTGTGGCTCTAGAAGTTCCTGACAGAACTTGGAGTAGTACCACACATAGATAGGCTTGTCACGATTTATGGTTACAACACAGGAGCAGTGTCACAATGCAAGGAATCTTGTAACCATAGGGAGGGCAAGTACATAGCGAGAAAGTATCACCTCATCCTAGAGTTTTATTCAGATACTGGAGATTATGGTCGATCAGATTTCCTCTATTAACAATCTACGGATTCTTTTACCAAGACTTGAACAGAAAAAGTATTTCACAAACACTTAGACAATATAGGGGTAGGAACTTATGGACTTTCTTAGTCTTTATAGTGCATGTGGGAGATTGTCGGAAAGTATGCCGTCAAAGTCTCTGTATTTTGTATAAACATATTGCAACAAAATGTTTATTCATTCAATTTAGTTTGTTTCTTCTATTATTTCACATTTAAAGTTTACGTATGACAAGTAATGGTCGATATGTTGGGTCATTCTTCACAGTAAGGTATAGGCCATGCGTACTTGTCATACAAGTAAAATTGAGTTCTTAGTCGTTTGATGGTATTAGGCATTTCATCAAGGTAAGACTATTATACCATGAGTTTTAATAAAGAATGGTTTACTTTGAATCAATGAGTAGTTCACTCACATCATTGGTATAAGTGTATTTCAAATATGTAGAACTGGACCTGTAGTAGTGGTCTCTCTTAAAGTACTATAATTATAAAGACCAAACTATTACTGCTACAGCGTGGACGGATACCCTCATACTTAAGTATGAGTTAGTGGTCTAGCAAAGTAGGGTTTTATACTTTGATGTATGTTGGGTGAGATTTCTTTTGTGAGATCAGTATCCATGCATGTCGGGTGTATTAATCTAGTTAGATATATGTTGGGTGAGATTTCTTTTGTGAGATTAATATCCATGCATGTTAGGTGTATTACTCTAGTTAGTTAAGACAGACTCAGGCAACAGAGTTTCTATGCCTCACATAGTAAAGTTAAATCACCCCATTGTGATTGTTTTGGGATAATATAATGATCCAGGGCCCTGGGAACGTGACTCTAGAATGTGTGCTTTTGGGTAGGTTCTAATGATAAGGAAGTACATTCGAGTGAGTCATGGATTATTGGACTAGGGATCTAAGGATGATAGATGTCTTTGAGATGGGTGGTAGTACATTTATCTTGTCTCATTGATAGGTGTTGCATAGAGGGATATTTATGTCACTTCACTTATAGGTTGGAGACATTGCTTTAGCAATATTATTCGTGGTGTCAATATTTCAATATGGTGATAAATGAGAATATTTGAAATGGTAAAAATGTAGTTATTTATAGTAAGGGCATTTTGGTCATTTTAGCAGCCATGAATAATATGTCTTTTAGTCCCCAGAATACCTTAAGTTACCTTGGTGTTGTTTAGACACAATCTGGGTTTAATGGATAATTATATGGAAAAGAATAAAATTTATTCTAAGAGTCTAATTAGAATTAAATAATTAGTCTTAGGTTTTTATAAAGCCCAGAAAGATAATTAATTAATTAAGAGAATTTGGCTGGAATAAATTAATTAATTGGGATAATATATGTTGACATATATTATGAGTCCAATTAGAATTAATTTATTAGTCTTGGGTATATAATGAAGCACTGAAAAGATAATTAATTAATTAAGAGAATTAGGCCAGTCTTAGACTGATTTGTAAGCACAGCACCAACCCCATTAGGGCTTGATGATATTGGCCTTTAGGGCTTGAGGAAGCCCTAAGGCTGGTCGAAATTAAGAGGAAATGAAAAAAAATGACGTTAATTTTTTTCTTATTCTCTTTGGTGTGCCGTCTCTCCCTCTCACTCTCTGTTTTATGTTCTTTTCTTATTTCTCTCTTATAGAGTATCTTGATTATTCAAAGAATGAGCTTTCACCAAGCTAACCCAAGAGTAAGGTAGAGTCATACTTTGGAAGATGAATAGAGGAAGCCTGGAGAATATTGGCGGGAATACCGGTCGAACCGTAGGCGCCTCCTTCTCCCCTTCCACTGCAAGTTCCAGTGCAACCCGACCCCTTATTGGTTAATCCACAACCAATAAAGAAAAGTAAATAGTCTCTCCTAGATGTGGCTCAGAAAACTAAAAATTTTCCGTTGCACTTTATTTGATGTTTTCCATTTTGATCCTTCAATTAGAATTTCAAAAAGTATGGTGGACAAGCTAACTTTTCTTTTCACAATGAAAGATATTCTATTATTCAATTGATCAAGTAGATTTAAGCAAACTCATATATTAGGTCAAATATACTTAAAGCCAATGAAGTTAGTTTAAACAAGTTCATTTCTATTCAATGCATTCCATTCCCTTCTGTACTCCTAACATACAAGTCATGTAAATCATATAAGTAAAGTTGATAGAACCAATTTCAAGATGTGTACATTGTACATGTATAAAGTACTATAAATTGGGTAGTAAACTAGGACTTCTCTATTTCAATCAAATATTTTTCCTTTGCAAACTTTTCTCTTAGGATTAATAACCTCAAGTGAGTGTATTTCGCTCCAGCTTACCGTATTAGCACCATTCATTTTCTTTTTTTTATCTCTCTCATTTTGTTTTCTTCTTCACACGTTGTTTTTCGCTAAAAAACATGCGCTTTGCATTATCGGACTTTTTTTTGTCTTACTTTTTCATTCAAGAATGCAACCAATTTCGGGCCCTTGCATCCTATGTTTAGCCTATTTACTAAAACCCAAGTTTAGGACTAGCTTGTGCAAATTTCACCAAAATCAGCTCATAAACCTACTTATATTTTGTAAAACCCCTACTAAAAGTAACAGCGGAAGCATATCAAAACCAGGAATTACCTTATCCAGTTACCTAGACAAGGGGTCTTTATAATGAAGAACCAAAATAGTAACCATGGCCCATACTGGTACCAACTCACACTGATGGTCATAAATGTAATACCCCACCCAAAACCACCTTTGACTATGGGGAAAAGTCATGCATTGCATAGCATATTGCATTTTATGTGGTAGCTAGAATAATTTTATTTGTATGGATGCATGTGAATTTTTCCGTTGCTCTTGCATTTGAATTAATTGATGTGAAATAGTTGTGTTGTTAAAGACTTTGATAAGGGAGGTTTGGTCAAAGATTTGGAAGGATGAGTACTAGGGTGGTGAGAATTGATTGTGGAAAAAAAAATTAGTATTGGAGTTGTTTTGGAATAGCGGAGAGGTTGGTGATTTCCTTTGGTGACCCGAGTTCGAATCCTATCTCTTGAAATTTTTAAGCTTTCTTTTGAATTCCATTTCTATTATTCTTCATGCCTTGGCCGAAAACCCCTAGTTAGGAGCCACTTTGAAGAATTTCAAGTGGTATAAAACTCTTCTTGATGAATATTAGAGTTAGGGAATATATTAGGGAAAAATCTTATTTTACCTCTTCAAGAATTTTAGCCATAATCCTTTTATTTATTTCATTGTTTTAGAGAAAAATTTTAACTAAAGTCTTAGATATCTTATTTGGGTTTAAACATCACTTTTATAGGAATAAGACTCCATATTTAGCTCCTAAGTTCAAGGATTTTAGATAAGGATAAAGTTTGCTTTATGTTCAGCTTTTGTTCTCTTAGATTTTCGAAAACCTTAAGCTGGAAAATTCTGGAAAATTTTCCAGATTTTGTCCGCCACCTTGGAGCACTTTTAGCTCAATCCAAACTATTCTAGGACCAGAGAAAATCTTATCCAAATCCTTGATAAAACCAGATTTTATTCAATCCAAATTCAACTAGGATTTTCTTCCTTATCCTAGCAGAATTTCGGCAGCTTTGTGTCACCACAAGCTGTCCTAAAATTCCAGCATCTTTAGCCACAATCCAACTCTTCAAACCCTAGCTCAAAACACCTAGAACACTCCTTAACATTTCAACTACCTTAGCTGCACAAAACCAGAATTTCTATCTCCAAAAAAACTACTGATTTTCGGCAGCTTAGAAACCAGAAAATTCGGTCAGCTTGCACAGAAATTTCGGCCAGCCTTGTACTCCTAATCCAACCGAAATTCTGCACACATAACCCAATGAAAAACCCCAGCTGATCAAGCTATTTCCAGCACCCAAAACCTTCATCTTTTCTCTGGAAATTTTGGCAGAATTACAGCCTAAACAGTCCAGAATTTCTTCTCCTTTTGTTTAGCAATTTCGCACAACACTTGCGCAGGATTTTTCCGTCACCAAAACTCACACAAACTCTTCCTTGTATGGCCCAAAATTTTGAACACACTCAACGCTTCTCTTGAGCATTATTTCAGTCAGCCTAGGGGAGCAAATTGCAGATTATTCTCTCCCCTTAAACTCGCCTAAAATCGGCAGCAAGGAGACACATCACAAGCTGAAATTTCGCTCTTGCTGTCCAAGAAACCTAAAGCCATTAGGAGTCTTTCTAAACATCACCATCTAACCCTAAACCAATCTTCTCCAACTCAAAATCATAGAAACTGTCTACCCTCTCCATTCTACACAAAAATTCCAGCAAATTCTCTCTACAAATTTTCGAAAACTCAAGACTATTCTAAGCAAAAATTGAACACACCTTAAGGTAAGCACAAATCCTTTCAACCTCTTGATACCGTTTTCTGTAATGATTCTTTTCTCTTTCTTCTACCCTTAAATCACGCCCCATAGAGGCTGATTTCATCTTCTTCCTTAATTTTCGGTCATGAGGAGCAAAAGAGGTAGCTTTTCTCTTCTTCTCAAGCGAACTCGGGACGATCACCATAGGAGCATCGAGACCTCATTACCCGGTTGTTGCAAGGTAAGGGAATACCCACCCTTGATGCCGAAAGTAAAGTTTAATGGTTTTTATTAGAGAGATGAACATGTGGTCGTGGTATAAGATCGTTGGGGATTGAATAGTTTACTTGGAATTAAATAGGGGATTGCGAATTGTTGTGAAAATAAATGGGATTAGAGCATGTTTGAATTAATTGAGACCCTGATCATGATATTATATGGTTTAGATCAGGAGTATAATTGAGGAAAGCCAGCTGTGAATTTATCACGTTTATCTGAGGCATATCAAGTAAGTCCTTGCATAAACTCTTTTGTTAAATGTTGTGATGGTAAGTCCTTATATAAACTGTTTTGTTAAATGTTGTGATGGAAGTCTATGTTGTGAAGCTTTGTAAAGCTATTGTTAAACTATGTTTGCTTGGGTTGTAAACGTGGATATTTATTCTTTAAACAATTTTTTCAAACTAATGATTTTATCAAGAAAACTATTCTTTTCCTTAAATTTTTGGAAGTCTCTTTTAAAAAAAAAAACACCACGTTGTACAAAGCCAAGGTGTGGAGATATTTTGAATCAGGAATTGACGGATATGTTTGTTGAGTACTCAATAAGGGTAGGCTAATAATACTTGTCTTGGAGGGCTAGCGTAAGTCTTCTGGCAGGAGGCCACCTCCAGAAGATGAACTCTGCTTGAAGAGGCGATAGTGTTGGTTGGTCAGGCCAGTCCGAGCTAGCATGTGTACCTGGTATGGTATTATTTATTTTTGCGGCATGGACACCCGAATGGTTTTGTTGGGTGTAAAGATGGAGGAGTATCTTACCCGGTGAGCTGTACACTCGTGTGGTAATCTGGTCCGGACAAGGTGCATAAAGTGTGGTGCCTTGGCCATTTTGTTCTCATGGAGCCCAATGTGTGGTGACATGACTGTTTATTCGAGTGGAGGATTTATTTTGTACAAAGTGTGACATTGTGAAAAACCCACTCCTTGCGAAAAGAGATTGTTTATGACTTGCCAACTTATTTCTACAAATTTTTACACTTTGCATACACGTACTATTCAAAACACCATGTGCACACACAGGACTTTCTGAGATTTATTCTCACACAGTTTTACATCATGTTTTCAGGAGATAGATTGTGTTGAGGCAGCGGGGCTTGATAGTAGAGGCTTTGGCTATTTTTCCTATGCTGTTCTAGGGGACTTTTGTCGTTTATACTTCTGAACGATATTTGTTTTATTCCGTTTTGCTCCAAGTTGAGCCTGATGTAATAAGAGTATTGCTTTATTTATCTAAGTTGATTCCTTTTGAAATTGCCTTTATATTTTATACCTCGTTCTAAAGACCCCTTGTCCTACGGGACGGGGCGACATCCCCGCCCTTTTAAGGTACGTAGTCGTGGGGTGTTATAAGTGGTATCAGTGAGAGGTTTAGGCAATTACTTGACTTATAGGGTTCTATTTTCTTAAGTATTCTGATCTGGTGCTAATTTTATCTTTTGTTTATAGGATGGTCAAAAGAGTTGTATCGGCTGTCAGAGACTGGCCCGCTGGCTGCGGGAATCCATCTGCCCCACTACCCATAGCTGATCTACCCGCGCCTTATTCAGAGAGAGAGCGCGAGCCATCAGTGTTAGACAACCCGGTGGTTGAGATGGAGATAGAGGTCGAGGAGAGCTTAGGGGAAGATGAGGGAGATGAGGAGATGACGGAGTTGAGTGAGGGAGAGGTAGATGAGCTAGGGAATGAGGGAGACAATGAGAATGAGGGAGTGATGGTTGGGGTAGAATGAGAGGATGAAGAGGTAATGGAGGTTCCCTGGACCCCGCAGATAGGGGAAGTTGGTAGGACCCCTGCTCGCCATAACCCTAAAGGGTCCAGCGGTGAGGGATATACGCCGAGAGATGAGGTTGTCCTGGGAGAGAGAGACCTTAGCCAGTCAGCTCTAGGAGGGGTAGATTCGGGAAAGAGGAAGCTGGAAGAGAGTCCTAAGGGGTGTGGACCCCGATACGGACTGGGCGTAGATGCCATGCTAAGGAGAAAGGGGTTGGTTAATCCATCTGACTTAGGGAGTGAGAGGCCTACGCGTAAGGGTATAGTTAGATTAGCATTGGATGAGCTCTATGAGACGGCCATGAGAGCCAAGAGAGGCCGAGAGAGTGAGTCAGGGCAGCCAAATGGGAGTGTTGGTTTCGCGAGGAACTACATAGGGAGACCCGATAGCTTCGTGGGGTGGCTGGTGGAACCGGCCTCTGACGACTCCAATACTTCTGTTGAAACTAGGGAGAGTCGAATATAGAAGACCAGCAGCTTTTACTTTTCTTTCTTTGGGATTTGCATACCTTTGTTTGTTTATTTCTTTTAAGGGAGCATGTGGCCATAGGGCTTATTTATCATTTTAAATAAAAAGGGTATCGTATGAGATGACCCATTCTTTTCTGCAAAGAATGGTTTATATGATAAGCATGAGTTTTGTTATTACTTGATTTATCTCTGCACGTTATCATCACATTTTCTTTTAGATGAGTACATTGCTATCAACTGATCATGCATCTAAGAATAACCTTTTCCCCCTTGGTAACTAACTGACCCTGAGTGAATGTGATTAAGATGGCACCAAGATGCCGAACAGTTGTGCATAGCAGAACGGTGTAGGAGAGTGCATCCTCCACCCCGGAATTTAAGCAGATGCATCGTTCCACCCCCGACATGGAGGAGCACCTGCCACGCGAGTAGGTATTGGCTTCGGAGAGGTCACGAGAGGTGACCATGGGTCAGGCTTTCAACAAGATGGACTCAATTCTACAGAACTTGACTGAAAGAATGGACAAGGTGGCCAGGAAACCACCGCGGGGAGAGGATGAGGCTTTGGAGCCTTTCTTGAAGTTCCAGCCTCCCACATTCCAAGGGGAGGTGGAACAGGCTGAGAAATCCGAGCAATGGATTGAGCAGATGGAGGACATCTTCGCTACTTTACAGTACTCGGAAGAGAGGATGGTGAAGTTCGCTGCTTTTCGGCTGAGGGGACCGTCTCGAGCATGGTGGCAGATGGTACGGAGTGATTGGGATAAGGAGGAGCAGGAATGGACATGGGACGATTTTACAGAGGCTTTCCGGGCCGAGTACATTCCTCGATGGGTGGTTGAGAAGAGGGAGGACGAATTCCAGACCCTCAGGTAGGGAGGCATGACTGTGGCCCAATATGCAGCCCGATTCATACAGTTGTCCAAGTACTACAAGTGCTTGGTAGACACGGAGCAGAAGCGCACCCGGCAATTCGTGAAAGGGCTTAGGCTAGAGTTGAGGAAAGCATTGGCCCCATCGTCGCCTATATCGTACACTGCCGCTGTGGACGCAGCTTCTCGGATGGAGAATGAAGATTGGCATCGACCGGTGAACCGACCCTTTCAACCAAGTCGTCCACCTATGAGGCCTTCCGGAAATAAGCGACCTACGGCCTTTATGTCGTGGGGAAACCGGGGTAAGCAGCCTCGAGTGCCAGTAGTAGGACCGATGCAAAGTAGCCTGAATTGTCGGCTGTGTGCGAAGCGAGGCCATATCGAAAGAAACTGCTGGGGTAATGGGGGTGTGAGGAGGTGCTTCAATTGCGGAGACCCGGGACACTTGAGAAACGTCTGCCCCAAACCCTTAAGGATTGAGCAGACTGCATCGGCCCAACCAACGGGAGGAAATAGGGGCGCCACTGCTGGACCAGCCGGAGCGGGAGGCCTGAAGCCCCAGGTGAAGGCCAAAGTTTTTGCCCTGAGCCGAGAGGAAGTTGGAGCGGACGCCGCCGTGATCGAAGGTAACCTTTCTATCCAAGGTTGTCTTGTTAATGTTCTGATAGATCCAGGATCCACACACTCTTATGTAAGTAAACTATGTGCTTCACGTCTGGGCTGGGACGGAAATGAGCTACCTTATACCCTAGTAGTTAGTTCCCCCTTGGGAAAGGTGGTGAAAGCAGGCAAGAAAATGGGAAGTTGTGGAGTTGAGGTTGGGAAGGAGATTCTGGTGACCGACCTTATAATCCTGCCCATGGACGATTATGACTTGATCTTGGGCATGGACTGGTTGTCAAAATACGGAGCTCACTTCCCTACCCCCTAAACGGGAAGTTGAGTTCACCGTGGATCTGATTCTCGGAGCAGAACCGGTATCAAGAACCCCCTACCGGATGGCACCGACAGAGTTGAAGGAGCTGAAGGAGCAATTGGAAGAACTGCTAAGGCAAGGCTACATTCGGCCAAGTACGTCACCGTGGGGAGCCCCGGTGTTGTTTGTCAAGAAGAAAGATGGAACCTTGAGGCTATGTATCAATTATCGGGGACTGAAAAATCTAACGATCAAATATAAATACCCTCTACCCTTGATCGATGAGTTATTTGATAAACTGCAAGGCGCTGCTTACTTTTCGAAGTTGGACCTACGGCAAGGATACTATCAGGTGAGGATCAAAGAAGAAGACATTCCTAAGACTGCATTCAACACGCGGTATGGCCATTACGAATTTGTAGTAATGTCGTTCGGTGTAACCAATGCACCGGCAGTATTCATGGATTTGATGCATCGCATCTTCCAACCGTACCTGGATAAGTTCGTGGTTATATTCATCGATGACATTTTGATCTACTCCAAAAATCCGGAGGACCACGCAGAGCACTTAAATTTGGTTTTAGAGAAGTTGAGGGAATTCAGGCTTTACGCCAAGTTCAGTAAATGTGAGTTTTGGCTGAGCTCAGTGTCTTTCCTTGGTCACGTGATATCCAAGGAGGGGATCAAGGTGGACCCTGCTAAGGTAGAAGCCGTAGCTAATTGGAAACAACAGGAGAACATTACCGAGATACGAAGTTTCCTTGGGTTGGCCGGGTACTATCGGCGTTTCATTAAAAATTTCTCCACTTTAGCTTCACCAATGACACGACTGTTGAAGAAGGATGTCGTTTTTGCTTGGAGTGAGAAGTGCGAGGAGAGCTTCCAAGAACTTAAGAGGAGGTTGATTTCAGCACCCGTGCTGAGTTTGCCCAAGGCTGATAAGCCCTATGCACTCTATACAGATGCATCCAAGGAAGGACTAGGAGCTGTGCTGATGCAGGAAGGGAAAGTCATAGCTTATGCATCTAGGAAGCTAAAGCCGCACGAAGTTAATTATCCCACGCATAACCTAGAGCTAGCAGCTATAGTGTTCGCCTTGAAGAAATGGCGACATTACTTGTATGGTGCACAATACAAGGTTTTCACGGACCATAAGAGCTTGAAGTACATCTTCACGCAAAAGAACTTGAATCTAAGGCAGCGTAGGTGGATGGAGTTCCTGGAAGAATATAAGTGCCCTATTAACTATCATCCGGGTAAAGCAAATGTGGTAGCAGACGCTCTAAGTCAGAAGGTGAAAATGGCACCTTGAGAATACAGGAGGTGTCGGCAGTCCAGGATATCCTGGAGAAAGAGGCGCAAGTGCAAGAGAGGAAGATCTGCATGAGCAACTTGACCCTGAAACTCGATCTGGACCAAGAAATTGTATCAGGTCAACAGGGCAGTACAAAATTTCAAACTTTCAGGGAGAAAGAGATCGCGAGAGGAGGAGGCGATTTCCGAACCGATGAGAAAGGGGTATTGTACTTTCGGGGCCGGATTTGTGTACTGGACATCCAAGACTTAAGGAAGAGGATACTGGACGAAGCGTACAAGAGCAAATATACCATACACCCAGGGGAGGTAAAAATGTAGCAAGACTTAAAGAGGAAATATTGGTGGGCTGGAATGAAGAGGGATATAGTTCAGCATGTGTTAACCTGCCTGACGTGCCAGAAGGTTAAAATGGAACATAAGAAGTTTGCAGGGTTACTGCAACCGTTACCGATTCCCGAATGGAAATGGGAAGAGGTGACCATGGACTTTATGACTGGCCTTTCGATGACCAAGTCCCACAAATATGTGATCTGGATGGTAGTGGACCGATTGACCAAGACAGCGCACTTCATACCGGTAAACGTAAGGGACTCGATGGAAAAGTTGGCTCAGATATATAATCGAGAAATTGTAAGGTTACATGGTGTACCGTCAAGCATTGTGTCAGATAGGGACCCTAGATTCACTTCAAGGTTCTGGGGTAAGTTTCAGGTGTCCTTGGGCACGACCCTGAAATTCAGCACCTTTGCTTATCCGCAAACAGACGGACAATCCGAAAGAGTCATTCAGATATTGGAAGACATGCTCCGAGCATGTATCTTGGACTTTGGAGATAAGTGGATTGAGTCTTTACCGCATGCGGAGTTAGTATATAACAACAGCTATCAGGCATCGATCGGAATGGCGCCGTACGAAGCACTGTATGGGCGAAAATGCCAAGTACCGATATACTGGGGATGGACAAAAGAAGGGAACGTTAAGAAGAATTGTGAAGTATGCATTCAGGAGATGACGGATAAGATTAAGTTAATTCGAGAAAGGCTAAGGGCAGCGCAAAGCAGACAGAAGAGTTATGCAGACTCTAGGAGAAGGGAATTGGAGTTCCAAGTAGGTGACCGTGCATTCTTGAAGTTGACTCCTAGTAGAGGAATCTTGAAACATCCGAGGGGAGGGAAGTTGAGTCCTAGGTATTTGGGACCATTCCCGATATTGGAGAAAATTGGACCGGTTGCCTACCGATTGGATCTACCTGATTGTCTAACCGGGATGCATGATGTATTTCATGTCTCTCAGTTAAATAGGTACAACCCCGATCCGAGTCATGTACTCAATGAGGAACCGTTGGTGTTGCAACCCAATCTGAGTTATGTGGAGAGACCTGTGAGGATCTTGGAGCGGAGTATTAAGACACTTCGAAACAAGCAGATACCCATGGTAAAGATACTTTGGGATCACCATAGAGCATAGGATGCAACGTGGGAAACGGAGGAATGGTTAAGACGGAAGTATTCGGATATGCTCGAAGGGTATGAAATCTGAATTTCGGGACGAAATTCTCTTAAGGGGGAGAGGATGTAATACCCCACCCAAAACCACCTTTGACTATGGGGAAAAGTCATGCATTGCATAGCATCTTTCATTTTATGTGGTAGCTAGAATAATTTTATTTGCATGGATGCATGTGAATTTTTTCGTTGCTCTTGCATTTGAATTAATTGATGTAAAATAGTTGTGTTGTTAAAGACTTGGATAAGGGAGGTTTGGTCGAAGATTTGGAAGGATGAGTACTAGGGTGGTGAGAATTGATTGTGGAAAAAAAAAATTAGTATTGGAGTTGTTTTGGAATAGTGGAGAGGTTGGTGATTTCCTTTGGTGACCCGAGTTCGAATCCTATCTCTTGAAAATTTTAAGCTTTCCTTTGAATTCCTATTCTAGTATTCTTCATGCCTTGGCCGAAAACCCCTAGTTAGGAGCCACTTTGAAGAATTTCAAGTGGAATAAAACTCTTCTTGACGAATATTAGAGTTAGGGAATATATTAGGGAAAAATCTTATTTTACCTCTTCAAGAATTTTAGCCATAATCCTTTTATTTATTTAATTGTTTTAGAGAAATTGTTTAACTAAAGTCTTAGATATCTTCTTTGGGTTTAAACGTCACTTTTATAGGAATAAGACTCCATATTTAGCTCCTAAGTTCAAGGATTTTAGATAAGGATAAAGTTTGCTTTATTTTCAGCTTTTGTTCTCTTAGATTTTCGAAAACCTTAAGCTGGAAAATTCTGGAAAATTTTCCAGATTTTGTCTGCCACCTTAGAGAACTTTTAGCTCAATCCAAACTCTTCTAGGACCAGAGGAAATCTTATCCAAATCCTTGATAAAACCAGATTTTATTCAATCCAAATTCAACTAGGATTTTCTTCCTTATCCTAGCAGAATTTCGGCAGCTTTGTGTCACCACAAGCTGTCCGAAAATTCCAGCATCTTTAGCCACAATCCAACTCTTCAAACCTTAGCTCAAAACACCTAGAACACTCCTTAACAATTCAACTACCTTAGCTGCACAAAACCAGAATTTCTATCTCCAAAAAAACTACTGATTTTCGGCAGCTTGGAAACCAGAAAATTCGGTCAGCTTCCACAGGAATTTCGGCCAGCCTTGTACTCCTAATCCAACCGAAATTCTGCACACATAACCCACTGAAAATCCCAGCTGATCAAGCTATTTTTAGCACCTAAAACCCTCATCTTTTCTTTGGAAATTTAGGCAGAATTACAGCCTAAACAGTCTAGAATTTCTTCTCCTTTTGTACAGCAATTTCGCACAGCACTTGCACAGGATTTTTCAGTCAACAAAACTCACACAAACTCTTCCTTGTTTGGCCCAAAATTCTGAACACACTCAACCCTTCTCTTGAGCATTATTTCAGTCAGCTTAGGGGAGCAAATTGCAGATTATTCTCTCCCCTTAAACTCACCTAAAATCGGCAGCAAGGAGATACATCACAAGCTGAAATTTCGCTCTTGCTGTCCAAGAAACCTAAAGCCATTAGGAGTCTTTCTAAACATCACCATCTAACCCTAAACCAATCTTCTCCAACTCAAAATCATAGAAACTTTCTACCCTCTCCATTCTACACAAAAATTCCAGCAAATTCTCTCTGCAAATTTTTGAAAACTCAAGACTATTCTAAGCAAAAATCGAACACACCTTAAGGTAAGCACAAATCCTTTCAACCTCTTGATGTCGTTTTCTCTAATGATTATTTTCTCTTTCTTCTACCCTTAAATCACGCCCTATAGAGGCTGATTTCATCTTCTTCCTTAATTTTCGGTCATGAGGAGCAAAGGAGGTAGCTTTTCTCTTCTTCTCAAGCGAACTCGGGACAATCACCATAGGAGCATCAAGACCTCATTACCCGGTTGTTGCAAGGTAAGGGAATACCTACCCTTGATGCCGAAAGTAAAGTTGAATGGTGTTTATTAACGAGATGAACATGCGGTCGTGGTATAAGATCGTTGGGGATTGAATAGTTTACTTGAAATTAAATAGGGGATTGCGAATTGTTGTGAAAATAAATGAGATTAGAGCATATTTGAATTAATTGAGACCCTGATCATGATATTATATGGTTTAGATCAGGAGTATAATTGAGGAACGCCAGCTTTGAATTTATCATGTTTATCTGAGGCATATCAAGTAAGTCCTTGCATAAACTCTTTTGTTAAATGTTGTGATGGTAAGTCCTTATATAAACTGTTTTGTTAAATGTTGTGATGGCAAGTCTATGTTGTGATGCTTTGTAAAGCTATTATTAAACTATGTTTTCTTGGGATGTAAACGTGGATATTTATTCTTTAAAAGGTTTTGTCAAACTAATGATTTTATCAAGAAAACTATTCTTTTCCTTAAATTTTTGAAAGTCTCTTTAAAAAAAAAAAACACCACGTTGTACAAAGCCAATGTGTGGAGATATTTTGAATCAGGAATTGACAGATATGTTCGTTGAGTACTCAATAAGGGTAGGCTAACAATACTAGTCTTGAAAGGCTACCGTAAGTCTTCTGGCAGGAGGCCACTTCCAGAAGATGAACTCTGCTTGAAGAGGCGACAGTGTTGGTTGGTCAGGCCAGTCTGAGCTAGCATGTGTACCTGGTATGGTATTATTTATTTTCCTGGCATGGACACCCGGATGGTTTTGTTGGGTGTAGAGATGGAGGAGTATCTCACTCGGTGAGCTGTACACTCACCTTGATCAGAACGCCCAACGTGTGGTAATCTGGTCCGGACAAGGTGCACAAAGTGTGGTGCCTTAGCCATTTTGTTCTCATGGAGCCCAACGTGTGGTGACATGACTGTTTATTCGAGTGGAGGATTTATTTTGTACAAAGTGTGACATTGTGAAAAACCCACTCCTTGCGAAAAGAGATTGTTTATGACTTGCCAACTTATTTCTACAAATGTTTTACACTTTGCATACACGTACTATTCAAAACACCATGTGCACACACAAGACTTACTGAGATTTATTCTCACACCATTTTACATCATGTTTTCAGGAGATAGATTGTGTTGAGGCAGCGGAGCTTGATAGTAGAGGCTTTGGCTATTTTTCCTATGCTGTTCTAGGGGACTTTTGTCGTTTATACTTCTGAAAGATATTTGTTTTATTCCGTTTTGCTCCAAGTTGAGCCTGATGTAATAAGAGTATTGCTTTATTTATCTAAGTTGATTCCTTTGGAAATTGCCTTTATATTTTATACCTCGTTCTAAAGACCCCTTGTCCTACGGGGCGGGGCGACATCCCCGCCCTTTTAGGGTACGTAGTCGTGGGGTGTTACAATACACATATATAATAGAGAGTCTTATACATGTAATATCCATACTACATTAGTAATAAAGTACATAATCAAAAGAGAAAAGGGTCATAACCTAGATTGCTTTCACTGTGGTACCGTCTCTCAATTCGTTGGTTTGCTGAACTCTAAATCCTACAAAAATAATAACATAAAAGACACGTGTGAGTGAAAAATCACCCAATGAGTCCCGTGTTTGCTAGTGCTTTACAAAAACAGATAAAGTAAAATAATATTATGTTTTTTTTTTCAAAAAGGGGGCATTACAGAAAGGTTTTCATTTCCTTTTTTCGCTGAAATTATTTTCAAAAATCTCTAAAGGAGAGTTTATTTAGAACTCAATCATTTTTGAAAAACTATGTTTCAATTTCAAATCATTGCCCCAATTTCCATATCTCAGGCACATCTCTAATAAAAGTTCAACCTGCTTGCAAAGCTCACAAGGCTTTGCCTTCGGCGCCACATCTTATTGTGCTTAGACCACAGCCTACAACCCTCAACCATGTGTCTCTGGAAGGTAAGTACACCACAGTATACTACGGAGAATAAATAACAAGTATACCACAACATACTAATTGTACTACAGCACCCTGAATATTTTACTTGCTACTGTAAGCCATGTGGTCCTAATCCTAACGTCATTTACCATCGAGGTAGCAAGGAGTTCAATAATGTCAGGTGTTCGGCCCAACCCATGAACAACCCAAATCAAAATGCACACAATGCACATCAATTGCTAGGCATAAGACGTGTAACACCCCACAACTACGTACCCTAAAAGGGCGGGGATGTCGCCCCGTCCCGTAGGGCAAGGGGTCTTTAGAACGAGGTATAAAATATAAAGGCAATCTCCAAAAGGATCAACTTAGATAAATAAAGAAATATTCTTATTATATCAAGCTCAACTTGGAGTAAAACGGAATAAAACAAAATATTGTTTAGAAGCATAAGCAATAAATGTCTCCTAGAACAGATAGAGAAAAGAGCAAAAGCTCCAACTATTGCATGCCCCGCTGACTCAACACAATCTATCTCCTGAAAACATGATGTAAAATAGAGTGAGAATAAATCTCAGTAAGTCCTGTGTGTGCACATGGTGTTTTTAAATAGTTCGTGTATGCAAAGTATAAAACATTTGTAAAAATAATTTGGCAAGTCATAAACAAACTCTTTTCGCAAGGAGTGGGTTTTCTCATTGTCACACTTTGTACAAAATAAATCCTCCACTTGGATAAAAATCACGTCACCACACGTTGGGCTCCATGAGAACAAATTGGCCAAGGCACCACACTTTGTGCACCTTGTCCGGACCAGATTACCACACGTTGGGCGTTCTGATCAAGGTGAGTGTACAACCCACTGTGTGAGATACTCCTCCATCTCCACACCCAACAAAACTATCCGGGTGTCCATGCCGAGAATATAAATAATAACTTTCAGGCATAATGCAAGCTCGGACTGGCCTGACCAACCAACACTGTCGCCTTTTCAAGCAGAGTTCATCTTCTGGAGGTGGCCTCCTGCCAGAAGACTTATGCTAGCCCTCCAAGACTAGTATTGTTAGCCTACCCTTATTGAGTACTCAACGAACATATCCGTCAATTCCTGATTCAAAATATTTTCAAACCTTGGCTTTGCAAAACGTGGTTTTCTTTAAAAGAGATTTCTAAAAATTTAAGGAAAATAATAATTTTCTTGCTAAAAACCGTTAGTTTGACAAAACCGTTTAAAGAATAAATATCCACGTTTACAACCCAGGCAAATATAGTTTAATAATAGCTTTACAAAGCTTCACAACATAGACTTGCCATCATAACCTTTAACAAAACAGTTTATAAAAGGACTTACCATCACAATGTTTAATAAAAGAGTTTACGCAAGGACTTACTTGATATCCCTCAGATAACGAGATAAAAATCACAGCTGGCTTTCCTCAATTATCCTCCTGATCTAAACCATATAATATCATGTTCAGGGTTTCAATTAATTCAAACATGCTCTAATCCCATTTATTTTCATAACAATTCACAATCTCCTATTTAATTCCAAGTAAACTTTTCAATCCCCAAAGGTCAAATACTATGACCACATGTTTATCTCGCTAATAAATACCATTACACTTTACTTTTGACATCAAGGGAGGGTATTCCCTTACCTTGCAACTACCAGGTAATGAGGTCTCGATGCTCCTATGGTGATCGTCCCGAGTTCGCTTGAGAAGAAGAGAGAAGCTACCGCCTTTGCTTCACTTGTCCGAAAATTTAGGAAGAAGAGGAAATCAGCCTCTATAGGGCGTGATTTAAGGGTAGAAGAAAGAGAAAAGAATCATTAGAGAAAACGGCATCAAGAGGTTGAAAGGATTTGTGCTTACCTTAAGGTGTGTTCGATTTTTGCTTGGAATAACTCTTGTGTTTTCGAAAATTTGCTGAGAGATGTTGCTGAAATTTTCGTGTAGAATGGAGAGGGTAAATGGTTGTTATGATTTAAAGTTGGAGAAGATTGGTTTAGGGTTAGATGGTGATGTTTAGATAGACTCCTAATGGCTTTAGGTTTCTTGGATAGCAAAGGTGAAATTTCATCTTGCGCGCGCCTCCTTGCTGCCGATTTTAGGGGAGTTTTATGGAGGAGAAAATTCGGCAATTTTTCTCCTCTATGCTGGCCGAACTACTGCTCAAAGGAAGGGCTGAATGTGTTCAGAATTTTGGGCCAAACAAGGAAGAGTTTGAGTGAGTTTTGATGACTGAAAAATCCTGTGCAAGTGCTGTGAAAATCCTGTGCAAGTGTAGCAAGTTTTGGACTGGTTTGGCTGCTATAATTCTACCGAAATTTCCAGAGGAAAATTGAGGGTTTTGGGTGCTGAAAATAGCTTATTCAGCTGGGGTTTTTCAGTGAATGATGTGTGCAGAATTTCGGTTGAAGTAGGAACATAAAGCTGGCCGAAAATCCTGCACAAAGCTGTCCGAATTTTCTGTGTATATGTTGGACGAATTTCAGTGTTTTGTGTGAATAAAATTCTGATTTTGTGCAGCTAAGGTAGTTGAATTGTTAAGGAGTATTCTAGGTGGTTTGAGATAGGATTTTCAAAGTTGGATTGTAGCTAAAGATGGCTGGAATTTCGGACAGCTTATGTAGATACAAAGCTGCCGAAATTCAGCTAGGAAAAGGAAGAAATCCTAGTTGAATTTAGATTGAAATAAAATCTAGTTTTATCAAGGATTTGGGTAAGATTTCCTCTAGTCCTAGAAGAGTTTGGATTAAGCTACAAGTCCTCCAAGAAGTGGCGGCACTTGCTGGAATTTTTTTCCAGATTTTTAGCAAACATTCTAGGATTAAAATCAACAAGATTTCCAACTAGGAAAAGGATTCATTAATTCCACCTATCCATGGCAACATCTATCTAACTAAAATCAAGCTAATATTTTAATTACTAGCTAGGGTTTTTTCGAAAATCCTAAGGAACACAAGCTGAAAATTAAAGGTGAACTTTATTCACATCAAAGTCCTTGGATTTAGGAAATAAATATAGAGACTTATTTCCTTGGAGTAAAATACTAAAATTTCTCTAGGATAGCTAGATTCTTTTTCGGCCAAGATAAGAAACGGTCTAAAGAAAAGAATTTCAAGAAGAGAAACTTACTTCACAAAAGGTAGGATTCGAACTCGGGTCACCAAAGGAAATCACCAACCTCTCCGCTATTCCAAAACAACTCCAATACTAATTTTTCTACAAGAAGTTCTTACCACCCCAATACTCATCCTTTAAAATCTTCGACCAAACGTCCCTTAACCAAATCTTTAACAACACAACTATTTCACATCAATTAATTCAAATGCAAAAGTAACGGAAAAATTCACATGCATCATGCAAATAAAATTATTCTAGCTACCACATAAAATGCAAGATGCTATGCAATGCATGACTTTTTCCAATAGCCAAAGGTGGTTTTGAGCGGGGTATTACAAGACGGCTAGCCGTGATGACTCATCTCAATGTCTCATCACCCTGTTTGGAGTAAGACAATCCCCAGAACTAGTTGGGTTACTTGGGGTCGTCTATCTCTAACATGAGTTAGTATAAGGATTAAAGTCCTTGTTGAGCACTTAACGTTCTAATACCAATCCCTACTAGCTGATCGAGTTTGAGGATTATTTTTCCCGCAGGATTTTCAAATCAAACATTTTTGGGGCAAAATATCATTTTCTAGAAATTGATCCCACTGTCTCACAAGTTCGATAATTATTCCTATAGGCTCCGCAGGGCTAATCAGTTTATTACATAGCCACATCAAGCCAATAAAGTAGTTTTCGGGATCAAAATGTCGTTTTCCAAAAGTAAATCTCATATCGAGAGATCATTTTCTAAAACCATGTCGAAACAGGGTGAAGAGATCTTTTTGCACAACAAAACAAGTTTCCAAGAGTATTTAGGTCATTTTACTTGTACTTGATCTCAAAAGTCATCTCCAAGGTTATTCATTTCATTTTGCCCATACCCGATTCCAAAAAGGCTTTTAGAGGGTATTTGGGTCATTTTACCCTTACTCAATTTGAAACACGTTCACAAAAGTTTCAATCAAGATATATCAGCCATTTACCAAATACCCGATTATGAAGGTTTCCATAAAATATTCCAATAAGGACATTTCAATCATTTTTCAAATACCCGATTTCAAAAGGAACTTATTTCAAGAATTCCAGAATTCTAATCCTAAAAGAGGATTAAATTCAAAGTTTCCAATCATGCTTCCATAAAATGTTCCAGTAAAGGCATTCTCATCAATTTGTGAATACTCGATTCCAAAATTGCCAATTTTATGAAAATCCCTAGTATTTAATCCAGAAAGAACTAAATTCACAAAATTCGTGCGTTAATCATCCATTAAAGTTTCCAAGCTAATTATGATGTTCATTTGAGCACAAAATGGCATAAAAATAAATCTTGCTCAGAAAAATCTTAAATATATTCAAGGATTTTCAAAATGGTGTAAAATGTTACATTTCATGGAAAAATAAAGTATACTAGCTTTGAAATGGATTTAGAAGTCAAAGAGACTCACCTCGTGTCCTAAATAAGCTTTTATCGTTCACGCCGTTCGACTACCGTTTTCACCGTTTCCAACGTGTTGTTGGACGTTTACCGGTGAACCTACATCAAATATCATTTTTATGTTTAGTTATGTTTGGTCGAAAAATAGCCGATGGTTAGCCCACATCCAGCCAACGTGCCCGACTGTTAGTCGACGTTTAGCTGATGTGCCCAACAGTTAGCCGACGTTCGGCCGACATTTAAGAAAATGCACAATGGTTATTCATGTCGTTTTTTCGTCGTTTGCTCAATTCTTCCATTTTCCTTATTCCATATCCTTCCTCTCTTCATGAACAAGGAATTATCTTCTTGTTTCTTATTCATTTCATCCTAAAATCAAACAATTAATCCTTCTTCAGTTCATTCATTTCCTAACCAAAATTCGGGAATTTCCTTTCTTGACACACAGTTTTGTTTTGCACATAACTTTCAATCCGCAACTCCGATTGGACTCTATAATATATCAAAATGATCGTAAGACTCTGAAATTTAATTCTGTGTAAGTACTTTCTAGAATTCAGATTTTCGTGACATAATACAGAGGAAAAAACAGCCCCAATAGTTTGTCCTAACTTAACCATTCATGTTATCCTTTGATTTTCTTTAATCTTTAACACCTTGAGAACATTAAATTCATTCAATTTTCCGTTCAAATCATCTTTGATACTTCAATTTTCAGATTCCAACAAATCATAAAAGTCATGTTTATTCAACACAAATTCACTTCCTTCAGTCAAAAGTTAGCATAATTCATCATTCTTACCAAGTAATTCCTATTTTCATTCCATTTTTTATCGTCATCTCATCGACCAAGATCAACTCTTTGAACAACCATGAATGTTCATTCCTTCATCACATAAAACATAATCCATAAATCCCGTAGGCAGCCAACACACATAATCTCACACAAATTTCACAAACAAAGTCATGTAACCTAGCTTTCGATCTAAAATCAGGACATGAAAATCATGTTTTCATGTTAAAATTAACATCAATATAATTACCATTCACTAAACAACAACTTTAATTCTAGCATGGTAGGGGTTTACCTTGTATATAGAGCTCTTTGGTGTGAATTGCTCCAAGAATCTCTCAAGAACACACACACTACACCACGAACACACACTATCACCTTCTCTCTCTCTTTTTGCTAATTTCTTTGATTTCTTTTTTCTCTTATTTTTCTCCTCCACGGCTGTGAAAATTCAGGCTGTTTTTAGCCTTCTCACCTCCACAATTCATCATAATTTTGTCCAAGTAATTTTTTAATTCAATTAATTGTATGGTGATTTTCATGTAGGCATGTTCCAATCACAAAATTACACACCATTTTCCATGATTTTCTTCCATAAATTTTTTCTTCTCTTCTTTCTTGTGGCTATTGATTTTTCTGGTTTTTTTTCCAGCCAATCCACCGCCTCTACATGGAAAAAGATTCGTCAAATAAATTGAGGAAGGTATTAATTAAATGGCTCCACAAATGATGTGTTCGAATCACAATTAAACACTTCATTCTTTTATTTATTTTGTAATTCCTTAATTCCATATGTCTTACATGAATTCTTCATACAACCTCTCATAAGTTAACACATGTTCATGGCTACCAATCATGAAACGCTACATGTAGCATTTCTAACAGTGTTTTCACTTTTTCTCCAAAATAATCAAAATTCGAGTCTGAAATGAAAAAATATTTTATTTTACCATTCAATTCCAAAAATTCCATTGAATCCATTGGTAAAACTTAAATTCTTCAATTCTTGCTCAGTTTGGTTAAATTCACGTCAAAATCACGGGTGCAGTCAAAATGGCAAAATTGCCCCCAATAAATCGAATAGCTCAATTCACACCAAAACGTGTGTTTCATCGCACTGATCAATTTCCATTCTCAGTGTACCTTGAAATTCTTATTTTACTAACAGTAGTAGCCTTCTGAAGATTTAGGATACGGGTAGAACAAATTCAATAATTACATCTCGGTTCCGACAAAATGCTATATTCCAAAATATTTGCTTCATTATGCTGATCACTTTTTGTTTTGGCCATTGATACAAATTCTCATCCTATTACAAGTAGTAGCCAATCAAAGGTTAAAATATAGGATATTACAATCTCCCCTCATTACAAAAATTTCATCTTCAAAATTAACTTACGCTTGGAATAATTCTAGATACTTCTTCAACATTTTTGCTTCCTTTTCCTAGGTCGCGTCTTGCATTAGATGATGATTCCACAATACTTTTGCAAGTGGAATTTTCTTATTCTGCAATTCCTTTTCACCATACTCCAAGATCTTGATAGGCTTTTCCTCAAACTTCAAGCTTGGAGTCATCTCAATGGGCTCTTCATTCAAAACGTGTGTAGGATCAGCTGCATACTTCTGAAGTTGGGAGACATGAAATACGTGTGAATACCTTGAACCTCTATTGGTAACTCTAATTGATAAGCCACCATCCCAATCCTCTCGAAAAAAGGGAATGGTCTAATGTACCTAGGTGCCAACTTCTTCCCTTGTCCTCTAGTTCCCAATTGCCATTGTAGAGTTAACTTCAATAATACATGATCTCCTTCTACAAACTCCAAATCTCTCCTACGTCGATCCACATAGCTTTTTTGTCTACTTTAAGCTCCCGCCAACATGACTTTGACATCGTGGACTGAAATTTCCTTCCATATAAGGCTTCAAATGAGGTCATTCTAATTGTTGATTGATAACTATTATTGTATGTGAATTCTGCATATGCAAAATTATCAATCCACTTAGTCCCAAAATCCAAAGTGCAAGCCCGTAACATATCTTCCAAAACTCTATTCACTCATTTGGAATATATGGCTCATGAATGTTAGTGTTATACCCTAGAGGCAATCACATGCATTCTGTATATTATGCATGAATAAATAAAATAAGGCATTCTTTATATTTTAGTTTGCTTTATTTATGCTTTCATGTAAAATAACTATCAAATGAAGTCCCAAGTGCAACACTATGTTAAGGAAATCATGATAGAGATCATGTTGTGAGGCTCCTACTACACTGATAGTATTCATAGTTAAATTATCCTTAGTTGTAGTAGTATTAATGAGATATGACATTATTAATACGTTAAGACTAGCACGTTTATACTTTCTGATTTGATCAGGTGGTGGTTCTCATATCCATGAGTATTGTAGTACTCAAAGTTAACATATGGATGCTTGTTACTTGAAGAAATATATTAGATGACCTGACTATGCGATAATCACATGGCTAACTATTTATTTCTAGTGATAGAATCTCATTATAGTAATTGTGCAAGTATCCTTAGACTTGTGGTCTCCAAAGTACTTTATTCGTTAAGTGTTGGACTTTGATTCCAATTTTTGGAGTCCTGACAAGACCGCCTATGGGATGGATATTGGGTACAACATGAGGCAAATGATAGTAGTTGAGAGGATCAATAAAGGATTCACAACTCCTAACAACAAAATCGAATATCTCATGGCCACTTGTTGGAATCACTACTTAAGAAGTCCTTGGCCAAGGTGATTGTATGTTGGAAATGATTCCAATTGACACAAATGATGAGCAGTGGAATCTATGAACAAGTACTAAAATATTCGGGCGGAATTAATTTATTTTTCTGGAAGGAGTTGGCATTAATTCCGTACTCTAAACTGAATGAGATATTGTATGGTGAAATGAGTTTATTACACTGTTGTTTGATATTAACGAGTTCATGTCAAGTCACGTGACTTTGTAGATTTTTGGGTGGTTATAATGTGTTGCTAGATACCGCTCATGATTTGCTGAACATAGATTTATTAGTTAGAGAATTAATAAATCAATTCTTATTAGAATTAATAAGTTAACTCTAAATTTATTAAGGATTATTAATTCTAAAGATATTTAGATTAATTCATATTTTGCTACCAATTGACCGGGAAGCCTAATAAGTCACACACAATAGAAAATTAAGTGTTGAAGGTGTTATTCGATAACATTACATGGTTGATTGGGAAAAGAAGAAATAATTGTGATTAAATTATAATCAGTTGCAATTTGTGGGCTACATTATAATTAACTATAATCATAACATTTATTAGCACTTAAGAATCCATATATGTCATGGATTCTGATTACAAAATATACGTAGGATTATGATTATATATAATTACACACACGAGTAGAAGTTTTTTTTTTTTTTTAAGGAAATTAAACTGAGAACTCCTCCTGTATCATTCTTCTTCTTCTTCTTCTTCTGAAAGTTACAAAAAACCTAGGTGCCATAGGTTGTTTTTTAAGCACAAAAATTATGGTGTTTTCTTGAGCACCATTCTCGTGTGGATTTTATTAAAGACAATCCTACACGTGGATTGTGGTGTTTTGACGGAATAAAAGAGAGGATATTCTCTATGTTTGTTGGATCGCACCTCAGAGCAGTGGAAAATTTTGTTTCACAGAGATACTCCGAAGGTATGATTTTTCAACTATTTTAATTCCTATCAACGCATAAACGTGATCCTCGGTGTGAAATTCTCTTTTCTTCCACTGCGCGACTGTGATTTTGCATGGAGAATTCCTAATAGTGGTATTAGAGACTTTGTTTATGCATTAATGGATTGGATTTTTTGGCCATGAAATATGTTTCATCGTTGTCACTGTGTCCTCTATGAAAAAATTGTTTTCACGTATGTAGTTTGTGAAAAACATTTTGATTATATTGTGTTTGGTTGTATCGAGAATGTTTTTGCAAAAATTACAGGAATTTTTTATGAGAAGAATTAAAGCATTATTTCTTGCAGAAAGGAAAAATGTTTTTTTAGGCATGTTGTTTCTAACTATAAAAAGGAAATTAGTTTCCTGAGATTGTCATTTTTCCTAAACAAATTTTGATTTCTTCTAGTTTTGTCATACTTAAAAGATTTGAATGAGTTAATAGAATGGAACCAAAAAAAAAAAATGGAATGTCTTAGTTGTCTGAAATGTAGAATGTTTTGAAGAACTTTTTCCAGAAATCATTTTTGGGGAGGACAAAGAAGAAAAGCGAAAAGGAAAAAAAAAATTTAGCCCCAAGCCATGGCTTGAGGCATCAAAAATCCCCAAGCTATGGCCTACACGAATTGCAGCTCGGTGACTTTTTCTTTTACAATCCTTGGTAGGCTTATACAAAACCTCCCCAGGATGTAACTACTATTTAATAATTTTTTTTTTTTTCTGTTCACTTCATTTTGTCTTCTTGCGACATGGCCCATGGATGATTTTTGTTTCTTTTTCACTTAGCTCCCAAATTTTCCCAAAGTTAGTATTTTGGGACTAATATAATTTTTGCAAGAATCATGGTTTTGGAAAATAATATATTTTCTAAAATAATGATTTTAGATTATATATTATTTTAATTCCTAAAATATGATTTTAACAATTAATATATTTTCTAAAATATTAATTTTAGAATTTATTCTGTTTTACAAAATAGTGATTTTGGAATTAATTTTAGGAATTAATATACCTTCAAAAATATTGATTTTAGAATTTATACTATTTTTCCAAAATAGTGATTTTGGATTTATTTGCTATGTTTAATTTTATATTGAGCATAAAATTAGCATGGTGGTTAGTTGTAGACTATAGACCTAATTAAATTGTTCATACATTTTATCGCTTTGGTTTTGAATTAAAATAGGGCCTGCAAGTCCGGCCTTCTCTATTTTTCTTGTATAAATTTCTCTTCTCATCTAAACTCTCTTCAAATGTCACTCGAGGTTTCTTACAATTTTATGTAATTAGATTACATAGTTTAGATAGAATAAAAATTATTACAGGTTCAAGAGAAGATGATCAAGACCAAAAGGAGGATGGTAAGGTTTTCTTCCTATATCATGCATGAACACTAAGGATTAGCCAAATTAATTTCCTTTGTAGATCAAGAAAATTAATATAGTAAAGTCCATAACCAAACCATATTATTATGCAATGTATGGATATGATGATATTATGCATGCTATGTTAAGACACAAATATCACAAATCCCTCAATCAAAATTAAACCAAATGCTTTCCATTAATATAGTAAGAACAAAAGTCCGGGACTCGGTTGTTGGGCTAACCTAAGCCTACTTGACATTGGACATGTTCAAGCTATGAAATTTTAAATTCCTAATTAATAAGTCAGGTTTAACTAATTTCTTTATCCTGGTTGGGCTAACTCAAGCATAAAGAAAATTAGAGGCAAGATTGGGTTAGCTTAAAAGCTTTAAGATTTAAAGATGTTAATCACCCAATGATCTAATAATTACATACGATGTAATTGGTATTGAATAGCTACCATTGAACTTAGCAGTGGCTTTTTGGGCAAACCCAAGGTCATTCATGAGGAAGTTGGATACCGGTCTACTAAGAAAGCTTCCAACGGACATTCCCGAATCAATAGTAGGGGCTATTGGTTTGAGTAAAATAGTGGAATAATAAAGTTCTTAATTACAAACCTAATTAATTGCATACATGTACATATACAGTTAGCTAATTTTCTCTATCTTTACATCTAGATCATCTGCATCATGTCGACCAACCTAAACCTACGTAGCATCTTGGAAACTAATAAATTAACTGAAACAAACTTTCTCGGCTGGTACAGAAGATTGAGAATTGTTCTCAAGCCAAAAAAGTTGCTCTATATGTTAGACACTCCTATTCTGCCACTATCAGCTCAAGATGCTCATATTAATCAGCATACTATCCACAAGAAGCATAAAGAGCACAATAACATGTCATTCTGTGCGATGCTGGCGTCAATAACCCCTAAACTGCAGAAAAAGCATGAGCAAATAGATGCTTACTCGATTATCTTACATTTTCGAGAGCTATTTGATGCCCAAGACAAAACGGAAAGATATGAGACATCAAAATAATTGTTCTGTTCAAAGATGGCTGAGGGTACTTCTGTGGCCACTCATAGGCAAAAGATGTTGGGCTTAATTGAGAAGTTTGGATCTCTTGGTTTTGTGATGGACAATGAATTAACTATCGACTTAATTCTACAATCTTTACCAAGTAGTTTTTCATAATTTCAAATTGACTACCAAATGAAGAAAATTATGTCCACCATACCTGAGTTGATCAATCTATTCAAAACTACGGAGTCCTCCGTGAAGTAGGAATCCAATGCAATTCTGTTAGTAGACTATTCCTCTTCTAGGAGGAAGGTTCCTAAAAAGAAGTATAAGGCTTCTACAAAGCCCAATTGTGGTGTGAAAAAGAAGGATGTAGCCACCAAAGGCCCATGCCATTATTGTGGAAAGGTGGGCCATTGGAAGCGCAACTGCAAAGCCTACTTGGAGACCATAAAGGAAAAGATGCAGAAAGAGAAGCCTGTAGGCACTTCTGCTTCTACTCCTGGTATGTTTATGATTGAGGTTAACACTGCCTTTAGAAATGAGATATTGGTATTGGATACCGGATGTGGATCTTATTTGTACAATAATTTGAAGGGACTAAAAGACAGTAGAAGGCTTGAGAAGGGTGATGTAGACTTACATACTGCAAATGGAGCAAAAGTTGCCGCACTTGTTGTAGGGACTTACGAGCTACACCTGCCTTCAGGATTAGTTTTAGAACTTCAAAACTATTATGTTGTACCATTTTTATTGAAAAATATTATCTCAGTTATGTGTTTAGACTCTGTGTCGATCTCATTTAATTTTTAAGAAAAAATGTTGTTCTTTTTCATTAAATGATATTCATTATGGTTCTGCAATTTTAGTTAATGGTTTGTATGTTCAAGACATGGATAATCCAATCATCAAAGTAAACAATAAGAAACCAAGGATAGATAATTCAACCTCATCTTTTTTATGACATTGTCATTTAGGCCATATAAATAAGAATCAAATTTCAAAATTACACATGCTAGGTGACTCAGGGTCATTTGATTATGAATCATATAGCACATGCGAATCTTGTTTACTTGGTAAAATGGCTAAAACTCATTTTTCTAGAAAAGAAGAAAGGGACAAAGAGTCATTAGAACTTATGTAATGTATATGGCCCAATGTCTAAACAATCAAGAGGAGGTTATCACTTTTTCATAACCTTTATCGATGATTATTCATGATATGAGTAATTGTATTTAATAAAATACAAATTTGAATCTTTTGAAAAGTTTAAAGACTTCAAGAATAAAGTAGAGAAATAACTTGGGAAAAGTATTAAGACTCTAAGATCTGATCGAGAAGGTGAATACTTAAACCAAGAGTTTCAAGATTATTTTAGAGACAATGGGATATTATCTCAATGAACTCCACTACATACACCTCAACATAATAGTGTATTTGAGAGAAGGAATCGAACCCATCTAGACATGGTATGGACCATTATGGCATTTGCAGACCTACCAAAATCGTTTTGGGGTTACGCACTAGAGACCTCTGTTTATGTTCTAAATAGAGTTTCATAAAAAAATGGTTGATACTATTAGTGTTATGCCCTAGAGGCAATCACTTGTACGTTGTATATGACACATTTTATTTTAATAAAAGCCATAATTTATCTTACAATTTCTTTTATTTACTTTTATGTAATATAACCGTTAGATAAAGTCCTTAGTACAACACTGTGTTAAGGAAATCCTGATAGAGATCATGATATGAGATTCCTACTACACTGTATAGTGTTAGTATTTAAATAGTCCCTAGTCGTATTATTAATGAGACATGACATCATTAATGCGTTAAGACTAGAATGTGTTAGACTTCCTGATTTGATCAGGCAATGGTTCTCATATCCATAAGTATTGAGATACTCAAAGTTAACAAATGGATGCTTGTTAATGGAATAAGTACATTGGATGACCTATCTATGAGATAATCACATGGATAACTATTTAGTGCGAGTGACATAATCTCAATATAGCAAACGTGCAAGTATCCTTAGACTTGAGATCTCCAAGGTACTTTGTTTGCTGAGCATTGTGCTTTGATTCCAATCTCTGGAGCCAGATCGAGCGCCACCTATGGGATGGATATTGGGTACATTATGAGATAAACAAAAGTAGTTGAGAGGATCAATAAAGGATTCACCACTCCTAATAGTAGGAGTGAATATCTCACAGCCACCTGTAGGAATTACTATTCGAAAAGTCCTTGGGCAAGGCGACTGTGGATTGGAAACAGTTCCAACTGAAACACATCTAGAGTAGTGGGTTCCTGGTACAGGTACTATTATATTTAGGCCAAAATTAATATATATTCTAAAGGAAGTTGGCACTAATTCTGTACTCCAGACTAAATGAGATATTGTATGGTGAAAGAAGTTAATTGCACTATAGTTTGTTATTGAAGAGTTCATGTCAAGCCACTTGACTTTCTGGACTCTTAGGTGGTCATTATGTATTGCTAGATACTGCTCATGATCTGGGAATATGGGTTTATTAATTGATGAATTAATATGATTAATTCTAATTAATTATGGATTATTAATCTCAAAGACGTTTGGATTAATTTATATTCGCTACCAATTGACTGGGAAACCTAATAGGTCGCACACAATAGAGGATTATATACTCAAAATGTTATTTGATAACATAGTGGGGCTAATTGTGAGAAAGAGAAGTTGTTGTGGCCAAATTATAATTAGTTGTAATTTATGGTCCCAGTTGTAATTGTGAGAACTTATTATTTCCAATTACAATTAGGTAATTCTATTTGTTTTAGAATCCTAAGATGGAGTAATTTCAACAGGGTTTTCGTGATATGTGTGATACACACATGAAACCCTAGCTTGAGTGGAATTGACACCAAAAAACAACATCTCCAAACCTTCTCTTCTCCCTCGTTTTTCATTTTTCTTCAACAAAGAGGAAACGAAAAACCCTAACACTAGCCGCCATTTTAGTTTATGCTAGCACATAAACATCTTGGTGTTTGAGTGTAATCCTCTGTAAGGATTTCTGTTAGAGATAATCTCACATTGTGATTATAGTGGTTGGATATTCAACTCTCTCGGTGTTTGATCAAGTGGATTGCTGGATCGCACCACGACTTGAAGAAAGAAAAATTTTATTTTTCAGACGCTCAACAAAGAAAGGTAAAGATGTTACCTTTGTTCTCTTTATGTCTTATTTTCCACATATATGTGAATCCTTAGATGGGATCTCATTCTTATTTTTCCGTTGTACTATATGTGATATGCATGAGATACCTAATAGTGGTATCAGAGCCTTGCTATGTGTGGTTTGCAGACATTATGTTTTGGTATGAAAAGCAGTTTTCATGAATTCGTGTTTGTCTTTGTTCACTGTGAAAATTGTTTTCACACGAGTCAAAATTGTTTTGAGCATTGTGAGTTGGGTCCGTAGCACAACATGCTTGTGTAATAGTTACAACATATTTCAAAAAAAATGTTTTTTTTTATGTGCTGCAGTTTTTAATTTTTCAGAAAAACATTTTCTTTAACATGGTTGTTGCCTTCCGTTTCATCCTAATTTTCTGTTTTGTTTTTTTTAAACTAACAAATTGGTTGTTGTTTTGAGCTTCATAACATAAAATACTGCTAGGAATTGTTCTCACCAAAAATTTACAGAAGAAGAAGGCACTATAAACTGTTTCTGGAAAATATTCTGAAAAACGCCATCTTTTCCTGCTACAGTTGGCGTCAGCTCTGGCTTCCAAACCGGCGCCAGTTTCATGCTATTTCGCGACGTCCGAAAATTATTTCTAGAAATTTTTTCTTAAAACCAGACTGGAGCCAGTGCCGCCTCAGGCTTCTAATCGATGCTGGTTCTACTATGTTTTGTCATTCCAGTAAAAAAAAAAAAAAAGAAAAAAATGATTTTGAAAGGAAAAAATCTCATATGATGAAAGGCGGTAACATAAAATTTTCTTTCAAACAAACAATTAGTTTTGAGATGGGACCAACAAGCATTTTCTCACTGCTAGAGACGGGACCCAAAAGCATTTTGTCAAAATTAGTTTTGAGACAAATAATTTTATTTTTCAAAATAGTGATTTTGAAAATTTAAAATTAATGTATTTTTCTAAAATATTGATTTTAGAATTTATTTTATTTTTCTAAAATACTGATTTTGAAATAATAAAAATTATATGTTTATTTTGTTTAAGCATAATGAATGGCATGGTAGATGGTTATGGACTAAAACCAATTATATATATTCATGCATTTTACAGTTTTGATTTTTATGAAATAGGGCTTACGTGTCCTATCTTCTCTAGGATTCTTGTGTAATTCTTTTCTCATCTAACTCTCCTCGAATGTAACTCAAGATTTTTTCTCTTTAGGAAATTATATAATTAGTTTACATAGGTTAGATAGGAGTAGAATTATTTTATTTTGGAGATGGCAACCAAAACAAGGTGAGAAGGTAAAACCTTCTATTTAAATTATGCATGAACACATAGGGTTAACTATATTAATTTCTTTTATAGCTTCAAGGAATTAATTTTGGGTAAAGTCCATAACCATGCCACATAATCGCTTTATTATCATGATTATCAGTAATGTGATTTATTGATTTTTATGCATGTCATTTATTGAAATCTCTAAAAGGAACAAATCCCTCAATTAATATTAAACCTAATTCCTTCCGTTAATATAGTAAGAACGAGAGTCCTTTTTTGAGACCAAGTTGTTGGGCAAACCCAAGCCTGCTCGACATCGGGCATGTTCAAGTTATGGAATTAAATTCCTGATTAATGGGTCGGATTTAACTAAATTTTTTATCCCGGTTGGGCAAACTTAAGCATAAAGAAATTTAGAAAAAAAGTTGGGGTAGCCCGTAAAGCTTTAAGATTAAAAGCTGTTAATCACTCAATGATCTGGTAGTTACATACAATGTAATTGGTATTGGATACTTACCAATGAACTGAAGGGTGGCTTGTTGGGCAAACCCAAGTTATTCTTGAGGAATTTGGATACCGATCCACTACAAAAGCTTCCAACGGGCTTTCCAGAATCAGTAGTAGGGACTATTGGTTTGAGTAAAATAGTAGAGTAAAAATTGGTTTAATTAAAGTCCTAATTATTTACATTTCATGTGCATATACAGTAGCTAATCCTCTCTATCTTTACATCTAGGACACTTGCATCATGTCAACAAACCTAAACCTACGTAGCATCTTGGAAACTAACAAGTTAAACAAATTAAACTACCTCGACTGGTATAGAAATTTGAGAATCATTCTCAAATAAAAAAAGTTGCTCTACATGCTAGATGCTTCTATTCTGCCACCACCAGCTCAAGATGCTTATGCTGATGAGCATGCTATCCACAAAAGGCACCAGAAGGATATTGATACAGCATCATGTATTATGCTAGAATCCATGACTCCCGAGCTGCAAAAACAACACGAGCATATGGATGCTCAATTGATTATACTACATCTTCGAGAGCTATTTGATGCCCAAGCCAGAAATGAGAGATACGAGATCTCCAAGCAACTATTCCGTTGCAAAATGGTAGAGGGTTCTTCTGTAGCCACTCATGGGCTGAAGACGCTGGGCTTGATAGAGAAGCTTGGATCACTTGGGTTTGCAATAGATCATGACTTAAGCATTGCCTTAATTCTACAATCTTTACCTAATAGTTTCTCACAACATGTGATTAACTATCAAATGAACAAGATTGAGTCCACCATTCCTGAGTTGATCAATCTTCTCAAAACTGTGGAGTCTTCAATGAAGAAGGATTCCAATGCAGTTTTAATGGTGGAATCTTCTTCTTCTAAGAAGAAAGTTCAAAAGAAAAAGAAGGCTCCCATGAAGCCCAAAGGTGGTGTGAAGGAAGCTGCCACTAAGGGCCCTTGCCATCATTGTGGCAAGATGGGCCACTGGAAGCGCAACTGCAAGGCCTACTTGGAGACCGTTAAGGACAAGAAGCAGAAGGAGAAGCTTGCAAGCACTTCTACTTCTACTCTGGGTATATTTATGATTGAGATAAATACTGCCTTTAGAAATGAGATATGGGTATTAGATATCGAATGTGGATCTCATTTGTCCAATAACTTGTAGGGACTAAAGAGTAGTAGAAGGCTAGAGAAAGGCGACGTGGACCTACGTACCTCAAATGGGGCAAAGGTTGCTGCACTTGCAGTGGGGACATACGAGCTGACTTGCTTTCAGGATTAGTTCTAGAATTACAAAAGTGTTATTATGTACTAGTTTTAATGAAAAATATTATCTCAGTTGCATGTTTAGACTTAAATGGATTTCATTTGATATTTAAGAATAAATGTTATTTTTTTCATTGAATGATATACATTATGGTTCAGCAACTCCGGGTAATGGTTTATATGTTCTAGACATGGATAATCCAATTGTCAATATAAACAATAAGAAACCTAAAATAGATAACTCTAACACCTCTTACTTATGGCATTGTCGTTTGGGCTATGTAAACGAAAGTTGTGTTTATGAGTTATACAAGCTTGGTGACTTAGGGTCATTTGATTATGAATCATATGGCATATGGGAGTCTTGTTTACTAGGTAAAATAGCTAAAACTCCTTTTTTTAGAAAAAGGAGAATGGGCCAAGGATTTATTAGAACTCATATATTCTAATGTATATGGCACAATATCAATACAAGTAAGAGGAGGTTATAACTATTTCATAACCTTTATCGATGATTTCTCATGATACGGGTATTTGTATTTAATGAAATACAAATCTGAGGCCTTTGAAAAATTCAAAGACTTCAAGAATGAAATAGAGAAACAACTTGGCAAAAGTATTAAGTCTCTAAAATCTGATCGAGGAGGAGAATACTTGAGTCAAGAGTTTCTAAGTTATCTTAGAGATAATGGGATATTATCTTAATGGACTCCACCATATACACCTCAACATAACGGTGTATATGAGAGAAGGAATCGAACTCTTCTAGACATGGTATGGACCATGATGGCTTCTGTAGACCTACCAAAATCGTTTTAAGGGTATGCACTAGAGACTTCTGTTTATATACTAAACAGAGTTCCAACAAAATCGGTTGATTCTACCTTATTTGAGATGTTCTTTGGTAAGAAACTGAAGTTATCTCACTTGCAAGTATGGGGTTGTCCTGCTTTTGTCAAAAGGCCACAGTCAAATAAACTTGATAGTAAGTCTGACAGGTGTTTGTTTGTGGGATATCCAAAAGAATTTTTCAGATATTACTTCTACCTACCCTCTAAAAACAAAGTGTTTGTTTCGAAGCCTGCCGTATTCTTAGAGAAGAAGCACATGCTCAAAGAGGACAGTGCGAGTAAAATTGAACTTAGTAAAGTTTAAGAAGATCAAACAAATAAGGATCAACCGTCTGATCCCACATCTATTAAGAGAATAGATGAACCTTCTACTACACGAGAACTTCGTAGGTCTAGTAGGATACGTGTGGTACTTGAACGATATGGATTTCTCATTAGTGATCACAATGACGTATTGCTCATAGTTGAAGATGAGCCAACTACCTACAAGGATGTTCTGAACAATTCAGATTTTGGCAAATAGCTTGAGGCCATGAAGTTAGAGATGGATTTCATGTACGACAACCAAGTATGGACTTTGGTTGATCCACCCTAAGGAATTAAACGGATTGGCTGCAAATAGGTTTTCAAGAAGAAAACAGACATGGATGGTAACATAGTTACCTATAAAGCACATCTAGTAGCAAAGTGTTATCATCAACAATATGGTATTGACTATGACGAAACCTTCTCGCTAGTAGCCATGTTAAAATCCATCAGGATACTCATAGCCATTGCTGCTCATCATGATTGTGAGATTTGGCAAATAGATTTGAAAATAGCATTCCTAAATGGAAATTTGACTGAGGAAGTGTATATTACACAACCTGAGGGTTTCATATCCAATGATAGCACAAAGATGTGCAACTGCAAAGGTCTATTTATGGACTTAAGCAAGATTCTAGGAGTTGGAATATCCGTTTTGAATGAAACCAAATGAAACAATCAAAGAATTTGGTTTCATTCAAAACATGGATGAGCCTTGTGTATACAAGAAGGTCAGTGGGAGCATAATCATTTTCTTATTGCTTTATGTAGATGACATATTACTAATAGGAAATGATATACCTATTGTGAAACCCCAGTCGAAACCAACCTTAGAGTAAGGGAGTTGGGATGCATATCATATTTTATTTCATCGTTAAATATATTCTCATATGAATTTTTATGTGTTCTGGATTCGAGTTTTACTGCCTTGAAGTTTTGTTGGTGAGTATTGTGTGAGAGGGGCAAAATGGTAATTTTTGCCCAGGGTGAAAATACGGAGATAGCCTGTGGATTGAATAGAAAATAATTTTTCTAGTAGAAATAGCAACAAGAGTTGTTGTGGTTTAGTGGTTAAAGCTTTGGAATAGATTATTGAGGTCTAGGGTTCAAATTCCATCATAGAAGCTTTAGCTAGATTAAATTTTATTTTTGCCTAGGGAGGATTAGTTTCGGCCTTAAAAGCCTAGAACAAGGTGGTGATAATGTCCTAGGAGAGACATGTTAGGAGAATTCTCATTTCACTTTTTACTCTTCTCGAAATTCTTATAGGGAAAATCATTCTTCCTTGATTTTTAGTTTTCCTTAGTTTCAACTCATTGGTCTGATCAAGATATTCTAGCCTTTTTCTTTCCAGAAAATTCAGTAGAGTGCTGAGACCTTTTAGGATCAAAATGTCTTGGTAAAAGACTCCTTATGGTCTAAAAAATATGGAAGAGTTGTGAGGAATTTCAAGAGGAAAATCCCTCTAGTGAGCTTGCTGAAATTTTCCTCTAGCTTAGTTCATCTTTCTTCATAAAATGAGTTGGAATTTTTCCAGCTTGTTGTACCTTCAAAAGGTCGAAATTTTTAGCTCA
This sequence comes from Voacanga thouarsii, assembly GCA_026120185.1. Classification (NCBI taxonomy): domain Eukaryota; kingdom Viridiplantae; phylum Streptophyta; class Magnoliopsida; order Gentianales; family Apocynaceae; genus Voacanga; species Voacanga thouarsii. The sequence continues at coordinate 1,493,699 of JANUWF010001093.1, read as the reverse complement.
CATTCCCTCCCAAATGCTACTAGAAAAATGGTCCTTAGGATCAGTTTGAAACCTGAAAGTTTTGGCCCAATTTCGGACTGCACAAGCTGGAGCAAAACAGGAAAAATTCCTGTACGAAAATCAGCTTTGAGAGCTCCAAACCAAGCTGTTTTCTCCCAGATTTTGTGCAGCACCTTAGCCATGTTTTTCCTCCATAAAGAAGGCTGGAAACCAGCCTTGAATACGCCTGAAATCCCCTTCAAAACTCGCTGCAAAATGGCTTTGAACAGCAGACGAAAATCTGCCAGAAATCATTGTACAGCAAAGTTTCTGTGCAGATTGTTGTCCAGCTTGTTTCCTATCTCTCTTCCAGCCAAAACACCAACCTTAGTCTGTCAAAACCTTCCTTAAACCTCCATCAATAGAGATCCATTGATCCCCTTGAACTTCTGCACGAAATTCCATTAATGGCTGTCCAAAAATCTCACAAACAAATCCCTGCAATTTAGCTTGATTGGTTTCCAAAATTTCAGCCATCTTATTTAGTAACCTTCCATAATATTTTGCTCAATGGACCATACTTCTTCTTCATCATTGTACACACTACTTTCGGCCACCATAAGCCTCCATAAGTCAGAATTAATCCCACGAAATTCTGCTCAAACAATCAGCCCTGGCAGATTTCCAAAAGCTGTCCAACAATCAAGATATTCTTAGAATATTTAGTTTCCAAATTCACTTCCTAAAAATATTCTTCAAAGATTGTAACAACTAACCTTTCCTTTTCCCTTCCACATCAGAGAATCAACCTCCTAAACCCTACAGAAATTCGTCCACCCATATCTCTCACAAAAATTCAGCAGCTGCGCATTACCATCTCTCGATTTTCTTTAACCTTCAAGAACACACACTACACCAAGAACACCTACTACTTCCTTTCACCTAATACCTCTCCAAATCACTTCAAACTACCTCTAAAAATTCCAGATTTCATCTATTCATTGTTGTGAGTCCATCCGTACCATTTTTGACATCAAACTCCACAAATCATCTTGCTACTTCGGATCAAAAACCAGAAATTTCTGTTAAGGTCAAGAACACTTTCAAGGTAAATTTATTCTAACAACTTCATCTTCTCCAATCTTGATCTCTAATGAAAACCTATATGAATAATCACACTAATGACTTCTTCTTCTTCTTCTTCTTCTTCTTCTTCTTCTTCTCTCTCTCTCTCTCTCTCTCTCTCTCTCTCTCTCTCTCTCTCTCTCTCTCTCTCTCTCATGGCCGAAAATTCCCCTCTCTTGGCCAAATGACTTTTTCTCCCATGAACATTCTTTCGCCATCTCCCATGGACAAAGTTAGACATCTAGGAGTTGAGATCTACTCTACACTCCTTCAAAGCATTCATCAACCAAGTAAGTGCCTTCAACCTTTCTTTTAAACTCTAGATTCATGTCTCTAGGATGATGATGACAGTAGGTGGATGGAGATAGGATTTAAGTATATATATATATATATATATATATATATATATTGTTGAGATTGAAGCATGAATGTATGTATGAATATGAAGGAGATGGGATTTATGCATGGATGGATTATCTTGGTCGATTGTATGATGATTTGAGATTTAATACATGTCTCCATGTTATAGGTAGTATTTGTGATGAAGTATGCTAGAGATTATGTCACCTTTGGTGAATAGGATTTATATTCATGTTGGATTATTGAAGCCATGATCTTATTTATAATCGTAGGGGTTAGATCATGTTTTGATAAACTGAGATCTATGCTTGTATGCATGATTTGGATGATTTGATGAATTGAAGGGTTGTATATGTTCATGATTGTGGTTAGCTATAGGAATATGATCATGGTCTAGTTGTCCCTAAGCTAAATTTTATTTCATTAATAAAATATTTAATAATATGATTTTTCTAGTAAAATTTTGAAAACCATGGGAAAATGTGGATTTGGTCTTTTATATAAAATAGTGATATTCTAGTCAACTAAATAATAGTTTTTGCTGGAAAATATATATGTGTATTATTTAAAATGATAAAATCAATTAAAGCCTTTTATGGAAATAATTATAATTAATAAAATATTTATTACTAAAAATTTAATTATTATCTTTTAATCAAAACCCATTAAGGATTTGCTTATTATTTTTCAAGCAAGACTCATTAAATTTATTTTCAACAAATTTTAGCTATCAATTATTTTCTAACAACTAAATTATTAATAAATCATTATTTTACCTAATACTACCATGGACCCTTTTTCAAATAAACCATAATTTATTTTTAGCAAGATTGAAACCTTCAACTTTTTGTACCTATTTCTCAAACTCTAGTTATTTTAATATCAAATTAGATTTATTTTATAAACCCTTTTTTTTATTATTCAGTCTTAAAGCTTGGGACACTAGGGATATGACTGTAGTAAGTTGAGTTAGTTTTATTTGAGAAAGTGAGTCTTTGGCTTGAGTTTGATTGTGGTTTGTATTTACCCTAAGCGGGTTAGGTCAGCTATTTGAGACCTTTGTTGTGAGCAAGGATCAGGTAAGCTCCTGCATAAAACCTGTTTGATGCAAAAATGATTTTTTTTATGGCAAGCCAAATGTAGAGTACATGGACACTCATTTCTGTAAAGTCAATTGAGGATTATTTCCATTCTCATTTCAGACAAATAAATTATTTGCAAATCAAGGGGCGGTTTTACTCAAAACCTAAAACTCTTTCTAAAACCAGTTTTGCCCCAAACTTTGGAAAACCTTAATTTCCATTTTCAAGTGGAACTGTGTTTTGTTCATTTTCTCCCCAAGTGGGATATGTTAAGTTGAGTACTCAATGGGAGTAGGCTGGTAGTACTAGTTTTGAAGAGCAAGAGTGAGTCTTCTGGCAGGAGGCCACCTCTAGAAGATAAGCTCAACTTAGAGAAACGTCAGTACTACTTAGTCAGGCCGGTCCGAGCTAAAAGTTTATTTTGTTTCAGTCAAGTGACTGTGTTTTTGCCGGAATGGACACCCGGAGGTTGTTTGGGTATAGAGAATGAGGAGTATCTTGCCCAGTAGGCCGATCACCTACTTTTGTCAGTCTGCACAAAGTGTTAGGCATTGTGACCGGTTATGGGGCCCAACGTGTGGTAACCCATAATCCTTTCTTTCGAGTGGTTGATCTTATAAATTATGTATGGCTGGAAAAGACAAAACGCCACTCTTGCTTTTGACTAATATTTATTGCTCGCCAATATTTCTCTTATAAAGATTTCACACTTTGCATCCATGAACTGTTTTCACAGAACACACAAAGCACACACGGACTTACTGAGATTTTTGTCTCATCACCTTTTTACCATGATTTCAGGCCGATCCTGCTGTGGGGATGAGTAGCTAGTGTTATCTGCCTTGGAAGAGAATGCGTCTTTTGATTTTATGTATTGCTTTGGGGAGACGAGAGTGGATAATTTTATTTATGGATTTGTTTTCTTTTGGGAATTCGTGGATTTATTCTTGGGTTGTAATAAATCTTAAGTTGAAGTATTATTTTTATTCCGCTATTTTATTTGTGTGATCTCGTTATAAAGACCCCTTATCCTTTGGACGGGGCGACATCCCCGGCCCCGGCGGGCCTAGGTAGCGGGGTGTTACACCTATCTTGCAAATGGTTAAAGTTTGGTTGTCCAAACAATTCTCCATGAAAGACCTTGGAGAAGTAACCTATATTCTTGGAATAAGGATCTATAAAGATAGATCTAAAAGGTTGCTAGGTTTTTTACAGTCTATATACATAGATAAAGGGCTAAAGAGGTTTATCATGGATCAATCCAAAAATGGATTATTACCCATGTCACATAGTGCAAGCCTTTCAAAGTTGTTGTTTCCCAAGGCACAAGTAGAAATGAATCACATGAGTAAGATTCTATATGCTTCGGCAGTTGAATCTATCATGTATGCTATGATATGTACAAGGCCTGATATATCTTATGCTCTCAATTTAACGAGCAGATACTAATTTGACCCTGGTGAAGGTTATTGGGCAGTTGTAAATAACATCCTTAAGTACTTACGAAGGACTAAGGATGTGTTCTTAATATATGGAGAATGTGATTTGAAAATAAATGGGTATACAGATGCCAGTTTTCAATCTGACAAAGATGATTTCAAATCACAATCTAGCTACGTGTTGGCATTGTGCGAAGGGGCAATAAGTTGGAAGAGTTCCAAACAAGAGACTATTACTGACTCTACGATAGAAGCTGAGTACATGGCTGCTTCTGAAGTAGCTAAGGAAATAATGATAAAGAGAGTTCCCATGGATTAGAACATAGATGACCCGCTTATAAAAGCACTATCCCAAAAGAAGCACGATAAGCATGTTGAGTTATTCCGTATTAGATACATGAATAATTGGCTGTTGTGTAAGTGGGAGTTTATTGATGTTATGCCATAGAGGAAATCACTTGTACGTTGTATATGACACATTTTATTTTAATAAAAGGCATCATTTATCTTATAGTTTCTTTTGTTTACTTTTATGTAATATAATTGTTAGATAAAGTCCCTAGTACAACACTGTGTTAAGGAAATCATGATAGAGATCATAATATGAGATTCCTACTACACTGTATAGTGTTAGTACTTAAATAGTCCCTAGTCGTAGTATTAATGAGACAGGACATCATTAATTTATATTTGCTACCAATTGACTGGGAAACCTAATAGGTCACACACAATAGAGGATTATATACTCAAGATGTTATTTGATAATATAGTAGGGTTAATTGCGAGACAGAAAAGTTGTTGTGGCCAAATTAGAATTAGTTATAATTTATGGTCTAAATTGTAATTGTGAGAACTTGATGTTTCCAATTACAATTAGGGAATTCTGTTTGTTTTAGAATCCTAAGATGGAGTAATTTCAGCAGGTTTTTAATTATATGTGTAAGACACACACGAAACCCTAGCTTGAGAGGAATTGACACAAAAAAACAACATCTCCAAAACCTTCTCTTCTCTCTCGTTTTTCTTCAGCAATGAGGGAACGAAAAACCCTAACCCTAGCTACCATTTTAGTTTATGCTATCACATAAACATTTTGGTGCTTGAATGTGATCCTCCATATGAATTTCTATTAGTGATAATCACACACTATGATTATAGTGATTGGATGTTCAACCCTCGTGTTGTTTGATCAAAAGGATTGCTAGATCGCGCCTCGACTTGAAGAAAGGAAAATTTTATTTTTCAGATGCTCAACAAAGAAAGGTAAAGCTGTTACCTATGTTCTCTTTATGTCTTGTTTTCCACACGTACGCAAATCCTGGGATGATATCTCGTTCTTATTTTTCCGCTGTGCTATATATGATATGCATAAGATACCCAACAGATACTATCCCATTTGAGATGTTCTTTCACAAGAAACAAAAGTTAGCTCACTTTAGAGTGTGGGGTTGCCCTGTGATGTGTCCGGATTTGGGTATAAAAATCATACAAAAACTAATCACATTCCCAATCAAGTTAAATTAAAACGTTAACCCCAAATTACACATATGAGCAAGCGTACTCATCATTAACATAGCATAGGGTTCAAACGAGTGTCAATCCTTAAGGAATAAGTATGTATTAATCCCCTTTGTTTCATTGTTTAACCGACTCAATAAAGTGAAAAAGAAATAAAATAAAATAAAATAAAAATATATACATGTCAAGGATGGAGAAGTATGTAACTCAAAGTATTATTTCGACAAACATGATCTTAAAATACCTAATCATTATCATAACTCATTATTCTCTTGGCACCAAGAAGGATTAATATAGGCTCACTTCTTTTCCAATGCATGAAATCGGTACCTTCTAGATAAATTAGCATCACATTCCTGTCTCAACTAATCTGCCCAAAAGATGCATTAAACACAATCCTTGATTAAATTTCCATTCTTGGCAAACTTAAAACATGAAATTAACTAATGAATCTATTTCTGGCAAACATCAATTAACCTTTAATTACCAGTTCTTAGCAATTAACCTCTTTTCCCAGCAAGTTAAGTGGCAACTAATATGAAACTAATGAATTGAAACCACCATCAAACCCTTTTTTCAAACAAGTTAATGGAAAGAAATAACCAATTAATCTCGTAATCAACCCAAGTAATTAAGTATCAAGAAGAACAATCAATTAATCAAAAAGTCAAATAACTCTAAAAACCATGAATATCTAAAATAATGTAAAATTACAATAAAATAATTAATACATCATTGTTTAAGAAAAAGAAAAAAAAGTAAACAAAAGCACTCATATCTTTATTTGAAGACCTTCTTGCACAACCCTCTTTGAATTGAAGAATTCCTCCTTTACTTTGAGTGATTTTCTATGATGATATATGAATTCTCTCTTTTTCTCTTGTGTTTTCCATCTATTTATAGGCTTAGGAAGTGCCTAAACTCATTGGTGTAATGTTCTTGGCCAAGTAGAAGTAGGAAGATACTAAAACACCACAGATTACCAAAAATCGCGTACAAAAATCAAAGCTCTATCTTTTGCTCAGAGTACAGCCGACGCCGGTTGTATTCTGTCTCTTCCATTATTCACTGATTTTTCCTTGATTTCCACACACTGTTGTCCATAATGCAGTCGGCACCGGTTCAATTCTGTTTCGGTCCTGTTTCAATAATTTTTCGTCGCTTCAAAGTTTGTGTCATCAACACATGGCTGGCGCCAGTTCCTCTGTCCTGGCCGGCGCCGCCTTAGTTCTGTTTTGCGATGCTTTTACTTTATTTTACCCCTAAAATCTGAAATAATGAACAAAATACCTTTCCAATGGTGAAATCTCAAATATGAAGGAAAATATGACTAGTTATCGAATAGAATGTATCACAAAAAAACCTCAAATAATTAGAAAAAACATAACTAATTTAGCCCCTACCATATTCCCCACACTTAGCTCTTTGCTTGTCCTCATGCAAAGTATCAAAGATAAGTAGGAAAGCACAAGGTTTCATCAATCACTCAATCAATTTCAAAACAATATCTTCAATGCTTCCTTCATTTAAGAACATAAAACACATGCTACTACATCTTTCAGAAATGTAAGACTTGTGTAAATGAATAATGGCTTAGTAGAACCATCTCAATACTTAACAATATTCTCAAATCATTGGAAAGAATTTAGTTCAAAAAAAATATGCATTCCATAAGCTTACTTTTCATACACTCTCTCCACTAATTTGAGACATATCATGATTCTACTTAGGTCAAGTAGGACTTTTAAGCTTGTAATGTAAGGCTAAAGGCTTGTAATGTAGCTTGTCAAACGAAGGATATGGGAGAATCAAATATCAAAGAAGCTAAGAGTCCACAAGATAAGGATAAAAAAAATGTATTCATAACTTCCAACTCTTCTTGCTCTCCTATTCCCAAAAATAAATCAAAACCCATAACCTTATTTAGCAATTACAGTGTAACTCAAGTACATCTTTGCTTTTTCACTCTTTTTCTTTTCTTTTTCTCATCTTTTCACTTCCTTTATCAACTCTTCTCTATTTTTCATGAGATCAATCAAATTTTCAGCAATGGTTTCAAGAACTTGATATGAACTCGACTTTTACAGCTCAATCACCATTCCTTTTGTGATCTTTCTTATTTTTCTCTCTCAATTTTCCTTTCCTTCTTTCACTCATCTTTTGTTTTTCACTGCTGCTATTCTTTTCTTTCTCAGTTTCTCTCTTTCTTCTCTTTCTTTTAGCAGTTTTCTATTTTTCTTTCTTGTTTTCAATCTCTCTTTTCTCTCTCTTCTCTTTCTTTTAGTAGATTTCTGTTTTTCTTTCTAGCTCAACACAACTATTGATACATGACTGAAAGCAATGAGTCATGATCTTTCTCCCTTTTATTCTCCCTCAACATTCTCATTCATATACTTTCACCCATCAAGAGCACAAAGATTTGAAAAATTATTCAAAATCTCAGAAACAAGTAATGGACAAAGTATGATAACGGGTTTTAAAGAAAGAAATTAACAATTTAGGCTCAAAATAGGCACTAGGGATAATATAAAAATAGGTAGGCTTGAAAAGCTCAAACTATCCAAAGAAGGCCTATTACCATCAACCCTAAGTTAAATTATGACTGTCTTTCTTATTTCGCCTCGAGAGATATTTAAGTAAGTTCTAGAATGTTCCATGAATTTTAGAATAAAAATAGGTTTAAGAACAATGTAAAGTAATTGATCAAGAACTACTTAGTCCAAGTGCGTGCATAAAGTCATGCCTAAGCCATAAATGATATAGAACATATACTTTATAACCCATCATAAAGACATGCATTAAAAATACCGCTTGAAATCTGAAAGAAAATCAGAAAAAAATTTTAAAACTTTTGCTCACAAGAAGGATAAATTATATGCATAGAAGAATTTTCAATCAAATCACTCCCCCACACTTAAGCTGGACATTGTCCTCAATGGCCAAATAAATCAAACAAGGAATAAACAATGCCAAGGGACCAAAAATATAAAGGAGAAGAGATAAGAAAGACAATACTTTCATATATTGTGCAATGTGCTGTTCAAGAGCTGAATTATTGAAGAACAAGGCATTGGCAAAGTACCTAAAAAAGGAAAATATGAAGAGCACACCAAAGCATAAAAACTAGAAAGGAAAATAAATAAATAAAAAGAAAGAAAAGAGTACAAATGAAGAAGAGTAAGAAGAGAAACCGAGAAATTTTATATCGCAGTGTCCAATAGAAATTCCACTTGATCCGTGTGGCGGAGAACATTACCGACATAGCGTTTCACGCGATTGCCATTGACTTTGAAAGTACACCTCGTGTGGTGAGTGATTTTGAGTGTTCCAAAGGGAAATATTTCAACTTACTGTGTAGGGGCCTGATGCGTATGGATTTAGGTATAAAAAATCATATAAAAATAAGCATATTTCCAATCAAGTTTACATTAAAATGTTAAATCCAAATTACACAAATATGCAAGTATAGTCATCATTAACATATCATAGGGTTCAAATGAGTGTAAATCCTCTAGGAACAAGTATGCATTAATCACTGTTCTTTCATTGTTTAACCGACTCGATAAAGTGAAAAAGAAATAAAAAGGAAAATAAAATAAAATAATATGTACATATCAAGGATGTAGAATTATGTAACTTAAACCATTGTTTTGACAAACATGATCCTGAAGTACTTAATCATTATTATAACTAATTATTCCCTTGGCTTCATGAAGGATAATATATATTCACTTCTTTGTCTAATCCATGAATCCCTATCTTCTAGACAAATTAATATCACATATCCTGTCTCAACTAATTTACCTAAAAGACGCATTAACCATAATCCTTTGATTAAATTTTCATTCCTGGCAAATTTACACATGAAATTAACCAATGAATCCATATCCTAGTAAACATCAATTAACCGTGAACTACTTTGTCCTTACTCTTAACCCCTTTGTCTAAGCTAGTTAAAAGCCAACAAATGCAAAACTAATGAATTGAAACTACCATCAACCCCTTGGTCCAAGCAAGTTAATGGAAAGAACCAACCAATTAATCTTGGAATAAGCACAAGTAATCAAATACCAAGAATAATAATCAATTAATCAAAATATTAAATAACTCTAAATATCATAAATATCTAAAACAATGTCAAATTACAATAAAACAATTAATACATCATTGTTCAAGAAAAAGAAAACAAAGGAAAGAAATAGATACTCATAGACAAGCCTTCTTCTTCTTCATTCAAAGACTTTCTTGTACAATCCTCCTTGAACTATTTATCTCTAGAAAATATTGGTGATACACTCTAAAATATATCTAAGTCCCTACATTGTGCACCTCCATTTCCTAGGATAAATTGGCTTTTATTTATAGGCTCACAAAGTTCTTAAATGAATTATAAATAAAGAAGAAGTAATTACCTAAAAATATCCAAAACAAAAAAGGAATAGAAATTGCTAAAATAAAAACCTAAGAAAACTAAACGAATTCCACCGCCGTTGACTTTGTGAAATTGAATTGAGAATTGGACTTGAATTTCATTTTGGCTTTTGGCTACTTGTGCTGAAAGTTGTAATTGATGTTGAATTGAGATTGCTGAAATCTGGCTTCAATTTACGTTTGAATTGGAATTTTGATTTGCTGAAATTGGCTTCAAATTAAGCCAATTCAAATCTGCTGAAGCCACCGAAAATCCTACTGAGCCGTTCTTTGTTATGTCGGCTAAATTGAGCCGAAATCCTTTTCTTTGTTACATTGGCTCAATTGAGCCGCCAAAGCTATTTCTTTCTTTTGTTGTTGCATTGCTCGGTTTCAATTGATTTCCTTTTGTCCTTTTTCTAGCCACTTTTGTTGACCTTTCTTCACTTGCCTTGGCCCTACCGAAATCCATTTCTTTCTTTGTTGCAATTGTTTTCTTTTGCTGTCAGTTTTCCAAGCCATGAACCAAGCCACTGAATTTCATTAATTCCTCTATTGCTTTTTGTTGTTTGTTGACCGAAATTCATTTTTCTCTTTTGCTGATTGCTGGCCGAGTTTCCTTGGCTGACCGAATCTCTTACTTTGTTGCTTTGCTTGCTGTTGCTCTTTCTTGCCATCGGCTCAATTGAGCCATGAAGCCATTTTATTTTCTTTTTCTCAATTGCAATTCATTCCTTCAATTGCTTTTGCACTTCTCTATTTTTCCAGTGGAAGATCGGCGCCGACTCCTCTTCTTGGGCTAGTGTTGGTCTTGTTTTGGAAAATCATACAATTAGCTCTAAATTTTTCTTCTTTTTGTATAAAATTACATAAAAGTATTTTTATAAGGGAAATATCAAATAGGAAGGAATATGACTAGTTGTTTCACAAAATGTATCAAAAAATAGTCTCAAATAACTAAGAAATATATGACTAATTTATACCCTATCATATTCCCCCACACTTGAATCTTTACTTGTCCTCAAGTATACACTTAGACTAAGCACTTAAAATTATTTATTTATTTTCATATTCATCCATAACAAAGCCATAATTTCTTTCCGACCTTAGATACAAAATTGTCATTCATTCACCCTTTAAAAACCTTTGTAAACTCATCAATTAAATCAAATAATCCCAAGGCCATCAAAGTTAAGTTAAACAAGCTTATATCTAGTACATGAAAATTATTCCACTCCTCAAGCCAAAACATAGATAACATAAATCATACAAGTGAAGTCATTTAACCAATTCAAGCATTATAAGCTCAAATTTGCCAACTCGAGTTAGTGAAATAAGGAAAACACTCCACTCTTATTTTGTTCTATGACTTTGGGAATTGATAGCCTCAAGTGCATGGATTTCTCTTCACACACTGTATTGGCCCCCTTTACAGTCATCACTCATCATTTTTTTTTTCTAATAATTTTTCAATATTTTTTTCCTTTTCTTGCCTTTTTACCTTCGGGATAGCCTCAAGAGAGTGCACCAAATACACTTGCTACTTCTCCCCATATTGACCCCCTTTTAAGCAAATGGTCGTCAAAAATAAAAAACAATAAGAGCAATTCTTTTTCAACTCAATTTTTTCATCTCATATTTTTTTGTTTTAACTAAAATGTTTTCTCAAATTTTTTTTCTCGCATTCCTTATTCAAAACTTAAATTTAAGCAAATTCTAAATCCATAATACAAGAAATAATCAACAACTCTTCTCATATTTTATCATATCATCCATATTCAAACTCAAAGAATAAAATAAAACTCAAATACCAAATATAACCAAGGTTAACTTAAATTCTCAAGACTTAGCAAAATCTAACTTAATACACAAGTTTACCTTTTTAATAAAATCCTACCATACTAAATGACAAATCCATATCCAAAGTTAAAAAAAAAAAAAAAATTCATATCTTCATTATAAAAAAATAAAATCCATTTTTTTTAATAAAAAAAATTTCAGCAATTCAAACATATATCATTGAGAATCTCTCAAACATATATAATTGAAAATCCATTTAATAATAAAAAAGATGCACTTGAGAAAATGTTAAATCTCTTCCCCACACTTAAATTGGACATTGTCCTCAATGGCCTAAAATAGCACACTAAAGCATAACCAAAGGACCAAGAATGTAAAGAGGGGAAAGAAAATAATACTCCCCAAGGCAGATTAGCTCCATGAAAAGTCCCAAATTTCAAATTCCAACGTAACTCAACAACAAGAAAAATCAAGATAGTTGATAAAAACTTGGACCAAGAATATCACCAAAACCACTCCCCTACACTTAAACTGGACTATGTCCTCATAGGCAAAAAATAAACACAATAAAGCATCTCCAATGGGACCAAAATGGAAAAGGGGAAGATAGTTTAAGCAATACTCCCCAAGTGTAGATTAGCTCCAAGATATGAGAAGTTCATTCTTCAAGAAGTTGGAAGAATTATTCCAGTGAAATTCAACCTACAAATAGAAAGATGAATACACAAGTAAAACCATAAAGAGTAATTGAAAAAAATAAAAATCAAGGGAGATAAAATAATCCGTCTCTAATATCGTGTTAGCTAAAGTCCAAACTTGAAAATAAAAAGAGTTAGTATTGACTCAAAATTATATATGTAAAAATTAACAAATTAAAAATACTAAGATTTCACATTTTCCATATTAACATTAGGTTAGTAAAAGTAAATAAATAAATATACAATATATACAAACATATAAAGATAAATTAGTTCTTATAAACATGTATCTACCTATTTCTATATGTACAACATATAGTGAAAATAAAAGACAAATATACAATCAACAAAATAGGGTACCTTTTTGCAAAAAGAACAATTGTACAAATTTACATATTTACATGGTTAAATCAATAAAATCCAAGCTTTCATGCTATTGTTTCCCAGCAACGGCGCCAAAAACTGGATGTTTTTGGCACGAGGAAAGAATTATTAAACCAATAAACACAGATTTATCCCCGGTAACTGCACCAAAAACTTGATGCGTATAGATTTGGGTATAAAAAATCATATAAAAATAAGCATATTCCAAATCAAGTTTACATTAAAACGTTAAACTCAAATTACACATATGAGCAAGCGTACTCATCATTAACATAGTATAGGGTTCAAACGAGTGTCGATCCTCTAGGAACAAGTATGTATTAATCACTTTTCTTTCATTGTTTAACTGACTCGAAAAAATGAAAAAAAAATAAAAAGGAAAATAACAGAAAATAATATGTACATATCAAGGATGTAGAATTAATTAACTTAAACCATTGTTTTGACAAACATGATCCTAAAGTACTTAATCATTATCACAACTAATTATTCCCTTGGCATCATGAAGGATAACATAGATTCACTTCTTTGTCCAATCCATGAATCCTTATCTTCTAGACAAATTAATATCACATATCCGGTCTCAACTAATTCACCTAAAAGACGCATTAACCACAATCCTTTGATTAAATTTCCATTCTTGGCAAATTTATACATGAAATTAACCAATGAATCCAAATCCTAGTAGACATCAATTAACTGTGAACTACTTTGTCCTTACTCATAACCCCTTTGTCCAAGTAAGTTAAAAGCCAATAAATGTGAAAACTAATAAATTGAAACTACCATCAATCCCTTTGTCCAAGCAAGTTAATGGAAAGAACTAACCAATTAATCTTGGAATAAGCACAAGCAATCAAATACCAAGAATAACAATCAATTAATCAAAAGATTAAATAACTCTAAATATCATAAATATCTAAACAATGTCAAATTACAATAAAACAATTAATACATCATTGTTCAAGAAAAAGAAAACAAAGGAAAGAAATAGATACTCATAGACAAGCCTTCTTCTTCTTCCTTCGAAGACCTTCTTGTACAATCCTTCTTGAACTATTTATCTCGAGAAAATATTGGTGATGCAATCTAAAATATATCTGTCCCTACATTGCGCACCTCCCTTTCCTAGGATAAATTGGCCTTTATTTATAGGCTCTCAAAGTCCTTAAAAGAATCATAAATAAAGAAGTAATTACCTAAAAATATCCAAAACAAAAAAGGAATAGAAATTGCTAAAATAAAAACCTAAGAAAACTAAACGAATTCCACCGCCGTTGACTTTGTGAAATTGAATTGAGAATTGGACTTGAATTTGATTTCGACTTTTATCTTCTTGTGCTGAAAGTTGCAACTGATGTTGAACTGAGATTGCCGAAATCTGGCTTCAATTTATGTTTGAATTGGAATTTCAATTTGCTGAAATTGGCTTCAAATCATGCCAATTCAAATATGCTGAAGCCACCGAAAATCCTGCTGAGCCATTCTTTGTTATGTCGGCTAAATTGAGCTGAAATCCTTTTCTTTGTTACATTGGCTCAATTGAGCCGTTGAAGCTATTTCTTTCTTCTGTTGCTACATTGCTCGGTTTCAATTGATTTCCTTTTGTCTTTTTTCTAGCCACTTTTGTTGATCTTTCTTCACTTGCTTTGGCCCCACCAAAATCCACTTCTTTCTTTGTTGCAATTGTTTTCTTTTGCTGTCGACTCTCGAAGCCATGAACTAAGCCACCGAATTTCACTAATTCCTCTATTGCTTCTTGTTGTTTGTTGACCGAAATTCATTTTTCTCTTTTGCTGATTGCTGACCGAGTTTCCTTGGCTGACCGAATCTCTTACTTTGTTGCTTTGTTTGCTGTTGCTCTTTCTTGCCATCGGCTCAATTGAGCCATGAAGCCATTTTATTTTCTTTTTCTCAATTGCAATTCAGTTCCTTCAATTACTTCTGCACTTCTCTATTTTTCTAGTGGAAGACCAGCGTCAGCTTCTCTTCCTGGGCTGGTACTGGTCTTGTTCTGGAAAATCATACAATTAGCTCTAATTTTTTCTTATTTTTATGTAAAATTACATAAAATTATTTTTATAAGGGAAATATCAAATATGAAGGAATATGACTAGTTATTTCACAAAATGTATTAGAAAATGGCCTCAAATAACTAAGAAATATATGACTAATTTAGACCCTATCAGGGCCGGACCATCGTAATTTTAACTTACCGGGAAAGAGGCGTAAGCAAGAATTGAATAACAACAGTTGATCCCCTTTCTCAAATTCGTGCTGTCGAGTAATATGCTTATCGTGCCATTGTTTGACTTTCTCTTTATACTGCATTGTGGTATCATAAGAATCCTTGCACAACTCCTCTAAGGATGTAAGTTGGAGTAATATAGACTGCCTTGCTGTCTCAAGATCAAGATGAACAAGCTCTCTTGCCCAATAAGCCTTATGTTCAATCTCAACAAGTAGATGACATGATTTTCTATAAACTAACCAAAAGGGAGTTATGTCGATTAGGGTCTTAAAAGCTGACCAATAGGCCCAAAGAGTGTAATCCAATTTTAGACTCCAATCCTTCCTAGTATGGTTAACAATATTTTCCAAGATTCATTTAAGTTCCCTATTAACCACTTCAACATGTCCACTTATTTGGGGATGATATGGGGTAGCAAGTCTATGGTTCACACCTAGATGTTTGAGAACCTTTTCCTTTTGTGCATTGCAAAAATGAGTTCCTCTATTACTAATGAGCACCTTAGGGATACCAAAGTGGGTGAAAAGTTGTTTCAGAAATTTGACCACAACCCTTGCATCATTAGTTGGTAACTCTTGGGCTTCCACCCACTTAGAAACGTAGTCTACTGCTACCAAAATATATTTATTTCCCATAGAACTAGGAAACGGGCCCATAAAGTCTATCCCCCAACAACTAAATACTTCGCAAGGTTGAAAAATTTGTAACGGCATCTCACTAGACTTAGAAATGTTACCTGTCCGTTGGCACCTATCACAACTTTAAACAAACCTACGAGCATCTTTAAACAATGTGGGCCAATAGAATCCGGACTCCAGTACCTTTTGTGCAGTGTTGTTGGCTTTGTAATAGCCTCCAGCAAGTCCTTCATGACAATGTCTAAGAATATCCTCTTCTTCCCTAGAGTCCTTGTATCTATGAATGATTTGGTCCGCACAACACTTAAACAAATATGGGTCTTCCCAAAAGTAATGTTGTACTTCAGAGAGGAATTTCTTCTTTTGTTGTATCGTGAGATCTTTTGGAGTAATTCCTACAACCAAGTAATTAGCAAAGTCGGCGAACCATGGGGTGTTTGGAATCTCACCTTCTATGAGCAAGAGTTGCTCATCCGGAAAGGCGTCATCGATGTCCTTTTCTATCAAGGATTCCAAATTCAGATTATCCAATCTTGATAAGTGATCCACAGCCAAGTTTTCCGCACCATTTTTGTCCCTAATCTCCAAATCAAATTCTTGCAATAACAGAACCCATATTATCAATCTTGGTTTGGAATCATGTTTGGTTAGTAGGTACTTTAGGGCCGAATGGTCCGTATAAACAATGACTTTGGATAGAAGAAGATAAGAACAGAATTTATCAAAGGCAAACACTATGGCAAGCAATTCTTTCTCCGTTGTTGTGTAGTTTTTCTGTGCATCCGTTAATGTCTTGCTCGCATAGTATATAGGTTGAAAGTGCTTATTCCACCTTTGTCCCAGTACTGCACCAACTGCAAAGTTGCTTGCATCACACATTAGTTCAAAGGGAAGAGACCAATCGGGTGCAGTTAAAATGGGTAAATTAATCAACTTCGCTTTAAGTATGGTAAAAGCGTTGAGACATTAGTCATCAAAATTAAACACAGCATCCTTTTCAAGTATAGTGGTAAGAGGTTTTGAAATTTTTGAGAAGTCTAAGATAAACCTCCTGTAGAAACCTGCATGACCAAGAAAGCTCCTTATAGCTTTTACCAAAGTAGGTGGAGGCAGTTTCTCAATTACTTCAATTTTGGCTCTATCGACTTCTATACCTTTTCTTGAAATTTTATACCCCAACACAATACCTTCTTGCACCATAAAGTGGCATTTTTCCTAATTAATCATGAGGTTAGTCTCTTCACATCTTGTGAGTATCTTTTTCAAGATTAGATAAGCACAAGTCAAATGAATCACCAAAGACTAAAAAATCATCCATAAATACCTCCATGATGTCCTCCATGAGTCCTTCAAATACAGCTATCATACTCCTTTGGAATGTTTCGGGACTATTGCAAAGACCAAAAGGCATCCGACAATATGTAAATGTACCATATGGACACGTAAAAGTGCTTTTTTCTTGGTCTTCTAGAGCTATGGGGATTTGTAGGCAGCTAGAAAATCCATCCAAGAAACAATAATACTCATGTCTGGCTAACCTTTCCAACATTTGGTCAATGAAAGGGAAAGGAAAGTGATATTTCCTAGTGGCTTTGTTTAGCATTCTATAATCTATGCAAAACCTCCAACCCATGACCAATCTCATAGGGACTAACTCATTTTTATCATTGGGACTCATCGTCATTCCTCCCTTCTTTGGTACCACTTGAGTAGGACTCACCCAAACACTATCTGAAATAGGATAAATAATGCTTGAATCTAAGAGCTTAACCACCTCACATTTTACCACTTCACTCATATGCGGGTTTAACCTACGTTAGGGTTGCACTACAGGTTTTGCACCTTCTTCCATCAAGATCTTGTGAGTGCAAAAGGATAGACTAATACCCTTAATATCAATTATCTTCCAAGCTATAACTCCCTTATATTTTCCCAACATACTTACCAATTTGGTCTTTTTTTCTATATTGAGGTCTTTAGCAATGATCACAGGTAATTTACGTCCTATAGATAAGAACACATATTCCAAGTGCTCGGGCAGGTCTTTTAAGTCTAATTCGGGAGGATCTTTTATGGATGATTTCATTCTCCCTAAACTGCTTTTCTCATTTTCCAACTTCTTCATCCCATCCTCATTATTAAAGTCCTCCAAATACGCCATTGATGTTTCCATAAACTTTTTCTCAATGGATTCCTGCATCAACTCAACAATAGGTTCATCAAGAATATCAATTTTTAAACAAGAATTATCAGAAGATACCGGGTGTTGCATGCTCTTGTGGATTTGAATGACTACTTTCTCACCCCCAACCCTAAGTGTCAACCTCCCCCAATGAATATCAATTAACACTTTTGCTGTAGCTAGGAAAGGCCTACCTAGGATTAAAGGGACTTTGGAATCTTCATCCATGTCAAGAATAACAAAATCCACTAGAAATATGAATTTATCAACTTTTACCAACACATCTTCTATTATTCCCTTAGGATATTTGATAGATCTATCCGCGAGTTGAATACTCATCCTAGTGGGTTGTGGTTCTCTTAGGCCTAGCTTTTTAAATATTTTATACGGCAATAAATTAATGCTAGCACCTAGGTTAGCTAATGCATTACAGAATTTAAGAGTGCCAATTAAACATGGGATAGAGAAACTCCCTGGATCATTTTCTTCATGTGACAAATTATGTTTGTCCTGTAATATGGCTGAGCATTCTTCATTGAGGACTAATGTGGACAACTCTTCCAATCGCTTTTTGTTGACGAGCATGCTTTTAAGAAACATAGAATATTTGGGCAAGTGAATTAAAGCTTCACTGAGTGGGATATTTATGTGTAGTTGTTTAAATACCCCGAGGAATTTGTCAAATTGGGCATCTTTTCGGGCTTTATGCAGACGAGTAGGATACGGTATTTTAGGCTGTAAAATAGGATTTTCAGGAGATGGATAGAGGATAACCGGTACCGGTTCCAGTGCTTCAGCCGGCACCGATTCAATTCTGTGTTGCTTGGTCTGGGGTTTATCGGATAACCGGTGCCAATTCTCTTCCTCCAACTGGCACCGGTTGCAATCTGTAACGTTTGGCAATTCTTTTCCACTCCGCAATATGACAACAGCTGTTTCCTCAATGGCTATTGGTGTTAGTTTGTGAAATTTTATCACCATGTCTGTCAGAAATCAGATTTGTTGTTCCATATTGCAGATCATCACTTCAAACTTCTCAGATGCGAAATCTATTTCTTGGAAATGCCGTGTGACATGAAAAGCAAATTTTCCAATTACAGTTTCAAGCCCTGCTGAGTCTGGTGTTGTGAGTGTTATCTCTAAAGCATAATGGGGGTACTACCCCTCATTAAACTTCCTCTGATTCCAATTCACCATTTCTCCTGAACATAGAAGTGAGTTAGATACGGAATTCATGATTACAACAAAATTAAAAGATTACAAAGTTAGTTAATAGAATATAGTCAAAGTTAGTAGGTTAGATTACAATGGTATACACAAATACATAGAATACAAAAGATAGTACATTTTTACGAAAAGAACAATTGTAAATATTTACATATTTACGCATTTACATATTTATATGATTAAATCAACAAAATCCAAACTTTCAAGATATTGTTCCCTGGCAACGGTGCCAAACACTTGATGTGTTCAGATTTGGGTATAAAAATCATACACAAACTAAGCACATTCCCAATCAAGTTAAATTAAAACGTTAACCCTAAATTACACATATGAGCAAGCGTACTCATCATTAACATAGCATAGGGTTCAAACGAGTGTCGATCCTCAAGGAACAAGTATGCATTAATCCCATTCCTTTCATTCTTTAACCAACTCAATAAAGTGAAAAAGAAATAAAAGAAATGAAAAGAAAAGAAAATAAAAATAAAAATATGTACATGTCAAGGATGGAGAAGTATGTAACTCAAAGTATTATGTCGACAAACATGATCTTAAAATACCTAATCATTATCATAACTCATTATTCTCTTGGCACCAAGAAGGATTAATATAGGCTCACTTCTTTTCCAATCCATGAAATCAGTACCTTCTAGATAAATTAGCATCACATTCCTGTCTCTCAACTAATCCGCCCAAAAGATGCATTAAACACAACCCTTGATTAAATTTCCATTCCTGGCAAACTTAAAACATGAAATTAACTAATGAATCCATTCCTGGCAAACATCGATTAACCTTTAATTACCAGTTCTTAGCAATTAACCTCTTTTCCTAGCAAGTTAAGTGGCAACCAATATGAAACTAATGAATTGAAACCACCATCAAACCCTTTTTCAAACAATTTAATGGAAAGAAATAACCAATTAATCTCGTAGTCAACCCAAGTAATTAAATATCAACAAGAAAAATCAATTAATCAAAAGGTTAAATAACTCTAAAAACCATGAATATCTAAAACAATGTTCAATTACGATAAAACAATTAATACATCATTGTTCAAGAAAAAGAAAACAAAGTAAAAGAAAGCACTAATAGACAAGCCTCCTCCTTCTTCATTTGAAGACCTTCTTGAACAACCCTCATTGAATTGAAGAATTCCTCCTTTGCTTTGAGTGATTTTGTATGATGATCTATGAATTGTCTCTTTATCTCTTGTGTTTTCCATCTATTTATAGGCTTAGGAAGTGCCTAAACTCATTGGTGTAATATTCTTGGCAGAGTAGAAGCAGGCAGATACTAAAACTCCACAAATTACCAAAAACCACGCACAAAAATCAATGCTCCATCTTTTCCTCAGAGCACAGCCGGTGCCGCCTTGGCTACTGGAGCCAGCGCCGGTTGTGTTCTGGCTCTTCTGTTGTTGGCCAATTTTTCCTTGATTTCCATGCACTATTGTCCAGAATGCAGCCGGCGCCGCCTTGGCTATTGGAGCCGGCGCTGGTTCGGTTTTGTTCCGATCCTATTTCAACAATTTTTCGTCGCTTCGAAGTTCATGTCATAAGCATATGGCCAGCGTCGGTTCCTCTATCCTGGTCAACACCGCCTTAGTTCTGTTTTGCGACGTTTTTACTTTGTTTTACCCCTAAAATCTGAAATAATGAATAAAATACCTTTCCAAGGATAAAATCTCAAATATGAAGGAATATAACTAGTTATTGAACAGAATGTATCACAAAATAAATAACTAGAAAAAACATGACTAATTTAGCCCCTATCACCCTGCCTTTGTCGAAAGGCCACAATCAAATAAACTTGACAATAAGTCTGACAAGTATTTGATTATGGGTTATCCAAAAGAATCTTTTGGATATTACTTCTATCTCCCTTCTGAAAACAAAGTGTTTGTTTCGAAACATGCTATCTTTTTAGAGAAAAAGTACATGCTTAAAGGTGACAGTGAGAGTAAGATAAAACTTACTGAAGTTCAAGAATAACAAACAATCAAAGATCAACCATTTGATCCCACATCTAAAGAGAGAATAGATTAACCTTCAACTGCATAAGAACCTTGTAGGTCGAGTATGATGTGTATGGCACCTGAGAGATATAGATTTCTCATTAGTGACCACAACGACATATTACTCACAGATATTGATGAGCCTACTACTTGCAAGAAAGTTTTGAATAGTTCAGAGTTTGGCAAATGGCTTGAAGCCACGAAATCAGAGATGGATTTCATATATGACAACCAAGTATGGATTCTTGTTGATCTACCCCAAAGGAATTAAACCTATTAGATGCAATTGGGTTTTTAAGAAGAAAATCGACAGGGATGGTAACCTAGTTACCTATAAAGCATGATTGATGGCTAAGGGTTATCGTTAACAGCATGGTATTAACTATGACGAAGCCTTCTTGCCAATTGCTATGATGAAATCCATCAGGATACTCTAAGCCATTGCAGTTCAGTATAATTATGAAATCTAACAAATGGATATGAAAATAAGTTTTCTAAATGGAAAACTGACTGAGGAAGTGTATATGACACAACTTCAGGGTTTTAAGTCTAATGATAGCACAAAAGTGTGCAAGCTGCAAAGGTCCATTTATGGACTTAAGCAAGCTTCTAGGAACTGAAACATCCATTTTGATGAAATAATTAAAGAGTTTAATTTCATTGAAAATATGGATGAACCTTGTGTATACAAGATGGTTAGTGGGAGTGCAGTAGCTTTCTTATTACTTTATGTAGATGGCATATTATTAATAGGAAATGATGTACTGGTCCTTCAGTCAGTATTGGTTGTCCAAGAAATTCTCCATGAAAAATCTTGGAGATGCAACCTATATTCTTGGAATTAGTGTAACACCCCACCTACTTATGTAACCCAAAATAGGTCGGGGATGTCGCCCCGTCCAAAGGATAAGGGGTCTTTATAAGTAGGACACACAATAAAAATATGAAAATACCTTAAAATTTAAAACTTATTACAACCCAAAAATTCAATAATAAATCCGAAATAAAAATTGTTCACTCTCAACTCCCAAAGCATTACACAAATTAAATATAAGAATATCTTCCAAGGCAGGCAACAACTAGCTACTCATCCCCACAGCAGAATCGACCTGAAATCATGGTAAAAGGGGGGGGAATTTTGACTAAAAAAAAACTTCAATACTTATACAAAAGTTTTCACATAAAATTAATATTCAAAGTAAATATCCAACAAATGGATAAGGAAATTCTATAACAAAAGCTTCAAGCTACTAATCTTCTAACCTGATCAAGACTTGAGGCACCCTGAAAATATGAGTTCAAAATAGTGTGAGATTGGTTATCTCAGTAAGCCTCGTGTCTGAGTTGGGCTAAAAAGACAAAACACTTTTCATGATACATGCATTAACAGTATATCAAAGCTTTATCATGCCTTCTTTACAAATTTAACTCTCACTTCTTGAAAGATAGTAGTGAGAAGTCATGAAGTAAAATGCTCTTAAAATATTCTGTTTGGAAAGATATGAATAATTAAAAGATATCAAGCTTCAAATAAAATTCCAAAGACACTTTAGAATAGTTCCACGAAAATAGCTCATCAATTAAAGCAACCAAGTTAATATGACAGGGCACAGCGGTGGCTCTTATACCAGGTGAAGCACATGACCCCCATCAGGTGGTGAAAGGGCACAGAGGTGGCTCTCACTTCTATGAAGTACTTGACCCCCAACACCTAGTAGGTGTACATCCTACCGAGTGAGATTCTCCTCCCTCTCTCACTTAATCCAATCTGGTTGTCCCACTTCCGACTATCGGTTCTACTAGAACCCCGTCACTAGTTGAGGACGGCTTAACCTTCTATACTGACGCCCTGATCGAAAAGAGTAAACCTCTCGGAGGTAGCCACCTGCTGAGAGATATCCCTAGACCAACCAAAGGCTAGTATAAAGGTCTAGCCCCCATTGAGAATTCAACGTTATTCAATTTTCACAATTCATAAGGCTCCAAAGTGGAACCTACAAAATTAGCTCAATACAATTCCAAACAACATGTTTCAACTCGTACAAAAATTTTAGAAGGCATGGTTTTAAGTCAATAATTTATTCCACAAATTCATAGTGGAGGAGCCACACGTTCAAATAAGTCATGTTGTGATTTTCAAAAAGTATATACATGATTGAGAATCCATCTATTGCATATTCAAAACAAATCAAAATGTTTGATGCTTGGCTCCTAAGTCGTGCTTGACACATTTTAAAAATTTATAACTCTAGAAGTTTCTAAAATTGGAAGTTTTCAAAATATAGAAAGTTTCCAAAATAAGAAGGTTCCAAATATAGAAGTTTTCAAAAATTAGCTATCGTGCTAATATTTCGTATTTGCAAGAGATACTCACCAACCTTTCTTTCAAACCAAGATAATAAAATAAAATCAATTTGATGAATGTAAGGGAACTTACTTTATCCTTAAGCTTAGGGTATGAACTCTAGTAAGTTGGTCCTTACCCTTGACAATCTTCCAAATCTAGCAAAGAGTTCATATAAATTAATCACAGCACTTCCTAGATCATCCAAAAAAAAAAAAAAAAAAAATCAACTCCAAATCTACCCTTCCTAGGGTTTTCGATTTACTAGAAAGAATTATGGAATTAATCATTTTATTGAAGAAATAAAATAAGCTTAGGGACAACTAAGTCATAATCATATTTCTATTACTAACCACTATCATGAACATATACTCCACACCAATTCATCAAATCATCCAAATCATGAATAAAACATAGATCCAAATCTACCAAGACATTATCCACACTCTACTATCATAAATAATCATGGCTTTAGCAATCATACATGAATATAAATCCTATTCACCAAAGGTGACATAATCTCTAACGTGCTTGAACACAAATACCACTCACGACATAGAGACATGCATTAAACCCTAAAACACCATACAATCAACCAAGACAATCAACTCATGCATCAATCCCATCTCCATCATATACTCACATTTATTCATGCTTCAATCTCAACTCATCACAACAGTACATGCTCAACCCTAATCATAATTCATCTCTCCCCAATATCACCCTAGAGACATGAATCTAAAATTTAAAAAGAGGGTTGAAGAGGCTTACTTGATTGATGAGTACCTTGAAGTGGTTTCGAATGGATCTTACTCTTAGGAGACTAGACCCGTCCAAGAGAGATGAAGAAAACATGGCTATGGTTGAAGTCACCATTCGGCCAAAAGAGAGAGAGAGGGGGGGGGGATAGAAAAACAGAGTCCATTAGTTTGTTTTTATACATATATATTCATTAGGAATTGAAGATGAGAGAAGATGGGGTGATTGATCATGCTTACCTTGTTCTTAAGCCTTCACAAAAATACTGGTTTTTCGATCCAAAAGAGAGATTTTGATTTTGGGGTTTGATGTTAAAAATTGCAGAAGTAGATTCAAGGGGTTGAGTAGATGCAATCTGGAGTTTTTGGAGAAGATTGGAGTGGTCTTAGGCGTGAGGAGGGTTAGTAGGTGTTCTTGGTTTGGAGAGAATAGAGAGAATAGGGAGATTAGGGAGAGGGCTGGCCGAATTCTGTTTAGGAGGGAGTGGCCAACTGATTTGGAGGGTTTAGGAAGTTGAATTTTCTGATTTGAAAGGAAAAAGGAAAGCTGGTTGTTTGAAATCCTAAAAGAATATTTTTGGGAATCAATTTTGGAAACAAAATATGTTGAGAAGATCTTGGTCAATGGAGAGCTTTTGGAAGCTCTAATGGCCGGCTGGTTGTTCAGAGTTTTTACTGGATGAAAGCTGTTTGAAGAAGCTTAATGGTGGCCGAAAATATGGAGTACAATAGTGAAGAGATTTGTGGTTATTTGAGGGATGATTTTTGGTACTTTACTAAACATGTTTGCTGAAATTTTGGTCTTCAATCAAAGGCTTGATTAGAGTAATTGATGAAGATATTTTAGGGCAGCCATTGACTAGTTTTTTCGAGCAAAAGGTTGGGGAAGATGATGGAGCTTAGTTCATGGATGTTCAAGGGAAGTTTGTATAGAAAAATGATGAAGATTTTGGACAAGGATGAAGAAGGAACAAGCTGGAATTTCTGTTCAGTGATTTTCGCAAGTTTGAAGGAAAATTCTGGGCAGATTTTTTTGCCATTGTTCAGTCAATTTGCAGAGGATTTGAAGGGGTATTCAAAGGTCTTTCAAAGCTGGTTTCCAGCCTTCTTTATGGAGGAAAAATGTGGCTAAGATGCTGGGTGAAAACTGGAAGAAAACAGCTTGGTTTAAGCTCACCAAAGCTGCAAATTTAACCAGAAAATTTTCTGGTTTGCACAGCATTTGTGTAGTCTGATTTTGGCCATAAAATTTTAGACGTCAAGCTGGTCAAGAGGACTATTTTCTGGCAGCATTTGGGAGGGAATGATGGCTGAAAATTTTGACACCTTGAATGGACAAGAAGCTGGAAAAATTCCAGATTACTTCATGAAGGAAAATGAACATAGCTAAAGTGGAGTTTTGAAGGTTCAACCATGGAGTTTAATCTCTTGGGAACCTTTCTCAACTCCTACCCATTTTCGGCCCTCAAGATGTCTTACCCTTAGAAATTTTGAACCTTTAAAGCCACAGCACTCTACTAAAACTTTTTGGAATAAAATTGGCTTGAATAAATTGAACAACTTAAGGAATTGAGAAGTAAGCAAAACTAAGGATCAAGAAGGGTATGAATTCCCTTAAAATTTTTTGTAGGGCACAAGAGTAGGATTGGGATACTCCTACTATGTATCCCCTAGGACAACACCTCTACTCTTCTTTAAGGCACACAAGGCCGAAAATACAACCTTAACAAGCAAAAATTAAGAATTAATCATGCTAAAACTCCAATGATGGAATTTGAACTCAAGACCTCAAGAATTAATTCCAAAGCTCTAACCACTAAATCACATCAACTCTTGTTCTTATTTCTTCTTCCAAATATTTTTCCTATTTAATCCTCAAGCTATCTCCCTATTTTCACCTCAAGAAAAAAATTACCATTTTACCCTTTTTACCCAATAAACATAATTAAGCCCTGGAGACTATAAATCACAAATCTAAAGCACATAAAATCATATAAAAACATATTTAAACATGCAATAAAATATGATATGCATCCCAACCCCCTTACTCTAAGGTTGGTTTCGACTAGGGTTTCACAATTATGATCTATAGAGATAGATCAAAAAGGTTGCTAGGTCTTTCATAGTCTATATACATAGACAAAGTGATAATGAGGTTTAGCATGGATCAATCCAAAAGTGGATTCTTACCTATGTCTGACGGGATAAGCCTTTCAAAGTCGATGTCTCCAAAGATACAAGTTGAAAAGGATCACATGAGTAGGATTCCACATGCTTCTGCAATTGGATCCATCATGTATGTTATAATATATACTGGGCCGGATGTATCCTGTACTCTTAGTTTGACGAGCAGATATCAATCTGACCCTGGTGAGGATCATTGGGCAGCTGTGAAGAATGTCCTTAAGTATTTGCGAAGAACTAAGGATGTATTATTGGTATATGGATGAGGCGATTTGAAAATAAACAAGTATACTGATGTCAGTTTTCAATCTGATGGATGGCCAATATGTTGGAAGAGTTCCAAACAAGATACTATTCCCGACTCAACAACTGAAGCTGAGCACATAGTTGCTTCTGAAGCAGCTAAGGAAGATGTTTAGATCAAGAAGTTCATGACAGAGCTTGGAGTGGTTCCCAATGTTGCTGAAGCAATATCTCTATATTGTGACAATAATGAAGCTATTGCACAAGCAAAAGAACCATGGTCTCACCAATGATCCGAGCATGTACTTAGACATTTTCATTTGATTAGGGAAATCATAGATAGAGAGAGTTCTCATGGATGCGAACATAGCTAACCTACTTACAAAAACACTATCCCAAAAAGAAACATGATAGTCATGTTGAGTCATTTGGTATTAGATATATAAATTATTGGATCTAGTTGTAATGGGAGTTTGTTAGTGTTATGTCCTAGAGACAATCACATGTATTTTGTATATTATTCATTATTAAATAAAAAAGGTATTCTTTATCTTTCAATTTGTTTTATTTTTGCATTGGTGTAAAATAATTGTTAGATAAATTCTCAAGTGCAACACTGTGTTAATGAAATCATGATGTGAGGTTCCTACTACACTGGATAGTGTTTGTACTTAAATTATCCCCAGTTGTAGTATTAATGAGATACAACATCATTAATACGTTCAGACTAGCACGTGCAATACTTTTTGATCTGATCAAGCGGTGGTTCTTATATCTATGAGTATTGTGATACTCAAAGTTAACAAGTAGATACTTGTTACTTGAACAAGTAAATTGGATGACTTGACTATAAAATAATCACATGGTAACTATTTAGTGCCAATGATAGAATCTCATTATATCAAATGTGCAAGTATTCCTGGATTAGGGATCTCCAAAGTCCTTTATTTGCTAAGTGTTGGACTCTGATTGCAATCTCTACAGTCCTAACAAGACCGCCTATGGGATAGATATTAGGTACAACATGAGGCAAATGAAAGTAGTTGAGAGAATCAATAAAGGATTTATCACTCCTAATAGTAGGAGCAAATATCTCATGGCTACTTGTAGGAATCACTGTTGGAATTTCATCATGCTTATCAAAGAACAACGCAGCGAAAATAACCATAAAATCCATAACCAAGGATCATGTATTTGCAATTAAAATAGGAATAAAGGAAGAAAACGGAGATAACCTTCTAGAGCAGAAAAACAAATTTTTTCTTGCGGATAGAAATTTGATCGGCAACGCAGGAAATAATTCCCTCTGTTTTGATCGTCCAAATGCACCACTACAATTCAGGAGTAAGAATGTCTCTAGTAGTAATCCACACAAGTTTGAATTACTCACAAAACCCACTGAAAACTCTACTAGTTGAAGAAGAGCGGTTGGGTTTTAATTGGAGAAGAATAGTGATGAAGAAACGATTTGTCAAAATCCTTTTTGCAAAAGGGAACGATGTAACACCCCTACTAAAGGTAACAATAGAAGCATATCAAAATCGGGTGTCGCACCATCCAGTCACCCAGACAAGGGGTCTTTATAATGAAAAAAAAAAAACACAATAGAGTATGTAAGGTCCAGATCCATACAACAACCAATACTGTGTTGGATTGTATGCCCTCTTAGACTAAGTTTCTGATGTAAAATCGAATATTTTAATAAAATAATTTATTTTCAGAAATTGTTTGTGAATTTACTTTTTGTTTGTGCACAATTTTCGATTAGAACATACCCATTATGTTTAAATAAGTGGTCCATGTGAATGGTGGTCTTTCACAGTAAGGTATGGATCACGGGTTATTTAACACATAAACTTTTGTTCTTAACCTATTGATGAGACTGGGAATCTCATCATGTTTAGGTTATTATGTTATGAATTCCAAATGGGGAATGACTTACCTTTAGCCAGTGAGTAGTCCACTCACTTCATGACATAAGCGTATTTCGAATACGTAGGACAGGACCTGTGGTAGTGGTTTCTAAAAGTACTATATGATAGAAACCTAAACTACTACTGCAACAACGTGGACTAGTACTCTACGACTTGAGTATGAGTTGGTGGTCTGGCGAAGCTGGTAGCATATACTTTGATTTGCTGTAGTTGAGGTTCTATCGTAGGGCCAATATACTTGCATGTTGGGTATGTGTGACTAGTTAGTTGAGACAGACTTATACAATATAGTTTCTGCACTATATCGTTCATTGTGGTTGTCCGAATGGTCTAAAATGTCTAGGGCCTTGGGAAACATGACTTGGATGTTTGCTTTAGGGTAGCTCCATTGGAAAGCAGAAACACTCCAGGAAGTCGTGGATCATTGGACTAGAAGCCTAAGGATGGTAGTTGTCATTTAGAGGGGTGTTAGTACACTTCTTCCTCTCTAAATATACGACGATATGTAGAGGGTTATTTTAGTCATTTCACCTGTAGGTCGGAGACTTTGCTAACGTAGCATTGTCCTTAGGGTCAATATTTCCTTATGGTGATATTAAGAAATATTTAAAATGCAAAATACAGCTATTTTTATGGCAAGAGTATTTTGGTCATTTTAGTAGCCAAGGCGGTGTGTCTTTTGGTCCCCAGTATAGACCGTGAGTCCTAATTAAATATGGGCTAAAGAATTGATTTTAAATTAAATAAAATTTTATTTAAGTAGCCTGATTTAATTATTAGGCTAGAATAAAATAAAGGTCCATGGAGAGAGAGAATTAGTTAAATTAGTTTGGTGGGTTAATTAATTATTCAGGGCTTTGGCCTAGTTTGAATAATTAAAGATTAACTTGGGACTAAACTAATATAGGCTTAATTAATTGGACTGGTTTATTTGGGCTGAAAAATTAATTATTTATTAATTGGGCCATTTATTTGGTTTTAGTTAGAATAATTAGTTAAGCCCAAAAAGGTTAAACTAAGAGTCCAATGGCCCAATCCAGTTTAACCTAGGGTTTTATTTAGGTTAAACAGGAGAAAAAAAACAACGTTGTTTTTCCAGTGCTTCCTCTCTGTGGAAAAATACCAGACGTTTTTTCCTCTCCCTCTCCAGAAAATATTCTTTGGCTCCTAGGTTGTTTCACCAAAATGATATTAGGCAGGCCATATACTGGAAGATCAAAAGCTAGGCGTTCATCTACATTCAAAAGCGAAGTAGAAGGCTTGCAGGAATTGCACAAGAAGTTTCCACGAGCGTGCCTACCCCAGTTCCGCATATTCTAGTTCAGCCGATTTTGAGAACAAGAAGAAGAGGTAATGAGAAAATATTTTTTCCCTTTTTCTTCTTCACGCAGGAGTGCTGCGTTTTTGTTGTTCCTTGGCTGTCATTTTAGCTATGTTTCGCTTGCAATTTTATCTTCAATTGGTATCAGAGAATGAAGATATTTGCACATATAGGAAGCCTGTATGCTAGTTAATAAAATCGGACAGTTATGTGTGATTAACTGTGATACTTCGCTGGTTTTTTGGTATAGGATAGCATCTCTGTGAGCTTCACCGTTGAAGCATAGGACACTCTGTAAATTTTTTTTTTTTTGCTTGGGTATTTGATCGTGTAAACCCAATTTAAATGGGTATAGACAGTTGTGGTTTTATTTTGGATGAGTTTTTGTAAGTAAAAATGTCCAAAAAAGCCAAAGAATTAAGGAAAAGTCGAAGAACAAAGGCTCTGCAGAAGCTCGTGCGGAAGAAAAAAAACGAAGAAGAAAGGCACTATTCCTAAGCCGTTTGAACCGAGCCGAGCCGCTGCCGAAACTGTGAGAGGAGTCGGTTGCTGTTGAGCCGAGCCGATGGGAAATTGCGAGCCGATTGCGAATTTGCAATTGCAAATTTGGCAATTAGCGCGCGGGTCGTCAGCGGGCAATCGGATCAGCACGCGGGAGAGTGAGGCGGAGTGGGTTGCGGGTTCTCAGCTAGGCGGGCTAAGTTCACAGGTTGCAGAGGATTCTGATCTGGTACGGCGTGGTGCACCGCGGCAGTGGTGGACCGCAGGCCAAATGGGCCCAGATCCGGTGCATCCGGTGCAGTGGACCGCCAGCGATTTTTTTGCATTTTTTTTTTCTCTTTTTTGTTTTGGGTCCCATACCAGGTGAAGTTAATATTTTTGCAATATTTATATTCTTGGAATATATTTGCATGAAAAATATTAGTAAGGAATTTTAGGATTAAACAAGATCATTAATTAATGTGTTTAATTCTATTATTTGGGCACTTAGGTTTAAAAAATAGAAAAGCTTGAAAACGTTTATTGTTTTGAGCATGCTATTTTTTTATGTACCTATGTGTGCCTTTTCTCAAAGACGAAAGTCTTTGGGAACATTTTTGACAAGAAAAATATTTTTCTTCAAAAATTAAATGGTTATTTTAATTTGTACAAAAATTAATCCTTGAATATTTTTTCAAAGGATTTAATCCTTGACATATAAAATATATTGGATTTAGATATTTTTGTAAATTAAAATGGAGAGCCATTTTGTTTTGTTCTGGACTAGAAAAATGATTTTGTCAAATAAACTTGAGACCAAAGTCTCTAGAAAGTTTTAATTAGACAAATTTTGAAATCATTAAGTTTTAACTTAAATAAAATTAGTCCATGGAGAAATCTCTCAAAGGATATAAGCCTTGACATAGAGATTTTAATGGACTTGGATATTTTATTTTTGAGTTAAGAAAAACTTAATGGAAATTTCAAAAGGATATTTTTCCAGAGAACCCTTTATTTTAAAAGACTAAGTGGGAGAGGGGTTCCAACGGCCCCACAGCTTCCATCACGGTCCTCATTAGAGATCGTGGGTCCCCTCGCATCACCCTGGGAGTGAACCCGTATAGGATGGGGATACCACAAGGATCTATATCTAATTGAATGCTGTAATTAATAACTCGGGGCACGTACTATGATCGGCCAGCCCATGTTAGAGGTTATAGTGCGAGGTATGTCCATAGGAAATGAGAGGAAACGGCCATCCCACGATAGAGTTATCCTCTAGATCATTACCTAGAAGGGAAATTAATTTGAGGTGATTATTACACTTAGCTTAGGAAACTATTAATCTTCTTAAGAAGCTATGTCAGTTTTCCTAAGAGCCAAATTATTTTCAATGTACAAATTTTATTTTGTTTTCACAAACTAAATTCTTTCTTTTATTTTTCGATTTTCAGAAATGGTGGGAGGTTCTTTTAGTCCATTGGTTGTTATTCTCTGGGAGAATAAGTTAACGGGTCCAAACTATGAGGACTGGAAAAGGAACCTAGACATAATACTCACAGCTGAGGAGTTTATGTCCTTTACGAGACCTGCCCTGTTATCGGGGAAGGTTCCACAGCCGAAGAGTGAAAGGCTGAGAAGGCGTGGAAGAAGGCTGATGAAATGGCATGTTGCTATATGTTAGCCTACATGTCTAATGTGCTCCAGTCAAAACACGAGCACATAGCTTCTGCATATGACATCGGTCAATCATTGGCTACTATGTTCACGGACAAGAGCCGGCCCGTAAGGCAGGAGGCTCTTCGAACTATTGTTAACACTAAGATGGCTGAGGGAGCATCAGTCCGAGAGCATATTCTCAGATGATTACTGCTTTTGAGGAGGCGAAAATCTTAGTGGCTGTCATTGACCCCGAGAGCCAAGTGGACATGGTTCTCGAATCTTTACCGGGCTCTTTCACTCAGTTCAAGTTAAACTATAACATGAACAAGTTGAACATGAGTTTAACTGAACTGATGAAGGAGCTCCAAATGGCGGAGAAGGTCATGAAGCCGCAGTCAAATGCCATGATTGCTAAGGGTTCTTCCTCAAGAACTGGGCCTAAACCCAGAAAGTTTAAGAGGAAGAAAGGGAATGCAACAGCCCAGCCCAAGAACCAGCTTAAGGACAAGCCAAAGGGCAAGTGCTTCAAATGTGGCAAGAAGGGATACTGGAAAAAGGAGTGTCCAGATCTTCAAACCAAGAAAAACCCCACAGGTAATGTTTTCTATCTAGAGTCCATATCAATGGTAGGAGCAACTTCCACTTAGATTGTTGATTCAGGAGCCACTGATCATATCTGTAACTCCTTGCAGGGGTTTAGAAAGATAAAAAGACTCAAGAAGGGAGAACATGGGCTTCGAGTG
Source organism: Voacanga thouarsii (assembly GCA_026120185.1). Taxonomy (NCBI): domain Eukaryota; kingdom Viridiplantae; phylum Streptophyta; class Magnoliopsida; order Gentianales; family Apocynaceae; genus Voacanga; species Voacanga thouarsii. Next base: position 1,460,920 of record JANUWF010001093.1, on the reverse strand, counting down.
GGTAATGGAGCACAAGTCTGGGCTCTTGCAATGGGAGAGCTGGATCTTATTTTTTATTGTAATAAGATAGTGGTTTTAAAAGATATTTTATATGTACCTGGTTTTCGTCAGAATTTGATTTCAGTTGCAAAACTTATTAATCAAGGATATTCTGTATCTTTCCATTCTGGTATTTCTATCAGTAGAGATGGAGAAATTTTATGTACTGGGCACATGTGTGGTAATTTGTTCTTTTTAAACCCTATTAACAACCAATCAAATAACACTCAGTCTGAACCTTTAACTAAGAAGAGAAAGACCAATATCAATGATTCATACCTTTGGCATCTAAGGTTAGGTCATATTAACTCAACCAGGATTTAGAGGCTAATCCATGATGGGCCTTTGGGCTCATTGAGATTAGAAAGTTGGCCTCAGTGTGAATTCTGCCTGATGGGAAAGATGACCAAGAGGTCATTTACATCAAAGGTAGACAGAGCCAAGGAGGTGTTGAGTCTTGTTCACACTGATGTGTGTGGTCCGTTGTCTACACCAGCTAGGGGAGGTTTTGAGTACTTCATCACTTTCACGGATGATTGTATGAGGTGTGGTTACATTTACTTGATGAGACGCAAGTCTGACTCTTTTGACAAGTTCAAAGAGTTTAAGGCTGAAGTGGAGCGTCGGACAGGTAAATTAATCGAAACCCTACGATCGGATCGTGGTGGAGAGTACCTCCTAGGTGAATTCAAGGACTACATGGTATATCATGGGATAGTATCCCAACTCTCTACGCCGGAAACACCCCAGCAGAACGGAGTAGCTGAGAGAAGGAACATGGCAGTGATGGAAATGGTCTGAAGCATGATGTCTCATGCTACTCTTCCAGTGTCCTTTTGGGGATATGCCCTGGAGACAGCGGCATATATTCTGAACTTAGTGCTTTCCAAGTCAGTACCTAGGACTCCCTATGAGATGTGGACTGTGAGTAAGCCAAGTCTAAATCATCTCATGATTTGGGGATGTCCAGCTTATGTGCTGGTCTAGGGAGACAAGTTGGAACTAAGATCAGAATTATGCTATTTTGTTGGCTATCCAAAAGGAACAAAAGGAGGTTACTTTTATCATTCTAAGGAGCAGAAGGTGCTAGTCAGTACTAATGCTAGACACTTGGAAGATGATCAAAGTACTTCCACTAAAGGTTCTACGAGGTTAGAACTTGAGGAGAAGTTATCTACGGAATAAACTTCTTCTGACCCGATTCTGGAACAAGAAGAGGCACAGCCTCAAGTGCCTATGGAAATGGAGCCTCGTCGTAGTGGGAGAGTATCTAGGGTTCCGAATAGATGGATAGGAGAAGCCTTTGAGCTGGCCTCCAACCATCAGGAATAAGACCCCACTAGATACAAGGAGGCTATTGCTGATGCCGATGCAAATTTGTGGCTTGAAGTAATGAAAGCCGAGATTGAGTCTATGTACCTCAATTAGGTTTGGGATCTTGTAGCTTCACTTGAAGGGATAAAACCCATTGGGTACAAGTGGGTGTACAAGAGAAAGAGGGGAGCGGATGGGAAGGTGGAAACCTTCAAAGCTAGGCTTGTGGTGAAAGGGTATATTTAAAAAGAGGGAATCGACTATGAGGAAACCTTTTCCCCGGTAGTCATGCTTAAATCTATCTGCATCCTCCTTGCCATTGCATATCACTATGACTATGAGATATGGCAAATAGATGTCAAGACGGCATTCTTAAATGGCCATCTTAGCGAAGACATCTATATGTCCCAACCGGAAGGCTTCATTGCTGAAGGCCAGAAACATATGGTTTGTAAGCTTAAGAAGTCCATTTATGGACTTAAGCAGGCATCGAGAGCATGGAACATTCATTTTGATGAGACTGTAAAGTTTTATGGTTTTATTCAAAACGAAGATGAACTATGCGTGTATAGGAAACTTGAAGGCATTTATGTGGTTTTTCTTGTCCTGTATGTGGATGACATTCTACTCATTAGAAATGATGTAGGGACATTGTCATCTACAAAGGTTTGGCTGTCTAGTCAATTCAATATGAAGGACTTAGGAGAAGCTAGCTACATTCTCGAGATTAGGCTTCTTAGAAATAGGAAGTAGAGAATGTTAGGGTTATCCCAAGCAACTTACATTGATAAGATGCTGGCCAAGTACAGCATGGACTCATGCAAGGGAGCTCTAATCCCTTGCAGACATGGGTTGTCATTTTCTTCGAAGGACTGTCCTATGTCTCAAGAAGAAAATGATAGAATGAGTAGGATTCCCTACGCTTCGGCTGTGGGAAGTCTCATTTATGCCATGCTGTGTACTAGGCCAGATATCTGCTTTGCCGTGGGCTTAGTTAGCAGATATCAGTCAAATCCCGGGGAGGTTCATTGGCAAGCTATAAAGCATATTCTCAAGTACCTCAAGGGAACGAGAGATTATATGTTAGTTTACAGGGCTGATGATTTGGTTCCTACAGGATACACAGACTCAGACTTCTAGGCGGATAAGGATGAGAGAAAATCCACTAGTGGATATGTCTTCACCTTGTCTGGATGAGCAATTTCATGGAGGAGTATCAAGCAGTCTTGTATTGCTGATTAACCATGGAAGCTGAGTATGTGGCAGCTTCGGAGGCATCTAAGGAAGCAGTCTGGCTCTGGATGTTTCTTTCAGAACTTAGAGTTGTACCACATATGGACAGGCCGATTGTGATGTATTGCGACAATACTGGAGCAGTATCGCAATCTAAGGAGCCTCGGAACCACAAGAAGGGGAAACACATCGAGAGGAAGTACCACCTGATCCGGGATTTCATCCAGAGACAGGAAATCGTGGTGGAACATATTACCTCAGAAAACAATCTAGCAGATCCATTCACCAAGCCTTTGGCTGAGAGAGTCTTCAAGCGACACTTAGACGCTATAGGGGTGGGCACCTATGGACTTACCTAATCTTAGAGTGCAAGTGGGAGATTGTTGGATTGTATGCCCTCGTAGACTAGGTTTCTGATGCAAAATCGAATATTTTAATAAAATAATTTATTTTCAGAAATTGTTTGTGAAATTACTATTTATTTGTGCACAATTTTTGTTTAGAATAGACCCATTGTGTTTAAATAAGTGGTCCATGTGAATGGTGGTCTTTCACAGTAAGGTATGGATCACGGGTTATTTAACACATAAACTTTTGTTCTTAACCTATTGATGAGACTGGGAATCTCATCATGTTTAGGTTATTATGTTATGAATTCCAAATGGGAAATGGCTTACCTTTAGCCAGTGAGTAGTCCACTCACTTCATGACATAAGCGTATTTCGAATACGTAGGACAGGACCTGTGGTAGTGGTTTCTAAAAGTACTATATGATAGAAACCTAAACTACTACTGCAACAGCGTGGACTAGTACTCTACGACTTGAGTATGAGTTGGTGGTCTGGCGAAGCTGGTAGCATATACTTTGATTTGCTATAGTTGAGGTTCTATCGTAGGGCCAATATACTTGCATGTTGGATATGTGTGACTAGTTAGTTGAGACAGACTTATACAATATAGTTTCTGTACTATATCGCCCCTTGTGGTTGTCTGAATGGTCTAAAATGTCCAGGGCCCTGGGAAACATAACTTGGATGTTTGCTTTAGGGTAGCTCCATTGGAAAGCGGAAACACTCCAGGAAGTTGTAGATCATTGGACTAGAAGCCTAAGGATGGTAGATGTCATTTAGAGGGGTGTTAGTACACTTCTTCCTCTCTAAATGTACGGCGATATGTAGAGGGTTATTTTAGTCATTTCACCTGTAGGTCGGAGACTTTGCTAACGTAGCATTGTCCTTGGGGTCAATATTTCCTTATTGTCATATTAGAAAATATTTAAAATGCAAAATACAGCTATTTTTGTGACAAGGGTATTTTGATTATTTTAGTAGCCAAAGCGGTGTGTCTTTTGGTCCCCAGTATAGACCGTGAGTCCTAATTAAGTACGGGCTAAATAATTGATTTTAAATTTAATGGAATTTATTTTATTTAAGTAGCCTGATTTAATTATTAGGCTAGAATAAAATAAAGATCCATGGAGTGAGAGAATTAATTAAATTAGTTTGATGGGTTAATTAATTATTCAGGGCTTTGGCCCAGTTTGAATAATTAAAGATTAACTTGGGACTAAACTAATATAGGCTTAATTAATTGAACTGGTTTATTTTGGCTGAAAAATTAATTATTTATTAATTGGGCCATTTATTTGGTTTTAATTAGAATAATTAATTAAGTCCAAAAAGTTTAAACTAAGAGTCCAATGGCCCAATCCAGTTTAACCTAGGGTTTTATTTAGGTTAAACAAGAGGAAAAAAAAACGACGTTGTTTTTCCAGTGCTTCCTCTCTGTGGAAAAATACCAGACGTTTTTTCCTCTCCTTCTCCAGAAAATATTCTTTGGCCCCTAGGTTGTTTCACCAAAACGATATTAGGCAGGCCATATACTGGAAGATCAAAAGCTAGGCATTCATCTACATGTAAAGACAAAGTAGAAGGCTTGCAGGAATTGCACCAGAAGTTTCCACGAGCGTGCCTACCCTAGTTCCACATATTCCAGTTCAACCGATTTTGAGAACAAGAAGAAGAGGTAATGAGAAAATTTCTTTTTTTCCCTTTTTCTTCTTCATTCAGGAGTGCTACGTTTTTGTTGTTCCTTGGTTGTCTTTTTGGCTATGTTTTGCTTGCAATTTTATCTTGATACTGATGGTCATGTGCACATATATAACAAAGAATCTCATACTTGAAAATTTCCATTCAACATCAGGAATAAGGAACATTATCCAAAGGGGAAACGTCCGGACCCATTCTGCTGTCACTGTGGTATCATCCTCTATCAGTAAGTTCGCTTAACTCCGGATCCTAAATAAAGGGTAAGATAAAAAATACGTGTGAGTAAAAAATCACCCAATGAGTCCCGTGTATGCTAATGCTTTATCAAAGAGATAGCATACACAAAAATTTTGGGGAATAGCATATCATTGTTCACTGGAAACGATTCCAAAACTCTTTAATGAAGAATTTATTCAAAACTCAATCATTTTTGAAAAACTGTATTTCAATTTCAAATCATTGCCCCAATTTTTTCAAATCACAAGCATTTCTCCAACAGATGGTCGACTTGTATCCGTATGCAAGACCTGCAATCCTTGCCTTCGGCATCATGCATCATTGTACTGAGACCACAGCCTCTAGTACTCAATCGAGCATCACCAGAATAGGTACACCGCAGCGTACTTCTACTCAGGTATATCGCACCATACCTAGTGTTTCACAACACACAATCTTTTACTTGGCACCACAAGCCAGGGGTCCCAATTCTGTCGTCAATCACCATTGAGGCGGTAACGAGTCAAACACACCGAGTGTCCCCGCCCGGCATCTAGCGAATGACTCAAAATAAGAAGCGCCCGCAAACATGGTAATTGCCAGGTGCTAAACGGGTAACAAGGATGACTTATCTCAATATCCTGTCACCCCGTTCGGTGCAAGATAATCCCTAGAATTAGGCCAGATTATTAGGGTCGTCTAACTCTAACGTAGGCTAGTACAAAGATCAAAGTCCTTGCGGAGTACTCAACGTTAACAATACTAACTCCGTCTGACTGATCAGGCCAGTAGGTTATCTAATCTCGCAGGATTTTGAAATCAAAACATTTTTAGGGCAAAAAAATATTTTGTAGAATTCGATCCTACTGACTTGCAAGTCAGATCGTCAATTACATAGGCTCTGCAGAGCCAACCAATTTATTCCATAGGCACATCACACCAATAAAATAATTTCAGGGATCAAAAGCCGTTTTCTGAAAGTCAATCTTATCGCGAGAGATTATTTTCCTAAAGTATGTTGAAATAGGATAAAGAGTTCTATTCACACATCAAAACATGTTTCCAAGAGTATCCAGGTCATTATCCCCATACTCGATCACAAAAGTCAATTCAAAGGGAATTCAGATCATTTTACCTATACCCGATTCCAAAAGACTTTCGAGGGTATTCCGGTCATTTTATCCTTACCCAATTTGAAAAGTATTGACAAAAGTTCCAATAAGGGTATTTCAGACATTTACCATATACCCAATTCCAAAAGTTTTCATAAATATTCTAATAAGGACATTTGGATCAATTTCCAAATACCCAATTCCAAAAAGAACTCATTTCAAGAAATCCAGAATTCTAACCCCAAAAGAGGATTAAATTCAAAGTTTCCAAACATATTTTCATAAAATGTTCCAGTAAAGGCATTCAAGTCAATTTATGAATACTCGATTCCAAAATTTACCATTTTTCAAAAATTCCAAACATTTAATCCAAAAATGACTAAATTCACAAAATTCATGCTTTAACTATCTAGTAAGGTTTTCAAGCCAATTATGATGTTCAATCGAGCTCAAAATGGCATAAAATAATTCTTGCTCAAATAAACCTTAAGCATATTCAGGGATTTCCAAAGTGGCATATAACATAGCATTTCAGGGAAAAACAAAGCACACTAGCTTTAGAAAGAGTTTTAGAAATCCAAAGGACTCACCTCGTGTCCTAACTAAACTCTTTCTGTTTACGGCCGTTCAACCATCGTTTCCACCATTTTCAACGTTCCGTTGGTCATTTACCGACAAATCTACACCAAACATCATTTTCAAATCAAATCGTATTCAGTCGAAAAATAGCCGATGGGTAGCCAACGTGCTCGACGGTTAGCCAACGTCCAACTGACGTTTAGCCGACGGGGCTGATGGTTAAGGAAAACGTTCAATTTTTGTTCATGTCATTTTTTCATCGTTTGATCAATTCATTTATTTTCCTTTTCCCACATCTTTCCTCCTCTCATAAACAAGGGATTCACTTCATATTTCCCATTTATTTCATCCAAAATCACTCAATTAATCATCCTTAAGTTCATCCATTTTCGGATTCATTTTTTCTAGAATTTCACAGATTGACACATGATTTTGTTTTGCACATAACATTCAATTCACAACTCTGATTTGGCTCTATGATATACCAAAACGACCGTAAGACTCTTAAATTTAATTTTTTGAGGACATTTTCAGAGTTCTAGTTCCAGTAACACGCTGCTGGGCAAAAACCGCTCCAATAGTTTTGTCTCAATTTCAGTATTCATACTTTTCTTTGTTTTCCTTTAGCCTTTCGCAACTTGGAACCATTAATTCATTCAATCCTCCTTCAAATAATCTTTAATTCTGAATTTTCAGATTTCTAGTAGCTCACAAAGCCACACTTATTCAACACAAATTCATTTCTTCTAATCAAAAGCTAGTTTGAACCATTTTTCCAACCAAGTAAATTCTATTTTTACTCTACTTTGATCATCACCTCTTCAACTCAAAAAAAGCCTTCAAGCTACCATATTTACTCAATTATTCCTCAAACAAAACATCATTCAAAGGCCCTTAGGCAGCTAGCACATACACAAGCATATATAAAGTTCATACACAAAAGTTCACAAACCATAGCTTTGATCCGAAATCAATATATGAAAGCCATGTCTTCATGTTAAAATTCCTATCAATATAATCATCATAATGAGATCTATGACTTTAATTCTTGAAGCATAGACTTTTACCTTGTATGTGGGATCTCTTGGCTTGATTTTTGCTCCAAGAACACATACACATCTTTCTTTCTCTCTCATTTTTCTTTCTCTCTTCTTTCCCTACTCCTTATGCACGAAATCTAGCTATTTTTCAGCTCCTTAATGGCCATTCTTGGTCCAAATTGGTGACCATTTGGTCACAAATTGTGGGCTATCCGCCACGTGTCGCAATTTCATTTATCCACCAAATTTTTTCATTTATTTTGTACAAATTATTTGATAAGAGTTATCTTATATGAAATCTCATAAAACCTCTCATAATGTGTCACATTTCCCTATCCACCAATCACATAGTGCTACACGTCCAAGTTTTGCCCTCATTTTTAAGTTTTATCAAAAATGGCCAAAATCGGGTCTGGAATGAAAAAATATTTTACTTCACCATTCAACTCCAAAAATTCCACTGAATCCATTGGTAATACTTGAATTCTTCAATTCCTTCTCTACTTGGTCAAATTTTCGGTCAAATTCATGGGCGCGGTCAAAATGACAAAAATGCCCTCGATACCCCAGGTAGCATAATTCATACCAAAACGTGTGTTTCATCGCACTCATCAATTTCTCTTTTTAGAGTACCCTACAATTCTTATTTTGTTAATAACAATAGCCTTTGAAATTTTAGGGTATAGGTAGAACAAATCGAATAATTACATCAAGGTCCCAACAAAACTTTATTCCGCTAAAATATTCGCCTCATTAAACCGATCAACTTTTGTTTAGGATATCGGTACAAGTTCTCATGCTATTACCAATAGTAGCCAATCGAAAGTAAAAAGGTGGGATGTTACAAATGATTCCTATATTTATAGTTTTAAGATTTGTATTAATTATAATTAGATCCTCCAAGATTTAATGTCTACAATTGGGCATTTAAAGTTTATATAATTACAACCAAGTCCCATGAATTATAGCAAACTTACAATTCACCTATAAACATATTTTTCTTCTATTAATTAATCCCATAATATTATCAAATAATATATATTGAGCACTTAAACCTTTGTTGTTTGTGAACCATTAGGTTTTCTGGTCTTATTGGTAACATAATATGAATTAATTCTAACAGCTTTAGAATTAATAATCCTAAATAAAATATAGGATTAATTTATTAATTCTCTAATTAATAAATTCATATTTAGCTAATTAAGAGCGACATCTAGCAAAGACTCTTGATCACCCAAAAGTCCAGAAAGTTAAGTGGCTTGATATGAACCTTTCAATAGCAAATAACCAGTGCAATATACTCCTTTCACTATACTATATCTCATTTCGTCTAGAGAATGGAATTAGTATCAACTCCTTCCAGAATATTATTAATTTTGACGCAAATATTTTAGTACTTGTTCAAAAAATCCATTACTCAATATGTGTATCAATTTGGAACTATTTCCAACACATAGTCGCCTTGGCTAAGGACTTCAGGACCAAAGACTTCATGAGTAATGATTTCTACAAGTGGGCTTGAGATATACTCTACTACTATTAGGAATAGTGAATCTTTTATTAACCATATTAACTACGTTCGTTCACTTTACATTGTACCCAATATCTATCCCATGGGCAGTCCTTGTAAGACTTCAAATATTATAATCAAAGTACAACGCTCGATAAACAAAATAACTTGGAGATCTCAACTGTAAGGATACTTGCACACTTGCTATAATGAGATTCTATCACAGACACTCAATAGGTATTCAAGTGATTACCTTATAGCTAGGTCATCCAATGAACTTATTTATATAACAAGCATCCACATATTAATCTTGAGTATCACAATAGTCATGGTTATGAGAACCACCGCTTGATCCAATCAAAAGATATAACATGTGCTATTCTTGACGTATTAATAATATCCCATCTCATTAATACTATAACTAGGTATTATTCAAGCACAAACACTACAGAGTGTAGTAGGAATCTCATGTCATGATCTCTATCATGATTTCTTTAACACTGTGTTGTACTAGGGACTTTATCAAATAATTTATATGCATATTAAGATATAACAATCAAACTAAAAGATAAAGAATGCCTCTTTTATTAATTATTATATAATATTCATGATACAAGTGATTACCTCTAGGGTACAACATTAACAATCTCCCACTTGTATTAGAGCCAATTGTCCATTTATCGAATACCAAATGACTCAACATGTTTATCAATTTTCTTCTGGGAAAGTGCTTTAGTGAGTGGATCAACTATGTTCTGATCCATGAGAATTCTCTCTATCTTTACATCTTGCCTATCTATGATCTCTCTAATCAGATGATAACATTGAAGTACATGCTTGGATCGTTGATGAGATTGTGGTTTCTTTGCTTGTGCAATGGCTCTATTATTGTCACAATACAAAAGTATCAGATCTATAATACTAGGCACCACTCCAAGTTCTATGACAAACTTCTTGATCCACACTGCTTCTTTAGCTGCTTCAGAAGCTGCTATGCATTCTGCTTTAGTTGTCAAATTTGCAGTGGTCTCTTGTTTAGAACTTTTCCATCTCACTGCCCCACCACTTAACGTAAACACGTAGCCAGATTGTGATTTGTAGTCGTCCTTATTAGACTGAAAGCTGGCATCAGTATACCTCTTACTTGCAAATCACCATCTCCATATACCAAGAATACATCTTTAGTGATTCGTAAGTACTAGAGGATGTTCTTTATAGCCGCCTAATGACTTTCACCAGGGTTAGATTGGTAGTTTCTCGTTAAGCTAAGAGCACATAATACATCAGATTTAGTACATATCATAGCATACATGATAGACCCAATTGTCGAAGCATACAGAATTCTACTCATATGATCCTTTTCAACTTATGTCTTTGGAGGCATCGACTTTGAAAGGCTTACTCTATATGCTATACGTAAGAATTCTCTTTTGGATTGATCCATGCTAAACCTCTTCAGTATTTTATCTATGTATGTGGACTGTTCAAAACCTAACAACCTCCTTGATCTATCTCTATAGATCCTTATTTCCAGAATATAGGTTGCTTCTCCAAGGTCTTTCATGGAGAACATCTTGGAGAACCAAATCTTTACAAATTGAAGAATGAAAATATCATTTCCTATTAGCAATATATCATCTACATAAAGCAATAAGAAAACAACTACACTCCCACTAACCTTCTTATACACACAAAGTTCATCCATGTTTTGAATAAAACTAAATTCTTTAATGATCCTATCAAAATGGATGTTTCAACTCCTATATGCTTGCTTAAGTCCATAAATAGACCTTCACAACCTACATACTTTTGTGCCATCTTTGGATATGAAACCTTCAGGTTATGTCATATACATTTCCTCGATCAGGTTTCCATTAAGGAAAGTAGTTTTCACATCCATTTGCCAAACCTCATAGTCTTATTGAGCGGCAAGTGCTAGAAGTATTCTTATGGATTTTTGTATAGTGACTGGTGAAAAAGTTTCATGATAATTAATATCTTGCTATTGTCTATAAACTTTTGCAACTAGACATACCTTATAGGGAACCACATTACCATCCATGTCGATTTTCTTCTTGAAAACCCATTTGCACCTTATATGCTTGATTCTTTCAGGTGGATCAACCAAAGTCCATTCTTGGTTGTCATACATGGAATCTATATCTGACTTCATGGCTTCAAGCCATTTGTTAGATTTTGAACTATTCAGAACATTATTGTAAGTAGTAGTCTCATCTTCTTCTATACACAATACGTCATTGTGGTCATTTATAAGAAATCCATATCACTCAAGCGCCACTCGTATCCTACTCGACCTACGAGGCTCTTTTGTGTTAGAAGGTTCATCAATTGGTGTGGGTTCAAATGGATGATTAATATTTGTTTATTCTTCTTAAACTTCACTAAGTTCAAGCTTGCTCCTACTATCTCTTTTAAACATGTGCTCCTTCTTCAAGAAGATAGCATGTTATGAAATAAAAACTTTGTTTTTAGAAGGAAGATAGAAGTAATATCTGAAGGATTCTTTTGAATATCCAACAAATAAATATTTGTCAAACTTACTTTCAAGTTTGTCTAACATTACCTTTTTAACAAAAACAAGGTAACCCAAATCCTAAAATGAGATAACTTTTGGTCTCTTACTAAAGAACAGCTGCTAAGGAGTGGTATCAACCATTTTTTATAGAACTCTGTTAATATATAAAAAGCAGTCTCTAGTGCATATCCCCAAAATGATTTTGGTAAGTCTGAAAAAGCCATCATGGTCCATACCATGTGTAGATGGGTTCAATTCCTTTTCTCAAATACACCATTATATTGAGGCGTATATGGTATAGTCTATTGAGATAATATCCCATTATCTCTAAGGTAACTTAGAAACTCTTCGGTTAAGTATTCACCTCTTCGATTAGATCTAAGAGTTTTAATACTTTTGCCAAGTTATATCCTAATTTCATTCTTGAAGTCTTTGAACTTGTCAAATACTTTAGACTTGTATTTCATTAAATACAAATACCCATATCATGAACTGTCATCGATGAAGGTTATAAAGTAGTGATAACCTCTTCTTGCTTGTATAGGCATTTGGCCACATATATCTGTATGCATCAGTTCTAATAACTCTTTAGCCCTTTCTCCTTTTCCAAAAAACGGAGTTTAAGCTAGTTTACCAAGTAAACAATATTTGCATGTGTTATATGATTCATAATCCAATGACCTCGAGTCACCCAGCTTATATAACTTAGACATGCATTTTTCATTTACATAGCCTAAACAACAATGCAAAAAGTAAGATAAGATTGAGTTATCTTTTCTTTGTCTCTTTTCATTTTTATTGAGAATTGGATTATCTATGTGAAGAACATATAAACCATTAACCAAAGTTGCAGAACCATAATCAACATCATTTAACGAAAAAAAAAACGACGTTTATTCTTAAAATTTAAATAAAATCTAAATAAGTCTAAACAAGTAACTGAGATAATGTTTTTTAATAAAAATTGGTACGACATAGCAGTTTTGAATGGAACAGTTGCTTAGAGATCTCATATTTCTCAGTTCTAGCTTGTTTATCAAACAGCTCTTTAAGATGGAAGATAATGGTTTGAGCATCCATATGCTCATGCTATTTTGTAACTCATGAGACATTGGCACCAGTATAATACATGATATAGTGTCACCATCCTCCTTGTGCTTCTTGTGGACAGCATGCTCATCTGCAGAAGTATTTTGGTGTTTGTGTTGTGCCCTAGAGGCAATCACTTGTACATTGTATATGACACATTTTATTTTAATAAAAGACATTTTTTATCTTACAGTTTCTTTTGTTTACTTTAAGTAATATAACTCTTCGATAAAGTCCCTAGTACAACACTGTGTTAAGGAAATTATGATAGAGATCATAATATAAGATTCCTACTACATTGGATGGTGTTAGTACTTAAATAGGCCCTAGTCATAGTATTAATGAGACAGGACATCATTAATGCATTAAGACTAGCATGTGTTAGACTTCCTGATTTGATCAGGCGGTGGTTCTCATAATCGTGAGTATTGAGATACTCAAAGTTAACACATGGATACTTGTTAATAGAACAAGTTCATTGGATGACCTAGCTTTGAGATAATCACATGGATAACTATTTAGTACCAGTGATATAATCTCAATATAGCAAATGTGCAAGTATCCTTAGACTTGAGATCTCCAAGGTACTTTATTTGCTGAGCCTTGTACTTTGATTCCAATCTCCAGAGCTCGATCGAGGGCTGCCTATGTGATGGATATTGGGTACATGGTGAGGTAAACGAAAGTAGTTGAGAGGGTCAATAAAGGATTCACCACTCTTAATAGTAGGGACGAATATCTCACGGCCACTTGTAGGAATTACTACTCGAAAGTCCTTGGTCAAGGCAATTGTGTATTGGAAACAGTTCTAATTGATACACATCTAGAGTAGTGGGTTCCTGGTACAAGTACTATTGTATTCGGGCCAGAATTAATTCTGGAGGGAGTTGGCACTAATTTCGTACTCCAAACCGAATGAGATATTGTATGGTGAAAGGAGTTGGTTGCACTGAAGTTTGTTATTGAAGGGTTCATGTCAAGCCACTTGACTTCCTGGACTCTTGGGTGGTCATGATGTATTGCTAGATACCACTCATAATATGGGAATATGAGTTTATTAATTGACGAATTAATAAACCAATCCTGATTAGAATTAATAGTATTAATTCTAATTAACTATGGATTATTAATCTCAAAGACGTTTGGATTAATTCATATTCTCTACCAATTGACTGGAAAACGTAATAGGTCACACACAATAGAGGATTATATACTCAAGATGTTATTTGATAACAATGTGGGGTTAATTGAGAGAAAGAAAAGTTGTTGTGGACAAATTATAATTAGTTATAATTTGTGGTACAAGTTGTAATTGTGAGAACTTGATGTTTCCAATTACAATTAGGGAATTCTAATATGATTAGAATTCTCAGTTTTGGGAAGGGAATTTCGTTTGATATATAGTAGCTAATAACACACGAAAAACCCTAGCCAATAGCTTAACAACACACAAAAACAACAGCCACGAAAATCTTCTTCTTCTCTCTCTTGATTTTGATCTTGAACTCTAGCTGCCATCCTTTTTCTGCTAGCACAGAAATTTGGTGCTTGAGTATTCCTCTGTTAGTGTTGTGCTCTAGAGGAAATCACGTGTACCATGTATATTGCATATTAAATTAATAAGAGGCATTCTTTATCTTTCAGTTTGATTGTTATATCTAAATATGTATACAAACAGTTAGATAAAGTCCCTAGAACAACACAGTGTTAAGGAAATCATGATAGAGATCATGATGTGAGATTCCTACTACACTATGCAGTGTTTGTACTTAAATAATCCCAATCATAGTATTAATAAGATGGGACATTATTAATACGCCAAGACTGGCACATGTTATATCTCTTGATTGGATCAAGCGGTGGTTCTCATATCCGTGAGTATTGGGATACTCAGGATTAATGTGTGGATGCTTGTTTTGGAACAAGTTCATTGGATGACCTAGCTACGAGATAATCACTTGGATAACTATTTAGTGACAGTGATAGAATCTCATTATAGCAAGTGTGCAAGTATCCTTAGACTTGAGATCTCCAAGGTACTTTGTTTAACGAGCGTTGTACTTTGATTCTAATCTTTGGAGTCTTATCTAGGACTGCCTAAGGGATGGATATTAGGCACAACGTAAAGTAAACGAAAGTAGTTGAGAAAAACAATAAAGGATTCACCACTCCTAATAGTAGGAGAGTATATCTCAAGGCCACTTGTAGAAATCATTACTCATGAAGTCCTTGGCCAAGGCGACTATGTGATGGAAATGGTTCCAACTTATACACATATCGAGTAATGGATTTCTGGAACAAGTACTAAAATATTTGGGCCAGAATTAATAATATTCTGGTGGGAGTTGGCACTAATTCCATGCTCTAGACCGAATGAGATATTGTATAGTGAAAGGAGTTTATTGCACTGATAATTTGCTATTGAAAGGTTCATGTCAAGCCACTTAACTTTCTGGACTTTTGGGTGGTCAAGAGTCATTGCTAGATGTCGCTCTTGATATGCTAAATATGGATTTATTAATGAGAGAATTAATAAATTTAATCCTTTATTTTATTAAGGAATATTAATATTATGCTACCAATAAGACCAAGAAACCTAATGGGTCACACACAATAAAGGTTTGAATGCTCAAATATATTATTTGATAATATTGTGTGGTTAATTAAGAGAAGGGAATATATTTATAGGTGAATTATAAGTTTGTTATAATTCATGGGACCTAATTGTAATTAAGTAAACTTCAATGACAATTTGTTGACAATTGGAAGTTGAAGGACTAAGTTACAATTTACGGTAATTATAAATCTATAAATATAAGGAAACGGTTTCCTTAGGGTAAGAGACACAGACTATTCACACAATAACAGAGAAACCGTTTCTCTGCCTCTCTCTTGATCAAACCCTAGCCGTCTCTCTCTTATTAATCAAACCCTAGCCTCCTAAATTCTAGTAGCATAGAATTGTGAGATTGTGAGCGTTCGACCTTGTGTGGATTATCATTAGAGGGAGTTCTTTCTTGGATTTCAGTTGAGCTGCTGTGAACCGGTTTTGTGATCTGTATCGCACCTGCGTTCTTAGAACAAGAAAAATTTAAATTCCGGCTTCAAGAGGTAATAAGTGTGATATTCTCTTTTTCCCGTTTATACTGCAAACCCGTGATCCATGGCTTGGATTTCTTGCTATTTTGTGCTGCGTTTAATTTGTTCAATTAATTTAGAAATCCTACATCCTCTGTGTGGATTACTGTTAGAGATAATCACACATTGTGATTATAGTGGTTAGACGTTCAACTCACGTGGAGGTTGATCACGAGGATTGCTGGATCGCACCTCAACTTAAAGAAGAAATTTTTGTTCTTCAGACGATCATGCAAAAGTAAAAGTCGTTACCTTTACCCTCATTATGTCTTGTTTTCTACACATAGATTGGTCATGGGAGGGTATCTCAATTTATTTTCTGCTGCACCGTATAGGATATGAGCCTGAGATACCCAACAGTGGTATCAGAGCCATGCTATGTGTGGTCTACGAACATTGTTTTAGAACTCATACATTCTAATGTATGTGGCCTAATGTCAATACAAGCTAAAGGAGATTATAACTATTTCATAACATTTATCGATGATTTCTCACTATACGGGTATTTGTATTTAATGAAATACAAATCGAAGGCATTTGAAATGTTCAAAGACTTCAAGAATGAAATAGAGAAATAACTTGGCAAAAGTATTAAGACTCTAAGATCTGATCGAGAAGGAGAATACTTGAGTCAAGAGTTTCTGAGTTATCTTAGAGATAATGGGATATTATCTCAATGGACTCCGCCACATACACCACAACATAACGATGTATTTGAGAGAAGGAATCGAACCCTTCTAGACATGGTACGGACTATGATGGCTTCTGCAGACCTACCAAAATTATTTTGGGGGTATGCATTTGAGACTTCTGTTTATATACTAAACAGAGTTACGACAAAATCGGTTGATACTACACCATTTGAGATGTTCTTTGGTAAGAGACCAAAGTTATCTCACTTGCGAGTATGGGGTTGTCCTGCCTTTGTTAAAAGGCCACAATCGGACAAACTTGATAGTAAGTCTGACAAGTGTTTGTTTATGGGATATCCGAAAGAATCTTTCGGATATTACTTCTATATACCCTCTGAAAATAAATTGTTTGTTTCGAAGCATGCCGTCTTCTTAGAGAAGGAGCACATGCTCAAGGGGGACAGTGGGAGTAAGATTGAACTTAATGAAGTTCATAAAGATCAAACATACGAGGATCAACCGTCTAGCCCCACATCTATTGAGAGAATAGATGAACCTTCTATTACACAAGAACCTCATAGATCTAGTAGGATACTTATGGCACCTGAGAGATATAGATTTCTCATTAGTGACCATAATGACATATTGCTCTTAGATGAAGATGAGCCTACTACCTACAAGGATGTTCTGAATAGTTAGTATTTGACAAATGGCTTGAGGCCATGAAGTCAGAGATGGATTCCATGTACGACAACCAAGTATGGACTTTGATTGATCCACCCAAAGGAATTAAACCTATTGGGTGCAAGTAGGTTTTCAAGAAGAAAACGGACATGGATGGTAACTTAGTTACCTATAAAGCATGACTAGTGGCGAAGGATTATCGTTAACAACATGGTATTAACTATGATGAAATCTTCTCGCCAGTAGCCATGTTGAAATCCATCAGGATACTCCTAGCCAATGCTGCTCATTATGGCAAATCGATGTGAAAACAGCTTTCCTAAATAGAAATCTGACTGAGGAAGTGTATATGACACAACCTGAGGGTTTCACATCCAGTAATGGCACAAAGGTGTGTAACCTACAAAGGTCTATTTATGGACTTAAGCAAGCTTCTAGGAGTTGGAATATTCGTTTTGATGAAACAATAAAAGAGTTTGGTTTAATTCAAAATATGGATGAGCCTTGTGTATACAAGAAGGTTAGTGGGAGTGCAATCGTTTTCTTACTGCTTTATGTAGATGACATATTGCTAATAGGAAACGATAGACCTGTCTTGCAAACGGTTAAAATTTGGTTGTCCAAACAATTCTCCATGAAAGACCTTGGTGAAGCAACCTATATTCTTGGAATTAGGATCTATAGAGATAGATCCAAAAGGTTACTTGGTCTTTCACAGTCTACATACATAGATAAAGTGCTAAAGAGGTTTAGCATAGATCAATCCAAAAAGGGATTCCTGCCCATGTCACATGGTGTAAGCCTTTCAAAGTCGATGTCTCCCAAGACACAAGTTGAAAGGGATCACATGAGTAAGATTCCATATGCCTCGGCAGTTGGATCTATCAAGTATGCTATAACATGTACTAGGCACGATGTATCTTGTTCTCTCAGTTTGACGAGCAGATACTAATCCGACCCTGGTGAGGGTCATTGGGTGGTTGTAAAGAACATCCTTAAGTACTTACAAAGGACTAAGGAAAAGTTCATAGTATATGGAGAAGGTTATTTGAAAATAAACGGGTATACTGATGCCAGTTTTTAATCTGATAAAGATGATTTCAAATCACAATCTGGCTACGTGTTTACATTGTACGGAGGGGCACTAAGTTGGAAAAGTTCAAAATAAGAGACTATTGCCGACACTACGACAGAAGCTAAGTACATAGCTCCTTCTGAAGCAGCTAAGGAGGCTGTTTGGATCAAGAAGTTCGTGACGGAACTGGGTGTGGTTCCTAGTGTTGCTGGTCCAATAACTTTGTATTGTGACAACAACGGAGCCATTACACAAGCAAAGGAGCCGCGGTCTCACCAACGATCCAAACACGTACTACGACGCTATCATTTGATCCGGGAGATCATAGATAAGACTGATGCAAAGAAAGAGAGAGTTCCCACGAATGAGAACATAGTTGACCCGCTTACGAAAGCACTATCCCAAAAGAAACATGATTGTCATGTTGAGTCATTCGGTATTAGATATGTGAATGATTAGCTCTAGCATAATTGGGAGTTTGTTAGTGTTGTGCCCTAGAGGCAATCACTTATACATTGTCTATGACACATTTTATTTTAATAAAAGGCATTTTTTATCTTACAGTTTCTTTTGTTTACTTTAAGTAATATAACTCTTCGATAAAGTCCCTAGTACAACACTGTGTTAAGGAAATTATGATAGAGATCATAATATGAGATTCCTACTACACTGGATGGTGTTAGTACTTAAATAGTCCCTAGTCATAGTATTAATTAGACAAGACATCATTAATGCGTTAAGAATAGCATGTGTTAGACTTCCTGATTTGATCAGGCGGTGGTTCTCATAACCGTGAGTATTGAGATACTCAAAGTTAACACATGGATACTTGTTAATAGAACAAGTTCATTGGATGACCTAGCTTTGAGATAATCACATGGATAACTATTTAGTGCCAGCGATATAATCTCAATATAGCAATTGTGCAAGTATCCTTAGACTTGAGATCTCCAATGTACTTTGTTTGTTGAGCCTTGTACTTTGATTCCAATCTCTGGAGCTCAATCGAGGGCCGCCTATGGGATGGATATTGGGTACATGGCGAGGTAAATGAAAGTAGTTGAGAGGGTTAATAAAGGATTCACCACTCCTAATAGTAGGGGCGAATATCTCAGGGCCACTTGTAGGAATTACTACTTGAAAGTCCTTGGCCAAGGCAATTGTGTATTGGAAACAGTTCCAATTGATACACATCTAGAGTAGTGGGTTCATGGGACAAATACAATTGTATTCGGGCCAGAATTAATTCTGGAGGGAGTTGGCACTAATTCCGTACTCCAAACCAAATGAGATATTGTATGGTGAAAGGAGTTGGTTGCACTGAAGTTTGTTATTGAAGGGTTCATGTCAAGCCACTTGACTTCCTGGACTCTTAGGTGGTCATGATGTGTTGCTAGATACTGCTCATGATCTGAAAATATGGGTTTATTAATTGATGAATTAATAAACCAATCCTGAATAGAATTAATAGTATTAATTCTAATTAATTATGGATTATTAATCTCAAAGACGTTTAGATTAATTCATGTTCTCTACCAATTGACTAGGAAACCTAATAGGTCATACACAATAGAGGATTATATACTCAAGATGTTATTTGATAACAATGTGGGGTTAATTGAGTGAAAGAAAAGTTATCGTGGACAAATTATAATTAGTTATAATTTGTGGTAAAGTTGTAATTGTGAGAACTTGATTTTCCAATTACAATTAGGGAATTCTAATAGGATTAGAATTCTCAGTTTTGGGAAGGGAATTTCGTGTGATATATAGTAGCTAATAACACACGAAAAACCCTAACCAATAGCTAAACAAAAAAAAAAAAAAAAACAACAGCCACGAAAATCTTCTTCTCTCTCTCGATTTTGATCTTGAACCCTAGCCGCCATCCTTTTTCTGCTAGCACAGAAATTTGGTGCTTGAGTATTCCTCCGTGTGGATTACTGTTAGAGATAATCACACATTGTGATTATAGTGGTTAGACGTTCAACTCACGTGGAGGTTGATCATGAGGATTGCTGGATCGCCCCTCAACTTAAAGAAGAAAATTTTGTTCTTCAGACGATCACGCCAAGGTAAAAGTTGTTACCTTTACCCTCATTATGTCTTGTTTTCCACACATTGATTGGTCCTGGGAAGGTATCTCAATTTATTTTCCGCTGCGCTGTATGGGATACGAGCCTGAGATACCCAACACTTGGATTGGAGGTGGCAGAATAAGAGCATCTAGTACGTAGAGTAACTTTTATGATTTGAGAAAGATTCTTAAGTTTCTATATCAATCCAAATGGTTTGATTCGGTGAGCTTATTTGTTTCTAATATGCTATGTAGGTTTAGGTTTGTCGACATGATATAAGTGATCTAGACGTAAATATGGAATAATTAGAACATGTATATGCTCATGATATGCAAGTAATTAGATCTTTAATTAAACAAATTTTTATTCCACTATTTTACTCAAATTAATAGCCCTCACTATTGACTCGGGAAAGCCCGTTGGAAGCTTTCCTAGTGGACCAGTATCTAAATTCCTTAAGAATGACCTTGGATTAGCCTAACAAGCCACTCTTAAGTTCAGTGGTAGGTATCTAATACCAATTATATCAAATGTAACTACCATATCATTAGGTGATTAACATTTTTTATTCATGAAAGTATTTAATACTATCCCAACCTTACCTCTAATATTCTTTAGTCTTGGGTTAGCCCAACCGGAGAAAGAAATTTGTTAAACCTAACCCATTAATCAGGAATTAAATTCCATAGCTTGAACATACTCAATGTCAAGTAGGCTTGGGTATGCCCAACAACCTGGTCTCGAAAAAGAGCTCACGTTCTTACTATATTAATGTAAGGAATTAGATTTAATATTAAGTGAGGAATTTATTCATTTTAGTTGTCTCATCGTTTGGCATACAAATAATTTATCAATAAGCAACATAAATTGATAAACATGGTAATAAACAATTACGTGGCATGATTATGGACTTTCTAAATTAATTTCCTCGAGCCATCATGGAAATTAATACGGCTAACCCTATGTATTCATGCATGATTTAAGTAGAATGTCTTACCATCTCGCTTTATTTTGATTGCCGTCTTTAAAATCTTCTAAATAAAATTCTACTTAAATCTAACCTATATAAACTAATTACATAATTTCCTAAAGAAAGAACCCTCGAGTAACATTCAAGGAGAGTTAGATGAGAAGAGAATTACACAAGAATTTGAGATAAAGCAGGACGTGCAGGCCCCATTTAATTAAAACAAAGTGATAAAAATGCATGAACAGATAAGTTTGATCTTAGTCCATAACCATCCACCATGCCAACAAAATGTGCTTAAAATGCAGCATAAAACATCTAATGCACAAACATCCAAAATTAGTATTTTGAAGAAATCTGGGTCCAAAATTGAATTGTGGAAAGTTTCAGGTTGAAATCAAATTTTAGAAAATTATGGGTCCAACATATAGTTTTTGAAAAATATTTTTATCCAAAATCATACGCTTCTAGCAAATTCTAATCATTATTAGAACCTATTCTCAAAGTTAGAAAAGAACAAAAAAAGAAAAAGCTTATTTTTTATTATATAAAATAGTATGCACATAAAATAGTATGCACATAAAATAGGGGAAGAACATAGTGCACCTAGCGCTAGGTGGGTTGAAGTTACCCGGCACCAGGTATGCTGTGTAGGCAAAAATTCAGCAAAATTTTTAACCAACAATATGCATAATAACCACTGTTCATCTTCTTCCTGGATTCTGTAAATTTTTTTCCATGAAAAGTGATTTTCAAACCGTTCAAAACAATTTTAATATCAAGCAATTTTAATCAATATTAACAGCCAACTATAATATACATCACAATTTAAGCAACAATCTATATTGTTAAATCAAAAGCTTGATTGCAGGAAGAACGTTACGCAGAAAAACCAAACCCACACGGAAACAATTTCCCAAATGATTTTCAATGACCCAGACATTTCAAACCAGAAAACCCTAACACACCATACAAAGTAGTAGATATACAGTAGCCATGATCATACAATTACATGCTTAGAAAAGATTTCAAAGCAATTAACGACCTATTAAAACACAAACACAAAGGCTCTAATGCCACTGTTGGAATTTCATCATGCTTATGAAATAAGAACGCATCAAAAATAACCATGAAATCCATGCCTAAGGATCACATGTTTCCAATTAAAACGAGAATAAAGCAAGGAAATGGAGATTACCTCCTGTAACAGAAAAATAAAATTTTTCTTGCGGATAGAAATTTGATTAGCAACCCAGGAACCAATTCCCTTTGTTTTGATAATCCAAATACACCACTACAATCCAAGAGTAGGATTGTCTCTAGCAGTAATCCACAGAAGGTTGAATTGCTCAAAAAACTTTCTCAAAACTATGCTAGTAGAAGAGGAGCGGGTAGGTTTTAATTGGAGAAGAATAGGGATGAAGAAACAATTTCTTAGAATCCTTTTTGCAAAAGGGAATGATTCCTATAATCATAGTTTTTAGGATTTGTATTAGTTGCAATTAAGTCCTCCAAGATCCAATGTCTACAATTGGGCCCTTGAAGTTATATATGTCCCATGAATTATAACAAACTTATAATTTACCTATAAATATAATTTTCTTCTCTTAATTAACCCCACAATATTATCAAATAATATATATTGAGCAATCAAACCTTTATTGTGTGTGACCCATTAGGTTTCCTTATCTTATTAGTAGTATAATATGAATTAATTCTAACGCTTTATAATTAATCATCCTAAATAAAATATAGAATTAATTTATTAATTATCTAATTAATAAATTCATATTTAGCAAATCAAGAGCAACATCTAGCAATGACTCTTGATCACCCAAAAGTCCAGAAAGTTAAGTGGCTTGACATGAACCTTTCAATAGCAAATAACCAGTGCAATAAACTCATTTCACCATACTATATCTCATTCAGTCTAGAGCATGGAATTAGAGCCAACTCCCTCCAGAATATTATTAATTTTGGCCCGAATATTTTAGTACTTATTCAAGAAATCTATTACTCGATATGTGTATCAATTTGGAACATTTTCCAACACATAGTCACCTTGGCCAAGGATTTCATGAGTAAAATAAATACAAGTGGCCTTGAGATATACTCTCCTACTATTATGAGTGGTGAATACTTTATTAACCCTCTCAAGTACTTTCATTTACTTTACATTGTACCCAATGTCCGTCCCGTAGACAGTCATTGTAAGACTCCAAAGATTAGAATCAAAGTACAATGCTCGATAAACAAAATACCTTAGATATCTCAAGTCAAAAGATACTTACATACTTGCTATAATAAGATTCAATCACTAATACTCAATAGTTATTTAAGTAATTATCTCATAGATAGGTCATCCAATGAACTTGTTTATATAACAAGCATCCGCATATTAATCCTGAGTACTACAATACTCACGGTTATGAGAACTACCGCCTGATCCAATCAAGGGATATAACATATGCTAGTCTTAGCGTATTAATAATGTCCCATGTTATTAATACTATGACTAAGGATTATTCAAGCACAAACACTACATAGTGTAGTAGGAATCTCACATCATGATTTGCTTAACACTATGTCGTACTAGGGACTTTATGAAATAGTTTATATGTATATTAAGATATAACAATTAAACTAAAAGATAATGAATGCCGTTTTATTAATTATTATGCTATACATATGGTACGTGTGTTTGCCTCTAGGGCACAATAATAATAATCACTACTCGTGAATTCCTTGGCCAAGGCAATTGTATATTGGAAATGGTTCCTGTGAAACCCCAACTAAAACCAACCTTAGAGTAAGGGGGTCAGGATGCATATCATATTTTCTTGCATGTATAAATATATTTTTGTATGATTTTATGTGCTTTGGATATGTGATTTGTAGTCTAGATAGCTTATTTGTGCTTAGTGAGTAAGAAGGACAAAATGGTAATTTTGCTTAGGAGGAAATAGGGAGATAGCTTGAGGATTAAATAGGAAAAATATTTGGGAGAGAAAATAAGAACAAGAGTTGATGTGGCTTAGTGGTTAGAACTTTGGAATTAATCCTTAAGGTCTTGAGTTCAAATTCCATCATTGGAGTTTTAGCATGATTAAATTTTATTTTTGTATAGGAAGGCTATATTTTGGCCCTTGCAAGCTTTAGGGAAGAGTAGGAGTGTTGTATTAGGGGAGACATGTTAGAAATGTCCTAATCGTATTCTTGTGCCCTATAAAAATTTCTAAGAGATTCCTACCCTTCTTGATCCCTAGCTCTCCATACTTCTTAATCAATTAGATTGTTCCATTTACCTAAGCCAATTTTATTTCCTAAAAATTCTAGCTAAAACTGAGCTACACAAAAGTTGTGGAAACCAGGAAAAATTTCTGGTCAGTTTCGCAGCTTGGTGAGCCAAAAACCAAACTGTTTCTTCCAGCTTTTCAACCAGCAATTCAACTTTGTTTTTCCTCCATAAAGAAGGCTGGAAACCAGCCCTATAGGACCTTCCAATGGCCCTTAAAACCTTTAGCAAGATGACTGAAATATGACAGAAAAATCAGCCCAGAAATTCCAGCAAGCCTTGTGGAAAAACTGAACAAAATTTCTAACTTTGTTCCTTCTTCACCCTTGTCCAAAACTTCCTCCATTTTTCTGTACAAACACACCTTGATCAGCCATGAACTAAACTCCAGCATTCTCACCACTGTTCTACATGAAAAACAGCTCCATGGCTGCTCTTAAAATCTCTCCATCAATCACTCCAATGAAGGCATTAATTGGAGTCCATAATTGCAGCAAGATATTTCAGCAAGCTACCATAGTTTAACCCTCATGGTACACCATATTTCGGCCACTCTTAAGCTCCTTCAAACATCATTCATTCCAGCAGAAACTCTAACCAATCAGTTGGTCATTGAAGCTTCCAAAAGATCTCCATCAGCCAAGATCTCCTTACCATATTTGTTTCCAAAATTGATTCCCTAAATTATTCTTTTTGAATTTCAAACAACCAGCTTTCCTTTTCCTTCCAAATTGAATTACCAAAACCTTCCAAACAATTCGGCCACCCCCACAGAATTTCGGCCAGCTCTCTCTCTATTCTCTTCATTCTCTTCAACCCTCCAAGAACACCAAGAACATCAAGAACACCTACTACTATTCTCACGCCTAAGGCTACTCAAAACCACTTCAATCTTCTCCAAAAACTCCAAATTATACCTACTCATTCTCGTGAATCCATTCTTGCAACTTTTAACATCAAACAATGAAATCAAAGTGTCACTTTTGGATCAAAAACCAGAATTATCTTGAAGGCTCAAGAACACCTTCAAGGTAAGCATGAACAATCATCTTCATCTTCTTCCATCCTCGACTTTGATGAGTATATACTAATGAACTCCCTTTTTCTCTTTCTCTCTCTCTCTCTCTCTCTCTCTCTCTCTCTCTCTCTCTCTCTCTCTCTCTCGGCCAAATGGTTGCTCCAACTATGGCCATGTTCCCTTCTTCCTTCTTGGACGAACCAAGCTATCCACGCAAGGGGATTCTTTCGAAACTATTTCAAGGTATTCATCATTCAAGTAAGCCTCTCCAGTCTCCTCTTTTAAATTCTAGATTCATGTCTCTTGGATGTAGTGGGATGAGAATGGGATATATTTAGAGACTGATTATGTGTTTTGTGACGGAATTGGGATTGAAGCATGAGAATGAATGTGTTTGTATAATGAAGATGGGATTAATGCATGAGATGATTTGTCTTAGTTGAATATATGGTGTTTTTAGGGTTTGTTGCATGTCTTCATGTCGTGAGTAGTATGAATGATCAAGCATGTTAGAGATTATGTCACCTTTGGTAAATAGGATTTTATGTTCATGTATTCTTCTTAAGGCCATGATTATGATTATGTTAGTGGAGTTTGGATCATGTGTTGGTAGATTTGGATCTATGTTTTTATTCATGATTTGGATGTTTTGTTGATTGGTGTAGAGTGTATGTTCATGATTATGGTTAGCAATAGGAATTATGATCACGACCTTGTTGTCCCTGAGCTAATTTTATTTCATCAATAAAATGATTAATACTGTAATTTCTTCTACTAATTCCGAAAACCCTAGGAAAATGTGGATTTGGACTCTTATATAAAATAATGATATTTTAGTCAAATAAGTTATAGCTTTTATTAAAGAAATAAAATATATAGATATTATATAGAATAATAATATCAAATAAAACCTTTTATATAAATAATTATAATAGGTAAAATGTTCATTTTGCAAGTCTTATAGTCATACATACTAATAGAATTTATTTATTATCTTTTAATCAAAACACAATAAAATTTACTTGCTATTAGTTTTATTTACCAATTATTTCTAACCATTAGTTATTAAAAATCATTATTTTAAATAATATCGTCTAGGACCTAGGACCCTTCATTAAATAAACCCTAATTTATTTTTAGCAAGATTCAAACATTCAACTTGTTAGTAACTATTTCACAAACCCTAGTTATCTTAATATCAAGCTAGATTTATTTTATAAACCATTTATTTATTATCTAGCCTTAAAGCTTGGGACACTAGGATCATGATTGTGGTAAGTTGAACTAGGATTATTTGTAGAAGTGAATTTTGGCTTGCATTTAATTATGGCTTATGTTTACCCCAGGTGGAGTTAGGTCAGCTTTTGAAAATCTTTATTTTATCTCGAGCAAAGGATCAAGTAAGCTCCTACAAGCTAAACACGAGATATGAACACTAATTTGGTAAAGGCAGTTAGGGACTGTTTCCTTTCTTATTTCAGTCAAACCAATTCTTTGAAAATCAACAAGTAATTTTATTCAAACACTAAACTATTTCCAAAACTGACTTTGACAAAGACTTTGGAAACCATTGATTGCCATTTTCAAGTAAAGTTATGTTGTGAAACCCCAGTCGAAACCAACCTTAAAGTAAGGGGGTTGGGATGCATATCATATTTTATTACATATTTAAATATATTTTTATATGATTTTATGTGCTTTGGATTTGCGTGTTATAGTCTCGAGGCTTGATTATGTTTATTGAGTAAGAAGGGTAAAATGGTAATTTTTGCCTGAGGTGGAAATAGGGAGATAACCTGAGGATTAAATTGGACAAATATTTTAGAGAGAAAATAAGAACAAGAGTTGTTGTGGTATAGTGGTTAGAGCTTTGGAATTAATTCTTGAGGTCTTGAGTTCAAATTCCATCATTGGAGCTTTAGCATGATTAAATTTTATTTTTTCTTGGGAAGGTTGTATTTTCGGTCTTAGGTGCTTTAGAGTAGAGTAGAGGTGACGTCTTAGGGGAGGCATGATAGGAGTATCCCAATCCTATTCTTGTGCCCTACAAAAATTCCTAAGGGAATTCATTTCTTCTTGATTTTTAATTTTTCCTAATTCTCAACTCATTAGATTGGACAAATTTGTTCTAGCCAATTTCATTCTAGAAATTTCAGTAAAATGCTGTGACCTTGAAGGTTCAAAATGTCTTAGTGAAAGACATCTTATGGCCCGAAAATATGGAAGAGATGGGGAAGGTTCCAAGAGAATTAATTTCCCCAGTGAACCTTCAAAACCTCACTCTAGCTAGGTTCATTTTCCTTCATGTAATGATCTGAAATTTTTCCAGCTTCTTGTGCATGCAAAGTGTTGAAATTCTCAGCCATTATTCCCTCCCAAATGCTGCCAGAAAATGGCCCTTTTGATCAGCTTGAAATCTGAAAATTTCTGGCCATTTTCGGACTGCACAAATGCTGTGCAAAACCAGAAAAATTTCTGGCCAAAATCAGTTTTCTCCCAACTCCTTAGCCACGTTTTTCCTCGATGAAGAAGGCTGGAAACTAGCCTTGAAAGACCTTTGAATGCCCCTTCAAACTCTCTACAATCTGACTAGAAAATGGCAGCAAAATCTGCCCAGAAAAATTCCAGCAATGGCGAAATTCTGTGCAGGAATTTTCCAGCTTTGTTTCCTATTCCAGCCCTGGCCAAAACTTCATCCTTTTTCTGTACAAACCTCCCTTGAACAGCCATGAATAGAACTCCATTGTCTTCCCTAACCTTCTGCAAAAAAATTAGTCATGGCTACCCTAAAATATCTCCAACAAATTACTGCAATCATGCATTAATTGGAGACCAAAATTCCAGCAATCCTAATTTAGTAATCTTCCATAAAATGTCCCTTAAACAACCAGACCTTTCCTTCACCATTACACTCCTTCTTTTCAACCACCATTAACCTTCTTCAACCAACTTTTATCCAGTCAAACACTAAACAACAGTCGGCCATAGCAGCTCCAAAAAGCTCTACTTTGATCAAAGATATTCTTGCTATATTTTATTTCGAAATTTGATTCCCAAAAATATTCTTTTAGGATTTCAACAACCAAAACTTTCCTTTTCCTTTCAAACCAGAAAAATCATCTACCTAAACTACACAAACAATTCAGCCACTGCACACATAAAATTTCGGTAGCTTCAAACCAAAATCCCTCCATTGTCTTCAACCTTCAAGCACACATAGAACACCAAAAACACCTACTCACTTCTCTCGCCTAATACCTCTCCAAACTACTTCAAACTTCTTCAAAAAAAAATTCCCGAATTCATCTACTCACTGCCATGATTCCATCGATACCATTTTTAACATCAAACTCCAAAATTCAACTCTCTCTTTTGGATAAAAAATCAGTATTTTTGTGAAGGCTCAAGAACCCCTTCAAGGTAAGTTTGTTCAATCAACTTCTTCTCCACTAATCCTCAATCTCTAATGAATATATAAGTGTATGATCATGCTAATGGACTTCCTTCTTCTCTTTCCTCTTTCTCTCTTGCCCAATACCCTCTCCCTCTTGGTCGAATGATCTCTTCAACAATGGCCATGCTTTCTTCATCTCCCTTGGACGAATCTAGTCATCTAGGAGTTGAGATCCATTCGAAACTCGTTCAAGGTACTCATCAATCAAGCAAGTCCCTTCAACCCTCTTTTTAGACTTTAGATTCATTTCTCTAGGAAGATATTGGAAGAAGATGGGCTATGATTGAGGTTTAAGCATGTGTTGTTGTGATGAGTTGAGATTAAAGCATGAATGAATGTGTGTATATGATGGAGTTGGGGTTGATGCATGTGATGGTTTATCTTGGATGATATTATGATGTTTTAGGGTTTAATGCATGTTTCTATGTTGTGAGTGATGTTTGTGATCAAGCATGTTAGAGATTATGTCACCTTTGGTGAATAGGATTTATATTCATGTATGTTTGATAGAGCCATGATTATGTTTATACTAGAAGAGGTTGGATCATGCCTTGGTAAATTTAGATCTATGTTTTATTCATGATTTGGATGATTTGATGAATTGAAGTGGAGTGTATGTTCATGATTATGGTCAGCAAGTGGAATTATGATCATGAGCTATTTGTCCCTAAGCTAATTTTATTTCAACAATAAAATGGTTAATATTAAATTTTGCCAATAAATTTTGAAAAACCCTAGGAAGGGTAGATTTGGAATATCATATATGAAATAAGGATATTTTGGTCAAATGAATGACAGCTTTTATAAAATATATAGATATTATATAAAATAATAATATCACATAAAAACCTTTTACATGAATAATCATGATAAGTAGAACATTAATTTTTGTAAGTCTTATACTCACAAAACCTATTAAAATTTATTTGTTATCTTTTAATCAAAACCTATTAAAATTTATTTATTTTCTTTCAGTCAAGACCATTGAAATTTATTCTCAACTAATTTTAGTTATCAAATATTTTCTAACAGTTAGTTATTAATAAATTATTATTTTACCTAATACCACCTAGGACTCTTCACCAAATAAACTCTAAATTATTCTTAACTCTAAATTATTCTTAGCAAGAATTTAAACCTTCAACTTATTAGTACATATTTCCCAAAACACTAATTATTTTAAATATCAAATTAGACTTAGCTTATAAACCTTTTTATTTATTAATTGGCTTTAAAGCTTGGGACACTAGGATCATGGTAGTAGTAGTTGAGCTAGTCTTATTTGTGAAAGTGGATTTTGGCTTGAGTTTGATTGTGGTTTATATTTACCCCAGGCGGGGTTAGGTCAGCAGTTGAACATCTTTATTTTATCTCGAGCTAAGAATCAGGTAAGCTCCTGCATAAAACCTGTTTGATGCAAAATATTTGTAATGGCAAGCCAAATGCAGAGTGCATGGACACTCATTTCCGCAAAGGCAATTGAGGATTGACTTCTTCCTTATTTCAGTCAAATAATTATTTGAAAATCAATAAATAGATTTACTCACACTCAAAACTCCTTCAAAAACTGATTTTGACAAAGACTTTGGAAACCCTTAATTGCCATATTCAAGAAGAACTATGTTTTGTTCATTTTTTCCAAGTGGGATACATTACGTTGAGTCCTCAACAAGGGTGGACTGCTGGGACTAGTCTTTCAAGGGTTAGGGTAAGTCTCTCAGTAGGTGACCACTTCTGAGTGGTAAGTCCTTCTCGGATAGGATGTCAGTCCAGTAGGTCATACCGATCTGAGCTAGCAGTTATTTCTTTCAGTCGAGTGATTGCGTTTTGCCGGAATGGACACCCGGTTGTTGATTGGGTATAGAGAAGGAGGAGTATCTTGCCCGGTAGGTCGATCACCTACCTTTTGTCAGTCTACACAAAGTGTCGACATTCTGACCGATTATGGGGCCCAACGTGTGGTAACCCATGATCATTTCTTTTGAGTGATTGATTTTATTGATTATGTATGGTTGGAAAAACCATAACCCCACTCTTGATTTTAACTAATGTTTATTGCTTGGCAGTATTTCTCTTATAAAGGTTTTATACTTTGCATTCACGAACTGTTTCCACTGGACACTCAAAGCACACACGGACTTACTGATATTTTTATCTCATCACCCTTTTTACCATGATTTTAGGTCAACCCTGCTATGGGGATGAGTAGCTAGATAATTCCTGCCTTGGAAGATTTTTCTAATGTTTAATTTGTGTAATGCTTTGGGGAGTTAAGAGTGGATAATTTTTATTATGGATTTGATTTTGGAATTCTTGGATTTATTCTTGGGTTGTAATAAATTTCAAGTTAAAGTATTGCTTTTATTCTGCTATTTTGATTGTGTATCCTAGTTATAAAGACCATTTGTCCTTTAGACGGGGTGACATCCCCGGTCCTGACGGGCCTAGGTAGTGGGGTGTTACATATGTTTTATCAGTTTTCTCCTATGTGGGATAAACTACGTTGAGAATTTAATAAGGGTAGACTAGTAGTACTAGTTTTGAAGAGCAAGAGTGAGTCTTCTAGCAGGAGGCCACCTCCAGAAGATAAACTAAACTTAGAGAAACATCAGTACTACTTAGTCATGCCGATCCGAGCTAGCAGGTTTCAGTCATGTGGACTGTGTGTTGCCGAAGTGGACAATTGGTTTTGTTTGGGTGTAGAGAAGGGGGAGAATCTTACCCGGTAGGCCGATCGCCTACGTTTTTGTCAGTCTGCACAAAGTGTGGCATTCTGACCGTTGTATGGTTATGGGGCCCAACGTGTGATAACCTATGGCCGCCCTTTCGAGTGGTTGATTTTATTGTACTTGTATGGTTGGAAAAGTCGAAACGCCACTCTTGCTTTTGAACTTTATTTATTACTTGCCAGTATTTTTCTTATGAAGTTCTTACACCTTGCTTTCATGAAATGTTTTCACTGAACACTCAAAGTACACACGGACTTACTGAGATTTTTTATCTCATCACCCTTTTACCATTATTTCAGGTCGATCCTATTGTGGGGATGAGTAGCTAGTTGTTGCCTTCTTGGAAGATATTCTGTTATCTATTTTATGTAATGCTTTGGGAGTTGAGAGTGAACAATTTTTATTTTGAATTTGTTTTGAATTGTTGGATTGTAATAAGTTTAAATTTTAAAGTATTGTTTTATTTTCGTTTGTGTGACCTAGTTATAAAGACCCCTTGTCCTTTGGATGGGGCGACATCCCCGACCCCGTTAGGCTTAGGTAGTGGGGTGTTATAAGTAGTATCAGAGACTAGGTTTAGGCAAATATTAATAGTATATGTTCTATTTATTTAAGTTCAAATCTTATCTAACCTATCTTTTTTATGTTGTAGGATGGTTAGAATGCTTAGAACCGTGAGAAAGGGGTAGCAATGGCATCCTCCTATCCCTATCTACCCAGAAGACCTTCCAGCACCTCAGCCTGCTTCTTAGCCAATCATTCCTTTGGAAGATAGCTGTGATGATGTGGTCTCGATCCATGAGCCACCCCCCAATCCCGGTGATAGTATTGAGTTCTGACAGTGAAGAAGAGGATATAGCCGTGGAGCATGTTCCCCACCCTCCTAAACCCATAGTGGATTTATCAGCAAATAGTGATGACCCAGGGGAGATAGATTATATGTCTCCACCTAGGCCTTCTTTCATTCCTCCACCCAGTTTAGTTGAGCCCAGGGAGAGTTCTAAGCGACCCAGGAAGGAGCCAATGGAGGGGTTTGCCAGTGGGGCTGGGATAGACTTCTCTAAGAACTCTGGGGGATGGTTGTATGAGGCTGATTTTGAGGATTCTGATGAAGACTAGAGGGCTGAGAGTTATTTTGATTAGGATGTTTATTTATTATTTTTCTTATATTTTTATGTTAAGGAACTTTATTTTTGTTTCTGTTAAAATTTTGAATTTATGCAAATCAAGATTTGATAGAGAATTTATGAGTAATTCTTTAGACAAAAACTTGCATCGGATTTCCTTTTACTTATATCTGACTGTGAACGCATGCTCAACTAAAATGATTTCATCATTGAATGCATAAACTTATTATTTGAGTGTGGTTTAGAATGGCACCCAAGCGCTGTGTAGCTTCGTCAAGCAGAAGGATTCTGGAAGTAGAGCATGTGGCACCGGAGGTGGAGACGACCCAGATGCAATCACCCAACCGGGGTAATATGAATGAACCAGAGATTGGAATGGGGTCTGAAGCACCGGTAGATGTGTCGATGGGACAGGCATTTAGCAAGATGGAAGAAATTCTGTAGACCCTGGCTGAACGGAAGAACCCCAAGGGAGAAGATGAGGCATTAGAGCGATATTTGAAGTTTCAGCTGCCCGTCTTCTTAGGCGAAGCTGAGCAAGATCAGAAAGCATAGCAATGGATCGAACAGATGGAAGATATATTTGCAATGCTCTAGTACACCGAGGAGCAGATGGTTAAATTTACGGCATTCCATTTGAGAGGCCTAGCTCGAGCATGGTGGTAGCGGGTTCAAGACGACTGGGAGATGGTCGATCAGAAATGGACGTGATCCAACTTTGTTGAAGCCTTCAGAGCTAAGTACATCCCTTAGTGGATAGTGGAAAAGCAAGAGGACGAATTTCATACTTTGAAGCAGGGAGGCATGTCAGTGGCCCAGTACGTAGCACGGTTCACCCAACTGTCGAAGTACTGCAAGAGACTGGTGGACGCTGAACAGAATAGGACGAGGCAGTTTGTCAAAGGACTAAGGCCGGAATTGAGGAGGGCGTTGGCACCTTCTCCACCAACGACCTATTTAAGGGTTGTAGACGCAGCCACCAGGACTGAGAATGAGGACCGTAGTAGGATGGTGGCAAGGCCTTTCCAACTGCTAAGGTAACTGCAAGGACACTTCCCGAGGCAGTAACCCAACAAGTGACTCGCCAATCAACAGTGGCAGAACCAAGAAAAGTAAGGCCGGACCGTGCCAGCCGGACCTGCTCAGAACTTCTGTTATGTCGGCGATGTGGGAAAAGAGGCCACATAGAGAAGAACTGTTGGTCCAAAGGAGGAGAGTGGAAATGTTATCACTGCGGCGACCCAAACCACTTGCGGAACGCCTGCCCTAAGCTGCACGAGTAGGGTAAGGGAATCTGGCTCAGAATTTGGGACCCAACAGAGCCAATGCCATGGGAACATCCGATAGTGGAGCACTGAATCCTCAAGTGAAGGCTAAGGTATTCGTTCTCAACAGAGAGGAGGTTGGGACCGATGCAGCAGTAGTGGAAGGTACGTTTACTATCTAAGGACATTCTGTTAATGTATTGATAGATCTTGGCTCTACTTATTCTTATTTAAACAAGATCTGTGCATGTCATTTGGGTTGGGATGGAGTAGAGTTACCTTTTACCTTATTGGTAAGTACACAATTGGGGAAAATGGTGCAAGCAAATCAGTATGTGTGAAACTGTAAAATTAATGTGGGGAGAGAAAGCTTGGAGAGAGATTTGATAGTATTAGACATTGAGGATTATGATTTGATATTGGGAATGGATTGGTTACCCAAGCATGGGGCTAGGGTAGACTGTAAGAATAAATCAATCCAGTTCGTTAGACTAAGGTGTGATGTGTTGGAATTCGATGGCAAGAGGGTAAAGGAATTAAAGTACTTGATAGCGGGGGCTAAGGCCTAAAAATTGCTGAAGCAAGAATGTCAAGGGTACCTGGCTAATGTGATAAACAAGCCAAAGGACCAGTGCACTCTGGAGGACACTGAGATAGTGAATGACTTTCCCGAAGTGTTCCCAGTGGAGCTTACTTCTCTACCTCCCAGCCGAGAAGTAGAATTCACCATTGACCTAGTTCTAGGAGCAGAACTAGTATCGCGGACCCCGTATCGGATGGCACCAACAGAGCTGAAAGAGCTGAAGGAACAGTTAGAAGAGTTAGTGAAGCAAGGCTACATCAGACCTAGCACGTCGCCCTGAGGAGCACCTGTGCTCTTTGTGAAGAAGAAGGACGGGACTCTGAAGCTATGTATCGACTATCAGGGCTTAAACAACCTGATGGTTAAGAACAAGTATCCTCAACCATTGATTGACGAGCTATTCAACCAGTAACAAGGATCCAGTTGCTACTCCAAAATAGACCTGAGGCAAGGGTACTATCAAGTGCGGATAAAAGAGGAGGATATCCCCAAGGCAGCCTTCAACACCAGATATGGACATTATGAATTCGTGGTAATGCCATTCGGGGTGACCAATGCTCTAGCAGTATTCATGGACCTGATGCACCAAGTGTTTCAACCCTACTTGGACAAGTTCATGGTGGTCTTTATCGACGACATTCTAATCTACTCCAAGAGTCCAAAAGAGCATGCGGAGCATCTAAAGCTCATATTGTAGAAGCTACGGAAGCACAAGCTGTTTGCCAAGTTTAGCAAGTGTGAGTTCTGGCTGGATAGCGTAGCATTTCTTGGCCATGTGGTGACCAATGAGGGAATCAAGGTAGAACCAGTAAAGGTTGAAGCAGTGTCAGACTGGAAGCAATCGGAGAACATCACCGAGATTCGAAGCTTCTTGGGATTGGCTGGTTACTATAGGAGGTTCATCAAAGATTTTCAACGCTCGCATCACCTATGACTCGACTACTGAGGAAGGATGTTCCATTCGTTTGGAGTGAGAAATGTGAGAAAAGTTTCCAAGAGCTGAAGCGAAAATTGATGACAGCACCAGTATTAAGTCTGCTAGAGGGAGATAAACCTTACGCGCTGTATATTGATGCCTCAAAAAAAGGATTGGGAGCAGTTCTAATGCAAGACCGAAAGGTGATCGCTTATGCATCTCGGAAGTTGAGACCTCATGAAGTCAACTACCCTATGAATGATCCGGAGCTGGCAGGCATTGTGTTTGCTCTAAAGAAATGGCGACGCTACCTATAAGTTCGCTTATGCATCTCAGAAGTCTTTGTGTACTTTGAGTGTCCAGTGAAAATAGTTCATGAATGCAAAGTGTAAAATCTTCATAATAGAAATACTGGCAAGCAATAAACAATGTTCAAAACAAAGAGTGGCGTTTTGGCTTTTCCATCCATACATGTTCATTAAAATCAACCACTCAAAAAGGGTAGTCATGGATTACCACACATTGGGCCCCATAACCATACAATAGTCAGAATGCCACACTTTGTGCAGACTGACAAAAAGGTATGTGAAATGCTGGCAAACAATAAATAATATTCAAAATCAAGAGTGGCGTTTTGGCTTTTCTAACCATACAGGTACAATGAAATCAACCACTCAAAAGGTAGTCTGGGTTACCACACGTTGGGCCCCATAACAATACAACGGTCAGAATGCCACACTTTGTGCAGACTGACAAAAGGTAGGTGATCGGCCTACCGGGTAAGATTCTCCTCCTTCTCTACACCCAAACAAAACCGGTTGTTCACTCCGGCAGCACACAGTCCACATGACTGAAAACTACTAGCTCGGACCGATAGAACTAAGTAGTTTTGACATTTCTCTAAGTTAAGTTCATCTTCTCGAGGTGGCCTCCTGCTAGAAGACTTACTCTTGCTCTTCAAAACTAGTACTACTAGACTACCCTTATTGAGTACTCAATATAGTTCATCCCACTTGGGAGAAAACTGATAAAACATTACTTTACTTGGAAATGGCAATCAAGGGTTTCCAAAGTCTTTTTCAAAATCAGTTTTAGATATAGTTTAGTGTTTGAATAAAATTCCTTGTTGATTTTCAAATAATTGGTTTGACTGGGACAACAAAAGAAACAGTCCCTAATTGCCTTTACCAAATCAGTGTTCACAAACTTCGAGTTTAGCTTGCCATAAAAACCTTTTATAACAAACACGTTTTATGCAGTAGCTTACCTAATCCTTGCTCACAATAATGGTTTCCAACAACTGACCTAACCCCACCTAGGGTAAATATAAATCATAATTAAACTCAAGCCAAAATTCATTTTCACAAATTAAACTAGCTCAGTTTACTACAATCATGTCCCTAGTGTCCCAAGCTTTAAGGCTAGCTAATAAATAAAAGGGTTTATAAAATAAATCTAGCTTGATATTAAAATAACTAGATTTTGAAAACATAGGTACAATAAGTTGAAAATTTAAATCTTGCTAAAAGTAAATTAGAGTTTATTTGATGAAGGGGTCCTAGGTGGTATTATGTAAAATAATAATCTATTAATAATTAATTGTTAGAAAATTACTGGTAACTAAAATTAGTTGTAAGTAAATTTTAATAGGTTTTGATTAAAAGACAATAAATAAATTTTAATAGTATTTATGAATATAAGACTTACGAAATTAATATTTTACTTATTATGATTGTTTATATAAAAGGCTTTATTAAATGATATTATTATATATAACATCTATATATTTTATTTCTTTAAGAAAAGCTATCATTTATTTGACTAAAATATTATTATTTTATATAATCGTTCAAAACTATATTTTCCTAGGGTTTTTGAAATCACAAGGAGAAATTATAGCATAAATCATTTTTATTGATGAAATAAAATTGGCTAACTTAATTAGCTTAGGGACAACTAGATTATGATCATATTTCCATTGCTAACCACAATCATGAACATACACTCCACTTCAATTCATCAAATCATCCAAATCATGAATAAAGACATAGATCTAAATTTACCAAGACATGATCCAACTTCTACTAGCATAAACATAACCATGGCTTTAATAATGAACATAAATCCTATTCACAAAAAATGACATAATCTCTAACATGCTTGATCACATATACCACTCACGACATGGAGACATGCATTAAACCCTAAAAATGCCATACAATCAACTAAGACAATCAACTAATGCATAAATCCCATCTCTATCATATACACACATTTATTCATGCATCAATCTCAACTCATCACAACAACACATGCTCAAGCCCCAATCATAATCCATCTCCTTCCAATATCAACCCAGAGACATGAATCTAGAATTTAAAGAGAGGGTTGAAGAGGCTTACTTTGTTGATGAGTATCTTGGAGTAGTTTCGAATGGATCCTAACTCCTAGGAGACTAGATCTGCCCAAAAGAGATGAAGAAAACATGGCTATGGTTGAAATCACCATTCGGCCGAGAGAGAGAGAGAGAGAGAGAGAGAGAGAGAGAGAGAGAGAGAAAGAGTCCATTAGTATGATTATACATATATATATTCATTAGAGATTGAAGATGAGTGAAGATGAAGTTGATTGAACATGCTTACCATGAAGGTGTGTCTTGAGCCTTGACAAAAATACTGGTTTTCGATCCAAAATAGTGAGTTGGATTTTGGTATTTGATGTTAAAAATTGCAAAAGTGGTTTCAAGGGGTGGAGTAGGTGTGATCTAGAGCTTTTGGAGAAGATTGGAGTGGTATTCAGCATATCAATACTAGTAGGTGTTCTTGAAAGTTGAAGAGAATGGAGAAGATTTTAGTTAAAGCTAGCCGAAATTCTGAGGGAAGGAGTGGCCAAATTGTTTGAGGGAGTTTTGGCAATTGAATTTTCTAGTTTGAGAGGAAAAGGAAAGGCTAGTTGTTTGAAATCCTAAAAGAATATTTTAGGGAATCAATTTAGGAAACAAAAAATGGTAATAAGGTCTTCAATGGAGGAGAGCTTTTGGAAGCTCTAATGGCCGGCTGGTTTGTTCAGAGTTTTTGCTGGATGAAAGCTGTTTGAAGAGGCTTAATGGTGGCCGAAAAGAGGGAGTACAATGGTGAAGGAATGCCCGGTTGTTTAAGGGATGTTTTATGGAAGTTTACTAAACATATTTGTTGAAATTTTGGTCTTCAATCAATAGCTTGATTGGAGTAATTGTTGGAGATATTTTAGGGCAGCCAAAGATAGGTTTTTTGAGCAGAAGGTTGGGGAAGATAATGGAGCTTAGTTCATGGCTGTTCAAGAGAAGTTTGAATAGAAAAATAGTGAAGTTTCGGTCAGGGCTAGAGAAGGAAGAAAGCTGGAAAAATTCCTGTACAGGTTTTTCGCTAGTTGCTGGAAATTTCTGGGTAGCTTTTGCTGCCATTTTCCAGCCAACTTGTAGAAGATTTGAAGGGATATTTAGAGGTGTTTCAAGGCTAGTTTCCAGCCTTCTTTATGGAAGAAAAATGTGGCTAAGATACTGGGTGAAAACTGGAAGAAAACAGCTTGGTTTAGGCTCACCAAAGCTACGAATTTGCCCAGAAAAATTTCTGGTTTGCACAGCATTTGTGCAGTCCGATTTTGGCCATAAAATTTCAGACTTTAAGCTGGACAAGAGGGCTAGTTTTCTAGTAACATTTGGGAGGGAATGATGGCTGACAATTTTGACACTTTGACTGAACAAGAAGCTGGAAAAATTCTAGATTACTTTATGAAGAAAATGAACATAGCTAGGGTGGAGTTTTGAAGGTTCAACCATGGAGATTAATTCTCTTGGGAACCTTCCCCAACTCCTACCCATTTTCAGTCTATAAGATGTCTTACACTTAGACATTTTGAACCTTCAAAGGCACAACACTTTGCTGGAATTTTTCTGGAATAAAATTGGCTTGAATAAATTGAATAACTCAATGAATTGAGAAGTAAAAAAACTAAGGATCAAGAAACGTGTGAATTCCCTTAGAAATTTTTGTAGGGCACAAGAGTAGGATTAGGATATTCCTATCATGTCTCCTATAGGACAACCCTTTACTCTTCCCTAAAGTATACAAGGCCGAAAATATCCTCCCTAAACAAAAATAAAATTCAATCATGCAAAAACTCAAATGATGGAATTCGAACCCAAGACCTCAACAATGAATTCCAAAGCTCTAACCACTACACCACAACAACTCTTGTTTTTATTTTCTCTCCAAAATATTTTTCCTATTTAATCCTCAAGCTATCTCCCTGTTTTCACCTCAAGTAAAAGTTACCATTTTGCCCTTCTTACTCAACAAGCACAAATAAGCCATCTAGGCCACAAACCACAAATCCAAAGCACATCAAATCATATAAAAATATATTTAAGCATGCAATAAAATATGATATGCATCCCAACTCCCTTACTCTAAGGTTGGTTTCGACTGGGGTTTCACAGCTAAGACTCAAAAATTGCTAAAGCAAGGATGTCAAGGGTACCTGGCTTACGTGATAAACAAGCCGAAGGACCAGTGCACTCTGGAGGACACTGAGATAGTGAAGGACTTTCCCGAAGTGTTCCCAGTGGAGCTTACTTCTCTACCTCCCAGCCGAGAAGTGGAATTCACCATTGACCTAGTTCCAGGAGCAGAACTAGTATCGCGGACCTCGTATCGGATGGCACTGGTAGAGCTGAAAGAGCTGAAGGAACAGTTAGAAGAGTTAGTGAAGCAAGGCTACATCAGACCTAGCACGTCGCCCTGGGGAGCACCTGGGCTATTTGTGAAGAAGAATGACAAGACTCTGAGGCTTTATATTGACTATCGAGGCTTGAACAACTTGACAGTCAAGAACAAGTATTCTCTACCGCTGATTGATGAGCTGTTCAACCAGTAACAAGGATCCAGTTGCTACTCCAAATTAGACCTGAGGCAAGGGTACTATCAAGTTCAGATAAAAGAGGAGGATATCCCCAAGACAACCTTCAACACCAGATATGGACATTATGAATTCGTGGCAATACCGTTCAAGGTGACCAATGCTCCAGCAGTATTCATGGACCTGATGCACAGAGTGTTCCGACCCTACATGGACAAGTTCGTGGTGGTCTTTATCGACGACATTGTAATCTAATCCAAGAGTCCGGAGGAGCATGTGGAGCATCTAAAGCTCGTATTGGAGAAGCTGCAGGAGCACAAGCTGTTCGCCAAGTTTAGCAAGTGTGAATTCTGGCTGGATAATGTAGCATTTCTTGGCCATGTGGTGACCAATGAGGGAATCATGGTAGACCCAACAAAGGTTAAAGCAGTGTTAGACTGGAAGCAATCGGAGAACATCACCGAGATTCGAAACTTCTTGGGATTGACTGGTTACTATAGGAGGTTCATCAAAGGATTTTCAACGCTCGCATCACCTATGACTCGACTGCTGAGGAAGGATGTTCCATTCGTTTGGAGTGAGAAATGTGAGAAAAGTTTCTAAGAGCTGAAGTGAAGATTGATAACAGCACCAGTATGGAGTCTGCCAGAAGGAGATAAACCGTATGCGCTATATACCGATGCCTCGAAAGAAGGATTGGGAGCAGTTTTGATGCAAGACCAGAAGGTGATCACTTATGCATCTCGGAAGTTGAGACCTCATGAAGTCAACTACCCTACGCATGATTTGGAGCTGGCAGCCATTGTGTTCATTCTAAAGAAATTGCGACACTACCTGTACGGAGCTGAGTATGAAATGTTCATGAACCACAAGAGCCTGAGGTACATTTTCCCCCAGAAGGATTTGAATTTGAGACAGTAGCGGTGGATGGAATTCTTAGAAGAATACCGTTGTCTAATCAACTACCATCTCGAGAAGGCCAATGTTGTAGCTGATGCCTTGAGCAGAAAAGTGAGTATGGCCAGATTAAAAGTGCAGGGGGTTCAAGTAGTTCAGGATGTGTTGGACAGAAGAGTGGAGGTGCAAGAGAAGAGGATTGTTGTTAGTAACCTAAAGTTGGTACCGGATCTAAGGCGGGATATCGTGGATGCTCAGCAAAGTAATGCAGAATTTTAGCTTTTCAAGGACAATGAGGTTAAATGGCAGGGTAGTGAATTCCGGCAAGACGAGGTAGGAGTTCTGCATTTCAGGGATCGGTTGTGTGTACTCGAAAAGCATCAACTAAAGGATAGAATTTTGGAAGAGGCGCACAGGAGCAAGTACGCTATTCATCCGGGGGAAGACAAAATGTACCAGGATCTAAAGAGGGCCTATTGGTGGCCCGGAATGAAGCGGGATGTGGTCAAATATGTCTCGACGTGTCTTACCTGTCAGAAGGTCAAAGTGGAGCATAAGAAGTCAGCAGGATTGTTACAACCATTGCTAGTGCCTGAATGGAAGTGGTGGAAGTGACCATGGATTTTGTCATCGGACTTCGTATGTCAAGGACCCAGAAGGATGCCATATGGGTATTAGTGGATCGACTGACCAAATCGGCTCATTTCATACCAGTGAATGTAAGAGATTCCATGGAGAAGTTGGCTCAAACCTATATGCGTGAAATAGTCCATCTGCATGGAGTACCTTCAAGTATTGTGTCTGACCGAGTCCCAAGGTTTACGTCTCGATTTTGGGGCAAGTTTCAAGAATCAATGGGGTCAAGTCTGAAGTTTAGTACGACGGCGCATCCGAAGACTGATGGACAATTAGAAAGAGTTATACAGATATCGGAAGATATATTGAGAGCCTGTGTTCTGAATTTCGGAGATAAGTGGATTGAATGTGTGCTATATGTAGAGCTGTCATATAATAATAGTTATTAAGCTTCAATTAGGATGTCTCCGTATGAGGCCCTGTGTGGACGCAAATGTCAGGTACCGCTATACTGGAGTTAGTCAGAAGATGGTCACATAAGCAAATCCAGGGAAGTCTGTGTCCAGGAGATGTTAGATAAAGTAAAGTTGATCAGGGAGAGGTCGAAGGCAGCTCAAAGCCGACAGAAGAATTATGCAGACAACCGGGGAAGAGAGTTGGAGTTTCAAGTAGGAGACAGCGTATTTCTGAGATTGACGCCGAATAGGGGAATCTTGAAGCATCCGAATGGTGGAAAACTGAATCCGAGATATTTAGGGCCGTTCCCGATAAAAAAAAGGATTGGACCGGTAGCATACCAATTGGACTTGCCAGATGGATTGACAGGAATTCATGATGTATTTCATGTGTCACAGCTAAAGAAGTACAATGCCGATCCTGGTCATGTTCTGAATAATAAGCCGTTAGTGTTACAACCCGGTCTGAGCTACATGGAGAAACCCGTGCGAATATTAGACCACAGTATCAAGAACCTCTGGAACAAGTAGATACCGATGGTAAAAGTTCAGAGGGAGCATCATGGCACGCGAGATGCCACATGGGAATCAAAAGACTGGGTAAAGCGGAAGTATCCCGATCTGAAATAGAGGTATGCTGTAATTTTGGAGCGAAATTCTCCTAAGGAGGGGAAGATGTGAAACCCCAACTAAAACCAAGAGTAAAGGGGTCGAGATGCATAACATATTTTCTTGCATGTATAAATATATTTTTGTATGATTTTATGTGCTTTGGATATATTATTTGTAGTCTAGATGGCTTATTTGTGCTTAACAAGTAAGAAGGGCAAAATGGTAATTTTGCTTGAGGAGGAAATAGGGAGATAGCTTGAGGATTAAATAAGAAAAATATTTGGAAGAGAAAATAAGAACAAGAGTCGATGTGGTTTAGTGGTTAGAGCTTTAGAATTAATCCTTAAGGTCTTGAGTTCAAATTCTATCATTGGAGTTTTGGCATGATAAAATTTTATTTTTGTATAGGAAGGCTATATTTCGGCCCATGCATGCTTTAGGGAAGAGTAGGAGTGTTGTATTAGGGGAGACATGATAGGAATGTCCTAATCCTATTGTTGTGCCCTACAAAAATTTCTAAGAGATTCCTACCTTTCTTGATCCCTAGCTCTCCTTACTTCTTAATCAATTAGATTGTTCCATTTACCTAAGCCAATTTTATTTCCTGAAAAATCCAGTCAAAATCGAGCTACACAAAAGCTGTGCAAACAAGGAAAATTTTCTAGACAGTTTTGCAGCTTGGTGAGCCAAAAACCAAACTGTTTCTTCCAGCTTTTCAACCAGCAATTCAACCTTGTTTTTCCTCCATAAAGAGGGCTGGAAACCAGCCTTAAAGGACCCTTCAATGGCCCTTCAAACCTTCTGTAAGCTGACTAAAATATGGCAGAAAAATCAGCTCAGAAATTCCAGCAAGCCTTGCAGAAAAAATGAACAGAATTTCCAGCTTTGTTACTTCTTCACCCTTGTCCGAAACTTCCTCCATTTTCCTGCACAAACACACCTTGATTAGCCATGAACTGAACTCCAACATCCTCACCATTGTTCTGCACGAAAAACAGCTCCATGGCTGCTCCTAAAATCTCTCCATCAATCACTCCAATCAAGCCATCAATTGGAGTCCATAATTGCAGCAAGATATTTTAGCAAGCTACCATAGATTAATCCTCAAACAACCAGAAAATTCCTTCACCATGGTACACCATATTTCGGCCACTCTTAATCTCCTTCAAACATCATTCATACCAGCAGAAATCCCAACCAATCAGCCGACCATTGAAGCTTCCAAAAGCTCTCCATCAACCAAAATCTCCTTACCATATTTGTTTCCAAAATTGATTCCCTAAATTATTCTCTTTGAATTTCAAACAACCAGCTTTCCTTTTCTTTCCAAATCTGAAAATCGAATTACCAAAACCTTCCAAACAATTCAGACACCCTTTCCCCACAGAATTTCAGCTAGCTCTCTCCCTCTATTCTCTTCATTCTCTTCAACCCTCCAAGAACACCAAGAACCCCTACTACCATTCTCATGCCTAAGGCAAGTCAAAACCACTTCAATCTTCTCCAAAAACTCCAGATTATACCTACTCATTCTCATGAATCCATTCCTACAAATTTTAATATCAAACACTGAAATCAAAGTCTCACCATCAGATAAAAAACCAGAATTTTCTTGAAGGCTGAAGAACACCTTCAAGATAAGCGTGAACAATCGTCTCCATCTTCTTCCATCTTCGACTTTGATGAGTATATACT
The DNA here is from genome assembly GCA_026120185.1 of Voacanga thouarsii. Lineage (NCBI taxonomy): Eukaryota > Viridiplantae > Streptophyta > Magnoliopsida > Gentianales > Apocynaceae > Voacanga > Voacanga thouarsii. The sequence continues at coordinate 1,416,112 of JANUWF010001093.1, read as the reverse complement.
AACAAACTCCCTTTCTCTCTCTCTCTCTCTCTCTCTCTCTCTCTCTCTCTCTCTCTCTCTCTCTCTCTCTCGGGGCCAAATGGTTGCTCCAACCATGGCCATGTTCCCTTCTTCCTCCTTGGACGAATCAAGCTGTCCACGCGAGGGGATTCTTTCGAAACTACTTCAAGGTAGTCATCATTCAAGTAAGCCTCTCCAATCTCCTCTTTAAAATTCTAGATTCATGTCTCTTGGATGTAGTGGGATGAGGATGGGATATATTTGGAGACTGATTATGTGTTTTGTGATGGAGTTGGGATTGAAGCATGAGAATGAATGTGTTTGTATGATGAAGATGGGATTAATGCATGAGATGATTTGTCTTGGTTGAATGTATGGAGTTTTTAGGGTTTGTTGCATGTGTTCATGTCATGAGTAGTATGAATGATCAAGAATGTTAGAGATTACGTCACCTTTGGTGAATAGGATTTTATGTTCATGTATTCTTGTTAAGGCCATGATTATGATTATGTTAGTGGAGTTTGGATCATGTGTTGGTAGATTTGGATCTATGTTTTTATTCATGATTTGGATGTTCTGTTGATTGGTGTAGAGTGTATGTTCAAGATTATGGTTAGTAATAGGAATTATGATCACGACCTTGTTGTCCCTAAGCTAATTTTATTTCATCAATAAAATGATTAATACTATAATTTCTTCTAGTAATTTCGAACACCCTAGGAAAATGTGGATTTGAACTCTTATATAAAATAATGATATTTTAGTCAAATAAATGATAGCTTTTATTAAAGAAATAAAATATATAGATATTATATAGAATAATAATATCAAATAAAGCCTTTTATATAAATAATTATAATAGGTAAAATGTTCATTTTGTAAGTCTTATATTCATAATACTAATAGAATTTATTTATCTTTTAATCAAAACATAATAAAATTTACTTGCTATTAATTTTATTTACCAATTATTTTCTAATCATTAGTTATTAAAAATTATTATTTTAAATAATATCATCTAGGACCTAGGACCCTTCATCAAATAAACCCTAATTTATTTATAACAAGATTTAAACCTTCAACTTGTTAGTAACTATTTCACAAACCCTAGTTATCTTAGTATGAAGCTAGATTTATTTTATAAACCCTTTATTTATTATCTAGCCTTAAAGCTTGGGACACTAGGATCATGATTGTGGTAAGTTGAACTTGGATTATTTGTGGAAGTGAATTTTGGCTTGAGTTTAGTTATGGCTTATGTTTACTCCAAGCGGGCTTAGGTTAGCTTTTGGAGATCTTTATTTTATCTCGAGCAAAGGATCAGGTAAGCTTCTGCATAAAACTTGTTTGTCGTAAAAAGTTACCATGGCAAGCTAAACATGAAGTATGAACACTGATTTGGTAAAGGCAATTAGGGACTGTTTCATTTCCTGTTTCAGTCACACTAATTCTTTGAAAATCAACAACCAATTTTATTCAAACACTAAACTGTTTCTAAAACTGACTTTGACAAAGACTTTGGAAACCCTTGATTGCCATTTTCACGTAAAGTTATGTTTTATCAGTTTTCTCCCAAGTGGGATAAACTACGTTGAGTACTCAACAAGGGTAAGGTAGTAGTACTAGTTTTGAAGGGCAAGAGTGAGTCTTCAGGCAGGAGGCCACCTCCAGGAGATGAACTAAACTTAGAGAAACGCCAATACTACTTAGTCATGCTGGTCCGAGCTAGCAGGTTTCAGTCATGTGGACTGTGTGTTCCGGAGTGGATAACCGATTTTGTTTGGGTGTAGAGAATGAGGAGAATCTTACCGATAGGTCGATCACCTACCTTTTTGTCAGTCTGCATAAAGTGTGGCATTCTGACCATTGTTTGGTTATGGGGCCCAACGTGTGGTAACCCATGGCCGCCCTTTCGAGTGGTTGATTTTATTATACCTGTATGGTTGGAAAAGCCGAAACACTACTATTGCTTTTGAACTTTATTTATTACTTGCCAGTATTTTTCTTATAAAGTTCTTACACCTTGCATTCATGAACTGTTTTCACTGAACACTCAAAGCACACACGGACTTATTGAGATTTTTTATCTCATCACCCTTTTACCAAGATTTCAGGTCAATCCTGCTGTAGGGATGAGTAGCTAGTTGTTACCTGCTTCGAAGATATTCTATTGTCTATTTTACGTAATCCTTTGAGAGTTGAGAGTGAATAATTTTTATTTTGGATTTGTTTTGAATTGTTGGATTGTAATAAGTTTAAATTTTAAAGTATTATTTTATTTTTATTTGCGTGACCTAGTTATAAAAGCCCCTTGTCCTTTGGACGGGGCGACAACACCGGCCCTGTTAGGCCTAGGTAGTAGGGTGTTACAGTTCTAATTGATACATATGATAAGTAGCGGATTTAGTGACCAAGTACTAAAATATTTAGGCAAGATTAATTTATTATTATGGAAAGAGTTGGCACTAATTCTGTACTCCAAACCGAATGAGATATTGTATGGTGAAAAAAGTTTACTGTACTGTTGTTTGCTATGGAAAGGTTCATATCAAGCCACCTGGCTTTCTACACTTTCGGGTGGCCATGAAGTGTTGTTAGATACCGCTCATGGTCTGCTGAATATAGATTTATTATTTAGAGATTTAACAAATCAATCATTTTTAGAATTAATAAGTTAATTCTAAAGTTATTAAGGATTGTTAATCTTAAAAATCTTTAGATTATTTTGTATTTTACTACCAATAGATTGGGAAATGTAATAGGTCACACACAATAGAGAATTGAGTACTCAAGATATTATTCAATAATGATGTGTACGAATTTGGGTATAAAAAATCATAAAAAAATAAGCACATTTCCAATTAAGTTTAAAATAAAACGTTAACCCCAAATTACACATATGAGCAAGCGTACTAATCAATAAGCATAGCATAAGATTTAAAATGAGTATCGATCCTCTAGGAACAAGTACGCAATAATCACTTTTCTTTCATTGTTTAACATACTCAATAAAGTCAAAAAGAATAAAAAGGAAAATAAAATAAAATAAAGATTATATACAAGTCAAGGATGGAGAATTATGTAACTCAAACCATTATTTTGAAAAACATGACCTTAAAATACCCAATCATTATCACAACTAATCATTCTTTTGGCATCATGAAGGATTAAGATAGATTCACTTGTTTTCCAATCCATGAAATCACTATCTTCTAGACAAATTAGCATAATATATCTTGTCTCAACTAATTCCCCAAAAGATGCATTAAACACAATCCTTGATTAAATCATCATATCCTAGCAAATTTAAAACATGAAATTAACCAATGAATCCATATCCTGGCAGACATCAATTAACCTTTAATTACCCAGTTCTTAGCAGTTAACACCTTTTCCAAGCAAGTTAATAGATAACAAATATGAAATTAATGAATTGAGACCACCATCAGCTCCTTTTCCAAGCAAGTTAATAGAAAGAAACAACAAATTAATCTCGTAATCAGCATAGGTAATTAAATACCAAGAATAACAATCAATTAATCAAAAGATCAAAGTAACTCTAAAAATCATGAATACCGAAAACAATGTCAAATTACAATAAAACAATTAATACATCTTTGTTCAAGAAAAGAAAACAAAGTTAAAAGAAACCACTGATAGACAAGCCTCTTTCTTTTTCCTTCGTAGACTCTCTTATATAAGCATTCTTGATTTGATGAATTCCTCCTTGAACTTAAGTGATTTTGTGCTTTGCTCCTTGAATTAATACATTTGAATTGTGTTTTTCCTCTATTTATAGGCTTTAGGAGTGCCTAAATTCGTCCATATAGGGTTTCTGGCCGAATAGAAGTAGGAAAATACCAAAACTCTGAAAATTGCCAAAAACGCACATGAAAATTGAGGCACCACCTGTCCTGCCTAGGGCCATTGCTGGTTACATTCTGTCTCTCGGTCCATTCGCCTATTTTTCTCAATTTTCATGCCAAGTTCTTCCCGGTTGCAGCCGACGCCATCTCTGGGCTCCCAACTGGTAACAGCTGTATTTTGTTCAGCCCTTATTTTACCGATATCTCATTATCTCGAAGTACGTGCCAGGAGCACATGGCCGGCATCACCTCTCCTGTCTTGGCCGACACCGCCTCTAGTCTGTTTAGCGACCATTTTGCCTTATTTTACCCCTAAAATCTGAAATAATGCACAAAATACCTTTCTAAGGGTAAAATCTCAAATATGAAGGAATATGACCAGTTATTGTACAAAATGTATCACAAAATAGCCTTAAATAACTAGAAAATATATGACTAATTTAGGACCTATCACATTCCCCCACACTTATCTATTTGCTTGTCCTCAAGCAAAGTATCAAAGACAAGTAAAAAAACAAAAGTTTTCACAAAATCACTCAATCAATTTCAAAATTATATTTCCAATGCTTTTTTTATTCAAGATAACAAACACATATGCTACTATACCTTTCATAACAAATGCAAGACTTGTGTAAGTGAAGAATGACTAGTAGAACCATCCCAACACTTAACATCATTCTCAAACCATTGGAAAGAATTTAGTTCAATATATATATATATATATATATATATATATATGTATATATACATACATTCCATAAGCTTACTTTTCATCCACTCTCTCCACTAATCCTAGACATATAATGACTCTACTTAGGTCAAGTAGGACTTTTAAGATTGTAATGTAAGGCTAAAGGGTTTGTAATGTAGGTGTTAAACGAATGATATAGGAAAATCAAATATCAAAGAAGATTCGAGTTTGCAAGAAAAAGATAAATAAAATGTACAAATAGATTCTAAACTTTTCTTGCTCTTCTATTACAAAACCAATCAAAAACCCATAACCTTGTATAGCAATTATATTATAGTTCAAGCAAATCTTGCATTCTTTTCATCAATAGTTCTCAACTTTTCAATCATATTGCATAAGATCGTCAAAATTTCAGCAATTCTTATTCCAACTCAACCAACATTCTTCATGTGCTCTTCTTTTCTTTTTCTTTCAACTTTTCTTTTCTTTTTCTCTTATTTGCAAATGCTGCTTTTGTTTGTTTCTCAGTTTTTTCTTTCAACATTTTCTAGCAACTTTTTGTTTTTCCCAATCTTTATTTTTCTTCCTCCTTTCTCTTTTCACAACTCCAACTCAACACATGATGCATGACTAAAAGTAACAAGCCATGACATTTACACAAGCATTCTCCCTCATAATTCTTCTACTTGTATTTTTATCCATCAAGAGCAATCAAATATTTAGAAGGTAAATCAAACTCTCAGAAAGAAGTAATGGACAAAGTATGATAACGGGCTTAAGAAAGAAATTAACAATTTTGGCTCAAAATAGGCACTAGGGATAATATAAAATAGGTAGGCTTGAAAAGCTCAAACTATCCTAAGAATGCCTATTACTGTCATCCTTAAGTTAAATTATGAATGTCTTTCCTATTTCACCTCGAGAGGTATTCAAGAAAGTTCTAGAATGCTCAATGAATTTTAGCAGAAAAATAGGTTTAAGAACAATGTAAAGCATTTGTTCAAGAACTACTTCGTCCAAGTGCATGCAAAAAGTCATGCATAAGCCACAAATGATATAGAACATATGCTCGATGATCTAGCACAAAGACATGCATTAAAAATACATATTGAAAGCTCAAAAAAATAAAAAAAAATTGAAAAAATTTGCTCAAAAGGTTCAAAGAATTTCAGAAGAATGAAGCATAGAAGAATTCCAAGGTTCAAAGAATTTCAAGAAGAATGAAGGATAGAAGAATTCCAATTCTAACCACTCCCCCACACTTAAACTGGACATTGTCCTCAATGTTCAAACAATTAGAGTAAGGAAGTATTGCCACGGGACCAAAAGTAAAGGGGAAAAGAGAAGAAATAAAATACTTGAATTGCATTGTGCATTCTCCTACAAAAGAGTTAAATTCCAGCAGAAATGAGCATTGTTGAAGTACCTAGAAAGAAAAATACACAAAATAAACACACCAAAGCATAAAAACTAGAAAAGAAAAATAAGAAAAAAAGTAAAGAAAATAGTACGAAAAATAAAAACATATCTAAAAATTTACGGATAACCCAAGAAGTTTAATTCTGCAGTGTCAAAGAGCAAATCCACTTGATCTGTGTTGTGAAGTATTTCACCAACATAGCATTTCACTCGATTGCCATTGACTTTGAATGTTCACCCAATGGGGTGAGTAATTTCAAGGGTTCTAAATGGAAATATTTTACTTACCGTGTATGGTCCCGACCACCTTGATTTCAACTTACCTTGAAAAAATCATAAGCGAGAATTAAATAACAACACTTGATCGCCTTTCTCAAATTCGTGTTGTCGAGTGGTATGCTTATCATGCCATTTTTTTACCTTCTCTTTATGCTACATTAAATTATCATAAGCATCCTTGCGCAACTCCTCCAAGGGTGTGAGTTGGAGTAACCTTGACTTTCCAGCTAACTCAAGATCAAGTTTAACAAGTTTTATAGCCCAATAAGCTTTATGCTGAATCTCAACAAGTAAATGACATGCTTTGCCATAAACTAACAAAAAAGGAGTTGTGTCAATTGTGGTCTTAAAAACTGTCCTGTATGCCCAAAGAGTGTCATCTAATTTTAGACTCCAATCCTTCCTAGTAGGGTTAACAATTTTTTCCAAGATTATTTTGATTTCCCTATTAACCACTTCAACCTATCCACTTGTTCGGGGATGATAGGGGGTGGCAAACCTATGGTTCACTCCTAAATGTTTCAGAACTTTTTCCATTTAAGTATTACAAAAATGAGTCCCCCTATCACTAATGAGCACCTTAGGCACACTAAAACGGGTGAAAAGTTTTTTTAGAAATTTTAGTACAACCCTTGCATTATTAGTTGGTAAAGCTTGTGCTTCTACCCAATTAGAAACGTAATCCACTGCTACCAAACTGTATTTATTACCCAAAGAACTAGGAAAAGGTCCCATGTGTAGTTATCCATGTGATTATCTCATAGCTAGGTCATCCAATGAACTTGTTCCATTAACAATCATCCATGTGTTAACTTTAAGTATCTCAATACTCATGGATATGAGAACCACCACCTGATTAAATCAGGAAGTCTAACACATGCTAGTCTTGATGCATTAATGATGTCCTATCTCATTAATACTACGACAAGGGACTATTTAAGTACTAACACTATACAGCGTAGTAGGAATCTCGTATCATGATTTCCTTAACACAGTATTGTACTAGGGACTTTATCTAACAGTTATTTTATACAAAAGTAAACAAAAGAAACTGTAAGATAAATAATGCCTTTTATTAAAATAAAATGTGTCATATATAATATACAATTAATTGCCTCTAGGGCACAACACTAACAAACTCCCACTTGCACTAGAGCCAATCATTCATGTATGTAATATTGAATGACTCAACATAACAATCATGTTTCTTTTGGGATAGAACTTTTGTAAATAGGCTAGCTATGTTCTCATCCGTGGGAACTCTTTCTATCTTTACATCATTCCTATCTGTGATCTTCCGGACCAGATGATAGCGTCGCAGTATGTGTTTGGATCGTTGGTGAGGCTATAGCTCATTTGCTTGTGCAATGGCTCCGTTGTTGTCATAATACAAAGTTATTGGACCAACAACACTAGGAACCACACCCGGCTTCATCATGAACTTCTTGATCTAAACAATCTCCTTAGCTACTTCAGAAGCAGCTATGTACACAGCTTCTGTCGTAGAGTCGGCAATAGTCTCTTGTTTGAAACTTTTCCAATTTATTTCCCCTTCGCAAAATGTAAACACGTAGCCTGATTGTGATTTGAAATCATCTTTGTCAAATTGAAAACTGGTATCAGTATACCCACTTATATTCAAATCACCTTCTCCACATACCAAGAACATATCCTTAGTCCTTCATAAGTACTTAAGGATGTTCCTTACAGCCGCCCAATGACCCTCTCCAAGGTCAGATTGGTATTTGCTCATAAAACTAAGAGCACAAGATACATCAGGCCTAGTACATATCATAGCGTACATGATAGTCTAACTGCCGAGGCATATGGAATCTTACTTATGTGATCCCTTTCAACTTGTGTCTTGGGAGACATCGACTTTGAAAGGCTTACGCCATGTGACATGCGTAAGAATCCCTTTTTGGATTGATCCATGCTAAACTTCTTTAGCATTTTATCTATGTATGTAGACTGTGAAAGACCTAGCAACCTTTTGGATCTATCTCTATAGATCCTTATTCTAAGAATATAGGTTACTTCTCCAAGGTCTTTCATGGAAAATTGTTTAGATAACCAAACATTAATCGTTTGTAAGACAAGTATATCATTTTCCATTAGCAATATGTCATCTACATAAAGCAAAAAGAAAACGATTGCACTTTCACAAACCTTTTTGTATACACAAGGCTCATCCATGTTTTGAATGAAACCAAACTCTTCGATTGTTTCATCAAAATGGATGTTCCAACTCCTAGAAGCCTACTTAAGTCCATAAATGGACCTTTACAGCTTGCACACCTTTGTGCTATAATTGGATGTGAAACCCCCAGGTTATGTCATATATACTTTCTCAGTCAGATTTTCATTTATGAAAGCTATTTTCACATCTATTTGCCAAATCTCATAATCATAATGAGTAGCAATGGCTAGGAGTATCCTGATGGATTTTAACATGGCTACTGGCGAGAATGTTTCTTCATAGTAAATACCATGTTGTTGACGATAACTCTTTGCCACTAGACGTGCTTTATAGGTAACTAAGTTACCATCCATGTCCGTTTTCTTCTTGAAAACCCATTTGCACCCAATAGGTTTAATTCCATTGGGTGGATCAACTAAAGTCCATACTTAGTTGCCATACATGGAATCCATCTCTGACTTCATAGCCTCAAGCCATTCGCCAGATTCTGAATTGTTCAAAACATCCTTGTAGGTAGTAGGCTCATCTTTATTTATGAGCAATACGCCATTGTGGTCACTAATGAGAAATCCATATCTCTCAGGTGCTATACGTATCCTACTAGATCTACGAGGATCTTGTGTAGTAGAAGGTTCATCTATTCTCTCAATAGATGTGGGATCAGACGATTGATCCTCATTTGTTGGATCTTAATGAACTTCACTAAGTTCAATCTTACTCCCACTATCCCCTTTGAGCATGTGCTCCTTCTCTAAGAAGACAACATGCTTCGACATAAACAATTTGTTTTTAGAGAGTAGGTAGATGTAATATTCGAAAGATTCTTTCGGATATCCCACAAACAAATTCTTATCAGACTTACTATTAAGTTTGTCTGATTGTGGCCTTTTAATAAAAGCAGGATAACCCCATACTCGCAAGTGAGATAACTTTGGTTTCTTAACAAAGAGCATCTCAAATGGGGTAGAATCAACAGATTTTGTTGGAACTCTATTTAGTATATAAATAGAAGTCTCTAGTGCATACCCCCAAAACGATTTTGGTAGGTCTGCAGAAGCCATCATGCTCTGTACCATGTCCAGAAGGGTTCGATTCCTTCTCTTAGATACACAATTATGTTGAGGTGCATGTTGAGGTCTGCTAAAAATGGATTTGTTATTAAGAGATTTAACAAATCAATCCTTTTAATAATTAATAGGTTAATTATAAAGTTATTAAGGATTATTAATCTTAAAAATCTTTAGATTATTTTGTATTTTACTACCAATAGACTGGGAAATGTAATAGGTCACACACAATGGAGAATTGAGTACTCAAGATATTATTCGATAATGATGTGTACGAATTTGGGTATAAAAAATCATTAAAAAAATAAGCACATTTCCAATCAAGTTTAAAATAAAACGTTAACCCCAAATTACACATATGAGCAAGCGTACTAATCAATAAGCATAGCATAGGGTTTAAAACGGGTATCGATCCTCAAGGAACAAGTATGCAGTAATCACTTTTATTTCACTATTTAACCGACTTAATAAAGTGAAAAAGAATAAAAAGAAAAATAAAATAAAATAAAAGAATATATACATGTCAAAGATGGAGAATTATGTAACTCAAACCATTATTTTGACAAACATGACATAAAATACCTAATCATTATCACAACTAATCATTCTCTTGGCATCATGAAGGATTAAGATAGATTCACATCTTTTCCAATCCATGAAATCACTATCTTCTAGACAAATTAGTATCACATATCCTGTCTCAACTAATTCACCCAAAAGATGCATTAAATACAATAATTGATTAAATCTCCATATCCTGGCAAATTTAAAATATAAAATTAACCAATGAATCCATATCCTAGAAGACATCAATTTACCTTTAATAACCCAGTTCTTAGTAATTAACCCCTTTTCCAAGCAAGTTAATAGAAAGAAACAACAAATTAATCTCATAAATAGCATAGGTGATTTAATATCAAGAATAACAATCAATTAATCAAAAGATCAAAGTAACTCTAAAAATCATGAATACCGAAAACAATGTCAAATTATAATAAAACAATTAATACATCTTTGTTCAAGAAAAGAAAACAAAGTTAAAAGAAACCACTCATAGACAAGCCTCATTCTTCTTCCTTGAAAACTCTCTTGTACAATCATCCTTGATTTGTTGAATTCCTCCTTGAACTTGAGTGATTTTATGTTTTTCTCCTTGAATTCATACATTTGACTTGTGTTTTTCCTATATTCATAGGCTTTAGAAGTGCCTAAATTCGTCCCTCTAGGGTTTCTGGCCGAATAGAACTAGGAAAATACCAAAACTCTAAAAATTGCCAAAAACACGCATGAAAATCGAGGCACGGCCTCTGTACCAATACACAGCCGGCACCGCCTGTCTTGCCTAGGGTCATCGTTGGTTGTATTCTGTCTCTCTGTCCGTTCATCGATTTTTTTCCAATTTTCGTGCCAAGTTCTTCCAAGTCACAGCCGGCGCCACCTCTGGGCTCCCAACTGGTGCTGGCTGTGTTCTATTCAGCTCCCGTTTCACTGATTTTTCATCACTTTGAAGTGTGTGCCAGGAGCACGTGGCCGGTGCCACCTCTCCTGTCCTTCCCGGCGCCAGCACTAGTATCTTTATCGATGATTTTACCTTATTTGCACCCCTAAAATTTGAAATAATGTACAAAATACATTTCCAAGGGTAAAATCTCAAATATGAAGGAATATGTCCAGTTATTACACAAAATATATCAAAAATAGCCTCAAATAACTAAGAAATATATGACTAATTTGGGCCCTATCAGATAACATTACAGGGTTAGTTGTGAAAAGAAGAAATAATTGTTGTCAAATTACAATTAATTATAATATTTGGGCTATATTGTAATTAACTATAATCATAATAATTATTAGTAATTTTGAATCCTTATTTGTAGTGGATTCTGATTACCAAATATATGTGGGATTATGATTATATATAATTACACACGAGTAGAGGTTCTTTTTTTTTTTTTTTAAGGAAATTAAATCGAGAACTCCTCTTGTATCATTCTTCTTCTTCTTCTAAAAGTCACAGAAAAGCTAGCCGCAATAATTATTTTTGCTAGCACAAAGATTCTGGTGTTTTCTTAAGCAACATTCTCGTGTGGATTTTATTAGAGACGATCCTACACATGGATTGTGGTTTTATGATGAAACGAAAGAGAGGATATTCTCTGTGTTTTGCTAGATAGTGCCTCAGAGTAGAGGAAAATTTTATTTTGCAGAGGTATTTCGAAGGCATAATTTTTCTACTATTTTAATTCCTATTAATGCATAAACATGATCCTCGGTGTGGAATTCTCATTTCTTCCACTATGCAACTATGATTTTGCACGGAGAATTTCTAACAGTGAATGCCCAAGCAAGAAGGTGAGGTATACTAATGCATATGGTGAGGTTTCATCTAAAGAGGAGGAAAAAGAAAACTATAATGATACTCAACTAGAAGAGGAGACAACTAGTGAAAAAGGAGAATAAATTTGACAAGTATTGCATTAGTAGGTGTAGCTAGGAGGTCTCTAAATACCCAAGTACAGGAAGATGAACATCTTCAACAAAGAGAAAATATCTCCTACACAAGGTGTTTCATCAAAAAGGTTCAGTGCAGCATGATCATTGATAGTGGGAGTTGCATTAATATGATAAGTGCCAGTTTAGTAAAAGAGATAGGATTCGAGACGAGGAAACATCCACACCCTTACAAAATTACAATGGTTAAATGGTAGTAGGGAATTGAAGGTTAATAAATAGGCTTTGATTACATTTGATATGGGGAAGTACAATAATGAAATATTATGTGATGTTGTTCTAATGAAGGCTGGTCACTTACTCTTGGAAAGGCCATGGCAATATGATAAAGGAGTTGTACATTATGCGAAGAAAAATACTTATACTATGTATAAGGAATGGAAAAAGTATATTCTTTTGCTAATGTCTCTGACTAAAGAAAATTTAGATCAGAAAATCATAAGAGAGAAAGAAAAAAAAGAGTGTTCAAGAAAATGAAAAAAAAAAAAAATAGGAGAGCGAGGAAAAAGAGAAGCAAAAGCAAGGGTGAGTAAATAAAAAGAGAGAATAAAAGCTACAGAGTAGAGATAAGAAAAGAGTGAACTTCTTCGCAAAATAAAATGAGGTGGTACTTGCTATAAAGCAAAAGAACTGGCATTTCTTTTATTTTGCAAAGGTATCTATCTCACTAATGATGACACAACTCTGGCTTTGTCTTGTGAAATTATAGGAAGAATTTCAAGATTTGTTTTCAAATGAGATTCCTAGAGGATTGCCACCGATATGAGGAATAGAGCACCAAATTGACTTTATTCTAAGAGTAGTCATTCCAAACCAGCCAGCCTATAGATGTAATCTTGAAGAAGCTAAATAATTGCAAAAGCAAGTAGAGGATCTACTCAAGAATGGCCATGTTCAAGAAAGCTTATCTATATGTAGTTCCCATTTTATTGGTGCAAAAAAAAAAAAAAAAAAATGGGTCATAGAGATTGTGTTTTGATTGCTGGGCCATTAACAACATAATGGCAAAATTTGTTATCCCATTCCTAAACTTGATGATTTGCTACATATGTTATATAGATCATGTGTATTTTCAAAAATTTACTTGAAATCTAGATATCATCATGTTAGGATTAGGGAAGGTGATGAATGGAAAACTGTATTTAAAACAAAGCAGGGCTTTTATGAATGGCTTGTGTTGCAGTTTGGATTAATAAATGCACCTAGCAGTTTCATGACATCGATGCATCATGTGTTGCAAGACTTCATTGGAAAATTTGTTGTGATGTATTTTGATGATATTTTGATTTACAGCAAAACTTATGAAGACAATTTTCATCAAATTAAATGTGTGCTTGTTACCCTTAGGAGAGAAAGGTTGTATGCATACTTTGGAAAATGTTCATTTTTCTTGGACAAGATAACCTTTCTTGGCTTTGTTGTAAGTTGTAAGGGTATTGAAGTGGATGAAGAGAAGATTAAGGCAATTAAAAATTGGCTAACACCCGCAACTGTGACTGAGGTAAGAAGTTTTCACGGGTTGGCTTGTTTTTACATGTATTTCATTAGGAATTTTAGCACAATAGTAGCTCCATTGATAGAAGTTGTAAAGAAAAATGTTGGTTTTAAATGGGGAAATGGACCAAGAAGAAGTGTTCAATACACTGAAACAAAATTTGAGCGAGGCCGCATTGTTATCATTGCCTAAATTTAATTAAGCTTTTGAAGTTGAATGTGATGCTAGTAGAGTAAGAATAGGTGTTGTACTAACTTAGGATAAAAAACTTGTTGCATATTTCAGTGAAAAATTATCAAAAGCACCATTAAATTATTCCACTTATGATAAAGAGTTATACGCCTTAGTAAGGACATTGCATCATTAGCAACATTACTTATTACCAAGGGAATTTGTTATTCATATAGATCATGAGACCTTAAAACACTTTAAATGTAACACCCCACAACCTAAGCCCAACAGAGTCGGGGATATCACCCCGTCCAAAAGACAATGGGTCTTTATAACTAGGTTACACAACAAAAATATAACAATACATTGGAATTAAAACTTATTACAATACAAAAATTCAAGAACGAATACAAAATAAATTATTTACTCTCATCTCTCAAAGCATTACATAAAAGAAATAACATAATATCTTCCAAAACAGGCAACAACTATCTACTCATCCCCACAGCAGGATCGACCTGAAATCATGGCAAAAAAGGTGGTGAGATAAAAATCTCAGTAAGTCCATGTGTGCTTTGAGTGTTCAGGTAAAACAGTTCGTGTATGCAAGTTGTAAACACTTCATAAAAGAGTGCTAGCAAGCAAGAAATAAGGATCAAAATAAAGAATGGCGTTTTCCTCCTTTCAAACCACACAAGTGCACAATAAAACCAAGCACTCAAATGGGCAGCCAAGGGTTACCACACGTTGGGCCCGAAGACCGAATAATGGTCAGAATGCCACACTTTGTGCAAACTGACAAAAGGTAGGTGATCGGCCTACCAGGTAAGATACTCCTCCTTCTCTACACCCAAACAAAATCGGTTGTCCACTCCGGCAACACACAGTCCACATGACTGAAACTTGCTAGTTCGGACCAGCATGACTAAGTAGTACTATCGCTTCTCTAAGTTGAGTTCATCTTTTGGAGGTGGGCACATGTCAGAAGACTCGCTCTTGCTCTTTAAAACTAGTACTACTAGCCTAGCCTTATTAACTACTCAACGTTGATTGTCCCACTTGGGAGAAAACTGATAAAATATTGCTTTACTTGGAAATGGCAATTAAGGGTTTCTAAAGTCCGGGTCAAAGTTGGTTTTAGAAAGAGTTTAGTGTTTGAGAAATACTGCTTATTGATTTTCAAATTGTTTGTTTGACTGAAATAAGGAATGAAACAGTCCTCAACTACCTTTACAAGAAAAAAAAAAAAAAAGAGTGTCCACGCACTTCGCATTTGGCTTGCCATAGTAACCTTTTACAACAAACAAGTTTTATGCAAGAGCTTACCTGATCCTTTGCTTGAGATAAATCAAAGATCCCCAAAAGCTGACTTAACACCACCTGGGGTAAACACAAGCCATAATTAAACTCAAGCCAAAATTTGATTTCATAAATAGTCCTAGCTCAACTTACTACAATCATGACCCTAGTGTCCCAAACTTTAAGGGTAGATGCCAAAAAGAATTTTATAGAATAAATCTAGCTTGATAATAAAATAACTAGGGTTTGTGAAGTGATTACTAATAAGTCGTAGGTTTAAATCATTTTATAAATAAACTAGGGTTTATTTGATGAAGGGTCCTAGGTCCTAGATGATAGCATTTAAAAATAATAATCTATTAATAATTAATGGTTAGAAAATAATTGGTAAATAAAATTATTAGTAAGTAAAATTTAATATGTTTTTGATTAATAAATAAATTTTATTAGTATTTATGGATATACAACTTATAAGATTAATATTTTACCTATCATGATTATTTACATAAAAGGCTTTATTTAAGATTATTATATATAATATTTATATATTTTATTTGTAATAAAGGAAATTAGGCATTCGGCTAAAATATCATTATTTTATATATCAATCCAATTCCAAATCTTCCTAGGGTTTTGAAATATTTAGAAGAAAATATATAGTATTAATTTTTATTAATACTATATATAGGAATTATGATCTTTACAAGATCATAATTCCTATTGCTAACCATAATTATGAACATACACTCCACACCAATAAACAAACTATCCAAATCATGAACAAAAACATAGATCCATATCTACCAACACATGATCCACACTCCACTAAACATAATCATATTCATGGCTTCAACAAGGATACAAGAACATAAAACCCTATTCACCAAAGATGACATAATATCTATTATGCTTAATCATCCACACTAACTCATGACATGAAGATCATGCAACAAACACTAAAACATTATAAAACTCAACCAAGACAAATCATTCTCATGCATTAATCCCAACTCCATCACATAAACACATTTATCCTCATACTTTAATCCCAAGTCCATCATATAAACACATGCTCAATCTCTAACCATAATCCATCCTTTTCCAACAGCATCCAAAAGACATGAATCTAGAATTTAAAGAGAAGATTGAAGAGGCTTATTTGAATGATGACTACCTTGAAGAAGTCCCAAGACGGTCCTCATGCTTGGAAGGCTTGATCTGTCCAAGAAAGAAGAAGGAAAATGACCGTGGTTGGAGTAACATTTCAGCCAAGAGAGAGAGAGAGAGAGAGAGAGAGTTTATTAGTATATTCTATTAAAGGTTGAAGATAAAGGAAGTTGAACATAATCATTCATGCTTACCTTGAGAGTGTTCTTGAGTCCTCAAGAAAATTTTGGTTTTTTATCCGAAAGTAGAACTTTGATTTCAGCATTTGATGTTATAAACTGTAGAAATGGATTCTAAAGAATAAGTAGATGTGATCTAGAGTTTTTGGAGATGATTGAAGGTGTTTAGAGAAGTCTTAGGCTTGGAGAATGGTGGTGTGTGTTCTTGGTGTTCTTGGAGGGTTGGAGAGAATGGAGGAGAGCTGGACGAAATTCTGCTGAATGATGTTGGCCGAATGGCTAGGGAAATTCTGGTGATTGAATTTTAAGATTTGGGAGAAGAAGGAAAGCTAGTTGTTCAAATTTCAAAGGGAGTAATTTAGGGAGTGAATTATGGTAGCAAATATGGTAAGAATACCTTGGTTGATGGAGGTCTTTGGGAGCTTCAATGCCCGATTAGTTTGGCTGGGATTTTGTCGAGATGAATGATGTTTGAATGGGTTATAAACTAGCTTAAATTCAAAGGATAAGTATGGAAGATTTTTCTGGTTGTTTGAAGTTGAATCCATGGAGGTTTTCATGGAGTAATTTACTGGAATTTTGGATTCCAATTGAATGTTTGATTAAAGTGATTGATGGAGTAATTTAAGGGGTAGCCATGGAGCTTCATTCGAGCATACCAATGGAGGAGATGATGACGTTCAGTCCATGGCTGACTAAGGTTGGTTTCATAGAAAATTGGAGTGAGTTTCAGACAAGGTTGAAAAAAAAAAAACAAGGCTGGAAATTCTATTTGTTCATTCAAGAGGTTTGCTGGAATTTTTGTGCAGATTTTTTTGCCATATTCCAGCCGACTTGCAGAAGGTTTGAAAGGCTATTGGAGGGTTCTTTAAGGCTGGTTTCCAGCTTTCTTTATGGAGGAAAGACAGGGTTGAATTGCTGGTTGGAAAGGTGGAAGAAACAGCTTGGTTCTTGGCCTACCACGCTGTGAAAACTGCCCAAGAATTTTCCTGGTTTGCATAGCTTTTGTGCAGTATGGTTTTTGGCCAAAGTTTTCAATCTTCAAGCTGAGTAAATTGGCTATTTTTCTGGCTGCATTTGAGAGGGAAAGATGGCTGAAGTTTTTGAAAGCTAAACTGAGTAAGAAGCTGGAAAAAATTCCAGTTTCCTATAAGAAGAAGATGATCACTCATAAGGTGGAGGTTAAAGGTTCAACCATGGAGGTTAATTCACTTGAGAACCTTCCATAACTCCTTCCCCATTTTCAGTTAAAATTCCCTCCTCCAAGAGGCATTTTCGAAGCTCCAAAATCACAAAACCTTGCTAGAATTTTCTGGAAATAACAATGGCATGGATAAATTGAGCAACATAATTGATCAAGAATTAAGGTAAGCTAGAAAGCAAAAAGAGTATGAATCCCTTAAGAATTTTTGTAGGATACTAGAGTGATATAGGACATTCCTTTCATGCCTCCCATAGGACAACACTCCTACTCCTCGCTAAGGCAAGCTAGGGCCGAAAATAGTCTACTTATCTAAAATAAAATTTAATCATGCTAAAACTCAAATGATGAAATTTGAGCTCAAGAACTTAAGGATTTATTCCAAAGCTCTGACCACTAAACCACAACAACTCTTGTCCTTATTTTCTCTCCCAAATATTTTTTCTATTTAATCCTCAAGCTATCTCCCTATTTCCATCTCAAGCAAAATTACCATTTTGCCCTTCCTACTCAACAAGTACAATTAAGCTTTCTAGACTATAAATCATAGTTCCAAAACACATAAAATCATTCAAAAATATATTTATACATGCAAGAAAATTTGATATGCATCCCAACCCCTTTACTCTAGGGTTGGTTTTAGTTGGGGTTTCATATTAAAGGCCAACAAAAGTTAAATAGATGGCATGCCAAATGGATGGAATTTATGGGTACATTTCCATATCTGATCAAGTATAAGAAAGGTAAGGAAAATGTGGTCGCTGATGCCTTATCTCGCAAGTATGTTCTCTTGAATTCATTGGATGCTAAATTACTTTGTTTTGAGCATATTTAAGGATTGTATGAAAAGGATAAGATTTTATAGGAATTTATCATGCTTGTGAAAAGTGTGCATTCCATAAATTTTATAGGCACAATGGGTTTTTGTTAAAAGAGTGAAGACTTTACATACCAAGGGCATCATTGAGAGATTTTCTTGTGGAGGTAGCTCATGGCGGAGGTTTAATGTGATATTTTGGTGTTGTCAAAACTTTAGACATCAACATCCCACAAGAACATTTTTTTGGGTAAAAAATGAAAGGATATGTAGAAAACCATTGTAATTCGTGCATTAGATGTCGAAGGGCCAAATCTAAGTTATTACATCAACGATTATATACTTTTCTGCCTGCCTCTAATACACCTTGGTTGGACATCTCTTTGGATTTTATATTAGTGTTACCAAGAACTAAAGCAAGGAAGGAATCCATTTTTGTTATTGTTGGTCATTTTTCTAAAATGGCTCACTTTATTCCTTGCACAAAAACTAATGATGCTACTTATATTGTAGGGTTATTCTTCAAGGAGTGGTAAGACTATATGGGAAACCACAAAGCATTGTATCAGATAGAGATTCAAAATTTGTAAGTCATTTTTGGAGAATATTGTGGGCAAAACTTAGAACTAATTTATTATTTTATGTAGCATGTCACCCACAGACGGATGCGCAATCGGAGGTTGTGAACTGGACCCTCACACAATTACTACAGGCAATCATTGGGAGGAACTTGAAAAATTAGTAAGAATGCCTCCCACACATAGAGTTTACCTATAATAGAAATGTTCATTCTACATCTTCATATTATCCATTTCAAGTTGTATATGGATTTAGTCCATTAACTCCCTTGGATTTGTCTCCTTTGCCTGTAGATGAATGTTTGAACCATGATGACAAGAAAAAGACTGAAATAGTGAAGTCTATGCACGAGAACGTTAAGTGCATAATTAAAAAAATGCAATGAGGCAATAGTATATAAGCATAATCAAGGAAGGAAACAAGTGATACCGAGCCAGGAGATTGGGTATGGGTGTATTTGTGCAAAGAAAGATTTCCCATCCAATGCAAGTTGATGCTTGAACTGCGAGGGGATAGACCGTTTCAAGTTCTTGAGCGGTATAGAGACAATGCCTACAAGATTGATCTACCAGGTGAGTATAATGTAAGTGCTACTTTTAATGTACCTGATCTTTCTCCTTATGATGTACATTATAATTCAAGGACAAATCCATTCTAAGAAGAAGGAAATGATAGGGACCAACTTGGCCAAGAGGACCAAATGCAAGAAGAGGGAGAAGACAGAATTGAAGAAGGGCCGAGCTTGCTCAATAGTTAACAAGAAACCGTGTGAAGCATTTTCAACAACAACTTCAAGCATATTTACGCACACATTTGAAGTGGGATATTCTTGGGATAATATTGGGAGGATTGCAAGAATAAAATTTTTTGATGGTTCAAGTAAAAGAGACCGCTCGACACTAGCTAGACAGCAGAAAGCTGCTACCAGCTCAACAGCCAAAACTAGTGCCGGATAGTGCATCCTAAAGGAGTTGTGTTGCTGGGATTTTAGACCAAAAATGGAACTGTTCTGCTAAAATTGAACTAGTGTCGTCCCAAATTAGCCAGACCAATACTGGCTTAGCTCTAGAAACTCGACGAAATGTGTTTTGCTATGCTAATTTGGGGTCATTTTGTAATATTTAAAACTTTGTTAGTTAGGTTCTGAAGGCCTTTTGGTATATACTTCAACCTCTATTGTAAAAACATAACATACAACATATATTCAAAAGAAATGAATGAAGAAATATCTTTATGAAGGTTTAAACCATGGATTTCTTCCTCAATTGCAAGACCAACCTAAGGGCTTAGTCTACCCTTTAATAAGTGTTTATAAACTTTTTGGATAATTAAACTTGCAAACCAAGCTAGGGTTCTAATTGCTTGTTCTTTTAGGATTTTTGTTTGAATGTCGACAATCTCCTATCCTTCTTGTTCTTGATCTACTAATAAGTTAAGGGTATTAAGGTGTTATTGTGGTAGACCTAAAACTATTAACTCTTGGTTTCTATTAGCAAGGTCTAATAGGGTTCTTGATTTGTGGAAAAAGTTTATATCTTGTGTCTATTTTTCCTTTTTATCTTTCCCTAAAATGCTCGTGTTTTGGTCACTTTGTTCTTCTAAAAGCTAATTCAAGGCCACTCCAAAGATTTATGTTAAAGAACACCCCTCAAGCTCATATAAGTTTGCAAGAAAAAGAAGTGTTAAGAACAATATTTTAGTCTAGAAAGGGATGGAAGGAAAATAAGAAGATAGTAGATCACTTACCTAGTGTGTTTTCCATGAGAAATAGAGAGAAGGGAGAAAACCAATAATCCTTTGTTGATTCGGTTTAGAGAGACAGAAATGGAGCAATGCTCAGGTTGTTTTGGTGTAAAAAATGACCAGCAATGACTAAAAATTGGTCTTTACTTTTGAGTGTCATTTGCGCAAGCAAAAGGAAAATAAAAAGAAGTAAATTTGATCTCTTTACTTCAGCATTTTACCATTTTAATGATATTTTTATATGTCTCTATAGAGAATTTTTCTGACATTTGGTCTATTATGACACATGAAAAGAGTTCATCTAAAGTGATGTCAGGAAAAATCTCTGACATAAGAACCTATTCTTATATTAATGTCAGCAACAAATGTTACCATAAGAACCTATTCTAACATATATAGAAGTGTTTATAATTTATGTTATGACATTTATTAATGTAATAATAAAGATAAGGTGGACCAAAAATTTAAATCTTTTTTTTATACAAAATATTGTCACATTATGAATTTATAGTGACATCTACATATATTACAATTTTTTTATTTTATGACACATTGTAATACTAGTAATTACTTCAAATATAACATAAATTAATATCACAGTAGTTATTACTTTTTGACACTTAGTTATAGAACATATCTACTTTAATGTGACAATTATATATGTAAGTAATCATACATTTTCTAATACTTGTGTATGATATATTATTCCTAATATGATGACATTTGTATATGTCATTTTATTCTGATATCTGTAAGCTTTAAATGTAAGCATATTTTGAATATTGTAACAATTAAATATGTTAGACCAATGGCAATTAACCCTTAGGACAATTGACAATGAAAGAAAAGAAAATATCCATTAATTTTCATTTAAGTTCAATCCACCACCAGAATACATTTATTACTAAATATCCTGGAATCAACTAAATAAATATTCAATTTAATAGAACGTACAATATAAAAGATCCTAAATTTATTAATTTTTATAAATCTGAGCAAAACCCATAAAAAAAAAAAATATCCTATATTAGTTGTAGACTAATGTCTATTCCGAGTCCAACAAGCTGCTTCAATCTACATTTCTTTTCACCTATGTAGTAAAAAATTTTGTATCAGTCAATTAAAAAAAATGGTTTTGACAAAGAGTGAAAAAAATGGTTTTAACAAAGAGTGAAAATGAATTTTTGATAGACCAAAGAGTTTGGTCAAGCAAGATTAGAGTGAAGAGCATCTCCAATGGTCTCCAACAATGAGTAAGGTCTAACCAAATGTTCATCATTCTCATTAGCAACTTGTATATTAATCGCACACCAATTTGGACCAAAAACATGTTTGCCCACATTTTTTTGTGGATTCATTTTTACAATATAGCCTTTTGCAATGAGCTTATTTGGATCATTCAGACGCTTAAGTGACACAGAAGCACAAACCTAAATTAAAAAAAGGGGGGGGGGAGAAACCAAAAGATATTCAATATTGCTAGTAGTTTTTTTTTTCTTATTAAAGTAAGAATCTCTGAATGTATTAAAATAAAGGAGGAAAATATACTGTCAAACGTCTTGGATGAGTGGCTGAACTTATTGCTTGATCATTAGCTAAATTTGGAATGTTAGTAGTTAAAGAGGAAGGAAATCCCATTGGTCAGCCAACTCTTAGCTGTGTAACTGTAGCATTTAGTTGTTGTATAAGGTTGCCTTGTTCCTCAAATTTGCTTTCTTGCTCCTTCAAATTTTCATTCATCCTTTGCAATTCCAGGTGTTGTCCATGGATTATATGGTAGGATGCATTTTACTGGGCAATTGACCCCATTCATTGGTTGCAGGAACATTCGAACGGAACATGTACACCCTACCATGTTTTTCTTTACCTAAAACTTGTCCAAATATGTCATTTGGACTAACACTATCAATAGAATCTGAAGGAAGTTGGTTAGCACGTTTTGTCATCTCTCCTTATGAGTGAATGAAATGTACCAAGTATATTTAATCAATAATATAAACTAAACGTACAATGCATTATAAAACTAAATGGAATCAAAGCAAGAGAGAAGAAAATCTTTACCAATGCAGTAGCAACTTTGCTTCCAGAAGGTTCGCTATTAGCACATGTATAGAACTTTTTAAATAGTTCAGCCTAAGATGTAGGACATCCAAGTTTCTTTTCTTAAATAAAAATTAAGGCATTTGATTCCCAATGTATTATGTTCTATTAAAATTGTCAAATATAGATTTATATATAAAACTTTACCAATTTATTGCGAATTCGGCCATAAGATTTCTTTCCAATGCAACGATTCATCTTATTACATGCTCTTGCTTGCTTATTCTTTTCACTTCTATGTTGAAAATGAATAAAAAAAGTTAAGATAACAATTACTTTTAACTTTCTATTAAAAAAAAAATCAAAAGTATTATACCTGGCATTTTTTTACATGCTAATACTCTACAAGTCTTGCAAATTGTTCTTGTGTGAGACACTCATCCCCACAAGAAAATTAAGCTGACGTAGATAGACTTGGATCAAAATATTTTACCTTCAAATCTGCCATAAAGCTTCTCCATTTCTTACTCATAGATTTGTAGACCTAATCTTCTATACCTACAGGAAGGTTAAATATGTTTTCTTAAAGAAGCAAACAAACGAAGTATATCATATAGAAACCCACAAGTAAGTTCAGTAGACATAAGTCTTTTAAGTAAAAGATTCATAAAAATAGACAAGTTATGTAATTATTGAAACTCTTATTTTGTTACCTTCACCATAGTTATTATTCTCATTTTGTTATCTGCTTGTACCAAATGCCAATCCACGATGTCCAAAAGAGCATCATTGCCATTTCTGACAACTCTTCCCAAAAACTCATTTAATTTTGCAGCATTGTCTCCAATAGGTACATCTGTCTCATAAAACTCAACTTCTAAATGGTCCAAACATTTTGGCCTACACCAAAGTTCAATCATGAATATAAGGCCTCTTTTTTTCTTTGACATTACATTATGGCTAGTGTTTTCACTATCTATCCCATTGACAACTGTTAGACATATGAAGTTAACTAAGATACAACATTTAATGAATATGAAATAATAAAACATATAATTTAATAGCTCCATGGTTGGCTAAGCTTATTTCAGTATTAGAACCTATAATTTTGTTGACTAATTAGTGTCTCATTTTGGCAATTTTTTATTCTTAAACTCTAGGTTTCTGGACAGGTACACGGGAACTATTGTTGTTATAAGTGAATTGGATGCAATGCGGCTGCCTGGTTTTAAGTGGAGAAGTCTTCAAGTAATAAGATGCAAGCACCTAAAATATGGAAAACAAATTTTGACCCACTACAAGTCCTCTACTAATAGAGGGCTTCTATGTCCTTCAGTTCCTAATTTGTAGTTTGAATAATTAATAAAGATGTTGATAAGACTTGATTGTGTTGAACACCTAGCTACTAAAGCACCTTCTACATTAAAGAACAAGATCCTGAACAATGTATCATCAAGCACTCGAAACTTTGTAAATAACTCATAGAAGGCAAGCAAATATTCCTAAGGAAACAAGTCAATGGAAGTCCAATCTAGCATTACCGAGGTCATTACTAAAGGAAGATTCCAATTACTTCATTTACTTAGACTAAGAGCCATACATGCTTTAGTACTTATTTATAACTTACAAGGCAAATCATAAATAGCCTAAAGAGAATACATAATTTTTTCTAAAATTAAAGTACAAGTCATTCCATGAACTAAGCACAAAAGTATTGTATACACATTCCCAAGTAAGGATAAGAATTCAATGACAAATAGAGGAGAAAAAGACTTGACAGAAGTACAACAAAGAATAGCCCAGGTGAAGTAGTTCTCAAAGAAAGAAAGCAGTTCTCAAATAGTTAAATTAAATGGCAACATTTCACATACAAGAGAGTGAGTTAAAATGAAAGTAAAGATAAAATAAAATGTGAATCTACTGAATCTATGTAGATGAAACCAAAAAATTACTTCAAAACAATAGTTCTTTTCTATCCAGCTCATAAATATCTACATTTGCTCATTGCAGTCATAAACTTTCTAAATTTATTAGTCTATACCCAAAAAAATCCGAAATTTATCAATATCATTATATGTTTATCCCATTATTTATATAGCATATCTGCACTTGTTCAATGCAGTTGAATTAAATAATAATTATTTTAAAAGAAGCGAGTCACAAAGAAAAGCAACTATGAACATTCTTTATTTCAGACCTACACTAACAATATCGTCACAAACATTCAGTAGAGAATTGGAGCTCAAATTTCAACAAGTGCTTCCTGAGTAAATGAAAAATACGTCCTACCCATAATGTACCACTGAATTGACAACCATAACTTAAAAGAACACCCTCTCCAGATATAAGTCATGCTACTTCATAACATGCTAGTGAAAGAGAAAAAGAAAAAAGAATATGTTTGGTTACCATCATTACATTGCTTCTACTCACAATAAAACTCTTAAGTGGGTTTAATATGGTGGTTAGAACATAAGGGGAGGAAACAATAGCATTAAATTTTTAGGTTCTACAGTGAAAAAGGGAAATATAAACCTCTTTGATAGGGCCTAAATTTACATATATTTTCCTAGTTATTTGAGGATGTTTTGTGATACTTTTAATATCATAATTAATCATATTCCTTTCTTTTTAATATTTTCCTTATAGAAATGTTTTTCTGAGATTTTACGTGAAAACAGGTCAATTTGGAATTATTTGGAGAATTTTCCAGTAAAGACCCGGCACCAGGCCAAGTCTGGAGAAAGAACAAAACAAAGCAAAAAAAAAAAAAAACAAAACAAAACCATAGAAAGCCAAAATTTGAAATTGGAAAATAAGAAAAAGAGAACAACAAGTGAAATACTTGGGAGGGTGCATTACATTCTTGGGAGGCTTCAACAAAGAGAAGCCGTGGCTCGGCTAGCCACTGTTCAACAAGAAGACAAAGAAAGGGGGAAAAAAAGCTGGCTTCATGGTCAGTGAAAAAATAGAGCAAACAAACAAAAGGAAAGGAAGAGAAAACATTCTTGGGAAGATGTAGTACAACTGTAGGAGTATGCAACAAAAAAATAAAAGAGAAGGTGTGGCACACCAAAGAACAAATGAGAAATGGCATCGGTTCAAGTGGCTCAGGCTAGGCTGTGTCGGCTCAGTTTTTGCGGCTCACTAGAGAAGCAAGGAGAAAGGGTGGTTTTAGTGGGCTTAGCTTGGTTGTGGCGGCTTTAGCATAAGAAAAAGGAGAACTTAGTTCGGAAATGGCTCAGAGCATGGGAATTCAGCTTGGACAACTTAGTTTCTTCTGCGGCTGGACCAATGGCTTCAATCCAAAGAAAATGGCTCGGGCAATTCTGCTTTAACAAGAATGGGACTTCAGTGCAAAATGAAAAACAAAACAGAAGTCTTCAGCTCAATTTCAAATTTAAAGTTGGGGGCTTTTATTAATTGCATTCTGAAGCCATTTTAGATTAGGAAATTACTTCTTCTTTGAGTAGGATTTTTAGGAAATCTGTAGGCCTATAAATATTGGCCATTCACGTATGTAATAGATGTGCACAACACAGATCATTAGACATATATTTTAGAGTGCAAGACCATTAATATTTTGTCTAGAGAAATCACCAAAGGAGCATTGATTTGGGAGGAGTTTTCATTGAAAATTGAAAGTCTTGTCTATAAGAACTTATCGCTTTCATTTGTTTTCTTTTTCTTGAACAATGATGAGTTTACTTCTTTAATTGTATTTGGATATTATTCTTGGATTTATGATTTTGAATTAATTTAGTTCTTTGATCAATTGATTATTTTTCTTGGTATTTGATTACTTGATTTTATTTGATAGGTTGATGGAATTAAATTTATGTCTAATGGACTTGGGAAATGAAGTTAGATTATATTTAATTTAGTCAATTTTATATAATTGTTATCTTAATTGGATTGGGAAAGAAGGTTGAAAATTTAATCTAAGTAATCAAAGATTAGTTAATTTTACATAGAGTATTGGTTTATTGGCTAATTTCATGTTCATTATTACCTAGAGTATAGGGATAATTGTTAAAGGATGAGTTTAATGCATTTCTTTGGTTATATTGGTCTGATTGGGAAATCTACTAATTAATCAAGAAATAGTAATTTTATGGATTGGGAAAAAAGTGGTTTCTATTTTTATTCTTACATGATGCTAAGACAATGATTGGTTGTGATAAGTATTAGATGATTCATGTCATGTTTTTGCGAATAACTATTTGATTACTTTTTCTCTCTCCATGAGTTGTATATAGATTTTATTTTTTATTTTGATTTCTTTATCAATCGAGTTGATAGGTTAAATAATAAATGAAAGGTAACTAATAGTAGTTGTTTCTTGAGGATCAATACTCGTTAATTCCATATACTATGCTTGCTCTTAGTATACTTACTCATATGTGTAATTTGGGATTAATGTTTTAATTAAAACTAGGCTAGCGATGGATTTAAATTTGAATGATTTTTATACACCCAAATCATATGCATTAGGTTTTTGGTGTCGTTGCCAGGGAAAAAAAAGAAACTAGAGAAAGCTGAAATTGGAAATTTGAAAATAAGAAAAGAGAACAACAAGTGAAATTCTTGGGAGGATGCCTTACATCCTCTGGAGGCTTCAACAAAGAGAAGCCTCGGCTCACCAAAAAGGAAAAAAAATCGATTTTCCACAAGCCAACCATGGCTTGGCTTTGCTTGTGTAACAATGGCTTCGGTCAACACCACAACCGAGCCTACCACACTTTCCAACCTTCAGGTTTCTCTTTTACACAAGAAAAGACAACCAACTTCACATGTTTTTCAGTTATTTGTCTCCATAACCAAACAACACAAATGCATTTCTTCAGTTTTTTCACTTTTACATCCTTGGGAGGCTTCTTGTTCTTTTCATCACATATCCATTTCTTATCTCCCTATTTTCTCCAAGAGCATTGCTTTCTTACTTTCTTTGTTCTCCTACAATAATGGCCTTCTTCTCCGTTCATGTTCATCAACAATTCTTTCCTTTTTTTTACCGATTCCTTACAAATTCACATCGTGAAACACTAAAGGTTAGAGAACTTAGTGCTTACCATTCATTCAAATACTGGTACATAGCTTTCTCTTGATTTTTCTTGACATTCAGTGGCATTGCATTTTGAGGAATTATTTATTTTGTTTAAAATAATTTTTGTTAAGTTTAATTGGAGCTATAAATATGCATAAGAATGATTAAGCTATGATTTTGGTGCTACTGATGTTGTTGCATAATTTAGTAGAATTTTTTATTTTGTCAGACACATCTAGAGTAGTGGGTTTCTGGTACAAGTATAGTTATATTTGGTCCAGAATTAATATATATTCTAGAGGGAGTTGGCACTAATTTAGTACTTTAGACCAAATAAGATATTGTATGGTGAAATGAGTTAATTACACTGTAGTTTGTTATTGAAGGGCTTATGTCAAGCCACTTGACTTCCTAAACTCTTGGGTGGTCATGATGTGTTGCTAGATACCACTCATGATCTGGGGATATGGGTTTATTAATTCATGAATTAATAAACCAATCCTAATTAGAATTAATAGGATTAATTCTAATTAATTAAGGATTATTAATCTCAAAAACGTTTGGATTAATTCATGTTCGCTACTAATTGATCGGAAAACCTAATAGGTCACACACAAAAAGGGGAATATATACTCAAGATATTATTTGATAACATAGTGGGGTTTATTGCAAGTAAGAGAAGTTGATGTAGCCAAATTATAATTAGTTATAATTGATGGCCTAATTTATAATTCTGAGAACTTGATGGGTTCCAATTGCAATTGGAAGATTGTTTGGAATTCTCAAATATGGTCATTTGTAGAGGCTTTTGGTTATATGAGATATTACCCTAGTGGTTTTATTGTTCATATTTTCTTGTGACTTTAAGGGTCACACAAGAAAAACAAAACATGAAAACTAAAGGTCATATGAAAACAACTCTACAAAACTAAGGGGCACACAAAAAAGAAGATCATGTCTTTTGTTCTCTTCTCTCTCTCTCGTGTGAGTCACTCCAAGAGAACACCAAGGTTCTTCTTCTTCTTCTTCTTCTTCTTCTTCTTCTTCTTCTTCTTCTTCTTCTTCTTCTTCTTTCTCTGGTTTTGCTGAACAAGAAGAACAAAGAAGAAAAATCCCAGCCACCATTGTTGTTTTCTTCTAGCACAGAAAATCTTGGTGCTTGAGTGTGATCCTCCATGTGGATTACTGTTAGAGATAATCACACACTGTGATTATAGTGGTTGGACATACAACTCTCATGGTGATTCTTCAAGAGGATTACTGGATCACGCCACAATCATCATACATGAAGAAGGAAAGTTTTGTTTTCCACACAAACAAAGAAAGGTAAAAGCTGTTATCTTTGTTTTTTGTTTTCTATAAATATGTCTTGTTTTCCACATATATGCGGATCCTGGGATGGTATCTCATTCTTATTCTTTCGTTGCGCCGTATATGATACACATGAGATATCCAACAAAAAGAACAATTGTACAAATTTACATATTTACATATTTACCTATTCACATAATTACATGGTTAAATCAATAAAATCCAATCTTTCATGATATTATTCCCTGGCAATGGCGTCAAAAACTTGATGTGTATTTTATTTGGATATAAAAATAATATAAAAATAGGCATATATTCCCAATCAAGTTTAAATTAAAACGTTAACCCCAAATTACACATATGAGCAAGCGTACTCATCATTAACATAGTATAGAGTTCAAACGAGTGTCGATCCTCAAGGAATAAGTATGCATTAATCACTTTTCTTTCATTGTTTAAATAACTCAATAAAGTTAAAATGAAATAAAAAGGAAAATAAAATAAAAATAAAATAAAATAATACATACATGTCAAGGATGGAGAAGTATGTAACTCAAATCATTATTTTTACATACATGACGTTAAAGTACCTAATCATTGTCATAACTCATTATTCTCTTGAGATTAAGAAGGATTAAGATAGATTCACTTTGTTTTCAATCCATAAAATCACTATCTTCTAGACAAATTAGCATCACATATTCTGTCTCAACTAATTCACCTAAAAGATGCATTAAACGCGATCATTGATTAAATTTTCATATTCTGGCAAACTTAAAACATGAAATTAACCAATGAATTCATATTCTAGCAGACATCAATCAACCTTTAATTACTTTGTTCTTCACAATCAACCACTTTTTCAAGTAAGTTACGAGACAACAAATATGAAATTAATGAATTGAAACCACCATTAATCTCTTTTTCAAGCAAGTCAATAGAAAGTAACAACTAATTAATCTCGTAACTAACACAAGTAATTAAATACCAAGAATAACAATCAATTAATCAAAAGATCAAATAACTCTAAACATCATGAATACCTAAAACAATGTCGAATTACAATAAAACAATTAACATATCATTGTTCAAGAAAAAGAAAACAAAGTAAAAGAAAGCACTCATAGATAAGCCTCATTCTTCTTCCTTTGAAGACCTTCTTGCACAACCCTCCCTGATTGAATGAATTCCTCTCAAGAAGATATTGGCGATGCACTCTAAAATATATCTAAGCCCCTACATTGTGCACCTCCTCTTCTTAGGGTAAATTGGCCATTATTTATAAGATTACAAAATTTCTAAAAGAATCCTAAATGAAGAAGAAGTAATTGCCTAAAAATAATCCAAAACAAAAAAGGATTAATAAAAAATAAAACCCTAAGAAAACTTAAAGAATTCCACCGCTGTTGACTTTTGGTCAATTGAGAATTCAATTTGGACTTCAATTGGATTCTTTCTTTTGGCTTTTGTCATCTTGTTCTGAAGCACCTGATGTTGAATTGAAATTTGGATTTGTCTAAAATCGGCTTCAATTTGAGCAATGAAACTGCTGAGCCACCGAAACTGCACTTCTTTTGCTTTTGTTTTGCATTGGCTCGATTGAGCTATTTTCAAGCCACCGCCTGCTATTTCTTTCTTCTTCCTATTGTCTTGTTTCAGTTGCTTCTTTTCTAGCCAGCCATTGTTGACTTTGCTTTACATCTGAGCCCCACCGAAATCCTTCACTTTGTGTGCAATTTCTGTAGGCTCAAATGCGCCATGAAGCCATGAACTGCTGAATTTATCTCTATTGTTCCGTCTTCCTGTATGTCTTTTGCATTCTCCTCACTATCGGCTCACGTGAGCCACGAAATTGCTGAAGCTAATTGCTTTCCTTTCCAATTTCAATTCGAATTGTTCCCCTGTTTCATTCAATTCCTCTATTCTGTCGGTACAAGACTGGTGCCAATTGTCCTTTCTCAGGCTGGTGTTGGTTTTGTACTAGAAACTCACATAATTAGCTCCAAATTTCATCTATTGTTACATAAAATTATAGAAAAGTATTTTTATAAGGGAAATATTAAATTGGAAGGAATATGACTAGTTATTGTACAAAATGTATCACAAAATAGCCTCAAATAACTAAGAAAAATATGGTTAATTTAGGCCCTATCAAAAGTCCTCTTAGACAAGCTCTTCATTCTTTCATATTTATTGGAGCATTATTGCACTTAGGGAGTATTGCTTAACTTTCTTCCTTCTTTATTATTTTTAGTCCTTTTGGAGAAGCTTTCTTGTGTTAATTTTTCACTAATAAGGATATTATCTAGTTTAAGTGTGGGGGAGTGATTTGGTGATATTCTTTGTCCGTGTTTTTATCAATTATATTGGTATTTTCTTGGTATCAAACAATTTTTTTTTTTGAAAATTTTGAAAATTTGCAAATTTTAAAATTTGAAGAATTTGGAGCTAGATTGAGCTTATTTTTCTAGAATGGAGTTGTGATTTTCTTTTCAACTTGAGATATGGATTTATCGTTCATTATGGTTGCATTTTTATTAAAAGTTAAAGTTGTGTATTAAGTTAGATTTTGCTAAATCTAGATAATTTAAGTTAACTTTAGTCATTTTTGGTATTTTAGTTTTATTTTATTCTTTGAGATTGGATATGTATGATAGGATGAAATATGGGAATAGTTGTTGATTAATTCTTATATTTTGGATTTAGAGTTTGCTTGACTTTGAGTTGTGAATAAGGAATGTGAGGAAACAAAAAAAAAAAAATGAGTGAAAAGAAACAAACATGAGTTGAGAAAACATGGAGTTGAAAAAATTTGCTTTCATCTTTTGAGAGGAAAAAAAAAATGCTTTTATCTTTGAAAGAAAAAAAAAAAGACCTTTTACTTAAAAGGGGGTTAATATGGAGAGATGTAGTAAGTATTGTTCGATGCACTCTCTTAAGTCTATCCCAAAAGCAAAAAGGCATGAAAGAAAAAAGAAAATTACTGAAAAAAAAGATAATGACTATAAGGGGCCTAATACGGTGAATGAAGAGAAATCCATTCACTTGAGGCTATTAATTCCCTAAGTCATACAAAAAAAAAAAAAAAAGAGAGTGGAGTATTTTCCTTATTCATTAACTTGAGTAGTGTAAATTTAAGTTTATAATACTGGAATTGGTTAAAATGCTTGACTTATATGATTTATGTTATCTATATTTTTGCTTAAGTAGTGGAATAATTTTCTTGTATTAGATATTAGCTTATTTACTTCACTTTGATGGCCTTAGGATTATTTGATTTAATAAATGAGTTTGAAAGGTTTTCAAATGGTGGAATGAATGACAAGTTTGTATTTGAGGTTGGAAGAAGATTATTCCTTTACTATGGATGAATTTGCTAAGGAAAAATTTACAAAATTGTTTTTTCTTGTTCTAAATTATTAGTGTCTAATACTTGTTTCATTGAGGACAAGCAAAGCTTAAGTGTGGGGGAATTGATAGGGGCTAAATTCTTCACTATTTTCCTAGCTATTTGAGGTTAATTTGAGATTCTTTTAATGTAACAACTACGCAAATTCATTCCTATTTGATATTTTGCTTGTGGAAAATATTTTTGATGAATTTGTACAAAATTGAGTAGATTTTGAGCAAAAAGTGAAAGATTCCAAATTGTACCTAGCGCCAGGTCCAGCAAAAGCACCAGGAGCCAGGTATGTTTTGGAAAAGTAGCAAACAGTGAGGAAACCAGACTGCACCTAGCCCCAAGTGAGTCGAAGTGACCTGGTGCCAGGTCTATCCTATTAAGAGGTGGTGAATTTTCCTTTTCAAGCACAATTTAGTAATCTCAATTGGATTCCTTTGGAAACTCTTTCAACCACGAAAAGGACTCTTGTGGGCACTTTTTGGCAATTATAATTTCTATAAATACAAGAGAATAATATTGTAGAAACTAGTTTTTCAAAGTTTTCAATTCTTCAATATAATATATCTAGAAAACTCTAAGAGAAACACTAAGATTTAGGAGGACCAAGGGGAATTCTTGGAGAGGAAGAGCATGTTGATCTATAAGCTTTCAAGGAGGAAGAAAGGATCTTGCTTGCCTATGAGTGATTTCTTTTCCTTTTCTTTGTAATTTATCGACAATTTGATATTAATGTTTTAATTATCTTTAGATTATATTCTTTTAGATTCATGATTTTGTATTGATTTTAGTTCTTTGATCAATTTATTGCTATTCTTGGTATTTGATTACTTGAGCATAATAACTTGTTGGATTGATTAGTTCTCTTCTAATTAACTTGCAATACAATGTTAGGAGAGAATGGCCAACTAATTAATTCAATACTACTTATTCTAATTTTCTTGAAATAGAAGTTAAGGGTAAAGACTAAGGAATCAAAGATTGGTTGGTTATTGCTGGAATATAGATTCATTGGCTAATATCATGCTTAGATCACCTAGAATATAGGGATTTGTGTAAAGATTGAATTTAATGCATCTTTTGGTTAAATTGATTGAGATAGAATATATTTACTAATTTATCTATAAGATAGTGATTCCATGGATTGCAAACAAAGTGGGTCTACTTTAATCCTTCATGATACCAAGATAGTAATAAATTGAGAGATTAGCTACACAATCATTATTATGTATTTAAGAATTTCTATCTATTTACATGTCTTTTCTCCCTATTCTTACTCATTGATTATTCTTGTGACGTTTCTTGTGTGACTTAATTTTGTCTAGTATATTAGGTTCGAGTTTTATTTACCTCTATTCCTTTGTTTTATTGGCTAAACAATAGAGATTTGGGTAAAGTAAGGTAGGAGCCTAAGTTCTTGTGGATTCGATACTTACTATTCCCTATACTATATGATGAGTATACTTGCCCGTATGTGTAGTTTTAATGCTTAGCATTTTAATTAAAGCTTGATTAATTGTGGACTTTGTTGATAATATTTTCTACACTAAAAAACACGCATCATAAATGCATTAGGTTTCGGGCATTTTTACATAGATTATACTAGATTACGTAGAAAAACATATATTTTACCTGTAAATTTGGTCATAATTTTTTTTATTAATTTTATCAAATCTAATGGTTGGATCATTAATTTCATAAGCCTATCTTTGTAAATGTATTAGGTTTTGGATATTTTATAGAGATTATGCTAGATCCTGTGGCAAAACATATCCGATTACCTTTAAATTTGATCCAAATACCTTTTTTAGTGATCTTATCCAATCTAATGGTTGGATCATTAATTTGATATGTCTATCTTTGTAAATTAGTTTGGTTTTGGGCATTTTTATAGAGATTATTCTAGATGATATGGCAAAACATAACCAATTACCATTAAATTTGGTCATCATACTTTTTTTAGTGATTTCATAAAATATAACGATTAGATCATTAATTTGATATGTATATCATTGTGTATTCGTTAGGTTTTGAGCATTTCTATAGAAATTATGCTAGATTATGGGACAAAATATATCCGACAACCTTTCAATTTGGTCATAATACTTTTTTTTTTTAGTGATTTTATCAAATCTAATGGTTCCATCATTAATTTAATATGCCTATATTTGTAAATGTGTTAGTTTTTGAGCATTTTTATAGAAATTATTCTAGATTATATGGCCAAACATATCGGATTATCTATAAATTTATGTAAAATACTTTTTCTAGTGATTTTATCAAATTTAATGGCTCGACCATTAATTTGATATGCCTATCTTTGTAAATGTGCTAGGTTTTATACATTTGTATAGAGATTATGATAGATTATATGACAAAACAAATCCGATTATCTTTAAATTTAGTCATAATAATTTTTCTTAGCGATTTTCTCAAATATAAAGGTTGGATCATTAATTTGAGATGTCTAACTTTGTAAATGTGTAAGGTTTTTTACATTTTTATAGAGATTATAATAGATTATGTGACCAAAAAAAAAAATCCTATTATCTTCAAATTTGGTCATAATATTTTTTAAATAATTTTCTCAAATATAATGGTTGGATCGTTAATTTTGTATGCCTAACTTGGTAAATGTGTTAGATTTTTGACATTTTTATAGAGATTATGCTAGATTATATGACAAAACAAACTCGATTATCTTTAAATTTGGTCATAATATTATTTTTAGCGATTTTCTCAAATATCATAGTAGGATCGTTAATTTGATACAAATATATTTGTAAATACATTAGGTTTTTAACAATTTTCTAGACATTATGCTATCTTATGTGTCAAAAAATCTCCGATTACCTTCAAATTGTGTTATAACACTTTTCTTTGCAATTTTAACCAATCTAACGGTTGATTGTTAATTTAATATGCCTATATTTATAAATACGTTAAGCATCACACATTTTTTTTTAGATATTATGCTAGATTATGTGCCAAAATATATTCGATTACCTTCAAATTTTATCATAACATGCTTCTTAGCAATTTTAACAAATCTAATGGTTTGATCATTAATTTGATACACCTATCTTTGTAAATGCGTTAGATTTTGTATATTTTCCTAGATATTATGCTGGATTATGTTCCAAAATATATCCAATTACCTTCAAATCTTGTTATAACACTTCTCCTTACACTTTTAACAAATCTAACGGTTAGATTATTAATTTGATATGCCTATCTTTGTAAATGTGTTAGGATTTATATATTCTTTTAGATATTATGCTAGATTATGTACCAAATTATATCTGATTACCTTCAACTTTTGTCATAATACTTTTCTAAGAAATTTTAACAAATCCAATAGTTGGATTGTTAGTTTGATGCGCCTATCTTTGTAAATACTTTAGGTATTAGACATTTTTTCTTGATATTATACTAGATTACGTGCCAAATTATATCTGATTACCATCACATTTTATCACAAAACTTTATTTTAGCAATTTTAACAAATTTAATGGTTATATTATTAATTTGATGCACCTATCTTTGTAAATATGTTAGGTTTTGGACATTTTTCTTTATATAATGCTTGATTATGTATCAAAATATTTCCGATTACCTTCAAATTTTTTCATAACACTTTTCTTAACAATTTTAACAAATATAATGGTTTGATTGTTAATTTGATATACCTATCTTTGTGTGTATATGTATGTATGTATGTATGTATGTATGTATGTATGTATGTATGTATGTATGTATGTATGTATGTATGTATGTATGTATGTATGTATGTATGTATGTATGTATGTATGTATGTATGTATGTATGTATGTATGTGTGTGTGTGTGTGTGTGTGTATGTATGTATGTTATGTATGTATGTATGTATGTATGTATGTATGTATGTATGTATGTATGTGTGTGTGTGTGTATGTATGTATGTATGTATGTATGTATGTATGTATGTATGTATGTATGTATGTATGTATGTATGTATGTATGTATGTATGTATGTATGTGGTATTTATATATATGTATGTACGTGTATATTTGTATGCATATATGCATATCTATATATATGTATTTTGTATATATATGGTGGATATATAGATATGTATGCTTTTGGTATGTATTTTGTGTATATATATTAATACATATTGATATGCTAAATTAATTTATATATCTATGTATATATAAGTAGTATATTAATTATATATTTATATATATATATTTATATGCATATATGTATTTATTAATATATAAAAAAAGTATGGTGTGTGTGGATATATATGTGTGTGAGTGTGTGTGTTTGGTATGTATTTGGTGTGTGTATATATAAATATATATATTAAAATAGTATATTAATTTTGTATATATGTGTGTATTAATATATAAGTGTATGTATATATATTTAATAATGTATTAATAAAGTATAACATATATATATATATATATATATATCTAGATTAATATGTTGTATTAATATATAAATGTGTGTGTGTGTATTTAAAATAGTGTATTAATCTATATGCATTTATAATATACATGTGTCTATAATATACATATGTATATTAGTATATATACATATATATGTATGCAAATCTGTACATATTTATTATATATGTGTATATATAAATTAATGTGCTATATTAAATAATATGTAGAGTGTATTAATATGTGTGTGTGTGTGTGTGTGTGTGTGTGTATATATGTATGTATTAATATATATATATTTGTGTGTGTGACACAAAATAAAAATATATATCCAAACCACATACATAAAAATACACACACACACACACATAGACACACAAATATATATATGCAAATATACACACAAAAATACATATACACATACATACATACATATATATATATATATATATACATTGATGTGGATACATATATATATGTGTATATATATACACATATACATATACATATACTTAGACATGTATATACACATAAATATATACACTAATATATATTTCATGTATATGTATATGTGTGTGTGTGTGTGTGTGTGTACATTTATGTGTTGTGTATTAGAAATATATATCTGTCTAAGTTTTTTTTTCTAATCAATCTATGTGTATATAATCATTTAATAAAAATAATGATATAATTAGTACTATATAAAATTTCAAATTTTATAAATGTATAAACGAATTATTACAATGAATATTGTTGTTTTATAGATAATTTGATAATATTATTATATTTTTATAGTATTAATGTTTTGAAAATAAAAAAACAAATATTAGGAATAGTTTAAATAAAGGGGGGGGGGGGGGGGAATTAGTCTAATTTTATGCTTTGGCCCAATGATTAAGGCACAAGGCCTCAATGCGACAACTCACGCGATCGAATCTCTCTCACGGTAATGAATTGTGATTTAATTAGAGGCTGTGATAAGGTGTGGCGGGTTTACATGAACTTTTTCAAAAATTTATTATTTAAAAAAAATTTTAAAAATCTTTGGTGAGGAAATTCTTTTGTCGTCACTGATCCTTTTTAACAACAAAATAGTTATGGACGAGGAAATTTTTTCGATGATATTTGCGAGGAATTGTTTTTGTCACGAAAGGTAATATTATTTTCTACCATTTTTATAATTTGTTAAATTAAATTATATTTTTTGCAACCAAATTTTTGCCACGAAACTTTTTTGTGTCAAAAAATCATCATTTGTGACAAAATGAAGATTTTTGGCGAGAAAAGTTATTAGCTTCTGTGATAAAATAATCCCTCACTAAAAGCTATGGCCTGAGCAAGGAAAGAAATTTCCTCACTAAGGGGCCTTTTTGGGGGACAAAACTCTTAGTCTTGTCGCCAAGACCCTTTGGCGACGAGGCTTCAACGACAAAATAGCAAGGAAATTTTTTTCCTCATTAAAGGTC
The DNA here is from genome assembly GCA_026120185.1 of Voacanga thouarsii. Taxonomy (NCBI): domain Eukaryota; kingdom Viridiplantae; phylum Streptophyta; class Magnoliopsida; order Gentianales; family Apocynaceae; genus Voacanga; species Voacanga thouarsii. The sequence continues at coordinate 1,377,731 of JANUWF010001093.1, read as the reverse complement.
TCTAACTACCTTTTAGCAAGGAAATTGGCACTTTTAGTGACAAAACTATTTTGTCGCTAAAACCAATTTTCTAATAGTGTCCTACTATTGAGGCATAGAGAATCCTTCTCATCATTTCCTTTTCTTCTTGTATCTTAAGACACTGTTTAGAAGACAAGGTCAATCCTTGCCTAAAGGGTATGATTGCCTCTTTCTACTGATCTATGCTAAACCTAACCAGTATCTTGTCAATGTAAGTAGATTGAGATAAGCTTAACATTCTTTACTTCCTATCTCTAAAAAGCATTATTCTTAGAATATAGCTAGCTTCTCCCATATGCTCCATGCTAAATTAACTTGATAGTCAAACCATTATAGATGAAAATATCCCTACATCATTTCCAATTAGTAGAATGTCATCTACATAAAATATCATAAAAGACATGTTGTTGCTATCTGCCTTCTTATACATGCATGGTTCATTCACATTTTGTATGAAACCATAAGACTTTATAGTCTCATCAAAATGTATGTTCCATGCACGTGATGCTTACTTAAGTTAATAAATGGACTTCTTAAGTTTACAGGCTATATGTTTTTGCCCTTTCGCAATAAAGCCTTCAGGCTGGATCATGTAAATATTTTCACTAAGATAGCCATTATGAAAAACTGTCATGACTTCCATCTATCATATCTCATAGTTATAATGACATGTAATGGCTAAGAGAATGCAAATGGACTTAAGCATGGAAATTGGTGAAAAGGTATCCTCATAATCGATCCATTTTTTCTGATTATAACCTTTGCAACCAGCCTTTCTTTTTAGGTTTCCACTTTTTCATCTGTACCTCTCTTTCTCTTATATAACAACTTGCACCCAATAAGTTTAATTCCTTTAGGTGTAGTGACAAGATCCTAAACTTGATTGAGACAGATAGATTTAATCTCAACATCAATTGTCATTTTCCATCTATCTGCATTAACATCAACAATGGCTTCATTGTATATAGTGGAATCTTATTCTTGATGGTTAGAAACTACCTTAAAGGCTTCTCTAATCCATCTTTTAGGAACACTAGATATCCTCCCACTACGACTTGGTTCAATTTGTATAGGAATATCTGATTGTGCCTCCTTAGGCTCCTCAATTAGGGTACTAGAAATTGAAGAGTCATTTAATTTCTTTTCTAATTCCACCTTACTCAAAGCCTTAGTGGGCATATTTTGTCCATCCTCCAAGTATCTAGCATGAGTAATAACAAGTACCTTTTACTCTTAGGGACGATAAAAGTATCCACTCCTTATTCCTTTTAGATACCTCACAAAGTAGCACAATTTCGATCTTTGGTCTACCTTACTTCCCTTAGTCAGTACATAAGTTGGACAACCCCATATATTGAGATGATTCATACTAGGCTTACATCTAGTCCATATCTTATAGGGTGTCTTAGGCACTGATTAAGAAGGTACCAAGTTTAGAATATATGCCACTGTTTTCAAAGTATATCCCTAAAAGGGGAATACGAAGAGTTGCACAACTCATCATATTTCTAACAATTTCCATCAATATTCCATTTTTTCTCTCGACTACTCCTTTTTGCTAGGGAGGTGTAGCTAGCTGAGATACTATTCCTTGATGTGCCAAGTAGTCCTTAAATTCACCAAAGAAATACTCTCCACTATGATCTAATCTTAGCTTTTTGATTAATTTACCTGTATAAGGGTCCACCGTAGCCTTATACTCTTAAATTTATCAAAGGAGTTAGATTTGTGCCTCATCAAGTAAATATAATCAAAATGCATGTTTTCATCCATGATTGTGATAAAGTATTCACAATCTCCTCTTGCAGGTGTAGACATAGGACCCAAAACATCAATATGAACTAACTCTAATATTTTCTTGGCTCTTTTTGCCTTTTGAGTAAAGGACCTTTTGATCGTTTTAGCTATAAGACAAGATTCACACTCAGACCATTCCTCCAATTTTAATGAGTATAAAGACCCATTTTAGATTAACCTTTTAATCCAATTAGAATTTATATGCCCCAATCTTAAGTGCCATAAATATGAGTTATTTGATGTGGCCTTTCTATTCTTATTATTAGGCTCTGTCTGAATGTTATTTATTTGATATCTGAATATTATTTGATGTGGCCTTTCCATTCTTCTTGGGAGTCGCAGGTGCAGTTAACTGAGACATGATTCCTTGATTTGCCAAGTAGTCCTTGAATTCACCAAAGAAATACTCTCTACTATGATCTGATCTTAGCTTTTTGATTAATTTACCTGTTTAAGGGTCCACCTTTGCCTTAAACTCCTTGAATTTATCGAAGGAGTTAGACTTGCACCTCATCAAGTAAATATAACCAAGATGCGTGTGATCATCCATGAATGTGATAAAGTATTCATAACATCCTCTTGTAGGTGTAGACATATGACCACAAATATCAATAGGAATTAACTCTAATATCTTGTTGGCTCTTTCTGTCTTTTGAGTAAAGGATTATTTGGTCATTTTACCCATAAGACAAGATTCATACTGAGACCATTCCTCCAATTTTAATGAGTATAAAGACCCATTTGGGATTAACCTCTTAATCTGATTAGAATTTATATACCCCAATCTTAAGTGCCATGAATATGAGTTATTTGATGTGGCCTTTCTATACTTATTCTTAGGTTTTGTCTGAATATTATTTATTTGATGACTAATAGGATTAACATAGAGAAGATTGCCATGCATATTTCTAGTACAAATTATTTTTCCATCTCTGTTGACTGAAATAACAGAATGGAAAGAAATAAAATATCCTTGAATAATTAATCTTGAAACTGAAATCAAATTCTGTTTAGAACTAGAAACATATAAAATATCTTTTAAAACTAAAATCTTATTACATTCAAACAAGAGTTCCAAGTCTCCCACTGCTTTAGCTCACAGTTGTGCTCCGTTAACTACTCTCAGTCCATACTCCCTTTTACTGAGTCATCTTGTCTTACTGAACCCTTGTAAGGAGTTAGCGATATAGTTACTGTCTCCGAAATCAACAATCCAATTGGATGATAATCTAACCATTAATATAAACTCTAAGTAAAGAGTAGCACCTAAAGAGGACTTGGCTAAAAAGTCTGAATAGTCTTTATTAAAGTGCCCCTTCTTGCCATGCTTGAAACATTTGCCCTTAGGCTTGGCGTCATCTTTGGACGGACTGGGCTTAGAACCCTTAGGCTGGGTCCTACATTGTTCTAGGCCTTCTTCTTCTTAAACTTCTTAGGATGGGCCCTAATTTTAGATGAAGAACTAGAATGAGTAACCAAAATATTTGATGCAAGCATCATGATTTTTTCAGCAGCATGGAATTCTTTCATTAACTCGAACAAAGTCATACTCAACTTATTCATGTTATAGTTTAACTACAATTGAGTATGTGAATTTGGCAAACTCTCAAGAACCATGTCAATTTAGTTCTCAGGATTGATTGTTGCCCCTAGGACCTCGACCACCTTGAAATGAGCAATCATCTTGAGAATATACTCGCGAACCGATTCCTCCTCGCCATCCTAGTATTCATTATTGCCCTAAGAGCTTCTTGCCTTGTGGGCCGGCTCTTGTCAACAAACATAGTGCGCAATGATACATCAATATCATATGCAGTAGGCATGTTCTTGTACTTAGACTAAAGAACCTTAGATATGGAAGCCAACATATAGCATCTTGCTATCTCATCAGCTTTCCTCTATGCCTTCTCAACCTCATGATATTGGTCCGTGGAATCTTACTCAATTTTAAGATAGGGGTCCATCAGAATATACTTGTACTCTTCTGCGGTGAGTACTATGCTTAGATTCCTTTAGTTCACATAATTAGGTTCAATTAACATATTCTCCTAGAGAATAATGGATAAATGACTAAAATAAGGCATTTTGTGTTGATTTCAAAAAAAAAAAAAAATCATTTAGAAAAAAGTTTATTTTCAAAAACATATAAGAAATGCATATTTAAAACATCATATTATTTCCATGATATGGCTAACCTATTAAAAACATTATAAAAAATATGAAAATTTTGGCTCTTAGAAACATTGATAGAGCTTCATAGGAAAGTTAACAATTTTCTAAGTTTAGTGTATAACCATTACAAATTAAACTTCCTTAAAAGGTAATGATCTAGAGAAAGTTATATTGATAGGATTTCCATTACTCTCACCACCCTACAGATAATCTGGTATTACTGCCTCCAATGATAAGCTGACCGACACTAACATATATCTTAGGCATTAATTATAATTCCTCCATTATTTTTACATTCTCATGAAAAACCATCCTATAGGGGGTCATGTTCAGAATGACATGAGCATAACCATAATCTCTAATAGAAATTGATGATGGAAGCCGTGGGGCCGTTGGAACCCCTCTCTCAGTTAATCTTTTGAGAAAAATAGGTTTTTTGGAAGAAAAAAAAACATTTTCTTAAAATTAATAGGTTTTTATTAACTTTAGTGAAATTCCAAAAATTCAACCATTATTCTTTATGTCAAGGACAAAACCCTTTAAGAGAATAAATTATGAAATTTTATTTTCACTACTTAACTTAAAACAATTTTCTAGGAACTAAATTTAAAGTACTTAAATTCAAAATATTCTTCATGTCAAGGATAAAACCATTTGGAAGAATAAACCATAAATTTTATTTTAAATTCCTTAGTTCCATTTTAAAAATGTTTTCCTTTAATTGTTTTATTCGGAGAAAAATTATTTTCTCAAAGACCTTTGTGCATTTGATCACAAAATTAAATAACATGGCCATACTCCAAAAAAATATACTTTTTACATGCTATTTCTAACCTTTAATTCTTATGTGACCAAATAATGCATTAAACATCATAATAATAAAATTAAAATGATCTTGTTTAATCCTAAGGTGGTTCCTCCTTAACTAACCATTTTCATGCAAAATTATTTATTACCATAAATAAACCATTGTAAGAAAAATAACCTCATGTGATATGAGTCTCAAAAGAAAATGAAAAATTACAAGAAAAAATTAAAAGGAAAAAAACTTGGAAGCTCGAACCGTACGAACCATGATTGAATCGCCTAAGAAAAATCATTCCTTGCTTGCTCCAAAATCATTAACCATTTTCTCCATTTTTTTTCCTCCTTAGAATTTCAATATTGTTCGAGCACCAATATTGTTACAAAAATTCCAATATATTAATTTAAATAAAATATCAAAAGCATATGCCTTTCAAAACGAGGCGTATACAAATTCTACGAAAAATGAATAATAATAATAATAAATACAAGTGTCTATGTCTCCACAAGTAAGACGTACACAACATCTACCACATCAAAAATCACAAGGGATCCATACAATCACAAATATTGAATTTTTTTAATTAGTAACAGAATAACCTTTTCCGATTATTAACCATATGCATGCTCCTAGATTTTTACCAGGCTCTAATACCACTTGAAAGGATCAGGAGAAAAAAAAACGTAGCAGAAAATAGAAATTTAAAATTTTGTCTGAGCCAAAGTCTAGGAATATGTACTTTCAAGAACTTAAATTGAATAACCGGAGGGTTTGGGTTTGATGGAATGCTTTGGTTTGTCACGACTACTTATTTCACAGGAATACCGGCCAAGTGTCGACTCATTCGCATCAAATGTGCGCACAAAAAATTGCTATTTTTTAATCGTCCAAAGTATTCTCAAACTTTCTATAGACTATCTACTGGTGAAAGTAGAATAATAGATGAAAGAATAATTTTCTTGGAAGAATATTGAGAGAACTATTATTTTTAATCCAAAAGAAAAAACTAAGTGAAAAAAAAAAGAATCGATTCTATCCTTAACCAAAGAAAACTGAAAGCTATCTCTTTTTCTTTTTATTAACCTCGGTTAACAAAACAACCTATATTCAAAAGTCAAGGTCTCAAATTGGAAAATCAATTGCAATCAAATTGGTATCCAATTTAGAAATTTCAACATCCGTGTACATGTAAAACTAAAAAAACCAAAACTCCCTTTCCTTTTCCTCTTTTTTTTGTTTCCTTTTTGTTTCCTTTTTCCTTTTTCCTTTTTCCTTTTTGTATTTTCCTTGTGATGGGTATCCTTTATTTCCAAAATAACAAAAGCCATTACACACAACCCTAGTGGGCTAAGGTGTTTCTAATTAGCCAGACTAATTAAATAACTCTCTTATTAATTAATTAATCCATTTGGACCCAATATAAAATTATCCAAGATAAATAATTAATAAATTAATTTAATTAAACTATCCAAAGGCTAATTAAATAGGTCACTTATTAATTAAATAATTCACTTGGGCCCAATATAAAATTACTCAAGATAATTAATTAATAAACTAATTTAATCAAATTATCCCAATCAATTATTCTAGTCCAAATAAATAACTTTAGGACTCCTAGAACAATTTCTTGAAATATTAATTTCAACCAACATGCCCATATAGTAAATAAAATTTACTAAGGTTACTTGAGCTATTTTGATGATCAAAAGCCATATTATTTTTGGCTATTAAAATGACCAAAATACCCTCGTTAACACATAATTGTATTTTATCATTTTAAATATTTGATCTATCACCATATCGAAATATTGACCCCAAGAATAATATTGCAAGCACGATATCTTTGACCTATAGGTGTAATGACGTAAATACCCCTCTATGTAACACCCATCATTGAGGTAGGAAAAATATACTATCACATTCCTCGATGATATCTATCATCCTTTGATAACTAGTACAACAATCCATGACTTCCGGTATGTACCAACTTATTTCACGGGATCTACCCAAAAGCATACATACTAAGTCACGTTTTCCAGGACTCTAATTTATTTAGATTATCCTGGACAATCACAAGGGGGTGATATCCTCACTAAGTGAAGCATAGAAACTCTATTATATAAGTCCATCTTAATTAACTAGAGTTATATACTCAACACACAAGGTTATTGGCCTTGCGTTAAGACCTCACCCATCATACATAAAAGCACACAAGTCTAACTTGACAAAACCACGAACTTCTACTCAAGTCTAAAGATACTCGTCCACGCAGTAGCAACGATAGACCAATCTTTATTTATTGTAGTACTTTTATAAAGTTTATTATCGTGTGGTCTAGTTCTACATATTCTAAATACACGTACACTATTGGTATGAGTAGACTACTTACTGGTCTAAGATAAACTATTCCCTATTTAGAAATCATAGTGTAATGATCTAAACCTTGATGAAGTGCTCACATCATCAATTGATGAAGAATATTTTTCCTTACATGTTAGTAGCCTATGATGTATACCTTTATGTGAAAACATGACCCAATCATGTAGATCACTTACTAACACACATATACCTTAATGTGCAAATATATGTAAACAAAAAAAAACATTAATGAATGAAATATTTTATTAATTCTCGAAATACAAAAATATATAGTCTATTTTAGGAATACATTCCAACACATAGAAATAGTTTCTTGATTAGAAGGGAAAGCTTTAAAGCAAGTTAGTCAGAATCGCAAGAGGAAGGCTGACTCAAATCAGCAATCTAAGGAGAAAATTCTGAAGAAGGAATGGCCAATTCTAGAAATGAAGAAATTGGAGCAATGTATTTATTGACATAAAGATGGCCACAGTTATGAGGGATGCAGAAAAAGGCTTAAGGCATGTTACCGTTGTGGAAAAACTGGACACAATCTAGCTAATAGCCCATATGTTCAAAAACAAGGAGATGTACCACCCGATCAAGAAAGATTTAAACCTAGTCAACAAAATTAGATAAAGGGCTCCGTCAATTTTATGTAGCAGTCAGAAATAAATAGGTGTTTGTTCAATGATGTATGTACAAATTTCGAGGACGAAATTCTAAAAAGAGGGGAGAGTATAATATCCCTCCCCTTTTTTGTACTCAAATGGTTGCTGCTTTGTAATAAAGCAATATATGTATGGATGCTTAGAACAAAAAATGCTTAGTTTAACTAGACGAATTTTCTAGAGTGATAAAAATGTTAAGGGATGTTGGAGGAATTTTCTACCACAAATTGAGAAAAACTGGGAAAGAATTTGGAAATTCTAAGAGACACCAAAATCCTTAGTATAATGTATAGATTTCATTAGTAGATTAAAAAGTTTTTCATCCGGGATGAATAGTGACCGTTAACAAGGGGAATTTCTAGAAAACGTAGTTAACTATAGTTGAGATGGGAAGAAATAATGGCCTATATATATATATATAAATATATATATATATATATTATACTAGTGGGAAATTTAGTTTATGGTTTTACATGAATGGTTGCATGAAAGGCCACGTGAAATTATGTGATTAGTTGTATGAAATAGCTTGGAGCTATAAATTTGGTTGGTTGGAAGTTCGATGGCTTGAGGTGATTGGTTGCAAGGGAGAAACAAGTGGTTATATTTGACCATGTGATAAAAATTTGTTCATGGAAGAAGGGAGAATGGCGGCATGAAGCTACTTGAGTAACCAAAAATCAGCAAGAATGAAAAGAGAAAGAAAAATAATAGAAAATGGAATTATTTTGGTGAAAAAATATTTGCATGGCATGTGTTTTGTTTCTCTAATCTTCTATTAGTCATCAAAAGCTTCTAAAACTTTCCTCAAGACTCCATAGGACACTTAATTGATCACATGGTCATTTTACACCAAAAAGAAGAGAGAAAATGGTGGGAAAGAGAGAGAAACATCCGGCCATAAGAAGAATGAAAGGAAGAGAGAGAAAGCTAGAAAAATAGAAAGAAAAGTGAGAAAATTTGTGGGAAGAGAGAGAAAGAAGAAGGGAAGAACTTCTTGGAGCAATTTTCACTTAAATCTTATTCTACACAAGGTAAAGTGCTAACCTTCAAGAGTTAAAGTTGTTCTATGGGTTATGATGATCATTTTGACATTAATTTTGCAAGGAAAAAGCATGAAATAAATATGCTTAATTTTGGATAAGTTAAAGTTTTGGTGTTGTTTTGCATAAGCTATGAACCAGTTACTTAATGGAGTGTTTGATGTGATTTTTGTGATATTTGGAATTGATTTTTTGGAGATTTGGGAGGTTATGTTGGCTGTTCATATGATGTTATATGAACGAAAGAAGAAATGAAGTGAAATAGCTATTGTTGTTGTTGAATCAAGATGATTAATGCATTTAACGTGGCTGTTATTTTTGTTATATGAACAGTGTGGTGAATTGATTTTTTTTTTTTTTTTACTGGAAATGCACTGATTAGGTGTTATTAGGATGTTTGATTTACTGAAGAAAGTAATAATCAAAGGCCTAATGCAAGATTAGAAGAATAGACATTGCATTTTTTGAGAAAAATGATGATTTCTAGAAAAATAGCAAGATTGTGCCTACAACGGTTTACTGAGGGTGGCTGATCTGGTTGAATTAATGCCATGGATTTATAGCTAAATGTTCAAGGAACATTTTGGGACCAATTTTCCATGATTCAGAATTATGAATACAAAGTTACGATGGAAATACTAAAGGTTGCCAAATCTATGATAACATTAAAGTGCTGGGAATTTGTGATCAGAACTGAATAAAATGGAAAGGAAAATTGGTATTCAATGAGATGGAATCCATAAAGGAATGTCTTGTGGACATTTTGAAACTAGTTTGACATTAAGTGGAGTTGTGAATCAAAAGTTATGATATAAAAAAGCAAGTGTGCCAAGAATGAGACAATGCAGATTTTAAGAATTAAATGCAGTTATGATTCATGTTGTTACATGCGAAGGAAGAATGAATGGTGCGAGAAGTCTTGTAGATGACTTGTGAACAAAATGATTAAAGGGATGAAGAAGTGGATAGATACGGAAAAAGAATGTGGCTTGAGTATGTGTAGTAATACCTTGCTATGATATATGGAAATTGGACAAATATAGGAATTAAGTAATTTTCGTGTTCATGCATTTGTCTAGCCAGCTAGTGTTGTGAATTTATAATCACTAAAGAAAATGTAGATTAATCCTTGATGTAGGTGTGTTTCCTTACAAGGATTTCATAAAAATTACTAGAGATTACATAATAGCGTCCCTCACGGTGAGTCCCTCGATTTCCAAACCTGTATTAGCTAAGTATTTTTCTAATTTGTGAAATGTTTTCCTAATATGGACACATGTTTTTTTATATATCCAAGTAGAAGCATTTTGCATGAATTGGAGAACAACATGAATATTGTGAATCCTTTGGTTTTAACTCCTGCTCCAGTTAAGTGTTTTCCTAAAATATTATACTTGTGCATTTCCTGAACTTGTGAAATTCATAACTGGATTTCCTGTAGCAAAATGTTTTTGATGCAATTAAATGCTTTTAGACATGAAATTGTGTTATCCTGATAGATTTCAGACAAAGCAATGGTACCTAGAAATTTCTTGCCTCGCAAATCCTTTGAAATCACAAAGCGTTTCTTTGAGATAAATAAATGTTTTCCTGATACGAATTGTGTTTTTCTGATAAATTCAAGTAATCACCTTTTGCTTGAAATTTGTGAGCAACAATTGCCAGATTTTAACATAAATCCTTTTCTTAAAGATTTATGTACCACGAAGCCTTTATACATTAAAAGTTATGTTTTTGAGCTTCATGTGATTTCCTATTTTGAAACTAAAGTTGGCTATAAGTTTACAGTTGAACTCACGTAGGGAAATTTTGTAGAAAATAAGTCCGGTTGTTCAAAAACATCATATTTGGATTGAAGAATTTTTATATTGAAACATTTTATGATTCACTGGTAGCCGAGCCTTGGATTTCCAAAACTCTATTTCAATTACAGATTTTTACATCCTGTGAAGTACAAGCACTTCACTCGGTAAAATAGAAAACCGAGAATCTTATGAATTTTGAATTCTTTTCTCACATAGAAGCTAGAACATGGTTTTACTACTCGTTAAAACTCGATGTCATGCATATGATTAAGAAAGATAGGCGTCATCTTGTTTCATGACAAATTTTTCATGTTACTTGATAGAATCATGAATTCCTGACATGTTTTTCATGTTACTTTTGAAAATCATGCCATGCACCATATTTCATGATATTTTATTCATGTCATCCATTTACTACCATGACAAGTTATGAAAAAGGATTATCACACCCTTTTCTATTTCTTGGACTTGAATATATGTATCATATGAATGTTGAATACTCAACAGGAGTTTTGCTCCTTGTAGTAGCGTACGTTAGAGATAGAAGGCCCCAAGTAACTTGGCTAGTTTTGGGGTTTGTCTTAGTCAAAACGGGTTAATAGGACATTGGGATTAGCTTACTCCTGAATTCCCGAATGACTAAAGCAATTACGTCATAACTCCTAAATTCCTGACATGCTAAATCCTGATCATGAATTCTTGCATACTTGAATTGGCACGTTTCATACAACAATTCTTGCATTCCTAAAAAAAAAATTTTATACATGAATTCATGGAATCTTGGTACAAGAATTCTTGAATTAGAAAGTCATACTTCATGAAATCCTATACATGAAATTTTCAAAATTATAGCATGAATTTCATGAATTCCTAAACGTGATTTTCCAGCAAAGGCACATAAGATTTTACTGCCTGTATTCTATGATAAACATGAATTTCGAATACTTGTTTATAGCTCTTGTTACCTAATGCATAAATTTTGACTCTATAAACATCATTAAATTTAAATCCATCCCTAGCCAATTTTAATTAAAATATTAATCCCTAATTACACATACGAGCAAGTATACTCATCACAAGTATAGTATAGGGAATTAACGAGTATTGATCCTCAAAGGAATAAAAATGCACTAATCACTTTTCATTCATTGTTTAATCAACCTACTAAAGTGATAAGATGATAAAAAGAAAAATAAAGAATTATGTACAACTCAAGGACATAAGTGTAACACCCCGCTACCTAGGCCCGCCGGGGCCGGGGATGTCGCCCCGTCCAAAGGACAAAGGGTCTTTATAATGAGGTCACACAAATAAAATAGTGGAATAAAAATAATAAAAATAATACTTCAACTTAAGATTTATTACAACCCAAGAATAAATCCACGAATTCCCAAAAAGGAAACAAATCCATAAATAAAATTATCCACTCTCGTCTCCCCAAAGTAATACATAAAATCAAAAGACACATTCTCTTCCAAGGCAGATAACACTAGCTACTCATACCCACAGCAGGATCGGCCTAAAATCATGGTAAAAAGGTGATGAGACAGAAATCTCAGTAAGTCCGTGTGTGCTTTGGGTGTTCAGTGAAAACAGTTCGTGGATGCAAAGTGTGAAATCTTTATAAGAGAAATATTGGCAAGCAATAAATATGAGTCAAAAGCAAGAGTGGTGTTTTCCTCTTTTTGAAACCATACAAGTGCACAATAAAATCAACCACTCATAAAGGTGGTTATGGGTTACCACACGTTGGGCCCCATAACCATACAATGGTCAAAATGCCACACTTTGTGCAGACTGACAAAAGAAATACTGGCAAACAATGAATGATGTTCAAAAATAAGAGTGGCGTTTTGGCTTATCTAGCCGTACATAATTTATAAGATCAACCACTCGAAAGAAAGGATTATGGGTTACCACACGTTAGGCCCCATAATCGGTCAGAATGCCTAACACTTTGTGCAGACTGACAAAAGGTAGGTGATCGGCCTACCAGGCAAGATACTCCTCCTTCTGTATACCCAAACAACAACCGGGTGTCCATTCCGGCAAAACACAGTCACTTGACTGAAATAAAACAAATTGCTAGCTCGAACCGGCCTGACTAAGTAGTACTGACGTTTCTCTAAGTTAAGCTTATCTTCTGGAGGTGGCCTCCTACCAGAAGACTCACTCTTGCTCTTCAAAACTAGTACTACTAGCCTACCCCTATAGAGTACTCAACGTAACATATCCCACTTGGGGAGAAAATGAACAAAACACAGTTCCACTTGAAAATGACAATTAAGGTTTTTCAAAGTCTGGGGCAAAACTGGTTTTAGAAAGAGTTTTAGGTTTTGAGTAAAACCGCCCCTTAATTTGCAAATAATTTATTTGTCTGAAATGAGAATGGAAATAATCCTCAATTGCCTTTACAGAAATGAGTGACCATGCACTCTACATTTGGCTTGCCATAAAAAAAATCATTTTTCATCAAACAGGTTTTATGCAGGAGCTTACCTAATCCTTGCTCACAACAAAGGTCATTAATAGCTGACCTGACCCGCATAGGGTAAATACAAACCACAATCAAACTCAAGCCAAAGACTCTCTTTCTCAAATAAAACTAACTCAACTTACTACAGTCATATCCCTAGTGTCCCAAGCTTTAAGACTCAATAATAAATAAAAGGGTTTATAAAATAAATCTAGTTTGATATTAAAATAACTAAAGTTTGAGAAATAGGTACAAAAAGTTGAAGGTTTAAATCTTGCTAAAAATAAATTATGGTTTATTTGAAAAAGGGTCCAACGTAGTATTAGGTAAAATAATAATTTATTAATAATTTAGTTGTTAGAAAATAATTGATAGCTAAAATTTGTTGAAAATAAATTTAATGAGTCTTGCTTGAAAAATAATAAGCAAATCCTTAATGGGTTTTGATTAAAAGTTAATAAATATTTTATTAATTATAATTATTTCCATAAAGGCTTTAATTGATTTTATTATTTTAAATAATATCTATATATATATTTTTTCCAGCAAAAACTATTATTTATTTGACTAGAAATCACTATTTTATATAAAAGACCAAATCCACATTTTCCTATGGTTTTCAAAATTTTACTAGAAAAATCATATTATTAGATATTTTATTAATGAAATAAAATTTAGCTTAGGGACAACTAGTTCATGATCATATTCCTATAGCTAACCACAATCATGAACATATACAACCCTTCAATTCATCAAATCATCCAAATCATGCATACAAGCATAGACCTCAATTTATCAAAACATGATCTAACCCCTACTAGCATAAATAAGATCATGGCTTCAATAATCCAACATGAATATAAATCCTATTCACCAAAGATGACAAAATCTCTAGCATACTTCATTACAAATACTACCTATGACATGGAGATATGCATTAAATCTCAAATCATCATACAATCGACCAAGATAATTCATCCATGCATAAATCCCATCTCCTTCATATTCATACATACATTCATGCTTCAATCTCAACAATATATATATACTTAAATCCTATCGCCATCCACCTACTATCATCATCATCCTAGAGACATGAATCTAGAGTTTAAAAGAAAGGTTGAAGGGACTTACTTGGTTGATGAATGCTTTGAAGGAGTTTAGAGAAGATCTCAACTCCTAGATGGCGGATCTTGTTCAAGAAAGGTGGCGAAAGCATGGTCATGGAAGAAGAGTCCATTCGGCCAAGAGAGGGAATTTCGGTCCATCAGAGAGAGAGAGAGAGAGAGAGAGAGAGAGAGAGAGAGAGAGAGAGAGAGAGAGAGAGACCATTAGCATGTTTCTTCACATAGGCTCTCACTAGAGATCAAGATTGGAGAAGATGAAGTTGTTAGAATAAATTTACCTTGAAGGTGTTCTTGACCTTAACAGAAATTTCTGGTTTTTTATCCAAAAGTGCAAGTTGGATTTTGGAGTTTGATGTTAAAAATGGTACGGATGGACTCACAGCAATGAATAGATGAAATTTGGAATTTTTAGAGGTAGTTTGAAGTGATTTGGAGAGGTATTAGGTGAAAGGAAGGAGTAGGTGTTCTTGGTGTACTATGTGTTCTTGAGGTTGAAGAGAATAGAGAGTTCTTGGATGGAGGCTGCCGAAATTCTGAAGAGATTAGGGCTGCCAAACTGTTTGTAGGGTTTAGGAAGATGGTTTTTATGGTTTGGAAGGAAAAAGGAAAGGCTAGTTGTTAAAATCCTTGAAGAATATTTTTGGGAAGCAAATTTGGAAACTAGATATCACAAGAATATCTTTGATTATTGGAGAGCTTTTGGAGATCTGCCATGGATGAATTTCTGGGCAGTGTTTTGGTTGAATGAAAGCTGGTTGAAGGAGGCTTAGGGTGGCCAAAATTATGGAGTATAATGGTGGAGAGAATGTCTAGTTGTTTGAGGTATATTTTATAGAAAGTTGTTAAATCATGGTAGCTGGAATTTTGGTATCCAACTCAAGGAATGATTGCAGAATTTTTTTGGAACTCTTTTAGGCATCCATGGCTGGATTTTCATGCAGAACTTTGGGAGGACAATGGAGTTCTGTTAATGGAGGTTTAAGGGTGGTTTTTGCAGAAAAAGGATGGAGTTTCGGCTAGAAGAGAAATAGGAACCAAAGCTGGAAAATTTTTCCTGCACAGTTTTCGCTGAACAGCAATTTTCTGGGCAGATCTTCGGCTGCCATTTCCAGCCAACTTGCAGAGAGTTTGAAGGGGAATTTCTGGGGTATTCAAGGCTGGTTTCCAGCCTACTTCATGGAGGAAAAATATGGCTAGGGTACTATACAAAAACTGGAAGAAAACAGCTTGGTTTTGGACCTCCAAAGCTGCGATTTGTACAGGATTTTTTCTGGTTTTGCACCATCTTTGTGCAGTCCGAAAATGGCAGAAATAATTCATGTTTCAAACTGATCTTAAGTCCATTTTTCTGGCAGCATTTGGGAGGGAATAATGGTCAAGAATTTCGACACCTTAAAGGCACACAAAGCTAGAAAAATTTCAGTTCTATGTACAAAGGGAAATGAACCTAGCTAGAGTGAATTTTTAGAAAGTTCACTAAGGAATTTAATTCACTTGAAATCTTTCCCCCTCATCCATTGTTTCGGTCCATATGATGTCTTTTACTAAGACATTTTGAACCTTCAAAGCCACAACACATTGCTGGAATTTTTCTAGAATAAAATTAGCTTGAACACAATGAACAAACTAATGAATTGAGAATTAGGAAAAACTAAGGATCAAGAGGAAATGAATTCCCCTTAGAAATTTTGTGTAGAGCAAAAGAGTAGGATTTGAAGACTCCTATCATGTCTCTCATAGGACAACATCTCTACCCTACTCCAAACACCACTATGGCCGACAATGATACTTCCCAAACAAAAATAAAATTTAATCATGCTATAGCTCTAATAATGGAATTTGAACCCAAGACCTCAAGAATCAATTCTAAGGCTCTAATCACTACACCACAACAACTCTTGTTCTTATTCCCTCTCTAAAATTCTTTTCCTATTTATTTCCCAAGCTATCTCCATATTTTCACCTCAGGCAAAAATTACCATTTTGCCCTTCTCACTCAATAATCATAGTCAAGCCCTCTAGACTATAAAACACAAATCCGAAGCACATAAAATCATACAAAAATATATTTAAACATGCAAATAAATATGCTATGCATCCCAACCCCCTTACTCTAAGGTTGGTTTTGATTGGGGTTTAAGAATATCCAATTTAGACAACTGTCCTAGAAGACATGACAATGAATCATTTAGTAACTATCTCAATTAATCATCATCTTGGCATCACGAAGGATTTAAAATAGAGTTCAATCGTTTCTCAAGTCATAAACTCACTATCTTATCATTAAATTAGCAAATTTTCCCAATCAAATCAACATAATAAAAAAGATGCATTAAACTCGTCCTTCAACAATTATCCAATACTCTTGGTGATAATAAATATGAAATTAGCCAATAACCCTATACTCTAGGCGAAATCAACCAATCTTTGATTTCTTCGGTTCTTTGTTTTAACTTTGTTTCTTAAGTCTATTAAGAAATAACAAATATGAAATTAATGAAATTAAATTAATTCCTAACATCATTTCCCAAGTAATTAGAAAAGAATCTAACTTCATCCACTCTTCCATAATTACAAGTAATCAAACACCAAGAATGATAGAAAAATTAGTCAACTAGCTAAATTAGTCTAAAAACTATGAATCCCAAAATAATGTCAAATTATAATGAAAACATTAATTACATCATTATTCTAGAAAAAGAAAGTAAAGGTAAAAGAAAGAACTCATAGATAAGAACTCTTTCTTCTCTTTGAAAACCCTCTTGAATAATGCCCGTTGATTGATGAATCTTCTCTTCTTGTGAGTGATTGGAAACTTTGATCCTTGGATTCACATATTTGCCTTGCATTTTCCTTGATTAAATAGGCTCTCAAAAAGTCAAAATTCATTCCTTAAAAGTTCTAGGTAGAGTAACAATTGAAAAATACCAAAACTCTTGGGAAATTGTCAAATCTGTGTGTGACTAGAATATTCACCGATGTTGGGCAGAATGGAGCTGGCACCGGCTGTGCTTGGCACGGTCGGCGCCAGTTGTGCTTTGGTCTGCTCGGTCATGCTCTGTTTATTTTTTCTGTGAAATCTCTGTTCTTCTAGAATGGTGCTGCGACCTGTTCCGTAGGACACTGCCAGCGCCAGCCATGCACTGGAGGACAACAGATTTTTTTGTCATTTTCCCTTTTTTCTATAATAAAAAGCCAAATACTTTTTGAAAGGTAAAATATCAAATATTTAGGAATACGCCTAGTTATTGTGTTAAATGAATGACAAAATATACTCAAATAACTAGAAAAATATTGATGAATATAGCCCCTATTACATTCCCCCACACTTGAACCTTTGTTTATCCTCAAGCAAAGCACTTTAAAACAAGAAAAAACAAGACACTCTTTCAAAAAGTTCAACTCTAACAAAGCCACAATTACCTTTCAAACTTTAGATATAACCTTGCCATTCTTCACAACCCTTGAAAACATTCACAAACTGAAATATTAAATGAGACATATCAAGGCCCTTGAAGTTAAGTTAAGAAAGTTTATATTTTAGTCTAAGCAAGTTTATATCTTACTCTAAGTAAATTATTTCACCCTTCAAGTAAAAACGTAGATAATATGAATCATACAAGTCAAGCTATTTACCAACTCAAGCATTATAAATCTAAAAATTGCACAACTCAAGTCATGATTCAAGGAAAACACTCCATTTTTTTTTCTCTCAAAATTTTTTAATGATTTAGGGATTTAATAGCCTTAAGTGAATGGATTTTTCTTCACTATTTGTATTAGCCCCCCATAATCAAGAAAAAAGTTCTTTCTCGTCTTAAAAGATGAAACAAGTTTTTTTTCAACTTATGTTTCTCATTTTTCAACTCATAATCAACTTTTTTTCACAATCTTTTCACTCAAAGATTTTTTCCTTACATTCTTTATTAGAACTTAAAGTCAAACAAATGTTAGGCCCATAAAACAAGAGTTAGCCAACAACTTTCCCCACATTCATCACATTATCCATATTCAAACAAGATGATTCAAATAATACTCAAACACTAATGCAAAAACAAGAGTAATCCAAATTCTCAAGTCTTAACTTATCCCCTCCAATAAACCACTTCATTGTCAAAAACAAATCCACTAAGTGAATGACAAAACTCAAGTCCAAGAAAGAAAGATAACTACAACCTTACTAAAGCAATGACAGCCACAATAATTTACCTAAAAATTTCAGCCAAAATGTATATGGAAAATATCTTCAATGCTAGACTCTTCCCCTACACTTAAATTGGACATTGTCCTTAATGGTAAAAAATATAACAATGAAAGCAAAGTAATGGACCACAATAAATAAAGGGGAGGAGTAGAGAAAAGAAAATCCTTACACTATAGAGTAGCTCCAACACACGTGAATCCATCAAAAAAAGTCATTGGGGAATTGTACCTAAATAAAAACATAAAAGAAACAAAAATATAAAACAAAAATCTAGAAAGGGAAAAGACAAAAAAATACTACAAAGAAAAAGAAGCAATAAGGACTAAAGGAAAATCATGAATCATAGAGGGTAACATTGTGATGCTCTAAAGTGCTGTGTTCTTGACCCTAAATACGGCTTAACTCAATGTGCATTTACCTTAAAAATTCCCTTAGTTGGGTGAGATACCTCAATAACCCCAAACGAACAAACTCGATGTATCACAGATCGCCCTGATCACTGTGATTTCAACTTACCCTGAAAAAGACTAAGCCGAGAATTAAATAATAACACATTGTCCCCTTCTTTGAACTCTTATGGAGAACGAATATGCCTATCATGCCAACATTGCTTCTTATCTTTGTAAATCTGAGCGTTATGGTAAGCATCATTATGTCGCTCCTCCAACTCATTTACCTGAAGCAATCTTCGTTGTCCTGCGAGTTGAAGATCAAAATTGAGAAGTTTAATTACCCAATGAGCCCTATGTTCGACTACCATCAGTAAATAACATGGCTTCCCATACACCAATCTATAGGGGGTTATATCAATAGGAGTTTTGAAAGCAGTCCTATAAGCCCAAAGAGTATCATCTAATTTCAAACTCCAATTCTTCCTTGTCAGTTTTTCCAAGATTTTTTTGAGTTCCCTATTAACCACATCAACTTGGCCACTGGTTTGAGGGTGATAAGAAGTAACAAACTTATGGGTAACACCTATATTTTTAAGAACTTAGTCCAATTGGGTATTGCAAAAGTGTGTTCTTATATCACTAATGAGCACCTTAGGTACACCACAATGGGTGAAAAGTTTTTAAAGAAACTTGACTACAACCTGTGCGTTGTTAGTAAGCAAAGCTTGCGCCTCAACACACTTAGACACATACTCAACCACAGCCAAACTGTATGTGTTATAAAAAGAATTTGGAAAAGGCCCATAAAATCTATCCGCCAACAATAAATAATTTCACAAGATTGAAAAATTTGTAATGGCATCTCATTAGATTTAGAAATGTTACCTATATGTTGACACCTATCACAAATTTGAACAAACTTGTGAGAGTCTTTAAAGCGTGTTGGCTAATAAAATCCAGACTCAAGAACCTTTCTTGCAGTATTGTTAGCTTGGTAGTAGCCTCCTACAGGTCCTTCATGACAATGTTTTAAGATGTTTACACTTTTCACGGAATCCATATATACTCGAATGATTTGATCCGCACAACATTGAAATAAGTAAGAATCTTTCCAAAAGTAATTCTTTACTTCAGAGAGGAATTTCTTCTTTTATTACGTCATGAAATCCTCAGGAATAATTCCTACAACCAAGTAATTAGTAAAATCTGCAAACAAAGGTGTTTGAGAAGTCTCACCATTAACAAGTAGAAGTTGTTCATCTGGAAAGGTGTCATTGATGTTCTCTTTGGCCAATGGTTCTAAGTTGGGATTTTCCAACCTAAATAATTGATCTATAGCCAAAATCTCTGCTCTCTTTTTGTCCCTAATCTCCAAGTCTAATTCCTGTAACAATAAAACTCATCTTATCAATCTTTGTTTGGAATCATGCTTAGTTAATAGATATTTAGGGGTGGAATGCTCTGTATACATAATAACTTTGGACAAAACAAGATAAGAACAAAATTTATCAAAACCAAAAACTATTACAAGCAATTCATTCTCCATTATGGTGTTGTTCTCTTGTGTCGTCGTAAGAGTTTTGCTTGAAAAGTAGATTGGTTGAAAATGCTTATTCCTCATTTGTCAAAGCACCGCGCCTACTGTATAATCACTTGCACCACACATTAATTAAAAAGGAAGAGATAAATTTGGTGCAGTTAAAATGTGAAAGATAATCAGTTCCTGTTTAAGCACATCAAAAGCATTAAGACATTTATCATCAAAATAAAAAACATTTTCAAGTAGAGAAGTAAGAGGTTTAGAAATTTTTGAGAAATCCAAGATAAACCTCCTATTAAAACCTGCATAACCAAGAAAACTTTGAATAGCCTTCACAGAAGTAGGAGGAGGAAGTTTCTCAATTGCCCCAATCTTTGCTCTATCAATCTCAATACCCTTCCTTATAATCTTATGCCCTAATACAATACATTCTTGCACCATAAAGTGACATTTTTCTCAATTAAGTATGAGGTTGGTTTCTTCACACGTTTAAAACTCCTTTTTTAAATTGGTCAAACACAAGTAAAAGTAATCACTACGAATAGAGAAATCATCCATAAATACCTCCATGATGTCTTCCACAAGTCCTTCAAAGATAGCCATCATACATCTTTGGAAAGTTTCTGGACCATTGTAAAGACCAAAAGGCATACGACGATATGCAAAAGTACCAAAAGGGCATGCAAATGTAGTCTTCTCTTGATCTTCTGGTGCTATGGGAATTTAAAAGTTATTGGAAAAACCATCTAAAAAAATTATAAAACTTATGTTCGACTAATCTTTCTAACATTTGATCAATGAAAGTGAGAGGAAAATAGTCGTTCCAAGTTGCCTTATTCAATTCCTATAATCAATACAAACCCTCCAATCGGTTACTAATCTCATTGGGATCAACTCATTTTTTTTCATTTGGGCTCACCCTCATTCCTCTTTTTTTTTTTTTTGTACCACTTGTGTTGGGCTTACCTAAATACGATAAAAAATGGGGTAAATGATGCTTGAATCTAAGAGTTTAATCAACTCACTTTTTACCACATCTCTCATATTTGGGTTCAACCTTTGTTGGGGTTGCTTTACGGGCTTTGCTCCATCTTCTAACAATATTTTGTGAGTGCAAAAGGAAGGGCTAATTACCTTAATATCCATGATCTTCCATGCTATGACTTCCTAAATATTTTCCTAATAGACTTACCAATTTAGTCTTTTGTTAACAAGTAAGGTCTTTTGCTATGATTACTAGTAGTGTTCTTCTGTTAGCCAAAAATGCATATTCCAAGTGCATGAGGAGGTCTTTTAGGTCCAATTCTAATGATTCCTCAATGGATGACTTCAACTTTCCCAAACTATTTTTTTTTTCGATTTCTTCAAATTCTCCCACCTCAATGGCTTTATTTGACTCCTCGAAACATGCAATTGATTGCTTCGTCCACTTAATAGAAAAATTGACCAATTATTCTTGCACAAAATCAAAGATAGACTCATCAAGAATATCAATCCTTAAACAAGAATCATTAAAAGATATAGGACATTGAATGCTTTTGTGAATTTTAATAATGAATTCTTCATTCCCAACCCTAAATGTTAGCTTTCTCCCATGAACATCAATTAAGGCTTTGGCAGTGGCTAGAAAGGGTCGACTTAAGATTAAAAGAACTTTAGAATCTTCATCCATGTCATGAATAAAAAAATGCACAGGAAATATGAATCTATCCACTTTAATCAATACATCTTCAACTATACCCCTAGGATATTTAATGGATCTATCTACAAGTTGAATACTCATCCAAGTGGGCTTGGGCTCACCTGGGCCTAACCTTTTGAAAGTTTTGTATGGCAAATGATTAATGCTAGCATCTATGTTCACTAATGCATTGCAAAATGTAAAAGTATCAACAAGACAAGGAATAGAAAAACTCCCTGGATTATTTTCTTTACATCATATTCAGTTGGACTTGCAAGATGGTAGAGCATTCTTCATTTAAAACTACAGTAGACAATTCTTCCAACCTCTTTTTGTTGATAAGCATGCTTTTTAGGAACTTTGCATATTTAGGCATGTGTATCGAAGCCTCACTTAGTGTGATGTTTATGTGTAGTTATTTAAAAACTTATAAAAACTTATCAAATTTTGCATCCTTTCTAACTTTTTGTGTTCGACTGAGGTAAGGCATCGATGGCTGAAAATCTGGATCTTTAGCTTGCTTTTCAAGTGGCTCTCCAAGAGGAGCTAGCTTTAGCCCAGCTTCTTGAGATAGTGTTGGTTTTGTACTAGAATTGGGTAGCTTCTTACTACATCGTAGTGTAATAGCAGTTGAATCTTGTTTTTCCAACCCTAATGGTGGATTTATCACTAGATCCATTAAAAACCAAATTTGTGCCTCTGTGTTTCGAATCATTTTCTCAAATTTGGCTAGCATGTCATCTATTTCGTAAAATCGTTTGGTCCCGTGGGTGTCAAATTTTCCTAATACCCCTTCTAGGGTAGTTGAGTTGATGGCCGAGGTACCATCTCTTGAGAAGTGCCAGGGTGCTGCCCTATATTCCAGTTGGCCATATTACCTGTATAAGGTAGCTTTTAAGTATCATATAGGTATAGTACAATATTAAATCAAGTTAGTTAGTTAAGGTACATCTGTACATGCAACAAGATATGACACTTAGTTACACAAATAACATATATACAAATTTACATATAGACAAATATAGATAGAGACATTGTTAAATCAATGAAATCCTAGCTTTCATTATAATGTTCCTTGGCAACGGCGCCAAAAAATTGATGTAAAAATTTTAAGTGTATAAAAATCATTGAATTTAAATTTATCCCTAGCCAAGATTTAATTAAAATATTAATCCCAAATTACACATACGAGCAAGTATACTCATTACAAGCATAGTATAGGGAATTAGCGAATATCGATCGTCAAAGGAATAAGTATACACTAATCACTTTTCATTCATTGTTTAACCAACCCACTAAAGTGATAATATGATAAAAATAATATATATATATATATATATATATGTACTACTCAAGGATGTAAGAATATATAATTTAGAAAACTATTCTAGAAGACATGACAATGAATCATTTAGTAACTATCTCAATTAATCATCATTTTAGCATTATGATGGAATTAAAATAGAGTTCAATCATTTCCCAAGTCATAAATTCACTAGCCTATGATTAAATTAGCAGATTTCCTAATCAAACCAACATAACTAAAAAGATTCATTAAACTCATCCTTTAACAATTATCCTATTACTCTAGGTGAAAATGAACATGAAATTAGCTAATAACCTTATACTCTAAGTGAAATCAACTAATCTTTGATTACTTCCATTCTTTACCTTAATTTTGTTTCCCAAGTCCGTTAAGAAATAATAAATATGAAATTAAATTAACTCCTGACATCATTTCCCAAAACAATTAGAAGCGAATCTAACTTCATCAACTCTTCCATAATTACAAGTAATCAAACACCAAGAATGATAGAAAAATTAATCAACAAGCTAAATTAATCTAAAAACTATGAATCATAAAATAATGTCAATTTAAAATGAAAATATTAATTACATCATTATTCTAGAAAAACAAAACAAAAGTAAAAGAAAAAACTCTTAGACAAGTCCTCCTTCCTCTTTTTGAAAACCCTCTTGAATAAGGCCCATTGATTGATGATTCTCCTCTTTTTGTGAGTGATTAAAAGCTTTGGTCCTTGGATTCACACATTTGCCTTGTGTTTTTCTTGTATAAATAAGCTCCTAAAAAGATAAAATTCATTTCCTAAGAGTTCTAGGCTAAGTAGAATTTGAAAAATGCCAAAACTCTTGGGAAATTGCCAAATTAGTGCATGATCAGAACATTTGCCAATGCTGGGCAGAATGGAGCTGGAGCTATAGTCGGTGCCAGCTATGCTCTAGTGTTTTTTTTTCCATGAAATCTTTTTTTTTTCTAGAATAGGGCCAGCGTCGGCTTTATGGGAGATGGCTGGCGCGGGCTGTGCACTGGATGGCGTCGGGAATTTTTGTCATTTTTCCTTTTTTTTTTTTTGCAATAAAAAGCCAAAACACCTTTTCAAAAGTAAAATATCAAATATGAAAGAATAGGCCTAGTTGCTGCGTCAAATATATAGCAAAATATCCTCAAATAACCAAGAAAATATTGATGAATTTATCCCCTATCATTACTTGATTACACCAGTTTACAATGAATTTAAGCATGTTATCTTATCTTGATTATTTCTTGATTTACAAGCTGATATTTGGAATTGTACTTGTTTTTACAACTTTTTTATTCAAGGAAAAACACTGGCACACATGAGAGTCACTGAGTATTTAGCACTCAGACGTGTTTATCCTTTATCCAATTTTAGAAGCCAAACCATGCTGGAAGACTGCCAGAGATACTGATTACTCTAGAAATGAACCAAAGGAATGCATGAGAAGCTTTAGACCATTGGTGTTTGTTTAGATCTTGGTCTCTTTTGGTTCTATGCACCAATAATTTCTTGTACCGAATGTAATATTTTGAAAATTTTCGCTGTGTTAAAAATTGTTTACATTGTAAAGGCCCTTTATTTGGGAAGATCAAATGGGGTGACATCCCATAATGTAAGATCCATTACAGTTTGAGATATGAGGTGTTACAATTTGTATCAGAGCTATTAGTGTTATGCCCTAGAGGCAATCACATGTATTTTATAAATTGCATATTTAATTAATAATACAAGGCCTTCTTTATCTTTTGGCTTGTTTTATTTATACTTTTATGTGAAAATAACTGTTAGATAATATCCCAAGTGGAACATTGTGTTAAGAAAATCATGATAGAGATTGTGATGTAAGGTTCTTACTACACCGGATAGTGTTCGTACTTAAATTATACCTAGTCATAGTGTTAATGAGACAGGACATTATTAATGCATCAAGACTAGCGCGTGTTATACTTCCTGATTTGATTAGGCGGTGGTTCTTATATTCATGTGTATTGTAATACTCAATGTTAACATATGGTTGCTTGTTACTAGAACAAGTACGTTAGATGACCTAACTATGAGATAATCATAGAGATAACTATTTACTACCAATGATTGATTCTCATCATAGCAAATGTGCAGATATACTTAGACTTGACATCTCCAAAATACTTTGCTCGCTAAGCATTGTACTTTGATTCCAATCTCTGGAGTCCTAAAAAGACCGCCTATGGGATGAATATTGGGTATAACATGAAGTAAATGAAAGTAGTTGAGAGGATCAATAAATGATTCACAATTCCTAATAGTAAAGGCGAATATCTTACGACCACTTATAGGAATCACTACTCGAGAAGTCCTTGGCCTTGGTGACTATGTATTATAAATAGTTTCAATTGATACACATGATGAGTAATAGATTCCTGGAACAGGTACTAAAATATTCGGGTTAGAGTGAATTAATATTCTTGAGGGAGTTGGTACTAATTCTATACTCTAAACCGAATGAGATTTTGTATGGTGAAAGGAGTTTATTGTACTATTGTTTGCTAGTGAGGTTCATATCAAGCCACTTGACTTTCTAGATTTTTGGGTAGTCATGATGTATTGCTAGATACTACTCATGATCTGCTGAAAATGGATTTATTAATTAGAGAATTAATAAATCAATTATAATTAGAATTAATAAGTTTATTCTAATTATTAAGGATTATTAATCTTACATATGCTTGAATTGATTAATATTTCGCTACCAATAGGCCAAGAAACTTAATGGGTCACATACAATAAAGAATAAAGTACTCGAGATGTTATTTGATAACATTACAAGGTTATTTGACAAAAGAAGAAGTTTTCTTGGTTGAATAATAATTAGTTATAATTCATGGGCCATATTATATTAACGAAAAGTACAATTCTAATGGCTAATTAAAGAATTGTTATTCTTTAAGGATTCTGGTTACCAAACACGTGATATACATATATAGATATGTAAGTCGTGTTTTTGTGATAATTCAATGTGAAAAGGAAATTATTTTCCTGTGTATCCATTATCTTCTGCTTTCTTCTTTCTCTCTAAACTTTAGCCGCCATGAATATACTAGCATCTTATTCACAGTGTAACTTAGTGCTCCTTGTGTGGATTTCTATTAGAGACAATCCTGTTCTTGGATTGTAGTTACTTGGTTTTGAACAATCGAGAAAAGGGAATTTTGTTCATTGATTGCTGGTTTGGTGGATTGCGCTGATCAACGTCGAGGAGAAAATTTGAAAATCGTGGTAAAAGGTAAACCTCATAACCATTTCTTTTTATCCCTTTTAATTCACAAGTATATGATATTGGTGTTGTATTTTAGTTTTTTCCACTACGTTTACATTAATGCATGACTGAAATTCCGTACAAGAGCCCATGCCGAGATTTGGTAGAGACCATAAGGACATTTGATAGAGCTTAGGTCCAACAATGCTAAGGATTGGTATCAAGGTGGAAACTTTTATGGAGCTTGATAATAAGATCGAGACAATACCTGAATTTGAGGTATGCTGAGTAGATCATGATATCTTATGATAAGTCTAAAGAAGAGGTAGTTGACGTAGTTATAATACCTTTGGATTTTCGTTCCTAAGACTAATAGAGATTAGGAGGCCTTGTGTACCTAGCGTGATAGATATCAGGGATGTAGTCACAATTATGAGTTTGGAATGTGTCTATTTATACACCATACTTGAACCATGTGTTGTACCTCTAATACCTAGTTATATAGTTATCAATAGGTACAATCGTATTGACAAGAAGGTACAAGAAACCTAATAAAACTTCGAAGGTAAGCGTGCTCAGATGAGAGCAATATTAGGACAGGTGACCTCTAGGATGTAGTCTCAGCAAGGATAAGATTTGAAAGTATTTTTGTAGGAGTTATCCTACCTACGAATGTATGTGCAAATAATTGCTAGGGGTTATATCTCTGTAAAATTCTCCTATAGCCTGCATAATGTTTGCTATATGATTGATTTTCCAGCATTTTGTGCTATGATATGTTGGCATTGAAGAAGGACTTGAAATATCGCCAAGACATACTAGGCATGAATGTGTAGGAGACCAAGTAGGAATAAGTTCAGTTGATACTTGTGACCCTACTAAACCAAGAATGGAGGAACATCCTATGGGAAATGATGTGACGAAATATTACAGAATTTTAGCATTGTGCTTCAGCACGTAACAAATGCCTCAACACGGAAAGAACAACGCTCTGAGGATGACATGGATCAAGCATTGGAGCGATTTTTAAATTTCATCCTCCTTAATTTTATGGAAAAATCGATGAAGAACAAGAAGCCGAGTTATGGATTGAACAAATGGAGGATATTTTTCAAGCTTTAGATTATTCGAAACAAAGAAAAGTATAATTTGCGACTTTTAAACTTCGAGGGCCTCCACAAGATTGGTGGTCAAGGAAGAAAGAGGCACGAGAGAAAAAGAAGAGGGAGTGGACTTGGAAAGAATTCGTAGAGGAATTCCAGAGAGAATTTATCCCTTGTTGGGTGGTTGAAAGAAAAGAAGGAGAGTTTCAAAATTTTAGGCAAGTAGAGAGAACTGTTGGACAGTATGCTACCGAATTTACTCAGCTCTCCAAATATTATCCATTTTTGGTGCAATTAGAGTCAAACTGAACTAGGCGGTTCATAAAGTGGCTGTGACTAGAGTTGAGAAGAACATTGATTTTGAAAGAAGAGTGAGAAAGAAAGGAAAAAGAGATACTTGGAGCAGGACACATTTAGATTGTATTATAGACAAGGTAAAACATAAAACTTCATGAATTAAAGTTGATCTATACTTTATGCTAATCATTTTGGTATGAATTTTGTGGAGGAAATAGCATGGAATAGCTATAGTGATTTATGAGGAATTGTGTTTTTGATATTATTTTGGAAGAGATATGAATCGGTTGCTTTTGGCAGTATTTTGATATAATTCTTGTGATATTTGGGACTAATTTGAAGCATATTTGGAAGGGTTATGCTTGTTGTTCATTTGGCATTAAGTGAACAAAAGGACTATTAAATTGAAACTGTTGTTGTTATAGTAGTTAAAATAAGCATGGTTATATATTATCCATGGCTGTTGTTTTTATTCAAAGAAAAGTATGGTGAATTGGTGTTCTTTATGACTGAACCTACACTGAGTAAGTGAAGTTAACATGGCTTATTGACTGAACAAGGTGATGTCGAAAGATGAAGAACAAGAATAGTGAATAAGAGGAAGAATTTTATGAAAACAACCGTTATTTTCTGTGAAGAATAGCAAGCTTTCACTTGAATGGTATGCAGATGATAACTGATCTAGGTGCATAAGGGGCATGGATTTGTAGCTAAAGGTCTTAGGAGTATTTTTGCACAAGTTTAAGGTTATGGAGACTTATGGATCAAAAGTTATGGCTAAAATATTAAAGCTTTCCGCAAGAAGAAAAATACGGAACTTAAGGAATAAAGATATTTGTGATTTGTGCTATTTAATAAGAAAAATGAATGATTAATGTGAGAAGTCTTGTGGATGGCTTGTAAACAAGATGGATAAGGAGATGAAAAAATGGATATGTGAAGGAAATATTGCTCCTCTAGTTACTTCAAATGATTAAATTTACATTCGTGAGAAATGTGAGTTAATTTCCTTGTCAATGGATTATTAACAATGCATTAATTTGGAGAATTAAGATACTAAGATGTAGGCGCGAGGACCATAAGGACTCAGTGAAGTCTAATGGACAACAAGTCGCTCAGTAATAGCATTGGTTAAGGTGAGTCCCCTTTGCTTTATAAACACCTTGTTATGGTCACGTGTCATATGGTTGTTGTGAACTCTTTTGGTTTTCTTAATTCAAAGTATGATTTTCTTTAGTAAAAATGATTTGGTCTCATGCTAAGTTTTAAATGGGAAAAATGTGAATCTTCAAACCTATAATTATTGAATTAACGGTGAATATTCTTCTAAAAGCTTGAAGGCATGAAAGTTGTATATTTGGGTTTTCCTGAGCATGTGAAATTTTACTTCATGCTATGATGTAATTGGGAAAAATGGACTCTTATGATACCAAAACTATTTAATGGTGATCAATTTACCTAAAGCATGAAGATGTGAATAATAAACATTTTTGGTTTTCTTGAACAAGGTTTTGGCTTCTCTGAACCGGAAAATGACTAAATTTTCGTAAATAGAATATATCTACTAAGGATTTTGATTTTTTTTCTACTATGAATATTTTGGGACAAAAGAAATTATGGAAAATATTCTTTCACATATTATGTGACAAAATGAGTATTTTTCTGACACAAAGATGTTCTATTCCATGTTTAATGATAAAATACATAAATTGTGATTCTTCTGTTTTAATGGAATGATGAACTACTTTTAAGACTCTCAGGCACAGTAAGATATAAAATCCTTGACTTTATTTCCTTTCCAAATTTAGAATTCTAGATTTCACTGAAATGAACTTTCATTTGGATTTGGGTATGCTTAAATCGCATAATTTACATAAATACTGTTGAGGAATAATTTTATAACATGGGAAGAACATTCTATCCTTCCATGCATGGAATTTGGAAAAATGACTTCTCGGTATAGAATCAAGATTTTGTAAAAATGATATTTTGGTCCTAAAAAATATTTTCTTGATGTTTTCTCAAGAAATGTGATATTTAACTGGTTTTTGTGAACCAGTGGTATTAGATGGGTCTTGTGAACTAGTGAAGATGTTGAGTACTCTATAAGGGCCTTTCTCATTGTACTAGCTCGTATTAGAGATAAATAACTCCAGGTAACCTAGCTAATATTAGAGATTGTCTTACTCCAAACATGGTGATAGAACATTGGAAATAGGCAGAGGTGACTTACCCGTGAATGGAAAGTGCCTGGTTGGACCTTTGCTCCCTTTTGTTTTGTGCAAAATAGATAGGAATGGGTCCTCGTGCATAAACATCGACTTATGAATTTGGTCCCCATTTTTCGTGAGGAATGGATGGCATAGGAATTATCACCAGAAGCAATGTAGTAGGTAAAGTGTGGTGACACTTCTACCAGGCCAGCTGATTATGGCTATATGTCAAGATTGTATTGGTCATGGTATAACATATCAGCTGAAGGCGAAACATTGTGAGCTGTGCACACAGGTCGAATTCCTATTAAGAGAAAAGCTTGCTTTTCTAAAAAAATGTTGGG